>JAWZYU010000017.1:33688803-35075803 GCA_038380435.1 Ryuthela nishihirai | reverse complement strand
TCTTTTCAAGTCGATTACAATTTACAGATGAAACAACATTTGTGCTAGAAGGAATCGTGATTTGAATAACCTGCTTTATTGGAAGGTTAAATTTTCGCTTTCTAATGGCCCATAAACAAATATTTTAGCTGATCTTTGATGCGATATTGTTGGAGATCACTAAATCCAGTGGTTCCCAACCTTTTTAAGCCCAATCTCTATTTTCACTAAATTCAGTGTTTCCCGACCTTTTTTGAGCCCAAGCTCCATGTTTACCACATTCAGTGGTTCCCAACCTTTTTGAGCCCAAGCTCCATTTTCACCAAATTCAGTGTTTCCCGACCTTTTTTGAACCCAAGCTCCATTTATACCAAATTCAGTGGTTCCCAAAACGTTTTGAGACCAAGGTAATTTTAACAACTCCAGCCCAACCTATTTGAACCCCTACTCCTTTTTCTCCAAACCCAGTGGCTCACAACGTTTTGTGGGCAAATACTCCAGTGGTTCCCAAACATTTTAATCCAAGTTCCCTTTTCTCTAAATCTAGTAGTTTCCAACCTTTTAAACCCAAGTTCCATTTTCACCAAATATGGTTCTTCCAAACGTTTTTGAACCCAGGCTCAATTTCACCAAACACAGTGGTTCCCAAGCTTTCCCAGCCCAAACTCTCTTCTCTCCAAATATTATTTTCTTCATGGAATTCAAAACATTTTTCCTTAAAATTAATTGAAAACTACATAGATGACGTAGCGTTGGACACCAGTGACTTAATCGAACCCCATAACCATTGTGATTAAACGGGCAAACTTACTTCTACTTTTTGAAGTAACCGATACCAGTGTTATATGAAGATCTTCTTCTCGCGACTAGGTTTATAAGTTTATGCATTAATATTGAACTCGCACTTTTGAGCCGACCAATGGAGAGTCCATCTAGATTCCGTCTTTCCATTGAAGTGGTCCTATTGCGTGGTCAGTGATATCACCGAACATTAATTCGTTCGATTATTTTCAGGGTCATTTTACAATTTGGTTCATGAAACATCATTTCTTGACCTTTCCGAACTGAAGGAAAGAATTAGAGCTGCATGTTAAATCATTAGGGCTACTCTTGGTATCTTTTGACGTGTTCGCTGATCATTTTCACGACGAGTCGAGATCAGCATCCACTTTCAAGGACACTTCAAGCAATTGTAACATATACTGAGAGTTTATTGACTTATGACCCCCTCCCCCACCCTCCATGTTATGTCAGTGGAAACTAATGTCGAAGCTCTAACTTCTAAACTAAACGTTTTATGAGCAAATGTAATTGACGATGAAATAAAGATCTCAATCAAGTACATAATTCTCTATTTTCAGCAATATTCTCTTTACACTTAAAGAGATGGATTTGGGTTGTTTTATCTCTTAGCGACACTTTTTTGTGCACAATGGGCTAAATGGCCAGGTTACAAGGATCCCGAGGGCTCAGAGAAGGTTGAAGGAAGAGGATCCACTAAAGAGCTGTTAGACAGATGGTAGCCTCCTATCTAGGCCATCCAGAGAGTTATTTAATGTGCACAGGATATGGCTCTCCCGCGTATGGGACCACAGAATTAAGTCCCATCCGACGGACGGTGGTCATTCCAATCCCATCGGTGACCCATGCTTATCGAGGAAAGGGTTTCGGAGAGAAATTTTTTGCGGAGAAAAGTTGCAACACTGTCGTAGCTGGGGCGCGAACCTGGGAATTACAGATTATGAGCCTGGCACACTACTGACTGAAACACCCCAAGAATTATGGAAATTTGAATATTTAATAAAAATGAAAATCTTTAGAGAATTGAAATTAATCGAAAGAATTATTTACACAATTTTTTAAATATACATCAATTGCATCAAATGGTTTAAAAAATGCATCTTATTCAAATTTTAATTAATTTCTGAGATAAATTATAATGTTTCGTATTGCTGTTGTTAAATATTAGAAGATTCCATAACTCTTTAAATGCAAAGAGATTTTTGTCGAAAATCGATGTTTAGATAGACTTGATTGAGATCTTTAATTTATCTTCAATCACATTTATTCATTAAATATTTATTTTAGAAGTTATGGAGCTTCGAAGTTACCTTGCATCTACATAACACAGAGGAGGTTGATTCAATGATGACTCAATATATCTCACATGCCATGATTAACAAATAAAGCCTTTCCAGACGTATGTTTATAGAACTTTTTATCTGCTTTTGAAACCTATAATACATTAAAGAATCTGTGTCGTGCATTTATGTTACACCCTGTATACACCCATATTCTGTCTCCTATTCGACGTCACAATTATAACTCTTCAATTGTGCGGAAGCATGCATGTGAAGTGTAGTTCGTGGTATTACTAATTAATCTTCAATTTTTTAGTAGAAGTAGACACTCTAATTAATCATTATGCCACACCCATTCCGGTTAACTTGCTGGCATCTTCACCTTCTGTGCAGTTACCAAGATAAAATTAGCTAGATCGTAGATCTCCATGTTTTAGAAGAGCAATTTTTCTTCCCGATTTGATGAATAATACAATACAGGATTAGTCAACCAAGAGCATCACTGATTTTCTAATAAAATAACAGCTGAGTTTATACGCACCATTTGTTCATATCTGCACCAAAATACTAAAGGTACAAACATGATATATCACTTTCTTTATTATTACACGTTCTTGAGCAAAATACTTATTCCCTTTTAAAAGAAATAAGCGGGGGCTGGATCAGCCAGTAGAGAGCCAGGCTCGTAATCTGAAATTCCCAGGTTGAAGTTCCAGTTATACCACCGTTGAGGTTTATCTCCGCTAACCCTCCACTCTGCTCTCGGTGAGAAAGGGGTCACCAATGGGCTTGGAAAGGCCGCCGTCCGTAGAATGTGGACGTTAACTCATAAACTTGTGTTCAAGAGAGCTATACGCTATGAACGTTAAAGAACACACTAAAAAGCCTTACGAGAAGCCCCCATCTGTTTCCTAATAACTATGCAGTGAACCCCATTCCCAACACTCACTAAGCTCTTGGGATCAGTGTGACCTGCCCATTTAGCTCATTATATCCAAAGAACTGACGCTCATACACAATCCGACTCTTCCCCCATCTTTTTCTCGTCTTGCTCTATCTTGTTTTGGAACCTGCACGCTATGAGTTAAATGTCGAAGTTGCAAGTCTTTTGGGTCCTTGCAACCTCGGCATTTTGCTCATTTTGTGCTGAAAAGTGCCACTGAGAAGTAAAACAACCCGACACTTCTCCAAACATCTTTTAAACCTTTTGTTTCCTTGTGACTTGCTTGTTGAGTCCGTTATGTTTACAGAAGTTAAGTTCAGAGGAAAAGCATCACAATAACCCTTTTAAATGCACTGTTTTGTTCTATCATGCTCCTTCGTATTTTGATAAACACTTGCAGAGACTTGTTTACATTAGTTACTGACAGATTCGAAACCTAAGAAGCCTTCTAAAGTTAACACGTGTAGCTCTTTGAATGTAAGGGGAAAAAAGAAAGAAAATTTAACTTTGAATTTTTTGACTTTTGCTGCACGAAGTGACTGAAAGAGAGTACACGAATAAAAGAATTTCCAAGAAAAGGAATGAACGTAACTTGAAAATGGTTTTAAAAAAAGCAACGCCGTATATTAAGAAACATGAAAAGCTCTTTCACTTGCAATTAATTTCACCTCTTTATTCTACTTAAACTTTTATTGTTTCTGTATCACACGAAAATCTTACATTTCATTATGATCCAAGGCTTTAAGTTTTGGATAATCACGCGAAAATCTTACATTTCATTATGATCCAAGGCTTTAAGTTTTGGATAATTACGCGAAAATCTTACATTTCATTATGATCCAAGGCTTTAAGTTTTGGATAATCACGCGAAAATCTTACATTTCATTATGATCCAAGGCTTTAAGTTTTGGATAATTACGCGGAAATCTTACATTTCATTATGATCCAAGGCTTTAAGTTTTGGATAATTACGCGAAAATCTTACATTTCATTATGATCCAAGGCTTTAAGTTTTGGATAATCACGCGAAAATCTTACATTTCATTATGATCCAAGGCTTTAAGTTTTGGATAATTACGCGAAAATCTTACATTTCATTATGATCCAAAGCTTTAAGTTTTGGATAATCACGCGAAAATCTTACATTTCATTATGATCCAAGGCTTTAAGTTTTGGATAATCACGCGAAAATCTTACATTTCATTATGATCCAAGGCTTTAAGTTTTGGATAATTACGCGAAAATCTTACATTTCATTATGATCCAAGGCTTTAAGTTTTGGATAATCACGCGAAACACCTTTGTGAGAAAGTTGGAAGAAGCGGAGGTTTACGAAATGTGATTTAACCCACATCATTCGTACGAAATGCGAATATCGTTAATCGATTTCTGTTTCAACTTGTTTGGTATTAACTGAAATTGGAGAAATGCAGTATTTTAATATGAAGCATCACTCATGGAGGAGAATTAAATACAAATGTTGTACGTCGTATAAATGTTTAAGTTAATCCGTTATATAATACTCTGCAAACTTGGTCAATCAAATCCTATATCGCCACAACACACATAATTGCTTTCAAACATTGCTCAAAAAACTTTTATTAAAAGCGATTTACACTTCTTGTTGTTGTTTTACTTATGAGTGGTACGTTTTGCACACAATGTGCGAAATGGCCAGGTCACAAGAACCCCAAGGTCTCAGAGAAGGATGGGTGAACAGCTGTTAGGGGACAGATGGTAGCCTCCCGTTAAGGCCATTAACCATGCTATTCAACGTGCAAAGGGAGTGCAAAAGTACTCCCGCACACGGAACCACGGCTTAATGGTTGCTTTTCCAAAGCTACTCATATCTGACGCCGTATTTTGAGAGTGAAGATCACAACAAAGATTGAACGAGACCTATATTTATTAAGGACTAGCAGATTTACCCGAGAGATGACACTCTCCACGTCGCAAGCATGGAATTATTAAACAACAAAATTTGTTTGACACTTTTTTTTAATTTACGTTAATTATTTTAAAGACATTTCATATAAACCATTTTTGTTTTTGCGGCTTCGCAAGGACATACGAATCTATTGCATAATTTCTGAAATGTATATAGGACTCATCGTTAGATAAGTCGCAAAATATATGATAGATGACCCCAGGTAACTCCCAATCAAACCCTGATTACACGCATGATGGATTAATTTAATCCCGGATCCTAACACACGACACATATGGCGTTTGGGCCTAGTATGAACCCCGCTATACAACATACGAGCCATGTAATATAGATTCTTATTTTAAACAAAATACAGTATCGGCTATGAATTGCGATGATGGATGAACAGGGGTTTTAATAATAAGAAATTGCTAGCCTATAATGCAAAACAAGAATTACAAAGAATTTGCAAAGCTTCACCATTTCAGTTATATATAAACTTGACTTGATAAAATTCGAGCTTCATGCACACCGGGTACACAAATTTTAAATATTTAACTTAAAATTAAACAATTGTAAATTAATAATCAACAGAAAGTAAGCAAGTATCACAACGTATCACTCTTACGATGAGTATTCCTTTTTTCTTTACAAGCGCCACAAAAAAATGCTCCAGCCCTTCTTGGGTTATTCGGAAGTTCGTGTCACGTCCATGCGATTTAATAATTTCTTGAAGAATGACTTTATCACAAGAAAAGAAAGCATTAAACTGCACTATTTCCCTTTTCCAAAGCAACAATTATTATTGCAAGTTTTATTGTCAACAATCGCTAAAATAAACCTATGAGAATTTCGAAAAATTCAAACCAGTCCCCACCGATTTTGGCTGATGCAAAATCTATGTACTCATCTTCCTGTGGGAAGGAAAGTTCATGTAAAATTTGGTGCCTGTAGCTCTTCTCTGGGCTGAGTGCATAAAAGAACAGGCAAAGAAACAAACCTTTTTCTGTATATATCTTAGAAAACTAGCAGATTTACCCGGCATTACTCTGGTCTGAAACTCTCTATGTAGTAGACGACACTCCCCACTCCCCAAGCTTTCATTTGGTATAAAACACATTACAATGGATTCTTCCCTTCCCCCCTCGGTACAAATTTCCCCTTCCTCTTTAGGGGAGGTCTGAAACCCTCTAAAGTTGTAGTAGATGATACTACCAACGTAATTTTAAACAACTACTAATGTTAAGGCTTTGATAAATACAGTGTTTTAAACCGGTATTTATCACAGACTTAAGTCTATGGGTTATTTCGAGAAATTCAAACTTTCTCACTCCACTTTTGGTTTACCTCAGCGGATTCACACCTAGCCTAGACTCTTTCCCTGGGTTCATTCAAAGTCTGGTACCTCTAGCTTTTTTGAGTCAAATTCATACATAAGCGTAGAGACACACAAATAAACAAACAAATACACGAATTTTCTTCTTCATATATTGGATATAGACTCTGGGCTTTTACGGTTTTTATTACGAATATTATTCCGATCAAATATTAAAGAGATCGACAATATTTGATATAGACTCTGGGCTTTTACGGTCTTTATTTTGAATATAATTCCGATTAAATATTAAAGAGAACGACAATCTGAATATGACGGAGGAAATTATCGTCATAATAAGCAGACAAAATAATCAACCTGCAGCCAAGGTGTCGAGTCTTCAACACACTAGTGAACTGACAGTCGCTGTTAGATAAACAATTTGCAAGAAACTTGAAGCTGTTCAAAAATCATCAAACACGAATTAGGTTACGTCTGTCGATCCTCTACAAAGTTCGTGTTATCCGAAAAAGTTTGAGCATATTTTTATTCGTCGGACTGTAGAAAATTTTCGCGTTGAGGGATTTTTCATTTCATCTGTTTGGCGAGAAAGGAATATTTATTCATGTAAAATATTGTCGCCGGAACAAAATTTAATTTCGCGTTAACCAATTTTCCGCCTTATCCGTTTTCATGTTAAATGTTTTCGACTGTAAGTCCTTCAGTTATATATAGATAACTCTGTGTATAATAATAAATTAAAGCAAACAAATAAAAATAAATAAAAATAAAAAGTGATAGATTTAAGTAAATAAAATTAAATTAATATAAACAAGTAATAAAAATTTAAAGTAAACAAATAAAAGCAAATTAAAGTAAGAAAATAATAATAAATTATATTAAACAAAAAACAATAAATTATATTAAACAAAAAATAAATTAAAGTCCAAAAAAGAACTTTGAATATCAGTTTAATTTTGATTATCCTACTCCTGTCCTCATTGCTGAATTGATAGCTATCATACTAACAATAAACTGGGCTCTCCAATTCTCCAACAAAAATATTGTAATCTTGACTGATAGCAAGACCTCTTTAGATATTTTACAAGATAATCCATTTAAAAATAATTGCAATATTTTAATAAATGTCACTTACACATTAATATACAACCATATACAACAACACAACATATTACATATACAATGGATACCCTCACACATTAATTTAAAATACAATGACATTGCAGACACTTTGGCAAAAAATGAAAAAAACCTGAACAATTCTATGAATTCCCATATCATTTTCTTCTACATAAAAACTTAAATAAAAAACACATGAACAGTACACTTCAAAATTGATATTCCACATATGCAAGTCACACATACAAATATTTAATTTCACATAAAATTAATAAATTCAACAATTATGGATTACAAAAAAAGGAAATTAGCATAATATTCAGAATCAAAGCCAACCTAGCACTAACAAAAACCATGCTCTTTAAAGTGAATAAAATAAATTCACCAAATTGTCTAAATGTAATGAACCACAAACAATAGAACACATAATTTTTCAATGTGAAGAATTTACAGACGAAAGAAATAAATGTTTCCAAAAACTCAGAAAACATAAAACTAATCAATTTAACTTTCAATCAATCGTTGAACCAAAAACAAAAGCACTTAAACCTATATGCTATAATCTACTAATTAATTTTCTAAAGAACATAGACTGTTTAATTTCCTTATAAAAATGAAAAAATTAATTTAAAAATTAATATAAAAAAAAGAAAACTATCAAAAGTGCTTGAATGAGTCTTCGGGGAAACAAGAGTTGTCCTTGAAGGAATATTCAATTGTTGATGTGTGATATGTATGTGAAGTAAACAAATAATAACAAATTAAATCACATGAATAATATTAATTTAAAATAAACTAATAATAATAAATTAAATCAAACGAATAATAATAAACTAAAATAAACAAACAAGAATAAATTAAAGTAAACAAAAATAATAAACTAAAATAAACAAACAAAAACAAATTAAGGTAAGCAAAGTATAGTAAATTAAGGTAAACAAATAATAATAAATTATATTAAATAATCAATTAAAGTAAAGAAAAATAATAAATTAAAATAAGCGAATTTTGAACAATTAAAGTAAACAAATATTAACAAATTAAATCAAACGAATAATAATAATAAATTGAAATAAACAAAAAATAATAAATTAAAGTAAACAAGCAACAATAAGTTAATAATAATATATTTAAAGTAAACATAAATAACAAATTAAAATAAACAAATAAAAACAAATTAAAGTAAACAAATAATAATAAATTAAGGTAAACAAATAAGAATAAATTTATCAAATAAATAATAAATTAGAGTAAACAAATAATAACAAATTAAAGTAAAAATAACAAATTAAAGTAAAAATAACAAATTAAAGTAAAAAATAACAAATTAAATCAAACGAATATTAATAATTTAAGATAAACAAATATTAATAATTTATAGTAAACACGCAATAACAAATAACGCAAACTGATAATAATAAATTAAAGTAAACAAATAATACTAAATTAGCCTAAACAAACAATAATATTAAAGTAAACAAATAACAATAAATTAAAGTAGCCAAATAATGATAATTTAAAGTAAACAAATAACAATAAAATATATTAAACTAAAAAAAATAATAACTATTTTTCCTATATATTCGATCGCTTACGAACATACTATGATCTTTATTCACAGATTTAGGTTTATCCACCATGCTGCCAGTGCGATCAATAATCTGAAGTTCTCCAACGCTTGCCATCTTTAGTCCACTGTAGTGGTCTCGTTCTATTCATCCCATCTTTCTTCCCCTAATCCATCACATTTCATTGAAGACTTCCCACAACAAAATTTATGTAATCAGATTTCGCTAGAGACGATTCCCTCAAGTGATTGAAGACTCCCTTAGCGAAGTTCATCTTTACGTCAGAAGTCAACGTTTGAGAATTCTTCAAACATCAAGCAAAGTGCTATTAAATTGATGGAAAACGCTGCTACTACTATCCAATTTTTTTGCCACTAAAAGTACAAGAATTAGGTTCATGCCCTTTCTATAGTTCTTATTCCTTTTAAATACACTGTCTTACTAAAGTGTTTTACAATTCTCATGTTATGTCAATGGAAATCTCATTTCGAAGCCCTGTATCTGTTAAAATATTCATTTAATGGTGAAATGGGACTAGATAAATTAAAGATCATAATCAAATTTGTTTAAATCTCGATTTTCTACAATATTTGTTCAGTATTTAAAGAGTTATGAAAGCTAGACTATTTCCCAATAGTAATGCATCATAAGAATTTACCTCATAAATTAATTAAATCTTAAATAATACGTATGTAAGTTTGCGTAATGATTATTTCAATTTTTGACAATTGCGAATTTTTTTATGAAACATTCCAGCTTCCATAACCTTTTAATTACTGTACGATTATTGTTGAAAATCGAGATTTGAATAGAGTTGATTATGCTCTTTAATTGATCTTCAGTCACATTTTTTCATTAAATTCATATTTTAGAAGTCAAAGAGCTTCGAAGTTATATTCTCATTTACATAACGCGGAAATCGTGTATTTATTTTGGCAGCGCAGAATATTAGAAGAGGAAAATTCATTCACATATACGAACATATTTTTCAAGATCTTTACATTCTGGATAAAATTCATTAACTTTCGAAATAGATGCAAACTGCAATATTTTAAAGTATTGATACCTAATATATAACTTTTTTATACCATCATATATTTAGTGTGTTATTTAGTATTCTGTCGTTACACATCCAGCTTTTGCACATGAATATTAATTTTTGGCAGATTTTATAAACGTAGCAAACACCACTCTCTCCCCAAATTACTTTTTCTTTCGACTCCAGGATTAAAATTCAAAAGTTTCACCAGAGCTATCGATTAATTTTCTAGTCACTCACTTTCATCAACTTTCAGCCGCCGTATGTAATATTTATTTTCAAATTTGAGGGGGTTAGTTAGTTTAAAATTAATTGCCTACAAACCCAACGCATGTGCGTTCTCGGTAAGATAACACTGCGGTAAATTTGTCATTCTTTAATAATTAACAAGACCCCCCTCATGCCATGTAAACTTCACACAACGCGACGCAAGCTACGAGCTGTAATAGGATGTAGTG
Source organism: Ryuthela nishihirai (assembly GCA_038380435.1). NCBI lineage: Eukaryota > Metazoa > Arthropoda > Arachnida > Araneae > Heptathelidae > Ryuthela > Ryuthela nishihirai. The sequence goes on along the minus strand of JAWZYU010000017.1, from coordinate 35,065,353 downwards.
TTACCATGGAAACGGAATGGCCGGATATGGAGATGAGACGGGAACTGACGAGGACACTGCAGTGTCAACGGTCATACGCATGTTATTCCCAAGATAGATTGTGTAGATAGCACGGCCCAGCTTCAGAGTTAATAGAGATTGCTGGGTCAAAGCAGCTTGTGTGCCTCCTTCCTAGTGATGGTGCGCTGCTCTTTCTGTTCTGTTTGTTCTCTCCGAGTAAATGAGAAAGCTTCGCGATTACTTCTAGGGAATAAATTAAAGCATGAATTTTCTGTATCAACACGGCACTGGAAGTAAAGAGATAAAAACAAAAATGAAAAGAACGCGGAATTTGGTGGAAGTTTGGAGTTGAGGTTGGAATAAAGGAAGGAAAAATATTTCTTTAATACACTGGGTGCCTCTTAAACCAACGATCGACGGCAGACATTGAGTGTAAATTATTACTTCACTGAACTCTCTCTGTGTTCTCTTGTGGACAATAGAAAAAGTAAAAAAACAAGCTTATATAAAAGAAAACAGTGTGTAATCTTTTTCTTGCAAGCGTGGAGTAAAGTCTTTTAAGGAGAGGAGAAGAATATAATCTTTTACCTCGTGGAAAGTTTTTATTCCAGAGTTACCATAGAAAAATAACAATGACGCTAAGGGTAGCAATGAATAATCTGTTCATACTAGCGACGCAGTGTGAGTGGCAACTATGACGTTTTGATTGTTTTCACATATAGGTTGATTGATAAATATTGGATTGTGTTGTTTTTACCTTTGAGCGGCAATTTTTTGACACAGTGGCGTAAATGGTCAGGTCATAAGGACCCCAATGGTTCAGAAAAGTTTGGAGGAAGGTGACCCACTGGGTAGTTGCTAGGAGATAGATGTAAGCCTCCCGTCAAGGGCATCCATCGTATTCTTAAACTTTCTATTGATCTCTTTTGGGTATCGATCTCTTTTGTTGCGATCTTATGCAACCACGGCAATTCCCGGTTCCGTCTCACGACACTACCTGGTTATGAAAAGTCGTGCTTATCTAGAGCCGGGGGCAAGGAATACGCCCTATAGGCGCACCTCAACCCCAGCCTCACATGGCAGCAGTCCTATGAAAGGAAAGCTGACCACCGGAAGAAACCTTACTTTAATCTATTCCCCGGTTAGCCATGAACAAGGATATATAGGTCCAAGTTCGCTCGGCGTCCGGGATGGAGACTCTTAGTAAGACCCAGACTTTTTTGAGGGCTCGTGCCTACTAGGCGGGCTCAGACCGTTCAGTAGAGCCCTCGAACTGCTTTCCCAGAGCACCTGATTGTTGAGGCTTCAGACACCGTCACCATCCAACCGGCCTTCCGACCGGTCAGCGGCATCGTTGGCCTCGGTTGGCCTTGGCTATGTCCAACTGGGGCACCAATCCGGTCGGCACAGCCTTCGACCGGTTTGCTGGGCCCTAGACCCCCCCACCACGACAAGGTGGTCCCCTATTAGGGGTATGGCTCTTCTACGTACAGAATCAAGGCTTTACGTCCCATCCCACGGTCTAGGGCCTTTCCAGCCAATCGATGTCCCCTTTCTATCCAAGGGCAGGGTGCAGGTTAGCGGAGGCAATCTGAAAGCTTCTACAGGTGGAACATGAACCTGAGAACTGCAGATTACGGGGCCTAGTGCGCTATCGATTTAACCATACATCCCTTTGCGTCAACTGTGAACCTCTTCAGTTGACAGTCACGTTATACTACTGGTGCACACATCGAGCTTTTTGTTAAAGTAGTCATGACTAGTCAGCATTATAATTTAAAAAATTGGACTATTCTGAAAGAATCCTCAAATGGACTTCCTATAGTAATACAACAGGTAATAGTAATAGGGCACAGATCGGCTCGGTCAGTAGTACCTCAGGCTCATAATCTGCACTTCTCAGGTTCGAATCCCAACTGTGGCAACGTTAAGATTTATCTCTGCTAACCCCCACTCTTTTCTCTCTGAGAAAAAAAAAGACATAATTGGGATTGAAAAAAAAACACAATCAGTATTTTTCGCATTAGGTCATGTCTCTGTGTGGGGAATGTCATACCCTGTGCACATTAAGGAACACACTGGAAGGATTTGACCAGTGGCTACCATTTGTCTCCTAACCGCTCTGCAGTTGAAGAGAGGTTCCCAACCTTCTGCGAGACCTTGGGGTTTTTGTGATCTGGACATTTAGACTATTTTCTGCAAAACGAAGTGCAGCTCAATGATAAAAACAACCCAACACTTCCGCAGCATAGGAGGCTTGGCCGCTAGGTAATGCAGTTTCAGATGAGATTCTTACTTCTATATTAGTAGTAGCATCTTGAGAGACTACAGAGAGACTAAGGAGAATGCTCTGTTCTCGTTTTACCAGCTCACATAGTTCATAAGTTGATAGGTGATTTTATATTGATAGTTCATTATGGGACACCGATGATCTAGGACATGGGTGAACAAACGTTTTTGGCATCTGGACAAATAGGAAAGTATTTATGTTTGCTGTTGACCAATAATTGGGAACGGAATGCTATAAAAGGAAGAAAAAAGTTTTAACTTTGTTTATGACATCATAATAATAATAAAAAAATTAAATATAAAAATAAATTTAACGTCAAATTGAAGTAGGCTTGTCGAAGCAATATGTGAAGAATGGGATTGAATCTCATAATTGAGCTTCTGAACATTCTGTTTCAATGACGTTGCAACTCATTGTACAATTTTATTCAAATTATCGTTTTTCCTCTTATTGAAACACCAATCACTTTAGTGCAACCAGATAAAAATGTTGTTTTATATTATCCAATTTTCTCCCCGGCCGGTTAAAATGTTTAAGTAGGCCGGATTGCCAGAGGGCCGGAGTTTGTGTATGCCTAACCTAGGCTACCTTTCTAAAGGATAAATTGCGCAGTTGCGTAGTCTCCTTATAGCCACTCATTTATACATCACAGTCCAATAGATTGGTACACTAAGCAATGGTTAAGGAGTTGGTTGGCTCAGTCAGTAGAATGTCACGCCCGTAATGTGTAGTTCTCAGGTTCGTGTCCCAGATAATCCAGCAGTGAGAATTATCTCTGACCGAATGGTTAGCGCTCTTGACTACTGATTTAAGAGACCTGAGTTCGAGGCCCGGAGAAGGCATGGATGTTCGTGTTGTTTATCTGCTGAGGTCCTAACATCCTCACAGACCTTCTACTATGGCATATAAACTGACAGGCTCCTGTCAGACCTCTGTGGCAAGCAGCTGCTTGAGGGGATTTTTAATCAAAGACCCTGGCCTGTGTTGGGTTGTTGGGTTGTTTTACCTCTGAGCGGCACTTTTTTGCAGACCATGGGCTAAATTGGCAGGTCAGATGGACTCCGAAAGCGCAGAGAAGGTTGGGGGAGGGGACCCACTGGAACAGCTGTTGGGAGACAGATGGTAGCCTCCCGTGAAGGCCATCCAGCGTGTTCTTTAACGTGCACAGGGTATGGCTCTCCCGCACACGGGGCCAGGGCTTAACGTCCCATACGACGGACGGCGGACTTTCCAAGCCCGTCGGTGTCCCCTACTGACCGTGGGCAGGATGGGGAATTTTGCGGAAATAAATCTCAACGTTGACCCAGCTGGGACTCGAACTTGAGAACTGCAGATTAGTAGCCTGGCGCACTACCGACTGAGCCACCCTTCCCCCTGCGCCCCCTGTCCTTGATCAAAGAGGGGACACCGATGGCCCTGAAAAGGCAGCTGTCCTTCGGATGGGACATAAAGCCATGTCACCGTGTGTAGTTTAAAAAGCACACTGATTAGAAATTTCCATATGTTTCCTGACAGTTCTATAGTAGGACCCCTTCTTCAGCATTCTGTGAGCTCTTGGGATCCTTGTGACTTGGTTACTTAGCCCATTTTGTGCAAAAAAGCGCCGCTCAGAAGTAAAACAATCCAATTTTAAGCCATAGTCCTATGTCAGAAATGCGCTATCTGTACACATTTTTAAAACTCACTTGATGACTTTGAAGGCAAGTTACCTGCTACCAAACAGATAAATTTACTTGGACCTGGGTTTATTATGACCTGATCTTTTAGTCTGTTATCATTAAAAATTTTCAAATTGGTGCTCCATTACAACAAATATAGATTATTCTTAAGACTGTCGAATTGTATTTGTGGGATTCATCTTGAGTTTGAAATATCTGAAATATCTGAAATGTTATTTAGGATTCAAAACGAATGTATTCTACGAGAGTTGAACATGTGTAGTCAAAGATGATTCTTCGGTGTGTAATAAGCAACTAGTTTCAAATACGACTCTTCTGATAGTTCAAAAATTTTGGCACTTCATTTGCTTGTTGAGAAAGAAAACATTGATCAGTTTGCAACGCAAAAAGTAGGTCTGAAAATAAAGAGTCACTACCTGAGTGCGTTTAGAAGAGACTCTCGTTCGCAGATACATGGTGAACAAAAGTTAGGTTACAACCCATGTTAAGTCAATAGGAAGTTCAATTCAAACCTCTGAAACTACATTGAAAATAAACTTAAAGATCTTAATGAAATTAATTCTAAATCTTGATTTTTCGACATTATTGGCTCAGTATCAATAGTTTATGGAAGTTGCAAAATTCAACACCAGATGTTAATCCTCCGTAACCCTGAATAATATTCTTCAAAATTGACCATAACTGAGAGAATTACTTTTCAAACTTCTGAAACATTATCTTATTTTAATAAACTGCTTAATTTAATACTTATAATTTCTGTTTCAATTAACAGTTGAGAAAAATATTTCAACTGGAATAGTAGTTTTGTTAAATGTTCAAGCTTCTTCGATTATTTTATTGTTAAATATTTTTGAAACCACGATATAGATATATTTCATTGTAGTCTTTAATACCTTCAAATGATTTTTTAATTAAAGAATTATTCCAGAAATTTCAAAGAGTTAAAGTTACATTCCTAGACCTGACATGAATTGTAATCTAATTTTTATCTGCCAGTGCATATAGAAGTGATCGAAATCCCGTTTTCCGTTCAATTAAATAGTCAGTGGGGCAATAGTCAATCTTAAATAATCAATGTAACAATACTGTTTCTCTTTTAAGTAAGTGGAAGTGCAGTTTTAGTTCTACATGCAATTGAATAATTAATGAAATAATGTTTGACTCAAATGAAAATAAGTAATAGTAGTTTAAATTATTCATCTAGTTAAGCAAGCAATTGTTCAGTTTTCTTTCTTCATTCAAATAAGTAATATACTCATCCAAATAAGTATATCACGATAATTAGAGTTTCAATTCTTCAACCAAATAAACAGATAATGAAAAGGTTCAGTTTCAGTTCTTCATCCAAATACGCAGATAATGATACGCTTTTTAAGTTCTACCATCACAATAGTAGCTAATGTTGTTCTTCATTCAATCAGGTAAGTAATAATTGTTTTAGCTCTTTATCCAAATAAATATGTAATAATGAATTTTAGTTCTTTGTGCAAATAAGTAGATACCGGTAAAGTTTTAGTTTTTAACCAGTTAAATAAACAATGATAGAGTTTTAGTCCTTGATTCCTATTACGTAATAAAGGTAGAGATTCACTTCTCTATCCAATTAAATAAAAAACAACAGAGTTTTATTTCTTCATCCTATTAAATAATAACTGTAGAGGTTTAGTTCTCCATCCATTTGAATAAACAACAGCAGAGTTTTAGTTATTCATTTCATTAAATAATAACTGTAGAGTTTTATTTCTTTATCCAATTAAATAAGACAACAGCAGAATTTTAGTTCATCATCCCATTATATAATAACGGTAGAGTTTTAGTTCTTTATCCTATTAAATAAACAGCAACAGAGTTTTAGTTCTTCATCCAATTAAATAATAAGGGTAGAGTTTTAGTTCATTATCCAATTAAGTAAACAATAACAGAGATTTAGTTCTTCATCCTGTTAATCAATAACAGTAGAGTTTTAGTTCTCTGTCAAATTAAATAAAACAACAACAGAGTTTTAGTTCTTCATACTATTAAATAATAACAGTATAGTTTTAGTTCTTCATCCTATTAAATAAACAACAAGAGAGATTTGGTTCTTCATCCTATTAAATACAATGGTAGAGTTTTAGTTCTTTATCCAATTAAATAAACAACGACAGGGTTTTAGTTCTTCATCCTGTTAAATAATAACGGCAGAGTTTCAGTTCTCTATCCAATTAAATGAACAACAGCAGAATTTTAGTTCTTAATCCTATTAAATCAACAGCAGCATAGTTTTATTACTTCATCCATTTAAATAATAACTGTAAAGATTTAGTTCTCCATCCATTTCAATAAACAACAGCAGAGTTTTAGTTTTTCATTTCATTGAATAATAACTGTAGAGTTTTATTTCTTTATCGAATTAAATAAGACAACGGCAGATTTTCAGTTCTCTATCCAATTAAATGAACAACAGCAGAATTTTAGTTCTTAATCCTATTAAATCAACAGCAGCATAGTTTTATTACTTCATCCATTTAAATAATAACTGTAAAGATTTAGTTCTCCATCCATTTCAATAAACAACAGCAGAGTTTTAGTTTTTCATTTCATTGAATAATAACTGTAGAGTTTTATTTCTTTATCGAATTAAATAAGACAACGGCAGAGTTTTGGTTCATCATCCCATTATATAATAACGGTAGAGTTTTAGTTCTTTATCCAATTAAATAAACGACAGGGTTTTAGTTCTTCATCCTATTAAATAATAACGGTAGAGTTTTAGTTCTTTATTCAATTAAATAAACAACAACAGGGTTTTAGTTCTTCATCCTGTTAAATAATAACGGTAGAGTTTCAGTTCTCTATCCAATTAAATGAACAACTGCAGAATTTTAGTTCTTATCCTATTAAATAATAACGGTAGAGGTTTAGTTCTTTATCCAATTAAATCAACAACAGCAGAGTTTTAGTTCTTTATCCTATTAAATAAAAACGGTATAGTTTTAGTTCTTTACCCAATTAAATAAACAACATCATAGTTTTAGTTCTTCATCCTATTAAATAATAACGGTAGAGTTTTAATTCTTTATCCAATTAAATAAGACAACAGCAGAGTTATAGTTCATCATCCCACTATATAATAAAGGTAGAGTTTTAGTTCTTTTTCCAATTCAATAAACAGCAACAGAGTTTTAGTTCTTCATCCTATTAAATAATAACTGTAGAGTTTTAGTTCATTATCCAATTAAATAAACAATAACAGAGATTTAGTTCTTCATCCTGTTAATCAATAACAGTAGAGTTTTAGTTCTCTATCAAATTAAATAAAACAACAACAGGGTTTTAGTTCTTCATACTATTAAATAATAACAGTATAGTTTTAGGTCTTCATCCAATTAAATAAACAACGACAGGGTTTTAGTTCTTCATCCTATTAAATAATAACGGTAGAGTTTTAGTTCTTTATCCAATTAAATAAACAACGACAGGGTTTTAGTTCTTCATACTGTTAAATAATAACGGTAGAGTTTTAGTTATTTATCCAATTAAATCAACAACAGCAGAGTTTTATTACTTCATTCATTTAAATAATAACTGTAGAGGTTTAGTTCTCCATCCATTTGAATAAACAACAGCAGGGTTTTAGTTATTCATTTCATTAAATAATAACTGTAGAGTTTTATTTCTTTATGCAATTAAATAAGACAACAGCAGAATTTTAGTTCATCATCCCATTATATAATAACGGTAGAGTTTTAGTTCTTTATCCAATTAAATAAACAGCAACAGAGTTTTAGTTCTTCATCCAATTAAATAATAAGGGTAGAGTTTTAGTTCATTATCCAATTAAGTAAACAATAACAGAGATTTAGTTCTTCATCCTGTTAATCAATAACAGTAGAGTTTTAGTCCTCTGTCAAATTAAATAAAACAACAACAGAGTTTTAGTTCTTCATACTATTAAATAATAACAGTATAGTTTTAGTTCTTCATCCTATTAAATAAACAACAGGAGAGATTTGGTTCTTCATCCTATTAAATAACAATGGTAGAGTTTTAGTTCTTTATCCAATTAAATAAACAACGACAGGGTTTTAGTTCTTCATCCTATTAAATAATAACGGTAGAGTTTTAGTTCTTTATTCAATTAAATAAACAACAACAGGGTTTTAGTTCTTCATCCTGTTAAATAATAACGGCAGAGTTTCAGTTCTCTATCCAATTAAATGAACAACAGCAGAGTTTTAGTTCTTAATCCTATTAAATCAACAGCAGCATAGTTTTATTACTTCATCCATTTAAGTAATAACTGTAAAGATTTAGTTCTCCATCCATTTCAATAAACAACAGCAGAGTTTTAGTTTTTCATTTCATTGAATAATAACTGTAGAGTTTTATTTCTTTATCGAATTAAATAAGACAACGGCAGAGTTTTAGTTCATCATCCCATTATATAATAACGGTAGAGTTTTAGTTCTTTATCCTATTAAATAAACGACAGGGTTTTAGTTCTTCATCCTATTAAATAATAACGGTAGAGTTTTAGTTCTTTATTCAATTAAAAAACAACAACAGGGTTTTAGTTCTTCATCCTGTTAAATAATAACGGTAGAGTTTCAGTTCTCTATCCAATTAAATGAACAACTGCAGAATTTTAGTTCTTATCCTATTAAATAATAACGGTATAGTTTTAGTTCTTTACCCAATTAAATAAACAACATCATAGTTTTAGTTCTTCATCCTATTAAATAATAACGGTAGAGTTTTAATTCTTTATCCAATTAAATAAGACAACAGCAGAGTTATAGTTCATCATCCCACTATATAATAAAGGTAGAGTTTTAGTTCTTTTTCCAATTCAATAAACAGCAACAGAGTTTTAGTTCTTCATCCTATTAAATAATAACTGTAGAGTTTTAGTTCATTATCCAATTAAATAAACAATAACAGAGATTTAGTTCTTCATCCTGTTAATCAATAACAGTAGAGTTTTAGTTCTCTATCAAATTAAATAAAACAACAACAGGGTTTTAGTTCTTCATACTATTAAATAATAACAGTATAGTTTTAGGTCTCATCCAATTAAATAAACAACGACAGGGTTTTAGTTCTTCATCCTATTAAATAATAACGGTAGAGTTTTAGTTCTTTATCCAATTAAATAAACAACGACAGGGTTTTAGTTCTTCATACTGTTAAATAATAACGGTAGAGTTTTAGTTATTTATCCAATTAAATCAACAACAGCAGAGTTTTATTACTTCATTCATTTAAATAATAACTGTAGAGGTTTAGTTCTCCATCCGTTTGAATAAACAACAGGAGAGTTTTATTACTTCATCCATTTAAATAATAACTGTAGAGGTTTAGTTCTCCATCCATTTGAATAAACAACAGCAGAGTTTTAGTTCATCATCCCATTATATAATAGCGGTAGAGTTTTAGTTCTTAATCACGTTAAATAATAACGGTATAGTTTTAGTTCTTTACCCAATTAAATAAACAACATCAGAGTTTTAGTTCTTCATCCTATTAAATAATAACGTTAGAGTTTTAGTTATTTATCCAATTAAATCAACAGCAACAGAGTTTTATTACTTCATCCATTTAAATAATAACTGTAGAGGTTTAGTTCTCCATCCATTTGAATAAACAACATCAGAGTTTTAGTTCTTCATCCTATTAAATAATAACGGTAGAGTTTTATTTCTTTATCCAATTAAATAAGACAACAGCAGAATTTTAGTTCATCATCCCATTATATAATAATGGTATAGTTTTAGTTCGTTACCCAGTTAAATAAACAGTACCAGAACTTTAGTTCTTCATCCTATTAAATAATAACGGTAGAGTTTTAGTTCATTATCCAATTAAATAAACAATAACAGAGATTTAGTTCTTCATTCTGTTAATCAATAACGGTAGAGTTTTCGTTCTCTATCAAATTAAATAAAACAACAACAGAGTTTTAGTTCTTCATACTATTAAATAATAACAGTATAGGTTTATTTCTTCATCCTATTAAATAAACAACAGAAGAGATTTAGTTCTTCATCCTATTAAATAACAATGGTAGAGTTTTAGTTCTTTATCCAATTAAATAAACAACGACAGGGTTTTAGTTTTTCATCCTATTAAATAATAACGATATAGTTTTAGTTCTTTTTCCAATTAAATAAACAACAACAGAGTTTTATTTCTTTATCCTATTAAATAATAACGGTAGAGTTTTAGTTCTTTATCAAATTAAATAAACAACATCAGAGTTTTAGCTCATCATACTATTAAATAATAACTGTAGAGTTTCAATTCTCTATACAATTAAATAAACAACAGCATACTTTTAGTTCTTCATGCTAATGAAAAATAACGGTAGAGTTTCAGTTCTATATACAATTAAATAAATAATGATGGAAATTTAGTTCTTCATCCAATTAAATTTGTAATCATAAAGTTTCAATTCTTTATGTAAAAATTTGTCAATAGTAAAGTTTTAATTTTTTTGTGGAACTAAGTAGATAATGGTCAGTTTTCTTCTTTCATTCAACTAATTAGATAATAGTCAGTTTTTTTCTCCATTCAACTAAATAAGTCGAAATCATCAGGTACTGCTCACATTTTCTTTCTCAATTCACCTGAGTAAATAATGGCAAAGTTTTAAATAAAAAATAAATACCCCCTCAAGCAGCTGCTTGCCACAGAGGTTTGACAGGAGCCTGCCAGTTTATATGACATAGTAAAAGGTCTGAGAGGATGGCAGGATCTCAGCAGAAAAACGACACATACATCCATGCCTTACCCGCGGCTCGAACCCAGGTCCCGTAGATCAGTAGCCAAGCGTGCTAACCACTCGACCACGGGACGGCTCGGAAAAGTTTTACTCCGTTCAATTAAGCAAGAAATAGTAAAATTTTAGTTATCCGTTCAATTAAGTCAGTAATGATATATGTGATTTTAGCTCTTTTTCCAAAGAAGTACTCAATGATAAATTATTGTTCTCTGGCTAAACTAGGTAGAACATGGTATAGTTTTCTTCTCTCATTCATCTAAGTTGATAATGATACAGTTTCTTTTCCAACCAACAAAATAGCTAATATTAGAGTTTCAAGTTAAAGTCCAACCAAGTAACTTCATCTGCATATGTAGTTAGGTTTACAATATACTAAGCAGCCACAGTTTCGATATCTAATACTCAGAATATATACAGGTTTTACCACAGCGCAACCCCCTCGGTGTGAGCGCCTGTACGCGGTGAGGGGGACCACCCTGTGAAGGTTCCGCTGGCTCGGTTACCTTCGCAGGGTCCTAAACGCTCGCCCGCGTGTTTGCCGTGCGCGGAGACCCGTGTCCCGGGAAAGGAGGATCCTGGTAGTTGCTCGGGGGTCCCCGTCTTCTCTCCTCAGCTCATGACTGGCGTGGTCCCCATTGGCCGTTTTGCCATTGGGGAGCAGGTCTGTCGCGGGGCTGGGCAGCGGATTCCGGGGCCTCTGCTATACACTGCTTTGGCCTCTGCTTCCGGTAAACGGGAGCTCCTGGGGTGGCCCCCCCAGGAGCAATCGGCTGGTGGGCAGGTCCTGCTAGGGTCAACCGTGCAGAGCGGTGAGTAACCTTGCCCACGGTCCGGGTACAGGTTTACAAGTTTCCTCACAGATTATTTTCCTTTTGTCGTTATCCTTTCTTTGTGCAGCCAGTTTGGCAGTCACAATATTCTTATTTTTGCGCTTTGTTTCATTTGTGTAGAACGTTTTTGTTCTGCACTTTTCTCTTTTTATTTACTTTCTATTTATTTGTGAGGGCTTGGCTCACTGTCTGTGTGGGTATAGTGCCTGCGTAGCCCTGGCGCCCGACTGGGCGTCCCCTTGTTGGGCTCCGTGGAGGGTGGGGACAGCGGGCACTGAACCACACAAAAACAAACATGCGAGAGAATGAAGAAAATAATGCGATCGCCGCCAACAAGAGGGCTCGACGTGAGCCCCCATCTTCCTCGTTGTCTACGTTATCTCTGCCGTCGTCTTCTGTGTCTGTGTCTTCGTTCCCAAAGTTCCTGATCATCCACTCCACGGGTGATCAGGTACTTGGGGACATGTCCCCTTTTTTCGTTAATAAAGGTTTGAAAGGTCTTGCGGGAGAACCGAAATCCGTAAAGCGCTTACGATCTGGCGACTTACAAGTTGAGACCGCTTGTTCAAAACACTCCGAACTACTCCTGAAAGTCAAAGAAATTGGTGGGGTGGCTGTCGAAGTCACTCCCCATAAAACTTTGAATTCCTCTCGGGGTGTGATCACCGAGTGGGGCCTCCTCAAAGTCACTGAGGAGGAGATCCTCTCGGAGCTCACACCTCAAGGAGTAACAGCGGTCCACCGGGTTTCAACACGCCGTGATGGGAAATTAACACCCACCCGGGTGCTAATCGTGACATTCAACACGCCACGCCTGCCTTCTTCCATCAAGGCAGGTTATTTACATTGTGAGGTACGGCCGTATATACCGAACCCTCTGCGCTGTTTTCAGTGTCAGATATACGGTCATGCCCGCACAGCATGCAGGGGCAAGCCCACCTGTGCTCGCTGTGGCAGTAAGGATCATCTCGATCCTGACTGCACAGCAGAAAAGGCATGCTGTGTGAACTGTAGTGGCGAACATCCGGCGTACTCCCGCGACTGTCCGAAGTGGAAAGAGAAAAAGGAGGTACAACGCCTCAAAGTCATAAATAACATCTCTTATGCAGAGGCGAGAAAGCTTGCTGCACCGCCTGCCCCGCCTGGCAAGGTTTCCTATGCCAGTGCGGTCATTGGAAAGCCCATCGTTCCAATGACTTCGGTTGCGGTGCAGACTGACATCAGTGTACCACCTACTGAGTCTTTCTCGCCAGCTGCGAAGTACCTCCTCACGCAGGCGAGACCGAGGGTGGTGTCGACTTCGACATCAACCCCGGTTTCCATTCCTGCAGCTCAGCCTTCCACCTCCACCGGAAGGCCTCCTCCTTCCTGTCCTCAGACAGCAAGACCTTCCAAACCGAAGGGGCCCCCACCGGGGCCTAAAAAGAAAATCATCACTCCTCCTCAAAGGGCGGTCACCGATCCATGCCCCTCGGACGATTCCGAGGACATGGATACCGACCGCCCCCTATTCAGTAAACCGTCCTCCGCGGTGGTTAAACTGAATAGAAATTTGTCGTCCGCCCACTCTTCTAAGTCCTGAGATGGCCACACTCCTACAATGGAATTGTCGTGGATTCCAGAGGAATCTAGACGACATCAAGGCCCTCCTTCAGGCACACCAGCCCATCTGTGTGTGCCTGCAGGAGACATACTTGCAGCCAGTCACAGATCCCACGATCCGGCACTTTTCACTGGTTCGCCGGGACCGGGATGGAGATGGTCCAGCTCGCAGGGGTGTCGCCATCCTCATGAGCAACCATTCTCCATTCCAGGTCGTAAACCTCACCACCAACTTAGAGGCGGTAGCCATCCGTCTCTTCGTGGGGTTCTCGCTGACTGTCTGCTCTGTATATCTTCCCCCTGGGAGCATCGTCTTCCAGGAAGACCTTGATGATCTCGTCTCGCAGCTGCCGTCCCCCTTCCTCATTATGGGGGACCTCAACGGACACAGTCCACTTTGGGGCAGTGCTGACACCAACGGGAGGGGTGGGGTCCTAGAGCAGTGGCTCCTGGATCCTTCTCTCTCCCTGTTGAACACCGGTGTCAGTACTTACTTTCACTCCCCAACCCGCACTTTCACTGCCATTGACCTCACCATCTGCTCCTCCTCGATCCTTCCACTCTTTACATGGGAGGTCGAGGACAACCCTTACGGAAGCGATCACCTCCCCGTGGTGTGCACCATCTCCCGTGGGGGGCCTTGCAGCCCTTCACGCGTTTCACGGTGGAGGCTGGATCAGGCTGACTGGGGTGGTTTCGAGCTGCTCTCTGAGCTCGACGACCACTCCGTCAGCCAGGAGCCAATCAATGTGGCAGTAGCGGAGATAACGGACTGTATCGTAGATGCAGCTGCATCAACAATTCCTCAAACTTCTACACGGTTTCCTCGCTTTCCGAAACCGTGGTGGAATCCAGATTGCACCGCAGCTCGTAAGGCTCAGAACAAGGCTTGGGGGGTGTTTCGGAGATATCCGACAACCCCCAACCTCGAGAACTTCAAACGCGCCAGGGCGAAAGCTCGTTTCGTCCGACGCCAGAGCCAGAAGGAATCTTGGATCAAGTATACGTCATCCATAACCCGCACGACTAGTTCCAAGGTCGTGTGGGATAAAGTCCGGAAGATGAGTGGGAACTACACGTCCCACTCGTTATCGATCCTGGAGCACAATGGACAGGCAATTGCTGATCCCAAAGCAATTGCCGACACTCTGGGGGAGTCCTTCTCTTCCATCTCTTCGTCTTCCTCTTACTCCCCCGAGTTTCTGGCCCAGAAGGGCAGGGCGGAGCGCTCTCCGCTGCCTTTCCACTCGAATGGCCTGGAGCCTTACAACAGGCCATTCACAGCGGAGGAGCTTCGCCTGGCTCTGCACTCTTCTCGTGCCTCTGCTGTAGGGCCGGACAATGTCCATTATGCCATGCTCCAACATCTTTCACCATCGAGTAAGGATCGGCTGCTCCATCTCTTCAATCGCATTTTTCTCGAGGAGCAGTTTCCGAACTCCTGGCGGGAGGCCATCGTCTTGGCCTTCCCCAAGCCAGGCAAAGATCCCAAGATTCCTTCCAATTATCGTCCCATCGCATTGACGAGCTGCGTGTGCAAGGTGTTGGAAAGAATGGTAAATGCCAGACTCATCTGGTATTTAGAACATCACAACCTTCTTTCCAACACCCAGTGTGGCTTTCGCAGGCAACGGTCAACTCTTGACCATCTGATACGCCTCGAATCGGCTATCAGAAATTCATTTTTAAGAAGAGAGCACCTGGTGTCAATTTTCTTCGACATCGAAAAAGCGTACGACACGGCTTGGAGATTCGGCATTCTTCGTGACCTCCACAGTTTCGGCTTAAGAGGTCACATGCCGATCTTCATCTCCAACTTCTTATCGACACGCTCTTTTCGTGTCCGTGTCGGTAACACTCTGTCGCAGCCGTACCCCCAAGAACAGGGGGTGCCACAAGGCTGCGTTCTGAGTGTTACGCTTTTTGCTGTCAAGATTAATTCTATAACTAGACAACTTCCTCCATCAGTAGGCAATGCCCTCTATGTTGACGACTTTAGCATCTTTTGCTCTTCGTCCAGCATGAGGGTCATTGAAAGACAACTGCAAATTGCCCTGAACAATCTTTCGGTTTGGGCGACGGCAAACGGGTTTCGGTTCTCCCCACAGAAGACCGCTTGTGTGCACTTTTGCCACAAGCGTAATCTTCATCTGGATCCCGAGCTGCGGCTCGGGGGTAACATCATTCCAGTTGTGGCGGAGACCAAGTTTCTCGGTCTCATATTCGATCGGAAATTGACCTTTTTACCACACATACGTCATCTCAGGTCCAAGTGCACGCGGGCATTGAACATCGTCAAGGTCCTCTCCTCCCTCTCTTGGGGGGCGGACCGATGTTCTTTGCTCCGCCTGTACCGTGCACTTGTCCGATCGAAACTGGACTACGGATCCCAGGTGTACGACTCGGCCCGGGATTCGGTGGTGAAGGTGCTGGATCCCCTCCATCATCAGGCTCTCTGTGTTTGCACGGGAGCCTTCCGCACCTCACCGGTCCAGAGTCTTTACGTTGAGACCGACGAACCATCTTTATCTCTTCGCCGTCAGCAGTTGTCCCTACAATATGCTTCTAAATTGCGATCCCTGCCAGGCCATCCCACTTGGGACTGCGTTTTCAGTCCGAAGTGGGAACTACTTTACACTAATCGGCCGACTGCCATTCGTCCTTTCGGTTTGCGTGTCCGAGGTTACCTGCGAGACATCAACACCAGTCTCGATAGCATTGCACAGTCAACAGCTGAGCCACTACCAACTTGGCTCGCTGTTAACCCTTCCTGCGATTTTTCCCTGTGCAGGACCGGGAAGGCCTTTACACCCGACTGTGTGTACCGGCAACTCTTTGCCAGCCATCGTGCTGAGCACCCGGACTTCTTGCCTGTCTTTACAGATGGCTCGAAGTCCGGCACTTCAGTGGGATCAGCCATGGTCTGCTGTGATGTAATCATTGCAGACCAGATCCCACTGCAGTGTTCCATCTTCACTGCAGAGTTGCACGCTATCAATCTTGCCTTGGACCACGTAGCGACTAAGCATCATCGTCGGTGTGTGCTTTACACCGACTCGCTTAGCTCGCTACAGGCTTTGATCTCGGTGAGGCATCGGCCTCACCCTGTTCTTACTAAGATCCGCCAGCAACTACATCGTCTGGCAGCCACCACCACCATCCATTTCTGTTGGGTGCCCGGTCACGTCGGGATTAGGGGCAACGACTTGGCAGATGCTGCTGCCAAGTCAGTCACGCCCCTGTCCCACTCTCCGTTGCCGGTTCCCTATCTGGATTTCCGGCAGCGTTTTACCACCGAGCTCCGGGCACAGTGGCAGAGATCTTGGTCAGAACAGCTTACAAACAAGCTCTTTGAGATCAAACCTCTCGTCAAACCATGGCAGTCTTGTTACCTCAGGAATCGCAAGGAGGAAGTTGTACTTGCTCGGCTCCGCTTGGGTCATTCCTTTATTACTCATTCGTTTCTTTTACGGGCGGACGACGAACCCAAGTGCGAGTTTTGTGACACCATTTTAACAATCAAACACATTTTAATTGATTGCTGTTGTTTTACCTTTGAAAGACGTATGTTTTTTAACTCTCATGATTTTACGTCCGAGCCCCTTACACTCGGACATCTTTTATCCGACCATTGTACTTTTACCTCTCTCTTTCAATTTTTACGATTTACTGGATATTTTAATCGCATATAGTTTTTACTCTTCAGCTTTTTACATCTATGATTATACCACCTTATACATTGTTTGTGTATCCTAGGTCATTTACACCTGGTATTCTATTGTTTTCTTTTGTATTTTTACACTTGTTCTTTGTTGTTTTACCTTTTTACAATTTTGCTAATGTCTTTTAAATGTGGTTGCGGGTTTACATGTCTTTTATCTTTTATATTGTCGTTTGTTTGGCGCATTATGGCCTAGTCGCCGATGCGCCATAAAACCCAAAACAACCAAACCAAACCACAGCGCAAACCAAATTTTAAGCTTCTCATTGTCTTATAATCTTTTATTGCAACTGATATTAATTAATGAGTAACATCAAAAATAATAGATACCTTGTGGTGCATTAAATGCTGCCCAGCAGATAGACAATATAAACCTTGTTGGATTTAGATACTGATTTCCATATGTTTTCGTTTTAACACATTAATGTATCAATTTTAATTCGTTAACTTCAACAATCTAGTTCTTTAGCAGCTATATTACAGTATGTATATTTTTTGCCCTCAAACTTTCTGTGTACTTATTATCATACCTTCAGGATGCAAACACGTTTCGCGTAGCATAGCACGTTTTCTGTAGAAACGTGCTATGTTACACGAAACGTTTTCTCTGTGGCTAAAAGTAGTTTAAATTGAGGCACTTCCTGAAAAAAAACTACATTTGTGACGGAAACTGATTTTTCAGATCACACACAAAAAGAAAATCACTTGGTTGTAAATAGGAATATTTGCAGAAATTCCGATTTTTCAATAGCTCCTAAATTACCCAAATAGGACATTTTATTCAATTTTTTTTTCAGATTATCATTTCAAGGCTGGTGATCTCTACTCTCCATTATTAATTTAAATTTGAGACACTAGTGAGAAATGGAGTTTTTGCAAGAAACGCATTAATTTTTGTGATAAAAAAAATTTAATCTAGAAATGAAACCATAAAGACTTGTGCAAACAAGTATGAGTTAAAGTCTGATGGTAATATTATTTTTAAGATTAAGGAAATGCTATTTATTATGAATTCCATATTTTTTATTTTATACCAAATAATATCAAGACAACTTCGAATTATTATATATTTCACAAAATAGAAAAACTACAGAAATGCAATATGAATTTTGCAGGTATGGATATTTTTTTTTTATATTAGCAAGTTGTGGGATTTTGCTGTCACTGATGAAATTTTATTGCATATAGTTTATGGTTCTTTTCTTACTGTGCGTAATGCTATCTTTATCCTTTTTTGAAACAAACAGAAACGTTCACTATAACCAATTACTCAGACGAAAAGCAACTACGTATAACCGAAGTAAAAAAAAGAGATTTATTGTAGTGAATCAGGAAAAGGTTTACTTTAGCCAAAATAGATTCTTGTTAAATAAGAAACATTGTAATGCGAAATATCCTATACATATACCATGAAATTCGTTTTCGAATTAGAAATTTAATTTTACTATCAGTGTTCTATGTCAATGTCATAAATTTCACGGTTAAATATTATAAGTGCCACATTTCAATGTCAATGTTGCATTCATCTTATGTAATGTCAAACGATATTAATGTCACATCAAATGAAAGGAGGCTAATTATTATTGTAACGAATCATAAATGCAATTATTCTATATCTTGCAGATAAGTTTAAGCTTTACGGGTCACGTGTAATGATGGAATTTACTTCTAGTGTGATCAAAGAAAATAAAAACATTTTTCTTCTGATGTTTAGGAGTTGAAGATTATTTTTCCTGTAGTGAGAACTTAAATAAGAAATTCCTTTTGTATATTAGTCATTTATTTTTATACTTAACAGTACAGTTATCTCATTATAAACATGCAAATTGACTGCAAACCGTACCAAACAAATTAGGTATAAGTCAGGAGTTTCAGGTTGGATTGCTTTACCTCTGAGTGATATTTGTTTTGCACAGAATGGGCTAAATGTCTAAGTCACAAAGACCCCAAGGACTTAGAGAATATTGTGGAAAGAAGACCTAATGGACAGCTACTGAGGAACAGATAGTAGCCTCCCATCAAGGCTATCTAGCGTATTCTTCAACGTGCATAGTGTATGACTCTTTCCGTGGAACGGAACGGAGCCTAACCCTCCATCCGAAGGACGGCGGCTTTTCCATGTCCATCAATGTCCCCTACTGTCCGAGGACAGGGTGAAAGTTTAGCCTAGCTTAGCGGAGATTTATCTCAATGCTAGCACAAACGGGACTCGAAAATGGGAACTGCAGTTTGAGAGCCTAAAGTACTCCCCACTGAGCTCACCCACCTACTCTCCAAGTAGTTCCAGACTTGAAAGCACTTTTAGCCAGTAATGAATTAAAGGTAGTAAGCGTATGGGTCGGCAGCCCTAAGCCCAAGGCTAGAGGATGCCCATATAAGTTCGAATATATGGTAATCTAGTTATTTCTCATCTTCTAATTTTATTTATCGTGCTTATAGAAAGATTAATTAGATTTAATGATATAAATTTATGTCTATATCAATTTTTTTATATTAAAATGCAGTTTGATACTGCATTTTTAATATTTGAGCAGAGATGTAATTAGGAATGAGGGCCTAAACGCTACCATAGGCCTAAACATCCTTAATCTGTTAATGCTTCAAGCCTGGTTTAATTCTCGTAAATCAAATATAATAAAGTATGAACCAGTGTGAAAAAGCTGGCAACTACCTTTGCAAATTCTTTTCTTCCCTTCTACGAGAAGCAAGAATGAGCTATTTCTGTTCTATAGCAACCACTTAAGCTAAACTGTTGGAGATCATATCGTGAAATCATGACAATAACTACTACTATTGCCTTACTAATAATTTTAATTGTCATCTCAATATAAAATGGAATTCAAGTTTCCATATTTTTAAGATGCTATGAATAATGTTTTATATGCATTTGATGTTTTTAAATTTTTAAATTTTTTTTAACATTTAGAAAAGCTTTTGTGCTTTTTGGTACTTTGTATCAAGAAATGTAAATCTATAGTTATTATGTCATCTTATGGTTTTAGTTCACCTATAAATGATTTTACAAGAGTAGCATCTATGACAACCATTTGCTTATATCATATTTCTATTAGAAATGTAAATCATAAATTTAAAAATAAATCAGCTATTTATAAAACTAATTATTTGTTATCAATGGACAAAATATTAAAAAGTAGGAAAAATCGATTCGAAATTAAAACTATGATAAACCATTTTAAATTTAAACAACAAATAAAAAAATATAAGTTAGACAATGCTATTTATGAAAAAAAATGTAAATTTTGTTTATAAAGAATTCCTCAATATAGTACAAATAGCAGTTGAAAATACTAAATATATTGCTAAGGTTTCTAATTCTAAAATTAATAATAAAATTTTAAAGATAACTGAATTTCACAGAGTATTAGAAATAGTATTAATAAAAAGGAAAAAAACTGTATTAAAATCCAAAAAAAATCGTTTAGTTGTTTCATACAAAAATAAATATAAAATATATAATAAAAATCTTAATAAATTATAAAATCTGCTAAACAAATTTATTATAGAAACCTTTTTGATAACTGAAATGACGATTGTAGAAAACAATGGAAATTAGTTAATGAAAATACAGAGACTTCATCAATAGCTAATATTTATGTTAATGAAAAAGAAACTGAAACAACGGTAAATTAATTTATCGAATATTTTTATCAATGTGGCAAATAAAAAATATATATTATTAGAAATAAATCATGGATCAATAAGATCTTTAAATGAACAAATAACATCTTTGAAATCAATATATTTTTAACAAACTGATAATGAAGAAGTTTTAAATATCATATCAAATTTAAACAACACAAAAGCAATAGGTTATGATTGTATATTTGTAGATATGTTGAAAATTATATCTAAATATAAATTAGATTTAATTGTTTATATAATAAATTTATCAATTGAAACTAGAAATTTCATTGAACATTTAAAAAAATCAATTATTCGACCTACTGTTACCAATTGACCAAATTGATAGTATTTATGATGTACAAAAATTAAAATATTAAATCTAAATGCTACTAAAGATTAAAGAATTTTAAAAACTAATTCATTTTTATTTTATTTTTTAATTTTTACTTTATTTTTTTAATTTTTTCTTAATTATTTCTTAATTGTTGTCATTTTTAATTCTACAGAACATATAATAAATATTATATTATAGCCAGGATGAGCTTATTCTAGCTCCTTGGTTGTGTATATTAAAGAAAATATGTTATTTTTTTTCGTGTGTGTATGTATTATATATCATATGCTGTATTTAAGTTATGCATGCATTGCTATTTAAATATTCTCATTTGTTATCCTTGATAAATATAATAACTCAAGATTTCACATCCTTTATTGTTGATGTATTATTTTATATGACAAATAAATAAATAAATAAAATAAACTTTGGAGATTTTCATTTTGTGTAATAATTCTTTGAATAATCTTTCATTATTTAATAGTTGAATAAATATTTAAATCATTGAAAATAATAATAATAATAATATGATAAAGTCACACTTTCTGTGATACTGCATGTAAAATTTATCAAAATCAAATATTTTACTGACGGTTCATTACTTATGAGGAACACAATTTAACGACGTTTGTGCTTTTTAATCCTGCTTTAAACTATGAGGAAACGCACACTTAAACTTCTTCTTCACGAGGTAAAGTTGTTTGACATTGTCCAAGATACTGCGTAAGCATCTGGAATCAAAAACATCTAATTTCCTGTTATCTTGTTTACAAAGTGTCCAAGTTTCACTACCATAACTAACCCTAGAAAGAACCAAACTATTATACAGTCTAATTTTAGTCTTTAGGTGTATACGCCTATTTCTCCACACTCTCCATAGATTCTTAAATGTCCCGGCAGCAATCCTTATTCGTCTGTTAATCTCATGCCGCACATCACCAGTATCTGTTACATAGCTCCAAGATAATTAAACTGTGACACCTGCTCAAGATTGCAACCATTCAGATTAATTGAATCACAGCCTGCCTGACCAATTTTCATCACTTTAGTTTTCTCTCTGTTTATAACCAAACCTACTCTACTACCAGTCTCATCAACAGCTCGAATGAAAGAGTTCATCTCATCAACATCATTTGCCAAAAGAGCTAAATCATCAGCATAATCTAAATCAGAAATTTTCGTATCTCCAGTCCATTTAAGGCCAAAATCTTTCCCTTGAAGTGAATTTCGCATAACATAATCAATAACCAAGCTAAAGAGAAAAGGAGACAAAATGCACCCTTGTCGAACACCAGAAGTAATGCTAAACCAATTGGTACAAGACTTACCAACTCTCGCACATGACTCAGTGTTATTATAGAGAGCTTTCATTATGTTAACTAGCTTGTCTTATATGCCATACAATCTCACAATCAACCACAAATTATGACGATCAACAGAGTCGAAAGCCTTTTTGAAATCGACAAAGCTAGCAACCAAAGGTTTCTGAAACTATAAACATTTCTCAAGAATCTGCCTAAGTGAAAATATCTGATCCATACATCCCCTACCACTTCTGAATCCACATTGCTCATCACGCAATTGACTGTCAACCAGATTCTTAATTATATTAAGCACAATCATGGAAAGAACTTTACCTGGAACAGAGAGTATGCTGATACCCCTATAGTTATCACAAGAACTGCGATCACCTTTTTTGAAAATAGGGATAACAACAGCTCTGGTATAATCCTTAGGAACCATGCCTTTATCATAAAA
Source organism: Ryuthela nishihirai (assembly GCA_038380435.1). Lineage (NCBI taxonomy): Eukaryota > Metazoa > Arthropoda > Arachnida > Araneae > Heptathelidae > Ryuthela > Ryuthela nishihirai. The sequence continues at coordinate 35,042,731 of JAWZYU010000017.1, read as the reverse complement.
GATGTTCAGAATTTCAGTCATCCAAGTGGTAATAGAAACATTCCCAGCTCTAAGCATTTCAGTAGTAATTTCATCTACCCCTGGGGATTTATGAAGTTTAAGTTTAGAAACAGCCAAAATAACTTCAGATTGTGTTATAGGGCCAACATTAAAGCCACCAATGCATCTATCATCATTGCAAACAATGGGAATAGAACCAACCACATTGTTTAGAATATCACTGAAATGCTCAGCCCACCTATCCATGACAGAATCCTCACCTTCTATAACCTTACCTTGTTTATCCTTCAATCCTTGTATACCTGTGCGTTTTCTACCACACAAAACATTAACTATCTGGTACAGCTCTCTGCTGTTGTGCTGTCTAACTGCTTCCTCGGCTTTGTCAGCCAAATCATCAAGCCAAAAATTCTTATCAGCAGCTAACTGATCTTTTACACGTTTATTAAGTTCTCTGTAATGCTTTCTATTAGGACTAGTAGGGTATTGATTAAGGACATTCCTGCAGTTCTTTCTTTCCGAAATAAGCTCAAGTGCCTTATCACTCAGATAATTCTGGCTCTTCTGCTCCTTTTTTTCTGAACGAGTACTGTTAGTGTCCAAAAAAGCCTGTTTAAAATGATCCTATTCTTCCTCAACTTCAGTAGTAAGCATACCATGACTGTCATAATGACTAAGTAACCTATCATGGTAAGCTTTGGCTATAACTGGGTCTTTCAGAGCTTCAGTATTAAAAGCAAATTTTTTAACCCTAGCACAACACTTTTTAAGTTTAAGTTGCAAGACACTTTTAACAAGGTAATGGTCAGATCCAATTTCAGCTCCCCTATATGCCCTGGTATTTCTAACAGAACTAGCCCATTTGCTGTTAATTAATATATAATCAATCATATTCCTATGCAGCCCATCAGGTGGAACCCATGTGTACTTTGTATGTCGCGGTGTTTGTAATATGTGTTAGTTATTCTGAAACCATTGAGTTTACTTACCTGTAGGAGACGTTGCCCATTGCCATTGCAGCTACCAATACCAAAAGGGCCAATCACCTCTCCCCAAAGGTCAGGGTCAGTACCAACTTTGGCATTGAAGTCACCAAGAACAAGGGTAATATCTCCTTTCTTGACAGAATTCAAAATATCCTGAAGTTGTTCATAAAACCTTCTCAATTCAAAATATCCTGAAGTCTTCAAAATATCCTTCTCATCCTCATCGGCATCCTCAGTGGGAGCATAACAGCAGATAACATTCAGGTCTTTAACGCTTGTCTGAAATTTTGCTGTAAGAAACCTTTCATTAATGCACTCATATCCTAGAAGAGCATCAGTAACGTGTCTGCTGAGAAGCAGACCCACGCCTTGGTGATGCTTATTGTCGTCCCTCCCTGAAAAGAGAAATTTAAGATTATTTTTAAGAATCTGACCTTTATCTGTCCATCTGGTCTCTTGCAAGCTGAGAATATCTAAATTATAATGGTCGAATTCTTTTGTGAGGACATCAAGAGAAAAAGCTCTGTGCAGAGTCCTCACATTCTAACTACCTGTGGAGAGAAAATGGTTAGTGGGATGTTTAAAGAAACTATATTTATTGAGAGAGGGAATGCCGACAATATCAACAGCCCTCTAATCGCAGACATGGGACAAAGACCCGTTCCCCCACCACTAAAGGCTGAAGCCATCTACACTGGAAGACTTCCTCTAATGTATAATTTGACGATGTCAATAGAAGCAAAGAGTTCAGGTGCCTGCGATGACCTCTGCTCAGGATTATCCACCAGCTGATAAACATATCCTGTGTATCTATTCACTTGGGGCTGTCAACCCACAAACAAACAGAAGACACAGCGGAAGATTTTCCCTCCACAGAAACCCACCAGTGCAGCAAAATCAGGATCCATAATCAAGCTCAGAGCCATATATCTGTCCAGTCCAGTGGGTTTATATGGTCAGCACCAGGACCCTGTGTGGTTGACCACTCGTCAGCAGGGTAGAAAAAAAAGAAAAGTAGCCATAGTTGTCCAGATCAGTAGGCCACACTAATCTGGCAGCCCTCCCCTTTCGTTCACACTCTTGGAAATTTGTTGTTTATGTTGACATTGCTGTTAATTATACTGACAGATTAAGGATGTCTAAGTAGATTTAACGAACCTCTGACATCCTAGACATCAATATAAAATCATTGGCAGCAAACATATCGAAACAATTAGAATTTCTAAATGACTATATACAGTCAAATTCAAGATTATAAAATAAATATATTAGTTTTAAATTAAATAGGTCAATCATACTAAACTATGAGATTCATGAAATAGCAAATATATCAGATATAAATAAGGGAGAAGATGTTTAATCAGTAATAGAAGAGTGTCATTACACCAAAAATATTATAAATTTTCAAAAAATAAAAATAATTATAGCAAATATTCAAGTAGCAACCAAATTCCTTGTGTTTATAATCGGCCTTTGCTTTATGCGCGATAAGTGAACATAACCATTGCCTTACGTTTAAAAGCGAAAACAGTCCTCGCTTTATACTTCAAACCATAATCTAGTCCTCGCCTTATTCTCGAAATGTGAATCTGGTCTTTGCATTACACTCGAAAAGAGAATCTGACCTTTGCATTACGCTCGATAAGAGAATCTGACCTTTGCATTATGCTCGAAAAGAGACTCTGGTCTTCGTATTAAGCTCTAAAGAGACTCTGGTCTTCGTCTTATGATTAAACATCTAATCTGGCCTTCGCCTTATGCCTGAGATTTGAATTTGGCCTTCGCCTTACGCTTGAAAAGTGAACGCGGTGTCACCTTATTTCTGAAACCCGATCTGACTTGTCAAAAGAAGAATGCTAGATTACCCTAGTTTAAATTCACAATAAGCATGTTGTTTTAAAAAAAAACTAAACCGACGCGCAGTGTATTAAATAGGTCTCTTTCTGTTTATTTAGTTTTATTTTATAAATAACTTAAGAAACATGCTCAATTAGTTGTTTTTTCACAAAAGTGATACAAATTCAAACAAAGGTTTTTGATCAAAAGAAATTGCGACTAAGGAAAACAAAAAAAAAACAGGAAGAATAACAAGCACTCTTCTAAACTCAAAGAACTCAAAGGCGGAAAAGAAAAGAATAACAAAACACATATGCTCTTCAGAATTGAAGTATAACTTCATTTCTTTACGTTTATTTGTATCCCGAACTTGCGAAGTTGACTCAGTGCACAAGTGTACACAAAATAAAGCTTAAAAACGAAAGAAGGGTAAGAATGAAAACAAAAAATTCTTTCAGAATCATAGTTAAAAAAAAAACACACACATCCCCTACTTTGCTGTTACCGCGCCTCTTGCAAGTTCCTACATTCGAGTTTACTTTTAACGTTAAACATCTTAATACTGCCTCGTCATGCCAACAAAGATGTAACTGTCTGTTCCTTCGTCTCGAAATCCCCCGGAGTTCAGATAAGAAGTCTGACGTGGTACAAAAGGGATTTTCATTTTGGGAACATTCTTGTTTTACAGAAAGAACCGTAGACGCGAGTGACGTTAGAGACATCTTCTCTGAAGATCTCAACTCTTTGCCAGTGTTGCTGGCTACGATGGAGTTGTTTAATTTCCCTACCGAATGTTTCCTCACAAGTTTACTCAAAACGATTTTTTTTTATTCTTCTCTGTCTCTGCTTGTTTTAGGAGAGCCATGTTTAAAGCTGTTAGAATTTTTACTGGATTATTAAATTAATGTCTTGAAGGATGGTTTTTTTTCTAGCTTGCTTTTAATTATGTATCACTAAGTTTTCGTGGTTAATAAGATGACAGTCTGAGGCTTCGTATCCACAAGATAACTACATATATATATAGAAGAGTTTTTGTTTATGTATCGAAAGTTTTTCTTTAGCAATGTAGAGCTAAGGGAAAAGGGGTTCGTTTTAGAACAGAAATTCAAAGTCACCATAATGAAAAAGAACACAAATATCAATATATGTATATATTTAGAGAGAGAGTTTGGTTGGGTTGTTTTACCTCTGAGCGGCACTTTTTTGCACACCATGGGCTAAATGGCCAGGTCACATGAACCCCGAAGGCTCAGAGAAGGTTGGCGGAGGGGACTCACTGGAACAGCTGTTGGGAGACAGATGGTAGCCTCCCGTCAAGGCCATCCAGCGTGTTCTTTAACGTGCACAGGGTATGGCTCTCCCGCACACGGGGCCAGGGCTTAACGTCCCATACGACGGACGGCGGCCTTACCAAGCCCATCGGTGTCCCCTACTGACCGTGGGCAGGGCGGGAAATTTTGCGGAGATAAATCTCAACGCTGACCCAAATGGGACTCAAACCTGGGAACTACAGATTACGAGCCTGGCGCGCTACCGACTGAGCCACCCCCGCCCCCACCATAATGAAAAAGAGCACAAATATCAATATATGTATATATTTAGAGAGAGAGAGTTATGCAATTTTTAAAACCCTAAATGTTCTCCCAACATTATAGAAAGCTTATTATTAACTACTCTCTAGCTCTCTGTGCGTGAGTCATTCAGCTACAAATATATAACCAGGATATGTCGCATTTTAAGATACTGAATGAGATTTAAAATTCGACCTCGCCCCTTTGATAATGCCAGTAAGGGTAGTAGAGGCAAAATATTATGATGTATATTTCTGTACAACACAAATTTTTAAAGTTTTCTTTAAAATATTTCTTTAAGAGAAGAAATCTTTCAAAGACCTCTAAAACGAAGGGTAAAATATTATACCGCAATGGAACGCCAGTCTCTTGCCCCCTGTTTACTCTTTCCCGGTCTCTTTGCATCACTTTTATTTGTCCCCTAGGTACATATATATATCATGTCACATGTATGTATTACTGTATTATATAGAAACTGATATATGAATACTCAATTATATAAGTAACCTGATGTTTCCAATTTCCTGAGGATTCCAACCCAAGTGGATAACCTTCAGATTTATTTGCGCTAATTCCTACCCTGCATTTTTAGGAGAAAAGTAGAAGATATAGATACAGGTAAAATTTCAATATACCGGTATTGGTGAGTAAAAATTGGTGAATAGTGCTATTTCGGGCAGTATGACTCAGAAATGAATGAATTTTAAGATCCGGTGTTGCATTCAAGCTCAAATAGGGGTCGGCGTGACAGGCTAGAAATCAAGAGGTCCCAAAGGCACCGATTAATTTCTAGTATATACACTGTTCGACATTGAAAGTGACCCACCCAGAAGGACATGTACAAACATGCAAATAGAAGGGTTGTGTGCACAGTTGAGATATGCAAATGATGATAATGCGGAGTCAATGACGTGTGTGGCTCAAGAGATAAAAGGTGCAAGAAGGAACAGGAATGGTATTGTGTTATACAGGTGGAAGACGTGCGAATAGTGGAGATTAGGTGATTCTGCTTGGAAATTGTTCAGTGAAGGCCGAAAATGCCTGGTACACGTCGTCTTCAGGATTATTGTCATTTGGATGCTTTTGCGAGAGGAAGAATTATAGGCGTATGTGAACCTGGGTGGACTACACGTCGTGTCACTGCTCATGTTAATCGGTAATCGGGATGCACGAACTGTTGTACGCTGTTGGCAACAGTCGCAAAATGAAGGTTCTATCGTGTGTTGCAGAGGGACGTGCTGCCGTCTGACAGACGTCAGCACGGATTGATAAGTGCATAGTTCGACATGTTCGTTCATCACCACAGAACACTGCAAGCGATATTCAAAGGGGTCTGTCAGCAGCCATGGACGTCCCCATAACGACCTAAAAGGTAAACCGAGGGTTGCATGAGGCACACCTGTGCACTAGGCAACCGATACGTCGACTGTCATTGACTTCAAACCATCTCAGCGCTCGTCTGGCTTGGTGCCGAAGTTGGAACACTGTTGTGTTTAGTGATGAATCCCGTTTCTGTCTGAGTGATGATGATCAATGGTTCCATGTATGGCGACAACCTGGCCTTTGAATGGATCCAACTTTTGTTCGCGATCAGCACACCGCCCATCAGCCAGCCATAATAGTACGGGGTGCTATTGGATATGACAGCAGGTCACCTCTTGCCCGCATCTCGGGAACACTGACAGCTGCATGATACAAGGCATGGTTCTGCATCCCATTTTCTTACTGTTCCTGGGAAGCATGCAGCAGCCCATTTTCCAGTATGACAACTCCCGTGTACACACTGCTAGGGTTTCCAGGCAATGTTTGTAACATGTTCAAGTATTGCCATGGCCAGCACGATCTCCAGATTTATCCCCAATAGAAAATATGTGGGATCACATTGGACAATGTGTGCCATCCTCTCACCGGCCAGCGCGGAATCTCGATGAATTATGGGAGCAAGTCAACGCTGCTTGGTATGAATTTCCTCACGACCAAATTCGTCGACTGTATGACCCATGTCACGCAGTATTGCTGCCTGTATTGACGTTCACGGCGGTGCAACCACCTACTAGGGCAGTCACATTGTGCTGCATTATCTCATCTTCTAACTGCTGTAAGTGGCTGCAATTTAAATCATGGTATGCCAATATTACATACAATGCTGTGTTTGCTACATTTCACCCCTATCCCCTCACTCCTTCTGGGTGGGGCAATTTCAATGTCGTGTATTATATATATATATGCACCGAAGAGCCAAAACATAATGACCAGCGTGTCTTTATGAAAATCGAAGCAACTGCAGGTAAACGACGGGTCGTGTAAAGGTCATTAAATGGTACCTTAAAAGCACCTGATACTGAACTCTGTTAATCAGTGTTATTCTTGTTCTTCAGGTGGGAAAGGCAGCGGACTTAAGTGAGTTTGACAAAGGTCAAATTGTAATGGCCAGACGACTGAGTCAGAGCTTTTCCGAGATGGCAAGGCTTGTGGGGTGTTCACGGTCTGCCGTGGTTGGTACTTTCCAAAAGTGGTCCGAGGAGGGAAAAACCACGAACCGCCTGCAAGGTTTAGGTCGATCACAGCTCATCGATGCTAGAGGTGAGCGAAGTATATCCCATATGGTGCAAGCCAACAGAAGGGATACTTTGGGGCAACTCGTCTTTAGTTTGAATATTGGTAACAGGATGAATATGTCACAGTACATCGAACCTTCCTGAAAATGGGGTTGCATAGCTGCAGGCGCTACGAATGCCCATGCTAACCTTGGTTCACCGTCGAAAGAGCCTACAATGGGTACGTGAGCATCAAAACTGGACCTTAAATGATTGGAAGAAGGTCGTCTGGTCCGATGAACTTCATTTCCTGTTTGCACCATCTGGACTTCCGGGTACATATGTGTCGTTTACCTAAGAAAATATTGGCACCAGGAAGCACTGTGGGACGAAAACAAGTTGGTGGAAGAAGTGTAATGCTTTGGACAATGTTCTGCTGGGAAACCCTGGGTCCAGTCATTCATGTGCAGGAAACTATGAAATCTACCACTTACCTAAACATCACTGCAGACCAGATATAGCCTTTCATGGTAATGCTTTCTTTCTGCAGACCAGGTATAGCCCTTCTAGTAGTGCCTTCTTTCAGCAGGATAATGCGCCATGCCACACCGCCAGGATTGTTCGAGAATGGTTCGCGAAACACGAGGAAAACATCCAGGTATTGCCCTAGCTCCAAATTCCCCAGACATCAATCCAATCGAACATCTGTGGTTTGTGTTGGAACAGCATGTCCGATCTGCAGCGGCTCAACCACGTAACTTACAAGAGTTAGAGAATCTGTTCGTAACATGTTGGTACCAGATACCACAAGAAAACTTTAGAAATCTTGTAGCGTTCATCCCTCGCGGGGTAAGAGCTGTTTTGGTGGCACGTGGTGGACCAACATCATATTAGGCAGGTGGTCATAATATTTTGTGTTTTCGGTGTATATGCTTCAGGTTGGAATGATGATTTCAATGAAAACTGTGATTGACTGAGAGAGCAAAACAATCTCTTTCAGTTGTAGTGGAAAATCCAAACCATAACTGTATCCAAGGATAAAGCGACGTTTCCATTAAAACAACAAGTTTGAGTTTATAACATAATGGGAAAATAGAAATGTTGCTAGGATTTAATAGAGTCTGCAGTGTGAATTCGTTTATTTTACATTTTTTTCTTCAAAAAAAGGTTCTCTCCTTCTTCTGCAGCTCTGAATATTTAACAGCAACAATACTTCATAAAAATTAAAAAATATCGAAAAAATTATTTACGCAGGCTTTACAGCAACATTATATTATGCAGGTGGTCATAAAGTTTTGGCTCTTCGCTGTATATATAGAGAGAAAGAGAATCCTTGAGAAAAAAAAATAAAAGCTGAGTAGAATTTTAATTAATAAAGAATGACTAAAATTTCGAGATCAGTAGAAACATATTTTTTCCATTTCTATACTTATTTTCTTTACAATTATAATAAACGTAGAAATATAAATCACGAATTGAGCCCTAAAGCCACGCGTACTACTACAAGTCTCATTCTCCTCATTAATACACAAATGATTCATTTTATAATTAACGCCAAAGGCCGGTCTTGAGTGGCGAGAAGATCTCTAATTTAAACACATGAGTCTTGCAAAATTTTCCTTTAAGAATAAACGTGTAAAAGTTACTACGTGTGTGGTAACGAAGTGGCTACCGACCGCTTGCCACTACCATGTCACATTAGCGTAATGTAGCATAAAGTTTCCAGCAACGTTACAATCGAGAGATATAAAACTGTTTACTTAATTAAACATTTATTTTGTGCTTAATCAGATGTTTGCTGAAGACGCAGCGATAAGATATCAGTTGATTAATTAGAAGGCTTTGAATTGCATACAGTGTAAAAGGTTCAGCATGGAATTAATTTTCTTTCTGGAAGACGTTGGACATACAGGTAGGTTTGATGTTAACCATCTTTGACAGTTAGAGAGTGAAAAACCGGCGAAGAGTTCTGATCCTGTTACTTTCGAAACGTTCGGTGATTATTTTGAAACTATTTGATATGAAATGATTAATGATTATTTTTCTAGTAAGGCAGAAATAATAGAAAAGCATATATAAGAATTAGTTTACGGTAAGAAATAAAAAGTTTTTTTTAAAACCAAATTTTTTAAACAAATTTATTTTTTATATATATTAATTAATTCACGACTAATAATTAAATTCATTTTTTGTGCATTAGTGTAACTAATAAAGTTGGAAAAAAAAGAAAACACGAAATTAGAAAATCCAATCATTTGGTGAATACAAAATGGCAAGAGTATGGCATTTTTCATGTTCGTCGCCCTCTAACGGTGGAAATTCAAACTGACGGAAGATTCTTAAATTGCGAATCTTGACATTTTTATTCATATCTCTTCAACCTCATTTTTTTAAAAATTAATCTTTAAAATCCACCGGCCAATCCAAATTTAGTGGCGAGACACTAGGTAAAAAGTTACATTCTTAAAGAGCCGCACGAAAAATTCTCTACTTGAAACTGAAACATACATTTCTCGTGAATTGAATAAGAACGAAACTATACATGTTTAAGGAAACAAAAAAGTATCTTGATTAAAGAAACAACAACAACAAGAAAAAAACATTTTAATGAATTCTGTGAATTGGGAAAAATCGTTTAGTTATTATAACACTTAAAGTTGTTTTGTCAAAAAATTGGTAGGAATGAGTTGGATTCAGTATATCCATTATTTGTTTTATGAGCTGAAAATTCTTTTTAAATGAACTGCGGGTTGAACCTGATTTAAAGTCTTTAAAGCAAAAGAAGCCGAATGTTCAAAATTAGGTCCTTCTAGTGGGAAAAATTCGAACTAATGGAAGATTCGAAAAATTTGAATACGGAGAAAATGAAAACTAACGAATTGACTAACAGTGGTATGTAAAAAAATAATCTTTTCCTCAACAGGTTTCAAATATATTTGAAATGTATGAGGTGCGTTTATATTTTATCAGTTTCTCTGTAACTGGGAATGAACTGAAAACTTCTGCTTTGTAGAGCAATTAGTACGATGCAAACATTTGCTTACATTCTATTCATAGTAATAAAGAAATTGAATTTAACATATAAAAAAATGACAAGTGTCTTAGATTTGTTAAAAATGCCTAAAATGATTAGTTAGCAGAAATATTAGAACTTCACTTCTGTTACTCTATGAACAGCTTCTGTATTGAAAATAATCGAAATATAAAAGTAGAGTGATAGATAGTCCCACTTAAATACAAAATCTGAAGCAAATATTGAAATTTTCGCTAGCTAGGCAACAAATACATAAGTTGTATGATGATGATGATGATGAACGTGATGTCTACTCCTTTATGGCTACTCCTTTATTTTTCTGCTTGCGTGATGTGCATACAAGACCGCTTGACCGAGTTCTGACTCCAGTTATTTATAATCAGTTGCAATATATATTAGGGAAAGGAAATCTTAGAGTAATGTAAGATGCTCACAATTTGGACTAGATAAATGGGCAATAACATATGAGAAATGGAGAAAATAAATTCAAATATTGGGACTATTGCAACAATGAATGGAACTTACCTTAATAAACTAACAATGGATGCAAATTATAATATCTAGAAATTAATCAATTATCGGAGTAAATCAAAGACGATGATAACAGTCTTTAATATATAATTATACGAAAAGATTATAAAAGAAAAGAAAATTAGAATATGTTAATAACCAATAAACCGCAAAAATATGGGAGGGTGAATATATGTGCATTATTATACCCGTTTAGAATAATAAAATGCACAGAAACTAGAGGAATTAAATATTAAAACATTAAAATTACTTAAGAAACACAGGCTACATTATCCTCACACATATCAGTTATGAGCTATGGTGCTTTACTCGGCCTGAAATGCTTGTGTAGAGAACTTCCAAGGTTATAAATTATTATTCAATAATAATTTAAAAAATCATATAAGTTTTTCCTTCATTAGCCCATTTTCAATTCTGAATTTATTTGAGTCATCTAAAACGTTTTGGCGCATGGCGCTATTGCTTTATATACCCGACTTCTTTCTGAGCAAAAAATATAAATAATGAAAATAAAAAAAAAGAATCTGACGTACAAAATTAATGAAATAAGTGAATTACACCTCAAGCATTTGCTTGTCAGAAATATCTAACAGTGTCCTATCAGTTTATCCGTCACAGTAGAAGGAATATGAAGAAGGCAAGCTCTCAGTAAAAACCAACATAAATATCCATGCCTTCCCCGTGGCTCCAACCCAGGTCCCTAAGGTAGTCAAGGGCGCTAACCACTCGGCAAAAATTATTTCTTTAATTATAAATCACAGATCCCTCTGACAACCTAACTAAACTGACAGCCTCCTGTCAGACTTCTGTGGCAAGCAGCTGCTTGAGGAGGTATTTATTTTTATTTATTATAAATATATAAAAAGTTCTCATATAGGGAAAGAATATTCGAAAACATACTTTCTTTAAAGATTTTATATTAATTAAAATAGTTTTTCTTCAGGATTCTAGTATGGGCACAAGTGAACTGAAATGGTTAATGCATTTAGGTAATCGCTATCTATACTGCCGATTATCCAGAAAAATAGGGAAAAACAATCCCGATTAATCGCTATCCATATATAACGTACGAAAACTTCATTTTTTAAATATCTTACCATTGATTTACTTTATATATTTAATAGAATAGCAAAAAAAGTTTGCTTTTCTTTTCATTTGCCTTTCCGTGAATTGTGTGGGGCGGGGGTGGTTTAGTCGGTAGCGCGCCAGGCTCGTAATCTGTAGTTCCCAGGTTCGAGTCCCAGCTGTGAGATTTATCTGCGCAAAAATTCCCCGCCCTGCCCACGGTCAGTAGGAGACACCGATGGGCTTGGAAAGGCCGCCGTCCGTCGGATGGGACGTTAAGCCGTGGCCCCGTGTGCGGGAAAGCCATACCCTGTGCACGTTAAAGAACACCCTGGGTGGCCTTGACGGGAGGCTATCATCTGTCTCCCAACAGCTGTTCCAGTGGGTCCCCTCCCCCCAACCTTCTCTGAGCCTTCGGGGTACATGTGACCTGACCATTTAGCCCATGGTGTGCAAAAAAGTGCCGCTCAGAGGTAAAACAACCCAACCCAACCCGCGAATTGTGCTGAAAACATTGTACTGCATGAAACCATTTTTTAGCTGTGTATTCTTTTTTTTTTTATCCCATATTGTTTTTGGATATACAACTCTTTTTTAAACATCACGGATAATACAAAGTCTACTGTACTTCCCTCAACACAAATCTTGATCAATAGAAATCATTAATTAATGAACCTCTGAAAGTCACTTTTTTGCACACAATGGGCTAAATGGTCAGGTGGCAAAAACCCCGAGAAGTCAAAGGTTGATGGGAGAAGAACCACTAGACAGCTGTTAGGAGACAAATGGTAGCTTCCCATCAACGCTATCCCGCATGTTCTTTAATGTGAACAGTGTACAGTGAAATGTGAACAGTGGCTTCTCCAGCACAAGAGACCGTGGCTTAACAACGTCTCATACAACGGAGACAGCCCCTTTTTGTGAAAGAAATCTTCGAACAATTTACGCGGATAGCGAAGGTGAATTGTGATACAACAAAAATCAGTTCTTGTTTTCCTGAAATTCTGGTCTGACCAGTCGAATTCTTTGCAGCAATCGTTCCATGACTTTTGCAAATAAAGTTGGTCATTTATGGTTTCTTCTTCAGGAACAAATTCTTTGTGGATGATTCCCCTTAAATTAAGAAAATATGATTGAAAATTTTCGCTTCATTCTTTTCCAGGCATACTGTTTATTGACTTATTGTTCAACATTGTAGAAATATTTATGTGCAAATCACAATAAAACGCAGCATGGGCTCAACATAATATGAGTGATTTGAATCAATATTATATATCTTACTAAATATCATCATAAAACCGATGCACACGGAATTATATCATTACTTTACATCAAAGTTTATTTTCCACTGAAAATTAGCTTAATGGTAATTTATTATTCACCTGTAAAAAAGACTACAAAATTCCATATTTAAAGAAAGTTTGTTGAATTAAATCATATTGATGTAAAAGCAAAATACTGTGCAAGAAATGTAACCCTGAATTTATAAGTTTACAAATATCAATAAATATTACGTAAAATTCCTGCAGATAAAGCTAAGAACTTTGCGAAAAGCTTTGTAACAAGTATAACAAAAATTTCTTTATGATCAATAAAAACATTTCTTATTAAAAAGAGTCGAATTTATATCGAAGGACATGAAATGCGAAACTGATGTTGATTTGTTCGTTAGTGTCTAATACCCTTGTCAACAAAATCCTTCAAATTTCCTTCTCAGCAACACCTGAATTCTAATGTTTCATAAACTGTTACAGAAATTTACTAAAAGGCACCAAATTTTAAGGAAAGCATATCGCATTTTCAGATTTCAGAATTGCGCTTCAGTTTACATATAAAAGAAAAAGAAGTAAACTATTGCCTATTCCTTGAATTCTCCTGTGAGAATCATGTAGTTTTGAAGCTGCTTGACGTATAACTCGTATAAAATATTGGGAGATAGAGGACAGAATACAGAACATAATACGATCCCTGTGTCCCCAGTCAACGATGAATTCAAGGGCAGCTATGCAGTCTGTTCGATATCAGCCTGGAACCATGTGCCTTTCTCCACATCCATTGCACGGGTCCTCTTTCACAGCGCTGTGCTTTCTGAATTCTTTCAATTTATTTCAGTTATTTTTATTTTTACCTTTCTATCTTCTTCTTACAGATGCTGCCTTTTATTTCACTATATAAAATGCCGCCAACGAAGGGGAAGAAATGTATATATATAAGACAAAACGATGAAAGCAAACGGCTAAAAAAAATAATACAGTTTCAAAAATATTACAGTAGCTGTTTTATCCTAAGAAAATAAAATAAACAATAATAGGAAATGTATTTGTTAGAAGTAGAATATGAGTTAAATTGCTTTACCTTTTAGTGATACTTTTTAGTTTCACAATGGATTTAATGAGCAGGTCACAAGGTTTCAAAGTCTCAAGACAGTGGCGGAATTCCATGTTATAGGTAAGAGCTCGTGAATTGCATTTTTAAGTAAGCAGCTGTTTTCATTTTCTTCGATTTGGAGTGCTTTTTCTTTTTCTTTATCAAACCCACAGGAGTTTGTTTGTTTTACCTCTGAGGACACTTTTTTGCACACAATGGGATAAATGGCCAAGTCACAAGGACCTCCACCGCTCATAGAAGGTTGAGGAGAGGGGACCAAATTGGACAGCTGTTAGGAGACAGATGGTAGCTTTCCGTCAAGGCCATCTAGCGTGTTCTTTAACGTTCACTGGGTATGGCTCTCTGTCTTAATGTCCCATCCGATGGATTACGATCCATCAGAATACGAACAATTAATTTAATTAATTTATTTTAATTAATTTCGTTTAATATATAATATTAAAAAATATTATATATTAAACCATGCTCTATGGCTCTCCCGCGTATAATGTCACATCCGACGACGGCAGTTTTTCCAAGCCAACAGTGTCTTTTTCCTGCTCGAGAATAGGGTGGAGGTTTAGCGGAGGTAAATCTCAATGCTGGCACAAATGGAACTCGAAGCTGGAAACGGCTGATTAGGAGCTTGGCGTGATGCCGACTGAGCGCCCCCCCCCCCCCACACACACCCACACACACACACCTCTTCCCTCCCAGTTAAAGCAATCTAATCTGCTTGATATGCTGACAGGAATTCAAAAGCTATGATTTTCTTCACGCGTAAAAAAAATCGTGAAAAATAGCAATGTTCCTAAGAAAATGTATTATCCGATATATGTCCGATGGTCCTGGACAAGGTTTTAGATATGACATGAAATTCTGTAATGCAAGAGGACAAAGTTCGTTATTGATGCTTAATGTGTCCACTGCTACCTCATGCCCTTAAAGCCGCTATATTCGTAAAAGCACTCGAAGGCCAAAGAAGTATACTGAAGGCTTAAAAAAATTGCAAGAGAAAGAAGTTAATCATATTGAATCAATAAATTTCTTCTATTCAACTGAATTCTACAGGACAACATGGGGAATTGGATCCTGCGCGAACAACAAATAACAAACACGTTTTGATCAGCAGTTTTTTTTTTTTTATCAATTCTAAAGCATTATATTCTAGCTGTCTTTTATTTACGCTTTTAAACAGAAAGAAATCTGTTTTGACTCATTGAATATTACTGCAAAAACTCTCAACTCGAAGTTCGGTAAGTTTCAGTACATTTTAAAAATGCCGCAAAAGATGCGCAAAGGAAAAAAAAAACGAAACAGGAGCCAAATTGCTTCCCCGAATGCATTTAGGCGGCACCTACCACGCAGCATTTGATGTGAAGAAAATCAGAGGGCCAGATGAAAGTGAAAAAAAATATACAAAACTGAAATAAGTAAATAAGCAGAATTCAATTACATTCTCAGTGTCAAATTCGTTAGGTTCATTAGGCACGGACGCACGCAGTGCATAAGAAGAGAAATTCGGCACGCAACCACGATTTCTTCACGTGATTCCGCTTCCTTCCCTACCAAAATATTGACGCCCACATCCCACATTACTTTGCACAAAGGAGAGGTTGTCAGAGTTGTACTTACAGATGCCTCGGTGCTGGTATCATGTTATTTTTATCCCTTTTTTACTGAAAGAACTAGTAGAGAGAGAAAAAAAAAGGTTTTTCCGCTAGTCGATAGATGACTTTTCTGCTTTCTGCACGTTGTTTATCGTTCCTAATAACATTCCTGTTTTTTGTTTTTTCGCCTCTTTTGAGTTTATTCTCCCGCAGAGACAGAACACGTGGAGCAGATGAGTTGAGGTCTCTTTCGCATCTTAATATTGAATTCATCACGATGAAATGGAAAGCGCAAAAATGGTACTACTTTTCCTGTAAATGGTTGGTGCTGTTTCTTTCCACGAAGAGCGGTGGTAGTGATTCTTAGAATAGGAAAATGTGATGGATGATTGCGGCAAGCATTTTTTCTTGCAGGAAATGATAATGCAAATCGGCATAAAGATCTCTCCAATGCGTGTGTATTTATTTTCGTTGAATAAATATTCATTAATTACTCTTTCTTTAAACCACAGGAGCTCATGTTTCCATTGAAAGCATTTTTTTTCTCTTAGAATTTGAAACGTAGTAAAGGTATAATCTATACAATCTCCGGTGACAATGTTTACTCATATAAGAATACATCTGCAAAATCTACAGTATTCTCTTTTTGCATTTTTCTAGGAAATGCGCAAGAACCAAGACTAATCCTGCAACAATCTATCGCCTTAAACGGGCCTTTTATTTTAAAGTTATTTTTATTCCTACTGTGGCATATAAACTGACAGGCTCCTGTCAGACCTCTGTGGCAAGCAGCTGCTTGAGGGGGTATTTATTTATTTTATTTATTGTAATACTTAATTTTTCTGAGAAATAACAGCAATGGAAATTAATACAGGTTTTTGTTCAAAACAATCGAAAAGAAATATTAAAATTATGTAGAGAAATCCGATTTGTATTTTGGCTTGAAAGCACTGGTTTTCACTAATGCTTTGTTTCAATTAAAATGATGAGAAACAATGATAGAAACCAAAAGAAACCGAGAAAAATATGAAGTAAGAGAAACTAGGTATAAATGACGATTATCTTTATAAAAAATCTGGAAACTCTGACGAATATAAAATGCTCGTTATTTTTATTTTAACGAGTTATTTTTAACGAACGTTATTTTTATTTATTTTTATTATTTTCTGAATTTAATAAACCCGAAAAGAGGAAATTCGAATTAATGTATAACCCTTCAGCCATAATGGGGACACCAATTGACTTTTTTTTCCCATTACTATCATCGTCTCACACAATACAGATGCAGATGGATTTTTCCCCATTTCTCTCGCAAAGCTAATAGCTGATCTGCCGAAGAAACAGATGAACATTATTGTTCTTACATAAAATGTTTCGAAATGGAATAATTCCAAAAGCACGATAACACTGGGCAACAAATTTTCATAAAAGTCATGCCTCTGAGATAAAAGTTGCCATTTCTTAAAGATTTCAAGATACTAAACACGAATATGACAAAGAAAATTCAAAATTGGTTACGATTTCTGAGAAATCCGTAATAGTTTCTTATAAAAGAGAGTAATACATACATATGCCATGTATCGGTAAAACTCCGCTTCTATTTCCGACGTCGCTTTGCCCGTCATTTGTACAGCTGCTCAGGATCATCTCTGGCGGGCGTCCAACGGTAGTCAGTCAACATTGAAGTGGACCAGTTTCCCTGGTATCTTTTCTCCATCGTTGCAATGTCCTGGTGAAAACGTTCACCGTGCTCATCATTGTTCACCGTGCATCATCAACTATGTCAGAGTTGTTGGGAATGAAATCTAAGTGGGAATGGAGAAAGCGGATCTTTAAGGACATATTGCAGCCAGGTTTGTGATACAGAGACAATATGTCCTTAGCAAGTTTTTTGTAGTTGTCTACCCTGACATTCCTGAAGTATTTAGTTGATACGAGACGAAACGCATCCCGAGTCTTTTTCTCGTCACCCTCAAGCAGGTTGTCTAACATCTTGTCTCTGAACAGCTCGCGGATCTGAGGATCCACAAAAATTCCCTCTTTAATTTTCGCTTCGCTGAGTCGAGGGAATTTATCAGCCAAGTACTTGAAAGCTGATGCACTCTGGTTCATGACTTTTACAAAGATTTTCATCACACCGAGTTTGAAGTGTAGGGACGGTAGCAGGATGCTTTTCTGCCAGTGCTGGGTGTTCCACATTCTTCTCTCCGACCTTCAGAAATTTCCTCTGAAGCCAGATTCTCTTCACGTAGTGCAAAGTCTTTGTTCGGCTGTTCCATCCACATAAGAAACAGCAGTACTTCGTATATCCGTGCTGCAGATCTATCAACAGAGCCACTATCTTCAAGTCACAACAGAGGTGCCAGCCATACTTGCTGTATTGAAGACAGTTCAACAGCTGTTTTAGATTGTCTTAGGTGTCATTCATGTAGACAGCGTGTCCGACCGGAATGGAGGGAAATCGGTTTCCATTATGCAGCAACACCGTCTTGAGACTCAATTTCGAGGAGTCTATGAATAGTCGCCATTCTTGAGGGCCATGTTTGATTCCAAGAGCATTCATCAGGCCATCTACACGGACCAGAACACAGGGTCATCTTCCTTTCTGAAGTAAGGTGAAAACTGTTCATGACGAGTCCGAAACGAAGTCATTCGGACATTTTCCTTGAGAAGATTCCATTGTTTAAGTCTTGATCCAAGTAACTCTGCTTTGACATTGGACAGCTCCAGATCGCAAGCAAGGTCGTTCATTTCTTCTTCGGTGAGAATATGTGACGCAGATTACGCACCGTGACAGACGTATGAATCATCATTAGACACCGAAGGCTGCGGAGAACCCGACGTCGGTTCACCTTCCTCCTCATCGTCTGAATCGATGGAACATTCTTTTGGACGTTCGGGAACGGGAAGACCTTCGCCGTGCGGAACTGGTTGGAGAGCCGATTGTATATTCGGGTTGATATTGTCCACTTCTTTTTCCTTGTGATACCTCCAGAAACAGGTGGAACCATGCAGAAGTAGCAGTCATTTGCGTGATTGTTTGGATCTCTCCAAACCATAGGAACAGCAAACGGCATCACCACGTTTTCGCCGTTTAGCCACTTCGGAAGATTTCTTGCATACGTACTGCAGAACATGTGTGGGTCCCAAGCCTTTTCCAGTTCTCCAATCTTGCATCCAAAATAAAAGTCATATGCCACTTTCGCTATTGCAATGATGGCCCTTTTCTGGCTTGCAAATGTCACTTCCCTGCAAATGTAACAAAATGCATCTGCACTATTAACACGGTTACCTGACCAATCGGTCCGAATTTTGTGTGGTGGTCGTCCTTGCGCATTACTGCATAGGGTTCAAAGATCGGACTCCTAGCTGCAATGGGCCGCGACAAACCAGCTGCAAGTGTCCGAAATCTCTGGGGGCGTTGAAGTCGCCTAAGTTATGAATGGAGAAATTAAAGTTATGAATAGAGTAGTACGTTATCGACATGCAAAGTTATCAATGGACAAACAGTTCGCGACCAACCTTTGAGCGAGAGCTTAATTTCTGAGGTCTAAGCCATTACTGTGCATTCAGTTATGGTGTGATGAAACTATAGAGAATGTTTGGTGGTCTTAGGTCTGACCCCCTAGGAAAAGTTAGAATGATAGGTAGAAATGCAAACTCTCTAAAATATATAAAGATCCATTTCGTTTTTCTTTCTTTACTACATTAATGTTGGAAATTAAAGGAAATCACATCAAGCAAGGAGACATAGTGTGGGAGAACTGATAGAAGGATCTGAAATTGGAGGAATCTTAAAGCTACTAAGAACCCATGCCTTAAATCCTGTCACACATCATTAGCGATGTGTATAATCACAGTTCGTAAAACACTGCCGTGCTTTTTAAAGATATTTAACGAAGGAGAGACCTCAGCAGAAAGACAACTCACACCAGAAAGAAAACGTCTTAGCGTCGTGCCGAATTCAGAGAAAATCCTCAGCAAAAAAGACAGCAAGCATCAGAAGTAAAACATCCATGTCTTTTTAAGCTGGAATTTAAAGGAAGGCGAGTCCTCAGCAGAAAGACAACTATCACGAGAAATAAAATATCTTTGCCTTGTGCGGAATTCAGAGAAGTTCCTCAACAGAAAGACAGCAAACATCAGAGAGAAGGCTTCATTTCACATGTGGGATTCAGATGTAAGCGAATCCTCAATATAGAGAGTACGTGTAAAAAAGAAAGCATCCTTACATACACAGCAAAGAACAATTTATTATACACACCCAACTAATAACGTGTGGATCCACCTTTCACCTTCATAATAGCAGCAACACGTCGTGTAGTGGATTCTACTAGGTGTTGGAAACGTTCGAGTGGCATTGTAGACCATGTTTCTAGGGCAGCCGTCCGTAAAGCACCAAGAGTTGCCAGTGGTGGGTTTTGCACTCGAATGCATCGCTCCACTTCGTCCCACAGATGCACAATACGATTCAAATTCGGAGGGTGAGAGGGCCATTAGAGGGTTGTAACTCACTGGAATGCTTCTCCAACAAGTACTTACCCAAATGAGATCGATGAGACAGGTGTTGTCTTGCTAAAAGAAAACATCCTACTGTGGGAAATGTATAGTCATGAACAGGTGTAGGTGGTCGGCGAGTATGTCAACATAGCCTTGTGTGGTGATGGTGGTCTCAATAGGTACAAGGGCTACATATGCAAAGGATGCGTGTTCTAGTTGGAACCTCAATTCATCGGACCAAGCTACCCATTTCCATTCTTTAACAGTCCATTGGCGATGCTCCTTTGCCCACTACAGCCTCATAGCCCAGTGACAACAAGGGTACTCGATATGTGGCACCGACTGCCATAGCCCGTCGTGCCATCGTACGGCAAATGGTCTTTTCACAAACTTTTATACCTGCACCGATATTGCTGACGTTATCATCTGCACTGCGGCGTTCTGTTCAGATGTTAAGATACGAAGAGGTGTTTTTTTTCCTGCACAGGTTTTGCCACTTTTGATGTAGTCCTGGTATACACGTGTGATGGCATGTAGAAATCCCAGACATTTTGCAACCGCAGATATGGAGTACACTATCTTCCTCACAGCGACGATCTTTCCACGCTGGAACTTGCATAAGTCGGTGCGTTTAGTCGTCATAACAGTCGCAGGTACGTTGTACATCAGGTAGGTAAATAGGCATCTAACCTACTTATAGCACACGAGGTGTTTCGGCTGGCGACATTATTGTGATGGAGTAGAGCAGGTTTGTAGATGGGTGCAGTGTGTGCAATAAATTGTGCTCTCTATATGTAGAGAGAAAGAGAGATTCATAGGAAGAGCAGCCGTCAGCTAGTCTTCTCTGAATTTCAGCAGAATTACAACACACCTTAAGAAGAAAACAGCATTGCCTTATGAAGGGTTTGAGTGTTTTCTTTATAATCAAGAGAATTAAATATTCAGCTAGTGGGAAATATTATCCTATTTTAATTTACGTATTATTGCTTTTCGTTCGTCACTTGGAAGTTTGTGTGTTGTTTAACTCAGTTGTTCCACCATGTCTTTCGAAGGCGAAGGCCACACTTAAAGCGTTTAGTGTTAAATTGTGACTCAGGGAATGTCATAGGCCACAAAAAGCTTACGCTTAATGCTTTCTTACCCCCTAAAATAGGGAGAAAATATGAAAACAATTATTCCACTATATCTTCCGAACACGAAGACCCTGCGTTATGAGTCTGGTGCCAAATGAAAGCTTTCATCTTCACAGAAAATGAAAGGTTATGTGGTTAGACCCACAGTTACGAGTTTTGTGTCAAATGAAAGCTTTCATCTTCACAGAAAATGAAAGGTTATGTCGTTAGACCCACAGTTACGAGTTTTTTGTCAAATGAAAGCTTTCATCTTCACAGAAAATGAAAGGTTATGTGGTTAGACCCACAGTTACGAGTTTGGTATCAAATAAAAACTTCGTCGTCAGTAATAGGGACTGCCGGTGACGTTTTTTAAATTTTGCCTCCCGCTATTCGTCCCCTCAAAACACGGGGCCGAACAAGACTTCCTCCAATGTAGGTTTGACGATGCTTGTAGGAGGAAGAGTTCAGTACCTACAATGACCTCTGCTCAAGATTATCCACCAGTTGATAAAACATATCCTGTGAATCTATTCACTTGGGGCTGTCAATCCACATACAAAAAGCACAGCGGCCGATTTTCCCTCCACATAAGCCCACCAGTGCAGCAAATTCAGGATCCATAATCAAGCTCAGAACCTTATTCCAGTCCAGTAAGTTTATGTGGTCAACAGCAGAATTCTGTGCGGTTGACCACGCCTCAGCAGCGTAGAAAAGTAAGAAAAGTAGCCATAGTTGTCCAGATCAGTAGGCCACACTAATCTGGCAGACCCCCTTTTCCGTTCACTTCCACAAGAGAATATCTCTTTCGAAAGTTACTAACGTCCTGCACAACGAGAAGGCAGGGTCGGACCTTAGGTGCTAGGCCTGGCCGGTTCTATGCATCATCATTGGTGCATAGCTCTCCTTCCAGTGACTATCTAGCAACCATTTACAGCCCTAGAAAATTATACAGTATATGCATTTAATTTTAAGACATTTCTTAAAAAATTGCTCGTAACAAAATATAAAAAATATAAAAAATACTAGTTATAAAGCAAGATATAATAACTCTATAAATCTTGTTAAATTGTTATCTAGAAAGACTGTGGTTTAGAAACTTTATCTTCCATCAATATTATTTAATTTTTTCCAGACAAAGACGGAAAAAGGTATAGTTAGTTGAATTTCTAGTTTTTATAAATAACTGCAGAATATTGAACATTGTAAACTGGAATTGAATATTGAAAATACTTTTAACTGTTGTTCAAACTTTTTATCTTTCCGATTGCTTTAAAAATAAGTACCGAATAGTGTTACATTACTGTTGCAAAAATTATTGAACTGATGTTTACAAGTTTAATGAAATCCACATGCGAGTTTTTAAACACATGTGGATTTCATAAATTTTTATATAAAATATTTGTGCCAATTGGGCTCAATGAATGTAATCAAATGTACTGTTTATTGGGTAAATCACTATTGTGTTTATCTACTCTACACGAATTGCTGCACCTTGCCTTCCTTTGAAGCGATATGAATGCAATTAGTTCATCGTCGGTAGATTTTATATTTTGCTTTTTTTAGGACGCACAGAGGAAGATATGCATTTCCTAAATATTTTCACTTATATTTCTTATATACCTGTTTTAATTTAATCCGTCTCTACTTAATTTTGCTCATTTTTGAAGTAATGTTTTGGCATTAAGTCTAAAGTTGTCTTCATCACTCTACAGCTTTGAACTTTATATTATGCTTATTATTGATTAATATATATTTAAAATATTTCTTTTTTAAATTCTAAGGAGAGAAAAATGCTGTTTTTTTCTGTCTCTGGAGACGCTCGTAACAACAAAGACATCGTTTCGAAATCATACACTATGCACAGATTTTTATTATTATTTGTTTAATATTTGTACGTTTCAAAAAGCTTTAAATTCGTCACCGCAGGAGGACTATCGCAGATAAATAACTGACACTAACTCAAAAAGGAGAAAAAACTGGGAAAGAAAACGTACCTATATACATCACTGTAAAGGAACAATACTTTTCTTTTAAATACGAATCAAATCACTTCGCGATACATCGGGACTCCTTGCTTTAAGCCGTTAAGTATTCCCCTGTCACAAAAGAAAATTTCTCTTTTGCATTGCTTTTATGTCCTTTACACTCCCAACACTCGAAAGAAAAATAAAACAAAATACAAACATAAAAGAGGGAACTTCTGCTTGTCTTTTAGAAAAGTTTTGGAAGCGGTGAAATATTTCTGTCGCGGAATGGAGTCAACACTTTCAAGTAGAATTCAAAATTCGTTTCACATTTTTTCTCTCTCTCTCCTTAGATACCGTGTGTTCCGGGCCAAGGTAAGGCAGGTCATATTTGCGTATTAGTCACAAAAGAAAGAAGCAGTGGAAAGAAGGACGAAGAAAAAAAAATTAAGTTAAAAATCAGATAAAATAAAATAAAACATGTTCGTTGCTTAGAAAACTCAGCAAGCCACTTCCAAAATAATCTTGTTAAAGATACGCTCGCTGCGTGCGTCTTCGCTAACAACAAGAGAGTCTCTCTGATTGTCGAGGAACTTTATCGATTGGCGAAGCCTTTAGTTTCCGGCCTTATAAGGAGATTGAATTTGCAGAGGACGGACCGAAGCCCAATCACAGTAATCAGATATGTCAACAAAGTCAAAACCTTTTAAGACACGGACTAATTAACTCGATAATTAAGTGGTATAAAAGAGAAAAAGAATGGCACAGAACTGTCAGCATGAGTTGTCTTTCATGTTCCTTTAATTTTTAATATTCTTACATTTTTGAAAACGTTATGGAGAAGTTCTTAAACAAAGAAAGTTCACTCTAATTTTCAGTGATATATTATCGATGAATGTAAAATAATACAGGAATGTTTACGTTTGGACTATCGATTGGATTGTTCTCAATAAAGATAATTACTTTGTTTTTTTCGTGTAGACACGACGAATATAATTAATCTTATCGGAAACTCAATCAATGCCTGCTAAGTTGGCTACCTCTTACTTCGACTATTACTTAAGCTGAGAGTTTTTTTGGGGGGAAACATCATAAGCCAATTACAGTAGAAGTGGGCTACTTGACTAAGTTGATAACTTTCAAACGAAACTACAAATGTTCCATTTAACAGGTTCCACAGAAACATATGTTATATACATAAATACACTGTCATGCCAAATTATCTTCTTTTATAGCAATCATTAAAATTTTTCTAATATTGAAATAATTATAACATAAACTGTGTTTTCATTTTATTAATGGTTTGAAACAATGCTTATTATTTTTAATTAATTTCTGAAGTAAATTCTTATGATGCATTATTGTTTTGAAATATTCGAGCTTCCATAACTCTTTAAAGGTTAAAGGATATTGCTGCAAATTGAGATTTAAAGAGATTTGATTACGGTCTTTAATTTATCTTCAGTCACATTTGTCCATTAAATGCATGTTTTAGAGGATATAGAGCTTCGAGTTAAGATTTTCATTAAAATAACAAGGATATTCTCTAACGTGACTTTCCTGATCTAGGGGTTTGTGTACCTGAGGCTGGCATGTGTTTGTGTAAGTGTTTTTATGTTGTATTAGAAATCAGGACAAGTGTAATATACAGGGTGTTTCAAAACTCTCCGTACAAATTTCAATGGGAGATAGAGAACACTAAGATAAACCTTTTTCTTTTATCAATGTAAGTCCGCTGATCTAACCCTTCGGTGATAGAGGGCGGTATTTGGCGGCGTGCAATTGGCTAGAGGGGCGAAATGAGAACGGACGTGGGTTTGCCGTCGGCAGTCGTAAATCAGACACATTACGTGTAACATGGAGTGTTTCATGTCTGCTGAGATGGCTGAACTGCAGCTGGCGTATGGGGCTGCCAATGGAAAAGGAAGAGCTGCTGTGAGGTTGTACTGACAGCGTTTCCCAAACAGACGTATGCCAAACCAGGCGTCAGCCTTTCCAAACACATTACTGTCTTCATTCTTTGTATTAATGCGTATGATTGATTTGTTCTAAATAAAACCTAAAAACAAACTTATCAACAGGTTTATTTTCCAGCACCACTGCAAACTTCAAAAAAATTCGATCTTTCACAAAATATCCCTTAATTTATTTTCTTATGAGTTGTTTAGATTTTCTGCTCATTCTAAATATGAAACTTATTCTGGAAAACGCAACTATAGAGAAACAATATCAAAAATATAGATTCGAAAACCAGAGAAAGCGATTGTAGATAAATGATCCGTCCTGTAGATAAATGTCTACGTACAACACTGACTAATAACAAGTTGCGAACTCTTTTATTTTTTTATTAAGATGTTTAATAATAAACCATATGTTACATTTTGTGCAGCTCTTTCACATTGTTTAGCAATGTGAAAGATGGAACCATCGTTAGTTCGACACGTCTTAAATGGTCAATCACAAAGACCCCAAAAGCTCGCAGAAGGTTGGGGAAAGGGCATCAGGTGGTCAGTTGTTAGAAGACGGATAGAAGCCTCCCATTAAGGCTATCCAGCGTATTAATTAACGTGTACAGTGAATGTCTCTTCTGCACTTCGTTTCAAGGCTTAACGTCCCATGCAACGGACGGGGGGGGGGGGAACTTTACAAGCCCATTGGTATCCCTTTCTTTGGCAGAAGGCAAAGTGAGAGTTTAATGGAAGTAATATTAAGTTCCAATGACGTAATCTGTAGTTCGAGTCCGAACTGTGCCAGCGTTAAGATTTATTTCCACTAAACTCCCTCTATGCCCTCGGAAAGAAAGAAGGAATTAATGGGCTTGGAAAGGCTGTCGTCAGCCGGATTGGACTTTAAGCCATAGCCGTCCTGTCCAGGAGAGCCGTGCTCTTTTCACGTTAAACACACTGGATGGCCTTGAAGGGAGACTACCGTCTGTCTCCTAAAAGCTGTCTAGTGGGTTTCTCTCCCCAAACCAACTCTGAGTCCTTGGGGTCCTTGAGACCTGATTCTATTGTGAACACAGAAGTGTCTCTCAGAAATAAAACACTTCAAACCAATCTTCCACCATTTAACCTGGCCTCTTAACACTTAAAATACACAAATCTGTCTTGTAAAAAAAAGACGAATGTTTTTTTAATCACTTTTGGATTAAGAGATGGTTTTACATCGATGAGTCTTGATTGTGTGTTAATATAATTTTATGAACCATTAACTCTCTAAGACAAATATTTCCCGTTATTCCCCTGATACGGTTCCCTGAGCCCAGCTGCTTCAGGAAGATATTCGTGGCAAATATGAAAACATTTTTTGCGATATTTAATGTCTACGGCAAAACGTGCTTTGACTTTTAATAGCAGTTTCCGACAGGATCGCTAGATGGCCGTAAACATGGAGTACTGGGGTCTTAACCTCACTCAGCAAAACCTGGGCCGAGGCTCAGAACCACTTAAAGAGTGAGTTTGTTTAAAAAAATAATAAAGAATTGGTTCCATTTTTTTCTTCAAATATTTCTTTTGCGAAATAGTAAAATATATTTTCGCCCGTTTCAGTGTGATTTTTTTTTAAAGAATACTTTTCCAATATAAAGGGTGACATATTAAGATGAATACTTTTTCCATAGATCCTTCCAGGAGCGGAACAAACACACCACGGGCCCTGCTGCAGGACACTCATTTTGGGTATCCTAATTTTTCGATAGCAGAAAATTTGCATACCGCTAAATTGTTTATTGATCGTCCTGGTGATCGAGTGGTTCACGTACTTAGCTACTGATCTAAGGAACCAGAATTCGAGCTCCGAATAAGATATGGATGATTTCTGCTGTGAACTTTCCGCCTTTCTCTCAGGTCTTCTCTGTGTCGTATTAAACTGACAGGCTCCTGCAAAACCTCTGTGACAAGCCGCTGCTGGAGGGATAATTTTTGGTAAATTTATCATTTTCGTTTACCCCTTTTTTCGGATATTTAAAACAATCATTGATTTTTAAAGCCAATGCTGATTTAATTACAGATATATATTTATTATGTGTCAGAATCTCTTTAGTCTAGAAGCAGTTGTTGAAGACTGAACGTAAAGAATTACACTGAGAATGGGATGTAGTTAGAATCTAGTTACTAAAAAATATGATTTTAAAGATTTAAAATTGAAGCAGCTGCCTACCATAGAAGCCTGACAGGAGTATGTCAGTTTATACTCAAAGAAAGCAAAAAAAAAAAAATGACACACATCCAGGGGCTCGAATTCAGGTCCCTTTGATCAGTAGTCAAGGGCGCTAACCACTCTAATGTGGAATGACTAAGGTACTTTTTATAAAGTAAATTGAATGTCAGAAGTCCTCAATAAAACTCTCATGCTGTGTTTCTACCAACTTTCAAAGTATAGAAAACATACGCAGATGAACAATGAGGTTGTCCACAATTAAAATATATAAAAGAAAGAATACGGGCAGAAGAAGAAGGAAGAAAAGGGGGTTGGGTTGTTTTACCTCTGAGCGGCACTTTTTTGCACACCATGGGCTAAATGGCCAGGTCACATGGACCCCGAAGGCTCAGATAAGTTTGGGGGAGGAGACTCACTGGAACAGCTGTTGGAAGACAGATGGTAGATTCCTGTCAAGGCCATCCAGAGTGTTCTTTAACATGCACAGGGTATGGGCTCTCCCACATACGGGGCCACGGCGTAACGTCCCATTCGACGGACGGCGGCCTTTCCAAGCCCATCGGTGTCCCCTACTGACCGCGGGCAGGGCGGGGAATTTTTCCGGAGATAAATCTCAACGCTGACTCAGCTGGGACTCGAACCTAGGAACTACAGATTACGAGCCTGGCGCGCTACCGACTGAGCAACCCCCGCCCCAAGAAAAGGGGGAATAGAGGTGGTAACATTAGAAATCATAACGAAGGAGCCCTGGAAAGAATTTACTAGGAAAATACCTATTTTGTCTTTAGCAACTTCCAGTGCAGATAAAGTATTAGGCAAATATCTACCTTGTCTTTAGCAACTTTCAGTGCAGAAAAGTTATTAGGAAAATACCTATCTTGTCTTTAGCAACTTCCAGTGCAGAAAAGGTATTAGGAAAATATCTTTTTTTGTCTTTAGCAACTTCCAGTATAGAGAAAGTACTAGGAAAATAACTCCTTCCTATCCAGCTTCATCTATATTCACCCAACAATCTCCGTTAAGAAATATGTTTCTCTTAAACCCAATCAGGGCCCTCTTATTGGGCCCCTAGGTGCACTGGGTCTTGGGACAGTGCTCCGGCTGTCCCGGCTTACTTCCACCACTGGACCGTTCCATCTCTGAAAAACGACAGACCATGGGTACCCATTAGACATGAGTTCGGGTTTAATTTTTCCAACCCCGCTCGCCCAAGCCCGATTTGGGTAAAACGTCTCTGATGTGTCATGACATATATAGAGAAATGCATGTCGCTAATCATTTTTCTTATTCTTATATTATTAATTATAATCATTTTATGACAAAGTCAAAATGATAATACCATTTGGAATGAAAAATATTAGAAGCAGGTAAACTGAAAGTTCCTGGGTAACACATCATTATAAAGGCAAAGAACCGTTCATTTATTAAAGAAAGAGAAAAGGTGAAATATAAATAAAAAAAAACAATACATATTTTCTTATATGGTCCTAAAAAGTAGAAAATAAACCTAACACATATCGGTGGTTCAATCAGTAACCGGATTCGTATTCACTTTTAACAAGC
This sequence comes from Ryuthela nishihirai, assembly GCA_038380435.1. Taxonomy (NCBI): domain Eukaryota; kingdom Metazoa; phylum Arthropoda; class Arachnida; order Araneae; family Heptathelidae; genus Ryuthela; species Ryuthela nishihirai. The sequence continues at coordinate 35,013,894 of JAWZYU010000017.1, read as the reverse complement.
CACTTTACAAGCCCATTGGTATCCCTTTCTTTGTACACGAAGGTTACCAGATCACTAATTTCTAAAAAAATTGTTTCCAGATATTTTTTCTGAATTCTGTAATCAACCATAGTGTTCGGATATTTTTTTGAACGACTGTATATAGGGGATAAATTTTCTTTCAAAGTGAATACGAATTCAGTAATGATATTTTTTAGGTTTATTTTCCACTTTTTAGGGCACATATGTAGGAAGATAGGAATCTTTTAATTTCTTTAATTTATTTATAATTTTTTCTTTGTCACTAAAAGCACTTACCTTCAGAAGTTTTAATTTGATATATAACTCATAAACATTGACCCCATTTTCCTCCCCCTTTGCTTGGAGTCATGTTTGAGGTAGTCCATGTCCATGTCATCGAAGACTTCATGAAGTTCAATCAGATATAAAGGTCGACACCAGCGAATTTTCCGTTCCCTTTTTGGGAGAGGGTACAATGGCGGCGTACATTTTACAACTAAACTGCACAATCTAGTCAAACCATAGTAGTCCATGTTTGTTTGAGGATGATGATTACAAGAAATATTTGAAATTTAAATTATTCTGAGCCCAAACTGATCTCTAATATCCGTTATTCTGTAGGCATAATGTGATATAAGCCTTACCGAGGTATTCGACATTCAGTATTTATTGTCCAGAGAAGAATCACTTTTGCACATCCGAAAAATAAATACAGATTGTCGAATGTCTCTCTGTAGAGTTTCTTTCACAGTATGCATATCCCTCAATTCACACGGTGAAGAAAATGCAACCAATTTCGTTTTACAGATTATAGACTCGGTTTTACACGATACGTCTGAGATATTTTTTGTAGATAGATTACAATACATATTATGTAATAGCAGTGGCGTAGCGTCGAGAGAGACTATTAGACTGTCATTCCAAAAGTAAAAATAAATTAAATGGTAAGAGCCATCAGAGGAAAAATCCTGTAAAGAAGGAACACTTGAAAAATTGAGTTGAAAAAAATTGGTTATCCTGACTGGGATTCGAACCCAGGAACTCCCGGCATTGCCTCTGGGAGACCTGGGTTCGAATCCCAGTCAGGAGAATCAATTTTGTTTTTCAACTCAATTTTTCAAGTGTAAATTAAATGGTTTTAACTGATATAATTTATTCTCGAGAATAAATAAATTTTAACTGATATAATTTATTCTCGAGAATAAATAAATTTTAACTGATATAATTTATTCTCGAGAATAAATAAGTTTTCATCATCATCATCATCATCATCATCATCAAGCAGCCATGGGCTACGGAGGTCCAACCAGACCATGCAATTTAGTTCTCCAAGCATGTCTGTCCTGAGCTACATCTGCTGCATCTGGCCACTGCACACCAATTCTAACAAGGTCCTGTTTGACATTGTCTGCCCACCGCATCCTAGGTCTCCCCCTCTTTCTGAGCCCTCTAGGCACACTGTTCATAACCCTATTCGCCAATCTATAATTATCCATACGGGCAACATGGCCAAACCAGCGAAGTCTCTCTCTGCACAATATGCTGCTTAAAGGAGGTTGCAGACTCCTTTGCCTAACCTCATCATTAGTTGCAAAGTTAAACCACCTAATAACCAAGATACTGCGTAAGCATCTAGAATCAAAAGCATCTAGTTTCCTGTTATCTTGTTTACACAGCGTCCACGTTTCACTACCATAACTAACCCTAGAAAGAACCAAACTGTTATATAGTCTAATTTTAGTCTTTATGTGTAATACGCCTATTTCTCCACATCTCCATAGATTCTTAAAATTCTCGGCAGCAATACCTATCCGTCGGTTAATCTCATGCCGCACATCACCAGTATCAGTTACATAGCTCCCAAGGTAAGTAAATTGTGACACCTGCTCAAGACTGCAACCATTCAGATTAACTGAATCACAACCTGCCTTTTTTTCATCACTTTAGTTTTCTTTTTAATTTTCATCACTTTAGTTTTCTCTCTGTTTATAACCAAACCTACTCTACTACCAACAGCTCGAATGAAAGAGTTCATCTCATCAACATCATTTGTCAAAAGGGCTAAATCATCAGCATAACTTAAATCAAACATTTTCGTATCTCCAGCCCATTTAAGGACAAAATCTTTCCCTTGAAGTGAATTTCGCATAACATAATCAACAACCAAACTAAAGAGAAAAGGAGACAAATGCACCCTTGTCGAACACCAGACGTAATGCTAAACCAATTGCTACAAGACTTACCAACTCTCACACATGACTCAGTGTTATTATAGAGAGCTTTCATTATGTTAACTAATTTGTCTGGTATACCATATGATCTCACAATCAACCACAAATTATGACGATCAGCAGAGTCGAAAGTCTTTTTGAAATCAACAAAGCTAGCAACCAAAGGTTTCTGAAACTCTAAATACTTCTCAAGAATCTGCCTAAGTGAAAATATCTGATTTACACATCCCCTACCACTTCCGAATCCACATTGCTCATCACGCAATTGCCTGTCAACCAGATTCTTCATTCTATTAAGTACAATCATGGAAAGAACTTTACCTGGAACACAGAGTAGGCTGATACCCCTATAGTTATCACAAGAACTGCGATCACCTTTTTTGAAAATAGGGATAATAATAGCTCTGGTAAAATCTTTAGGAACCATGCCTTTATCATAAAAGTTATTCAAAATTTCAGTCATCCAAGTGGTAACCGAAACATTCCCAGCTCTGAGGATTTCTGTAGTAATTTCATCTACCCCTGGGGATTTATGAAGTTTAAGTTTATAGATAGCCAAACTAACTTCAGATTGTGTTATAGGGCCAACATTAAAGCTGCCAATGCATCTATCATCATTACAAACAATGGGAGTAGAACTAACTACATTGTTTAGAACATCACTGAAATGCTCAGCCCACCTAGCCATGACAGAATCCTCACCTTCTATAACCTTACCTTGTTTATCCTTCAATCCCTGTATGCCTGTCCGTTTTCTACCACATAAAACATTAACTATCTGGTACAGTCGCTCAAAAAAGTATCCGAACGCTATGGTTGACTACAGAATTGAGAAAAAATATCTGACAACGATTTTTTTAGAAATCAGTGATCTGGTAACCTTCGTGTACAGTACACAAAAGTTGCCAGATCACTATTTTTTTAAAAAATCGTTGCCATATATTTTTTGTTTAATTCTGTAATCAACCATAGCGTTCGGATACTTTTTTGAGCGACTGTACAGCTCTCTGCTCCTTTTTTCTTAAAAGAGTACTGTTAGTTTCCAAACAAGCCTGTTTAAAATGGCCCCATTCTTCCTCAACTTCGGTCCTAAGCAAACCATGACTGTCATGATGACTAAGTAACCTATCATGGTAAGCTTTAGCTATAACTGGGTCTTTCAGAGCTTCAGTATTAAAGGTAAATTTTTTAACCCTAGCACAACACTTTTTAAGTTTAAGTTGCAAGACACTTTTAACAAAGTAATGGTCAGATCCAATTTCAGCTCCCCTATATGCCCTGGTATTTCTAACAGAACTAGCCCATTTGCTGTTAATTAATATATAATCAATCATATTACTATGCAGCCCATCAGGTGAAACCCATGTGTATTTATGTATGTCGCGGTGTTTGTAATATGTGTTAGTTATTCTGAAACCACTGAGTTTACTTACCTGTAGGAGACGTTGCCCATTGCCATTGCAGCTACCAATACCAAAAGGGCCTATCACCCCTCCCCAAAGATCAGAGTCAGTACCAACTTTGGCATTGAAGTCACCAAGAACAAGGGTAATATCTCCTTTCTTGACAGAATTCAAAATATCCTGAAGTTGTCCGTAAAACCTATCCTTCTCATCCTCATCAGCATCCTCAGTGGGGGCATAACAGCAGATAACATTCAAGTCTGTAATGCTTGTCTGAAATTTTGCTGTAAGAAACCTTTCATTAATGCACTCATATCCTAGAAGAGCATCACTTGCATGTCGGCTGAGCAGCAGACCCACGCCTTGGTGATGCTTTCCATCCTCCCTCCCTGTAAAGAGAAATTTGAAGTTATTTTTAAGTATCTCACCTTTACCTGTCCATATGGTCTCTTGCAAGCCTAGAATATCTAGGTTATAGCGCTGGAATTCCTGCATGAGGACATCAAGAGAATAATCTCTATATAATGTCCTCACGTTCCACGTTCCTGCAGAGAGAAAATGATTAGTAGGATTTTTAAAGAAATTAGGTTTATTGAGATTGGTAGGGCCAACAATATCAAACAGCCCCCTGATCGCAGGCATGGGCAAAGACCTGTTCCTCCTCCGCTAAAGGCTGAAGTCACCGATGCTGGTAGGAACTTCAGGCACCACCTTTTCAAGTGGACTTTTTCAAGAGCCACATGGCCTGCCTGAGATACATTACTCCAGTTTAGGCTTGACGATGCCCAACTAGCTAAGTAAGGTTCAGGTACCTGCGATGGCCTCTGATTAGGATTATCCACCAGCTGATATAAGGTATCCCATGCCTCTGTTCACTTAGAGCTGGCAACCCAGAAGCAAACAGAAAACACAGCGGCAGACTCTCCCTCAACAGAGGCCCATCAGTGCAGCAAGTCCAGGATCAATAATCAAGCTCAAATTCATAAACAAATTCAGTCTGGTAAGTATAAATGGTCAGCACCAGGACCCTGTGAAGTTGACCACTCCTCAGCAGGGTTGAAAAAAAAGAAAAAAAGTGGCCATAGATGACCAGATCAGCAGGCCATACTGAACTGGCAGCCCTCCCCTTCCGTTCCCTTCCAAAAGAGAATATCTCTTTTGAAAGGTACTAACGGCCTGCACCACGAGAAGGCAGGGTCGGGGATTAGGTGCTAGACCTGGCCGGTTCTGTGCATCATCACTAGGGATTGGTACATAGCTCTCCTTCCAGTTTACGCCTAGCTACCATTTTAACTGATATAATTTATTCTCGAGAATAAATAGATAATAGTGAATTCCAATAATTAATTCCAATATTGTATCAACGATTAGTATTTTCGTAATGAAAAAAAAAATTATATATGAGAAATTTATCGAAGATTTCATTAATAAGGCAAATAGAATGCAAAATAATGTGTGTATTAATATTTATTTTTACTGCTGAACTGAAATTTAGGATAAATATGTATAAATAATAATTTCAATGCACGTTTCATTTATAACAAATATATTTTTGGAACTTATCCCCATAGGTTGATTTTTCGATTGGCACGGTTTCGATTTACATGGTAATTTTCCAGAACCTTTCTGCCGTGTAAATCGAAGGATTGTTGTACACGGTTATGGTCAACCAAACCGATGTCACCGCACACGGTTATGGGTACCCAAGCCATTGTCTCCGCACATGGTTATGGTCACCCAAGCCATTGTCTCCGCACACGGTTATGGTCACCCAAGCCATTGTCTCCGCACACGGTTATGGTCACCCAAAACATTGTCTCCGCACACGGTTACGGTCACCCAAGCCATTGTCTCCACACACAGTTATGGTCACCCAAGCCAATGTCTCCGCACACGGTTATGGGTACCCAAGCCATTGTCTCTGCACACGGTTATGGTCACCCAAGCCATTGTCTCCGCACACGGTTATGGTCACCCAAGCCATTGTCTCCGCACACGGTTATGGTCACCCAAGCCATTGTCTCCGCACACGGTTATGGTCACCCAAGCCAATGTCTCCGCACACGGTTATGGGTACCCAAGCCATTGTCTCCGCACACGGTTATGGGTACCCAAGCCATTGTCTCCGCACACCGGTTATGGTCACCCAAGCCATTGTCTCCGCACACGGTTATGGTCACCCAAGCCATTGTCTCCGCACACGGTTATGGTCACCCAAGCCATTGTCTCCGCACACGGTTATGGTCACCCAAGCCATTGTCTCCGCACACGGTTATGGTCACCCAAGCCATTGTCTCCACACAGAGTTATGGTCACCCAAGCCAATGTCTCCGCACATGGTTATGGTCTCCCAAGCCATTGTCTCCACACACAGTTATGGTCACCCAAGCCAATGTCTCCGCACACGGTTATGGGTACCCAGGACATTGTCTCCGCACACGGTTATGGTCACCCAAGCCATTGTCTCCGCACACGGTTATGGTCACCCAAACCATTGTCTCCGCACACGGTTATGGTCACCCAAGCCATTGTCTCCGCACACGGTTATGGTCACCCAAGCCAATGTCTCTACACTTCGGTTTACATGGTAATTTTCCAGAACTTTTCTGCCGTATAAATCGAAGGATGGTTGTACACGGTTATTCAACCAAACCGATGTCACCGCACACGGTTATGGTCACTCAAGCCAATGTCTCCACACACGGTTATGGTCACCCAAGCCATTGTCTCCACACACAGTTATGGTCACCCAAGCCAATGTCTCCGCACACGGTTATGGTCACCCAAGCCATTGTCTCCACACACAGTTATGGTCACCCAAGCCAATGTCTCCGCACACGGTTATGGTCACAAGCCAATGTCTCCATACACGGTTATGATCACCCAAGCCATTGTCTCTGCACACGGTTATGGTCACCCAAGCCAATGTCTCCGCACCCTTTTTTCTGACCGTTTTACTCCCTACCTAAGTCTCGGACTAAGCATTTCCTTGGAACATTCGGATTCCGCGTACCACAGACACTTTTGGAGATCTTACACTACAAAGAGAAGGGCACATACCAACATTCATAACACTCAAATCGATCGGCGTCTTCTGTGTGTCATGATTTCTAGACCGTCACTACGAATCCTACTTGACACGACACCGGATCTGAAATATCTTATCATTTCGGTGATCTATGACACGAAATACCTCAAGGCACCAATATTTAGCACTCCAGTAGCAGATGATCGGAATTTGACCTTTGACCTCGGTTTGACTTCCGACTCTTCGGATCCAATATTTCAGAACATGTTTTCAGATCTAAGATATAAAATACTTTCTGGCAGTAATTTTAGCTCTATAGCACAGGTAGATCGAAATTTGACCTCTAACCTCTCCCTCCCCCCCCCCCCACTTCCTAGCTCCAAATCCAAAATTTCGTAGGGTTTCTGAGATCTAATTCCCGAATCATCCCTGGGAACCAACTATCACCTTTCTAGCACTAGTAAATCGAGGTTTGACTTGTACTAACCACTATTTGACTCTGAAGGACACATCGGAGATAAAATTTAAGATTTTTCCCGAGAAAAACGACCCAGATTACTCTTAGATGAAAGTATTCAGAGCTCTAAGATTAAGTACATCATAGTTATAATTATCGTGATTCCTTGTCACTCAATCACTCATAATTTCTATATACAGTATATATCAGTTATAGTAAAACATATAAAATAAAGTATTATTATAATACAGATAAACATTTTATTAGCAAAAATCACCGAACACCATCATGTTATGTCAATGAAAATCTGAATTTAATGCTCAGTTAAAAAATTTAATTTTTAAAATCAATATCAATATGGATATTAACTGAAGATTTCCTTCAAATCTCTATTTTGAACAATGTTGCTTTAATATTTAAGGAGTTATGGTAACTGAAACATTGACAGTAGTGTTTCTGGTTATAAGAATTTACCTTAAAAGTTAATTAAAATGCATATAAAAACTGTCAAAAAGCAATCCGTAAGGATGACATACGTAGAGCTTCCCTAGTGGCAAATGTCTTTGTCATGGTGTCCTTTACATGAAGTGTCACTAACATGAAATGTCAGCAATATGAAGCTTTTTGATGTGAATTACCAGCGGCATAAAGTGTCCTTTGCATTAAGTGTTCGTGTTAGGAAATGACCGTCGCTGTAACTGTCTTTAGGTTATGCAGGATCAGTAGGCATTAAATATACGTAAGCCGTGGTCGAGTGGTTAGCACGCTTGGCTACTGATCTAAGGACCTGGGTTCGAGCCCGGGTAAGGCATGGATGTTTGTGTTGTTTTTCTGCTGAAGTCCTGCCATCATCACTGACTTTCTACTGTGGCATATAAACTGACAGGCTTCTGTCCAGACCTCTGTAGCAAGCAGATGCTAGAGGGTTTTTTTAATAATTAAAAAATAATTTATTTAATATTTAAAATATATTAAATGTCTTTAGTACGAAATATTTTTCCCATGCGGTATGAAGTGTTCTTTGTGTGAAGTGTCAGTAGTATGAAATGTCCTTTGTGTGAATTGTCAGTAGTATGAAGTGTCCTTTCTGTGAAGCATCTTTTTTGAGATATCTGGTATGAAGCGTCAGTAATATAAACTGAGTGTAATAAATACACTATCAAAGATAAAGGAAACAAAAATAAATCTAGATTTTTCAATTTTAATCGTTTAATATTTAAGGAGTTAGGATAATTAAAAAATTAACAATAGTATTGTTAAGTTTAAGAACTTTTTTGAAACTGAGCAGTAATGTGGTGTCATTAGTATCAGTGGTATAAAATGTCCTTTGTGTGAAGTGTCTATAGTATGAAGTGGCTCTTTCATGTGAATCATCCTTGGTGTGAGATATCAGTGGTATGAAATATCTCATTTTGTGTAAAGTGTCTATAGTAAGAAGTGGCTCTTTCATGTGAATCATCCTTGGTGTGAAATATCAGTGGTATGAAGTATCTCATTTTGTGTAAAGTGTCTATAGTAAGAAGAGGCTCTTTTATATGAAGCATCCTTGGTGTGAGATATCAGTGGTATGAAGTGTCCTTTGTGTGAAGTGTCTATAGTAAGAAGTGGCACTTTTACCTGGAGCATCTTTGATGTGAGATATCAGTGATTGAAGTATCTATAGTAAAAGGTGTTTTTTTATATGAAGCATCATTGATGTGAGATATTAGTGATATGAAATGTCCTTTGTGTAAAGTCTCTATAATAAGAAGTGTCTCTTTCATATGTAGAATCTTTTGCGTGAGATATCAGTGATTTGAAGTTCTATAGTGAGAAGTGGCTCATTTATATGAAGCATCCTTGGTGTGCGATATCAGTGGTAGTAAGTGTCCTTTGTGTGAAGTGTCTGTAGTAAAAAGTGGTTCTTTTATATAAAGCATCATTGCTGTTAGATATCAGTGGTATGAAGTGTCCTTTGTGTACAGTGTCTATAGTAAGAAATGGCTCTTTTATATGAAGCATCCTTGGTGTGAGATATGAGTGGTAGAAAGTGTCCTTTAAGTGAAGTGTCTACAGTAAAGAAGCGGCTATCTTATATGGAGCATCTTTGGTGTCAGATATCAGTATCATGAAGGGTTTATAGTAAAAAGTGGTTCTTTTATATGAAGCATCATTGCTGTGAGATATCAGTGGTATGTAGTGTTCTATGTGTGAAGTGTCTATAGTAAGAAGTGGCTATTTCATACTGGGCATCTTTTGTGTGAGATATCAGTGGTATGAAGTGTCCATTGTGTAAAATGTCTATAGCAAAGTGTCTCTTTTATATGAAGCTTCCTTGGTGTGAGATATCAGTGGTAGGAAATGTCCTTAGTGTGAAGTGTCAGTAGTATAAACTATACTTGTATGAAGTATCTTGATCCTGAAAGCTCCTTTGCATATCTTTAGTATTTAAATGTCAGAGGTACGATGTACTCTTTGTACTAAGTGTCTATACTATGAGGTATTCTTTGTGTGAAGTGTCAGTGGTAGGGTATTCTTTGTTTGAAGTGTGAATATATAAAGTGGCTTTGTTAAGAAGCATGTTTGGTATGATATATCAGCGGCATGAAGCGTTAACAGTAAACTGTCCTCACATGAAGTGTCAGGAATATATACTACTCTCGATATGAAGCGTTTTTAGCGTAAATTATCCTTGATATAAAGTGATCTGTTGTGAGGTAGAACTAATCCTAAATCGCCTATATTGCGCTAGTTCCATTATAAAATTTGTCAAAACTTGCACCGTAGTAATCAATTCAAGATTAGTAAATCCCTAAATGCAGATATCATATTTTTAACTATCAGAAATAACCGTATGATGCTGGATTTCTGAATGGACATTCTTGTATTGTGGCGTCATCAACGTGTAATAGGAAAATTCAAATATATCATAATGAATAAAATGTCTCATAATGCCAATTTGCATCAACATACAATACAAAATAGAGTTAATCGAGTTTTGCTCCTGTACCGATTTACAGTTTAATCCGACAACTGAAAAACCAGCAAAAACCTAAAGCAATTCTTGGCATAACAAGTTTTACATCTGCAGGCAACCAATTATCTTGAAGTTATTCGTAACAAACTCGAATAATGTCACATAAAATGCCGTCCTTGGTTTTCGCAGAGTAACAGTCCGTTTCAGTTTTTCAAGTAGCGGAATAAATGGGATATACTTTCAAGTATTTGCGTTTGGTTCAGTTTAATGATACGCTCACTTGAACTGAATAAATTGCTATTGTTGTTCTACTTCTGTGCATCTCAGAATTTTGTTTTTATATTTCAGAGCCCTGTAATCTGTAATTTAGGCTGAATAACGAGTTCAAGGCTAGCAAAACAGTTCGTGATATACAGCGTATTTTACATCATTAACAAACCGTATGCAAATGTATTTGGAAGCTGGAATAAAGCATAACTGTATATAGAATTTCGCCCATTCTTATGCTATTATTTCGTTTTTGGCTCGTTTCTAAAAGAAGAAAAATATGAACTACTGTTTTTATGTCGCTGTTTGCCCTACTCCACGTTCATTGTTTTACGTCAGACATTCCACGTAGACAATCCACGTTCATAGTTTTACGTCAGACATTCCACGTAGACAATCCACGTTCTTGTTTTATGTCATTGTGAATCTAACTTCGAAGTTCTATAACTTCTAAAATATTATTTAATGGGGAAATGTGACAGAAGATAAAGATTATAATCAAGTATATTGAAATCTCTATGAAAATCGAGATGACATTCGACGAAAATCTCGATGAAATCTCGATGAAAAAGAGAGAATTAAATAATGAACATGTTTAAATACTGAACATTCGTTCAATATTAATGCTGAACATGCTTAATGATTAAATACTAAACATTCGTTCAGTATTTAAGCATGTTCAATATTTAAAAGAGTTATGGAATTTGAATATTTCACAACAGTACGAGGTCGTAAGAATTTACCTTAAAAATCACTTAAAACTTTAAGTAATGTTTCAAACGATTTAATAAAATAAATATACATTTTAGAAGTTTGCGTAATGATTATTTCAGTATTAGATAAATATGAATGATTTTTAAAACAAGATTATTTTTTGTTAAATATTCCAGCTTCTATACCACTTTAAATGCGAATGATTATTGTTGAAAAATGAGATTTAAATAGATTTGATTATGATCTTTAATTTACCTTCAGTGACATTTTTCCATTGAATGCATATTTTAGACTTTATAGAACAGGGTGCTCAACCTTTTGGATGTCGTGGGCCATGCAATAGACAAGTTTTTTACATCACTTTTAGGCTCGAATTCAGAAGCAACGCCTAAGGGAAAATTTGTTTAGTAAAAACATTTAAAATCCATTGCAGTGTTGTTCCATGCACTTTACTATAATGCGATTCTTTTAATTTTTCGACTTCAAAATATTCCCTTGAGAGTTGTTTCTGAATTCGACTCCATATAATAACTGTTTTGTAAACCTAGAGGTCGTTTTAAAAAACGAAACCAACTGCTTTTATAAGCAAATTTTATTACAATGCGATAGCAATGGAAGGGTTGGGTTGTTTTATCTCTGAGCGGCACTTTTTTGCACACCATGGGCTAAATGGCCAGGCCACAAGGACCCCGAAGGCTCAGAGAATGTTGGGGAGGGGACCCATTGGAACAGCTATTGGGAGACAGATGGTAGCCTCCCGTCAAGGCCATCCAGCGTGTTCTTTAACGTGCTCAGGGTATGGCTCTCCCGCACACGGGGCCACGGCTTAACGTCCCATCCGACGGACGGCGGCCTTTCCAAGCCCAACGGTGTCCCCTACTGACCGTGGGCAGGGCGGGGAATTTTGCGGAGATAAATCTCAGCGCTGACCAGCTGGGACTCGAACCAGGGAACTACAGATTACGAGCCTGGCGTCCTACCGACTGAGCCACCCCCGCCCCCCACTTTTAGGCTCGAATTCAGAAGCAACACCTAAGGGAAAATTTGTTTAGTAAAAACATTTAAAATCCATTGCAGTGTTGTTCCATGCACTTTACTATAATGCGATTCTTTTAATTTTTCGACTTAAAATATTTCCCTTGAGAGTTGTTTCTGAATTCGACTCCATATAATAACTGTTTTGTAAACCTAGAGGTCGTTTTAAAAAACGAAACCAACTGCTTTTATAAGCAAAAATTTATTACAATGCAATAGCAATGAAAGGAATGAAAGATTCAGTTAATGAGAAAATTTTGACTTTGTGTGCTGCATTCTGGAAAACATTTGTTCACGTAAGTACGTGCTTCCGAAGAGGGAGAAGAATCTTGCCGCATACATCTTAAATTGACAAATTTTCCCTTTTCTACATATTTTTGGTAAACTTCTTCGTCATGTTCGAGGGCCACAATTAAGGGTCCGGCTGGACATAAGTGGCCCGTGAGACATGGTTTGTACATCCCTGTTATAGAGCTTTGAAATTCGATTCCCACTGAAGTAATATTTAAATTCTCTAATACTTTATTAGGATAGTGCATTAGTTAAAAATCCGATAGAAATACCTTAGCTTATCTGTCGGTGATCATTAATAACACATCGTCGATGACGGACGGAAATAATTGATCGTATCATAAACACGTTAAAAAAAAGTGCTAAGGACAAATAAAAAGAAACTTATTTCTTGATCCGCTATAATACAAATGAAATAAAACATTATTTTATCGTCATTGACTATTGATACTTTTGAATGAGTAATACTTTGGACGAACGAGCTTTGGATGAGTTTACTTTGGACGAATGAGCTTTGGAAGAGTTATACTTTGGACAAATGAGCTTTGGAAGAGTTATACTTTGGACAAATGAGCTTTGGATGAGTTATACTTTGGACCAGCTGTTCTTTTGGACGGGACGAATGTCTCTTTGGATTTATTGTCATCTGGACGAATTGTCTCCTTTGGGAGAATTTGCATTGGCCTAATAGACATTGGATGAATGTGAAATGGACCAGTTATCACTGAAGTTTGTACGCAGGTTTATGTTCGGGTTCTGAAGTTTTCACGCAGGGTCAATACGAGTTTTCACGGGGTCATGTGCAGGCCATGTAGGGTCAGTGCGGATTTTCATTTGAAGGTATTTGGTCGCATGCAGCCCTGTATATAGATGGAACGCTATGTGTGTCGTCATATGGAAGAGCTATGTGAGATTCTTTATATGGCAGGGATAATGCAGTTTTTACTTGGAGTGGACTAGTCCCATACATTCCTTCATACACTATTCAAAGTTGAAATCGCAACAACAAGAAGGAATGGAAATCGAGATATGTAAACCGCACGATGCAATCAAGTCATCAGAGATATGCAAATGATCAAAGTTCCAGTGAATGGACAAGTGACACCCGGCCGAACTGTGGATAAATACTGGCGTCCACAAGCTCATATCATGGCACGACCGACAATGATGTTGGAGCTCATGCTGCAAAAATATTTGGAACATGCCCTGGAGATGACGACAGGATCCTTTATGCACAATTGACGCCTCCTGAGAGAGAGCAAATCGTCGATATGCGAGAGCTCGAATTGACCCTTTGAGCGATCGCTGCATGCATAGAGTACACACCTCTCAATAATTGGGGTGGGAAAAGAAACTTATTACAATGGGGGACGGGTCCCGAGGGACCCGTTCCCCATGGGGAAAACTCGTATTCCATCTTCCGACACTACACGAGTGGCATGAAAAGCCTGGAAGTAGAAAATAAGGTTTGTCTCAGAGACCAGTAGGGACTTGGAGTATGGGTGGCGTTAAAGGGGGTGCGGAGTGCATCCCGGATGCATAGAGTACAATAGGAGCACAGTGCAATGGTGCATCTCGCAAAACATCATGGAGCACAAAATGACGCAAAGGACAGGTACAGACTGGACCAGCACACCGCACACGATGAAAAGATCACATACTCTGTAGGAGGGCCATTCGTGATCATTTCACCATAGTTGCTATGCTGCAGAGTGATTTGCAGATGGCTATCAGTACCGTGGTCTCCACACAAACCATTGGCAACGTTTTCATGATGCAGGATTGAGGCGAGATGTCCAGTCCAGCATCTGCCACTGCAGCGGCATCACCAATGCCATTTCCACTGGTGCCGAGCAAGACAAAATTGGACTATGAATGCAGGAAAGTGTTCTTCACAGACAAGTCCCAATTATGTTTCATCATGCCAGATGGCCGTTTATTTGCATGGTATCTGCGACCCGATATGGTGGCTAGACACCTCTGCTCCATGTTTTTGATGCGCTAATGTCAGACGTTACACCGAGGACATCGTTAATCCTACGGCACGACCCTTCCTTACCATCATGACTGGACAGATTCTGTAGCAGGTCAACACCACCCCACACACAGCACGTACAACAATGGACAGTCTCCAAGGTGTGGACATTCTTCCATGGCCGCCATACTCCCCTCACTTGTCGCTCATTGAGCATTTGTGGGACTTTAAGGTCACCATCTTCGCCAGCTCCCTCTAGCGGAGAACCTGGTACAGTTGCGTGCCTAATGGATGCTATTTGGAAGCCATACCTCAGGACACCATTAACCATCTGACTGATGGAATGTCGAGACGTCTACAGGCATTTATAACCCCCCGAGGTAGGCTTACTATGCGTTAATGAATCTGTAATAAACGCACATACCTTGAGTTCTCACGTTCCGTTTTTTGACCATTTGCACATATACCCTAATAGCGTCCGTTCTGTCAGTTTCGGGTGTATACATCACTTTCTTCGTGGTGTTGCGATTTACACTTTGAGCAGTGTACATAACTTGAGTCATATAGCAGGGTTATATGTCGTACTTCATATGGTAGGGTCATGTGCTGGTCTTCATTCGGAGGTGTGTGATCTGATGTAGCTATTCTTATAGCTGGAGACACGCGTGAGTCTTTGTATGGCAGAATTATATGCCAGTCTCCATCTGGCAGTCTGGTAGGATGCAGTTCTTTATTTAACTGAAGCCATGTGTGAGTCTTCACATGGCAGGGTTGTGTGTCTGCATTTAGAAGGGTTTGGTCTGACGATGTCCTACTTATAGATGGGGCTATGTTTGAGTCTCCATATGGAAAGATCACGAGTAGATCTTCATACGGTAGGATCATGTATGTGTCTTCATATGGTTTGATCACATGTGGGTTGGGTTAGGTTGTTTTACCTCTGAGCGGCACTTTTTTGCACCCATGGACTAAATGGCCAGGTCACATGGACCCCAAAGGCTCAGAGAAGACTGGGGGAGGGGCCCACTGGAACAGCTGCTGGAAGACAGATGGTAGACTCCCTTCAAAGTCATCCAGCGTGTTCTTTAACGTGCACGGGTATGGATCTCCCGTACACGGGGCTTAACGTTCCATCCGATAGACGGGGGCCTTTCCAAGCCCATTGGTGTTCCCTACTGACCGTGGACAGGACGGAGAATTTTTCAGAGATAAATCTCAACGCTGACGCAGCTGGGACTCGAACCTGGGAACTACAGATTACGAGTCTGGCGCGCTACCGACTGAGCCACTCCCGCCCCTCACATATGGGTTTCATATGACAGGATCGTGTGTCAGTCTTCATAAAGTAGAATTATGTATAAGACTTCATTTGGCAGAATCATTTGTGGGTCTTAATCTGGAGTATGTCTGATATAGTCTTTCATATAGCTGGAATTAAGCGTGTCTTTATATACAAGGATAATGTGCAGGTCTTCATTTACATCGGTCGGGTCGAATGTGAGGTCTTCATAGAGTTTGGGTCTAGTACTGTAGTTTAAAAAGAATCCGCTTAGGATTATTTATAAGTTACATCTGTGAAAAAAATCCAAACTTCGATAGATAAGTATCTTATTTAATATACACGTTAAAGAATAATCATGCATCCTAGGACAGAAATTGAATTTTTAAACGTAAATGACCTTCTTTAAAAGTGCTCATCTGTCCATAAAAGACCATACTTATTTTTCGCCACACATATTCCGTCGTGTTCGCCGACAACACGCACACAGAGTATCGTGTGTTAAATGATTTTCAAGATGAACTCCACGGGGGTTTTTAAGTGTGCCGTGGTGAAAAAAAAAGTCAGGAAGGTAGCTGGAGCACAGTGATGACGACGCTGATGTAGAGAAAGTCATTACGTCAGCACATATGTGGTCGAAAAGTTCTCAATTTTAAATTAACGTTCAGAAACAGTAGCACGAGAGCTGAGCACATTACAGGAGAATTTAAATAATGAACGGAGGATGTAAGCTATTTGAAAACTTATCAAAACTTCAACATTTTTTACATCGTTCTTCCTGTATTGAAGGATGAAAAAATAATTAAAATTATAGCTTTTTTTTGGTGCAGAATAAAATTACTTTTGTCTTCTTTTTGCTTTTTACAAGAATAGAGATGACGTTTACATAATATTAGCTTTGCGCTTGGGAATACTGCATAGAAAATTCACGAGGACCCTTGCATATCATTTGCAATTTTAATTATACAAGAAGTAATGGAAAGAAAGTAGAGGGACAAAAAGGAGATGATTTGAAAAAGTCGGTGGATTCGTTGATGTGCAAATTGATGAGATGATTGGTTGTAAGTTGGATTGTTTTGAAACACAGAGGCACTTTTTTTGGTTTCTAAAGGACTCAAAAGCTTAAACAAGAATGAAATAAGACATTCGTAGGTAACAATAGGAATTTCTTCAGGGCTAAATTCATGGCTCAAGGCACTAATGCGATGTTGGATTTTAAGTTGAATGATTGTTACGACATTTGTTTTCAATGATAAATGTCATCAACATTCAAATGAGAGTTTATATCGCAAATAGAAGATTGTTGCGTCACAAAGAGACACTTTTTCTCTGGCTAAATGGCGATGGCTAAATGCTCAAATGAACTGATAGATTTCAAATCATCTTATTGCAACACAAAATTGGTTCTTTTTGAGGCTAAATAGCAAAAGCTGAAAGGCCCTAATGAGCGGATAGATTGCAAGTATGAGGATTATTGTATGACAAAGAAGCACTTTTTAAGTCAACTAATTGGAGTAACGTGTGTAAACCCTTTCAGGACCATAAGGATTCTAAGAGTAAATATTAGTATATAACTGTTTATTTTAGTTTGTTTAGACGTAAAATAATAAAAATCATAAGAAAAATACATAACTATGTGTAGTTTTTTTGGAATTTTATGGGAAATATTTTTCACAATGGACTATAAAGGTAACACAGATTATAGTTAGGCTTATTATGCCATGTCTTTTATTTATTGGTTTATTAGAACAAAATGTTAACTAAAATAATACAAAATTATGAAATAAAATTACTATACAAAATGATGTGCTAATTATGATATTCTGCGAAGCAATTTCTTTTGGTAGTGAGGCAAAGATGGACATTGCACATAGTACATATATTATGCGTCCTGACAGTTCTGTTTTTGTTTTCTAAACGTTCCCGTTTACGTAATTGCGTTCGGCATACGTTCTATTTTGACATTCTGTATAAATAATGCAGATAAGGTTATAATTAAATACGACAATCACCAATTTTAAAATGGGAAAAATGTTTCCCTTAGTCGTGAAAGGGTTAAAGGATTTCCAAGATGAACTCCACGGGAGTTTTTAAGTGTAACGTTGTGAAAAAAAGCCAGAAAGATAGCTGGAGCACAGTGATGACGACGCTGATGTAGAGAAAGTCATTACGTCAGCACATATGTGGTCGAAAAGGTCTCAATTGCTATCCTTCAGGGCTAAATTCATGGCTCAAGGGCTACGCTCGCCTATGCTTAGCGTAACGATTTACGTTACTAACTGTTTAGAACGAGAATGCTTTGAAATAGTAAGAAGTGCGAAAGAAAGCAAAAAAGATATAGTGGAGTAGTAAAAGGGAGAAGGAGATAGTGTATAAAAATTAGTGTTGTGTAATGCTATGTAAAAGGACTACTCTTATTTGATTTAAGATGAAACTTGGTTCCAGTGGAGTAGAGGAATCAACGGTAAAGTTTGTTATTGGCTCCTCTATCAGGGGTGACCAATGTTGAACGTTTCACATGTATAAGGTATAAAGTTTTATTAAGGTTATTTAATGTCGCAAATGAGATTCAATACAAAGTGGTGTGTCTTTATGCTAAGAGGAATAGAAATACTTGTGTTTAGATAAAATTGATTAATTTATAATGATATTGTGTCATTGTAATAAGTTACATCGTTCATACTTTAGTGATATACATATATGCTGTTTATGATCTCACGCTAAGTTTTAATCTCTTTGAATTCATATCAACAGCATTCAGCTATCAGATTCACTGAAAACTGCGAATAACAGGTAATAATTTAATTGCAAGGGTCATTAAAATTATGAAATTTATATGAGTAAATAAAATTTCCAAGATTAAATCACTTCTACTCACTATCACTACTGAGCAGCTGTGAAATTCGCAATAGTCTTACACAGATACAGATTTTTTTCGAGCAAACGATATCACATTCACACAACCAGAAAATGTAAAGAAGCGGTGTTACTCAAACATAAAACATTCTTGTCTAAACCCTAACTACAGAACAATCCAACTTCAAAACCCCTATGAGCAGTAGCAACCCGATAGAAAGTCAGCATTTCAAAATTTTGCGAAATTGATACTGACAGTTACAGTCCATTTCTTTCGTTTTAAGTTGTTTGAACTGCTGATTTCAGTAGTACGTACAATATTCTATCTCGTCTTCCTTCAATCTAATACACAAGTCTTTGAACAGACGGAGCAGGCAAGCATATATTCCCCTCTGAACGCCAAGATTAGGTCTTATGTCTGGTTCTATTTGCAAGTAACAGCACTGCCGTAACCGAAAGGTTTTCGCTCATGATGTGCGAAACAGTGAATTGGATTTGGGAATCTTGTAGGTCAGGGGAGAAAGCTTTCTTCACTGTTTTGTTTCTAAATCTCTTTTCTGTTACAGCGAGGCACTCACCATTGCCGTCTTAAAAACAAGATCGTGAATCAAATAAATATTTCCGATGCGCCGCCTACAAATCTGTTTTCTCTCTGGTTGTTTCTTTGAGAGCGAAGATTAATCCAATTATATTAGACGAAACAAAGGGTTTTGCTTTAGATATTGTAGATTGTTGTCTCCCCGACTGTCAGGGATTAGAGTAGAATTTCGTTCAAAGGAGGGGTGGGGCAAAATAAAATATATTTTACACGAAAAGAGAAAGCATATCAGTGTTTTGAAATGCACAAATTACGTATCTTCGTTAATTATTTAAAAACTTCTAATTTCAGATGAAGCAATGTTCTTTTACCTTCCAGTTCTGGGTTGGGTTGTTATAGCTCTGAGCGGCAGTTTTTTGCAAATAATGGGATAAATGTTCAGGTCACATGGACTTCAAAGGCTGAGAAAAGGGTGTAAAAAGGAGGAGATCCACTGGGCGGCCTTTAGGAGACAGCTGGTACCTTCCTTCAAGGCCATCTAACGTGTTCTTTAACGTGCCGCGTGTTCCAGCGTGTTCTTTAATCCAGCGTGTTCTTTAACGTGCCGTTTAATCCAGCGTGTTCTTTAACGTGCATAGAGTATGGATCTCCAAAACACGGAGCAACGGCTTAACTTTGATTCGACGGACGGAGGCCTCTCCAAACCCATGGTTACCCATTTCTTTCCCAGGTAATTCTTTACCAGGGTAGGGGTTAGCGGAGATACATTTTACGCTGGTACAATTAGCAAGCGAACCTAGGAATTGCAGATTACGCGCCTGGCACGCTACCAACTGAGCCAGCCCCACTCCTCCGACGACACGAGTATCGACGTGATTTATTTTTTGTATAATGCATTAATTTCTGAATGGGGTAACAATTGGCTCAATCGGTAGAGTGCAAAGCTCGTAATGTGATGCTCCGAGGTTCGAATCTCAACTGTGCCTGTGTTGATATTTTCTCCGCTAACTCTAGTTCGATTCTCGTTGAGAAAGGGAATAGAGATGGACTTAATCTTAATAAAGTCGCCGATCGTCGAATGGGATGTTAACCCGTGGTTTCGTGTGCATCTGAACTACACTCTATGCACATTAAAGAAAGGTGTATTGTCTTGGTGGAAAATTGCTATCTATTTTGAAACAGTTGTCCGGTGGGAGCCATTCGAAGTCTTATCTATCCATTTCGCTGAGAGTTATGTAAAAAGAAAAATGATGTTTAAAGGTAAAACTACAAATTCACAGGTAAGTTTTAATAGATAGAGAAATCTACAGCTAAACATAAGAATATTTAAAAATAAATTCTAATAACTGTGTAAAGAAACTTTAGTTAATTCAAGATGTAAACATTAGTAACAAACAACTTAGCAAACATATACTGAAACGTATTATAGGTTTTCTATCACAAATATTGCTTTGGATAAGTAGAATCTTTCCGATGGATTAAAAGTAGAATTCCTTCTCCACTTTAATTCCAAAAATGCATTTCTTTGCATATTTATCAGTAAAAATCCTAACTTCTGAGAAGAATAACAAATTATATCTATCCTTCAGAAGAAAAATCTGTTATTTTTATCGTTAAATTAAAAAAAGGAACTCGAGAAATCAGAGACAGTCTGATTTACCAAGAAAACATTATTTCTGCAAAATTCTTTTTTCCCGATTACAAATGGCAACGTAAGATCAAGCCGCATACAAAACAGAGTTAAAAGACATTCATTTGTTTGGTTATCAATTCTTCTGGAAACTGTAAAAATGTAGAACGAGATTTCTTTTACTATCATGAACTGTTTTCGACCTTTCTCAGCGTCTGCCTTGAAGAATTATCCGAGTAGGCAGAGAAGACTAAGACTTGACGGAAGATGCATATCCCAAAGGAAACCTTCGTCACGGTGCGTGCCTTCTCAGCAGGAAGCTACTAATCCCTGAAGAAAGAGAGGAAAAGAAAAACAACGGGGTAGGTCGAAGCGAAGCAAAAGAGCTCTGGGTAATACTTTTTTTTCCACGTTTCTCTTGTAATAGAAGAAATGTCGGGAAAATTCCGTGATTTCGCAGACAGAAAGATTTTCTTTTTTTTTTATCAGTTCCGTTTTTTTTAATCTAGTTTAGTTTTTGAACGAATGACCCAAAACTCTCTAATTCCGTTGGAAGAGTCTAAGGGCAACTTTGAGACTGCGCAGTTGATGCATCGACTTCTAAGCTATTGGTTGATTAAGCTCGTGATGTCATTGCTCACTGATTGATTTACAAGTGACTGATGACACAATGAAGTAATGAACTGTCACAACTGTCCATGCGCCAACTGAATCATTGCTTCAATTATTTCCAAGGTTTCACGCAGCATGCCACCGGTTGTTTGTATATTCCGTAATAGCTCTATAATGTTTAGCTCAACTGCTTTGATATTCATTAGAAGGATTTTTTTATGTAACAATATTTTAAATGTACGATTGATTGTCACGTTTTAAACAGTTGGATGTACTTGAATTGTAACGGGAACTATCGAGAAATTTTAACTAGTAACCTGTATTCAAATTGTAGTCTAGATGAGCATAGAAATTTTGGTCGAACTGTTGTCGCAACTGGCACAGAAATTGCAAATAATATACTGGGCGATAACAGAAATTGTGATCAAATCGTAGCGTGGACTAGAACAGAAATTGTAAAATAGTAGCTTTTGTCCTGGTGGCCGAGTGGTTAGCGTGCTTGGCTTCTGATCAGAGGATCCCGTTTCGAGCCCTGGATGCAGCAAGGATATTTCTTTCTTGTGTTATCTTTGTCCTGAGGTCTCTCCTTTCTTACACATCTCTTATATGGTGTATTACACTGGTAGACTCTTGTCAGACCTAGCACAGAACATATGATCTAATTGTAGCCAAGCTGAGCACAGAAATCATGTTCAAATTGTAGCAGAGCTGAGAACATAAATTGTAGTCCAGATGAACTAGAAATTATGTTCAAATTTCAACCGACCTGAGCACAAAATGTATGGTCTAATTGTAGCCGAGTTGAGCACAGAAATTATGGTCTAATTGTAGCCTTGATGAGCAGAGAAATTATGGTTAAACTGTAGAGAAATAAAATAAATGTTCTAATGGGCAAAAAATTTAAAAGAAATTTCTTTTTCCCAACAAAGCTTTCTGAACCACATTTTTTTTTAACTTTGAATAAAATTAAGATTGAAATTATTACCGCTTATTCTCGAAAAATTCAACAGGTTCAGCGAAATTCATATACCATGAGCGCTGTATAAACCAGTTCACTATTTTTCTGCTTATTCATGAAAAAGTCGCCTCAAGTTCAGCTGAATTCATATAATATGAGAACAATAGAAACCTGTGAGCTAACTCTCTACTTATTCATGACAACTTCCAAAGTGGAATTAATATAAAATGAGAGCTGTGGGAAACAGTAAACAAATCGCCTGCTTACTCTTGAAGACTTAAGACTTAATATAAGAGCAGCAGGAAAAAAATGCTCTACCTAAATGCAAAAACATGCATTTATAATGAGTAGAGAAATGAAAGAATAAAACATTTTAAGGAATCGAGAAAATATCTTGATTAATAAACAAAAATATACATTTTTAATGAGTATTATGAACGTTTAGTTATGCGCATAAAAAAACTAGAAGAAATTCAGTTGATGATGATTTGTTTCATGAGCCTCAGACTGGCCAGTTCTGATCTACAGCAGTGTTTATTTCTCAACATTTTTCTATAAAGTACTTATTAAAAAAAATCCCTTTTTAAAGTGGCTCTTTGGGAAAAAAAAATGTAGCACACCCAAGTACCTAAATTTTCCAACATGCATTTTTCCCCGCCATTGCAACAAATCCGTTTAAAAATGAGTCGTAACTGTTTGTTTTTGGATGTAAAACGTACAGAAATAATAAAGTGCTGTAAGTTGGGTTGTTTTACCTATGAGCTGCACGTTTTTGCACACCATGGGCTAAATGGCTAGGTTACAAAGACCCCGAAGGCTCAGAGAATGTTAGGGGAGGGGACCCACTGGAACAGCTGTTGGGGAGACAGATGGTAGCCTCCCGTCAAGGCCATTAAGCGTGTTCTTTAACGTGCACGGGGTATGACTCTCCCGCACATGGTGCCACGGCTTAACGTCCCATCCGACCAACGGCGGCCTTTCCAAGCCCATAGGTGTCCCCTACTGACTGTGGGCAGGGCGGGGAATTTTGCGGAGATAAATCTGAACGCTGACGCAGCTGGGAAAGTGCTGTAAGACTTTAAAATTCAGACATTTGTATTCACGTATTTTTCAAACTTTTCTCGCGTATACGTGTACCACTTGTTGAGAAACACTGATCTAGCACATAAATGTAACTCTGTGACTTGAAATACATAACATTTAATCCATATTTTAAATGAATTTTACCATTTCAAACTTATTAGCGCTAATAATTTTGGAAAATATATTAGTGTCTTAACAAATACTACAAAATTTAAGAACGGTATTAAATTATGTTTAACGAGTTAGATGAATTGACTTTAATCTGTGTTACCTTCAAATTTAACTTTTGAAATAACTATTAACTATTCTTTGTTTCAAAATCTTCGTATCAACGTATTCTCAGGAATGAAACGGACAAGTTATTTTAATATTAATCTACTAAGCCCTAAAATTAACTATTGAGGAAAACTGACTTCCCACAAGTAATGCTGAATGTAACTGTGGAGTAAAAATAATTAATATTACAAAGCTGTTGGCCGTGAAATAAACGATAAAAGTAGGAATTACAATTATTTTCATATATTTATATCTACTTAAGGAATTCACTTGCCGAATTCTACTGAACGTTCAGAAGCTTATTGTCCTTAGAAATAGTGTTCTGGAAGAAGACAGCATCCCCAAAGTACTTGTAAGACTATCAACGTGACAAGGCTTACATCTAAAGAAGATTCCTCGCAAGGCCTAATGAGCACTGCGATGTGAGGGAATCCAGTGGGATTTGTGTCACTAGATTCCATCAAGATCTTCTTTTAAGTCCATGGCTGAGCAGAACTTTAGCAGGAATTTAGTGTACATAGCAGCATCGCTTGAAGTGTACGACAGCAGGAAGTTAAGAACTTGAAAGTAATGGTTGGAAATGGGCTGTAAAATTTTCACTTATTCTTTTCATTGAAACGAAATCCGTACACTTGAAGACCACTAAATCAATTCTCCTTCTTTGAAACAAGTACATAAACTTGAAATTTATTCCTATGCTTTAGTTTCAAATACCTGTTAGTACAATTTGTTGCGTATTTTTACGTTATTTCACTGTGTATGTTTTAGAATTTAAATATTGATATGAATTTAACGGACGGAAAAGGAAACTGAGTTACATTTATGTAAACTAAATTCAACCAACACAAATCTTTATCGGTATAAAAATAAACCTTTAGAACAACATAGCACCTTTTACTATTTCTACAAAGAGATGTTTCCTCTATAATTCTTACTGTCTCTACTCAAAGCATAAAATAAGACTTTTTACAACAGTCGATAAGTGGCACAATCATATTTGTGAACAAACCTGCAATCTATAAAGAATAACCTT
Organism: Ryuthela nishihirai; assembly: GCA_038380435.1. Lineage (NCBI taxonomy): Eukaryota > Metazoa > Arthropoda > Arachnida > Araneae > Heptathelidae > Ryuthela > Ryuthela nishihirai. The sequence continues at coordinate 34,989,272 of JAWZYU010000017.1, read as the reverse complement.
ACCAATTCCTAAACAAACTGAATATAACTATGCATCAAATTATGAACTCTTCCTACAGAAAAGATCAGCTCTGCTTGTCAGACTAACATATAGCCTCCTCAACCACATCTTTAAGTCTCCTGAGCATCCTTCTTTTTCTTACTAGTTCACTAACAGGATCAACACTAATAAACCTATTTAACCTCCCCCGAACACTCGAAATAAAAACATTTTTCTTTATTTTATAGTGCACAGACTAAAACAACCTACGTTTCCTTTCACACTCTAATTCCTCTTAATTACAACTAATTTATTCCTTATTTTTTAAGTGTGTTCGAAGTGGTTAGTGATGTAACTGGCACGTTGAAGAACATGCAAGCATCAAAATGATACATCAAATTACAAGTTTTTTGTAGCACTTTCATCTGTCGTAAAAATATTTTAATTTATTAGCACTGTCATAAAATGACGCCAAGTAATTTAATCAGCATCAGATTATTACATGACGACGTATTTTCGGTATATTTCTTTAGTCTATTGATGTATTTCGAAGACATTTCTACTTTAATTTTTTTTTAAACTACTTTTTCTTTCATTTTGTCTTACTCCCTCTGTAGACATTAAACTTTAGATTGGATTGTTTTATCTCTTACCGATACTTTTTTTCTGCACATAATGATATGATACTTTTTTTTCTGCACATAATGATCAATTTACAAGGACCCCAAGGGTTCAGAGGAGGTTGGGGATCCATTGAATTGGGAAATAGATTAGCTATTAGGAAACAGATTGAAACCTACCGCCAAGATTATCTATCATGTTCTTTAACGTGAACAGAGCATATCTCTTCTGCACACAGAGACACGGCTTTCGGTCCCATCCGACGGATGGCGGACTATCCAAGCCCATCGATGTCTCTATCACAAAATACACGGTGGAAGTTAGGGGAGATAAATCTAAAAGTACAGTTGGGACTCGAATTCGAAAAATGAAGATTAGGAAGCTGGAGCGCTACCGACTGCGCCAACCCGCTCCAGACAATCAATGCTTTTGTTTATGAATGTAATTATAATTTTTTGGGGAATTGGCCGAGTGGTTAGCGCCCTTGGCTACTGAACTAAGGGACCTGGGTTCGAGCCCCAGGTAAAGCATGGATGTATGTGTCGTTTTTCTGCTGAGATCCTGCAATCTTCTCAGATTTTCTACTATGGCATATAAACTGTCAGGCTTCTGTCAGACCTCTGTGGCAAGCAGCTGCTTGAGGGGGTATTTATATATATATTTTTTATTTTTATTTTTTTTTATTTATATGTACTAATGAAATATTATGAAATCGGTGGACCATTGATTTACAAGACTAACATGGGGAAACGGATGTTTATTGATGCCAAAAATCCTTTAATTGCTATTTTATATATGCCGATGCTCAGAGTACGGCATCACATCTTATCAAGTATTTTAGAAGCATCCATAAACAGACTAAGGCATGTATCTAATAGTAATAAAAACACTAAAATCAACAATACTGTGCATAGACACGTACGCAGGATTTAGTTTCGGAGGAGGGGGAGAGCCAGAATTTTGTTTTCGGGGTCCAAGAATTCGGTTTCGGTGGGAGGGGGAGGTCTGAGAATAAGATTTGATATACATTTAGATTCCACCGAACAGGAAAGGTTAAAATAATATTCTATGTGGAATAAAATTTTGTAATTGCTTTTTTTAAACTGTTTTTTTGTGTCGGATATAAAATATGGGCAAAGCAAGTTCACAAATTTGATATCACTGGGCAACAAATTTTCATAAACGTCGTGCCTCTGAGATAAAAGTAGCCATTTCTTAAAGATTTCAAGGTACTGTACACAAATATGACAATGAAAACGAAAATTGGCTACGATTTCTGAGAAATCCGCAATAGTTTCTCACATAATAGAGTAATGCATACATATGACACGTATCGGTAAAACTCCTCTCCTACTTCAGACATCGCTTTGCAAAGCGATGTCTGAAGTAGGAGAGGAGTTTTACCGATACGTGTCATATGTATGTATATAATAACCTAATAACAAATAACCTAATAACAATAACCTAATAACATCACATTAGAAACACATTAGAAATCTAATAATAATAATCTAATAACATCACATTAGAAACCTGATGTCTTACCGACTGAGGAAAGCCCACACCCACACTTTCCATAGTGCCTATCAACATAATACGAGGTGTCAAAAAAAGGGGACTGCACGTACAGTCGCTCAAAAAAGTATCCGAACACTACGGTCGATTACAGAATTCAGAAAAAATATCTGGCAACGATTTTTTTAGAAATTAGTGATCTGGCAACCATGAAACCAACAATGAAATGGATGGAATTCGATTTCTATCAATCAGTAGAGTGCTCAGGATCGTCTCTGGCAAGCGTCCAATAGTAATCAGCCAACATTGAAGTGAACCATTTTCCCTCGTATCGTTTCTCCATCGTTGCAATGTCCTGGTGAAAACGTTTACCGTGGTCATCAGTAACGATGCCGCAGTTGTCGGGGAAGAAATCTAAGTGGGAGTGGAGAAAGTGGATCTTTAAAGGCATATTCAGCCACGTTTGTGATACAGTGACAACATGTCCTTAACCAATTTCTTGTAGTTTTCTGCTCTGACATTCCCGAGAAATTTAATTGACACCAGACGAAACGCGTCCCAAGCCTTTTTCTCGTTACCCTGAAGCAGCTTGGGCGGGAGTGGCTCAGTCGGTATTGCGCCAGGCTCGTAATCTGTAGTTCCCAGGTTCGAGTCCCAGCTGGGTCAGCGTTGAGATTTATCTCCGCAAAATTTCCCGCCCTGCCCACGGTCAGTAGGGGACACCGATCGGCTTGTAAAGGCCGCCGTCCGTCGGATGGGACGTTAAGCCGTGGCCCCGTGTGCGGGAGAGCCATACCCTGTGCACGTTAAAGAACACGCTGGATGGCCTTGACGGGAGGCTACCCTCTGTCTCCCAACAGCTGTTCCAGTGGGTCCCCTCCCCCCACCTTCTCTGAGCCTTCGGGGTCCATGTGACCTGGCCATTTAGCCCATGGTGTGCAAAAAAGTGCCGCTCAGAGGTAAAACAACCCAACCCAACCCTGAAGCAGGTTGTCGAACATCTTGTCTCTGAACAGCTCGCGGATCTGAGGAGCCTCTTTAATCGCGGAGCCTCTTTAATTTTCGTTTCGCTGAGTCGAGAGAATTTGTCAGTGAAGTACTTGAAAGCTGATGCAGTCCGGTCCATAGCTTTTACGAAATTTTTCATCACACCGAGTTTGATGTGTAGGGATGGAAGCAGGATGTTGTGTGTTTCTGCCAGTGCTGGGTGTTCCACATTCTTTTCTCCGACCTTTAGAGATTTCCTCTGAGGCCAATTTCACTTCACGTGGTGCAAAGTATTTGCTCTGCTGTCCCATTCACACAAGAAACAGCAGTACTTCGTATATCCCAGCTGCAGACCCATCAACAGAAATGCCAGCCATACTTATTGTATTGAAGACAGTTTAACAGCTGTTTTAGGTTGTCGTAGGTTTCTTTGATGTAGACAGGTGTCCGACGAAATGGATGGAATTCGATTTCTATTATGTAACAACACTGCATTGGGACTAAATTTCGAGGAGTCTATGAATAGTCGCAATTCTTGAGAGTCATTTTTGATTCCGAGGGCATTCATCAGGTCATCTGCGTCGGAGCAGAATATATCACTATTGGCCCTTTTCTGGCTTGCAAACGTCACTTCTCCGCAAATGTAACAAAATGTATCTGCACTATTAAACACAGTTACGAGGCATCACTACTGCTGGATTAGAACTGTAAGGATCACTTGTCTTGTACTTATGAGTCAGGGGTAAATGGAAGTCGCTCAAAAGACTTGCTCACCCTACGAGACGTCGCTTACAACTAACGATTGCATCTTTTGTCCGCGATCGTAAAACCGCGATGCCATGACTCACCTACATTGCATCAGACAATGATGCAATACCTCTGGGGGTTGTGTGTATGGCGGGGTATGGGGTTGTGTGTAATACAACGCAATATGTTGCAATGTGGAGTTTAAAATATAGCGTTGCGAAATTTTTAACTATATACTCAATGCGGACTGAGTTGTTTATACATGACCATCTCTGTCTCTCCTAAACAAGAACCAATCGACAAATTTTATTGTCATTTTCGTATTGACCACCTCGAAATTAGTAAAGATTGGCTATTTTTATTTCAAAGTCTTTTTGTGAGTTGCCCAGTGTATTTCGTATAAAACGGCCGGATTTTTCGGGGGAGTGGCTCCCTCCCCGGGGGTATCCGTGACTGTACACTACAGAGAAAAATTCCTATTATGAGTCAAAGGAGCTATCATGCTCCCGTTGCGTCTTACGCCCAAGAAAAATCAACTCCCTACTATTAACGGACAATGCTCTGAATATTTCACATTCTATCCAATTTAATCCAAAACCTCTGACGAACAGGCTTTGAATATTCCATAATCCATCCAATATCTTTAAGGATTAGCACTGTCAATCTTCCATGTTCTATTCAAAATATCTAAGGATTAGTGCTTTGGAATATTCTATATTCCATACGAAGCCAATAACGAACAGTGCTTTGAATGTTCCACAGTTCGTACAATAACTGTAAGGTTAAGTGCTTTGAATACTTCAAATTATATTTAATTCCTCTAATGAACAGTGATTTCAGCATTTCATATGTCATGCAATACCTCTAAGAATCAGTGTTCTCAATATTCCGCTTCCTTTTCAAATATGTTTAGAGATGTATAGGGAAATAACACCCGGATTTTCACCTTTAAAGATAATATATCAAAGTGAACGTTTTGAAATAGTTGCATTGAATTTTATGTTCTTCGTCATTAATGGTGAACTAGATAAAAATATTGGTGTTTAAAATCCCAGCAACATTTGTTCTTATGGGAACCTAACAGCTGAGAGAGACTTAAACAAAATTGTTCAGACTTCAAAATAAAAGAAGGATATTTATTTATTTTCATTTTTTCTAGTCTGTTACCTGAGAGAAAACACAAAATATGTTTTTTAAATTAAAAAATGTAATTTTTTGACGTACAAATGGCGCTAATATGAGGAATGGAATTGAAATTTACGACACTGAAGTATAAAGGCTGAAGAAATGATGAAGAAAGCTTGTTGTACGTAGAAAAGAAATCAAAATATATAGGAATGAAAAGAAGCAAATATTTTAGAAATGTCTGCTGGTTTCTCAGAAGTTGTCTATGAGAAAATGAAATGTTTGCGAAGGAGTGAATGATTGTGATATAAATCATATTATCCATTTCGTGAGTGAATAAGAAAAGTTCACTAACATTTGCTTAGGCTTACTTGTAACGATTTCAAAAACACGTGCAATTTAAAGGTATTAGGCAGTCAGTTGCCAAAACAGCTATTTTCAGTTTTCCATTTAATGTTATACTGTCTGGAGGAGTAAAATGCAAGTGTAGAATGTTGTAGTTTGTTAGATGGTAGGCGCACGTGAAGGACTATACCGTATTTCTTTATTAGTATTCAGTTTGTAGACAATTTATTCGATAAAGTCGTCAGTTTTTTATATTTTTTACATGGAATTGTCGAATTGTTAGTGAGGAGGTATAAACGTGAATGCTTCCTTACCACAAATATTATTTTTAAACACTATAAATACTTTGATTTCCTGCCCAGCGCAATCACAGTGTATTAATTTTTAATGCATATTTTCCATAAGACTTTGTTGGGTTGGGTTGTTTTACCTCTGAGCGGCACTTTTTTGCACACCATGGGCTAAATGGCCAGGTCACATGGACCCCGAAGGCTCAGAGAAGTTTGGGGAGGGGACCCACTGGAACAGCTGTTGGGAGACAGATGGTAACCTCCCCTCAAGGCCATCCAGCTAGTTCTTTAACGTGCACAGGGTATGGCTCTCCCGCACACGGGGCCACGGCTTAACGTCCTATCCGACGGACGGCGGCCTTTCCAAGCCCATCGGTGTCCCCTACTGACCGTGGGCAGGGCGGGGAATTTTGCGGAGATAAATCTCAACGCTGACCCAGCTGGGACTCGAACCTGGGAACTACGGATTACGAGCCTGGCGCGCTACCGAACTGAGCCACCCCCGCCCCTTCCATAAGACGACCTGTTTTGTTATTGGTATAATATTTGGTTAACAAGTCGTTGTGATTCGCAGTAGTACAGATGCTCAAGCATTAAGGAGCAAACACAGAAGCTTCAATAATATTAGTGAACTAAAGTGATTTTTCAAAAATTGCATTTTATATCACACAAAGCAACTTTTTATAATACTCTAAACAAATTTGTGGAAGGGGTTGAATCAATCGGTAGCGCACCAGACTTGCAAACTGTAATTCCTAGGTTCGTGTCACACCTGATTAACGCTGAGACTTCTATCCGCTAAATCTCTGCCCTACTCTCTATCAGGAAGGGGATACCGATGGACTTGGAAAGGCCACCGTCTGTCGGAAGGGACGTTAATCCGTGGCACCGTGTGAAGCCTTATACACGCTAAAGGACAAGCTGAATGGCCTGGACGGAATTCTATCTATCTCGTAATTGCTCTCCAGTGAGTGGTCTTCCCCTAACCTTCTCTGAACCCTTGGGATCCTTGAGACCTGACCATTTTGCCCATTGTGTGAAAAAAAGTGCTGCTCGAAAGTACAACAACCAACTCCCACAATCTCCCCAGTTCTTCTCACTTTACAACTGATGAAAGTTCTTCAGAAATAAGCTAAATATATATATACTGATGAAAAAATATATTTATGTATAATGGAGCTTCATTTATTAGCGATAGAAAGCCGAAACTTCTGCAATTTTTCAGAAATTTAGAGCTCTCGGCAAAACAATATATGTCTGTAATTTCAGATACTGCAGTAAAAATGCAACCATCCAAACACATTTACCTTAAACCGTATCAGAAGTACAAATACCTATAAATCTCGTTGAGCAATAGCTGTTAATCGAGATTTGTTGTATATTTAAAGTTTGTATTTGTTTTTGGGTATTTAAAGAGTTATAGAAATTTGAAATTTAACAACAGCAATGTCAAACATTGGAATTTACTTTAGGAATTAATTATAATTTGGATAAAAAGCATCATTTCAAACCATTTATTACAATAGATGCATTTTTATAAAACTTGTGTAAATAATTCTTTCGGTATTTTTTTAATTTTTATGACGTATAGTTGCTGTGAAATATTCAGAAATGAAAGAGAGAACCTTTTTGAAGAACAAAAATGTAAAATAAACGAATTCGCACTACAGACTCTATTAAATCCTAGCAACATTTCTATTATCCCATTATGTTATAAACTCAAACTTGATTTTTTAATCGGAACGTCGCTTTATCCTCGGATACAGTTATGGTTTGGATTTTTCACTACAACTGAGAGAGATTTATAATACAGATATATCTCAGTGAAAAATTGATCAAATAGATATGATAGTCCATTTGTTTGTTTCACTATAGTTGATTTGTCGATGTTACACAGTCTCTTGTTGAATACTGTAGTAGATTGAATAATAGGACGGCTAAACAACTTTTTAAAGTTTATACTTACTTGTTTCTGTACACTAATCTTGAAGATGTATAATATTAAAAAATGAGTTGATTGTCATAGTGCAACATAATATATAAAAGATGTGCTCGATTTTGTCCTAACTATTAGGACTTCATCAGACATACAATAACAAGAAATAAATTATAAAACGTAGGTAAATTTCAAAGTTCAAACTTCTGCTTCAAGTTATAGTTGTACAGAGATGAGAGGCAGAGTCATGCAGAATGATATGCAATGTCAGCTGTCACGAGAGCTGCTGCTATTGTTGGAGTTGTGGCTGGTTGTTGAATTTTTGTTTAATAACTGTGGCAAAGACATATTACTTTGTGGAAAATTTTGCAATAGAATTTTCCATACGGGATTTAGTTGGGCTTGGTCGGTTATATTATAACAACAGTTCAATATCGAATCTCAGCCAATCATCAAACATCTCAAATAATTATTATCTCCAATAAACAATTTGAAGATAAAAGGTAAAAGATAATCAAAGATATCATCTGCACTGAATTAAAAAAGTATCCAACTATAGCTCTCACAAATAAATTAAGAAATCTTTCTGTACGGGATTTAGTTTGGCTTTCAATTATAATGAATAAGGCCTTTTCTACTTTATACGTAGAAGAAAGTCTTTTAGAAACTAGTGGTCTGGCAAGATGATCTTTTTTTGCAGCTTGACTAGCAAGAATAATTTTCGAGGACTGTAATACATAGGTGGAGTACAAGCATTATGAACATGCTTAGGAATCAATCTTGGTTGTATAATAACAACAGTTTCTATTGACAAAAATTAGCAGATTTTCAGTAAACGATAACTAGAAAATGGATGAAGTATTGTTGATGATGAAAGCTTGGTTGAATAAAGGTTTAGCTCCTTCAAGAATAACTGTAGATGAAAGGACTGTAGTAGTTTGCATTAATTTGATATTTCTTTGATGTACCATTATTCTTTCTCGGAAAGTTCTTTTGGTTTTTCCTATATGGCCGAGATGTTAGGAAGGATTGCAAGAGTCTGATATTAGGGTATGGCTGAGATGTTAGGAAGGATTGCAAGAGTCTGATATTAGGGTATGGCCGAGATGTTAGGAAGGATTGCAAGAGTCTGATATTAGGGTAAGTGATGGTACAAGATGTACACCACCTGTAAGTGATGATGTATCTCTGTCATGCTTTAGAAGAGATAAAACAGGGTTAGGAGATTTGGTAGGTATTTTATAATTATAATTTTTCATAATATTGTTGATGGTATTGTTGATGGCTGGAAAATGTAATATGGATGAGTGTATTTTACATCTTGAGAAGATTTGTCTTGAAGACGGAAGTTGTTGATTTTATTTCTGGTGGAGAGGTGAATTCTCTTTATTAACTGCTGAGGATACCCTGCATCTTGACTTAGAGAATATATAAAGGAAAGTTCTGTATTCAAAACATTCTTGTTGCTGCAGACTTTATAGTCTCTGTAGAATAATGAAGCCATGGTAGAGATAGGTGAAGATATGTTGTGAGATGAGCTGAAACGTATTAATTTGTTGATAAATGATGGTTTTCTATGAACTGTGGTTTGAAAATTAGAGTTAGTGCGATGAATTAATATATCCAAAAAATTAATTGTTTTGTTATTTTCATAGGTAACAGTAAAGTTTATAGAGTTGTAAGCATGATTTAATTCTATCGGAAAATCATTTAAGGCAGCTGTAGAATATTGCCAACCAACAAATATATCATCAATGTAACATTTCCACAGTAATGGTTTCAAGTCTCTTTTAGCTATTAGTTGATGTGCAATGTCTTGCATAATTATGTCAGATAAAAGTCCTGATAAAGGTGAACTCATTGGAGTGCCTTTAGTTTGTTGGTATATTATATTATTAGATGTAAAGTAATTGTTATTCATTATTAGATACGAGGCATCAGTTATTGCTTTGGTTTGGTTAATATTTTTTTGAAGATTCAGCTTGCTTTTTTAAAAGATCAGTCGCTTTATCTGTAGGAGTGTTTGGATAAAGGCTAACTACATCAAGATATAACATGTAGCAATGTTCAGTTAAATTTTTATCTTTAATGCAGTTCAGAAAATGAATGGTTGATTTCACAGTGTATTTAGTGTCTGTATATAATTGGCTTAATTTATTGAATAAGGCCTTTTCTACTTTATATGTAGAAGAATGTCTTTTAGAAACTAGTGGTCTGGCAGGATGATCTTTTTGTGCAGCTTGACTTGCAACAATATTTTTGGAGGACTGTAATACATAGGTGGAGTACAAGCATTATGAATATGCTTAGGAAGATTTTTTTTGCTGCGAATATTTCTTAATTTATTTGTGAGAGCTATAGTTGGATACTTTTTTAATTCAATGTTGATGATATCTTTGATTATCTTTTACATTTTATCTTCAAATTGTTTATTGGAGAGAATAACTATTTGAGTTGTTTGATGATTGTCTGAGAGAGATTGTTTTGCTCTATCAGCCAATCACAGTTTTCATGGAAATAATCATTCCAATCTGAAGCATATACATCGAAGAGCCAAAACATTATGACCACCTGCCTAACATGATGTTGGTCCTCTACGTGCCACCAAAACAGCTGTTACCCGGCGAGGCATGAACGCAACAAGATTTCTAAAGATGTCTTGTGATATCTGATACCAACAAGTTACCAGCAGATCCTTTAACTCTTGCAAGTTACTGAGCCGCCGCAGATAGGATATGCTGTTCCAATACAAACCACAGATACTCGATTGGATTAATGTCTGGGGAATTTGGAGGCCAGGATAATACCTGGAAGTCTTCCTCTGTTTCGCGAACCATTCTCGAACAATCTTGACGGTGTGGCATGGCGCATTATCCTGCTGAAAGAAGGCACTACTAGAGGGGGTATACCGTTGCCATGAAAGACTATTCCTGGTCTGCAGTGATGTTTAGGCAGGTGGTAGACTTCATAGTTTCCTGCACATGAATGACTGGACCCAGGTTTTCCCAGCAGAACATTGTCCAAAGCATTACACTTCCTCCAATGATGAAATGATTTGACGACTTTCATCCCAAGTTCATTCTGGTGCCAACACTTCCCTAAGTAAACGACGCACACGTATCTGGCCGTCCACATGGTGCAACAGGAAACGATTCATCAGACCAGACGACCTTCTTCCAATCCTTCAAGGTCGAGGTTTGATGTTCGCATGTCCATTGTAGGCGCTTTCGGCGATGAATCGAGGTTAGCATGGGCACCCGGAGCGGCCTCTGGCTAAGCTGCCCCATTTGCAGCAGGGTTCGATGACTGAGTGTTGTGACACATTACTCCCGTCACCAGCATTCAAATTACGGGCGAGTTGCGCCACAATATCACTTCTGTTGGTTCGTACCATACAGGATAGATTTTTCTCACCCCTAGCATCGATGAGCCGTAGTCAGCCCACACCTTGCCGGTGGTTCGCGGTTTTTCCCTCCTCGGACCACTATTTGAAAGTACTAACCACGGTTGACCATGAGCATCCCACAAGCCTTGCCGACTCGGAAATGCTCTAACCCAGTCGTCTGTCCATTACAATTTGCCCGTTGTCAAGCTCACTTAAGTCCGCTGCCTTTTCCATCTGAAGAACAGGTATAACACTGATTAACAAAGCTCAGTATCAGGTGTTATTTATATACCGTTTCATGACTTTCACACGTCCGTCGTTTACCTGCAGTTGCTTCGATTTGCTTAAAGACGCGCTGGCCATAATGTTTTGACTCTTCGGTGTATATATATACTGTAGTTCATGAAATGTTTGTAAATATTGAATTTTTATTATTATACTTTGTTTCTAATTTTACTGCCTTGAAAGCTTTGGGGTAGAGGTGTTATTGCTAAACGTCCCAGAGATGAGTGATGTTATAAATAAAATAAATATACTAAAACTTCCATGACTCTTTATATCAGTTGCGAAACAAGATAGTCATGGGCCTGGTGCAAAATATTTGATAACCTCCGACTTTGAATGGGCCCCAAATATCATGGTGTCCTGGTGCTTCGCACTTCCTGTACCAATGGTAGCTTCGACTATGCTGTAATAGAAACCTATTTATTGCTGAAAATCTTTATTCAGATAGACTTGATTTTAAATATTTATTTTCTCTTCAGTTACATATTCTCATAAAACTCTTATTTTAGAAGTTTCTTCGAAGTGAGTTTCCGCTGACATTACATAGAGGAGATTTGTTCGAGGGATTATCCAATAGGCATAGTAGGTATTTTGTTTTGGGCCTTCAAAATATCTTTTCGAACTTATTTTTTACTTTTTCCGATAAAAACTGTAACTTTTTGAATAAATAGTTTTGAAATCAGCTGTTAAGACGTGTTACATACCGTTTGATATCAGAGAATAACATGCAAGGTAATTTTAATCACCCATTTATCCATCAGATTCAATACGCCAATTAAAAAGCATCCACCAAAGGGCCTATTAAACAGAAATGGATAGGGTCTAGAAGGACCTTTAGCCATACCTGTTGACGGCCATAATTAAATGATTGCTAAGTGTACATGTATATATATAAATCAGAATAATATGTCATATATATATATAATCATATCAGAATAATATGATCACCTACCTAATAATGGGAATAACTACTCTTGGCCCGGATGACAGAGGCGAGATGGCGTGGCATGGATGCAATGAGGCCCTGGAAGGTTGCCAGAGGCACACGTGCCCATTCGGACTCCAACAGAGTACGAAGATTCTGAAGATTACGTGGTTGTGGTTCCACACGCCGAACCTGTCGATCCAAATGGTCCCACAAGTGCTCTATGGGATTGAGGGCGGGCGATTTCGCTGGCCAAGGGAGAACGGAGACATCGATGTCGTGTTCCTGGAACCAGTCACGCACCACCTTAGTGACATGGCAGGGCGCATTGTCCTGTTGGTAGATACCATCACCACCAGGATAAACGTCTAACATAGAGGGATGCATGTGGTCAGCGAGGATGGACAGGTAGCCAATTGGCGTTCAGGGACTCATCCAGTGGTTCAAGTGGTCCCAGGTCATACCAGAAAAACATTCCCCAGGCATGCACACTGCCACCGCCGGCTGTACTTGACCAACAAGCTTGTCCGGGTGTTGGTTATCGTGTGTCTGACACCGTATCCGCCACCACCCGTGAAGTAGAAACTTCGATTCGTCGGAGAAGGCAACCTTTTTCCACTCTTCCTCTGTCCAATGACGGTAGTCCCGTACGAACTGTAGGCATCGTTGCTGATGGACCTTGGTTAACATGGGTGCCTTTACGCAGCATCGATCTGGAGACCCATGGGTAACAGGGTTCGTTCTACTGCTATTGGGGACACTTACCTGGATGCCCCAACGTTCATTTGAGTGGTCAATTGCTACACTGTTGCACGTCGATTGCCCTTTATCAGTCGACGGAGGGGACTTCTCCTCTGTAATCGATGGCCATTGGGGCTCCACAGTTATAATGTCTGGAGGTACTCGGTGTGCCAGCGATCCATTCTTGGTACACCCTTACTACAGCACCTTGCGAACAGCCCATGAAGTCTGCTGTTTCCGAGATGCTTCCACCCTTGGTGCGGTAGCCGATGATTATTCCTTTTCGAATGTCCGTCAAATCAATACCTCTGCCCATTGTTCTCACGTTATGCACTATGGCTCATCTGTCCTGGCCGGCCGCTTATATCTCCATGTGGTCGACCTTTTCTCACTCTGTGACGTCCCTGGGCGGGTACACTGTTATTCCGTGGGTGGTCATATTATTCTGATATGACTGTGTATATAGGCATATTTTCAGAATAACGTAAAGAATTCAGTGGTGTATTTTGATAGAAGCAGTGCTTTATGATATGTGCATATTTTTTTCTCTTATCTATACTTCCTCACACTCATTATTATGAATCAAAATCCATCAGCTGGAAATACTTGAATAGAGATTTTTACCACTCAAATCGTTAAGTTCAGTTTTGAAAATTTCCCGTCCTTTACATGGGCCTTTAGATCGGGGGGGGGGGGGGGGGAGCGCGCCAGGCTCTCAATCTACAGTTCCCAGGTTCGAGTCCCGTTTGTGACAGCAGCTGCAGTTCCCAGGTTCGAGTCCCGTTTGTGTCAGCAGCTGCAGTTCCCAGGTTCGAGCCGCGTTTGTCCCTATCCTTGAGAAGGAAAAGCACACGACAGGCTTGGAAAGACTGCCGTCCAAAGGATAAGACGTTATACGCGGGAGAATCATACCATGTGCATTGGAAAACTTGTGGTGAGGAAGTATAGGTAAGAGAAAAAAAATCTGCATATACCGTAAAGCACTGCTTCCTTCAACATACACCACTGAATTCTTTACGTCATTCTGAAAATATGCCAATATATATACATATACATATTTAGCAATCATTGAATTATGGCCATCAACAGGTAGGGGTGATTAAAATATTATTCTCTTGCATGTTTTTCCGTGATATCAAAACGGTATGTATCACCTCTTAACAGCTGATTTAATAATTATTTATTCAAGATGGCACGTTGAAGAACACGCTATATAGCCTTAACGGGAGGCTACCATCTGTCTCCTATTAGTTGTCCAGTAGGTCCCTGGGGCGGGGGTGGCTCAGTCGGTAGCGCGCCAGGCTCGTAATCTGTAGTTCCCAGGTTCGAGTCCCAGCTGTATCAGCGTTGAGATTTATCTCCGCAAAATTTCCCCGCCCTGCCCACGGTCAGTAGGGGACACCGATGGGCTTGAAAAGGCCGCCGTCCGTCGGATGGGACGTTAAGCCGTGGCCCCGTGTGCGGGAGAGCCATACCCTGTGCACGTTAAAGAACACGCTGGATGGCCTTGACGGGAGGCTACCATCTGTCTCCCAACAGCTGTTCCAGTGGGTCCCCTCCCCCAACCTTCTCTGAGCCTTCGGGGTCCTTGTGGCCTGGCCATTTAGCCCATGTGTGAAAAAAGTGCCGCTCAGAGGTAAAACAACCCAACCCAACCCAGTAGGTCCCCTCCCTCAACCTTCTGTTAGCCCTTGGGGTCTTTTTGATCTGGCCATTTAGCCCATTGTGTGCAAAAAACGGCCGCTCAGAGGTAAAATAACTCAGCCCTTTGGGGTATGGCTCCGTGTGCAGGAGGATCTTAATCTGTTCATCTTAAAAAAGAAGGATGACTTTCTTCTGTTTCCTAACAGCTGTCTAATGGATCTCCTTCACTTCTCTAGCTCTGAGCTTTTGAGATTCCTCTGACCTAGCCATTGAGCACATTGTGGACACAAATTGCAATTCAGAGGTAAAACAACCCACCTCGATTGAAAATCTGAGAGACTGTTCATTAAACATTTCTTACTTCACACTAATTAATGCATATTACATGTTATCTGAAAATTTGACCTTTAAACAACTGATATTATCTGTGTATTTGCCAACAGCTCTAGAAACAACTCTTTATTCTGGTGGTTTGGAAATGTTTATCTTCATTATACTTTTGAAAAGAATATCAGCTGCTCTTGTGAGCATTTTGTGCTGTTTCATTTCAATTAAACCGATGCACTCAGGATTCAAGACGAGAAAGCCTTTATTATGATCTTTAACGAGAGTCCGCGGATTTTAATTATAGGATGAATGTAAACAAAATTAGACAAATATTGTTTATTTACTCTAGAAACTAACTGAATGTGTGGCTTTAACTTAGCACGTTTGAATGAAATGCAGATAGAATATATTCCTTTTGACTCCGTGCTCTTGAATAAGAATATTAAATAATTTTTCGAATTAATTTAATGACGTGGTAACGTTTCTAAAGAATGCTTAAATGCGTAGTAGAAACTGTCGCATTAAAATTATCCGCATTTATATATGCTAGTTAAAGATGGTTGTTACACCCCAAAGCAATTTCTGTTCTACTACGTCAATAAGGTAAAGTGAAAAATACGGAAAGTTTGAACTTACAATGCAGTTGCTGAATCACGAACTTATTTTGCATAACCTTTGAAACTTAAATCCTCAGCAAGTGAGGTCATTTGTCAGTTTAATCCCTTTCAAGTTCACGGATGGATGATTTGACTCTCGTTTCGAACCACTGTTGGATATTCGCATCGGCGAAAGGTTTCTCATTCCTATATTTGTGCTTTCGAATGACATACTGTGTAAGAGATGCTTTGTGTGTTCTAAGACTACCTTAAGAAAAAAGAAACTTTGCAGTTTATCATCGCACAATAATATTTATCTTACACTCTTCCGATTCTTTTCTTGAGTTTAAACTTTAGGAAAATAACTGTACAGTCATCATACACATTTTCGCATGGAAAAAACACTGTCAGAATGTTTGTTGAAAAAAATTAAAGTAGATTTTGCTAGGTTGGGTTATTTTACCTCTGAGCGGCACTTTTTTGCACACTATGGGCTAAATGGCCAGGTCACATGGACCCAGAAGGCTCTGAAAAGGTTGGGGGAGGAGACCCACTGGAACAGTTGTTGGGAGACAGATGGTAGCCTCCCGTCAAGACCACCCAGCGTGTTTTTTAACGTGCACAGGTTATGACTCTCCCGCACACGGGACCACGGCTTAACGTCCCATCCGACGGGTGGCGGCCTTTCCAAGCCCATCGGTGTCCCCTACGGATTGTGGGCAGGGCGGGGAATTTTGCGGAGATAAATCTCGACTCTGACCCAGCTGGGACTCGAACCTGGGAACTACAGATTACGAGCCTGGCGCGCTACCGACTGAGCCACGCCCGCCCCAAGATTTTGCTAGGTAGGATTAACAATATAAAAGAGAAAATGATTTAAAGCATCTAAACATAATATTTATTTCCAAGATAGAGTTTAGCCGGTTGCGGTCCAGGCTCGTAATCTGCAGTTCCAGGTTCGAGTCTCACCAGGGTCAGAATTGTGATTTATCTCCGCAAAACATTCTGCCCTCGGTCAGTAAGGGAACCAATGGGGCTTGAAAAAGCGACCGTCCGTCGGATGGGATATAAAGACGTGACGCCTTGTGTGGGAGAGTCATACTATGTGCTGCTTAAGGAACACGCTGAATGGCCTTGACGGGAGGCAACCATCTGTCACCTAACAACTGTCCAGTAGATCACCTTCCTCCAACGTTCTCTGAGCCATCGGAATCTTCGTTACTTAGCCATTTAGCTCATTGTGTGTAGAAAAAGTACAGTTCAGAGGAAGAACAATCCAATCCAAGATCAGAATCGTTTTCATGCAAATTAAAGTGGGCTATATTTTTGACATTACTGGCTGACGCCCAGACCAAACAACGTCGTGTGATTGATGTTATGCGCTCTCAAGGCTAGAGAGACGGAACAGTATAACGAAGTGAAACAGAAAAGCTGACAGTTGTGTGCAAGTAAAATGAATTCTAAAGCAAAGTGTCTGTATCTACACTCAGGCCTAGATCTATTAAAAAAAAGAGGTGGAGTGGGATGGAGCGATCCGAATGAAATTAGAGGGGAGGGGAGCAAGATTAATTCTGAACCCCTTTCCGGTATAATACCTTCCTCTCCATTTTTTAATAGTTTTTAAAATATTTTAAACAAATATCATCATCATCAAGCAGCCATAGGCTACGGAAGTCTAACCAGACAGTGCAATTTAGTTCTCCAACCAAGTCTGTCCTGAGCTATATCAACTGCATCTATCACTGCACACCAATTCTAATAAGGTCCTGTTTGACATTGTCAGCTCATCGCATTCTCGCTCTCCCGCTCTTTCTGAGGCCTTTGGGCACACTGTTCATATCCCTTATTCGCCAATCTATAATTATCCATACGGGCAACATGGCCAAACCAACAGAGTCACTCTCTGCACAATATGCTGCTTAAAGGAGGTTGCTGACTCCTTTGCCTAACCTCATCATTAGTTACAAAGTTCAACCATCTAATGCCCATGATATTGCGTAAGTATCTAGAATCAAAAGCATCTAGTTTCCTGTTATCTTATTTACAAAAAAAATTACTAATTACCTAAGTATTTAGGTGTATACGCCTATTTCTCCACAATCTCCATAGATTCTTAAAAGTCCGGCAGCAATCCCTATTCATCTGTTAATTTCATGCCGCACATCACCAGTATCTGTTACATAGCTCCCAAGATAATTAAACTGTGACACCTGCTCAAGACTGCAACCATTCAGATTAACTGAATCACAACCTGCCTGACCAATTTTCATCACTTTAGTTTTCTCTCTGTTAATAACCAAACCTACTCTACTACCAGTCTCATCAACAGCTCGAATGAAATAGTTCATCTCAACAACATTATTTACCAAAAGGGCTAAATCATCAGCAAAATCTAAATCAGAAATTTTCGTATCTCCAGTCCATTTAAGGCCAAAATCTTTCCTTTGAAGTGAATTTCGCATGACATATTCAATAACCAAGCTAAAGAGAAAATGAGACAAAATGCACCCTTGTCGAACACCAGAAGTAATGCTAAACCAATTGCTACAAGCCTTACCAACTCTCACACACGACTCAGTGTTATTATAGAAAGCTTTCATTATGTTAACTAACTTGTCTGGTATACCAGATGATCTCACAATCAACCATAAATTATGACGATCAACAGAGTCGAAAGCCTTTTTGAAATCAACAAAGCTGGCAACCAAAGGTTTCTGAAACTCTAAACATTTCTCAAGAATCTGCCTAAGATAAAATGTTTTATCTACACCTCCCCTACCACTTCTGAATCCACATTGTTCATCACGCAATTTACTGTCAACCAGATTCTTAATTCTATAAAGCACAATCATGGAAAGAACTTTACCTGGAACAGAGAGTAGGCTGATACCCCTATAGTTATCACAAGAACTGCGATCATTTTTTTTTGAAAATAGCGATAATAATTGCTCTGGTAAAATCTTTAGGAACCATGCCTTTATCATAAAAGATATTCAAAATTCCAGTCATCCAAGTGGTAACCGAAACATTCCCAGTTCTAAGCATTTCTGTAGTAATTTCATCTACCCCTGGGGATTTATGAAGTTTAAGTTTAGAAACAGCCAAAATAACTTCAGATTGTGTTATAGGGCCAACATTAATGCCACCAATGCATCTATTATCATTGCAAACAATGGGAATAGAACTAACCATATTGTTTAGAACATCACTGAAATGCTCAGTCCACCTAGCCATGACAGAATCCTCACCTTCTATAACCTTACCTTGTTTATCCTTCAATCCCAGTATACCTGTCCGTTTCTACCATACAAAACATTAACTATCTGGTACTGCTCTCTGCTGTTGTGCTGTCTAACTGCTTCCTTGACTTTGTCAGCCAATCCATCAAGCCAAAGATTCTTATCTGCAGCTAACTGATCCTTTACACGTTTATTAGGCTCTCTGTAATCCTTTCTATTAGGACTAGTAGGGTACTGATTAAGGACATTCCTGCAGTTCTTTCTTTCTGAAATAAGCTCAAGTGCCTTATCACTCAGATAATTCTCTCTCTTCTGCTCCTTTTTTCCTAAAAGAGTACTGTTAGTGTCCAAAAAAACCTGTTTAAAATGGCCCCATTCTTCCTCAACTTCAGTAGTAAGCGAATCATGATTGCCATAACGACTAAGTAACCTATCAAGGTAAGCTTTAGATATAACTGGGTCTTTCAGAGCTTCAGAATTAAAGGTAAATTTTTTAACCTTAGCACAACACTTTTTAAGTTAAATTTGCAATACACTTTTAACAAGGTAATGGTCAGATCCAATTTCAGCTCCCTTATATGCCCTGGTATTCCTAACAGAACCAGCCCATTTGCTGTTAATTAATATATAATCAATCATATTCTTATGCAGCCCATCGGGTGAAAACCATGTGTACTTATGTATGTGGCGGTGTTTGTAATAAGTGTTAGTTATTCTGAATCCATTGAGTTTACTTACCTGTAGGAGACGTTGCCCATTGCCATTGCAGCTACCAATACCAAAAGGGCCTTTCACCACTCCCCAAAGGTCAGAGTCAGTACCAACTTTGGCATTGAAGTCACCTAGAACAAGGGTAATATCTCCTTTCTTGACAGAATTCAAAATATCCTGAAGTTGTTCGTAAAACCTATCCTTCTCATCCTCATCGGCATCCTCAGTGGGGGCATAACAGCAGATAACATTCAGGTCTTTAACGCTTGTCTGAAATTTTGCTGTAAGAAACCTTTCATTAATGCACTCATATCCTAGAAGAGCATCACTAGCGTGTCTGCTGAGAAGCAGACCCACGCCTTGATGATGCTTATTGTCGTCCCTCCCTGAAAAGAGAAATTTAAGATTATTTTTAAGAATCTGACCTTTATCTGTCCATCTGGTCTCTTGCAAGCTGAGAATATCTAAATTATAATGATGGAATTCTTATGTGAATACATCAAGAGAAAAAGCTCTGTGCAGAGTCCTCACATTCCAACTACCTATGGAGAGAATATGGTTAGTGGGATGTTTAAAGAAACTATGTTTATTGAGAAAGGAAATTGCGGCAATATCAAACAGTCCCTTAATCGCAGACATGGGGCAAAGACTCGTTTCCCCACCACTAAAGGCTGAAGCCATCTAAACTGGAAGACTTCCTCTAATGTATAATTTGACGATGTCAATAGAAGCAAAGAGTTCAGGTGCCTGCGATGACCTCTGCTGAGGATTATCCACCAGCTGATAAACATATCCTGTGAATCTATTCACTTGGGGCTGTCAACCCACAAACAAACAGAAGACACAGTAGTAGATTTTCCCTCCACAGAAGCCCACCAGTGCAACAAATTCAGGATCCATAATCAAGCTCCGAGCCATAATTCCGTTCAGGTTGGTATATATGGTCAGCACCAGGACTCTGTGTGGTTGACCACTCCTCAGCAGGGTAGAAAAAAAAAGAAAAGTAGCCATAGTTTCCCAGATCAGTATGCCACACTAATCTGGAAGCCCTCCCATTCCGTTCACTTTCACAAGAGAGTATCTCTTTTGAAAGGTACTGTCTGCACCACGAGAAGGCGAGGTCGGACTTTAGGTGCTAGGTCTATCCGGTTCTATGCATCATTACAGGGAATTGGTGCATAGGTCTCCTTACAGTGACTACCTATCTACCATTTACAGACTACAGACATTTACAGAAGCAAATATATATATATATTTAATATATTTGGCATCCATTCTAGTTATTAGCATTCTAAAGGACGCGGGGGGAGGCATTGCTCCTTGCACATCACCATCCCTAGATTCGGCCGTGACTACACTTTCATATTACAACATCATTCGAAGTGTGACTATTTTCAACTGAGTTTTTGTGAGAAAATAAATATAGTACTTTGCATTGATTGTTTCATTCATAGGAAGAGTACGAGAGGTTGCAATCGACAGTGTACCCAGATAATTTTTTTGAATATGTATGATGAAGAAGGTTCATAGAAACTACTCCTAGTTTGTACAAGTTAGATTGTTTGACCTTGGGGAGACACGATTTTCCACAGAGTAGGCTAAATAGCCAGGTAACAAGGACTCCAAGGGCTCAGAGAAAGTGTGGGAAGGGGACCTACTGAAAGGCTGTTAGGAGACTAATGGTAGCCTCCCGACAAGGCTATCCAGGATGTTCTTTAACGTGTACAAAGTATGGATCTCCCGCACACGGGGCCACGACTTAATGTTCCATACAACGGACGGTGGCTTTTCCAAGCCCCGACTGATCGAGGGCAAGGCAGGCAGTTTAGCGGAGATGAATTTGAATGCTGATCCAGCTGGGACTCGCGCCTGGGAACTGCAGATTACGAGCCTGCGGCCCTACCGACTGAGTCACCCCCCCCCCCAGATTGTAGAACTTCTAATACAAACACGTTCCCCTCTAAGACAGAAGTCATTGTTAACCACTGTATCACTTAGAGCTAACAGCACACAGACAAATAACCATGCTATCCCGGGACTCGAATCGGGGCATTTCCAGTGTCTATGAATCAAAGCGTACAGTCGCTCAAAAAAGTATCCGAACACTATGGTTTATTACAGAATTCAGAAAATATATCTGGCAACGATTTTTCTACAAAGTAATGATCTGGAAATCTTCGTGTACTGTACACGAAGGTTGCCAGATCACTAATTTCTAAAAAATCGTTGCCAGATATATTTTTCTGAAGTTTGTAATCAACCATAGTGTTCGGATATTTTTTTGAGCGACTGTACCACTGCGTCACCAAGGCGACGCCATATCTTGATAATCTAAGTTTCGAGTCTCTCTACTGCCAGCATCAAAGTTTTCTTTGCATGTCCTCTTCTCAATTTCATTCATAGTATTGTTGCGGATCACAAAAATGGATAGCCACTGAGCGTGAGTATTAAAAGCTATATTTCAAAACCAAATTCAATACAAGGTAAATTGTTACAAAGGAAATATGGATGAAGTATCTTATTAACAAATCAACTATTAACATGCACAAGTCATCAATCTTCCTGCGTAGAGCACACAATATCAGCTCTGTATATTTTACTAAATACTACCTTTTATTTGATTTACCAGGTCACCCGAAGATCTTCACTCGTAAACCAATTCTCGTCCTGTGCTAATAACTGTTCACACACTAGCCGAACAAAAAGACAGTCCGTGTAGAATTCGAAGTTAGCCATAAAAGTTCCCACTTTTATACTTCCGTGTATACACAACACATCAAGTTACTTCTTGATACTTAACGATAAAAGATCCCACTTTTATCCTTCCGTGTATACACAACACATCAAGTTACTTCTTGATACTTACGCGCCTGTCTCAGAACAGCTCACCGTCCATTTTCGAACTCTCCGACCGTTACAACACAACAACCGTTACAATACAAAAATGACCGTTAACGCTCCACTCTTCTTCTCCAAATTCTCCCAACGTTCTTATTCGTTGGCTGAAACTTTGCTTTCGGTTGCCAGATTCTTCTGTCGTAACACTGCCCCCTTCCTAGGTCTTGTTCGTCCCGAACAATTCTGGATTCCAAAGCTTCTTCAGTTCTTCGATGAAACGGGGCCAAATGATCCACGTGAACCACCTTGCACTTTGTAGCTGGACGTCGACGAATGCGATATACCACGTTTGTGTCAAAATGAAAGCGAATCTCATTATGACTTAGATTTCTTTTCTGACTGAAGCCTCGTCCACAAACATAATACGTGTAAGGCCTATAGCCCTTGTGAACACGTTTATGTCTCTGCAGGGAGAAGAATCGACTAAGAGTTTTCGTGCAAAACCTGTAAAAAGTTTTCTTCTTTGTCGAAAGTTTTCTTCTTTGGATTTTTACTTCTATCAAGAGTAACAAGGAATGAAAGTCATTAGTGACATAAAATCTAGGGAGAAGTTTCATCCTCCAGTCTGACCCTTTTGTCAGTTGACTTTCCCTTAATTCAGAACTGTCGTGATGAACCTTCAGCCATATTTCACCTGATTCCATTTGATCCCCAAGGTGCTTCACAAATATAATATCAGCTCCATAATTCTTTTTAGCTCTTCGGTCCATCTCCTCCTTCCATACTCTTGCTAGAACTGCAGCTTCTAATCCTACAACCTTACCTGTTTCTCCTGTATAAGTGAAATCAGTGATGTGTCGGGCTGCTAGCAATATTTTTTCTGTTTTACCTTCACATAGCCAGCTTGCAACATCTTCAGATACTCCTTGTTCTATTAACATGTTACGAAACTTGTTCAAAGCATTGCCGTTATGCAGAACCTTACGGACACGTGATGCTTCATCTACCCTATTATCCACAATGTTCACAAAACGCAGAAGTTCTCCTAACTCTTCGACGAGCTCTTGCAGTTCCAAGGATCCGTTACCAAGGAAACACTGAACAGCTTCCATCACTTCCAGAGAGTTGTCAACAGAGTTTTCAAGAGGTGAATCCATGTTGCTGATAACAGCTGAACAACTCAAACTCTCCATTCCACGAGCTTGTGATGCTGCAACCACTTTCTTAACTAAATCAACAGCAACATCTTCTGTACTGATGAGATCAATAGCTCCTTTTCCGAATTCAACATCATAAACCAAAGCGCACACTCCTTCAGCCAGCTTTTTGGACACAATTGAGCATCTCCTTAGAGGAACGCTATCTACGGTAGCCGTTAGATCCTTGCAGCGGTAAATCTCCTTATCTGTTGGCACCAGCTCCTCTGTCTGTCCTACGATGCAGCATCCGACGTCTTCCATCATCTGCTCGATTTTATCTTTAGTGCAGTCGACTGTGAAGCCAGGGATAGATTCCAATTTGTCCAGAGTATCTCCCGTCAATTGGAGAGCACGACCGGAGATCATAGGGACCTTGAGACCTAAAGCAGCAAGTGCAGGAGCCAAGACGAGACTCACTTTGTTGCCGACACCTCCTGTGCTGTTTTTATCTACCATCCGATGGCGCCACTCGGGTCTCCAGCAAAACACATGACCCGAGGAGGTCATATTTGCTGTTTCTTCCGAATTCACTTTCTTGGAGCTCTCATTGTAATTAGCCAGGGAAATATCAGTCATGATTGCCAAATTGTTCATTCTGGAGATCAGCGACGAGTTCTGTAACATGATATTGTCCACTTTAGAGCTCTTGTAATCGTGATAAAACTTTTCTATATCCTTATAATCTAAATGGTTATAATGTCCAAATCTGCGCATTGACTGTTCAGAAAAGAAATTCAGCATGGCTACGTTGAAATTATCTGAGGGATTCACTTCTCTCTGATCGTAACTCTGAGGCTTAGTTTCATCCAGAAAGTTAGCCTTTGAAGTACTGTCTCTGCCTGAAGCTCCTTTACTAGCATCACCTGTTACGCTTCTAAGCCATTCTTCGGAATTCCTCTTCCTTAAATCCCCACTTTCTATAAACGATTCAAGTGTGGCTATATGCTTCGGAAAAATCTCTCCGACTTCCCGGGTAACGTCGAATGGCACTTTGTTTCTATGATGAATGGACGCCTCTTCTTTACTCGGACCACTCTGCGAAACGTAAACTCTGTTTCGTTCCCCCTCATTACCACTCGTTACTCTGCCTTTGCGATAATTGTCCATGACGCATTTTGCTGACAGCGAGGAATAGAATACCTTTCGTGTGGATCTCTCTTCAGATCGTGCCAGACTTGTATACCTAGGTATTTTGAAGTGCAAAGCGTACTGTATAGTCTCGCAGCTCTCTGATCTGTGTGATTGTTCTTCACAGTTCCTAGACATGTCACCAGCGACATAGACACTCTGCCATGCATTACCAGTAGTTGCGTGGTCAAAGGCATTATCTGCGCTATCTCTACGATTCTTGATTTCCAGTAGCAGATCCACATTTTTATATGCGTTGCCTTTCTCTTTTTCTTTTCCATGTTTACAATCTAACTTAACACTATCAAGATCATCTTTTTCACTGACAAATTCAACATTTAAACTATTGCATTGTCTATTGAGTTCGGTTTTACTATCCTTGAACTGATCAATAATCTTACCAACTTGAGGAGCCACTTCATCTCTCATCTCAGTATTTTGTGCGGCCATTTCGGCTTTCAAGTCACCTATTTTATCGCTTTGGGCAGCTAGATCACTTTTAATATCAGTCATCTGGGTAGCCATATCGGCTTTCATATCAGTCACCAGCGTAGCAATAACGGCTTTCCTATCAGTCATCAGCGTAGTAATAATGGCTTTCCTATCAGTCATCAGCGTAGAAATAATGGCTTTCCTATCAGTCATCAGCGCAGCCATATCGGCTTTCATATCAGTCATCAGCGTAGTCATAATGGTTTTCCTATCAGTCATCAGCGCAGTCATATCGGCTTTGAAGCTATTTATCAACTTTACTAATTCATCCATACTTCTAGTTAACGGCATTCAATTAATTAATCCCACTTCTGACACCAAATGTTGCGGATCACAAAAATGGATAGCCACTGAGCGTGAGTATTAAAAGCTATATTTCAAAACCAAATTCAATACAAGGTAAATTGTTACAAAGGAAATATGGATGAAGTATCTTATTAACAAATCAACTATTAACATGCACAAGTCATCAATCTTCCTGCGTAGAGCACACAATATCAGCTCTGTATATTTTACTAAATACTACCTTTTACTTGATTTACCAGGTCACCCGAAGATCTTCACTCGTAAACCAATTCTCGTCCTGTGCTAATAACTGTTCACACACTAGCCGAACAAAAAGACAGTCCGTGTAGAATTCGAAGTTAGCCATAAAAGTTCCCACTTTTATACTTCCGTGTATACACAACACATCAAGTTACTTCTTGATACTTAACGATAAAAGATCCCACTTTTATCCTTCCGTGTATACACAACACATCAAGTTACTTCTTGATACTTACGCGCCTGTCTCAGAACAGCTCACCGTCCATTTTCGAACTCTCCGACCGTTACAACACAACAACCGTTACAATACAAAAATGACCGTTAACGCTCCACTCTTCTTCTCCAAATTCTCCCAACGTTCTTATTCGTTGGCTGAAACTTTGCTTTCGGTTGCCAGATTCTTCTGTCGTAACAGTATTATTAGAGCTTAGTTTTTCCCCGACTTCGCTGTTGCTCAAGTTCCAGGAGCATTTCGCTTGCCTTGTTTTCGAGCTCAATCAAAACATTCTGAGCAGGCAAGGATCGATTTTTTTCCTCTCCGTTTTAGTTGTATTTCAAAACATTTTTGAATGAAGATGCAATATAGGTTAACATTTTTTTCGTCTCCATTCCGGTTACTAACATTCTCATTACTAACATTCCGGTTACTAACATTCTCAAGGTCATGCATGACCTCTTGCCCCTCCCCCCAATCCCTCCCCCTCCTATACCCGAGGTTGATTGTAAGCATTAGGTTTTTCTGTCATAATAACAGCGTTGAGATTTTTCTCTGCTTGCTTTGTTCTCAGGTTCGAATCATTATATCACTGTTGAGATTTTTTTGTGTTCATCCTGCTTTCATATACGATTCATGTTATCAGGGTTGAGATTTTCCCTGCGTATCCTGTTGTTATGGTCGATTCATATTTTCAGTGTTGAGATTTTTCTCTGCTTGTCCTGTTATCATGTTCAATTCATATTGTTACGACAGATGAACGTGCTACAATGAAATCATGATAAATGTGTCACTGACGCTCGCGTATGCTTCAGCGTGACAATTACGTCATCAGCTTATTAGAACAGAGAGAGACTTTGAATAATAAGTATTTAGGGATAAAACTGAAAAGTTTTTGTTAGTAGTAAAAAGGATGCATTGTGTTGATGTTATTGGATAGTGGTTTAGCAATTTAAACGAGAAGATTGCTTATTTATTGTTAAAACGAATGTTATCCGAGAGTCATGACAATCTGACTGAAGGAGCAATATGTTCATCGAGCAACAAAAGTTGGTCTTAGCTCCTCTTTAAGAAGAGATCATCGTCTAATGCAGGTGTGTCCAACCCGCGGCCCTGGATAGCTAGTAATGCGGCCCACAAAATCGTAAAGTTTACGTGTTTACGACATAAGCTTTCAACATTATTATGTGATTTTCAGCGAGTTTTTGATATCCCACAAGTTTCATGTTGCCCTTTTTTTAATTTCATAACAAAAAACATTAGAAAATAATGAAGTTTTATTATTTATATACATTAACGTATTATATATTTTATGTGCGACCCAAAACAATTCGTATTCACTCAATGTGACCCAGGAAGGTCAAATCTTCACTCAATGTGGCCCAGGGAAGTCAAAAGGTTGGACACGCCTGGTTTAATGTGTCGCATTATTAATGTGTGAAGAATTGTTAAAGTAACCAAAGTAAAACAAAAGAATTTCAAAAGAAATTTGCGTTGTTCCTTAAATGTCATGATATAAAGGGTTCTATTTTCTACTTAGAGTAAATATTGAAAACATTGTAGTGTAAACATTAAAATTTAGTTAAGCATAATAAATCATTCTTTTTATGGTTTTACTTCATTCTGATGAAGACAAAATCTTGTGTTTAGATAAGATTGTTTTATTTGTATGGTTTTTGTAATAAATTACCTCACTTATATTTATGTTTGGTAAGTACACCTTTGAACTCACGCTCAGGTTTTACTATTCGAATTGAAAAAAATATTATCAGTGTTGATATTTTTCTGCTTGAAGGACTCTGTTTCAGGCTTGATATTTTTATACTTAAATATAAATGTAGAATTAAAGATTAAATATAAATGTAGAATGAAGAATTCTATTTCCCTATATAGATTGCTAACGGGAATTAAAAATTTGGCGACCTAATATAGCGATGGCAACCTGAACTTCGAAAAAAAAAAGAATTGTATTAATGAATGTCATTACCACGCTAAGAATTTAAATTTAGGTATGAGAAATATAAAGTAGGAAAATCACACCTATCAGAGAAAAAAATGGATGAATCAAAGCTCACATTAGGGGAAATAGCATCATTAGACTGTTGATGTTTGGTAACAGACCTCCATTTTCCTCTTCATTCATTCATAGTCTCTTCCCAATATTCCGTTCGCTTATTAGTACCTAGAGAGAAATGAAGCCGTAATTAAAACCTACGAGCTTGCCTAATGGATTCAATATTAGAAGAACACTTATTGGAGAGAAATTATCGTAAAAACGAGTGGGTATTTCTTTGTTCATAGAAATTCTGCCTTCCTCGTGAAATTCTACAAATGTCTCCACATCCTTACTAACCGAGTTGTGGGGACATTAAAAACTTGTTATCTCTTCAATCAAGGGATTGCTTTTTTGGCTTGTGGTGTTCAAGAGAAACATTAGCAGAGGAAACTCAGGACTTAATGGGGAACATAAACTTCTATCAATCAATTTATCGCAGAAACATTTAGGAGCTTACATGCATTAATGATGTAGAGTGGGTTGTTCACATCGTAGGAAACCACGACACTGGGTAATTTTTCGTGTTTCATACGGTTGTCAAGCGTAAAAAATGAAGTTGTTGTAACAGTGTTTTGTAACAGTGTAACGCCACGATTCCAATATAGAGTGTTAGTAAAAGAATTGAAAATTCATTGGGCTAAAAACAATATGTTTCTGTTTTGTTGTTCACAGATGAGTTCGGGTTCGGGCTTTGTCGGGCTGAGACCGAGCCCGACTGGTCCTGCCATCCTCTGGCGTAAAATAGTAAAAACGACTTCGGGCTCAGAATAATTTAAATTTCAGATGTTTTATGTAATTGTAAAAACAAAAAGCAGATTTTATAATAGTTGTAATTCCGGGCGAACGAACGAACGGGCGGGCTCTTACACATGTGACGTCATCGTTGGAAGAAATTATCTGTTTTCCCGTGGTTCCGAAGACACTTGAGCGATCGGTTCCTAATTCGGTGGGTGGTCCCACTTAGTCCTAACCCTGTTGTGGTAACAGATTGGGTTTCTAGTTGCAGTGGGTCCGTAGTGATCCCTCGAAAAGTGTCCGAATTATCTGGGGAAGCTGCCTTCGCCTACATTTGAATGAAGTAGTACATGTGGAGGAGAGCTATGAAGGAAATGAGCAATGGACATATGTTTGGCGTGGGTTTAACTAATATAAATCATTTTTTGGATTATAATTTCAACCTTTTAATCAGTTTCGTTAGTAATCAAAACTAATCCCTGTTCGGCTTTTGATTAGTTTTTACATATTCTCTATCTTTAATTCATGAATGGATCTTTGTGTTTATAATGATCCTACCCACGAACTTTCAGTTTCTAGCAGTACTTTAAATATTTTTCGCTCCAAATAATATTAACATTTCAATTTTGTCACAAATGGATTATATTTAATAATATATGAATAAAATAAATTATTAGCGGCATGTATTTCTGTTTCTTTATGTTATATCTATGTTATGATGTGTCAGAGAAATTTTTCGCTAAATACTGCTCGGGAGGTCTCGTGCTCAACAATTTTCCAAATGGTTCGGGTGCGGACTCTAAATATTGAACCCGAACTCATCACTGTTTTGCACTAAAGACTCACTATAACAGAATGGATCTTTCTACTCATATGTATACTGCAGTATACAGTATACATATACAGTATATAGATTTTATTTACACCAGAAGCAATACAGTGTACAGACAATTTATTTACTAGGAACAGCGACTGCTAGCCGGCAAATCACTGAATATAATACAGCAGTATTTACACTTTCAGTACAAAGCTATCGTAAAGCCTTCAGGTGTTCCCAACAACACCTATGCAACAAATGAAAACGGTTGATACAAAACAGAGCTGCGGCCTGTCAACCTACTAGATTCCAAAGCGCAACAATCTTTCCTGAAATTCACTTCCTTCATTGGAAATACTCTTTTTGGAGAGTGAAATTCATTCGATTCAATCACGTACGCTCAAGTTCCAAGCTAGTGAGCGACCTCTCTAGAATGAAACTCCGAGCGCGGGACTTGATTAAACACATATGTTGTTTTTCATTCGGCGCAGAGCTACGCTTCTAGTCAAGGCTCTGCAGAAAAATAACACTCCTGGTGCCTAAACATTGACCCTAGGATATCGAGTCCCTATATTCACTGAGAAATTATAACCAGCAACTAGGCCTTAAAAGAGCTTTATACTCAAGCTCATTTAGAAATTGTTACAAAAAAACCAGAAATTTAATTGTGAAGAGATATCAAAAGTTTAATATAAGTTTATAAATACATAAGTAACAATAACATGACGCCAACGGTCCCCAATGGCCGAGTGGTTAGCACGCTTGGCTACTGATCAAAGGGATCTGAATTCGATCCCGCTGTAAGGCATGGATGTTCGTTTTCTGCTAAGGTCCCGCCATCCTCACAGACCTTCTGTCCATCAAAGTACTTCCCTGAAACATCTAAGCAAAGTTGCAGACGTCTACGCCAATTCTGGAACGCTTGGTAATACTCCTATTGGGGGACACTCCGCAACTCTGAATGGTCACATTTTGCAAGATCTTGTACCCATAAAATAAAAAGGTTCCCAGCAAGTTCCTTTTGAGTTTTTGGTACCCAAACAAAATTGTCCATCTTTCTGGGAGTTCTATAGTAATAAAACCATGTCTCATCACCTGTGCCAGTGTCTGTTAACCGTTTGGGGACTCTAGGTTCAAACATTGCCAGCATCTCTTTGCACGAGTTGACACTAGCCTTTTTTGTAATTCTCTCAGTTTGTGGGGTACCCATTTGGCACCGATCTTTAAGAACTATGAAAGTTGTTAAATAATTGTTTCCACATTGCCAATCGATATATCTACAGTTAAACATATTATCTGAACGATGATGTGTGGGTTTTTCTCAATGAATTTACGAACATCAGCAATTGATCCTCTCCTTCAGTGCTTCCTTCGGCCATCTTGCACGAGGGAGGTCTTCGAAGCTCTGCGGCCTTCTCTGAATTTGCGCATCCATCCGGTAATAGTGCCATATGAACAGGAATAATCCCCATATATCTGTGATAAATTGGCATGATTTTTTTAGCATCGTCCCCAAGCTGTATCCTTGTCAAAATGTAAAATCTTTCTCATCTTTAGCAGTTTCCATAGCAACAACTCACAGATTTCGCAGATCAAAGTTTAGGCGCCGCCAGCGAAGCGAGAAATGATGATACAGCCTTTGTTTTTAACGCATGATGACAAGTTTAGACAAGCTTTCAAAAAAGTCGTAGCTCGTTAACTTCGGAGGAACGAGTACAAATCTACAGACACGTGTCAAGATCTTTTTGAAAGCCTCCGTAACACTTTCAGAATTGCGAAAGTTTCAACAAAGTAAGTATTCTTTTTCGTGATCTTGTATAACTTGTCATAACAAATAATGAACATCGTATATAGTGTGATCAAATAGTTTCTTTGTATAATGTAATTAATAAAATTTCTCCTTCGTAAAATGTTATCAAAATTCTTATTACTTTACTTATTTTCCCATTTTTGCTTTTTTTCTTGGTTCTCCTATTTTGATTTTGGAATAAGTGTGTACTCCCTAAGAAGGGAATGAGTCAAACAATCTTTTCTTTAGGAGTTATATATTTATTTAGAGTTATATTTACCGAACATGAGTTAGGTTGTTTCACCTCTGAATCACACTATTTCCGCACAAAATGATCAAGTCGCGAAGGAATTAGAATAGATTGAAAAAGTGAACCCATTGCATTAGGGGATAGATGGGAGCATTCTGTAAAGATTCTGCTATTAAGATATTTAAGAAAGCCTTCTGCAAAGATTCTGATATTAGATAGATAAAGCTAAAGATTCTGCTATTAGGATATATTTATAGATGGAAGTCCTTCTGTGAAGATTCGTCTATTAGGGTACAGATGGAAGCATTCTGTAAAGATATTGTTATTAGGATATGTATGGAAGGCCTTCTGTGAAGATTCTGCTATTAAGGTATAGATGGAAGCATTCTGTAAAGATTCTGCTATTAAGATATGTGTGGAAGCCTTCTGCGAAGATTCTGATATTAGGATATAGATGGAAGGCCTTCTATGAAGATTCTGCTATTAGGGTATGGATAGAAGCCTTCTGCGAAGATTCTGATATTTAGATATAGATGGAAGGCCTTCTGTGAAGATTCTGCTATTAGGGTATAGATGGAAGCTTTCTGTGAACATTCTGCTATTAGGTTATAGATGAAAGCCTTCTGTGAAGATTCAGCTATTAGAGTATAGATGAAAGGCCTTCTGTAAAGATTCTGCTATCAGGGTATAGATGGAAGTCTTCTGTGAATATTCTGCTATCAGGGTATATATGGAAGTCTTCTGTGAATATTCTGCTATTAGGGTATAGATGGAAGCCTTCTGTAAAGATTTTGCTATTAGGGTATAGAGGAAACCTTCTGTGAAGATTCTGTTATTAGGGTATAGATGGAAGCTTTCTCTGAAGATTCTGCTATTAGGAGAGAGATGAAAGTGAGCTTATTAGGGTATAGATAGAGGTGTTCTGTGAAGATACTGCTATTAGGGTATAGATGGAAGCCTTCTGCGAAGATTCTGCTATTAGGGTATAGATGGAAGCCTTCCGCGAAGATTCTGCTATTAGGGTATAGATGGAAGCCTTCTGCGAAGATTCTGCTATTAGGGTATAGATGGAAGCCTTCTGTGAAGATTCTGCTATTAGGGTATAGATAGAAGCCTTCTGTGAAGATTCTTCTATTAAGGTATAGGTGGAAGCCTTCTGTGAAGATTCTGCTATTAGGGTATAGATGGAAGCCTTCTGTGAAGATTCCGCTATTTGGAGAGAGATGGAAGCCTTCTATGAAGAATGGACTTGAGGAAAGCTTCCAGCTATCGAGTGTTCTTTATCGTGTAGAGGTTATGCTGCTTTAAGCTTGGAACCACAGCTTAACATTCTCTCGAAACCCAACAGGTGCGCTCGTTCTCACTGAGGGCATGGTGGAAATAAACAGATGTCAACGCTGACACATTTGGGACTCGAACCTCTGAAGTTCAGAAAACGAGTCTGGTGCGCTACTGACTGAGCTCCACCCATCCCCACCCTTAGGTTTTGCGGTGAGCAGCCAACGAAGGAGGATGCCAACACTCACCGTTCCAGTTCCTGAAGCTTCATGAGATGTCTTCTTACGCTATCTGAGTCTTGCCAAGATGTGCGACAGAGAAGTGAGTCTTTATAGCCAAGTCATAATAAAGATTTATAGCCAAGTCATAATAAAGATTTATAGCCAAGTCATAATAAAGATTTATAGCCAAGTCATAATAAAGATTTATAGCCAAGTCACAATAAAGACTGTTAGGTGAATCTCCTACGACAGAAGGATCGCCGAGTTCGGAAGAAGCTCCTTTGACTGTGGTGAGAATAAAGATCTGACTGGGCAGCAAAGAGTGGTGCTGTTCTTTCCCGCGACCTGATGCTTGTCTGCCAATCTGCCGTCTGTTGCCAATCTATCCTCTTGTATAAAAATACAAATTGAACCTTGCACATCTCCGATGTTAGAGAATTCTGTACTCTTTCTTACATGAAGAATGGAACGGCAGAACCTAAAGATCAAAGAGGGCA
This sequence comes from Ryuthela nishihirai, assembly GCA_038380435.1. NCBI lineage: Eukaryota > Metazoa > Arthropoda > Arachnida > Araneae > Heptathelidae > Ryuthela > Ryuthela nishihirai. The sequence goes on along the minus strand of JAWZYU010000017.1, from coordinate 34,955,814 downwards.
AAAGCAATGAAAATATGCTACACTCACATGATTTCTAGCAAGAAAGGGGCGGGGTGGCTCAGGTTCCAATCCCAGCTGGGTCAGCGTTGAGACTTATCTCCGCAAAACTCCCCGCCCTGTCCACGGTCAGTAGGGGACACCGATGAGCTTGAAAAGACCGTCGTCCGTCGGATCGGACGTTAAACCGTCCCTCCGTGTGCGGGAGAGCCATACCCTGCTCACGTTAAAGAACACGCTGGATGGCCTTGACAGGAGGCTACCATCTGTCTCCCAACAGCTGTTCCAATGGGTCCCCTCCCCCAGCCTTCTCTGAGCCTTCGGGGTACTTGTGACTTGGCCATTTAGCCCATGGTGTGTAAAAAAGTGCGCTCAGAGGTAAAACAACCCAATTCTAGCAAGAAAAACACACAGGTATAATATTTTCCTCACAAAGAGTTTCATGCCTTATGAAAGAAATAATTGCTTTTCCTAACCTAAATTATTATTATACATAGTTTATGGAAGTGGAAAATTGAAAATGCCGTTTTTAGCTTCGGAATATTGTAAAGTATACGATGAAATGTAATTCCTTTTACACCGATACATTCGGATGTAAAACAATTGTCGGATAAGCCCTCTAACGAGTTGAGTATTACTATAATTTCAAGCGTCACATCTTGCTTTTCAATGGCTTTCGTGGTTAAGAATATTAGGCGACTATTGAACGAGGAACTGTTTGAAGGGTAACTGATGCTCCATTCCTTACATTACAGGCGTGTCCAACCCGCGGCCCCATGACAGCTACTAATGCGGCCCACAAAATCGTAAAGTTTACGTGTTTACGACATAAGCTTTCAACATGATTATGTGATTTTCAGCGAGTTTTTGATATCCCACTAGTTTTATGTTGCCATTTTTTTAATTTTATAATAAAAAACATAAGAAAATAAATGAAGTTTTATTATTCATATACATTAACTATATATATTGTTACGACAGAAGGAATCTGGCAACCAAAAGCAAAGTTTCAGCCAACGAATAAGAACTTTGGGAGAATTTGGAGAAGAAGAGTGGAGCGTTAACGGTCGTTTTGTATTGAAACGGTTGTTGTGTTGTAACGGTCGGAGAGTTCGAAAATGGACGGTGAGCTGTTCTGAGACAGTGCGCGTAAGTATCAAGAAGTAACTTGATGTGTTGTGTATACGCGGAAGGATAAAAGTGGGATCTTTTATCGTTAAGTATCAAGAAGTAACTTGATGTGTTGTGTATACACGGAAGTATAAAAGTGGGAACTTTTATGGCTAACTTCGAATGTCTACACGGACTGTCTTTTTGTTCGGCTAGTGTGTGAACAGTTATTAGCACAGGACGAGAATTGGTTTACGAGTGAAGATCTTCGGGTGACCTGGTAAATCAAGTAAAAGGTAGTATTTAGTAAAATACACAGAGCTGATATTGTGTGCTCTACGCAGGAAGATTGATGACTTGTGCATGTTAATAGTTGATTTGTTAATAAGATACTTCATCCATATTTCCTTTGTAACAATTTACCTTGTATTGAATTTGGTTTTGAAATATAGCTTTTAATACTCACGCTCAGTGGCTATCCATTTTTGTAATCCGCAACATTTGGTGTCAGAAGCGGGATAATTTATTGAATGCCGTTAACTAGAAGTATGGATGAATTAGTAAAGTTGATAAATAGCTTGAAAGCCGATATGAAAGATATGAAAGCCGATATGGCTGCGCTGACTGATATGAAAGCCGATATGGCTGCGCTGATGACTGATAGGAAAGCCATTATTGCTACGCTGATGACTGATAGGAAAGCCGTTATTGCTACGCTGGTGACTGATATGAAAGCCGATATGGTTACGCAGATGACTGATATTAAAAGTGATCTAGCTGCCCAAAGCGATAAAATAGGTGACTTGAAAGCCGAAATGGCCGCACAAAATACTGAGATGAGAGATGAAGTGGCTCCTCAAGTTGGTAAGATTATTGATCAGTTCAAGGATAGTAAAACCGAACTCAATAGACAATGCAATAGTTTAAATGTTGAATTTGTCAGTGAAAAAGATGATCTTGATAGTGTTAAGTTAGATTGTAAACATGGAAAAGAAAAAGAGAAAGGCAACGCATATAAAAATGTGGATCTGCTACTGGAAATCAAGAATCGTAGAGATAGCGCAGATAATGCCTTTGACCACGCAACTACTGGTGATGCATGGCAGAATGTCTATGTCGCTGGTGACATGTCTAGGAACTGTGAAGAACAATCACACAGATCAGAGAGCTGTGAGACTATACAGTACGCTTTGCACTTCAAAATACCTAGGTATACAAGTCTGGCACGATCTGAAGAGAGATCCACACGAAAGGTATTCTATTCCTCGCCGTCAGCAAAATGTGTCATGGACAATTATCGCAAAGGCAGAGTAACGAGTGGTAATGAGGGGGAACGAAACAGAGTTTACGTTTCGCAGAGTGGTCCGAGTAAAGAAGAGGCGTCCATTCATCATAGATACAAAGTGCCCTGCGTCGTTACCGGGGAAGTCGGAGAGATTTTTCCGAAGCATATAGCCACACTTGAATCGTTTATAGAAAGTGGGGATTTAAGGAAGAGGAATTCCGAAGAATGGCTTAGAAGCATAACAGGTGATGCTAGTAAAAGAGCTTCAGGCAGAGACGGTACTTCAAAGACTAACTTTCTGGATGAAACTAAGCCTCAGAGTTACGATCAGAGAGAAGTAAAGCCCTCAGACAATCTCAACGAAACCATGCTGAATTTCTTTTCTGAACAGTCAATGTGCAGATTTGGACATTATAACCATTTAGATTATAAGGATATAGAAAAGTTTTATCACGATTACAAGAGCTCTAAAGTGGACAATATCATGTTACAGAACTCGTCGCTGATCTCCAGAATGAACAATTTGGCAATCATGACTGATATTTCCCTGGCAAATTACAATGAGAGCTCCAAGAAAGTGAATTCGGAAGAAACAGCAAATATGACCTCCTCGGGTCATGTGTTTTGCTGGAGACCCGAGTGGCGCCATCGGATGGTAGATAAAAACAGCACAGGAGGTGTCGGCAACAAAGTGAGTCTTGTCTTGGCTCCTGCACTTGCTGCTTTAGGTCTCAAGGTCCCTATGATCTCCGGTCGTGCTCTCCAATTGACGGGAGATACTCTGGACAAATTGGAATCCATCCCTGGCTTCACAGTCGACTGCACTAAAGATAAAATCGAGCAGATGATGGAAGACGTCGGATGCTGCATCGTAGGACAGACAGAGGAGCTGGTGCCAACAGATAAGGAGATTTACCGCTGCAAGGATCTGACGGCTACCGTAGATAGCGTTCCTCTAATGATATGCTCAGTTGTGTCCAAAAAGCTGGCTGAAGGAGTGTGTGCTTTGGTTTATGATGTTGAATTCGGAAAAGGAGCTATTGATCTCATCAGTACAGAAGATGTTGCTGTTGATTTAGTTAAGAAAGTGGTTGCAGCATCACAAGCTCGTGGAATGAAGAGTTTGAGTTGTTCAGCTGTTATCAGCAACATGGATTCACCTCTTGAAAACTCTGTTGACAACTCTCTGGAAGTGATGGAAGCTGTTCAGTGTTTCCTTGGTAACGGATCCTTAGAACTGCAAGAGCTCGTCGAAGAGTTAGGAGAACTTCTGCGTTTTGTGAACATTGTGGATAATAGGGTAGATGAAGCATCACGTGTCCGTAAGGTTCTGCATAACGTCAATGCTTTGAACAAGTTTCGTAACATGTTAATAGAACAAGGAGTATCTGAAGATGTTGCAAGCTGGCTATGTGAAGGTAAAACAGAAAAAATATTGCTAGCAGCCCGACACATCACTGATTTCACTTATACAGGAGAAACAGGTAAGGTTGTCGGATTAGAAGCTGCAATTCTAGCAAGAGTATGGAAGGAGGAGATGGACCGAAGAGCTAAAAAGAATTATGGAGCTGATATTATATTTGTGAAGCACCTTGGGGATCAAATGGAATCAGGTGAAATATGGCTGAAGGTTCATCACGACAGTTCTGAATTAAGGGAAAGTCAACTGACAAAAAGGTCAGACTGGAGGATGAAACTTCTCCCTAGATTTTATGTCACTAATGACTTTCATTCCTTGTTACTCTTGATAGAAGTAAAAATCCAAAGAAGAAAACTTTTTACAGGTTTTGCACGAAAACTCTTAGTCGATTCTTCTCCCTGCAGAGACATAAACGTGTTCACAAGGGCTATAGGCCTTACACGTATTATGTTTGTGGACGAGGCTTCAGTCAGAAAAGAAATCTACGTCATAATGAGATTCGCTTTCATTTTGACACAGACGTGGTATATCGCATTCGTCGATGTCCAGCTACAAAGTGCAAGGTGGTTCACGTGGATCGTTTGGCCATGTTTCATCGAAGAACTGAAGAAACTTTGGAATCCAGAATTGTTCGGGACGAACAAGACCTAGGAAGGGGGCAGTGTTACGACAGAAGGAATCTGGCAACCAAAAGCAAAGTTTCAGCCAACGAATAAGAACTTTGGGAGAATTTGGAGAAGAAGAGTGGAGCGTTAACGGTCGTTTTGTATTGAAACGGTTGTTGTGTTGTAACGGTCGGAGAGTTCGAAAATGGACGGTGAGCTGTTCTGAGACAGTGCGCGTAAGTATCAAGAAGTAACTTGATGTGTTGTGTATACGCGGAAGGATAAAAGTGGGATCTTTTATCGTTAAGTATCAAGAAGTAACTTGATGTGTTGTGTATACACGGAAGTATAAAAGTGGGAACTTTTATGGCTAACTTCGAATGTCTACACGGACTGTCTTTTTGTTCGGCTAGTGTGTGAACAGTTATTAGCACAGGACGAGAATTGGTTTACGAGTGAAGATCTTCGGGTGACCTGGTAAATCAAGTAAAAGGTAGTATTTAGTAAAATACACAGAGCTGATATTGTGTGCTCTACGCAGGAAGATTGATGACTTGTGCATGTTAATAGTTGATTTGTTAATAAGATACTTCATCCATATTTCCTTTGTAACAATTTACCTTGTATTGAATTTGGTTTTGAAATATAGCTTTTAATACTCACGCTCAGTGGCTATCCATTTTTGTAATCCGCAACAATATTATATGCGGCCCAAAAAATTTTATATGCGGCCTCTGTGAAGTGGAGTCACGGCTCGTGGTTCGTGGTTTGCACGAGATGTTGTAACCTATGGTGGAGGGGCCTGTTGAGGGTCTACAGATTGGTTTGGAGGGGCCAGTCTAGTGAGCTTATTGACTTGTTCCCTGAGAAGCTCCGGGTTGCAGCCCCAGTGGAGGGGACTGTGGCTGAGGGTCTCGGACTGGGCTTGGGGAACCTGGTCCAGTGGGTTCATCGATGCAGCCTCGCTGAAATTGTAGCTCGCTGAATTGACTGCCTCTGGGGGCCTTCGGCCCGTGGAATTATGGAGAGGACGAAGTTGAAGGCTCGCAGCTGGGAGTAGAATCCCCGGTCGACGGGCTTATCGATGGAAAAGCCAGACTAAAAGTCTCCACCGCGGGAGTCGAGTCAACTTGGTTCTATATACCATTTTTCTGGCTAACCGGTGAGCTGATTAAATTTAGGTTTTGACCGATGGATGAACCTTCCTTCCATAGAATTGTTCGCCATAGATAGCCGTGGATGAGCTATGTCCTTGTGGCACTGTCTTGCCCCGGCGTAGGTAATGTTGTTCATGGCATTCTCCCTATAGATGTAGTGCAGCCTTATGTTGCGAATCATCTGGGATTTGCCTTTATATAATGTAATGTTCATGTTAAAGAACACACTGGATGACTTTAATGGAAGTTACTAACAGCTGTTCCAGTGGGTCCTCTCCCCCGCCTTCTCTGAGCCTTTGGGTTCCTTGTGACCTGACCATTTAGCCCATTGTGTTAAAAAAGTGGGCTCAGAGGTATAATAACCCAACCCTTCGTTAAGAAACACACTGGATGGCTTTGACAGGAGGTTTCATCAGCTTCAAGAGATTCGTCGTTCTCTTACCATTTGTACCCAAAAATACTTTGGGAGAAAATATGAGTTTTTACTGATGAGTGGGACTAGAACCCACTCCTCCCAGTTACATTCCAGCTGTTCTAGCCACTAAACTATCTCCATCTCCGTTATTCATCCGTGGCCCCGTGTGATAGAGAGCCATACCCTGTGCACGTTAAAGAAAACGCTGAATGCTCTTGACAGGAGACTAGCATCTGTCTCTCAACAGCTGTCCAGTTGTTCTCCTCCCTCTAACCTTCTCCGAACTGCCGGAGTCCTTGTGACCTGGCCATTTAGCCCATTGTGTGCAAAAAAGTGCAGCTTAGAGGTATAGCTACCCAACTCTACCCAGGACCGTCTTGAGATGAAGAGACGCTTCGTGTGCAGTCTATCATCAGCGTTTCCTACTATTTTCATAGTCTGTAGGGGAGCGGTGTACATATATATATATACGTATATGTACACAGTCGTATCAGATAATATGACACGACTGTGTATATATGTAGAGTAAATACAGAAAAAAAGTTTTAACATTTATTAAATGAACACAAATTAGATATAAATATGAAAACTCTAAAAACTTATGTTCTCGGTTTGAAATTCACAGATTTCTTCACTGCACTTGACATATCCATGCAGTTCCATCACTAGCTGATTTTTATTGACAAAAAGCTAACGAACCTTTCCTGTGACAGTGTAACGAAGGTCGTTTTCTAGCAGTTTTACATTACTAAAACTTTTCCTCCCATTCTCACAACTACGGGAATGTCAACAAAATTAGAAAAATAAGCAAAAACATTCCTTTTTTTCAATGTTTTTTCAAACACTCGGCGCCCTTTGGTTCATGTCACCCAGGTCAACAACCCAAGTCGGAGACTCCTCTTGGAATCCTTGTGACCTGGCTATAGTTCTGACAGTGGTTCATAATCATTGTATGCACAAAAATATAGTTCGGAAGTGAAACAACTCAAATAAATATCATATAGAGCATGTCGCGTGAAAAGTTTAGAATGATTTTTTTCGTTTCTTTTATTTTAAGTGATATGCAGCTGCGGTGAGGATTATTGTTTTGTTTCTTTTTTCAAATATATTCTTCTAGTCAAACAATTTGGAGGTTTTTTATTTCAGACTACTTGAATCATCAATTCCAAGAACCTCATAATTTGCCTAAATTGTCCAAAACTATATATAAATTAAATTTCGCGAGATCCACTAATAACCCTACGGTATGCTAATTTCTAAATCTGAAATACCTTCTTTTGATAGATATTCGAAATAGTTATTTTAAAATAATCGAAACAAATTCAACTCTTGCAGCATAAGTCGACCGAAATCCTTTAATTTCACATTGCAATTGTTTCTCGGTGTGCACAAAGTGCAATTCATTTTGGGAATTATTTCTCCAAGCCATAGATGACGCATACTTCTGATTTCTAGGTGCCATGAACTGTGTAATCTTCCACTAAACAACACCGGTACAAAGCCATCATGCCACTACTCTGTCGGAGGTTAAGATAATGAGAGAACTATTGGCTCGAGTCCGCTAAGCTCATTATTATCCCCTCCTCTTCAATGCTCGAAGTACAAAGTTTCAATTCTCTCAACAAATATTGGTGTTTCAGATTTGTTCCGTGTCATTTATCTGAGAGAATTATAAAGCTTTACAAAATCATGCAACTGTCTCATGTATAATTCCGTTTTATAAGGCTCTAAGAGTGAATTCGGTCTCTTTACGTTCCCAGTCGTTATCTAGCCGATGCATATTTGTCGAGTGTCTGACCAGAACTCGTTTACATGTATCACTTATTACTGGATGGAATTTAGGGCTCAATGACCAAAATCTGAGAAAGGAGTGTTTTAAGTCAAGTTGATTCCTACTGAGTTGGAAAGCGAGTGTATTTAAGAATTATTAAGTTTGATATTGATTATAGATTCTCAAATATAATAGCTTGCCATCAGACCTTTAAGTATGGTAGTGCTCTTGACGTTTTAGCTCTACTAAAGGATGCTATTTTTGTTTTCTTCTTTCTGACTGAGATCAAGTGGGGAGACGGAGAAAGGGGTTTGAGTTAAGGTCATTGGTGAGATTTATTAAAACGAAGGAATTGGATAGTTTTACTTCTGACGACCATTTTTTACACACAATTGGTTGTCAGGCCAAGTCACAAGGAACCCAAGGACTCAGAGAAGATTGGGGGAAGGGAGGCCATTGGACAGCTGTTATGGTAGTTTCCAATCAGCGTGTTCTTTAACTTTCCCAGGTTGTCTCTCTCCTGCACTCATAGTCACCGCTTAACGTCCAATCTGATGAACGGCGGTCTTTTCAAGCCCATCGGCGTCCTCTTTCTGACTTGGGACAGGGTGAAGATTAGCGGATCAAAACTGGGAACTGAAAATCATGTGATTGAATTGGACCAACCTTAGTCCCATACAACGAACGGTGAAGTTTAATAAAAGTGGAGGTTTGACAAGTGACACAAGTGAGACAATAAAAAGGGCAATTATTATTTAATTGTTAATTACTGGTAGATGTAAAAATTGAGATTTCAAAATTACCACAGGCTTACAGTGGTTCTCAACTGCGAATCGCAGGAAGATTGTAATTAGATCCATCCACAAAGTTAATTGAAGTGCAAAAGTATTGAAAACGAAAATTAAAAAAGAGATTGCCTCCTCGGTAGTTCAGTGGTATCGCATTGGTTCGCAGTGACACTCAGTTGCTGGAGTTCGAGTCCTAGGATGGCATAGTAGTTTACTCTGTCATAACCTGCAAATATGCTAACATCTTTTCTCTATGCCAGTGGTATTCGAACTGTGTTCCCGATAATCTTCAGGTTCCCAAATTGTGTCCCATAGGTCATTTTCAGGGACTTCACAAGTCACGAATCAGGAAATAATTTGTAATAATAATCAATAAAATCCGGCAGAAATTTGTGTAAATTAAAATAAAAAACGATAATCAGGGATAAAATTGAGTAATTTAAAGTAATAATTATAATCAAGTATAAATTTGTGTAAATTAAAATAAAAATAATAATCAGACATAAATCTGTGTAAAAAATAAAAATAATAGTCAGGCATAAATTTATGCAAATTGAAATAAAAATTATAATTTAGCATAAATTTGTATAAATAAAGTAATAATCAGGAATAAATTTTTATAAACTAAAATAATAATCAGGAATGAAAACTGTGGAAATTAAAATAAAATTAATAACCAAACATAAATTTGTGTCAATTAAAATAGAAATAATAATCAGTCATAAATTTGTGTCAATTAAAATAGAGGTAATAATCAAGCATAAATGTATCTAAATTTAAATCAAAATAATAATCATGCATAAATTTGTATCAATTAAAAATAATAAGGCACAAATTAGCGTAAATTAAAATGAAAATAATTATAAGGCATAATTTATATAAATAAAAATAAAAAAGGATAGATTTGTCTAAATTAAATTAAAAATAATTATCAGGCATAAATTTATATAAATATAGTATGTTTATAAATAAAAATCAATGTTTTGAAAAGTTTCGTTTTACTTTCAGGTGCAGAAAATGAAAAGGAAAATTTTAAATGTACTAGGTTTACGCGATAATTACGATATACATTTAATGTCAACGGTTCCGCAGATATTAAGATTTTGAAGACTAGCTCTCTACGCCGAAATACATTTTCAATTTGAGGTCATTTTTAATAAATGTAGAAAGAAACTATCGGATAATATTTAATTTAAAAACACTTTTGAATCTGACTCGATTCGCTTTGTGCTTGAAAACATGATCCATCGTACTGAAATATTCATAATAATTGAAACACATTTTTTTAAGTCAGGGTTAGGAGAATCTGCAGTTATTCCTTCGTTAAGAAAAGGTACACCGATGGGCTTCGAAAGACTATCGTCGATCGAAAGAGAAGTTAATCCTTGTCCTTTGTGTATGAGAGCCATATCCAAAGTGGGGCGGGGGTGGCTCAGTCGGTAGCGCGCCAGGCTCGCAATCTGTAGTTCCCAGGTTCGAGTCCCAGCTGGGTCAGCGTTGAGATTTATCTCCGCAAAATTCCCCGCCCTGCCCACGGTCAGTAGGGAACACCGATGGGCTTGGAAAGTCCGCCGTCCGTCGGATGGGACGTTAAGCCGTGGTCCCGTGTGCGAGAGAGCCATACCCTGTGCACGTTAAAGAACACGCTGGATGGCCTTGACGGGAGGCTACCATCTGTCTCCCAACAGCTGTTCCAGTGGGTCCCCTCCCCCAACCTTCTCTGAGCCTTCGGGGTCCATGTGACCTGGCCATTTAGCCCATGGTGTGCAAAAAAGTTCCGCTCAGTGGTAAAACAACCCAACCCAAATCCTTGTCCTTTGTGTATGAGAGCCATATCCAAAGCACATCCATCTTTCTCCTGTCAACTATTCGTTGAATTTCCTTTTCCAACCCTGTTCTAAGTACTTGTGACCTCACCATTCACGTATTGTGAGCAAAAAACTGTCGCTAAGAGGCAAAGTAAGCCAGAGCCCTAGCGTAGTCGTGTTCATGGCCATAATTAAAAAAAAAATGAAATAGATGTAAATCCCTGTATTATAAAAAAAAATGCTTATTCGTTTCTACTACAAAGCATGAAATTTTAACAAATGGCTTTCATCACAAATTACACTTAAAAGGTTTTATGCAGGATATAATAAAAAAATCTTGCATCTACACTTTTTTCTTCACTGCGAATTTGAGAAAGATATATGCAGGTTGAAACAGAAGTAATCTAAAAAAGAAATCACACATGTCCATGTCAGAAGAAATACCTTTATGTTTACCATGTGTTGGGGGAAATTTTACAAACAGTTGCTAGCACTGCAAGGTCTTTAATAATGTATGTAGAGATTTCTACTATCCAAGTCTCTTTGCTAAGGAATGCACAAAAAAAAACTAGTAAAAGTAACGCGTACTTGTTCACCAACCGAAAAATTAAATTCACAGTTCAACGACTGGTGAATCTTTGTGTTTTAAAAATTTTTATAAATAAATAAATAATGGGAAAAAAAAATAATAATGCAACATTTCTTATTCCGTTAGATCTTTAAAGAACGATAATTAGCGATTTCTTTTTCTGAAGAAGAGCTTTTTTTTTTTAAACCATGTCAGGTTATTTTCCTGAAGTGTGCCGACAGCATTGGAACGGTTTGTGCCCATTCTAATTGAAGAAAGCAGTTTACTTAGTGTAGTTACTTAAGGTAATCGTTTCTTCACAGGGAATTTTTTTTTCAAGTTCTTGAAAGGAACTGAGAGATTTAAGCTCATGATAAAAGGAAAAAGTGCTTCGTATGGTTTTAGCTAAAAAAATACAAATAAAAGAGGCCGGCATTCTTAATACGAAGTTTTTTAAAAATGAGAAGAAAAAAATTTAATTTCTTTTTGGGGGAAGCTGTGTACCGCAAGAATTAAAAATGAGATATAAACAAAAACATTTCTTCCCTTTCTCAAAAGATTCTAACTGATTAATTATGGTAGAACAAATATATATATATATACAGGGTGTCTCAAAAATATAGGTACCAACTTTTAGGGGAGGTAGATAACATCTAAAGGAATGAGAATTGCATAGGAACCCATAACCGGAAACGTCACCATAAGTCAATAGGCGGCGCGGTTCATCAGTGCGCTAGAGGGGAAATTTCGGATTTCCTCATTCGAGCGGTAGTCGGCTGACGAAGATCATGCAAAGGTATTCGAACAGGGAGCTGGCAGACATGCACTTAGTGTATGGAATAGCTGAGGGCAACGGACGAGCCACTCAACGAATGTATCAAGAACGCTTCCCACACAGACATGTACCGGGCCACCGTTTGTTTACGCGTGCGGATCAAAATTTGTGCGATTACGGGTCATTAAGAGGTAGCAGAAGTGAGGGCAGGCCACGATCGAAGCGTACTCCAGCCATGGAAGAAAGTGTGTTGAATGCCATGGAGATTAATCCTAATACCAGCACACGTGCCGTTTCCTCTGACTTAGGAGTGTCTCGTTGCAGTGTACAACGTGTTTTGCACGGCGAGTCCTTACACCCCTTTCATCTCCAAAGGGTTCAGTTACTTCTCCCCACAGATCATCCTGCACGTGTGCGTTTTGCGCAGTGATATCTCAAAGAAAGTGCCCAAGATGTGAATTTCCCAGCTTATGTTTTGTTTACTGATGAGACCAGTTTCACTCGGGATGGCGTATTCAATCAGCACAATGCGCATTTGTGGGCTCACGAGAATCCCCACGGTGTGCGCACCCATGCGGCACAATACCGTTTCGCAGTAAATGTGTGGGCAGGTTTGGTCGGCGATTGCTTAGTCGGACCATACCTTTTGCCATCCCGCATGACCTCTGCGAAGTGTCTGATCTTTCTGGAACAGGTTCTACCAGGCTTACTTGCCCATGTTCCAGCAAATGTGAGACGCAACATGTGGTTTCAACATGATGGGGCGCCTCCCAATTATGGAGGGTGTGCTCGTGCGCATTTGAACATGTCTTTTGGGCAACGATGGATTGGGCGTGCTGGATCAGTTGCCTGGCCCCCACGCTCACCTGATTTAACGAGTGTTGATTTCTTTCTGTGGGGGGCCCTCAAAGCTACCGTGTATGAATCGCTTGTGGAGTCTGACATGGATCTCGTGGCAAGGCTCGTCTGTGCTGCTGCTACTATCAAAGAAACTCCAGGTGTGTTCGACAGTGTCCGGCAATCAATGCTCCGTCAGTGTCAGGCATGCATCACGTCTCATGGTGGAAACTTCGAGCATCTGCTGTAACATTATGAAATGTATCATCTAGTACGGCATTTGTAATAATTATGTCCATTAATGTTTTCCCATTAATTGTCTTGTGTTCTTTCAAAGATCTACCACTTTCCCATAGCTACCACTTTCCCATGACGTTTCCGGTTATGGGTACCTATGTAATTCTCATTCCTTTAAATGTTATCTACCTCCCCTGAAAGTTTGTACCTATAATTTTGAGACACCCTATATATAGAAAGAGAATATACACCGATGGTTGTTGTTCTTGAATGTATAATTGGAAGTTTTTATTTTCAAAAGAGGAAAACATGACTTTCTTTGCGTTTGTTGCTGTAGAGTATTCCTTGTAATTTTACTTATACTGTGAAGTAAAACTTCTTTTTGTAATCTAAGACTTCGAGAATGTCCAGAGCTTAAACTAGATGGAAGATATCCAAGAAATAGAAGAATATATATTGATTTCCAATTTTACTCGTACTTTAAGAAAGTGATAGATAACTGCTGATTTCAACAAGCCGAGTGTGAAAAAATTTCTTCAATAATCAAGCATGATTTTTTTTCACACACATTTAATGTATGAGAGAAAATCAACAGTTGTCTGTTGAGTGTGTTTCGTCTATTACAATACAGAGTTAGCACCCGATATATATATGTAGAAACTCGAATAGCTTGGAAAAGTCGCTGTCTATGAATGCGGCATAAAGTCGTAGCTCCATGTACAAGAGAGTCATATCCTATGCACATTACAGAACAGGTTGGATCCCTTGACGGGAGGCTTCCATTTGTCTCCTTACAGTTTTCCAATGGGTCCACTTCCCTGAGCCTTGGTGCACTTGTGACCTGTCCACTTTGCTCGTTGTGTGCTCAGAGGAAAAATAACCCAACCTATTAACATTGAGAAGCTATAATTTCTATATAGTAAAATATGGCATCGAATACCGATAATAACCCTAGAGTTATTATGACTCTACTTACCTTCGGTTTCAATAGCGCAATCTCAAGTAGAAGGCTTGGCCCCCACGGCAGTTAGGTGATTTAAAAAAAATTAATTAATAACGTGCCATCCTTGGACTCGTACCCAGATCCTAGCAGGTGCAGAGTCACCACGAGCAAACGCGATACTGACTGCGTCACAGATGCGACATTATCGTGTTATTTTCAAAATGAATTAGATCTACAAAGATTCTATTTTGCATTGACTACACATCCGATAGTAATCCAATTCCAGTACATAGAGCTCTGTATCTGCTGTGAATCTACTTAATGAATGGTTGTTAGATTCTGGTATTAAACTTGGTTTTATGAACGGAATAGGAGAACAAGCATTTTCGTATTTCCCCTCTTTTTTACGGGGGAGGAGGGCAAGTTTTCATAGCCTACGATATTCCCCGCGTGAGAACCTTTCAGTTGAAGTATAACTTGTTACAATCGGCAGTCGCGTTCTGGAGATATAGCAGAGCAATAGTTTTCACATTTCCCCTTTTTAGGGGGGGGGGGAAAGCACTGGGTAAATTTTAAAGCCTATGACATTCCCCGCGTCACAAGCTTTCATTTGACACATAGCTCGTTACTTTCCGCACTCGCATTCGGGAGATATAGGGGAACAATCATTTTCAATACCCCCCTTTTTAGGGGGGAAAAGCATGGGGATCAATTTTTCATAGCCTATGACACCTGCGTCAGAAACTTTCATTTGACGTATATCTTGTTACTTTCGGTATTCGCGTTCTGGAGACATAGCGGAAGAATAATTTTCATATTCTCCCTCCCCCTTTTTTTTTTAGGGGAGAAGAAAGCATGGGGGTTAAAGGAACATAGGACATGCACAGGTTATCACTCTCCCGCACAGGGAGCCACGTCTTATAACGTCCCATCTGATGGACGGCGACCTCTTCAAGTTCATCGGTGTCCCCTATACTGACCGAGGGCAGGGCTAGGAGTTTTGCTTCGGTTATGAAGAGCGTCTGCGATTATATTAGGTTCCAGGAAGTGGTCCACGAATAATTCGGTTCCAGGAAGTGGTCCACGAATAATTCGGTTTCGATAAGTTGTCTCTCATTATAATAATAGTCCTTGCAAGTAGTTGGCGATTATATTCTATTCTGAAAAGTAGCCCGTGATAATATTCTCTTAACAAAGTGTTCCGTGGTAATATTGTCTTGTGATAGTGTTTCGTGGTAATATTTTCTTGTGATAAATGTTTCGTGGTAATATTGTCTTGTGATAAGTGTTCGTGGTAACATTGTCTTGTGATAAGTGTTTCGTGGTAATATTGTCTTGTGATAAGTGTTTCGTGGTAATATTGTCTTGTGATAAGTGTTTCGTGGAAATATTCGGTTCTAGTGTGTGGTCAGCTATTATATTTTGTTTTAAGAAGTGCTCAGTGTATATATATATATTCGGTTCCTATTAGTTTATCCAGTAGTAAAGAATTGTTTGTGACTATATTGTGTTTTTTAGGAAATCCCGAGATCTAAAAAATTTGGGAATTCATCAGCATTTAACAAAAATAAATATTAATTTTAGGCTGGATATTTTACTCATTTTTGTTTTGAAAAAGCAAAACTGATGTGTTTTATCTTGAAGCTATGTAGCTATTCATTATTGGATTTTAAAATCTCAGCTGATTTACATGTACAATGGTAATCGGTTTATCCGGACCCCGATTATCCGATTACGTGGACTGCATGGCACGTTTTGAAAAATGTTCATCGTGCATTTATTTGTCAGCCTACTATTTCGGTTTATTTGCATAATTATCCAAAAATCCAATTAATTAAATGTTTTTATAATACTTTATTTAATAAACAATAAAAAATTATACACATAATACATGTAACTGTTTTATTTGAAAACAATTATCCGGAGTACTTACATCCCTAATTAATCCAGTTTTATTGTATATGGTGAATACTATACCACTGCTCTTACGACCATTATAAGAAAAAAATATAAAGTATTCCCAGACATATTTGCCACACTGTACATGCTATATGATGTGACATGTCCTTTCACGCCGTCTAGAGCAAGAACGGCAGCTGTCAAAGACTAAGTTCCGAGAAACTGAAAATTCTAGGCTTTCGTCCTATCGATTGCATCCATAATATGACAGCGCCCAACAATTCGTCTCATGAGTTCTATCGAAAAGGTCAATTCTGAAGACAGGAACCTAACAAGGTACGTGCTCTGAAAATGGAAACGACTAATGCTTTTTATTTACATTACATGTCCTATATATATATATTAATATATTGCATTATACACAACTAAGAATGCATCAGAAATTAATAGAACTCATTTTCATAAAAGCAGGGAATTTTAGTATTTGATACTACACTGTCTGACCAAATTATTAAGAACACCTATATAATATTTCGCCGTGTGTATGATGGTAGAGTTTCAAATTTCAAAGTTTGCAGTTCTCTGCACAGAGATTTCGTTGAAATTGATTTTGAAGTACTGCTAGCAGTAATCTCTCTCAGCTGATGAACTGTATTAGCCGATAGCTCTGTACTGCGTGTCGGAGACATTCTCCTCCCACATTTACCATTATTGGCGAACTTCGTTTGAGATCTTTGCCATTCTCCATATCATTAGGATATTGTGCCCAGTGATATTCCGCTGAGTTCCATTACTTCTATTACGGATGCTCCTGTCCTTCCGCTCTAACTATGAGCCCCCCCCCCCCCCCCCGCTTTCGAAATCAGTCAGATCAGCCGTTTTTAACCATGTCACACTTGACCATGTTATTTTTTTTTTCAATTTCGTTGCTGGAACTTATAGCCAATATTAGCTTTATGTTCCAATGTGAGAACTTAGATTTTTTTGACATGCCGATAAGTGAACAATTTTATTTTTACTAAAGGACAATCACAACATATTTATGTCTCGGTTGACTCTTTCAATCTCAATTGACCACAGTATTCGTTCAGTCGTTTTTATGAGGTCTCGCCTCACATGTTTTCTATCTGGTATACAGAGCGTGGAAACTGCGAAGAGAATGAGATTGCGCAGTTGACCTTTCGATACTTCTCATAGATCATAGGTCAAGGAATATCGATTGCATGTCCATACACCTATGATAAGTGTCGAAACCTTAACTGCTCAGTCCCGTAGTTTTCACAGTTTTCACTACTATTTATCACAGTCTCCATATTCCCCCTGTTATTTGTAAGGATCATTCAAATGAAGAGAAGACAACTCCTATATCTGGGTGACGTATTGTGTGATTTTTGTGCCCTCATGCAGGTAAAAGGGTATACGTAGAAATAACTCATCAACATCAGAATCAGTGTAAGTTTGAATCAGATAAGAATCAACAAATATGGACTTGATCGTGATGGGTGCTTTTTTGGATTCCAGACAAACCTTACATGGAGGCATCCAAAGCTGAACAATGTATGGTATGGTGACACATTAATGTGACTATCTGGATCCGAAGTTGATTAAATTTATTTACCATGGTGACACCATCAATTCGCAACGATATTGAGAAGTTATGGACACTTGAAGAGAAGCAAAGAATTCGAAATGTCCATAACTTTTGAGTAAAAAGACTGTTTTGCTATCTGACAACGTCCGATCCCATACTGCTGAAGTAACTATAACAGCATTGAGCAGATGTGGTTGGAAAATAAAGAAGGAAATTAAAGTTGGACGAAGGGCGCACTGTATTATCCCAGATTTCATTCAACAAAGTCTGTGTACGGAAGAGGCTATCATGTTTCTAACTTCATGATGAGACAAATTTCTCGACAAACATGACGAAATTGAACACATCAGTAAATGATCTATGCTTCATTTCCGACTTGTCCACATTTCATTTGTACGATCCTAATATATATACTGGCTTCCATAAATTAAGGAAAAATGATAAAAATCGGGATAATTCGCCAAAAAATTGTGCGATCCTCACCAAGCTTGTTCATGTAACCAGTAAAATGATGCCGAGTGAGCATATTGTATGCAAATTAGTCTAGGTTGTGTCAATTTGCGTAATCGGATAGCGGCATAAAAACAGGTGTTTTGGAGTAGATCGTTATTTTGTGTTCAAAATGTGAGTAAAGAAATTCGAAATAGCCATTTCATAGGAATGACCTCGAGACATCATTTACCAAATGAACTGCGGTGGAGAGCTATTGGCCGATTCGAAGCAGGTCAAAATCAGTTAGACGTGACACGATGACTGAATGCGAGTCCTTCTGTAGTCCATAGACTGTGAAATCAATTTCTTAGCACGGATTCCGCGTCTCGGAGGTTTAGCCAAGGAAGGGCTAGAGTGACGACCGCTGTACAAGACCAATATCTGAGATTAACAGCACGAATGAGCAGAAAGTCTGTTCCCTTTCAGCCACAATCCTCTCTTGCAACAGCCATTAGGAGGATTGTATCAGCTTCTACTGTGCGTAGAAGTCTTATGAGGGAGGTCTGTACGCCAGAAGGGCAGTAATTTGTATACCTCCTCACGTCACAGGAGAGAACAGTTGAATTGGGCACGCACGCATGCTAACTGGACAGAAAAGCAATGAAGGTCCATACTCTTCACAGATGAGTCCAGATATTGCTTGCAGAGTGATTCCCGACATTGTTCGATAAGGAGAAAACGAGGTACCCGCTATCATCCCGGTAACATCCGTCAAAGAGACAGTTACCGCGGAGGTAGCGTGTGTGTTTGGGGTTGCATTTCCTTAGGTGGACTCAACAGACCTCTGTGTGTTGACGAGTGGGAACCTCAATGCTCAAAGGCATAGAGATGACATCCTGGACCTTTATGCACGTCTTTACGCTGGTGCAACAGGTGAAACATTTATCTTACAAGACGATAATATTCGTCCACACAGAGCTCGACTAGAGGAACAATACCTTCAAGAGGAGACCATTATGCGCATGGAGTGGCCAGCTCGATCTCCCGACCTAAATCCAATTGAGCATGCGTGAGATGCTCTAGGGATAGGGAGACGTGTTGCTGCCTTCAACCCGCCACCTGAAACAAGGGGGAGCTTATTACTGCTTTAAAGGAACAATGGTCGTATTCCCTATTGAGCTGATTCACAATATCATAAACAGCATGGAACATCGCTATCGTGCCTGCATTGCTGTAAAGGGGTGACTACCCTCCTTATTAAAAAACTTCGCCCATTGCATTCTGACACCTCATTTCTGGACAAGTTCCTGTAAGTGTTATTTTTTGACGAAAAATGTTTCTAGTGTAAAATATTTTATGCCATTCTGAAACTAGCATTGTGATTCGTGTTTTCATTAAATTTCATTAAACTCATTCATATAGTTTTTGTTTATCATAATTTTTCTCAGTTTTTCCTTAATTTATGAAAACCAGTAAATACGTATAAGTCGATAAAAAGAATTAATTCCATTTGGCGCAATTCGAGATTTGTTTCCCCTAGTTTCAAAAGAGTATCATTCAAAACCCATTCTATAATTCAAAATCTAATTAAAAACGCATTACCTAATTATCTATTCTCAATCATCTACTTATTTTGCCCCTTTGAAGTTGTGATATATTTCAAGTGCTTCCGTCCATTGAAGATTGCTTTTCCTACACAAATCCAATATATTTTATGGCTTGTACGTATGTTGCACGTAAAAGCGAGCAGAGCTCTATGTTTGTGCTTCTAGCGTTGAAATTAATGATTCCGTTTTGACATTTCATTAAGATTGTACTCAGACAGATGTTGCCGCCGTTTCTTCGAAGGCTCGTTCCCTTTCGTTTCATTATATTCTTCAAGAAACAATCTTGGTTGGCATTGCTGGGAAGAAGTAAAGGTAGTCGCGTTTAAATAATGACGTGCGTATTTCGTTTCTTCCACTCATAGTCGTTACAAAGATCATGATAATTATGTAGAGGAATTATTTGTAAGTAGTGTATTATCTTAGAAAGCTCATGATTATCTCAAAGATGAATTATTTATATGTATTTAGATTACTCTTTTATGTAATATTCTATAAAGCCTACGATTATCTCACAAATGAATTATTTTTAAGCGTCTATATTATTCTTTTGTATGATATGCTACAAAGCTTATGATTATCCCATAGATAAATTATTTGTAAGCATTTATATTACTCTTTTATTTGATGATATCCTACAAAGCTCATGATTATCTCACAGATGAATTATTTATATGTATTTAGATTACTCTTTTATGTAATATTCTATAAAGCCTACGATTATCTCACAAATGAATTATTTTTAAGCGTCTGTATTATTCTTTTGTATGATATGCTACAAAGCTTATGATTATCCCATAGATAAATTATTTGTAAGCATTTATATTACTCTTTTATTTGATGATATCCTACAAAGCTCATGATCTCACAGATGAATTATTTATATGCATTTAGATTACTCCTTTATGTAATATTTTATAAAGCCTACGATTATCTCACAAATGAATTATTTTTAAGCGTCTATATTATTCTTTTGTGTGATATGCTACAAAGCTTATGATTATCCCATAGATAAATTATTTGTAAGAATTTATATTACTCTTTTATGTGATGATATCCTACAAAGCTCATGATTATCTGACAGATGAATTATTTATAAGCACTTATATTGCTTTTTTGCCTAATATTTTACAAATTCTTGATTATCTCACAAATGAATTATTTTTAAGTATTTATATTACTCTTTGGTGTTTACATATCACAAAGCTCGTGAATTCCACACATATGATTATTTATAAATATTTATATTGCTTTTTGTGTGATATGACACAATGCTCATGATTATCTCACAGGTGAATTATTTTTAAAGCATTTATATTACTCTTTTGTATGATATATCCCAAAATTCATGATTATCTCATAGACGAATTATTTATATATATTTATATTACTCTACAAAGCTCATGATTATCTCGAAGATGAATTATATTTAGACAGTTATTTTATTCTTTTATGTGAAATGTCACAAACCTCATGATTATCCCACAGATGAATTATTTATAAGCATTTATATTACTCTATAAAGCGCGTGATTATCTCACAGATGAATTATTTATAAGCATTTATATTATTCTATAAAGCTCGTGTTATCTCACAGATGAATTATTTATAAACAGTTCAAATTTCTTTATATCTTTATTATTATGTCTATATGATTGTTTCTACGTCCAGATACAGAAAAAAAATGTAATACCAACCCAATTTATATATAGCCTAATACAATGTGTGTCCATAACAAATACAGTCCTAAATCACTATATACATATTCCTTTTCCAGGTGGAGTTACGAGAGCATATCTAAGGGTCGTGCAATTATCAGATATTTTGAGAAACATAACAGATTCTGTGAGGAATTTTTATTGCTCCTAGAGGGAAAAAACTAAAATAAAATAATTAGGATTTATGTTACCAATGTACATTCTTGAATATTATGTTAGAAATATATGGTTTCTAATAGTGTACTACATTAGTTTAAACTTTTCTTTAGCTCTTATTTAAGAGTTGGGGTTCGCACAAAAATTTACAATATAATTAGAGGTTGACTTAACCTATTAAGCTTGAAATACCTTGGAGTAACATAATCTGCGTTAGTATTGTTTGTGTTCTATGTTTACGTTTGTCTTTCATATGTTTATTTTACTGTATGACTGTACTTTAACTTGCACGTTTGAGTTTCAATATTTGCTTTGTATTGTATATTTATGACTGTGTTTCTACCGTATGCATTTTTTATTGTATGTATGTTTGTACGTTTTACTCTCTAATTGGGTTTTAGACTATATGATTGTTTCTAAGTCCAGATCTAGAAAAAAATTCGAGGGGAGAAGGGGCAAGAAACACAATCGATCTGGAAAAATATAAAAGGGGAGACCAAAAGACTGGATTTCCAATTCAGTATAATATTTCCCCTCCGTTTTACAGCTTTTTGAAAAATTTCTTGAAAAATACATTAAATGTAATTAATTATTTTGCCTTTATTACCCTAACTAGCATTGTGAAAGAGTGGATGGCCCGATTGCCCCTCATCCTTAGATCCGGTCCTGCCTGTTTCCCATTTTTTATACATGTTGTGTTTCACGTTGTACGTGTTTTCTGTCGTCTTTTTGTATTCCTTATTATATAATTTTGCTTCATATTTTATTTAATTTTTTTTTTTTTTTGGGGGGGGGGGAATTAGGGTTTTATGTTGCACATTTATGCTTTACCAATAGGTTTATTTTATATTTTATAATCTATTTTTGTGTTTTCTATTTTGTATTTGTATTTTCTATTTTGTGTTTGTACTTTCAATTGTGATTTGTGTTTTGCATTGCTTATTTGCATTTTGCAATATGTGTATTTTATATTCCATATTTGTGTTTTACACTGCATGTTTATGCTTTTTCTTGTATGTTTTGTTTTATATTTTATGTTAGTGTTTTACCCTTCATGTTGTTTACATTTCATGCAAGTATTTCGTACCGAAGATTTGTGCAATATTTTATTGCTCCATGACCGCATTATCTATTTGTGTTTGTGTTCTATATTGTTATTTATTTTTACCACTTTAAGTTTCTCTTTCATACTGTAGATTAGTTGTTTATTTTATGATGTAGGTTTGCATTTTCTATTTCGCTTTTGCGTTTTCTGTTATATGCACTTTACACCGTACTCTCTAGGGGAAGTCTTCAAATGAAGAACATATGATAAATCTCATACCAGATTTCAGTCTCCACATATTTTAATGTTAATCTTTGTACTAGAATGTGGTATATCTTTTTGTGAATTTCGTATATTTGAAAGGAAAATAATTTTCTAGGATTCCCTACGAAATATAAGTGATATAACAATATCAATATCATTTAAAAATCTTTTGACTTTATATTGATCAAGTCATTTGCAGACAAAAAAATATTGATCATGCAAAAACTGACGTAAAATAAAAATTAGATAATTTACATGGTTATTAAACTATTTATGAAATAATTATTTATTATTAATAAAAGTGTTGTTTCGTTATACGTTAACTTCTATCACAGGTTTATTTATTTATTTATTTATTGTACATTACATACATCTGAGAGACTCGATGCAAACACCTCCCGCTCAAAATGCGATAAATTGCAAAACAAAAATTCGAAAATTCCAAAAAAGTACAGAACAATATATAGAAAAAAAAATTACACAGAACTAATGCAACGACAGGAAAAAAAGGCACAGTTTTAGAAAAATAAATATTACCAATTCAGTAAAAAAGCTGAGTAAAGGAATTGAAGTAATAGTTAAAAATACTTATCCCTAATATTTAAATTATGATGATTAAGTATTTGTTAAATGTTATAGTCATCAGTACCATTCAAGCCTAATTGTTTTAAAAAATCATTTTCTTTCCTCTTGGTATTTTCTACAATTTAATAAAGAATGATTAATTGCTTCTCAAACTATAGAGTTCTGACAATTACGAATATTAGTTTTGTTATTTTAAAATATAGTAGTTAACGTCAACATTTACAGTGTCTAATCTATTTATATTATACAAATATTTTTCTAGTAGTTGATAACAGCATGAAAGCTGTTATTTTCACAATACATACACTTTATATTCCAAGTAACAAACAATAGACACATTCCAATAACTAGGATCCAACCAACCCGTTCATTTCTCTGTAGAGCTATGGTTAACACTATTAAACTATATCGTCTCTTTCTGTTCCTCCAGTATCTTAAGGAAGCTTTCAAAGAATCCTAAGAATTTCAGGCTGACGGACGGAGTAGATTATTTTCCATTTCGATTTTAAAACCACTGCGCCACTACGGGGAAAGACTTAATTCCTTACACATTAACTAGCTGGCTATAATGATCTTTTTGTCAGACGGTACAGTTTCTTATGTATTATTCCTTAGTTTTCTTAACCCCCTAAATTCGAGTGATTATGAATTAAGTGCACGAAAGCAGTTGGTTCAGTCGACAGCACGCTGAGCTCGTGATATGATATTCCCGGATTTGAGTCCACACTGTCTGCAGTTAGATAGATTTTTTTTCAACTCAACACCATATTAATATCAGTGGAAAAGGGATGCTGTTGGCCTTCGAAAGGTAGTAGTCTTTTGAATGGGACGTTAAACCGCTAAGATAGTGCGTAGAAGAGCCATACTCTACGCACCTTAAAGCACATGATGGATGCCTTGACAGAGCCTTCCACCTATCTCCTAACAGCTGTTCTGTGTGAAGATGTTGGCTTCCTTCCCCAACTTCCCCTGAGCCCTTGGGATCATAGTGATATTCTCGTTTATCTTATCTTTTGTAACCCCCCCCCCATTGCCCCCGATGAGAAAAGGAACAGCAATGAGTTTGGAAAAGCCGTCGTCCATTGTATGGAATGTAAGTGTAGGAGAGCCATGTCCTGTACATGTTAAAGAACATGCTGGATGACTTGATGGGAAGCTACCATCTGCCTCCTAACAGCTGTCCAGTGGATCCACTTCTTCCAACTTTCTCTGTGACCCTTGGGGTCCCTGTTACCTATCTATTTATTACATCGTGTGCAAAAAAGCTGCTGCTATAGATAAACCAACGGCGAATTCTAGACGCAGCTCCTCCAGATTTCAGATTGTCTCAGCTTCTCCACGTCCTATTTTGGTAAACAGGATACAGCGGCGTATTTTTGAAAGGTTACTGTTCATTTGATGGGACGACGAGCTACCTACTGCCGTAGAGAGTAGCTATGTATTAGATTAATATTTTGGATAGTGATAGATACGTACTAAGTCCATATTTTTGCAATGGTGTAGCAAGTTTCGTGCATTCTAGACCCAGCTGTTCCAGATTTCAGATTTGTCTCAGTTTTTCTGTCTCCATCTTTTGGTAAGGTACGATGTATCGGTAGCAGTAATCCCGCAATTGGTCGTGAGAGTTCCAAGGAAAGAGGGAGGGTTAGCGATCATTAGAGGGAAATCTCAGCCTCCTTGAGGCTAATACAGGGACTCAGAAAGAATCATTGCGCAGTCCATTGGGTTTTGCTTTTTAGAGTTACTCACTGCCCCTGCCGTCCAAAAAAATTGTGATTCCTAGGACACTAAGGTCTGTATATCGCAGTGATGTAGTGGGTATAACAGCTTTCAGATTAGGCGAGATTATTAAATTGA
This sequence comes from Ryuthela nishihirai, assembly GCA_038380435.1. Lineage (NCBI taxonomy): Eukaryota > Metazoa > Arthropoda > Arachnida > Araneae > Heptathelidae > Ryuthela > Ryuthela nishihirai. Next base: position 34,930,947 of record JAWZYU010000017.1, on the reverse strand, counting down.
ACATTTGTCGTTTCTATTGTTCTTACTGATCGTTAATTAATGATCTATCTATCAATCATATATCAAACAATCAATGGTCAATGAGAATAACAGAAGCGTCAACCAATGATTCTATTCCTAGTATAAAAGACATTGCCAGTAAACTAAGCTTGGAAAGCAAACTTTCCTTAGAATATCATATTAGAAGAGTATATATTATATGCTCTTCTAACCAGTAAATATAATATTTTTTATGTTAAACTAGCGAGGAGTCATATCTTCTTAATGCGAAAAACATATTGATGCTATTAAAGGGAGACCAGCATCTATCTTTTAACATGTCCTGAAAGTGCTTTGCTCATGCTCGCTAACTCCTATTCTTCTAACCAGAAGAGGATATCAATAGGCTTGGAGAAATTGCAGTCCATCGTTAAGCTGTGGTCGCTTGTGTAGCAGAGCCATGTCTGTGCATTCTCGGTATTGCCTACTACTGTTGGGGTAGTTCTGCCTCTGAGCGGCATATTTTTGCGCACAATGGGCTAAATGGCTAGGTTGCAATGACCTCTAGGGCACAGAGAAGGTTGGAGGAGGAGACCCACTGAACAGCTGTTGGGAAACAGATGTTCTGTAACGTGCATAGAGTATGGCTCTCCCATACACGGGACCACTGCTTAACATCCCATCCAACGGACGGCCGCCTTCTCCAAGCCCATCGGTGTTCCCTACTAACCGAGGGCAGGGCGGGGATTCTTGCGGAGATAAACTTCAACGCTGCCGTAGGCGGGACGCGAACCTGGGAACCGCAGATTATGAGCCTGGTGCACTACCGACTGAGCCACCCCCGTCCCGCATACTACCGTGAATTATATCCAAGACATCGGGTGGTTCAGCAACATACCTTTAATATCTGAGACTGCAGAAATCTGCTGAGGCTGAAGTTGGCTCAGTTAGTAAATCGCCTAGCTCGCAATCTGAAGTTCCTAGGTTCGAGTCCCACTTGATCCAGCATTGATATTTATCTCTCAAAACTCCCACCCTGCCCTCTGTCGGTAGGAGACATCGATAGAATATAAAAAGCCGTCGTCCTTCGAATGGGACGTTAAGCCTTGACTCCATATGCGGAAAAACCATACCCTGTGTTCGTTAAAGAACTCGATGGACAGCCTTGACGGAAATCTTCCATCTGTCTCCTAACAGCTGTCCAATGGGTTAACCTTTAAAAGCCGAGGACGCGAAGAAGCTGAGGAAATCTGAAATCTTGAATTACTGGGTCTTGAACTCAAACTGGAGATGCAAATCTGAAACGTTAACCACTTCTCCTACACGAGCTTTAGACCAATGAGGAAGAGAAATTATGTTAAGTCGACTGTTCGAATGTGTTATCCGATACACCTTGTGACATTTTAGTAGTATAATACTGTGCAATAAATTTACTACCCAAAACTGACAAGGATAACAATCTTTAGTGTCATAGTGCCATCTATTAATATTTTCTGCACCAAGAGTCTATGCTTCTCCCGTCTGTGATGTCTAATGGTCTGAATCACAGCGGAACTCTATGAACCTAAACTTCGGATGATAATTAAGATAAATGCTTTTGATCTCGGTATCTAGCCATGCATAGAGTCAGGATCCGTTATCATCAAGGCTGGTTAACTGCACATTGCAATTATGGGCCCCAATTGCATGACATCCCGGCACTAAAGGTCGAATTATCGATTTCAGAAGCCTTTTGCGATTTAGGATAGAAATTAACATTTGCCACTGTCAAAAACTGCATCTTTATAAAAATGTGATCTGTGTGTATCTAATTTCTGTTTCTCGTTTGACCAAACTTCAGCTTTATAGTTACTTTTTTTTGTCTAATATCATGGCTTATTTTTCCTCAGAAACAAATTATTTTGCAAGAAGGTGTTGCTGTTTTGGGTTGTTTTACCTCTAATAGGCAGTTTTTTCCACGCAATAGAAGAAACGGCCAGGTAACAACGACCCCAAAGGCTCAGAGTTGGCCAAGGATAGGATTGGACAACCTTTAGGAGACAGATGGGTAGACTCCCTTCAAGGTACTCAGCGTTTTCTTCAATATGAAGAATATGGCTCTTCCGTACACAGATTACGGGTTAACCTGACCATCCAACTGACGGCGATTGAAGCCCATCGGTGTCCCCTACTGATTGAGGACAGGGCAGGAAGTTTTGCGGAGATATATCTCAGTGCTCGCCTAGCTGGGACTCGAACCTGAGAACTGCAGATTACGATCCTGGCGCACTACCGACTTAGCGACCCGTCCCTACCTATCGAAGAATTCAATGTAGAGTACCTTTTGCCACACATTCGAATTCTATTTTCATATTCTAGCCTGAATTTCCATCCTCTATGGTTCTATCATCAATCTTTAATCTACAATGCTCTTCCAGTAGCTGAAATCCTCATATGCCACGGAAATCCATTATTATGTGCTCTAGAATAACTCAAAACGACTAAGGGTACCTGCGAATGCTACATTTTGTTAGCTTTCGCAGAAAGTTTGTAACCTTTTGCCATTCCACACTCTGCAGCTCATTCTTACAATGGATGAGATTCACTGCTCCGAGATTAATCATGGAGTAGCTTATCACTGCGTCTTCAGGAACAATCTGATTAAGCACAGAATAAATGTTTAATTAAGTAAACTCTCTTGTATCTTTGGCTTTGCACCGATGCACGAGTATCATGCTACATTACGCTAATGTGACGTAGTGGTGAAATGCCCGCAACCCCTTCGTGTTCACGTCGAAATGGAAGACTCAACGGTTTGCCGCTCCGTTGTTACTTTTAAGGCTAGAAAAGTAGAGGTTTATGAAGGAATACTAGTAAGATTATTTCGTATATCGTTAATGTGAAAAATGCTTGAAATGCGTTTTTATTCTTGCCATATTTCAGTCAGAGTTTAGATAACGTTCGCTAAATTAAAAGTATCGCTTAACCTCTGCATTAAACGTTACACAATAGATGAAAAATATTGGTACTACCCTACCAAAATATTAGATGGTTTTCATTTTGTGTCTATAGGAATCTAATTTCGGAGCTTTATAACTTTTAAAATGTGCGTTTAACAGAAAACATTTTTTTCCATTAAACGTATATTTTAGCGTATGAATCCAGAATTAAAGATCATAATAAATTTTCTTCTTTTATAATAATCATTCATAATTTTCTGATATCGAAAAATCATTACGCAAACTTCCAAAATGTACACTTATTTACCAAAATATTTAACTTCTAAGCATATTTTAGAAGTTATACAAAATGTATAACTTCTAAAAGAGGTGTTTAATCGAAAAGTATTCCATTACACACACAGACACATACAGTATATATACTCAACTTCCAAAATGTGTATTTATTTTATTAAATGGTTTGAAATAGTGCTTTTTAAGATTTAATTGATTTCTGAAGCAATTTCTTATCAAGCACTAATGTTGTGAAATATTCCAGCTTTCATATCTCTTTTAATATTGTTGAAAATCGAGATTTTAATAGTTTTTATTTTGATCTTTAATTTATCTGGATATATAATACATACTATAGTAGTTTACGAGATTCGCATTTAGATTCCTTTTGCTTACGCAGTATATTGGGCATTAGGTGGTTCAACTTTGTAACTAATGATGAGGTTAGTTGAAGGAGTCGGCAACCTCCTTTAAGCAGCATATTGTGCACAGAGAAACTCTGTTGGTTTGGTCATATTGCCCGTATGAATAATTATAGATTGGCGAATAGGGTTATGAACAGTGTGCCTAAAGGCCTCAGAAAGAGGGGGAGACCTAGGATGCGGTGGGCAGACAATGTCAAACAGGACCTTATTAGAATTGGTGTGCAGTGGCCAGATGCAGCAGATGTAGCTCAGGACAGACTTGCTTGGAGAATTAAATTGCACCGTCTGGTTATATTTCCATTGCCCATGGCTGCTTGAGGATGATGATGACCTAATAGGCATTCTTTTAATATTTTATAGGGTAGAGTATGCTATTCAATGATATTAATTCCTAATAATTACGAATGACGAACTAGAAGCACGCATATCGTCTCTGGTGCATATGGAAATCTCGTTTTCAAAGAGAAGTTTTTCATTAATCCACTTTTACACTCCTTAAAGGTTTGAATTCCAAATAATGCATGATGAGGGGGAAATGTAAGTACTATCATATGATTAGTACCTATATGACATAAAAAGTATATCTTTTCATCCTTCGATTTAAAACGTTGCTTCTCTCATACTCGTAAGAGAATTGGGAGTAGATATTTGCTCTTAGTGGTGATATATCTCTTTACACTCTACAACAGAAAATTCAAATTTCTACCATCAGATCACTTGCAACATTTGTTAAAAGTTTCGACGTTTCCATATAGTGATCTCTAACAATATAAATGAAACAATCTAAGCATTTAAAAATGAGAATTATTCCACCACAAAAATTTCAAATATTTCTAGTATAAATACATAGTTCGAAATATTCATTCAGAAACGGGCGGGGGTGGCTCAGTCGGTAGCGCGCCAGGCTCGTAATCTGTAGTTCCCAGGTTCGAGTCCCAGCTAGGCCGGCGTTGAGATTTATCTCCGCAAAATTCCCCGCCCTGCCCACGGTCAGTAGGGGACACCGACGGGCTTGGAAAGGCCGCCGTCCGTCGGATGGGACGTTAAGCTGTGGTCCCGTGTGCGGGAGAGCCATACCCTGTGCACGTTAAAGAACACGCTGGATGGCCTTGACGGGAGGCTACCATCTGTCTCCCAACAGCTGTTCCAGTGGGTCCCCTCCCCCAACCTTTTCTGAGCCTTCGGGGTCCATGTGACCTGGCCATTTAGCCCATGGTGTGCAAAAAAGTGCCGCTCAGAGGTAAAACAACCCAACCCAAAATTCATTCAGAATTTTAGGTTTCCGAATTTTTTTACCGTTGCGCAATTATAACTTTGGGAAATTCGGAAAGTGTTACTCGTAGTATTTCCTCAATCCCTATGCAACCCAAAAAGAATTATCTTTAATTTATTTCTAAAATCTAAAATGTTTGATGTCTGTAGGTGAGCAGACGGAAAGACGACAAAAACGAATACTCTATCTCGTTTTATTTTTTGAAAGCGAGATAAAATTAATTTCTTGCTTAAAATTATCTTTAGCGCCCTGTCTACCGAAAATTAAGTTTACAGCAGACACTGCAGGGAGCTGCATTCACTGGACAGTTACTATTTCCAAATATTGGCATTCAGGCATTATTTGGGGCATAATTTCAGGCATTATTTCACTGTCGATCAGAGGTAAAACAACACAACCAAATGGTGGCGCTCCAGACTCGTAATCTGCAGTTCTCAGGTTCGACTCCCAGCTGGGTAAGAGTTTATATTTATCTCCGCAAAACTCCTTGCCCTGCCCACAGTAAGTAAGGGACACCGATGGGCTTGGAAATGCTGCCGTCCATCGGATGGAACGTTAAGCCGTGCCTCCGTGTGCGGAAGATTGGATTGTTTTACCTCTGAGCGGCACTTTTTTGCACACCATGGGCTAAATGGCCAGGTCACAAGGACCCCGAAGGCTCAGAGAAGGTTGGGGGAGGGGACCCACTGGAACAGCTGTTGGGAGACAGATGGTAGCCTCCCGTCAAGGCCATCCAGCGTGTTCTTTAACGTGCACAGGGTATGGCTCTCCCACACACGGGGCCATGGCTTAATGTCCCATCCCATCCGACGGACGGCGGCCTTTTCAAGCCCATCGGTGTCCCCTACTGACCGTGGGCAGGGCGGGGAAATTTTGCGGAGATAAATCTCAACACTGACCCAGCTGAGACTCGAACCTGGAAACTACAGATTACGAGCCTGGCGCGCTACCGACTGAGCCACCCCCGCCCCCGTGTGCTGAAGAGTTATACCTTGTACACGTTAAAGAACACGCTGGATGGCCTTGATGGGAGGCTATCGTCTGTCTCCCAACAGCTGTTTCAGTGGATCCCCTCCCCAAACCTTCTCTGAGCCTTTGGGGTCCTTGTGACCTGGCCATTTAGCCCATCGTGTGCAAAAAAAAAGTGCAACTCAGAAGTAACGCAACCTTTTGCAGAAGCCAGGTGCCGGAACGTTCTTTTGTAGGACGTTTCCGACAAATTGCAACTCCAAGGTGTAGAACGATATTGCTTACAATCTGAATCATGTTTTGGCGTTTTGAGAAGAAATTCGTGAGGCATAACCTTTCATGTGAAAGAAAACGATCAACATTGTATTGATCTTTGGCAGATAAACATTATCTTGGATCGATTCACTACTGTTTCTACGAATGCTTGTTGCAATATTTCGTAAGGTTTGTACTGCCGTCTTAACAAGTTTCCAGCAGAATTTGATCCGCACAGGTTACTCTTTCCACACACCCATTTCACATGGAGGAAAAAATAGTTTGACTGCAGATCAACTCACTCACGACTGAGCTGAGTCAAGTTTACACTCTCTCCTCTGATATTGTGGTGGTCGTGGGGGGGATGGGCACATATTTTTATCTTTTTTTATCTCGTTAGATCACGTCTAATTAGTTATGCTGCTGAACAGAACGGCGCCGAATGTCGTGTTGCGACTCCAATGATATAAATATCGCTTTTTAGCAGAAGAGATCGCTTAGCCCCTTAATTAGATTCATTATTGCTTAGGTGAAATAACAGGTTCGTGTGTTGTTAAACCCGTACCAAATTATGACTCAGAGTTGCTGCGCCAAGTGATGTATAGAGATATGTCCAACAATTCACGCACGAGAACTGTATAGGGACGACACAGTTTATTCACATTTATATACAATCACGCACTGGAGATGCGCTCGACTCCGTAGGCCTTTTCTGCTTTGCTGCTGCAAACCATTATGCAATGAGGTGGAGAACCGCACTTTGCAGATTCTCGCTTTACCGGCCTCAAACTCGGCGAAAGGATATTTAATCCTCGCCTACTATCAGGTTCACGCAGAACCCACCTCAGTTCACACAGAACTATATCTTGGTTCTCTCATAGAACCGAACCCTCTCCTTAAGGGTTTTGTCGAGTAAGAGCGGTGTCTCATGACTCGTGTTCAAATGTCCTTCCTGTTTGACAGCGACGCTCCAGATTGCTGTATATTATTGCTCGGCTCGTCTCCAGTGCTTCGCTAGCATCCGAGGCTAATTGTAAATGATTCTAAAAGGTCTTTCGAGTTGTCAGCATGTGCAGGCAGCCAGCACAGACACAAAAGCAACAGCGCATGAGTCACATCCCTACAACAGCACTTCCAAAAACACACTTAATACATATAAATATTTACAACAAAAATATAATAAAAATGCAACAATAAATACATTAGAGAGACATGACAGGTATGTGGAGGGATATTGCAAGCTATCCTACCTAATTGCCACTTTCAAACTGTTAATAATTTATCTGTAAAAAATCTATACAGGATGTTTTTGATCATAGTAGTAGACGAAGGCGAAAGGGTTGTGCTGTTTTAAATATAAGTGGCACTTTTTTGCACATAATGGGCTAAATGGCCAGGTCTCAAACACCTTGAGGGATGCGAGAAGTTTGGGAAAAAGGATCCAATGAACTGCTATTAGGAGACAAATGGAAGTATCTCCTCAAAACCATCCAAGATGTTTTTTAATGTGCACATGGTGTGGCTCTCCAAGGGTGTCACTGCTTAACGTCCCATCGGGCGAAAGGAAGCCTTTCAAAGCCCAACGGTGCTCCTTTCTCATCTAGGGCAGGATGGAAGTTAATGGGGAAAGACTAAAGGACAAACATGTACACGCAGAAAGTAATGGAGAAATAAACACATATACACGCAAACGAAAAGGCGAGAAACAAATACCCATAGACAAACAAAATGATAAACATGCAAACAAAGACATAGAGAGGGAAACGAAAGAAAAGCAAAGAAAATGTGTAGACAAACGAAAGGGAAATAAACACATAGGTGTACATGCAAACAATGGGACAAGAATGCCTTGTTTTTTCAGATAACCTCAAACATCTCAGGAGAAATGAGTTGGCCCTTTCTGTTAATGCCACTTGGGGTGGAAACTTGATTTTATTGATGTTATTAATTGTTCTTTATTTTACAGTCGTGCCTATCACGATTAACTAGAAGGATAACATGTCGCCTCTGGACATTATGGGATGCTTGTTTTCAGCAAAAATGAACGATTTCTTTTTTCATTTTACGAATTTTGCACCCCTTTAACAGTAATAATTACTACTATCAGATGATTTGAAGGTGTAAATAATAATAATAATATACTATCCATATTAAACGCAAAAAGCATATCTCTTTTATCTATTAAAACGAAAAAGTTCATTTTCTTATCCTCTAGGGCAGTGGTTCACAACCTTTTATGCTTCACGTACCCTCTAGAAATGTGTATGTAACTGGCGTACCCCTTGTATAGATAGATAAAACTATAGTTATAGTATAATAATAATAATATCTTTATTAAGCCTTAGTATGGTTATATACATAGATTACCCCGCTAAGCCTTAACGCTTGTCAGCAGGATTCCTTTCAATCACACGACAGGTTTATTAAAGAATAAGACATGTATAATGGAAAATAAACACATAATTGAAAACAGAAACTAAAACAACAACAACAAAAAACAAAAACACATATTAAAACACAGACATGAAAAGTTAAACACATTTATAAAATAAACCTATAAAATTGTAAATTGTAAACCTGTAAAAGTGTTGCCAAATTAGCGACTTCGTTACTAGACTTAGCGACTTCTGAGCTCTCACGGTGTACCCCAAAAAAATTTACCTCGTACCCCACGTTGAAAACCCCTACTCTAGGGTGAAGGGGGAAATCATACAGTGTACATAAAATAATTTCTTTTATTACTATAGCCGAGTGGTAAGCGCGCTTGGCTACTGGTTAAAGGGACCTGGATTTGAGTCCCTGATCTGGCATGGATGTTTGTGTTGTCTTTCTGCTGAGGTCTCGCCTTCCTCACAGATCATCTACTATGGCTTATTAAACTGACAGGCTCCTGTCAGACCTCTGTGGCAAGCAGCTGCTTGAGGGGATATTTATTTATATTATTATAGTGAAATATTATTGAAAATTTTAAAATTAAGTACCAAATTTTTATAAATAAAAAAACTGGTCGAATTTTTATCAAATATACTTCAATTAGAAACATATATATATTTTTCCTATTTTTCATCAATATCACCATAATTTTAAATTTCACGTTTAATATATAGTATATAGTTTGCAGTATATTGCAATATTACTTCAAGTTTCACATTTTCTACACTTAGCGCCCTCTAACGTGGTAAATTATGGAGAACGATGGTAATTTGTTTGTAATACAATTAATTTTTTTTTGTAATTGTTTTTATTAACGATGGTAATTTGGAGAATTTGAAGCATCAAATTTCTAGCCCAAATAGATCTTTTGCAATATTCATTTAAACGTTTGAAATTTTCAAAATTCACTGCCGTCAGAGGGCGTAATTAAAGCTTTTGAGAAATTTTAAAAGTGTGAATTGTAATAGTTTATCAATACCTCTCCAACTCAAAAAGAAATTGCAATTCATTTCGAAAAATTGCGTTTTTCTATCCCCTCTGGGAGTAAAGTGAAATCATTGCTGTCAATTCAAACTTCATAATAGTCACGTTTTACAACAAAAATTTTAAAACTGTAACATGATTACATCGCTTTAAATATTAGCTTGAAATTATACAATTTTCAAATCCTTCCATCGTTAGAGGGTGCAATTATAGCTACAGGAAAATTACGAAAATGCGAATCTAATACTCAGGATTTCATCCATGCCTGTCGAACTTAAAAAGAATTTTAATTTAATTTACCTCTAAAAGCAAAAAGTTCGATGTCTGCACACGAACAGTTGGGTTGGGTTGTTTTACCTCTGAGCGGCACTTTTTTGCACACCATGGACTAAATGGCCAGGTCACATGGACCCCGAAGGCTCAGAGAAGGTTGGGAGAGGGACCCACTGGAACAGCTGTTGGGAGACAGATGGTAGCCTCCCGTCAAGGCCATCCAGCGTGTTCTTTAACGTGCACAGGGTATGATTTTCCCGCACACGGGCCACGGCTTAACGTCCCATCCGACGAACGGCGGCCTTTCCAAGCCCATCGGTGTCCCCTACTGACCGTGGGCAGGGCGGGGAATTTTGCGGAGATAAATCTCAACGCTGACCCAGCTGGGACTCGAACCTGGGAACTACAGATTACGAGCCTGGCGCGCTACCGACTGAGCCACCCCCGCCCCACCACACGAACAGAGACGACAATGAGAAAAAATTAGTTCGTTTTTTGAAAACGAGCTAAAAATTGATACGTCGCGGACCTATTGGTATTTGTAATTTCATTTTTTTTAATTTTGGGATCTGGCAACAAGACTCTGTCCACTTGTGAAATACTGAGGACGTTGTGTTTGCCCGGGGATGGCATCTGATTGGTCCCTAGTGTTGGAGAATTCCCGGGGTTGTCTGAGTTATTGCCTCGCTTCAGCCGGCGAAGGCATTCTGTGCGGGGTGATGGTTCTGAGAGGACCCGTGTTCGGTCTCTTGTCTTCGAAATAATTGTTTATTGTTTCCAATTGCACAACTGTAGTCCAGCGGAACTCCGTTTTCGTTATGGATACATCTTCAATCAGGGTATAATCATTTTAATTCATATTAATCTGATTGTTGTCACTTTTCTTTAATATTTTCATTGTCACTTTTTATTAAATTTATTTGAGTGGATTTGAAATATGATAACGTATTCTAATGTGAATTTATCCGCCTTTATAAGTTGGTGGAAGAATTATGTTGATTTGAAAATTTAAATAAATTTAAATATTTTTTTATTGTTATTGTTTAAACCAAATTTGCATTTGTCTATTATTAAATCCTCTATTCATCACAGTTACAGTTAGTGAGTACATGACTGTATCTTGTGGTGTTGTTCCTGGTTCGAACTCGAATCTTCTGAGCCACTCTTTCAGAAGTATCTGTTAGAAAGTAAATTTTTGTTTGAAGTCAGATAGTCCTCTAGACGTATTATAACTATGTATGGATAATTATTTTTGATAAACGCGGAATATAATTGTAGTTCATGTCGCATGCCTTGAAGAGGAATAGTTGCGGGTGACAAATATACAACAAATAGCGAAAATTAATCTTGACTTGTCGTGTTTAGAAGTACACTCAATTCAGCTACACACCTTTTTTTTAATATTCTAAAACGTGAAATTTAAAATAAAAAATTCAGATACTAAATGATATCATGTGGTGAATATGTAAATAAGCTCCAAATCCACTTCAGAGCATGCAAATGAGTCGTTGGATAAAAGATCTTTTTTTATTATTGCCTATCTTCCTATAGCTTTTCGCTCTTCCTTTGTCGATTTGCGGATTTATCTGAACAGCTGTCTTGAAAAAAATTACGTATAATTATTTCTCTTCCTGCTAAATCGATTTCGTTAATCCGACGTCCACTATTCCTCCCAATCGTAACTACCTAGAAATTTCATCCTTTAACCCCTGTTCTGTTCTCCGTGAAAAAAGGAGACACCGATGGAGCAGCCTTCAGCCGTATGGGATGTTAAAATATTATTCCGTGTTGTTCAGGATAGCCAATCCTGTGTAGCTCTAATATATATAGACGATTGTTGTGGTTGACTGAAGGCTGACAGGGGATCACGTTAATGCTAAATATGATGCAGAAATTTTAGAGCTCTGAAAATTTGCACCTAGAGGTAATCCGGGTCATCGATCTCGGGAAAAATCGGCTTTAAATTAACGGATGTCTTATAGAGATCAAACCTTGATTTAACTTGATATAACAGAGCTAGAAATGTGAAAATTGGTGTCTTGGTGGGGGGGGGGGGAGGTCAGGCTATAGATCTTGGAAACGCTATGAAATTTTGATTCGGAGGGTCCTTCGAGGTCAAAGGTCAATTATAAGTTTACGGGTGCAAGAGGCTAAAACGTGCTGCGTGGAGTTACTTGAAGCTAAAAAAATTTGCCATATTTTGGATGCGATGGGTCCTTCAAGGTCAAAGGTCAAATTTCGATATAGCAGTGCTGGAGAGCTAAAAATTAGTGGACACTGCAATTTTAGTCAGTAGAACTCAGAAATGAGAAATTTTCAGATCATGTGAAGCATTCAAGGTGAAACAGAGATCGCAGTGACGGTCAAGAAAGCCAGAGGTACAGAAGGAACCTACTGATTTTTAGTTGTAGAATACAATGGATAACTTTTGGCAGGATCAAATCTGAAGGGTCCCGCCCAAATCTAACCCAGCTCTGAGCCCTGTGTGACCTGGCCATTTAGGCTATTGTAGGAAAAACAACTCAAACTTCTATTCCGAAAATTTAAATAACTGAAATTCTACTGTAAAAAATATCTTCGAGATAATAATATAACAACCGCCAAATATCTTAACAGACTCAATCTATTCTTCGTCTTTTGCTTGTCACATTAATACATTTCTCGATACTTCAGATAAAAATAACTCTTTGTCTTCCCTAAATCTACGTAAACGTTCATCTGAAATCTCCGGAGCTGGCGAAGTCACTAACCACGCCCTACATTCCCGGCAACGAATGGCAACGCTCGCGGCGCCCTCTATACACACTGGCACTACACGTGGTCGCTCGCAGCAGGTGTTGGAGGAGCAGACGCTAGCACGAGGATTCAACGTTAAGCAAGGACAGAGCTGCTGCTCCTGGCTCTTGCAACGCATCTCAGTGCTTTAGTGAGTGATTACGGGAAGCAGATCTTCTCCACTGTCTCACTGCTGAAGCGTAATTCAGACAGCTGCTAGCAACCAGCTTAGCCGTTGTTAGTGGTTCCGGGTGGGTATTTTCAATAACAAGACCGCCGTTGTGTGAAAAAAAATACTTTTTCTCCCTGGTTCCTATCTCTCCTTGCTGTCTCTTGCTACTTTTCCGATGGTAAGCGAACAAAATGCGTAATATTTGTGCGCGTGTTTGTGTGTCTACGTGAACTCGTGTGCTGCCTCGTCTTGGAGTTACCTGCAGAAGAAGACGGTGAAAGAAATAAGGACGGATTCTTCGCCTGAGTGCCCTAAAGAGACTCGGCTAGGAAGCACTACTCCCAAAGAGGAAAGGATGATCGTGCACGAAAGTTTAGTTCTTTGAAGAGTTTGCAGAAGTAGGAGTGGAGAAACGAGGAGGGAATTCCTTCTCCCTCTTGAGTTTCTGCCATTGGAGTGGACTGGTAGGTACTTGGAACAGTTGTGCCGCTGTTAGAGCCCTCGAGGTACGCCACCGAGACAGGTTGCGTCCTCCTCTGATCTCGACTTATCCGTCTTCATTTCTTTTTGAGGTATTGTTTCGACGTCGATCCTCGATGCTGGTGAGCAAAACTCGGAGAGTGTCTCGCGGCGCGTGAGCTGACTGACTTAGTTGGAATTTACGCGTTCTTTAACGACAGAACTTTGTAAGCTTCGAAGTGGTTTAATATTTTTCTTGCTTTGCGTTTGATTTTTCCGGGGATTTTTGCATCCGGAAAAATTCAGAGACGGCTATATTTATAAAGAGGTCGTCACCGCCGTTAAGGAAAATTTAAGTATCTGGATTGTTGGAAAGGAAACTAAATTTCGTTGTTAGTTCTGATTTTTTTCTGACTGTAATAAGGACATAATGGATAAAGGAATCAGATTTTTTGTCGTGATAGTAGCTTCTGTTTTCTTAAAAATACAAATAGGTAAGTGATACTGATTTCTGTTCCCTAAATATTTTATTGATTTATTTGGTTTGTTTAGTCATTTCTGCATTATAATCCTTATAAAAATGTTAACGTTCTTATTATTATTAGTATATTTTTAGATGCAATAAAATAAATATTGACTCTTAAATTTTCTGGTTAACTTGAAACTCGAGATATAACATCAAAAGAAGTCTGTAAAAATAAAAAATATCACTGTGGATTGCGAATTTGTATTATAAATGTATCCATTCAACACTACTGAACAGACCAGAAATATAAAAAATTGAGTTTGTGCGTGGGGTGGATGGTAAATGAAAAAACGAATTGAAATTTATGAAAACTTTGTTTTTTTTTCCTTTGCTTTTACAGTCTTTAGAAATTTTCGAGAAAAATACAGGTACAATAATTTTTTTTTATATATTTTTCGCCTCCATTCCGGTTGCTAGCACCCTCAAGGGTGGGGGATGGGGGGCAGCCCTCTAGATCGGACCCTGCTACTGAGAGAAGCTACTGAAAATTCGCCCGAAAATTTCAAGTAATCAGCGCTCACCCAAGTGAGTTTGATGGTTAAATTTGCTTAAAATATCTTGAATTGGTAACATCTAAACTAAAAAAAAAAAGATATGTGATATTACTCAGTAAAGATATCTGATAACGTAGTTCTCATGCGACAAAAGTTGTTAGATATTACTACTCTAAGAGGGCCTTTTGTTCATACAGTGGGTTAAATGACCAGGTCACAAGCACTCTAATGCCCAAATTTGGTCAGGGTAAGGTTTGGGTTGTTTTACCCCTGGGCAGCACTTTTTGGAACACAGTAGGCTGAATGACCAGGTCATATGGACTCTGAAGGCTCAGAGAGGGGGAGGAACCCACCGAACAGTTGTTGAGAGACAGATGGTCGCCTCCTGTCAAGGGCATCCAGCGTGTTCTTTAACGTGCACAGGGTATGGCTCTCCCTCACACAGAACTACGTCTTAGCGTCCGATTCGACCGACGGCGGCCTTTCCAAGCCCATCGGTGTCCTCTATTGACCGTGAGAAGGATGAGGAATTTGCCGAGATAAATCTCAACGCTAGCCCAGCTTGGACCCGAACTACAAGTTAAGAACCTGGTGCGCTACCGACTGAGCTACTCCCGCCTCATGATAGGTTAAGGAAATTCATTGGATAGCTGTAAGAAGATAGATGATAGCCTTCCGTCAAAGCCATCCAGCGTGTTCTTTAACGTGTAAAGGGTCTATAGCTTACATCCCATCAAAACACGCCAAAGGCTTTGCGTTCTATCCAATGAACGATCACCTTTCCAAACCCATAGGTATTTTTGACAGAATTAGAATACCTATAGTCATAGTGGCGGTTTAACAGAGATAAATCTCCAAGCTAGCCAAGGAGGGACTCGAACCTGATAACTGCAGATAACGAGCCGGATGCGCTACAGATTTAGCCAATCCCCTCCCCAGTGACATAAGTATTTAAGGCTAAGAATTTCCCTAGTCATGGAAATTAACTAAATTTAGACCTCCCCCCCCCCTATCCAGAGAAGAACGCAGTATGAGGAAGTAGGGAAAAATAATGTTCGTATCTTTCGAAAATAAATAATTTCATACACTGTTATCTTATTTAAAATTAGTTTTAAAACGCAGTAATCTATTCACGATTTTAAAGTTTACAATTTATATGTTTTTATCTCGATAAAATGGGGAAAAATTAGTTTCCCTGGAATGGATAGAAAAGATGGAACTGTTGTGACACACATCTTTAACCCCCCAAACATCCCGTGACAGGTTCTGAAGAAATTTCTTTATGCCATTTTTGAATGCAACTAACTGCAGAGGAAAGTTCGAAAATGTCGCATTTCAATTTATACTTCTATCATTGGGTCTTATTAACTTAAACATCAGCTCAGCTGATGGCTTTGAAACTAAACTCATTCTGCAGTTTATACACCCAGCGCTTAACGGCTATCCTTAACGAGTATTTGCACCAACCACACCTGATGACTTAACACGTTGCAATTACGGAACATTTGGCGTTTAGTATCAGGTTTCTAAACTCTGATCAAATTATGATGTCCCTTTTACTCACACGGAGTTAAGCCTTAAAGTGCTGGAAGTAATAATATATCTCAGATCAGAAGAAAATCCTTTGAGAAACTGCAGTTACCAAGATAATGTTTTCTAAGTTTTTTTTCCACAGAAATCGGCCATTTTAAAAATTTTTATTTTCAGTCTTTAAAATTTGCGATCTAAATTGATAAGACGAAATAAAGCATTACATCAACGCTTTTTGCGGGGGATGGGGAGGGGGTTGATTCAGTAGGTAGAGCGCCAGGCTCGTAATCTACATTACCTTGGTTCGAGTCCCAAATATGGCAGCGTTACGATTTATTTTTCTCCGCAAAACCCCCAATTTATCTTCGATCACAAAAGGGACACCTATGCGATTGGAAAGGACGCTATCTCCCGGATGTGGCATAAATCCGTGGTTCCGTGTGCAGGAGAGACATATACTGCTCACGCTATTTAAATTTATTGGTAACACATTATTATGAATAATGCGTTACTAACGTATTATACATAAATTGGCCTGATTAAGAACACCCTGGATGACGTTATCGAGAAGTTTTCATCTTCTTAATCTATCCAGTGGGTTTCTTTCCTTTAAATTCTCTGAGCCTTCGGGGTTCTTGATACCTGACCATTTTAACATATTAAGTGTATAAAAGTACCGCTCAAAAGTAAAACAGCCTTTCCCAGCATTAGCGCTCTGGTTTGCATCGGAGTTCGTGTGTTGTTTTCTTCCTTCTTTTAATATCTCCAAATTAAAATTTTACGGAGAACGTGCGTTGAGTTGCTACCATTTTCTTGATCTTTTGAAATTCCTTCCAAAATAATATGTATAATGCATTAGTAGTAAATGTCGATGCATTATAGTAAAAAATAGATAATTAATGCCCCCTCATGCAGCTGCTGTCACAGAGATCTGACAGGAGCCTGCTTGTGAGAAAAGCACAGCAGAAATACAAAACAAACACCCATACCTTAACCGGGACAACCCAGGTGATTGTACTCGGCCATTAATGACTCTGGTGCAACTTTCAATGTGCATTGAACAAGAAAAAATGTGGAAACATATAATTATCCTTTTCAAATAAATCTGTGTATATATTATTATGTATAATTAAATGCACTTCCTTTGCAGATATAGCAAGGCATGATCTATCCATATGTTATTTTAGAATGAGTTATAAATCCAATTGAATTATCTTTTTTTTTTCACTATATGGATTTAAATAAACAATATATAAAATTTAGTTCTTTTTTTTTCAAATATTTTATTTTCTAAACATTAATAATTAAATGCTATTTATTTCGATTGTCACATAAACTGTTTCTCTCTATTAATTATTGCAGGATTAGGTTTAAAATTTATTCAATTTTTTTCGGGTTTTTTTCCCCTTCAAAACTAACTCTGCCACCACAGTGAATTCAGTTTTAAAAACCCGTCACGTTAAAGACCAAAAACTATTTTCTGTTAATCAGTTTATGAACATTTATTAGACACAGTTTTTTCTACCACATTAAGATGCTATACGAGTTTAATAAAGGATATTTTGTAAAATGAGAATTATGAGTGTAAGGCAATGCACGAGCATAAAATAATAATTCTTCATAAGTGTAATTAATTTTTATGAAGTTTGACACCTGTACTAAATTTAATAAAGTGGAATAATCTGCAAAGGACTGTTTCAACTTAGTTCAATTCTTTTTTCTTTCAAAAACCATTAATTGCAGAAATTGAAACGGAAAATTACAAAATTTCCACGCATTAATAAGAAACTGACTTTGAAAATCTCCAACTTCTATAATAAGCTTTGATGGTGAAATATTGATGAAGATGAATTAAATATTTACATTAAGTATATTTAAATCTTAAATTTCAAAAATATTCGCTCAGCATTTAAAGAGTTATGGAAGCTGAAATATCAGTACACAATAATCCGTATTCAAGGACAGATTAAGGTATCCTGGAGATACGAAATGTTCGTATCTGCAGGATACTTTAATCTGTCCTTGAATCCTCCCACAAAGTTGGGGGGGCTCCAAAAATGTTAGGTAGTCCTTCCCCCAACAATGTGGGAGGACGGGGGAGAGTACTCAATCTAGAAAATTTTTTATAACTCACTAATGGGGAAAAATATATTCGAAGGGTTAAATAAATTGAATTACAGAAATTCATAAATAGAATACCTGATAGTGTTATATAAACTAGCGCACACTGAAAAATAAACAAAACAAGAATTATAAGCCAAGACAAATATTTGCTCCTTGTAGTATATATTTACAAAAATCACACTATATGTGGTATTAATCAAAAGAATGAGATGAGTAACTACTGTAAGTAGTAATTTAGTAATTATTTTACCAAATGTTGCAAAAAACAAATTGAGTTTTGAGGCCATTCTACGAACGTCGGGCCTCCAGGGGAATTACCACTGTCTGTATTGATTTCAGAACGAACTGGGATTGACTCAGTCAGTGTAATTTGCCGTTCCCAGGTTCGAGTCCCACCAGCGTTTACATTTTTCTCCGCTAAACCCCCACCCTTCCCTTGGTCAGAAAGGGGACACCGATGGGCTTGGAAAGACTGCCGTCCGTAGGAAGGGACATAAAGCCATGGCGTCATGTGCGCAGACAATACCTGTGTACGTTAAAGAACACGCTGGATGGCTTTAATTGAAGGTTACAATCTATATCTTAAAAGCTGTCCAGTGGGTTCCCTTCCCCCCAACCTTCTCTGTGCCCTTGGTGTCTTTATGACATGGCCATTTAGCCCATTGTGTGAAGAAAAAAACGTGCATCTCAGAGGTAAAGCAACTATCTTACTTTGACGAACTTACATTCTTCTCATTTCTCAATCCATCCTTTACGAGATGTGTTCGTGACATTATCTATCATTTGGCTATTACCTCAGTTGCATTTTTAATGGAAATGAGGGAGGTTTTGGTGTGTGACCGTGATATACGTGGAAGAGAATGAGAAAGGTACATTTTTCTTAAGCTTCACCCTTGATGTTCTATGAGCAATATTCAATTTCATAAAAAGAAATTATCATTATATACCAAGAGGGAAAAAATAGTTTGTTTCTGAATATTTTATTTCAGTATATTTCCTTTTTGGACATTATTGACGCAGTGCAGAAAACATAGTCGATATTGTACCAGACCGCTGATGCTATGTTTACAGCTTCAGTCTCCTTGGAAGCGGTTTAAGTCATTAACAGTTTGTCGGTTTCCATCTTCAACTAGCAGTTTCAATCGCCAAATTTATTAGTAATGTTCATCTCCAACTACTGTATGTTAAAAAAAATAAAATAAATACACCCTCAAGCAGCTGCTTGCCACAGAGGTCTTACAGGAGCCTGTCAGTTTATATGTCATAGTAGAAGGTCTGAGAGGATGGAAGGACCTCAGCAGAAAAACGACACAAACAGCCATGCCTTACCCGGGGCTCGAACCCAGGTCCCTTAGATCAGTAGCCAAGCGCGCTAACCACTCGGCCATGGGACGACACTGTATGTTAGAAGCTCCGAATGCCAATTTTATTAGCAGTTCCTATCTCCAACTATGTTCAGCATTTTCAATCGCGAACTTTGTTAGCTGTTTCCATCTGCAACTATAACTCAGCAACTTCAGTCTCCAAATCTGTTAGCAGTTTCCATTTGCTACTCTCTTACCAGCTTCAGTCTTCAACTCTATTAGGAATTTCCTTCCCCAATTAAATATAATACAGAATTAGATGTTAGTATACAGTTGTATATTAACAGCTTCAGTCTTCTGCTCTATTAGAAGTTTAAGCTTCAGACTCTATTTGTAGCTTCAGTTTCAGACTTTATTAGTAGTTTCAGCTTCAAACTCTATTAGCAGCTTCATCTTCATACTCTATTAGCAGCTTCATATTAGCATCAAACTCAATTAGCAGTCTATCAGACTCTATTAGCAGTTCATCTTCAGACTATAGTAGCAGCCTCAGCTTCAGACTCACAGCAACGTCAGCTTCAGATTCTATTGCAATCTCAGTATTCAATTTTGTTAGCAGCATACTTTTCCAGTTCCTAATGTAACTGGAAAAGTCTGTTACTCTTCAACTCTGTTAGCAGATCTAATCTCTTTTCTCTTTATTTCTTCACCATGCTCATGATTAGAAAACTGGACGCTGTCTTGCAAAGGCCATGGTCTGTACTACTATATCTAACTTGAGAACTCTGTTAGCAGCTTCAATCTTTAATGATATTAACAGTTTCTATCTCTCACACACATCATAGCAGCTTCAATCCGTATTTGAATTTGGAACTTCAGACTCTTGAATTTTGTGCTTAAATAATGCTTTGAAATTTAAGAAAAAATAAAGAAAACTGACATAAATATTGTACGAAATTTTATTCAAAATTTATTGAGTGGATTGTTATAAATTTCATTATTTTATCTCTGTGATATTAATTTGCTAAACGACGAGATAAACGACGAGGTCACAAGACGGATTTGCTAAACGACGACAATCCCAGACGGTTGGGAAATGAAACCCACTGAAAGCTGTTAAAAAAAAAACCTTTAAAAGATTTTTAGATATTTTTTAACTTGTACAGAGTATGGTTTAACACGTCATCGGACGGACTGCGACCATTGTCAAGTACCGTCATCCTTTTTCTTACAGAGGTCAGAAGAGTATAAACAGAGACAAATTTTAATTAGTCAGTTGGGATTCGAATCTCAGATTACGAGTCTGGTGAGCTACTGACTGATCCAAAAACCCTTATCAAAGAGTTTGTGTAACTCGCCATTTCTCGCTACCATTCTATTTCCAAGAATGAGTTCCTCTTCGAAGTCAAGACGTGTTTGGTTAAAATAATAAAAATTTCATTAATGCTTGAGAATGATTATGGAGCAAACCTCCAAAATAAACAAACGATAATGTTCCAATACAATCAAAGTTTTCTATTCAGTCAAATAATTGGAAAAGTATGGTTTCAGTTACTGTAGAGACCTACTAAGTACAGGAAATGTAATATCCAATCCGTGTTACCCAACGTTCATTTGTCATCTCTGTTGCTCTTTATTTTTACATTGATCTCTAAATTCTCAGCAGGAGCTGATAGCTACATTGCAAACATTGCATTCCACAACCCGGTTTCTCCTGGCATTTCCAGCAGCCCAACTAAATAACAATAAATACGGGCTTTACTTCCAAAGAACCGTAAAGCGAAAAGTGTAAATGTTTGTTTATTAAAACAACCATGCTGCTGGCTTTCCGCCGCAAAATTAATTACTAAAACAATTTGTTGTTATCGTTTAGTTGTTCGTAACTAAGCAACTAAACATGCCCGCATCCAAGGAAGAAGCTTCAAGTCTACGCCTTTGTCATCTATGGTCTCATCCTGTGACGTCACGCTCTACTTCCCACATTCCTAGCATTGTTTACAGCGACTGCTGCGCCTATGACAGCACATGGCCGAAGGCTGTCGTCAACAAGCATCTTCTATGAGAGCCAGGATCTTCCCATTTATTTAACTTCAAGAGGAGGTCTTTATGTAATAATACATTGAAAATATCTTCAACGATTGGCATCCTTGAGCTTCTCAAGTGTGCTGCTTTACAGACGCAAATTGGAAGCTGGGACTTCATTATATGTGGTTAAACGTAATAAATATTTGATAGCCTATGTCGGATTTAATCTTGATCGTATCGTGAATAAAATTCTGTGAAAGGATGTTAACGTTTCTCCTCCAGCGTCAAATTATGTACAAAGAAGAAGAATGTTTACGTATAACATTTTTTTTCTGTTAAAAGCGGTACTCTGAATGCAATCTCTGATAAATGATCTATCACTTTATCGAACTAGTTGTAGGATATAAAACCAAAACTTTCACAATTTATATACGCAAGGGTTTATCATCGATTAAATTTTCTGGAGTTCGTCGGCTGTCATTTCAACATAAAGAGGATTATGTTTCAGGAAAGTGTTATTTAGGTGCTTGTTGGGTGATGCTGTGTTTAATGATTTTTTAAATATCTATGTTTTAAGGAAAATGATTTATACAGCGAAGGATGAGAGAATAATTTTTTTCTGCAAGGAAATATTCCATTTCTTCTGATTTTAGCTTTGGCCATTCCTGTAGAAACTTATGAATAACATGATTATCTAGATCAGAGTTCCCCAATATTTACGGCGTCATGGAACCCTTACGAATAATAATTTTTTTCACCTGACCCACCCTTCCAAGTTTAATTCTGTATACCTTCTTCCCGTCATTACTCGATGTATTTCAACTAAACTATAGATCCTCGTAATAAGGACTCCCTAAAAGTCTCAAAAATCGGTTGGGGAGGGGTTTGGTCAGTTGGTATCGCGCAACGCTCAATCTCTAGTTTCTCCGCTAATCTCTTCCCCATCCTCTATCAGAAAGGGTATACCGATGGACTTGGAAAGGCAGCCGTCTGTCGGAATGGACGTACGACGTGGCTCTGTGTGAAAGAGAGCCTTTCCTGTGCATTAAAGAATACGCTGAATGGCCCTGACGGGATATTTCCATCTGTCTCGTAACAGTTGTCCAGTAGTTCTTCTTCACCTAACCTTCTCTGAACCCTTTGGATCCTTGAGACCTGATCATTTAACACACTGTGTTAAAAAAAGTGTTGCTCGAACGTATAACAACCCAACTCCCTCAATCTCCCCAGTTGCTTCTCACTTTATGTGACTGTCGAAATTTCTACAGAAATAAGCTAGAAATAAATATATATATATATAGATTAAGGAAATATATATGTAATGGAGTTATATTTATTAGCAATAGAAGGCCAAAAATCTGGAATGTTTGGAAATTCAGAATTCTAAAACAAAAATAAATACAAAATATGTAAGGCAAATAAAAGAATGGATCCCGAGTGTCCACAGTCATCAATCAAAGTAACGACACAGAGTATTTAGTGCAACTCTAGAGAGTTAAAATAAGTTAATCTAATCATTTATTATTTATTATATTGAACATTTATATTGTTATTTTGCAGTAAACTTACTGTACTTCATGAATTTGGAATATTTTATTGGAAAACTGTAGGAGACTGCAACATTCTCAAAATCTCACATATTTTCAATATGCTTAGTACCTGCTCCTGCGAATGAACGACACTTTATTGCCTAAAGTTGTTTTCTAACTCTGTAGATTACAGAAAATATCTTTTCGGCATAATAAACTTGAAAAATAACGAAGGAAATTTATCTAGTAACAAAATTTAACTAGATGTTTAAAATAAATAACACATTACCTTTAGCAGCAGCATCTAACTATGTTTTTAACGGGCTAAATGACAAGGTCACAAAGATCCCAATGGCTCAGAAATGGTTGGGAAAACGGATCCGCTGGACAGCTGATAGGAAACAGATGGGAGCCTTCCGTCAAGGCCACGCAGTGTAATCTTTATCGTGCACAAAGTATGGCTCTCCTGCACAAGGATCCACGCCTTAATGTTCCATCTGAAGGGTGGCGACCTTTCCAAACCCATGGGGGTTCCTTTTCTCACCGAGGTTAGGGTAAAAGTTAGCGGAGATAAAATCTTAACCTATAGTTGGGACTCCAACTTCGGAACTTCAGATTATAGTCCTGTCCACTACCGACTGAGCCGCACCTTTTTATGTCGGAGAAGTGGCTAAAATTGTCGACCTTTTTTAATATAAATTCAATGAATTGCTTATTTTTAATTTCACCTGGTGTATGTTGGGGTGGTTAACCTCTACTTTGACAACACTACTAAGTATTTTTGCGAAAAGACTGCACACTTAAGTCTGCGTATGTTGAGCTTAAGTACGCAAAGATAGAACCTGTGCACCTCATATCTTATGATTTCTCTCTGTATGATGGATTATTGATCTTAATTCGTATACACCACACACGGTGCGTGATCCACATACCTTTTATGACTGAAAATGTAATACATATAACAATGCCAGCACAGTTGGGTCTTGGAACTTGGAAATTGCAGATTAAAAGCCTGATACACTACCGACTACAGCAATTCCATCCACCCTACAGAAGAGAAAACATCCTATCTTAATTAGTGATTAACAACACACGTAATCAGGTGTAATTCGCAAGATTATCTACGATTTAAAATGAGAGTATTTGAAATCTTACAGAATATTGCAGCTTTTAATTCCAGTAGTCACAGACTAAGAAATAAGTTACTCTTACAGAGATATTCTAGTTTAGGGGTTCTCAACGTGGGGTACGCGGTAAAAATTTTTTTGGTACGCCATGAGCTTCATATGTCGCTAGATCTAGTAACAAGTCTATTTCACTGATTACCCAGTAAAATGTTTATAATTTTATAAGATTTGTTAAATTGTTTATGTCATTTATTTTGTACTTATCGATATATATATATTTATGAATACAAAATTTAATGTATATATATATATGTTTTATTTTATTCCCATTATTATACTATAACTAAAGTTTGATCTATCTATACAGTTACATACACATTTCCAGGTGGTACGTGAAGCATAAAAGTTTGAGAACGACTGCTCTAGTTTATCAACTCATGAATTCGAGGAATTTCAGATACGTTTAATTCGTTACTGCAAGTCATAACACAAAATATCAGTGACTTTCCTTTTTTGGTAACAGAATACCTGTAATCACGTGTCATATAGACCCTCATCAGATTCACTCTGTACGTAACTGCAAAAGAATTTCCATTTAAACTAATGTGACTTTGCCCAAGAAAAAATTGCATGGAACAATTTTTTTTGCACCGAGAAATCCTCGATGTTCTTAAAGATTCAGTGTTTTATAGAGTTTTACACATCCTGTTTTAACACCTGCTCAAACTGGTCAAACCAATCACATTTATTCTCACGCTATCTACGATTTTTTGCACGATATTCTGAACGTCAGTTCACGATCTTATAATGGCTCCTTGGCGCTCGGAATATATCAATCATCTTTGATGCCTTTAGATCGCTCTTAGATGTAGAAGAAAGTTGGGCGGTTTTAGTTCGGATTCTCGAACGTGTACAGGGGGGTATGGCTCTCCTGCACGGTGGCACGGCTTTGCGCCCTATCCAACGGACGACAGCTTTTCCAACCCCATCGTTGTCCCCTTTCTGACCGAGGAGAGTATAGGGATTTAGCGGAGATAAATTTAAATGCTAGCACAGATGGGACTCGAACCTGATAATTGCAGATTAGGAGCCTGGTGCGGTACCGACTGAACTAACTCCTTCCACAGGTGCCTGGTAAATGACTCGAAACACAGATGCGCAAATATTTGTTTGCATACAAGATAAACTCATATAGAGTGCACAGTTACATATTATAAAAAACAATTGGCTGTTCATCTGGCACAGTCATTCAGGGTTGATAACAAACAGAAGGGTACTGTGCCTATGTGGGCCCCAGTGGCGGCTCGTAGCTAAAATTAGTGGGGGTGCTGGTCCAGAAAATGTTTAGCTTTTGTACCTCTTTTACCTCTTTTCTTAACTGCAACTTTCTCATGGAGAGACAGCTGTGAAAACTTAAGCTCTTGAAGTTCACTTACAGTCACAGAACTTATTTCTTGGGGATGCAAGGCCATGGTTAAAGTTTTCTGTTAAATAAAAGAACCGAAAAAAAATGAATCAAATAGAATAGCTGGAAGAAGGATAATAATCTAATTCTACACTTTATCACATTCAAGAATATGGTACAGTCGCTCAAAAAAGTATCCGAACGCTATGGTTGATTAAAAAAATTCAGAAAAAATATCTGGCAACGATTTTTTCAGAATTTAATGATCTAGCATCCTTCGTGTGCAGTACACGAAGGATGCCAGATCACAAATTCCTGAAAAAATCGTTGCCAGATATTTTATTTGAATGTTGTAGTCAACCATGGCGTTCGGATACTTTTTTGAGCGACTGTACACGGTTTTTAAGCACAACACACGCGGAGTAAAAAAAACTACCTTCAACCAGCACGCCAGGGTCGGCACTGTGGGAATGACAGCGCTTTCTCTCCCTTGCAGCGTCGCGTGTAGCTTCCTATGTGTGCATGGGCACAACAGTCAAACACCTCGCCGCTAGTACTGTGAAGCGTACAGTTCCATACAAAGATTTTTGTATCTTTTCATAAACTGGAAGATGCCTACTGACATTAAGCTTAAGGATTATGTATTGTACAAGTATAAAGAAAGAATTAAAGAAAAAAGACTCATTATATTAAATGTTATCGATAATATCAAGTTGAAATTGGGGATGCTGCAGTTCCACAGTGCCTATACGCGAGCCACCACTGGTGGGCCCATTACAACACAAAAGGAAATGGCTAAACAATAAGCCTGGACGATTTGGATTCTCGAAAAAGCCTGGATCCTCGAAAGTCTTATAAATTAAACATATGGTCAGAGCAGGGTCACTAAATAAATAGGGCTTGGACAGCCGTTAATGGAAAGAGGAAATAAAAGAAATTTAATTTATGTAAAAGTTTTAATAGAATCCTTGAACAAGGTCCCCGTATTTTGCGAGTTCGACCTTCACTAGAAGAAGGACTATCCCGCAGTAACTGTCCCGCAGAAAATAAAAAATGCTATTGGGTAAAAAAAATTAATAAAAAAAATCTGATTTTATTCATCATGATGAAAAATATTGAAGGTAATAGGGTATGTGCGACATGAAAGATCCGTGTTTGGATCCTCACCCCGGACAACGTTTTACTGATGGTGGTTAAGTCCTACGAAATTAAAAAATTCCAAATGGGGAATCACAAGGGTTTTATTGACGGATGAATCTTGGATCTGCGCTGCTTTCATATCGGGTCTTACAACATGAAAACCCACTCGCAGCCTTGACTGCTGCTTTAGAATCCGAAATTTTTACAAATCCAGAGACGGTTCTCTGCATTCCCAATTCTACCCTTTAATGATAGATCAGAGTTTCAATGTTGACTTTTGAAATTATGCGCCATAAACCTCCAAGATTTGAGCGTATTATTCTCCATCGGGTTGATGCCGTCAGATATCTGTGCTTCCGCATCAGGACTTGTCTTGGAAAGTGATTTTACGTTTGCCTCAATTACTCTCAGCCGTTACGAGACATGGTTTAAAAATACTTATTACCGTTGTATCCTCAGTACTGGGAAGTAACGCTACTCGAAGAAAAATCAGCTATGGGAGTAATCATTAATCTACAAGCGCTCGAAAAGTTTTTAAAAATCACCTCTTCAACCGTTTATCGGCGAACGTAAAGACGCTGACGAAATTCACTTTACAAGGTCAGATATTTTAATCAGGTAAAGACTGCATGGCAGAATGCTATAGAAAGTAAGAATGCTAAAAGTAGAATTCACACGTTTCCGTAAAAAACTTTAGTTCCAACATGAGTTAAAGGAGTAGAGAACATTAGTTTTAACACTAACCTACTATGCAGATAAAAAAAACAATACCTTTACAAACTATGAGCGTGAAAAATCCCAAGACCAGCAATACCCTTCTAAATATAGGCACACACTCTTACTTCAGCATCGCCTCTGTTACAAATCACGTGATTCTAAAGAAATGCAGGGACACGTGCGCAGCAGCAGTGATGACCACGTTTTATTTCGACGTGATTTACTACGTTAAACGTGATTTGAAAATAAAACGTGCTAAATCACTTTAAACGTGATTTAAACGTGATTTACCACGTTTTATTTCGACCGGGGGTTTTTAATGATGAGGAACAGAGTTTTTGATAAGTGTTTAATTACTAAGGAATAAAAATGGGCAATACAGGGAATATACAACTTTGTGAGCTGATTTTCTATGTTTAGGGAACTTTTAAAAGGATGGGAGTTTGTGAAGTTTGAATAGAGGTACCTTTTGATTTTTAATAAAGGGGAGGGAATTTTGATAAGAGTTTAATTACTAGGGAATTGGGAGTTGATTAGCGGACTTGGCAAAACGAATGTGGATAACAAGAAAGTTTGTGAAGTTTTAATAGAGTGAACTTTTGATAAGGGGGTGTAATAAATGGGAGGGGGGTTTTAATGAGTGTTTAATTAATAAGGAATAAAAATGGGTAATACAACTTTGGGAGTTGATTTTCTGTGAGTGACTGCTATCGAAAGTTTTGCAATTATTTAGAGACTTGCATCATCCCTTTCTGCGTGAGGTTGCCACCCATGCAATTATTCTGAGGCTTGCATCATCCGATCGTTGCCACCCGAAGTTTAGTTGGTAAGGGACTTATTCGGAGATTAAGGGGGACTTAAAATATAGGTGGGTCAACCAGGAGTCTTTAATGACGAGTTGGCTGAAAAATCGGGAAATTAGAGTTGAAATAGGGGTTTTTCCGAAAATATTACTCCTCATAGTCACCAGATGGCGCCAGGGGTTAAAAGGGGGCGGGGGTAAGGAAGGGGGTTAATAAGGGGGAAGGAATTTTTAGTAAGGGAGAATCAAAAATCAGAAAATTAGAGCTGAAATAGGGGTTTTCCGAAAAAAGTACTCCCATAGTCACCAGATGGCGCCAGGGGTTAAAGGAGGGGGGGAGGAATTTTTTTTCTAATAAGGAGGAGGAATTTTTCATATGGGGGAGTCAAAAATCGGGGAATTTGAGCTAAAATAGGGGTTTTTCCGAAAATAGTACTCCTCATAGTCGCCAGATGGCGTCACGGGTTAAAAAAGAGGGGAAGGAAGGGGCTTTTTAATAAGGGGGAGGAATTTTTAATAAGGGGGGGTCAAAAACAGGTAAATTAGAGCTAAAATAGGGGTTTTCCAAAAATAGTACTCCTCATAGTCGCAAGATGACGCCACAGGTTCAAAGAAAAGGGGGAAGGGTTTTTTTTTAATAAGGGGGAGTCAAAAATAGGAAAACTAGAGCTAAAATAGGGGTTTTTCCGAAAATAGTACTCCTCATAGTCGCCAGATGGCGCCATGGGGTTAAAAAAGGGAGGAAGGAAGGGGGTTTTAATATGGGGGAGGAATTTTTAATTACTTATTAATTATGAATTATTAATTATGATATTAATAAGGGTGTGATCAGTGACATCATAGGGAGCGTGGCCGGAAGTGACGTCATAGTGGGAAAGCACTGTGCAAAGGGTGATTCGTATAATGGGACTACACTACTGCAGTAGCAGAAAAACTAATTTGGAAATATATATGCATGTATATATTATATTTTTAAAGAGTTTGAATCATACTATTATATCTGAAAATTCCACTGGGGGGGCGGGGGTGGCTCAGTCGGTAGCGCGCCAGGCTCGTAATCTGTAGTTCCCAGGTTCGAGTCCCAACTGGGCCAGCGTTGAGATTTATCTTCGCAAAATTCCCCGCCCTGCCCACGGTCAGTAGGGGACACCGATGGGCTTGGTAAAGGCCACCGTCCGTCGGATGGGACGTTAAGCCGTGGCCCCGTGTGCAGGAGAGTCATACCCTGTGTACGTTAAAGAACACGCTGGATGGCCTTGACGGGAGGCTACCATCTGTCTCCCAACAGCTGTTCCAGTGGGTCCCCTCCCCCAACCTTCTTTGAGCCTTCGGGGTCCTTGTGACCTGGCCATTTAGTCCATGGTGTGCAAAAGAGTGCCGCTCAGAGGTAAAACAATCCAATCCAATTCCACTGGTAGTTATTATTTTTAAAAACTTGGTAATTAATTTTGAAATATTCTTAAATATTTCTTGAAAATTATTTTTGAAAATTAGTAAATTATTTTATTTTACTTGATTTAAAAATAAATATCGTTAAGTTTAGATAAATTAAATGACTTAAATTTTTATGCATAATTAATTTCCGTTTTTCCTTCCCACCTTTTCATCAACGGCTGTCAACCTTGGTCAAACACTGTCACGTGATATCTTTAAGGCATTCTAAAATTCCTCGGCCAATGAGGTGTATCCACGTTTCTTATATCATGATTCTCACCGAGGTTCTGCGAGAAGTCTTCGGGGTTTTCCACAGCAAGTATAGATTCCCAAGTAAATAGGAGAAAAAATTCCTGAAAAAAAAAAAGAATATCTTGCAATTGCAAAAAAAGAAAAGAATAATTCATCTTTTACTTCAGTTTTTAACTGCATGCGAAACACATTTTTCATCTCTGGCGAATAGTAAGAATAAACAAAGTAATCCTATGCATTCAGTGGAAGAAGAATTGCGAATTTTTTAATCCAAAATTCGTCCAAGAATTTATGATTTATTCAAGGAAAAAAATTAGGTCAAACACCGAATAATTAATAATTAAACCTGCCTTCTGATAATCCTTTGGTCCAATGATTAATGTAATAAATAAAAAAAAAACGTTTTTGAAAGCACAAAAAAGCTTAAAATCTCTCTCTTTTTTCGTTGGGAGGAATGACTGGAAAAAAATTCTTTTGTATATCGGGTTTTATAAAATTTGACAACATCGTTCAGGGAGTTCATCTATTATTATTATTATAAGGCTGGGAAACACTGCTTTAGTCTATCTGAATGCCTAAAAAATATTAAACTATATAATTCGGTATAAAAGCTTAAGATTTTTAAAAAAGTATTAAAATGTTGTGCTACATTTCTGTGACAATCATAAGGGAATTTAAAGAATCAGGGATATCTGGATTGTGCGAACCCATATGATCCCATCTACAGCCTTATCTTAATTTGATTCTTGTTAGAACGAAAGAAATGTGATCAAATTTCAGCGAGAGCAATATAATGGTCCTTATTAAACAGATCATTTCAGCGAGAGCAGTATAAGGATCCTTATTAAAAATACCCGTATTTTTAAGTGTTATAATTTATTAAATAATTAAGCAACAAGAGTAATTGTGTGACCAAAATGTCAAGAAACTCACTAGGATTCCTAGTTATGACGGTAGTATCACATGTAATGCTTTAAATGTCAATTTACCGAATCGCTGCGGGGAGGGCTCAGTCGGTAGCGCGCCAGCGTCATAATCTGCAGTTGCCAGGTTCGAGTCCCAGTTGGGTTAACATTGAGATTTATCTCCGCAAAACTCCCCGCGCATGCTCAGTAGGGGATACCGATTGGCTCGGAAAGGCCGCCGTCCATCGGATGAAATGTCAAGCCGTAGCCGCATATGCGGGAGAGTTTGTACGTTATAGAACAGGCTGAATGGCCTTGACGGGAGATTACCATCTGTCCCCCAACACCTGTCCGGTAGGTTCACTCCCCAACCTTCTCTGAGCCTTCGAGATCCTTATGACCTGGCCATTTAGCCCATTGTGTGCAAAAAGTGCCGCTGAGAGGTAAAACAATCGCTTGAGTGGTAGAGGTGAACGATCCTAACATCCTCCCCCCAAGAAGTCCAGATTTCATACCATTGCACTTCTTTTTTTTTTTTGGGGGGGGGGAATACATAAAAAACATCGTTTATTTGAAAAAAAATATGTAATTTACGACCTTTAAATATGCTGAGGCCCTGCCATCCTCTCAGACCTTGTACTATGGCATATAAACTGACAGGTTCCTGTCAAACCTCTGTGGCAAGCAGCTGCTTGAGGGGGTATTTATTTTTATTTATTAAAGGAAGGATTCACCCCAGTTGTGGAAAGTGCTATACCACACATGCTGAACCCAGTATGGACAGAAGTTGAATGTCGTATCACCAATAACGCCGACATTGAAGTCTGTTGAAAACAAAACTAAACTTTTAGTCTCCCGATATTTTATACACTCAGTTATTTTTCTTACTTATTATTCAAAGAAATATAACACTCTAGGTGTTATATTTTAGATGAACATGACTGAACAAAAGAAAAAAACAAATTGAACTAAACGATTTGTTTTTAAATTATGTTCAATATTTTAAAATTTAATTTTAACCATCCCTTTCAATTAAATGAAGAATATTTAATTCAAATTTATTTGTTTTATTCCGATAGCGGCGCTCCAAACTTTAAATATTTTATTTTTTCCAGTAAAACGAAAGTAGTCCTGGACTCTCCCCCCCCCACCTCCTCAACATCGTTTCTCACGTCAGCGATGCATTATAAACCTAAACGGAATATTTTTTTTCTTCACGGCTTTTAAGTTACTGGCTCCAGGAACTTCAAAGACACTATCGTAAACAGCAATCACTAGCAGTGTTTGCTGAGGTAATAGCATGAGAGAATAGATCTGGGAGAAATTCTCTTCCAGAGGTCCATCGGCGAAGAGGATTACTTTCAACATCAAAAACGATTCAAGCGAAATGAAATGTATGGCATCCAGTCCGTTGAGAGCTGAGATGTTCTATATATCATATTGAATATCTGTTTACTTGTCAGCTATGTCAGTGACGAAGCATTTATGCAGATTACTGCATTTCCCAACAAAGCTTGCTATTACCGTGGAAGGAAATAAACGGAGACAGCTTTCAAAGTTATCAGTGATCAAATGTATAGCGTATTATTTATCATCTCTTCGTAAATCATTCTATATTTTTGCATAAATTAATTTTAAATTTACGCGTGTTATATTGTTCTGAAGCAATCACATGAGGGATAAAACAGAAGATTGGTTTTTACCTTAACGGCAAAATCCCCGAACGCAATTGTCGCTATTGATTTGTTTTGGAAAAATAATGCAATGCAGTTGTAGGATGAAAATTTATTCATGTGAATAATTAATCATTTACATAATTTTTCTACGGAGTACTAACACTGGCTTTCAGAGACTACAAGCAAATATTTGATTGAAGAAAAGTTTGTATTGATATGTGAAGCATTATATTACGAATAGGAACTGGTGTGGGTGTGAGTGGCTCAGTCAGTAGCGCGCCAGGCTCGTAATCTGAAGTCCCAGGTTCGAATTCCGCCTGGGTTAGCGTTCAGATTTATCTTTTCAAAACTCACCTCGGTCAGTAGGGGTCACCGATAGGCTTGGAAACGCCGCCGTCCGTCGGATGAGACTAAAGTCGTTGGCCCGTGTATCAGTACGTCATACCCTGTGACGAAAGGATAACGTCTGTCTCCTAACAGCATTCGGGTGGGTCCCCTCTACCAATGTTCTCTGAGCCCTCGGGGTCTTTGCGATCTGGCCATTTAGCTCATTTTGTGCAAAAAAGTGCTGGTGAGTAAATTGTGTAAAACAACCGAACAAAATTAACCAGACACTTCTATCTTATGTGAATGTAAAGATATATTCAAATTCTCCCTAACTTTGATAATAAGCGTTTACGGAAAAATGCCACTAGACGTAAATTAAAGAGCTCATTAATATGTCCCTAAATATCGAATTTCAGGAATATTTGTTTAATATTTAAGGAGATGCGAAGTTGGAATTTTTAACAGCAGAAGCTGTTGCACTCTTCCTAACAGTTTTCCCCCTAATTTTAGGAAAACTTAAGAAAACTTTTACACAATCTTCAAATGTTACAATTAGGTTAGTGAACGATTTATTATAACAGTTGTATTTTAACTTTTGAGATGAATTTTCGTGAATAGGAAAAGTTACAATTAATAGGCTTTATTTAAATCTATATTAATTAGCTTCTATATATATATTCTATATTAGCTTCTATTCTTGTGTTCTATATTAGTTTCTATATTTATATTCTATATATATAGTAGCTTCTATATATATTATATGTATATTAGCTTCTATATATATTCTATATATATTAGCTTCTATATATATTCTATATATATTAGCTTCTATATATATTCTATATATATTAGCTTCTATATATATTCTATATAGAGGGTGATTCAAAACTTATCGTTCAAATTTCGTGGGGAGGTAGGGAATACGTCAGGAAACCGATTTCACATAGGAAAGTATGTCCGCAAACGTCATCTACATGAACAAAACGGACAAGTAAAGTGAACACAAGGAAACAGTACAGTTAAGTGGTAACGAATGTGACTTTTATTCCAACAAGGTAAAGTACAGGTTCACAGTAGGTTGCGATGATTGCGATGATGATTCGCGCAGATTGCGATGCACACGTGCAAACATTTGATGCTGCGGTATTCTGCTGTTGGGGTATCGGTCTTCGTAAACTTGCCTAGCTCGGCGGCCGCTTTCGCCAGCTGCCCCGTATGCGGCTAGCTCTTTATGGGAAAAACGATTCATCTTATCACTAGTAAGTCAGCTCGTACACTGATGACAGCGGGAGTGGTCGGGCGAGCTGTTGGGTACACACAGCGCCCTCTACATACGCATGCGTACATTTGCGGACATACTTTCCTATGTGAAATCGGTTTCCTGACTTATTCCCTACCCCCCACGAAATTTGAACGATAAGTTTTGAATCACCCTGTATATTAGCTAGCTTCTATAACTATTTAAATATTAAAGGAATATTGTGGAAAATAAAGATTTAAAGAGATTTGATAAGATCTTCAATATATGCTAAATTACTTTTTTTTACAAATACATGTGGCTTTGCATTTCACGTAACACGGAGACATCAGGTTATCTTTTGTAAGATACTGCATAGTTTTCGAAGTTCTGGTTATTGTCACACAGTTAGGTGAATAATTTGAAAAACTATATAAGGTTCTTACTGATGCTGAAGCAAATCAATTGTTAATCAGCAGATCCTTCGTAACTTGGTTTATATACGTAACTATTCTATTTAGAAGCCTCGGAAAACGACGGCTGATTTTCCGTTTCTTTAAATGTTAAACGAAAATCGTAAATTATAGAAATTAGTCTTATCAATTTCCTATCGAATCGTGCTTACCAAATATCAGGTTGTTTGAGTACTGACAAACTAAGAAATTGGGTTTGGGGAAAAATGTTGATTAATTTTATACAGAAACTGGGATTTGGTGAATTGATGGCAACTCAAAAGGAGACTGCTACGAATCTGAAAAGAAGATTACAGAGATCACAAGGCTCAATAGAGGATCAGTTATGATCACGAAGCTCAAAAGATGGTCAGTTGTGACTACAAAATTCAAAAGAAGGTTAGTGATGACCGTGAAGGCAAATTTATCTATATAATACCGGGCCTGGACAGGACAATGTTGATGCACAAATCCTGGACACGGTCACTTTACGACACCTAGCCTGGACAGGGCTACTTTGATACACCGGGCCTGGACAGTCATTGTACAAAAGGAGAAAAATTAAATATGAGTAATGTTTTAAGTGATTGAATTTGTCTAACGTTTAATTGCAAACTACATATTTTAAGCAGCATAATTTGAAGTAATTTATTTATTGTGCTCTTGGCTACTGTTCTAAAGGTCCCGGGTTCGAGCCCCGGATAAGACATGGATGTTTGTGTGTATGTTGTTTCTCTACTGAGGCCCCGCCATCCTCACAGACCTTCTACTACGGCGCATAAACTGACAGGAAGCTGTCAGACCTCTGTGACAAGCAGCTGCTTGAGGGGTACACAGATATTTGTGAAATGTTCAGTAGCAAAGTATCACAGACATTGGACTTATGAAAGAGTTAGCGAAAAACTATTCTTTCTGAAAACTATAACTTTTTTTCAGCTAACTATTCATGATTTATGAGTAATTAAAAAGTAAAGAAATTGTTAAACATAAGTAGCTACCAGTAGTTTTTTTAGGGAAATAACTTTGATTAAATGAAAGTAAAAAAACAATTTTGAACAGCTGCTTGTCTCACAGGTCTGACAGGAGGATGTTAGTACAATACACCATAGAGAAGACCTGTGAGAAAATCAAAATCTGAGCAGAAAGTCAACACAAACATCCGTACGTTATCCGGGACTTGAACCCAGATCCCTTTGATCAATAGCCAAGCGCGCTAAGCACTCGGCCACCTGGATGACGATTTAATTAAACTCCAATTTATTTTAAAAATATTTTGCTAGTGCACTGTCTATCCCTGGAATAATATAGGAGACACTGGTCTGAGTTTCTAAGTAAAGAAGGCAAAGTTAACAATTGATAAAAAATAATGTTTAAATATTTTTTTAATTTAACTGTAACTTTTTATTTTAAATCACGGAAAGTGAAATACTTTATTGTTACAGCTAGCTTAATATATTGTAATAATTTCAAACTAATCACTTTTACTAATTTTTAGCTAATTACTTTTATCCAATTTTGAAATAAATAGTTACAAGTAAAACATAAATTTATTGAAAATTTTAAATAATTTAAAATATATAAATATTAAAAATCTGATACCTATTTGTTTCAAAAATAAATAATTATTTTTAAATTATTAAATTATACTAAGATAATGAATATAAACAAATTATCCTGTTTTTGTTTTTGAAACAAAATATTAGAGTTAAAGTTTAAGAAAAACTATGTCACTGATAATTTTATTCATTATTAAATTTTTATCCTTTCGTTGGAAAGCTGTCCAGGCCCGATGCTATCCAGATTAATGATTCCCCAAAGAGGATTTTTTAAAAATTGGAGGAGTGGGCGTTTTCCCGAGTTTTTCGGTAGAAAGAGATTGAACAGAATATCGTATAGCTTTTAGATTAGCATAGGGTTGGGTTGTTTTACCTCTGAGCGGCACTTTTTTGCACACCATGGGCTAAATGGCCAGGTCACATGGACCCCGAAGGCTCAGAGAAGGTTGGGGGAGGGGACCCACTGGAACAGCTGTTGGGAGACAGATGGTAGCCTCCCGTCAAGGCCATCCAGCGTGTTCTTTAACGTGCACAGTGTATGGCTCTCCCGCACACGGGGCCACGTCTTAACGTCCCATCTGACGGACGGCGGCCTTTCCAAGCCCATCGGTGTCCTCCTACTGACCGTGGGCAGGGCGGGGAATTTTGCGGAGATAAATCTCAACGCTGACCCAGCTGGGACTCGAACCTGGGAACTACAGATTACGAGCCTGGCACGCTACCGACTGAGCCACTCCCGCCCCAGATTACCATAGATATGAATGTTTTGTGTCGACAACATAACCGTAGATATAATACATTAATATAATATTAGAACAAATAAGTACTAGTAAATTTATATATCCTGTAAATATTGTTTCAAATAGTATTTATAAAGGAAAAAATATAGGTGATTTCCGTGAAGAGAAAAGATGGCATTGGGTGCAGAAAGGTTGGAAACTACTGATCTAGATGGTTCTGATGAAGTTCAAAACAGGGCAGGTGAAAACCACGAAAAAGGGAAAAGACTGAAGAAGTTGCACCCACCATGAACGGATTCGTTGGTTGGTTGGGGTTTAATGGCGCAAGAGCCACTAGGGCTATATTGCACCAAACAAGAGTATATAAACAGATAAAAGACCTTCAACCCACAACCAAAGTTAAAAGAAACACAAAAACGGGAAAGAACGACACAGAAACAAAAGAGTACTATCAACAAGTGTATAAATCAACAACAACAATGGGTGTATAGGACCCATTTAAAATCAGAAACAAGAATAAAATCTAGAATACAATGTGGAAATGTCATAGACGAGTAAAATATCTGGAAAAACGTAAAAAAAGCAAAGACAAGAGGTTAAAAAGAGTCATCGGATAAAAGATGCCCGAGTGTAAGGGGCTCGGATTTAAAATCATGAAAGCCCATGAACGGGACACAGCCATGACAGCTACTTGATGGGTCATCTTACCCAGGAAATCAGCCACTAGACGTCATTTTTGAGTACAAGCAAGCTGCACATGCTTCTCAGGACTAGCAATGTTCGAAATGACGAGTGGAGAAACTAGATCATCGTAAGCACTGATGCAAAATATTCGAGTGGCACTTTGCATTTCGCCATAGGGTTTTCGTCCCTGGCTTTATGGAGGTGAATTATATGCGTGACTTTGCATTTGGTCGAATATTTCTGCCAGTCAGAAAGAAACCAGATCAAGTGGCATACCGCGAGTGGAGTTCAATTTGAAATAAACAAGAAGTACTTAGATAGTCACTGGAAGGAGAGCTAGGCAACAATTCTCTGTAATGATGCATAGAAACGGCTAGGCCTAGCACCTAATGTCCGACCCCGTTTTCTCATGGTGCAGGCAGTTAATACCTTTCAAAAGAGATACTCTCTTGTGGAAGTGAACGGAATGGGAAGGCTGCCAGATTAGTGTGGCCTACTGATCTGGACAACTATGGCTACTTTTCTTTTTTTTTCTACCTTGCTGAAGAGTGGTCGACCACACAGGGTCCTGGTCTGACCATATAAACCTACTGGACTGGACTGATATATGGCTCTGAGCTTGATTATGGATCCTGAATTTGTTGCAGTGGTGGGCTTCTGTGGAGGGAAAATCTGCCGTTGTGTGTTTTTTTAACCTAAGTTAACCAAGCTAAGGTTTTTTGTAGAAGGTGAGGTTTCTGTCATGGTTAGGTGGGCTGAGCATTTCAGTGATGTTCTAAACAATGTGGTTAGTTCTACTCCCATTGTTTGTAATGATGATAGATGGATTGCTGGCTTTAATGTTGGCCCAATAACACAGTCCGAAGTTATTTTGGCTATTTCTAAATTTAAACTACGCAGAGGTAGATTAAATTACTACGGAAATGCTTAGAGTTGGGAATATTTCAATTACCACATGGATGGCTGAAAGTTTGAATATTTTTTATGATAAATGAATGGTTACTAAATATTTTACCAGCGCTATTATTATCCCCATTTTTAAAAAGGTGATCGCAGTTCTTGTGATAACTGCAGGTGTATCAGTCTACTTTCTGTTCAAGGTAAAGTTCTTTTCATGACTGTGCTTAATAGAATTAAGAATCTGGTGGAGTGTCAATTTTGTGATGAGCAATGTGGATTCAGGAGTGGTAGGGGATGTGTAGATCAAATATTTTCACTCAGGTAGATTCTTGAGGAATGTTCAGAGTTTCAGAAACCTTTGGTTATTAGCTTTTTTGATTTCAAAAATGCTTTCGTCTCTGTTGATTGTCATAATTTGTGGTTGATTCTGAGATCGTATGGCGTACCAGACAAGTTAATTAACATAATAAAAACTCTCTATAATAACACTGAGACGTGTGTGAGAGATGGTAAGGCTTATAGCAATTGGTTTAACATTGCTTCTGGTGTTGGAGAAAGGTGCATTTTGCCTCCTTTTCTCTTTAGTTTGGTTATTGATTATGTTATGCGAAATTCGCTGCAATTGAAAGATTTTGGCCAAAAATTGTCTGGAGATAATAAAATTTCTGATTTAAATTTTGCTGATGATTTAGCCCTTTTGGCAAATGATGTTGATGAAATGAACTCTTTCATTCGAGCTGTTGATGAGAGTGGTAGTAGAGGAGATTGGGTTATAAACTAAAAGAAAACTAAAGTGAGGAAAATTTGGTAGGCTATAATTCATTTAATCTGAATGGTTGCAGTCTTGAGCAGGTGTCACATTTTCATTATCTTGGGAGCTATGTAACAAATACTGGTGATGTGCGGCATGAGATTAACAGACGAATAGAGATTGCTGTCGGGACTTTTAAGAATCTGTGAAGAGTGGGGAGAAATAGGCGTAAACACCTAACGAATAAAATTATACTGTATAATAGTTTGGTTCTTTCTAGTGTTAGTTAATGGTAGTGAAACTTGGACACTTTGTAAACAAGATAACAGGAAGCTAGATGCTTTTTATTCTAGATGCTTACGCAGTATCTTAGGCATTAAGTTATCATGGGTTCAATTTTGTAATTAATGATGAAGTTAGGCAAAGGAGTTGGCAACCTCGTTTAAGCAGCAGATTATGCAGAGAGAGACTCCGTTGGTTTGGCCATGTTGCTCGTATTAGTGAATAGTGTTATGACCAGTGTGCCTAAAGTCCTCAAAAAAAGGGGGGAGTCCTAGGATGCGGTGAGCTGACATTGTCAAACAGGATCTTGTTAGAATTGGTGTGCAGTGGCCAGATGCAGCATATGTAGCTCAGGACAGATATGCTTGGAGAACTAAATTGCGCGTCTGGTTGGACCTCCGTAGCGCATTGCTGCTTGATGATGATGATGATGCTCTCTTTTTTGGATAGTGATTTCATACCAGGTAGGCCAGCCCCATGTCGTCTATAGAACTATGGAATACGTATTCGTATTGTATATCGACTGATTATTGTTTTGTTAGAATCATGAGTAGCCAATTATAGTGTCATATACATAATCCGTTATGATATGTCAATGTCAAACAATGTTAATGTCGTCACATCAAATGAAAGAAGGCTAATCATAGTATTGTAACGAATTATAAAAGCAATTATTCTATATCTTACTCACAAGCTTTATGCTTTGCCGTTCATTGTAGCGATTCAATTTACTTGTCCTATGATCAAACACTGATGATGATGACGACGAAAAATAGCGAATAAAGTAAGATTGGTTTGGGTTGTTTTATCTCTGATTGGAATGTTTTTGCACACAGTAGGATGAATGACCAGGTTGCAAGACCCCAAGGGATCAGAAAAGGTTGAGGGAAGTAACCCCATTGACACTATTTCGAGACACAGACTCCTTTCAAGGCCATTTGACATGCACAGGATATGACTATCTTGTACTCTAAGCCACGGTTCATCCGACGGACGACGGTTTACCAAGCCCATCGGTGTCCCCTTTCTCACCAAAGGCAAGATGAGAAATAAATTGGGAAGAAGCGTGTAAACAGAAACTTTCCAGTAATGTTAGCTGATATCAAAAATCTCTTTTAATTCCGCAATATTAGGCCTCCTTTCCACACAGAGTCCATCCACTAACTAAAGTACCGTGGATGGAAGTATATACATATATACTGTGATTTGTAGAGTGCATTGAGAAAGGTGTTTTTCAAAGAGCTGTTAAGAATTTTAAAACACAAGAGAGAGCGTGAAAAACTAAGAGTTTAAAAGAAATATCTTGAAAATCTCAGAACTCAGAGAATGGTGCGTAAAGGTCAAGAAGCACAAACGAAATCTCTAGAAGACTAACACGCTCAAAGTGGTCGCAATATTCAGATTTCCCATTATAGCTCTAAGTGGCACTTTCGTTGCCGTAAGGGGAAATAAAGGATTCAAATCGAAGACAAAATGGATAATCTTCGTGATAGAATGCTATTAACGTCAGGATAAAGCCTTCCATCAAGACAGTCCGATATAAAGAATAAATGATCGGGAATAATATGATTTTGCTGATTAATGTGTTCCCGCTTGCAGAAGAAAAAGATGCGCAGAGACGGTTTAATATGGTACAGTTATTGATATATAAGTTCACTATAAAAGATTACTCATGTGATAAAGTGGTAAATATTATTAAATAATGAAATAAAAAAGGAATTCTATATCCAAAATATCAAGCAATTCTCAAAGCCTAACTGGTTGAGTTGAATTTATTTCCTCTGAGGAGCGCTTTTCTGCACAAAATAAACTAAATGGACAGGTCACAAGTATTCCGAGTGCTCAGAGAAGGTTAGAGGAAGGGGATTCGCTGCACAGCTGTTAAGAGACAGATGATAATCTCCCGTCAAAGCCATTCAGCGGGTTCTTTAACGAGCACGGTGTAGGGCTCTTCCGCACACAGGGCAACGCCTTAATGTCCCAACTGACGGACGGTGGCCTTTCCAAGCCCATCGGTGTCTCCCACTGACCGAGGGCAGGACGGGGAGTTTTAGCGGAGATAAATCTCAAACGGAGATCATCTGGGACTCCAACCTGGGAACTACAGATTAGAAGTCCCAACTTGACATCACTAGATTTTTTTGGGGGGATGGGATGCATTAAAAATATATTTTGTTCTTAAAAACTTAGTAATTTACGGTATTTTAAAGGAAAGAATCACTGCAGCTATTTCAAATTTTACACCAACATGTTGAGCAGAATATGGTGCAAAGCTGAATATCTCATGAATTGGCATCACGTAATGAAGTCTGTTAAACGGAAAACGAAACTTTGGGACTTTCTTGACGTTTTGTATATGTTACCGCTAAAGCTCGAAAGCCGTTAATGTGCACATTACCTAGCTAATCTGCAGATTAACTGATTTGCTCCGTTAACGTGCGGAATCAAGAGTTTTCCGCATTTTACCCAGGTAATGTGCAGATTAACGGCTTCCGTATTCAAAAAGGCTTCCGTATTCAAATTCGCTAAAGTTCAAAAGTTTGTTTCTCTCATAGTGGTGAATCTCTTGAAT
This sequence comes from Ryuthela nishihirai, assembly GCA_038380435.1. NCBI lineage: Eukaryota > Metazoa > Arthropoda > Arachnida > Araneae > Heptathelidae > Ryuthela > Ryuthela nishihirai. The sequence goes on along the minus strand of JAWZYU010000017.1, from coordinate 34,889,247 downwards.
ATGAATTTTCGTGTCACGTGATTCACTCGTCCGCATTATAAAAAACGCCCCGGATGAGCGGAGGCCAAGTGAGAACGAATCGGTAAAGTGATTCATTCTTGATAACGAATCACTAAAATGATTCGTTCTCATTTGGCCTGCTCATTTTGGGGACGTTTTTTATAATTCGGACGACTGATTCATGTTGACAGAGGGATGACCCTGGTTTCAACTCTACTCTCGGACACTAGATAAATAACATTATGTTAATTTAAGCGTACAGAAACGTTCCTGTTGTTCCAGCAAAGATCTTATTTTCACTTTAACGAGTGCCTAGTAGGTAATGTGCAGATTATCCAGGTAATTTGCAGATTACCTAGGTAATTTGAGAAATGAAACAATTTTCCGCACGTTAACTGATCACCCTAGTTTGCACAATACCTAGATAATCTGCAGAATAACTGATTTCTGCACTTTAGCGGTAACATATACACTATTAATTATATAATAGAATATTGCACTTAAAATGTGAATGTTCGGTTTTGATGACCGTATACATATATAACATTTGGACGTTACTCGACATCCTTGTGCCAGATTAGGATCAATATGTCAACGTTTTAATGCTTCGCAGAATTTTCGCTAAGTTGGCTCGTTCCCTGCAAAAAAGAATCTAATTCGTACATACGTTTTGCTCATGTAAATTCAAAAAGGAAAAAAAAAAAGATTAATATTCGTTGCGAATTGTCTTTTCCGTCCTATTCGATTCAATTCAATATCAGGCATCTCTTGAAATTTTCATCCTGCATCCGGAGATTTCATGTAGTAATGATAGTGCCCCCACCAAATATTTTAGTCACGATGCTGCCATGGCTGAGTAATATGTATGTATGTATGTACGTACAGGCCCGGACTAGAAAAAAAATTGAGGGGAAAAATTGAGGGGAAATTGAGGGGGGAGGGAGCAAGAAACACAGTCGAGCCAAAAAATGTTAAGCTGGGCAAGATACTTGATTTTCAGTGCAGTACAGCATCCCCCCCCCCCCGTTTTACGGTTTTTTAAAAAATATCCTGAAAAATGTGTAAATTTATATAAATAAGTTTAACAATTTTCTGCTCTTTTACCCTTACTCTTATTCTGAAAGAGGGCGGATGCCCCCTTGCCCCTATATCCGGATCTATGTGTTTGTGTGTGTATGTATGTATAATGCATGATGTGTGTATGTATGTATACATATATATATATGCATGCATGTATATATGTATTACGTACAATCTTATTTTCTACATATATTTTTCGTAACTACATGACAGTCCAAGACCGGCCAGATTGGGGAAGGCGGGGGGGCAGGGGGAGACAGGACAGAACTACCTAGATACACCAGGCCAGAAAAGTTGTTTAGAAAAATGAGGGAAAAATGGGAAGAAATGAAATACACTGAAGTGCCGTTGAATTAGGGAGAGGAGGCGTTATTCAAATTTAGTACCGGAATTAAAAATTCAGTGCGGATTTAAAAAATAAATAATAGTTTTTTGGGGGACGTGGGGGAGGGGTAAGGGAAGAATTTCCATCACACCATAACAATTTCCTCTTCGTTTTAGAAGTCTTTAAAATTGTTTTGAAAAATACCTGAAATACACAAGGGGTGGTATGGAGGCGTGGACCCCTTACTCCCATCGATAAGACCTGTGACAGGTCATAACATCGCTGAAGAAATTTCCTATTCTAATATAAATAACAACAATTTTGAAGACGAAAACAAATTGATATATTAACAAAAATTTGTTTACGCAATTTGTCGACAGTTCTTTGTGATTGTCGAGAAATCAAACAAATTGAATCTATTAAATATTTATATAAATAATAATTTGAAATGAAAATCATATATTAATATGGTAATAAAAATGTACTTTTATTAGGCTGTAAGGTTTGAGAAAAAGCACTTCTGATAAATTTAAAAAATTCTTTATTTTGCTTCAGTACAGTCTGTTTTGGAATAAGGTTTGATTAGCTGGAGGATTTGCTTACATGAATATTACTGAATGTGTTACTAAGGTACAGTAGAAATTCTTAAAAGGTTGTGATATTCTGTAACAAAGTCTACATGAAAAGAATTATCAATGATTATAAAATCTTTAATTTGAGATCACTATATATATATACATTACACCTTTTTTTTTTATAAATTCCAAAAGGTTTACAAATTAAACATAAAGAACATTCTCCCTGTTTATGTGGTCTATTTTTTGTAGTTCCAAGAGAGCAACTGATACATCTCATGAACATTTTTTTATTCTTTGGGCACTGAAATATTTAATCCCTTACCACTTGAGATTAAAGATAACGCTCATGAAGTATTTTTAAATAGAAAGTAAAGAAGTTATTATTGCTCCATTAAATATTGATGATTTATTTAAAGTTATACAATGATATTTTTTTGTTTCTTTTTTAACTAAGCACGTTTCTTTTGCCACTGAAGACACTGATTTTAAAAGAGTTATCTTAAGATTCCATCCTGAATAAGTAAATAGTAACTCAAAGATCTGCTAAAATCACACCGTTCATTATGATTTGTTTTTTACTTTTATTGTTTTTCTGACTGATATGAAAGATTTTGCATTTGTATTATTTGTAATGTTATTATTATTAAATTAAGAGTTAAATGACCATAGTTTAACAACATGAACGAGAATAAAAAAATTATATTTGGAAGGAATATATAATTTAATTAATTAATATTTTGAAGGAATATTTAATTTAATTAATTAATTTATTTATTTATTTAATAATATTTTGCAGGAATATAAATAAAAATAAATAAATACCCCCTCAAGCAGCTGCTTGCCACAGAGGTCTGACAGGAGCCTGTCAGTTTATATGCCACAGTAGAAGATCTGAGGGGATGGCAGGACCTCAGCAGAAAAACGACACAAACGTCCATTCCTTACCCGGGACTCGAACCCAGGTCCCTTAGATCAGTAGCCAAGCGCGATAATTTAATTAATTAATTAATATTTAATAATTTAATTAATTAATTAAATTATATATTCCATAGAAATAGGATTGTACATAAAATTAATTAATTAATTGCAATATATATTCTTGCAAAATATTAAAAAATTAATATTTTAAAGAAATATTATAATTTAAGTAATTAATTATTTTTTGCAGGAATATATAATGCAAATAATTGGTGTTTTTCTTTTAACTGAATGAGAAAATCTAGTTGCTCAATCAGGCTTGTCCTGGTTTTTCATACAAAGAACACACGATCATACTTGGACTCGAATCCCGATTAGAGTGACAATACGTTCCCCGATTAAAGGCACTGTCCCCGACGAAGAAATGTTCCCGGAATTCTGCTTTAGATTTTTTATTTAAATATTAAGTTGACTATACAGCTTGATCAGATTTTTACTAATAGAATAGTAGTGGCAACACTTGTAAAAATTTCAGTCACAATGCAGATGACTGAAAATTTGAAGCTAGAATCATCGCCAAATGATAGAGGTATCCGTTCGGATACCAGTAGAGAAGGCATGTCTTTCTTCTACTTTACTGACATCTTCGCATGCCTTATGTTTACCGATGTCTTAATTACTATTCAAATCGTTAAGTTCTATTTTGGTTTTAACAGATTTCGGCATCTTTATAGTTCGCCAGATACTTGATCGACAGGTTTCAAATTTGGAACACAGATAGAATTGTTTGGGCGAGAAATGTTTGTCCGCTTATGCACTCAGCTCCCAGAACAACTAGAGACACCAAACTTTGCATGAACGTATCTTTCACACAGGGGAAGAATATAGGTTATGTGTAAACTCGCTGAGGTCAACCAAAATTGGGGTGGGCGGGCGGGTTTGAATTTCTCAAAATCCCCATAGACTTATCATTAACTCTTGCCACTAATAAATTTGAAAAAATGGAATTCATCAAACTAAACTAATATCTGATTTCGCGTTATTAAACATTAACTGTTGAAAGTTATTAAAAATAATTGTTGTCACCATTAAATTTGAAATAATGGATTTTTTATTTTTTTTAAATATTTGATTTGAATTAATTTATTTCTGATTTCGCGTGATAAACTCATTGTTCAGTTTTATTGGGTCAAAAACGCGAGTTCTAAATCAGCACGAGTTGAACACGAGATTCAAAACTATATTCGTATAGGAATAATAGGAAGTTAAAATATTACCTTAATTTGAAAAATATGCAAAAATTAATAAAAGTAAATAAAAATAATTAATAAATGTTTTAAATATTATATTAAAAATAAATTATTTTCTTTAATAATAATTTTTTGCACCTTTATATTTTTTATGCTCCTCAGACCATAGTTAATTATATTTTGTTATACAGTTAAGTATGCCTGGCAAATTGCATCCGAGGAACTCTGGTTGGTGCGAAGTGATTTGAAAAGTTCGATTATATGAGCGACGGAATTCCGTCGCTCATATAATCGAACTTTTCAAATCTAACTTTTAAATTTTTTGGTATTGAATTTTTTGGTATTGAATTTTTTTCATATTTTGTATATTGTATATTTTTGTAATTGTAATTTTGTAATTGTATATTTTTGTAATTTTGTAATTGTATATTTTTTGGTATTGAATTTTTTGGTATTGGTAATCGAACTTTTCAATTTTTTGGTATTGAACTTTTTGGTTTAGAAACTTCTGACGTGGGGAGGATAATGGGTATCTCGAACTAGGTTATGTCCATTTCTTTTCTCCCATAAAAGAGAGAGAGATAATTTTAACCGGAGGGGGAGGTTGGGTTAAATGACCCAACCTCCCCCTCCGTGTTGGATTGTTTTACCTCTGAGTGACACTTTTTTTTAACACAACGGGCTAAATGTCCGTGTCACAAGGACCCCGAATGCTCAGAGAAGGTTGAGGGAGGGGACTAATAGGAACAGCTGCTGGGGGATAGATGGTAATCTCCCGTCAAGGCTATCCGATGTGTTCTATATCGTGCGCAGGGTATGAATCTCCAACACAGAGGGCTACGGCTTAACGTCCCATCCGACGGACGGCAGCATATCCAAGCCCGTTGATGTTTCCTACTGGGCGGGGCGGGAGTTTTGCGGATATAAATCTCAACGCTGACCCAGCTGGGACCCGAACCTGGGAACTGCAGATTAGGTGTCTGACGCGCTCCATACTGAGTCATCCACGCCCTCTGGAGGGGGAGGAGATCGAGTATAGTTATATTTATGCCAAATGAAAGCTTGCGACATTGGGAGTGCCATCGACTCTACATCTTAGAAAGTTTGAGACCCGAGCAACGCCGGATAAATCTGCTAGTATTTTATAAAAATAATACTGGAAAGGATTTTCAGTCCTCTCCTATCCAATCCAATTAGATTCTCTCCAACGTGTAGGTTTAGAAGTTATTCAATTGGTAGGGAATCAAGCTCTTAATATGATGTTTCTCAGATTCAGCCTGAACTGAAATTTTCTCTCATAGTCCCCGAAATGAGAAACGAACTAGAAGACAACAACGAAGGCTTGAAAAGTCCCTCTAATTATCAATTGAACGTTAAGCAGTGACTCGTGTGAAGTAAACCAATGCCATGTACACGTTAAAAAAGCGCTTGATGACAGTGGTGGTAAGTTTCCATCTGTTTCCTGACAGCTGTCAAGTGGATTCCCTTTTCTTTCCAAGTTCTTATCCCTTGATATCTCCATAAACTTGCCATTTAACTCATTGTTTGCAAAAAATGCGCTCGGCGGAAAATGTGCTGCTTTTAACAACCCAACCCACCTCTCTAAATTTTCTACGAGAGACAGGGTCCTTATCGCATATAAATTTTGACAATGTATGTGCATTCATTCATGTTACATTCGTGTCCTAAATTTCCCGTTGTACTCTGATGGAAATAGGTACTGCACCCCATCTCTCAATTTTTTTCCTCGTACAGATATCAAGATCTGGAGTATAGATCTGCTCATCATCGCGAAAAACGATAAATACAGAATCCCTAGTGAAAGAGAAAGTGCTATGCTCAGAACCTCCCAAATAGAGTCTTCTCATAATGGGTGTTTAGAAATAGTCATCAATGATGCTTTCTCAGTCATCACCAGAGGATAGCATTACACCTAACACCATCCATCCAATGCCAATATATTGATTATTTATGCTCTGATAGAGTCAGTCAGGCTCAACTGAAGATGCACGAGTTCTCATGCTCCTAAATCCTTAGATAGAGAGCATTCCATAAAAACTGACTTGATTGCTGTGAGTGATCGTGCGTAGAGATGAGGTGATGAATCTGTCGATAAAGGCAAATTTATGGCATCGAATCCATATGAGGGTGAAGCCATTTCGAATATTTTATATTGTTTAAACATTTTTTTCTTGCGTTTCGTTACCTCTTGAATAGATTGATATTCAAATTCTTAACAAAGTGTTTGTAAATAGTCATATATGTATATCAGGTTAAACAAATAATGCTACGAAAGGAGTAGAGAAAGCAGTTTATTTCTCAGTTATTGAAAGCGATAGGACAGGTGAGGTTTAAGGGAGTTTAAGTTTTAAGGATCAGAAATGAGACGGTAAAGTGATTAAATTGATACTGCTGCATGTAGTTATACTCTGTTTCACATAAAGAATGATGCGGAGTCTTTCTAAAAGAGTTTATTGTCTAGTCGTGGCTTATTACAGTCAACCACGAAAACCAATCAAAAGCAAAATGCTACGCTTGAAAATGCAACAATCCTCAACTCGTTAGGGAGCTTCTAGACTAAAGGTTTTACACCACGAATTTCTTGGTGTAGAAATAATTATTCTTCATAATATATTTTACAATATTCCGAAATGAAAAGCAGCATTTTCAGTTGCTCACATTCATAAATTATATACAATAATAATTTACATTAAAGACGTTTCTTATTTCTTGCAGCAGGTGTGGAACTATTTGCTGTGGAGGAGTATTACAGCATGCGTGTTGGTCTTGGTGGAATTCATGTGGGTGGGCCATCTTTTCATTGGCTGTTGCCGTCTTTGACTTACTGATTTCGCTGTTGCATTCTTTATGTGAGAGTATTATTTCGTGAATCAAAATTTGACGAAATCTCAGCTTTTAATATTAAGATTTGAATAATAATTTAGCACTATTTACATAGAAATGTATACACTGAAACGCAAGTTTATTACGTACATCACCCCTCGTCACATAAATGGTTCATTCCAACATGTAATACATGTAATACGTTACGTGACAGCGGTGTGCGGTATAAATCCGGCAGAGCAGCTCTTCGGGCATCAGTTACAGATGGATTGAGCGTCTGAATGGACAAAACAGGAGTGACCTGAGCGACTTTTATATACTTGGTGCTAGGCGTGCCGGTTCTAGCATCTCCCAAACGGCCGTCCTCCTGGTCTTTTCCCGCACAACCGTTTCAGGGGGGGGGGGGGGCTCAGTCGGTAGCGCGCCAGGATCGTAATCTGTAGTTCCCAGGTTCGAATCCCAGCTGGGTCAGCGTTGAGATTTATCTCCGCAAAACTCCCCGCCCTGCCCACGGTCAGTAGGGGACACCGATGGGCTTGGAAAGGCCGCCGTCCGTCGGATGGGACGTTAAGCCGTGGCCCCGTGTGCGGGAGAGCCATACCCTGTGCACGTTAAAGAACACGCTGGATGGCCTTGACGGTAGGCTACCATCTGTCTCCCAACAGCTGTTCCAGTGGGTCCCCTCCCCCAACCTTCTCTGAGCCTTCGGGTCCTTGTAACCTGGCCATTTAGCCCATGGTGTGCAAAAAAGTGCCGCTCAGAGGTAAAACAACCCAACCCAACCCGTTTCAAGGGTTTACCTAGAATAACGCAAAAAGGGATCATATCAGTGATCGGCGATCCTATGGATGTAAACAGCTTGTCGATCAGACATGTCAAGGGGACTGGTGAGAATTGTGCAAGCCAACAGACGGCTACAACCCGGCAAATAACAGAAGAATTAAACATTATTATGCAGAAGGTCATCTCTGAATGTACCACGTATTGGACCTTGTCACGAATGGGCCCCGCCAACCCTGTCGAATGCCGTTGTTGTCACCAAAGATCACGAAAGTGCGTCTCCAGTAGGCGCAGGAGCATCGACAAAAGTAGTAAAAAGTAATAAATGTCCTGGTAGGACGAATTAAGATTCCTTTTGAAATCTTGATTCCAAAATGGAATGGAAGAATCAGAATTTGGTGCAAGCAACATGAGGTCATGGAGCCATCTTGTCTGGTGTCAACAGTACAGTCTGGTGGTGGCGGTGTGATGGTGGTGGGATGTTTTTCTGGCACACATTAGGCCCTCTGATACCAATCTCTCTGATACCAATCGAAAGACATCTGAATACCACGAGGTATTTGAACATCGTTGCGGACCAAGTTCATCTCTTCACGGCTACAAGTTTAATCTCACTGGAATGGACGCAGTCAGCGTGATCCTCCTAACAAGGCACGTATCGTCACAGAAAGGTTCCAGGAATATGCTGACAAGTTTTCTTTGCTTCACTGGCCTGCGCAGACCCCAGATCTAAACCCTATCGAGTATCATTGGTTTGAGGTAGTAAGGGCTGTTCGCAGCGAGACTGTGCCTCCATCCAATTTGCAGCAACTGCGCAACACAGTCATTTTCACATGGTATAACATTTCTGCACAACGCATCTAGCATCTTATAAGTTCCATGCCCCGACGAATTCGGTCTTTTCTTAAGGCCAAAGGAGATACAACACACTACTAGTTAGGTATACCTTATAAACTGGCATATCATGCATATATCGCCGAAAGTTACTCTTCAGCTGCTTGCAACAGAAAATCTACGAGGAAGGTGTTGGATTCGATAGGACTGTGTTTCCTCTGAGTGGCACTTTTTACACACAATTGACTATAAGTTCAAGTCACACAAATGGCTCTACAGTCTCTGACACATATCCAGGCCTGACAACGTCGATTTATGCTTTCATTAAGATAATCCAGAGAATGGGAGGGCAATAAAATCTGCTCAGCAATAAGGGCTTACCCTGCACACATTAAAGAACGCATTGAATGGTCTTGATGAAAGATATCCGTCTGTCACCTAACAGCTGTGAAATAGATCCTATTATCCTAGACTTCTCTGAGACTTTGGAGTCCTTGTGACCTGGATATTTAGCCTACTGTATGTAAAACATCCTGAGCAATAATAAGATTTGAGGAGGGGGCGATTGAAGGGCAGAAATATGTCTCTTCAGGGCCTTCCATATATAGTCTACCAGGTTTAGATCTAGAGAGAATGCAGGTTACTACATTTGTTGGATACTTCCTCAAGACATTGGATGGCCAATCTTGACCTGTGTGGACGTGTATTATCATCCATTAGGAGAAAATAGCCACTTACTGGGCCAGCAGAAAACGTGACTTAGGGGTCAAGGATCTTATCAGCTTTCACAGAACCTCCATGGAGGGCGGTACGGCCACTCAATGAAAAACTGGCCCATACAATCAGACCTCCACCACCAAATGCACTTTTCTCAACCATAGTATGGGGCTATCGTTGAGAATTCGTTAGTTGCGAATTCAGACCTCTTTCCAGATCAGTACACGTCTACCGTCTGATGGTAGAGAAAAATTCGACTCATCCGTGAACGTGACGTGACTCATTGTTTTTGGTTCCAAATTACATGATCGTGATGTCATTTCAAGTGGGTCTGTTAGTATCTGGAGGTTAAAGGTACAATACAGTGAGTAGATGGACATACTATCCTGCGTTGTAAAATAAAGGTGCAATGCAATGACACAGAGTCCAGAGTTGCAAAATTCTTCATCTTTCGTGTTTGATTTCCGCTTTTGCTTGTTTGCTGTTGTAATGAGATTTGAAAGCAAAGATGATGCTCTTGCTCTCTTGTTCCGTAGAGACAGTAGTTCGATACAGCGATCAAATTGAGGTGCTGTAACCCTGGGACGCATTTCAACAGGTCTTCTGATGTTTGGATTGCTTGAAATTGCTGACATAGCTGTGAGATAACAAAATGATGAACACCAAAGACTATGGCCATATCGGTAATTATTTGACCCAGTCTAATCTTCCAACTGCTCTCCATGTTTTTGAGTCACCTTAAAAGTTTTCTTTGAGGCATCATGAAGCAATCGATTATACCAGATTGACAAAATAGTGTTTCATTTTGAAATGATCGAGCGTCTATGAAAGTGCTCTTTTCACAGGATATCTCGTTTTACACTTGTGTGACAATGTACGGGATTTCCATGCTGATATTTGCAATATATATTTTAAAGTATCTACGTATGTTACAATTTTTTAATTTATCTCTAACGATTATTTTTTTATATTCACATTTTGGTGATCCGCACTTGGTGATGATTACATAAGGGAAGGGAAGTTTTGCTGAGCAATGTAGAAGAAATTTTAATCGGAAGGTCCGTTTTAGAGCCCCTGATATGCTATAAAGAAGTGCTGAGTTCTTATTTCAATTTGCTCGAGATAATTTGTCCCCTACACTTCTCCAGGCTGTACTAAAGATTAAGCTGTCATTTGGCATGGACCTCGAAATTTTCAAACATTAAAGCAATTAAAGTGTTCACCAAATTGAAATAAAGAAACATTCTAAGAAATTTGTTATTTGCATTTTTGATCACTTTTAGATAATATTAGCTTCTTTGGTACTGGTCCCCAAAATTTTAAAATGCCTTGGGCTTCAGTTTGACTCTAGGAGGAGTTAATGAAAATCTAACTTTATATCATTACTTGCTTATCAATGGTGTTGCCAGAATGTCAACTGGAATCATTATGAGATTATGCAATTAATATTTCAACAGTTCTCAATTATCATAGATTTATCATGCGAATAGATTTGGTTAACTAAAACAACCTATGAGTGGAACTTTTGTGCACACAGTGGGCTAAATTACCAAGTCACAAGGGCCCTAGGGATGAGAGAAGGTTGAGGAAAAAGAACCACTGGATTGCTGCTAGGTGATAGATGGTATCCTTTCGTCAAGGCCATCCAGCGTGTTTTTAACGTGCACACCACACAGTGTGCACACGGAGTCGCTGCTTTACGTGCCATTAGGCGGACGGACAGCAAGTGAGTGATATCATTCTATCGCAGCATTATCATATCGATTTCTTAATCTCTCCACTGTCTTTGCAATTGCCCCTAACGTTATTACACTTGACATTTGCGAAAGAGAATATGTATATTTATTTAAAAAATCAGACAAATGTTAAAAAGCAGTCGAGCTCGAAAGCGGAATCTCCTGGTTTACACTCCAGTTGCTCTACCAAGTGAGCTAAGGAGGTGCGGAGTCGCACTTTTCTAAGTAACGTTATGATGGTATGTCAATTCAAATGCTGAATAGATTTGATTACGATCTTTATTTTCAATCCCATTTTTCTATTAAATGCATAATAGATGCTATGAAGCACGACTTTATTCTTCAAGTTGTCTGGGTGCAAGCACGTGTTCCTTATACCGGCAGAGAACGAATGAAAAGTAGTCTGTGCTTAACATTTCATGGTCGACTGAGATTATGATTACAAGAAGCATCAATAACCGTGTATCAAGTATTAATGATTTTGGATTATTTTGATGCTCATTGCATCGGAGCAATGGATGTTAATAATCTTATCAGCATTGGGTGACCCATTTGATATATGAGTGCCACCCAAAGAGATCCCGCATTCTAGTCTTGTGGGCGGATTGATGGTTTTATTATACTTGCCTAATTATTAAAACTTGAATGTCTATTTTGATTGACACAGAAGCAAGTGCTATTGCATCAGATTATACGTAGAGGAGCCTTATTCTCTCGGCATTTATTTTGACTCTGGTCACTCAGAAGTTACAATCTTATCCGTCTGGGGTATACACTGCCCTATCAAAATATCAGAGACTTTCCATAATATGTTAATGGGAATCTAACGTCGAAGCTCATTAACTTTTAAAATACGATTCAGTGGAACAATGTGACTGAGATAAATTCATGACCATAAATCAAATTAATTAAAATTTCAATTTTCGACAAAAGTCGTTCAGTGTTTAAAGACTTATAGAAGTTAGAATGGTTATGATTAATATTTCACAACAGTAATGCCTTTTAAGACTTTACCTCAGAAATTAATTAAAATTTTAATAAGTATTGTTCCAAATCATTTAATAAAAGAAATATGCATTTTTACAAGTCTGAGTAAGGATTATTTTAATATTAGGCAATTAAGAATGATTTTTACAATACAAGACAATTTATTCTTAATGTTCCAGCTTCCATGACTCTTCCAATACTGAATAGATTTGACTATGATCTTTATCTTCAATCCCATTTTTCTATTAAATACCTAGTTTAGAAGTTATAATTCTTCGAAATAAGATACCCATTGAGATAACATGGAAATTCTCTAATATTTTAATAGGGAACTGCATATTTTTATAATGTTACTGTTAACATTCAATACAATCTATTGATGACATGTAACTTTTACATAAAACCTTAGTCGAAATAATTCCAAGTATTCCTCGTACCGGAAATCCCTTTTGATTTAACATCCATGATATCGTAAGGAAATCACTGGCATAAAACAAAATTTAGTTCGCACTTCGTGATAAAAAGGAAAGACAAGCGGTGTGTCTATTTTTTATAAAAAAAAAAAACTATGTCGACATTTATAATAAAAAAAGAAATTCCACTTCATTTTTTTTATCTTAGATAGTTCCGCCGTAAAAAAAAAAACTCATTCATTGAAGAGAAGGATTCTCTTTTGAACGAGACAAAGAGGAGCAGCACATCAGCAGGTCATCCATTTGAAGTCTGGCATTCCCTGCCTCAGTGCTCCTTCCTGAACTTGCACTTGATTTGTCAGAGTCACCATCGATTTCACACTGCTAGCAATTTTACGGCAGTCAGCATTCCGGTGTTGATCCCATTCGCTTGTTTCGCCAGCTCACTCGAATGAGGAAGTTTCTGTTCGCTCATTCCTATCTACTCTGATTTGATGGAAGGCGTAATTCTTTTTGTTCTGGTCTATTCAATAAACCACAAGTATCTGGCTAATAAAAGAATCGTTTTTTATTTTATTACGTCTGGGCCGATTTCCATTAACGATTTGGGGAAATATTCCTACTATTTTCCTTTGCTGGTGATTTATTCTATATTATCTTATTATTTTTGAAAACACGACAGAGCAGAGTATTAAAATAAATTAAACTGGATTTTATGATCGTAAAAAGTTAAAAATAGAATATGTAGTCAAATATTTTGTTAAAAATATCATGAAAGATGCACAGTTAAATTAATTAATAAAACTGACTCACTTAGTGTGTGTGTGTGTGGTGGGGGTAGCAGCCGGGTTACAGTTACTCTGGATTAGGGGTTCTCAACGTGGGGTACGCGTACCTTTTGATCGTAAGCGTTAAAATTTTTAGGGGTACGCCGTGAGAGTTCAAAAGTCGCTAGATCTAGTAACAAAGTAAAAAATAACCATTGTTATACTATAATTATAGTTTATCTATTTATTACAAGTTACATACACATTTCCAGGGAGTACGTGAAGCATAAAAGGTTGATAACCACTGCTCTGGATGATTCTCGCATAATTATTATAAACGACTAGAACATGTTAATGTATGATAATGACATCAAAAATTAAAAACGCATTCCAAAGTAGTTTTTCTGAAGATTTTTTTCTTGGCGACACACTTCTGAAATAGTTCAATTACCCTGACACACTTGGGTAAAAAGTGATTTTTTTTGTTTCATTATATAATTTCAAATTCAATTTATTTAAGCAAAAAACTTAACATTTGACAAAAAACAAAAATCGTAATAAAAAAATGTGAAGAGTAGTACTAAAGTACACTGTTGTTCGTAATTTAAGGAAGCTGAGCGAAAATGCAGGAACTGAAGGAATCCTTTTTAGAATTAAAGAATGAATCCGGGATATTTAATATCGCATATATTAATATATTGATTTGAAATAAATATATATATCGGAATCCTAGCCCAATTATAAACTTAAATTTTCAGTCAAAGCATTTATCAGAAAATTCTTCCAATTACAAAAAAAAAGAACACTGCAGATATAAAAGTTAACGTTATTTAGTAAGGAGCATGAATATTACTCATACAGCTTGCGCAACGCTCTCTCATTCTTCTAATAGGTTATCCAACAATGCAAACAACAAATCCCACTCTTCTGTAAGAGAATTAATTTGTCAGCTGATGAAGGATTCTTGCAGGGAGTTGACGACTTACAACTCGCCTTCCCAAAGCATCCCATGAATGTTCAACGGGATTTAGGTCTGGGGACTTCGTTGGAACAATACATTCTCTGATATCCTCACTTTCCATCCTCCACTGTCTTAACTCTATATGGACGAGCGTTATCATCCATAAGAATGAATTTTGACCCAATGGCAACTCTAAAATGTCTCACATAAGGCTCTAGGATCGGTGTCTCTGTATCTTAGGACAGTTAGAGTCCCTCCTGAAAAAACTGCACATGCAGGTCAGGTGCATGTCTTTTCAAGATTGATAATGATCCCCTCCCCCCAGAACAACAAACTACTACCAGCAAAACAGTCCCTTTCAACGATATTCAGGGTTCAGACCTGTTGTTCATTGTATACCCTATTGTTCATTGTTTACGCTATATCGTGATTCAACCGTAAAGAAACCTGTTCCCATTGATATTTGGCCCAATTGAAGTGCTATATTCACGCCCACCGATGAGCTGAAGTTAGTGACATGCACACTATAGATCTTCTAACATATATCTCTCTTTACGGTAGGTCGTCCAGACACAGTTACTCTGCATACTGTCCTTCATATGGCCGCTGGGGCGGGGGTGGCTCAGTCGGTAGCGCGCCAGGCTCGTAATCTGCAGTTCCCAGGTTCGAGTCCCAGCTGGGTCAGCGTTGAGATTTATCTCAACAAAACTCCCCGCCCTGCCCTCGGTCAGTAGGGGACACCGATGGGCTTGGAAAGGCCACCATCCGTCGGATGGGACGTTAAGCCGTAGGCCCGTGTGAGGGAGAGTCATACCCTGTGCACGTTAAAGAACACGCTGGATGGCTTTGACAAGAGACTACCATCTGTCTCCCAACAGCTGTTCCAGTGGGTCCCCTCTCTCAACTTTCTCTGAGCCTTCGGGGTCCTTGTGACCTGGCCATTTAGGCCATTGTGTGCAAAAAAGTGCCGCTCAGGGGTAAAATAACCCAACCCAATTCTGTGGCCGCTAACAGCTCCGATACTAGTTGACACGCTGACATCATTCTATTGCACCTTGCAGTTAGAGACAGAAAACGATCATCTTGAACTGTTGCTGATCTGTGCTTATCCTGGTTCGTTCTTCTAGAGTATATTCCAGTGTCTGGAAAACATCTCCAGAATTTGGAAATAAACTTTCCGACACACTCATGAATTATATGGAAGTAATACCGATTCTCTATTTCAGAATTCTTTATTTTCAAATATTGAGCTTTTCTTAGTATGAGCAACAGGACAAGCTCAAAAGAGCTTCTAGTTATCTCCGTATTGGTCTAAGGGAACACCTCTTTTACTTTTCTTAAATGAAAAGAAAATTTTTCCCTATGAAATTCTCACCAGTTCTAATAAATGATGCTTTTTTATTTCATTGCACAATGGTTAGAATATCTCAGATAAATCTTAATTTCCCAAGGTTTACGTAGGTTTGTTTAAATCATCCTAATCTTGAGGAATGAGATAAGGCGTTGAACCTTGGTTAAATATTATACTTCTTGAAAAATGAAGTAAGTCTTGGGTCTTAAGTAAAGAATCCAAAGTCTTGAGAAATGAGATAAAACTTTTCACCTGAGGCTAAACTATCGTAATATTCAAGAAATAAGGTGTAATCTTGAGCCATGGTTAAACTACCATAATGCAGAATAAATGAGGATTAACCTTGAGCTATGGTTAAACTAGTACCAAACGTCACCCACTACAAAACATGATCTCGTGTCGTGCCTACATGTTTCTTTCACGTTCGTTTATGCCACGCTCTCGTTTTTCTGCTGAGGTCTTGCCATCCTCACAGACCTTCTACTGTGGCATATAAACTGACAGGCTCCTGTCAGACCTCTGTGGCAAGCAGCTGCTTGAGAGGGTATTTATTTATTTTATTTTTATTAGAACATACCCAATCATCCATTCCACGATGTGCAACAGTATGACAACGATGTGAAAAAGTCCACATGAGGAGTTGACCTCTTCAAACACCTGCAACTATGATGCACTACATTTCCACGACACTGTGTTTTTTGTGCGAGGTATCCCGTGCATATTGTAAAACTTGTCGCTGTGTACTGTGATTTTATTCGTACCTACAGGTTGTAGAGGTATTCAGTTTTGCATTGCAGTCATGCTTGGATCGTATGTCAATTCGTACCACACCTGTTGCGTAATCTTCTGCTGTGTTACCACTGCAATAGAGTACGTTTGGTTGGAAGAGGATGTGACGTTGCCAAATGACTCGTTTTACTTGATAAACTAGCATACACATAGGCATAGTTCTTTGGGCATATTTGATCCTCTCATGAAGAGGAATATCACCATGCAAATTTATTCTGTCGTTCAGGGACACTCTGTATCATTCTACACAATAATTTATTTATAACTCTCTATACTACCTAGTCTTACTAGATAGATAAAGATGCATAAAATAAAAAGGTTAGTTGTGCCTCTTTAGCTGCTAATCAGCTAGGTCACTGCATTGCTACCTGCAAAAGACTGGACAGGATTCAACAACCTACCTTTGAGGAATCTAAGCCTGGACTCATATAAATCACCAGAAAAAAAACTGTTAGTAAAATGAGTTTCAAAGAAGAAACAAATATTCATAGTAATAGAAACCATGGTATCGGAGAGGTTCGATTGTTGTTTTACTTCTGAGCAGCAATTCTGCTGTACATAATGGCAAGTTCAAAATGACCCAAGTGCTCAGAGAAGGTTGGGGAAAAGGAATCACTCTACAACACTTTGGAGACAGATGGGAGACTCCCATCAAGGCCATCCAGCGTGTTCCTTAAAGCGTACTGGTTATGGCTCTCCTGCGCACAAGACCACGGCTTAACATCGCATTCGACAGACGGTGACCTTTCCAAAGCTTTGCGATGTCCTCTATCTCATCGAGGGCAAAGTTGTTTAGCGGAGATTGATCTTAACGCAGGAAGAGTTGGGACTCGAACCTGGGAACTGCAGATTACGATCCTGGCGCACTATCAACTCAGCCAACCCCTGCCCCCATGGGAAGAGTCTGTCATCATGTATGATTTCATATAACTAATGTTATATGAAATGTTTAAATTGTGACTTATTTTTACGCCACAATACATTTCAAAGTTTTAAATGTTTAGTGATATCACACCTACAGATATTTTCCAAATGAACAATGCGATTTTACTCATTAACTTGATAAGAAAAATTAAAATCAGAAATATAACACGTACCGAAATTCACTACCTTAACTTTTGGAAAAGTTTAACGTAAGTTTATTAAACATAAACCATTATCTTAGAAATGTACAAATATCACTGAATTCGCAAATGGTTCATTAGTCTTCAAGAATAACATGCCAATCGGTTTTCTTAAAATACAAGAAATCGTTTCACAGGCCAGCTAGTAATTATTAAATTGCGTGTTCCGAGTTGTTTATAAATGGATAATTTGAAGCGTCTGCGATATAGGTTCAGTGCAAAATAAATAAAATCTATACACACATGAGAATGAAACAGAGTAATGGCTATTCAGTCACGAATGCGATTATGGGAATTTTGAAAACAAAATTGTGCCCAAAATATCATAAGCAAGTTTATTAATGATCTGTGTGGGTTTGGCTATTTTACGTCTAAGCGGCACTTTTTGTGCACACAAGAACTAAATGGCCAGATCACAAGGAACTTAAGAGCTTAGATAAGGTTACGGAAAGGTGACCCATCAGGAGACAGATGTTAACCTCCCGTCAAGGCCATCCAGCCTGTTATTTAAAGTACACTGAATATGCTCTCTTGCTCAGTAGTCATGGCTTTACGTTCCATCCGGCTGACGGCGGACTTCCCAGGTCCAACGATGTTGTCTTTCTCATCGAGTACAAGATAGGGGCTTAACGGAGAAAAATCTTAACGCTGGTACAACGGGGACTCAAAGTATTGGCTTCATCTTCAGTTGAACGCGAACATATTATCCATACTCGCGTGAGATCATTGCAGTCGAATCACTCTAGTAAGCCACATTTTGCTACCACGATTATTTAAATCAGCGCTGTCCAACTAGCGGGCCCGCACAAGGATTTTTGTGGCCCGCAAAAATCAAGTTTTTACTTGAAATTTTAAATAAATATCTGTAATCCACCTTATAATTTTTTGTCAAATTATATTACCTTACTTGATATGCAATCTTCAACTTACTCATTCTATTTGCAATTATTATTGCATTATTTCCGCCACATGGCCGAGTGGTTAGCGCGCCTGGCTACTGATCTAAGGGACCTGGGTTCGATCCCATGGCTGTTTGTGTCGTTTTTCTGCTGAGGGCGTGCCATCCTCTCAGACCTCCTACTGTGGCATATAAACTGTCAGACCTCTGTGGAAAGCAGCTGCTTGAGGGGGTATTTATTTATTTTTATTGCATTATTTCAACTTGCTCATTCTATTTTTATTGACCAACAACTACGGCCACAATGTTCCCATTAAATTTATTAAATATTTGATAAGGTTTGGGAAATTTATATTGGCTTATTATTACTTATTATTTTTCGTATAAATAAAATATTTTTTGTGGTGAGGTGACATGAACTGACTTTTCAATTACCTATCCTGTCCTATTTTTTTGGCTCGCGAAATTTTTTCGAAATTTTTACCGCTCGCGAAAAAGAAAAAATGGCCCGCGGTCTTAGAGAAGTTGGACAGCATTGATTTAAATAAAACGCATTGCTTGCGCTCATACACTACAGATTGGTACCGCCTCATAGCGCCAGTAAAATGAGTTCAGAAGAGGAAATAAAAATTCATATAGAAATCATAGTATGGGAGAGCTTGGGTCCTGTGATGTACAGTTATAGAGCCTCAGGAGTATCGCGGAATGTTTATGTTGACACAAAATTTCCATTAGGCTATTTTACATCATTTAATTATTTAAATATGTTTTAACTAGTAGGCATTCTCAGATAAATATACAATCATCATCATATTATATATTAGCCTTAATCCCAGAGCGAACGAACACGTGACATCATCGGTGACAGTAATTGGAAATTTTCCCATGGTTCCGCGACTACTTGAGCGATCGGTCCCCAATTTGGTGGGGTGATTCCGCCTAGTTCGGACCCTCTTGGTCCAACGTAGTGTAGTGGATCGAGGTTGATCCTTCGAAAGCTGTCTAAGCTCTATCGGGCGCTGCCGTTGCCTGCCTAGTGAATGCGTTTGGTGTGAATGAACTTACCGAACAGTATGCCTTGGGTATTACTAGTATTAAAATATTCATTGATGGTAAAATAATGGCAGATTATATTAATGAATAAAATAAATTTTTAATTAGAAAATATTATGCATATTTTTTTTCTGGTGTGCCAGTAGAATGTCAGATTCTCAGTAGTGTGCCGCGACAATTTCAGAGTCTCAGTAATGTACCGCAACAATTTCGGATTCTCAAAAGTGTGCCTCAACATTTTCAGATTATCAAAAATTTGTCGTGAAAATTTTAGATTTTCCAAAGTGTGCCACGACAATTTTAGATTCTCCAAAATATATCGCGATAATTTTAGATTCTCCAAAAGTGTACCGCGACAATTTTGTATTCTCCAAAGTGTGCTGTGGACTCAAAACGATTGGGAAACAGTGGCTTAGAGTATTACAATACTTTGCTTAAATCCTGGAAACCTGTAATATATAAATAGAAAATTCTTCACAAAACCACGTTCATTGCTGAAAGAAGATACTGACCAGACTATGTTTCCGAATATATTGTTATAGATTTTTAGTTGTATTTTCAT
Organism: Ryuthela nishihirai; assembly: GCA_038380435.1. Lineage (NCBI taxonomy): Eukaryota > Metazoa > Arthropoda > Arachnida > Araneae > Heptathelidae > Ryuthela > Ryuthela nishihirai. The sequence continues at coordinate 34,869,280 of JAWZYU010000017.1, read as the reverse complement.
ATTTGTCAACCGAACCATGAGTCAATTCGAAATAAATAAACAGACTATATTAAACTGAATTAATAACTAAGGCAATAAAATTTCATAAATCATAAACAAATCTCTGAATTAGTCACACTAAACACCAATATGCTATCTAGTAGTATTAAATGATCCTGATGATCATAATTATTAAACTATCTATTAAATCCATATTTGGAAACTGATTAACAAACTAATGTATAAGCATTAATCTTACAGTCACATTTTAATGTTTAAATTGCATTTTTAAAGCATCAAAATATATCTGCGGTACAGATGCATTGCTGTTTTACTTCGAAATAAGACTTATCTTACTACTTCAATATCGAGAACTTATCACCGTTCAAAACGCAACTAAATTGTCTCATTTTACACTCGTTAAAAACTCTTTACTGCTTTTTTTTTTCGTAAATACTTTTAACTCGATAAATTCTCTTAACACTCCCGCGCACACACCAAAAAAAACTTTCCTTTTTTAGACTAGCGCACACGGACTAAAAACAAAGCTCGTTTTTCCTTCACACCAATTTTCCGAACTACAATTGCATTCCCTTCCCCCTTTTTTAAGTTCATCGTGTTCGAACTAGTAAGTGGCGTAATTCACACTCCGTGCTAAATCTCGAGTGTCACAGATTAGGAAACAGAGATTACGGGCCTGGTGCGCTACCTCCTGATATCACCCAGTCCACTGATGTATCACGATAAAGCTTCAGGAGTATCGCATATGTTTATGTTCATGCAAAACTTCATTGCCATAGTCTTCAGTGATTCCCAACCTTTTGGAAGACACCACAGAATAGAAGAGATACAAAGGTTGTCACAGAAAATTCCATTAAATTTATTTATTTGACCGCCCCTCTTGACTGCCTCAACGCCCCCCATTTGCCTCTGGATCCGCTACCGCCCCCATGGAAGGCTCCAGCTCCCCCACTGGGGGGCGGTATCGCCCCCGTTGGGAATCGATCATTCAGTTATCTAAATACGTTTTAGCTGGTTTAGAAACCCCAGTCACGTTTTCTTTGTTGCACGTGTATATTCCGTTTCGATATGTTATCAAGGTATTAGCTGTGTTTCTGCACCGTAAACACGATGGAGCGTAGTTTTCCGATTGTAAAGGATACTCAAGCATATTCCGCGAAACAATCTTGGACTGATGTTTAATGGAACGGGAGTTTTTGACTCTACGTGGAGATATTGTTAAATATATCATTATTAAACTGATGAGCAAGGCATTGACAAATCGTACAAACTCTAGGAAAACCAAATTCATTAATATCATTTTATTTAATAAATGCCCTCTAAAGTAGTTGCTTGCTGAAGAGGTCTGACAGCTTTCTGTCAGTTTATACGCTAGAGAGAACATCTCTGCTGAATGCGATATCTCAGCAGAAAGACAACCCAAAAAAGTCCATAACTCATCTGATGCTCGATCCAAGATCTCGTTGATCAGTAGCCAAGCACGCTAACGAATCGGCTACCGAGGAGGTGACATATACGATGTTTCATGCGATATAAAAGCAAAGATTTTTTAACCAGAAATTTGAATTCAGATTTTTTTTCTTAACAAATTAATGCTAGTTCAGTAGTGTGTGGCTTTATTTTATGTATATTGTACTTCACGGGTGTTGCGAAAAAATATTTTTAGTACTCCCGTCCTCACAAAACTAATACTTGACTGGGTAGGTTATTCTGGTTTTACTTCTAGTTTGCTTCGTTTATTCGAACTATTCAGTCTTAAAGAAAGATAATTTTGCTCGAAATTTTCTCTCACAAAACCCTTTTCAATGGAAATCAATGCACTTTTCTTTTCGTATAGTGTAACGCTCAGCATTTTTTGATAACTCCCTTGTATGCACATATGGATGGAATATAATAACGCAGCAACAAAGAACCAACCCAAAAGTGTGCTCCAGTTTCGCGAGTTGTGGTTTTTCTTTGGCTTTCTGACACCTACTCTGGCACCAATTTGATCTCGTTTCTTTACACGGAAGCTCACCACGCCTTGTGGCTCTCTTCGGAGAACAGCGCTCTTTTTTCCATCGCCTTACAACGAAGCGGACTTTTTTTTTTTTAATTTTTCATGTCGTCTGACGCGTCGTACATCTTTTCTCTTATTTTCTTTATGTACCATTCCAAGTTTTTACTTCAACATTTTTTTTTATTTCTTACTCTTCAGTTTTTCAGTCTCTTCATTTCCTATTTTTGATAAAAATTGGTTGAAATAGAAATTTAATATTTGTATTGGAGAGTTAAATGAAAAAAGAAAAAAAATCGAGTTTTATCAGGAGTGGGAACAGAACCAGCGACTTCTTAAAAACATGAAGAGTATTTTTCCTATTTCCAGCGTTTAGAATTATTTCCACAAAACTCCTGCCCTACCCTCGTTCAGTAGGTGACATCAATGGGCTTCGAAAGACCGCCGTCCGTCAGATGGGACGTTAAGTCGTGGTTCAGTGTACGAGAGATCTATACTGTTCACATTAAAGAACACGGTAGATGGCCTTGACAGGAGGCTACCATCGGTTTACTAGAAGCCGTCTAGTGGTTCTCGCTACTCAACTTTCCCTCAGCGCTCGGGGGCCTCTTTACCCAATCTTCCCTGAGACCTCAGGGTCATTGTGGCCCATCTATTTAGCAGGTAATTTGTAAAACAAGTGCAGCTCAGAGGTAAAAGAACCCAAGTTCTCAAATGCTTTGAGTAACCCAGTTTGAGATACTAGCTTAAATTAGCGGTGGTGTCTCAAAGTTCGTGTTTAAACGATGGGAATACCTAAAAATAACATACCGCGAGATCTATACTGTAAGGCGGTTATTCTACAGGTGTTACACCATCGGCTTTTCCCGTGCTTCACATATAATTCTATCGCACATCGCTCTCTTAATTTGCTCTGCCATTTCGAAACAAGGTTCTAACAAAAGCTGAAACGAATACATACACGTGCTATAGAAAGCGATGACCGTGCTATAGAAGGCACTAGTAGCTCAACAAACTTCAGGAAGCAACAGAGCGCATGCGCCATCTCGATCAAAGTCACTGTGTAGTGTTGCCCACAGAGTAGTAGTTACAGAGGTAACACTCTCTTTTCATGAAGCGACATCAGCACACCAGTGTTGAACTAAAGAACTATTCCACCGGTAATGACGTCAGGGAGGAATACATTACCTGACATCACACGTGACATCTCTGAGGTTCCTGCCTTTTTCAGCAGTGCGTGAGGTACATTGTGCACACGTCCATTCCTACACTGTGAGAGCCCGTACCGATTTCAAAACGGAGCTGTTGTGCTCAGTTTTTAATTGCGGTTTTTAAGTTTATAATAATATTCTGGTTGAAGAAGTACCATTTTTTAAAAAAATTCCTATTAGAATTCCTTGATCTGCAGAGTTTTAGAATATCATAAAAGGTTTAGCTGCACTGACTAATTACAAGCCGAAGCTTCCCACGGCCTCGATTTCAAACAGGATGACGTCATTTCCGCTCCCTGCGATATCTTGCTACCCGGTGTGTCGTCACTCTTGACTAGTTCCTTGGTTCAACACTGAGGGCTCTGTGTCCATAGGTTTCAACAGTGGGCTGAAATTGCCATTGGGCCTACTACACTTTGGTGTTGCCAATCCCACTGTTTTTCAAACTCCTCTCTTAAAAAAGGTCATGACCCACATTTTGGAAACCATAGCACGTTTATGTATTGATTTTGCTGTACATTAGGTCAGTTTATGAGTAGAATAATATACTGCATCCAAGATACAACATTCGTATTAGAAATAACAAAGTTTTTTTCTCTTTTTCAACATGATGCACTTGCCATTATATTATCAATTTTTTATTCAGTTATCAACAGAAAATGTCCGTAATGATTTCTTATCAAGGCAAACTCAAAAAACTGAGAAAGCCAAACATTTCAATATTCTAACAGATATAATTCGATCTCCAGTTTCTTTCCGCCTTATTCAGCCATCAAATCGTTTTTCTACATCATGATCTTTTTTTTTTTCACAGTTAAACTTTATTTAGTTCACGTTCCAGTTTTATCGCTTTGATATATTAGTCATGCATTTATTGCGTTATATCAAGTCGTCAGTTTTCTTCTCAAAATCATCCTCAGACGAAATAAGAGTGATCTATTTTCTATAAATATATAACGCTCAGAAACAATGGCACAGTTACCTTATGTACATTTACTGCCAGAAATTAATCGATGCTTCGACATCTTGATTTATAGACCGTCACTCCGACTACTATTTGCCTTTGATAGAAAACTGGATCTGAAAATTCCTCTCATTTCTCAGTTCTACTGTCTGAAATAGCCCCATTCACCAATTTTTAGTTCTTCAGCACAGGTATACCAAAAACTGAAATTTCCCCTCAAAGGGCCCATCACATCCAAAATTTGACAAAATTACTGAGAAATACGACTCAAAATGCCCCCAAGAACCCTTTTTAACCCCCTAGCGCTGGTTGATCTATCTTTCACTTCTGACCTCGAAAGACCCATGAGAACAAAAATTCCACAACAGTTTTGAGATCTATGGCCCAAAATACCCACAGAAACCAATTTTCTCAATAGCACCGATAGATCTAAATTTGACCTTTGACCCCAAAGGACCCCCACCCCGCCTTATCCGAAATGTCGTAACGTTTCAAACATCTACAGCCCCAGACACCAATTTTCACGTTTCTAGCCCTCATAGATCAAGATTTGACCTAACCTCTACCTTGAACGACAGGTCAGAGGTCAAATTACTGATATTTCCCGAGATCCTGTTCGAATTACTCCTAGGTGCAAATGTTCAGAGCTCTACATTTCTGAACATGATTAGAATTAGCGTGATACGCTGTCATCCGACAGCAAGTAGTCAGCCAATCACTAATTCACAATGGTTTATATATATATTAGACGCGATATTGCCAATCACAACTATGATTATCTATGTTTACACTAAGTTAATTCAAAATTAGTTTGCGATATCCATGTACAGTAAATGATGAAAATATGGTGTATCGTAAATGATGAAAATATGGTGTATCGTAAATGATGAAAATATGGTGTATCGTAAATGATGAATGACGATATATGAGATTGCGAAATAAAGAAGATATATCTTGGATATAGGTCAAGTTTCCATCAGAGAATGCAGTGGCATGCTGAGGAATCTCATTTTCCCACAGAAGTGCGAACATACATGAATATGTTCCCCAGTGTTCGACTCTATCGTGGCGGCTCCCATTCCCTGGCCACTACTATCATCATCAGATTTTCCTTATCCCTTGTGGTTTCCTAAAGGATTAGATGTAAGTAGCGCATTGCAAATATGGACCCAGACTAGCTAGGGTATCTCTGAAATTTTTATCTCTGAAATGTACGCCGAGTCACTAAGGGAAGGCATTAGTGAATAACTGATCATTCTACGTCTGTAAAAAATGCTTTACATATGTCCAGTTCTTTATTTCATATCTTACCTATCGCCAATATAACTTTACAGTATGTGGGATTGTAAGTTAATTTTGATTTACTGTAATATATGCGCAGTGACTACCACAGATAAACTTGTCTATGTATACATTGAGGTATACTTTTCAGCAAAGATCTATAAGTAGGAGGGGGGGAAGGATTTGGGTTGGGTTGTTTTACCTCTGAGCGGCACTTTTTTGCACACCATGGGCTAAGTGGCCAGGTCACAAGGACCCCGAAGGCTCAGAGAAGGTTGGGGGAGGGGACCCACTGGAACAGCTGTTGGGAGACAGATGGTAGCCTCCCGTCAAGGCCATCCAGCGTGTTCTTTAACGTGCACATGGTATGTCTCTCCCACACACGGAGCCACGGCTTAACGTCCCATCCGACGGACGGCGGCCTTTCCAAGCTCATCGGTGTCCCCTACTGACCATGGGCAGGGCGGGGAATTTTGCGGAGAAAAATCTCAACGCTAGGGGGGGAGGAAGAAGCACATTTGTTTTTATAGAATTTAGAGATTTCTTTACTCTAAGCTGATATGGGGGATTAACTCAGTTTCAAACATACCAGGCAGGCGACATAATATTCGAGATTATTTGGGTTGAGCTGTTTTACCTCTGAGCGACAATTTTGCCGTATAAGACTAAGTGGCCAGTTCATATGGACCAAAAGGACTAAGGTTGTGGGAAGGGGACCCACCCGACAGCTGTTAGGAGACAGATGGAACTGTGTAGAGTGTTCTTTAACACAACTTAAAGAACACTCTCTGTGGTGCAAAGGCCATATAGAGTGTTCTTTAAGCTGCACAGGGCATGTTCCTCCTGCACACGGGCCCACGGCTTAAATTTCCTTCCAACTGATGGCTGTCTTTCCAAGCCATTGGGTGTCTCCTTACGGATCAAGAGCAGGTTATGTGTTTAGCGGAGATAAATTTCAACGCCGTCACAGTTGATATTGGAATCTGGGAAATGCAGATTACGAGCCTGACTCGCTACATGTTGAGTCAGCCATCGTCCCTTCAAGCAAAGTTAAGTTTTTCCACTAACCTCAGAAAGGCCGGTGTACTTGGAACAGTTGTCTTCCCTCAGATGGAATATAAAGACATGATTCGTGTTCAGAAAAAATTATACTCCATATAATATTGTTACGACAGATGAATGCTTTACAGTGAATTTATGATAAACGTGCCACGAACACTCGCGTATGCTTCTGCGTGAGAATTATATAACCAACGAGTTGGAATACTGAACCGATCTGAAAAATAGGAAATATAGAATTGTTATGTTGGAGTTGTGGATATCCGAAAGGAGGCATAATTAGTTTCAGTATGTACGAGATGGGTGTATAAAATGAAGAAGCATTTTATATGATGAGTGTGCAGAAGGTTGATTAGTTTATTGGTGTGGATCGTGTTGTTAAGCTGGTAAAGGAAAAGAAAAAAAGAATTGGTTCTGAGAAACCAGTACACTTAGCCGCAGTTGTGGAGTACTTGATGACTAAAACCTAAGAAGAAAGTCATTTTTGTGTAGAGTTATTTAGATATTTCGGAATTGGTAATGTTATTCTCGAGATATTGCAAGTATTCACATATATGATTCTCGTTAGATTAAAAATTTGTTCACACATAGATAAACATTGGTATCTTTAGTTTATGTGCATGTTTTTATCCACACTTTTTAAATTAAATCACATTATTTTAGATTTATTGTTACTAGTTGTTATTTTTTGAACTCAAGTTAAATTTTCATCTGTTTTAATTCATAACAATATATATATATGTGCATATTTAAAGAACATGTAGGAGGCCATGACAATACGTTTTTATCTGTCTTCTAACATCTACTAAATTACTAAGAGACGATCCCCTTCTCTTAGCAAATTTTCAGCATTTAGGACCTCTGCCCACTTTCAACAAAATGAACTAATAAGTAAAACAATTTAACTGAATCGAAGTTGCCTCATGGAAAAATATTGTAGAGATAAAGTAAACTGACTCCAAGCATCATCGCACATGTTTGGAGTAATTTAGGAAGTATTCTCTTAAAATGCGTACCGATAAAAATGAGAGATTTTTCGATAATTTTTCAGTGCGTTCAACAATAATATTTATTTCCATTTCAGCAGCAGTGGCGGGATACACGAAGTCGCCTTTATCAAGTTAGAAAAATTACCACGCCCCTCGAATCCATACACTGTCACCCGCTACGTTGATTACCACATTCATCACGTACGGCGAGTTATTAATGCGACTATCACTCATGCACCAATTGTCACGGCCTTGAACGCTCTGATTTTCAGCTGCGTGACAAACGAAGCTGTGACAGAAAACGACTTAATTCTGCAAGCACAGCCCACGTATTACTTTATTTTTTTTGTATGCCTTTCCTGGCAGATCCCCGCTGCGAATATTTTTAAAGTGGATATCAGTATAGCATCTAGCGCAGTATTCACATCTGTTATCTGTAATGATGGATTATGGACCGTACAGTAATACTTAGAAGCCTCGAAATGAGATATAAATAATAATACGTCCAAACATTAGTGGGATTTTTATTCCTTTTTTCCCCTCACCGACCGTAATTGACATTGGAAATATTTCTCTGTTTAAGCTAAAATGCAGAGATAAATTGAATTGTGGATATTTCTGTTATTAATCATTACGCACGAATTTAACACACAAAAAAAACGATGTCACTGATGTCGACGCGTTTGAAGGGAGGTTTAAAACTTCATTTATTCGCAAACGAGTTATTGGTAATGGATGCTTTTTGGTGTTATCTTTTCCGAATGACTAACCCCAAAAAAGGAATGTTCAGACTGTGTTATTGACTCTTTCATTAGCAGAGTGCTTAACGATGCCAAATCTTCCATTGCTTCTTAAAATGAACGGGAAAATGTTAAATAGAACAACAGTGGAGTATTGATAAACCGATCGCCAATTATACAAATTTCCAGTTATCTGGTTCAAATTAAGGAAATAAATTTCGCTGATTGGATTGTTTGCTAGGGTGTGGATTAAGCGGAGAGAAATCTCAAAGTTGGCATTTGAATCTGAGAATTGCAGATTACGAGAATGATGTACTATCGACTGAGCCACCCAAGTGTCTCAATTTCGCTGCGAGTTTCTCCTTTTACAGAAACATGGATGGTTTTATAGAAACGTATATAGTGCGCAAGTATAAGCCTTCTGACAAAAAGATGATTAGTTGGAGAGACAGGAAAAAGAGCAACTCTTAAAGCAGAAATCAATTTCATAGTGATTTTGCCTTTAGTTAATGATAACGGTACTATCTGAAATTTGGTTAAGCGGCTTGGGTTGGGTTGTTTTGTGTTGTTTTTGGGCTAAATAACCAGGTCACAAGGACCCCGAAGGCTCAGAGAAGGTTGGGGGAGGGGACCCACTGGAACAGCTGTTGAGAGATAGATGGTAGCCTTCCGTCAAGGCCATCCAGCGTGTTCTTTAACGCGCACAGGGTATGGCTCTCCCGCACACGGAGCAACGGCTTAACGTCCCATCCGACGGACGGCGGCCTTTCCAAGCCCATCGGTGTCCCCTACTGACAGTGGGCAGTGCGGGGAATTTTGCGGAGATAAATCTCAACGCTGACCCAGCTGGGAATCTTACCCGGGAACTACATATTACGAGCCTGGCGCGCTACCGACTGAACCACCTCTGCCCCTTGGTTAAGCGCAAGCGTTTTCTAAGCATGTCTGATAACCTTACGATTACACTCATTAGTTACAACTGTTTGATTTTCTGAAGCAATGCCAACTTTATGTAAGGGTAGGGGGGCATTTGGCCTAGGCCCCTGGCCTATGGGGCCCAACATATACCTGTCATTATCAAATTATATGGTAAACAAATGCAAATAATGTGAAAATAAAAAAAAAAAACGATACATCGTTTTTTATCGTATAATTTAAAATTTCTTTAAATAAATGACAGAATAAATGAGAAAATCTGATTGTATAAAGTATCGATTAAACATATTTATATGACTTTTGGAACAGGGCGGAGGTCTCACATAGGTGAATCTCAGTTTCTGACTGTATATATATATATATACTGTATTCCAATGTCAGAATTAGGTATTTTCATGCCCAGGGCAAAAAATTCTGAATTACTCCCCCCACCTTCCACAGAGTCAATCATTATATATTTATGCAGTAATAAAATTGTACAACAATACATTTCCTACAACGTAACCGCGAACTGTATAAGTAGTAGCATGGCTGAGAGTTCTGGGACATTGTTAAAGTATAGGGAAACCCATTTTAACCTACGGGAGAAGTTTTGGGGGATGTGAACAGCACCTCTTGTATAATATGCACGCGAAAAAATATCTATGAAATTAAATTAAATTACGAAAAGAAAAATCACAAATATCAGTTTGTGAAAAAAAAATGACAAAAATATTGGGGAAAAATAGTACATTTCATTTTCTTGTATAAAAATAACAATGTTTATCTTAAAGAAATAAATATAGAAACTAACTAACTAATGCTGTAAAAATGTCAAATAAGGAAAAATAAGGAAATAACTACTAATTTATCCTTAAATTTAAAAAGATAATTCTGAAATACATTGCTGCATCCTTTATAATTCTACGCTCGGAACTGGCTCGCTCCACCCTAGTTCCAACGCTGATGTATTCATTGTTTTAAATCATGTTTGAAATATATATTGCACTCTATTGTAACATGCATTTTTTTTTAAATATCGCTTTATTAGACTTGGATGTTTCTAAACTTTTCTTGATCAAATTTTCTGCAGAAGTAGAAGACGTCTTATGTCCAAATATCGGATATTTTGTTCAATTGAAATTCAAAGCTACCTAACGTTGAAAATATGCTTTTTTCGATAAAAAATTTCCCAGAGATAAAATAAAGATCTCGTTCAAATCTCTCAATATCAATTTTAAACAATATTTAAAGAGCAATTGAAGATGGAACACTTAACACGGACGACGCTTTTACATTTTTCTTAATTATTTCCCCCCCGAATTTGATGAAATCCAAAAGAATTGTTACACAAACTTCGAATTTTACATTTACGTTAGTGAACGAATTGCTGTAACAGTCGTGTAATACCTTTTAAAGTAAACTTTTGTGAGTAGCAAAAGTTCAAGTTAAAAGTTTCAACTTTTATAATTCTTTAAATATTAAACGAATATTGCGGAAAAGAGACACTGAGAGAGATGTGAGGGAGATTTTCAACATATCTCCAGAAACATTTTTTCATTAAAAATTTTTAAAATTCGGAATCTTTGAATAATGACTTTTCAATCATGTAACATGGAAGTATCCAGTTACGTTCTGTAATATAATGTATATAAAATTTCCTTAAAATCCTTAGAAATATGTTTGAGCAATCGGCGTTTTCTGTTTTTGTAACTTTTGCACTTGGATGTAGGTTCATATCACAGATTTATTATCCAGTTACAATGTGGAAAATCTAAGTTGACATCTCCGATTTAGTGCTAAGTTGTTATATGAAAATCTAGGTTGAAAACTCGAATTCAATCTCTAACAGGAATGCAAAAACTTAAGTTCAATTTCAGATTTACTTTACAGTTGCAGAAAAATCTGAAAAAATTGATGGAACAGATCTTGCATTTAATTTTCAATTGCAATCTGAAATTCTACGTCGTGGTTAGTGTCTATCTTCAGTATGAAACCATAATTTGAATCATGCATTTAGTGTAACCATAATTTGAATCATGCAATAGAAAAACATTTGTTCTTTTGAAGTCTTAGAAAGCTTTCCTTTCCTTTAAAAACTTTCCGCTTCAGTAGGAAACCTAGAGTTCAAAATCTTGGATTTTTTTTCTGTAAGATGTAATAAATATACCCAGGCTCAAATCGGGGATTTATTTTTCAAGCTGATAGAAAAAACCGAGTTACCAATCTCGGATTTAGTATTCAGATATAAGGAGAACACCTAGGTTCAAATCTGAGATATATATTTCAGATGCATTGGGAGTCCTGGGCTCCATTCTCGGATTTCGGTTGTAGGTTCAATGAAAAATCGAGTTTGGAAGAAGAGGAGAAGAGAACAGATGCACAGCAAAAGGGGGAAAGCCGAAAGAAAAAAAAATTTCCTTACAAAAAATATTCATTTAGAAAGAAATATAAAAGAGCTGTTTAGAAAACTTTTATGCCATTTGTTTCATTTTCTTATTTTGTGTTCTATGTTCTATATTCTATGTTGTGTGTTCTATGTCGTTATATGTGTTGTTATATGTGTTCTATGTTCTATGTTCTATGTAATATAAAAAAATAACGTGAACAATTAAAAAAAAATAATTTCTGATTAATTGGAATGGAAATTAGTACTCGATTCTTTTATGACTAAAGAATTCTAACCTTTCTCGAGGTTGAAAAAAAAAAACATGAATTTACTGTCATGTTTGCAGAATTCGTTTTCAACTTTCTTTCAGCTTTGGCATTGTAGAAGAATAGGAAACAGTTTCGTAACATATAAAACACGAATTTTTCATGCTATTTGCAAGCAATGAAATAAAAATATACAGTAATAAAACTTGGGCTTAAACTTAATTAAAACCTTTTTGCTGGAAGAAGAAAGTTTAATGGAAATGTTTGGAGAACAAGCGTTTTTTTTTCGCCGCTTTCTAATATGTATGGAGAGAAATACGTTTTGAGCCATTTATTGTAGTTTGCCTAATGGAATTGTTTTTTTCATAATATGGATCTGTAACTACTTATTTCTCTTAATTAAATTTATCAATTTTTAAGAAATATTTAATATTACTGCAACATACCTTTAATAGTGTAACTCTAGCTACTGTTTTGTAAGGTGCTTCACTGGCAAAAAATAAAAAATAAAAAAAAAACGTTTGTAATATGCTTTAAAAATATAATTTTAATGGACGTACTGTTTTCTATTATTTTAGCCTTTTACTATAAATATTAAATCATATTCGTTAAAGTCTGATTTTGCTCTTCGTATTCATATACGAAATGCAAAATACTACAGTGCAAAAACGACTGTCGAAGTTGAAAAAAAGATAAAGATGAATTAATTAATGCGTGGATGAATTGATGGAGAGAGGAACTGAAGAAATGAAGGATCGATGAAAAATAGACGAATGGATGATCAGGCAAAACATTCGACTGCTGAACGGAAAGAATGTAGAACTGAAAGATGATGATTGAAGCAGGAAGAAAGGGAAAATGGAAGATGCAGCTGAATAAGGCAGAAATAGAAAGGGGGAGATAAATGAGAAAAAGACGAAAAGGGGGAACTGAATAAGAACGGAAAGCAGGAGTGAATAAAGGGGGAAGGGGAAGCGTAAGTTGAATGAGGAATGACGGGAGAGGCGGAGCGCTGAATGAGAAATAAAAGGAAAGGTGGAACTGAATAACGATAGGGGAATAAGGAAAGAGGAAAAAAGGAACTGAATAAGGAAAGACCTGAAAATTTGAGATGAATAAGGAAAGGACGGAAAAGTGGAGCTGAATAAGGAAAGAAGAAGTGTGGGACTGAATAAGAAAATAGAGTGAAAGTGGAAGGGTGTAGGTTGAATTATATGTAGAAATATGAACGGATGGACTTAGAAATAAAAACTGATAAACTGAATCCAAAAGAACGGAAATGTGGACGGATGACTGAATAAGGAATAAAGTGGAAAGGTGAACAGTTGCGTATTATGAAGAAAAAAGTGAGAGGTGAAGAGATAAACGAATAGATTAATGACTAACCTAGGTACGAAACAAAGATGAATGGTTGAGCTTAGCGAAGAAGAATGCTTAATTGAAGAACTGAAACTATGGACTTAATATTAACAACAAAAGAACATGCATATTCGAAAGGATGCAAATAAGGACGAAAGAATATGAAAATAAAAATGGATGGATTTATTTTCGATTTTTTTTTACACAGAAAGGACTGAATGGCCATGTCACAAGAACCTTAAGTTCTCAGAAAGTGTAGAAGAAGGGATCCCACAGATGTAAGCCATTTGATAAAGCCACAAGAGTATTCTTTAATCTATATAAGATATGGTTCTCCAATCCCACGGAACCACGAATTAAGTTTCAATTAAATGAAAGGTTACCCTTGTAACTTCATTCGCGGAGGAAACCAGCACGGCAAGGAAACCTCATGGTTGGGATAATGGAGTTTCGAACCTAGAAACATCAGTTTATAAATTTGGCCAATGAACCTAATGCATCAATTGGTTAAGCTTCTTCAGAATGGAATAGGATGTGCAAACATATTTAAACTCAAGCAAAATAATAATGATTAATTCAGCTTGGATTCAGCTTGGATTGGTTATAAATTCAGCTTGGAGAGATTCTAAACAATACTTCTTACACGACACGTGAAACAATAGTTTCTGCACGAAGTTTCTTTATTGTCTTGCAACTGGATTAGTATTCACATGAGATTTTTCACCGAAGCTGACAGTGTAATCGCTATTGAATCCTAGAATTAATGTTCACCTAAATGTTGGCAAACAACGTTTAACGGATATTTGCTTCACGCTAACGATCCTAGTAGGCTACAACGTCATCTAAGAGTCTTGCTTTTTAACTTGAAAGATTTATTTAGGTTCAGATCTTCGTAATGCGTCAGTTTGGCTGACCTAAATTGTGCGCAGTTTCATGAGACTGCGATTATTGATAGGTGCCACTAATTGGCAATATTTCTTTTCTCTTTGATTGAAGTGTTTTGCTAAAATGGGCGCGTCTAGTCCTGTTTACCATAACCTTAATTACATCTTTAATGAAGATGAATGGAGATGTGTTTTCGTCAGTAACTGCTCAGTTCCTTCGGAAAACTTCATCGCTACCCATTTATTTAGAGCTCACTCCTCTATGCATCAGCCCTCTGGTTTTATTAGTGTGAGAGTGTTATTCATAGCATTTTTGAGTGGATCTTTTAAAATTTATATGAACATGTTTCATGATGTAATCTAGCAAATGAGTGTGACAAGTAGAAACCAAACTGGAGATAAAAGAAGTGATAATAATAAGTGGAAGATAAATGAAGAGTGACTTGGGAATTACAGCATAGTTTTTGTGGTGAATGGAGAAAGAAAGAGTAATAATGAAGATGCAGTTACGGAAGCAGAGCGGAATAGGATGTGGTAGTGGAAGAAAGAAGGGCTATGCTAGTTTTGTTTCAAGAGTTTTTAAAATTAGGACGGTGGTGAAGGAACAGTATATTATATTTTAATTAACAGTCTCAGTGGCCGAATGGTTAGTGCACTTGGCTACTGATCAAAGGGACTTGTGGTCCAGCCTTAGCTACTAATCAAAGGAGCCCTGATTCTAGCCTTGTCTATTCATCAAAGGGATCTGGGTTCAAATCTTGGTTACTGATCAAAGGGATTTGGGTTCGAGCTTTGGCTATTAATCAAAGAAGCCTTCGTTTTAGTCTTGTCTATGGATTAAAGGATTGTTTGTCCATTAAAGGATTGATTAAAGGGTTGTTTGTCCGATCGGCATTTGTTTGCATACATTGAGCTAAATGTTAAGAGGAGACAGATAAAAACCTTCTGGAAAGACAATCCAACATAATATGTAATCTGAAACTTGTTCTTCCGAACAAGGGACATAACTTCCTACCCAACAGAGGGCAATTTTTCCAAGCCCACCTGCCGCTGAAGGTAAAATGGGAATTAGTCGATAAAAATTCTCAACACAAGCACAGTTGGGATTTGAATTAGGACAGCAGAATATGAGCCTGGCACAATATTGACTGATCCAACAGCGTCCTGATTAAAGCGGATTTTCGCTAGAAGCATAAATCTAATTTATTTTAGTTTAATTCAAAAAAAATTATAGTGGTACGAAAAAAAGAAATTTGACACAGTACACGTAGATCTGTAACTAGAAATGCTATTTACAAATAATATCGGAACTATTATTACTTTTTTAAAGATACTTTAAATAAAAGAAGCAAGCAATAATAGGGTACAAGCTGCAATTAATATACTGTATTTATGGACATAAGGAAATGATTTCTTTAGGGCTCAGTTCTTGTTGGTGTTATTTCTAATTTTCATCAAGGAATGTAGAGTAGATTTCTAGGTACCATTAATATAGTATGCAGATGATACTATAAGAATATATACTGATTCCAAGTGAATTAAATTGGACTTGAAATTTCATTCATAACGAATCAATAAACCGTATTATATGTTTCATACAAGTAGTCTTCTCAATGCACTCTTCCACTAAATGTGCAAACTTGCCTCTTCAACAAGTATCCATGCAGCAGAGAACTTCAGCAACCATTAGAGAATACACTACTGCACTGTCACGTTCTCACACAGTTCTGATCTCCGAAAAATCCCTTTAACTGTCCAAGAGATAGGAATCTCAAGGAGAATATACCTACACTGTAAATGAGAGGAGGGGGATGCAGTATTTTCAATCACAGAGTGTTTTCAGGATTATCTTATTAGTAGTACTATACTAGAGGAGATCTCCGTTATCCGTTTTCTCGCGTATACGGGGAAAAATGATTGAGGAACTCTATAAAAATATTCCCCTCATTTCAGAGGATAACAAAGTTAAACGTGATGTACGATATGTTTTGTTTTGTCTTGCTACAAACAATTCTAAAAGTAAAATGCAAACTGGGACGCAAACAACTTTAGGATCGTTCTATAAAAAATGCAAACATATCACGGAGGAATCTCAACCTTGGGAAGGTACGAGTAGTATTTTTATTTGGAGGGCCTTCCAGTTTTCTTCCCGAGGAGGGGATTAGGAAACGGCAATAGATTACTCCTTCCCCCTAATGGTCCTGCATCTCCAACCACCGCATAATTCTCTCCCAACATCAATCTCCATTCTTCCAATAAAGCCTAACACCTCTATATTTCAAGGTAATACAAATCACTGATACGTTAAGGAAATTCATTAAAGCACATTGTTCACGTCTAATCAATGTTTCTTTGTAGAATATAATACTGTACGCATCCACATACACAAATTCATGAGCATGCAAACACACACAAAGAAAGAAAAATTAGTTTTTAATTTTTAAGGTAAATAGATCATAATCAGTCGTCGGAGAGGTCGGTCGCACTCTGACAGCGCTCCAAATGGTACTTCATTATGTTGATCTTATTTTGAGTTAAAGTTCGATATTTTATGTTAAAATACCCCACTTGATGATCATTTATCAACTCAACCAAAGACAGAATATTACGTAAGTGTTATTCCCCTTTTTGTTGTTTTTTTTGGTTTACATCAAGGTTTTGTTCCGTCCAACAAACCTCGATCTTTGCGACGAGCTGTGACCGGGTCTTGATCTTGACTTCGATAGAGTTACTGCGGTCAGCAGAATGCTCGTGAACTCCCCCACTCTGCTCCCTTCGGCAATTTGATATTGGAAACAGCACTTCATCCCCTACGGTGTCAACCGGAAAATGGAGGTTAGGTACAACAGCCGTGTATCGAATGTGAATTTTGCCTGCTCAGAATGCAGTAAACAGGCGCTAGAAGAAAAGGATTTGGTACAGTGCAAAAGCTGCGATGAAAATATCACTTCTCATGTGTTAGCATAAGTGAAAATAATTTTAGAAGAATGTCGAAAGAACGGAGAAATAAATGGATTTGTCATCATTGTTCCAAAGGAAATACAGGTTCCGATAATCAGCAAACAAAAATACTCCTTCGCAATCATTTATGGCGAAACAGACATCTAAGGACAATACAGCGTCTGCCTTTCTGAAGTTTCACGTAGAGGATGAGACTTGTAATAGAGAAGTGAAATCCATGTTACTTCGTATCGATACGAAGTTATCCATACTAACCGACATGAAGGACAAAATAGATTCGCTGGAAACTTCTATGAGCTTCTTGTCAGAAAGGTATGACATATTAATGAACAAATTTATGGACTCTGAGAAGAACAATAACAAGCTCAGAGAACTGTTGACCGAATGCAAAACACAAAACTCTGTGCTCGAGAAAGAGATTTGCGATCTAAAAATGGTCAATAATGATATAGAACAATACAGTCGAAACAAAAACATTGAAATACACTGCATCCCTTTAACAAAATAAGATAAAAGTGTTCTGCATGGCTATGTAAAAAATTTAGCTTATGAATTAGATATTACTGATTTTCAAACAAAAGATATTGATGTGATTCACAGTCTGTGTTCGGGATAAACAAAAACTACCCTATGTTATTATACAATTTAAGAGTAGAACCACTAAACATAAGTGGATTGCTCGGAAAAAATAGAATTAACAGTGGTGAGGTTTTTCATGAGTTCAAATAATTCAATATATATTAACAAAAATTTGATACAGGTGAACAAAGAAATTTATTGGAGAGCTAGAGTTTTTACTAGACAACATAACTATAAATATGTATGGTACAAGAATAACAAAATATTTGTTAAAAAAGGAGATAACGATAAGCCGATTAGGATTAATATGTTTAATACTATTGAGGATTTAACTAAAGTTAATTTTTGCCTTTTTTAAATTACAGTTTTTTCCATTTTTAAATAATTATGGAGGTTATGAACTAATATATAATGAATTAGATTTGGATGGCCTTGATACTACACAAGAGTTTAATCCTAATATTTTTTACAAGGCAAAGATAACAAATTAGGCATATTCTATATTAATGTAAGATCAGTTAAAAAATTGGGATCTCTTTACTATTTATATTGATTCATTTATCGATTATTGGATGTTATTATTCTAGTAGAAAATACAACTAACACTATGGAAAATTCACTTATTAATTTAGCTGATTTTGATAAAAATCACTCTTGATGTTAATATTTCAGGTGGCAGAGGTCTTATAGTTTTCTATAAACATAAGCTGAATATTTCTGAATTAAATATTTCGATTTCACCTGCGGAAGTAATTCATCTACAGATTGAAATTGATGGCTTTTTATTAAACTTGATTGCTCTATACAGATCACCAAGTAAAAGGTTTAAGAATTTCTAGCAAATTTGAAAAATTGATTCCACTTAAATTTAAAGTTAAATGATATTTTCTTGATTGGTGATTTTATTATTGATACTGCAAATATAGGCAAATATGGTAGCGACCAAGACGTGAATCTTTTATTGGAGTATCGTATGGAACAGAAGGTATCAGGTTTTACTAGAGAAGAAGTCGTTATGCAAACATTGCAACAATCTCAAATTAATCATGTGGTTCATAAAATTAAAAACTTTGAAGCAGATGTAAGAGTCTATAAAAAATGCTGATCACTATGGAATATTAATTAGAACAAAAATAAAATCCTTAATTTCTAGAACTAAAAATCCTACAAATAAGAATAACACTTACTTAGGTACATATGTCGATGATAAAAAACTTTCCCAAAAACTAGGATTAATAGATGGGGATGTTATTGGAACTGAGGTTACCAATCCGGAAGACTTGTTAAAATTGATATTAGATAAAATTAACGAAATTAGGAATCAGTGTTATTTCAAAGCATCTAGAGTTAAAAATTTCAAAAGGAAACCGAAAGAATGGATAACTGAAGGGATAATTAAGGCTATTGAAGAAAGAGATCTGTTGTGGGTTAAATATAAGAATAATATGCAAAGTACGATATTATATGATGAATATAAAAAAGTAAGGAACACTGTAAACAGTTTGATAAAGAAACAAAAATGTTTTTATTATAGAAATAAAATCAATTTAAATAAAGATAACAATAATAAAATTTGGAAGCTAGTAAAAGATATTATTAATGACAAAAAGAAATTATCTGTTGACATGCAAATAAAACGCTATTTTGGTAAAAATAAAGCGATGGAGTTGATAGTGGATGATTTTAACAATTACTTTGCTAGTGTTACAGAAATTTTAATCCTGAAATATTCAAAAAATATAAATATAGCTGTCAACGAGATTATTACACCTTCTAATTCACATTCTATTTATATACCTGAAGCATATAGAGATGAGATCATTAGAAATTTAAAAACTAGTAATGCAGTGGACTATGATATGGTGAAAACTTCATATATAAAAAGCAATGCAGATGTTTTTTCTGAGATCCTGCAACGCTTGATTAATTTGAGTTTGAACACTGGCATTGTTCCTAACACACTCAAAACTGCAATTGTGCGTCCTATATTTAAAAAGGGATCAAGAAATATATATATTAATTATAGACCGATCATGACCTTATCAGTTATTGAAAAAGTTTCAGAAAAATATGTATAAAAATATATGTAAATAATTTTTTAGAAAAATGTAAAATAATTACAGATAGGCAGTACGGGTTTAGGAAGAACAGAGGAACTATTGATTTATTAAAGCATTTCTCACAATACATTAATACAGCACTCAATTCTGGAAAGAAGATTTGTGCTATATTTATGGATTTGAATAAAGCATTTGACACGGTTAACCATGACATATTGTTAAAAAAGTTATCATTGGTGGGAATTCGAGGTTCACTGAATAAATGGTTCAAAAATTACTTGACTAATAGGACTATCATCACTAGGATTGAAAATTATGAGAGTAGAGATCAAATTTTAAAATCAGGTGTACCACATGGCTCAGTTTTGGGGCAAATTTTATTTGCAATTTATATAAATGATTTAGCAGAAATAGATTTTCAGGGTAATTTGTTTATGTTTGCTGACGATACCGTTCTGCTGAACGCAGGTATGCAGGTAGAAGAAGTAGTTAGATGTGCACAAAACGACTATAATGTAGCAAATTCTTGGTTTCGAAAAAACAAACTCTTCTTAAATGAAGAAAAAACCAAATATATTATATAATATATAATAGTTAAATAACTTATGAATTAAAACACATAATGATAACTGTCAATATAAATTGATAATTAACCAAAATGCATGTTCCTGCCCAATTGTGGAAGAGGTTAATAAAATTCAATATTTGGAGATTTATACTGACCAAGAATTTAAATGGAAATCGCACATAAAATATACTTGTGATAAACTAAGGTATGCATCTTACAAAGTGTTGAAGTTGAATACTCTTGTTCCACTGGATGTCATAACAATGATATCTAAAGCTCTCTGTGAATCAATCGTCAGGTATGGTATCAGTATATATGGGTTCACATATAAATCTGTTTTAAATAAAATTAAACGAATAGAAAAAAGTACTTTAAATAATATTGCTAAATTCAATAAACATGTAATTAATGAAGATCACCTTGGTAATAGTTTTCATTATCTGAGCATTTTACCAGTTGACTTGTTATATATTTATGTAACTATCTTTAGAAATTACTTTAAAAATGAACACAAGGAGAACATTTTGCATGTGATCAATATAAGACGAAAGTGTAAAAATTATTTTGTTGAACTAGTTTTTAACAATAATTTTGTTGAACCAGTTTTTAACAATAATTATGGTAAAGCGCGCATATCTTATAACATACCCAAAATTTTTAATTCTCTACCGAGAGATCTGTTTTGCCTGAGCACTTATTCAGAAATTAAAACTAAAGTTTCGAAATGGTTATTAGATGTCAATATTTGAAAAGTAATGTTTAAAAAGTCATATCATGTATCTGGTATCTTTTTAAGCAAATGCAATTTTAATGTGAAATGATGGCTTGTAAAATAGGTGATAGTTTTGTGCAATATGTGCTGTAATCCGAAATTGTATAGGTTTATTTTATAAATGTGTTAACTTTTCATGTCTGTGTTTTAATACGTGTTTTTGTTTTTTGTTGTTGTTGTTTTAGTTTCTGTTTTCAATTATGTGTTTATTTTCCATTATACATGTCTTATTCTTTAATAAACCTGTCGTGTGATTGAAAGAAATCCTGTTGACAAACATTAAGGCTTAGTGGGGTAATCTATGTATATAACCATACTAAGGCTTAATAAAGTTATATTATTATTATTAGAAAAAAAAGTGATAAGTTCTCTAATTTCTTTGAAAAATACGCAATCAAGTGTTTAATAAGTTGATCTTGTAGTATTAAACTTTAACTAACTTCCCAGCTTAAAAAGGATTCTCTTTAAGTGTCATTATTCTGGTCCCAATTAATCACGGATGATGTGGACCTCCTGTACATATGGCCATATTGGTAATATGGGACGAGGATTGTCGTGAAGAAGAATGACCCCCTTTCGGACCTTTACGGGTCGGAAAGAATTAAGGACATGCATGCAGATTTGTTTGATGTGCGACGGATATGAAACTACTAAGCAAAAATTGCGCCGATCCATAACGTTGCTTACAGGAACAGCAAAAATTACTAGTGAAACATGAACTACTCTCGTTACTGTGTTTCCCAACTAAACGTTGATGCACAACTGATACTATAAAATACGTAGGTGCTTTGGTTTTCAACCAATTAATTTTAAATATTAAAAAAGGTAATTATATTTATTTTGATCGAACATTATTAGAAAAACAACTACAACTTGTAGTTGTTTTTTAATACGTATCATGTAATGAATTGATGATATAAAGGAAAATGTTTCTATCCTAATTTGGAAAGAGTTTATCAATTTTTATTTCTTGGGTATTGAACTTGAATCAAATTGAAAATTCTTGGCTGATGGAAATTAAATTTGCAAAAATGTATGCATTGATTATGCAGCTTGTGAGGTAATTATAAAAGCAATTTATGTAGTTTATTTGCAATGTATCAAAAACTTTTCAAATCCCTGTTTAACATCAGAAATTCATAATTGATTTTGCAAATTTTATTTGTTTCTCGATATTAGACAATGCTGTATATACCTAAAATTTTATTATTTTTATACATCACAAAAATGGTTTTATAATATAATATGAAGAAAAAATTTTCAGCATTTAAAATTTATTTAGCGAAGAAAAAATATTCTATAAAGAAACTTTCTTTTCTTGTGGCATCTAAATAATTTAATTCTTTAGTTTTTGATATCCGAGCAAAAAAACATAATCCAATTGCATATAAATGAAATTGCATATGTTACAAATATATAAAGCATATATGTTTTAAACATGAAAATAACTGATTTCTGACATTATTAGATTTCAAAAATATCAAACTTCTCAAATCTCATTAACATTTTATATTTTGATTATTTTTAGTAGATCGAAACACTACAAAGATTATTGTGAATGATGCCAATTGAGAACTGAACGGAATATCTATTCCTTGATACTGAGAATTTTAATATCATAATTTTGCATTTATTTCATGAAGTCATTTTTCTGTACTTTGTACTTTATGTCAGTTTTTGTTTATAAATAAGTGTGTCTGTGTAAATGTAATCAATAACGAACAGATCTAGTAAAAAAATAAAAGTGTGTATGTGTGTGTGTATGGGGGTGAGTGATATAATCGAGCATGAAATAAATAAAAGACTGGATTTCCATTGCAGTATAACATTTTTCCCTTCCGCTTTATAAGTCTTTAAAAATTTCTTGAAAAATGTGTCAAATATGCACAAGTTTAATGTTTTTTGGTCTTCATTAGCCTTACTAGTATTCTTAAAGGGGGGAGCATGTCCCATCCCTAGATCCTGCTCTGAACTCACTGGCTCACTCATTTCTAATCAAGAGCATTTACCAAGAGGGAAAAAAAATCAGAATTCTGAAAAGAGTCGTCGACTTCTTTAATTCTTTTCTAACATTTACGTATGTTGTTAAAATCAAGCAAAGAGAGTGCCTTGCATTAGAATTTCCTTTGGCGTTTACTGTTCTCGAGGTATGATTATGGCTTATATAAGGTTAACCTTTCCATAATTCTCTTAAACTAGAAGCTGTAAGCCGGGTAGAGCACAATTTGCTTCCCTTCCAAAGTGAATGGGAAGCTAATTAACAGTCCTCGTATTTGGAACTAAGAGAAACAGCAGAGAAACTAATTTATATTTACGGGTTTCCTATTAATTCATCGGATGCCTCGTTATTTGGACAAGACTTAATCTGAATTATTACCTGACGCTTTGAAACGAACACGTAACAAATGACTTGTGCCCAATTTCCCACATCTATGATTAGTTTTGTTCTCTCTGCCTTATGGTAATGCTTTGATAAACTCAGAAAGTAAAGGTCTTGAGTTGGGTAAAGATGAATTGATGTGACTAAATAAATTTGAATTTAATAACAAGTTGACGAAAACATTGAAGTTAAGAGTTCTAAATGGAATGTTGTCAAATAATGGCTGTAGTAGCATCATATGTTCTTTGGATCCCTCAATACAAATGATCGAAGGATTCTGCATTTGATCTTTCTTTGAATCTCTCCGTAGATAAAATTGAAGGATTCTGTACTTAGTCTTCCTATGAGTGTCTCCGTAGAATAAGTTACATGATTCTGTACTTGAACTTTCTGCGAAATTATCCGTCGATTTGGTTGAATGATTCTTCCCTGACCTTTCTCTGGTTATCTTCGTAGTTAGGATTGAAGGATTCTAACTACGAAAGGAACCATTGACTTTTTCATTTAACTACGAAAGGAACCATCGACCTTCCATTCCATTTGACCTTTCTGTGAATCTCTCCGTAGATAAGGATCAAATATTCCGCACTTTGTACTTCTTTGAATCCCTCCTTAGTGTGGGTTAAAGGGTTCTGCTCTTGAACTTTCTATAGATCCCTCCGTAGATTAGGTTTCTTTCATTGGATCCTTCTGTAGATAAAGTTGAAGGTTTTCATTATTTAACTTCCTCTGCAGAAAAAAAAATAAGAATTTCACACATGAAAAAAAAAAGAATTCTAATAAGCAGCAGGGTATCCTGAACTTTGAAATGGAAGAGGCGATTTCTAAACGCAACCCTGATAACTTATTAAATTCCGTTCTGATATTTTATTAATTTAAAGTTTAGTCGGAGGAAGTACATTTTATATCATTTCGAATATATGTAATATATAATACCCAAAACCTAAATAATAATAAGTTTTTTTATTATTATTTATTACACAAACGAATTATTATTTTATTGGAGGAATAGTGTATGTTTATAATGCGACTGTCAAAAAGCTTTGTCGTAATTCTCCCCCACCTGGGCCACAGTTGAGTTTTATCTCCAAAAAATCTCCGCCCTGCTCTCGGTCAGTAAATGGCTTGGAAAGGTAATGAAGGCCGACGTCCATCGAATGGGACGTATAGCGGTGGCCTGTGTGAGAGAGAGTGCCCACTACAGAACACGCTGAATGGCCTTGACGGAGACTACCATCTGTTTCCTAACAGCTGTCCAGTGGGTCCCCTAATCTCAATCTTCTCTGAGCACACGGGGTCTTCGTGACCTGGTAAATTGGCCCATTTTTTGCAAAAAAGTGTCGCTCAGAGGTAAAGCAACCCAATAATGAATTCTGTATTCTGTACATTCTGAGGAAATAAATATTACGACCACTATTACTTATTTGATCTTTAGTCATATTTTACCTATATATATATAGTGATATATTATACTACTACTACTATGTATTTGATCTGAAGTCATATTTTACCATAAAAAAACTTGTTTTTGAACCTGTAACGCCTCGATATACGTATCCCATTAGCATAATATAGAAATTTTGTCATTTGGGTTTTTGCCTAGATAGTGTACAATACTTCCAAATGTCATTTTTAATCGATACGAAATCAAAAATTGCGAAACTACCGTTAATATCGAAATGCACCAACTTAATAAACGAAAGTTTCGGATATTTTGCTTTTATATTTTTCTTAATTTAATTTTTTTAATTTAACTTTAATTTAATTTCATTAATTTACGCTAACGGTTTACGAAGCTCGAATCATAATTATTTCCGCTTTAATTCGATTTAAAACAGTTCATCGTAATTGGTTTTCCTTGTGAAACAGTTGAATGTTTAATTGATACGCATCCTATGTTCTCTCTAATGAATTCTACATGACGGAAACCTCATTACGTAAATGCAAGATGATTCCTCCTTCAACAGATCATAGCCTACATTGAGTTGAGGTTCTGGTTTAGGTTCTACATTGAGTTTAGGTTTTTGGTTGTGAAAGAGGTTTAATATTACAAGTGCTAGGTCAGTAGTCATTGATACCGGTAGATATTCATTACCACTCGTTGTATAATATATATACCACTCGTAGTATTATAAATATATACTCGTTGTATTATTGTAATATTATATTCTTGCCCGTTAGAAATATTTCCTTGATTTCGACTTTTACTACTAGTAAAATGATTTTTTCATAAATGAATAAGAGGAACTCTAAGATTTCTCAGGTTACAGCTACAGTGAATGTTTGGGACAGGGTTTGATTTGGTTCCGTCAGTAGCACACTAAGGTCATTGCTTGCATTGAACTTTCCGCCGTTGACTTCTCTTGGTGAGAGAGGGGGTTGAGTTGTTTTACCTCTGAGCGGCACGTTTTTGCACACAATGGGCTAAATGGGCAGGCCATATAGACCCCGAAGGCTCAGAGAAGGTTGGGAGAGGGGACCCACTGGAACAGCTGTTGGGAGAGGGGACCCACTGGAATAGCTGTTGGGAGAGGGGACCCACTGGAACAGCTGTTGGGAGACAGATGGTAGCCTCCCGTCAAGGCCATCCAGCGTGTTCTTTAACGTTGGGTTGTTTTACCTCTGAGCGGCACTTTTTTGCACACCATGGGCTAAATGGCCAAGTCACATGGACCCCGAAGGCTCAGAGGAGGTTGGGGGAGGGGACCCACTGGAACAGCTGTTGGGAGACAGATGGTAGCCTCCAGTCAAGGCCATCCAGCGTGTTCTTTAACGTGCACAGGGTATGGCTCTCCCGCACACGGGGCTACGGCTTAACGTCTCATTCAACGGACGGCAGCCTTTCTAAGCCCATCGGTGCCCCCTACTGACCGTTTGCAGGGCGGGGAATTTTTCGGAGGTAAATCTCAACGCTGACCCAGCTGGGACTCGAACCTGGGAACTACAGAGTACGAGTCTGACGCGCTACCGACTGAGCCACCCCCGCCCCAAAGAGAGGAGGCAGAGTAGAGTTTGGAAAGATGTCTTTATGTCTAGATGAAGCCTAGCCAATCAGCGATTTGTTACATAAGAATTTTCAGGTCGTTGCAAAAGAACTTATTACTCTTTGAAGAAGAATTTTCTTGCTCGTTGCGAAAATTAAAATCATCAATAAAATGAATCTGACTCATTTCTTCCAATTGTTTTAACCTAACGTTTTTTAGCTACATAAATAAATAATACATAAATAAATAATTTTTCCATTTCATACTACTGATTTAAAATTTATATTTTTCTCTTTTTTAGTAAAGATATTTTCTTGCTTCCTTAAAAATATAGTTTTTTCCCAGTTCATTAGTTATTATTAATGTATGATTTTATTTTAAAGCAGAAAATACTTCCCGAGCCTCTTTAAGAGAAATATATTTTTTTCCCTTTTCCTTTTTAGTTTTTCTTCGCTAAATTTCGGTTGGTCACCCCTGGTTTCGATGGAGTTTTAAACCCTGGCCTCGTGTGCAGGATAGTCATACCTAAATATGTCTCGATGAGAATGGTGACACCGATCGGCTTGGAAAGGCAGCAGTTTGTCGGATGGGACGTTAAGCAGTGGCCTCTTGTTCAGGAAGGCTATACCCTATTCACGTTAGAGAAAACCGTGATGGATTTGATGGAAGGCTACCATCTGTTTCCTAACAATAGTCCAGAGGGTCCCTCTCTCCTGATATTTAATTTATTTTCCTTTGGGGACTTTTGGCTATTTAGCCCATTGTGTGCGAAACAACCCAAAATTTGGTCACGTTAAAGAACACACTGAATGAACTTAGAGCTTCAGAGCTTTCCAATTTATCCTCTTTTCCTGTCGAGCTCTGAGACCTTGAGATCCCTGTAGCTTAACCATTTAGCCCATTGAGCACTAAAAATGCTGTAGCTCAAGAGAATAATTTTTATATCATTTAAACTTAAATAAAGGTTTTTTTCTTAAAAATGTATGGAAATCACATTTTTGTGCAGACTAATAAAGTATACTATGTAAGAATATCGGTTAATAAGCTTCGAATTTCATTGGAAAGAAAATATCAAAGTCTAGGTGCTTTAATATTTGAGTTACATCTAGAGCTAGACAATTGCTGTATAGGCTTGCTTCGCGAAGTTGAGTCCTAATCGTTAAGTTCAGTTGTGAGCATAAGTGATACTGGTCGATTATGAATTGTCCATGGCGATAAAAAAAAGCAGACAGGAGTGTCTGAACTTTGGGGTGTTAAAACCGTGATCAGGCAGGCCAGAATTTTCTCCCAACACATTAGAATTAGAAGAAAGTGTTTCAGTTTTTAAGGAGCTGGATTTGAGGGGTGAAAATCATAGTATTAATAATTCTGCATGTAACTGATCATTGGATGGGGGTATGGATAGAAAAACGCAAGGAAAATGCATATTCTTGATAAGGAAAATATAGCGAAATCCCTGAAGTAAATCGCACTGTGAAAACACAAAAATATCTGCTGTACGGCATGGAAAAATGATCCAATCTCTATTTTTTGATCGTTTACTGAAATTTGTTGCATTTGTGACTCTGTCATGTAGTAATTATATGCAGCAAAATGCTTCTCAAAAATCATATTAATGTAATTACGTCTATTGCATGAATTTGAAACGTAGATGTGTTAATCCTAGCAGCACTGGAACAGGGATGGATCGGTGGGTAGCGTGACAGGATCGTAATCTGCAGTACCTAGGTTTGAGTCCTGCTTGGTCAAGAGTTGAGACTTATCTCCGCAAAACTCCCCGTCCTGCCTTCAGTCAGTAAAGGGAATCTATGGATTTGAACAGGCTGTCGTCCGTCGGATCGGACGTAAAGACGTGGCCCCGTGTGCACCTTAAAGAGCCCATGGATGTCCTTGACGGGATGTTACCATCTGTCTCCTACTAACTATCTTGTAGGTACTCTTCCCCCAACTTTCTCTAATCTCTCGGGGCTTTGTGACCTGGCCATTTAGCCCATTGTGTGCAAAACATTGCCTCTCAGAAATAAAACAACCCAACCCTAGCAGCATTTTTATGCACACAATGACAAGTCACAAGAACCCCAAGTACTAAGAGTTAGCGGGATAAGACAGGGAATCCAATGGAGAGCTGTTAGGTGACAGACAGAAGTCCCCCATCTAGGCCGTTCAGCGTGTTCTATAACGTAAACAGTGTATAACTCTCATGTGGACGGACAATGGCTTATAGATCCATTAGACAGACGGCTTGCCTTTAAAATCCTTTTATCACAAATATGAAGATTAATGGTTTGCGGAGAGTATCTTAAAGCAGGCACAGTGAGGACTAGAACAAGGAAACCTCAGATTATGAGTCTACCAACCGAGTTGGCTGAGCTCGCACTAACAACCTTTTTACTAGTTGAAACGACGACATGGTTTATTTATTGCAGTTTTTTTTTTTTCTAAAACACTTTGGAAACCAGAAATTTATTTTCATTCCAGTGTCCCATGGCCGAGTGGTTAGCCGCTTGGCTACTGATCTAAGGGATCTGGGTTCGAGCCCCGGATAAGGCATGGATGTGTGTGTCGTTTTTCTGCTGAGGTCCTGCCATCCTCACAGACCTTCTACTTTGGCATATAAACTGGCAGGCTCCTGTCAGACCTCTGTGGCAAGCAGCTGCTTGAGGGGGTATTTATTTTGTTTATTTCTAAAAAGTTATCAACAGTGACTTTAACTTAACTTTTGGGATAGCTGGTAGCCAATTCAGGCTGTCAATTTTCCCTTACTCCCTTTATCCTGTTTATCCTGTAACTTTCACTGTAGTTATAAAATGTCAAACTTGACAAAAACGTGTAATTTAGGTAAATGAAATGCGTTTTTACGCTCTTGTTCATCAAAATAATATTGCATTAATTAAGAAGGCTTTTAAACAAAATTAATACTTAATTGAAAACCACTTCTCTCTGGAAGACTTCAGTTTTATTATTTTGGCGCTGACCCAACAATTTCGCTCGTATCAGTTGTTTAGATAACTTGGAGTCATGCAGAAGCAATTAAATGAGTAATACCTAGTTTAACCCTGCGGAGTCTAATACGTAACAAAGAGAAGAAAGCATTGCTTAAATTTACGGCTATTGTCGTCCCTTATATTAGTGATGCCAGTCTTAAAGTTGTGGGCTGTTTTACTTCTGAGCGGCACTTTTGTGTGTGCAATGGGCTTAATGGCAACCTCACAACGTCCTCAGTAGCTCAGACGCGGTAGAGGAAGAGAAATCTCTGAATAGCTGTTAGGAGACAGATGGAAACAGAAATATATTAAAAACAAGGGAAAGAAAGAACTCGTCGCGTTTGGATACTTATGTGACGTCGTTATTGATTTATCCACTTGGAATTGGAGCTAGTTAGTCACTGGAAGAAGAGCTATGCACCAATCCCCTGTGATGATGCACAGAACCGGCAAGGCCTAGCACTAATGTCCAGCCCAGCTTCCTCGTGGCGCAGGCCGTTAGTACCTTTCAAAAGATATACTCTCTTGTGAAAGTGAACGGAAAGGGAATGCTGCCAGATTAGAGTGGCCTACTGATCTGGACAACTCTGGCTACTTTTTTTTTCTACCCTTCTGATATGATGACCATATAAACCTACTGTGGTATGATGACCATATAAACCTACTGTGATATGATGACCATATAAACCTACTTTACGCAACTGTAATAAGGCTCTGAGCTTGATTATGGGTCCTGAATTTGCTGCACCGGTTGGTTTCTGTCGAGGGAAAATCTTCCGCTGTGTTTTCTGTTTGTTTATGGGTTGACAACCCGAAGTGAATAGATTCACATGATATGATTTATCAGCTGGTGGATAATCCTGATCTGAGGTCATTGTAGGTACCTGAACTCTTCCTTCAACGAGCATCGTCAAACCTACATTGGAGGAAGTCTTCATTGTAGATGACTTCAGTTTTTAGTAGTGGGGGAACGAGTCTTTGCGCCATGCCTGCGATTAGGGGGGGGGGGTGTTTGATATTGTCAGCAATCCTTCTCTCAATAAACATATTTTCTTTAAACATCCCACTAACCGTTTTCTCGCCATAGGTAGTTGGAATGTGAGGACTCTGCACAGAGCTTATTCTCATAATGTCCTCACACAAGAATTCTATTGTTATAACCTTGATATTCTAGGCATGAAAGAGAGAGACCAGATGGACAGATAAACCTGAGACTCTTAGAAATGATCTTAAATTTCTCTTTTCAGGAAGGGAAGATAATAAGCCTCTCCAAGGCGTAGGTCTGCTTCTTAGCAGAAACGCTAGTGATGCTCTTCTGGGATATGAGTACATTAATGAAAGGTTTCTTACAGCAAAAATTCAGAAAGAAGCACTAAAGACTTAAATGTTATCTTTTGTTATACCCCCACTGAGGATGCCGATGAGGATGAGAAGGATGGGTTTTACGTACAACTTCAGGATATTTTGAGTTCAGTGAAGAAACGATATATTACCCTTGTTCTAGGTGAGTTCAATGCCAAAGTTGGTACTGACTCTGACCTTTGGGGATGGGTGATATGCCCTTTTCGTATTGGTAGCTGTAATGGCAATGGGCAACGTCTCCTAAAGGTAAGTAAACTTAATGGCTTAAGAATCATCAACACTTATTACAAAAGCCGTGACACAAATAAGTACACGTGTCATTCAACAGATGGGCTGCATGAGAATGTGATTGATTATACTATATATTGATTGGCAACAAATGTCCTCACACAATGACAGCAAATGGTTAGTTGTGTTAGAAAAAGAAATTGATTGACAGCAAATGGGCTAGTTCTGTTAGGAAAACCAAGTCTTATAGGGGAGCCGAAATTGGATCTGACAATTACCTTGTTAAAAGTGTTGTACTAAAGTTAAAAAAAAAAATTAACCTATAATTCTGAAGGACCCAGTTATAGCTGAAGCTTACCATGATATGATACTTAGTCATTATGACAGTCATGGTTTGCTCACTACTGAAGTTGAGGAAGAATGGGACGATTTTAAATAGGCTTTTTTGGAAACAAATAGTACTCCTTTAGGAAGAAAGGGGAGAGGAGGCATAAATATTTGAGTGATAATGCTCTTGAGCTTATTTCAGAAAGAAAGAACTGCAGGAATGTCGCTAATCAATATCCTAATCCTAATAGAAAGTTTTACAGAGAACTTAATAAACGTGTAAAACATCAGTTATCCGCTAATAAGAATCTTTGGCTTGATAGTTTGGCTGACAAAGCTGAGGAAGCATTTAGACAGCACAACAGCAGAAAGCTGTACTAGATAGTTATTGTTTTGTGTGGTAGAAAACGGACAGGTATACAGAAATTGAGGGATAAACAAGGTAAGATGAGGGATAAACAAGGAAGGTGAGAATCCTGTCACGGCTAGATGAGCTGAGCATTTCAGTGATGGTCTAAAGAGTATGGGTAGTTCTACTCCCATTGTTTGTAATGATGATAGATGCATTACTGTCTCTAACGTTGGCTCTATAACACATTCTGAAGTTATTTTGTGTGTTTCTAAACTTAAACTACATAAATCCCCGGGGGTGGATGAACTAACTACGGAAATGCTTAGAGCTGAGAATGTTACATTTACCACATGGATGACTGAAATTTTGAATATCTTTTATGATAACGGCATGGTTCCTAAGGATTATACCAGAGCTATTATTATCCCTATTTTTAAACAAGGCAATCGCAGTTCTTGTGGTAACTATAGGGGCATCAGCAAACTTCTGTTCCAGGTATTTGCGTGATTGTGCATAAGATAATTAAGAATCTGGTTGATCAGCAATTGCGTGATGAGCGATGTGGATTCAGAAGTGGAATCAGATATTTTCACTTAGGCAGATTCTTGAGAAATGTTCAGAGTTTCAGAAACTTTTGGTTACTAGCTTCGTTGATTTAAAAAAGGCTTTCGTCTCTGTTGATCATCATAATTTGTGGTTCATTATGTGATCGTATGGCATAACAGACAAGTTAGTTCTGATATGCCACACATAATGAAAGCTCTCTATAATAACACTGAGTCGTGTGTGAGAGTTGGTAAGGCTTGTAGCAATTGGTTAAGCATTGCTTTTGGTGTTCGAGAAGGGTGCATTATGTCTCCTTTCCTTTAGTTTGGTTATTGAATATGCAATGCGAATATGTAATTGGCCTTAAATGGTCTGGAGATACGAACATTTCTGATTTACATTATGCTGATGATTTAGCACTTTAGTCAAATGATGTTGATGAAATGAACTCTTTCATACGTGCTGTTGATGAGACTGGTAATACAGTAGGTTTGGTTATAAATAGATAGGAAACTAAAATGATGAAAATTGGTCAGGCAGCGCTGCGGTTCAGTTAATCTGAATGAATGCATCTTGGGAATGTGTCTCAGCTTAATTATCTTGGGAGCTATGTAACAGATACTGGTGATGTGTGGCATGAGATTAACAGACGAATAGGGATTGCTGCCGGGACTTTTAAGAATCTATGGAGATTATGGAAAAATTGGCGTATACACCTAAAGACTAAAATTAGAGTGTATAATAGTTTGGTTCGTCCTAGGATTAATTATGGTAATGAAACTCGGACGCTTTGTAAAGAAGATCGCAAGAAATTGATGCTTTTGATTCTAGATGCTTACGCAATATCTTGGGCATTAGGTGGTTCAACTTTGCAAGTAATGAAGAGGTTAGGCAAAGGAGTTGGCAACTTCCTTTAAGCAGCATATATTGCAGAGAGAGACTCCGTTGATTATATTGCCTGTATTGACAGGCTCCTGTCAGACCTCTGTGGCAAGCAGCTGCTTGAGGGGTTATTTATTTTTATTTTTTTATGGATAATTACAGATTAGCGAATAAGGTTATGACCAGTGTGCCTGAAGGCCTCAGAAGGAGAGGGAGATCTAGGATGCGGTGGGCAAACAATGTCAAACAGGACCTGGTTAGAATTGGTGTGTGCAGTGGCTAGACGCAGCAGATGTGGCTCAGGACAGATATGCTTGGAGAACTAAATTGCACGGCCTGGTTGGACCTCCATAGTCCATGGTTGCTTGACGACGACGACGACGACGACGATGATGATGATGATGATGATGATGGCTCAGTGGTAGTTCCCTTAGCAACAGCTGCAGTTCCCAGGTTAAAATTCCTGATGCTAGGCCAACGTTGAGGTTTATCTCCACAAAACGCCCCGCCCTATCCACGGTCAGCAGGAAACACCGATGGACTTGGAAGAGCCACAGTCCGTCAGGTGGGACGTTAAGCCGTTGCCCATGTGCGAGAGAGATATATCCTGTGCACGTTAAAGAACACACTCGATGGTCTTGACGGGAGGCCACTCCCATCTGTCTTTCAACATCTGTCCAGCGGATGCCCTCCCCCAAACTTCTCTGAGATTTCGGGGTCCCTGTGACTTGGCCATTTAGCCCATTGTTTGCAAAAAGTACAGTTCAAAGCTAAAACAACCCAACCCAATTGTTGAATATATATTAACTAGAAAAGCACTTATGTATTATATTAACTAGGAGAGCGGATATATTATATTAACTGGAAGAGCGCATATATGCATATTACATTAATTAGAAAAGCGGATATGTATTATATTAGCTAGAAGAGCGCATATGTATTTTTTAGAACTGTGAGAGAGCATGTATATATTTTATTAACTGGAAAACGAAATATGGCCTTTGGCGAATAAGGGAATCGTTTTCAAAGAGAATGAAATTTGAACTTACCTAATTTTTCACTCTTTAAAAGCTTTAATTCGAACTAATGGATGATTGCGGAAATGCAAAGAGTAGTACTTCATTAGTATTTATAAAAAATAAAAAATGTTTATATTAAAAAACGTATTTCCGTTTTATAGCCTTCTAGAGCCTATCTAGCCATGACAGGATTCTCACCTTCCTTGTTTATCCCTCATCTTACCTTGTTTATCCCTCAATTTCTGTATACCTGTCCGTTTTCTACCACACAAAACAATAACTATCTAGTACAGCTTTCTGCTGTTATGCTGTCTAAATGTTTCCTCAGCTTTGTCAGCCAAACTATCAAGCCAAAGATTCTTATTAGCGGATAACTGATGTTTTACACGTTTATTAAGTTAAATTTGAAAAGTAGCTTTTCTCACACCCCTCTGAGAAAAGAGGACAGATTATTATTGCTCAATGACATTTCTCTTGACGCCCTAAAAATAAAATTAAATACCCCCTCAAGCAGCTGCTTGCCACAGAGGTCTGACAGGAGTCTTTGGGTTTATATGCCACAGTAGAAGATCTGAGAGGATGTCAGGACCTCAGCAGAAAAAAGACACATATATCCATGCCTTACCCGGGGCTCGAACCCAGGTCCCTTAGCTCAGTAGCCAAGCTCTCTAACCAGTTCGGCCATGGGATGGCTCAATCATATTTCAGATTTCTACCATAAGCAGATCACTTATAAATGTTCGTTAAAAGTTTCGCGTTTTCCATATTTAGTGCCCTCTAACGATGAATATTAAAACCTCATGAGTATTGGAAAAATACTAATATAATATGTCATTCGCACCAATTCAACTAAAAAGGAATTTTCCAATTTTCTCTTAAAACAAAACCGCTGAGTTCCCCAACCCCTTGAGTGTAAGGCGACAACTTATTGTCGCAAATGAAAACCTCTTGACTTTCATTTTCTTCCATAAGAATATCGACTTTTTAACATTAATAAGTTTCAAATATTCGTTTAAAAACTTTGCAATATCGACTTTTTGTACCGTTAGAGGGTTCAATTATAGCTTTTGAGAGATTCGGGAAGCACTAATCCTAATATTTCATCAATAGTTATCCAATGCAAAAAAATTTTATTTGCCTCTAAAAAGGCGCGCCGGGCTCGTAATTTGTAGTTCCCAGGTTCGAGTTCCAGCTGGGTCAGCGTTGAGACTTATCTCCGCAAAACTCCCCGCCCTGCCCACGGTCAGTAGGGGACACCGATGGGCTTGGAAAGGCCGCCATCCGTCGGATGGGACGTTAAGCCGTGGCCCGTGTGCGGGAGAGCCATACTCTGTGCACGTTAAAGAACACGCTAGATGACCTTGACGGGAGGCTACCATCTGTCTCCCAACATCTGTTCCAGTGTGTCCCCTCCCCCAACCTTCTCTGAGCCTTCGGGGTCCATGTGACCTGGCCATTTAGCCCATGGTGTGCAAAAAAGTGCCGCTCAGAGGTAAAACAACCCAAAAGCCTCTAAAAAGAAACAGTTGTCTCTTGAAACAAAAACTTTGGTTTTCTCACGACTCCGTGGGGGTAAGAAGTCAATTCATTGTTACCAATTGATACTCCATGATCTTCACATTCCACCACCAAAGTTTCAATCTTTTCAGAGATTCGGAAAGAACAAATCGTAATATTTCATCAATGCATATCCAGAACAAAAAATAATTTAGCTCTTACAAAACAGTTCGATATTTACAGACGGACGACAAAGCGAAAACATTATTTCATTTTGGAAAGAAATATATAAAAATGATGCAAAACTACCAAGGCTATTGTGTCATTTTCATACACTGGTGAACAAAGTTAAATTGCATCCCTATGTTATGTAAATGGAAAGTTAACATCGAAGCTCAATAACTTCTAAAATAATTGTTTTTAACATAATAGTAGATAAAGATCTCAATATCTCGATTTTCAACAATATTCGTTCAGCATTTAATGAGTTATGAAAGTTTTAATATTTAACAATGACAAGGCCAGTCATAAGAATTTATATCAAATGAAGATTTAATAAGTATTATTAGTTCAAGCGATTTAAGTATTTAAAATAATTGTATATTTTAGACGTTTGCGCGAATTAATCTTTTAGTATTCGTCAGTTTGGTATAATTTCTTAGGACTAGATGAAGAATTTGGATAGCATGTTCTCTTTCCTGACGGGGGAGAGGGGTATCTCATTAGCGTGTCAGGCTCGTAATCTGCAGTTACCAGATTCGTATCCAACTGCGCCAGCGTTGAGATTTATCTCCGCAAAACCTCCATTCTATCCTCGATCAGTAGGGACACGGATGGGCTTATAGAGGTCACCATCCGTCGGATAGGACGTAAAGCCGTGTCCCCGTGTGCGGAGAGCACCATACCCTGTGCACGTTAAAGAACACACTGAATGACCTAGATGGGACGCTACCATTTGTCTTCTAACAGCTGTCCAGCGTGTCTCCTTCCCCAACCTTCTCTGAATCCTCGGAGTGCTTATGACCTGGTCATTTAATCCATTATATGTGCAAAAAAGCACCCATAGGAAGGTAAAACAACATATTCCAACTCTCCTGACCATTTCATCTCAAGCAGAGAAAAATTTCCTTCAGTTAAATAACTTGGCGAATTAGCCAGTTACGGTAATGTTACCTCAGAGAATTTCTCTTCGTACTAGAAAACTTGATCCGCCGCGTTGATATCCATATTCAGCTCTAAATTCGCGATGTCGTAAAGAGCGAAATTAACGAACGAAAGAAATAACGTTACCCGAAAATTAGCAAGTTACCGACGTCGGAGCAGAAAAGAACAATTTGTAATTGAAAGAGACAGGAAAGAAAGCAAATCGAAAGTATTGTTTGTAATAGGTTTTGTGGCCAAGAATAATTGTGGAAGCATCATAAAATAAAGGTTATTAATTAACTCTGTTTCCGTTTTCGATCTAAAGGGAAATTTTCCCTTAGGCAGTCACTTGGCACGGAGTTGCATGCGTCTGAAGGAAATAGCGTCATTATGAATTGTCATTGATAAGAAAAATCTTTGAGGGAGGGGAAAACAGCAAGAAAGTAAATCCGATATTTATATATTTTTCATGTTTTTATATATTTTAGGGTTGTTAAAAGAAAAGGTGAACAACTCCTATACCTTGGTAATAAACTAAGTAATTTTTGTGCCCTCACACAGGGAAACGAGTTTACATAGAAGGAACTGGGTATCATAACGGAAACCCGTGAAATAAATTAGGAATCTTGTGGTCACGTATTTGGGGAATTACGGGGGGCGAAATATGTTTAAAAATACGTAAATCTCAATGAAGTATTCGTGGATAATTAAACACTTGCCAACAATGACCCTCTGGTAGAAGTAGCAGAGCTGCCAAGAGCTACTTCACTCCATGGAGCTTTCCAAGCTCTCATCAACAACTACAGTTCTAGCCAGTTTCTCAATTGTCATCACCAGTGGACTTTGGGGAACAGTCAGGAGTTATTTCAGCATGCTGTGGACTGTTCCGTACAGACGTTTGGCTTTTATATTAATAAAATGCGTAATCATGATTAGCAACAAGATATTTTAAAGCATGATAAAATAAGAATTTTGTTGACGGGGTTTGGAATTGGTTGTTTTAATTGAGTTGTACTTATTTTCCATACAATGAGGAATGTGTTGAGTTGCTTTATCTATGAGCGTTAATATTTTTGCACACATGGCTAGGTTATAAGGACGCCAAAGACTCAGAAAATATACGATGGACTAAGAACATAAAATGCACACAGGCGCCAATAGAAGGAAAGCATCCAT
Organism: Ryuthela nishihirai; assembly: GCA_038380435.1. Taxonomy (NCBI): domain Eukaryota; kingdom Metazoa; phylum Arthropoda; class Arachnida; order Araneae; family Heptathelidae; genus Ryuthela; species Ryuthela nishihirai. The sequence goes on along the minus strand of JAWZYU010000017.1, from coordinate 34,831,407 downwards.
CTCGATTAATTATGTTAGATTTACTAGTGATATTTCCACCAATATATCGTAGGTAGCATTGAATCATTTCCAAGTATATGGTTTAAAATTGACTCTTTAATATAATGACTCTTTAATCTTGTGACTACAAGGACACCAAGGTCACAGAGCTGATAAGGAAAGAAGATCGATCTGATAGTTCTTTTAGGATACAGATGGAATTTTCCCGACTAGGAATTTCAGTTTGTTAGAAAAGGAACACCGATGGGCTTGAAAACGCCGCCATCCATCGGATGGAACGTTAAACTGTGGTATCATGTGCAGGAGAGCCATATTTGTGCATGTTAAAGAATATGCTTCATGGCTTTGACGAGAGATTATACTAAGTAATAAATGATCCCGACCCAACCGGAATGTTCTTTAACATGCACAGAATATGTGCCCTCTACTTACGAGGGGCCGTCCCGTGGCCGAGTGGTTATCGCGCTTGGCTACTGATCTATGGGACCTGGGTTCGAACCCCGGATAAGGCATGATGTATGTGTCTTTTTCTGCTGAGGTTCTGCCATCCTCTCAGACCTTCTACTACGACATATAAACTGACAGGCTCCTGTCAGACCTCTGTGGCAAGCAGCTGCTTGAGAGGGTATTTTTTTTTTATACTTACGAGGCCACGATTATTGCTCCATTGGATGTACGACTCCCTTTTACAAACCCATAGGTATATCTTTTCTGACCGAGGGATGTTCACAGGTTAGTGGAGAAAATCTCAACTCTGTGAACATCACATGTTGTCGAGGGACAGAGGAGAGTACATTTCACGATTTTAAATTTCCCAGATGTTTATATTGAGAGTAAATTTAAAGTATATTTTCAAATTCATTGTGGAGATGACATTTTTTGGTTCGTTATGTCTTTATTGTTCCGAATATATGTTGAGTCGATTGGGTTATTTTACCTATGAGAGGCAATATTTTGTCACAGTGGTCTAAACGACCAGATCACAAGGACCCTTAAAGTCTCATTGAAGGTTGGGAGAAGGGGATCCATTCGACAATTGTTAGCCTCCCGCCAAGGCTATCCAGCGTGTTCTATAACATGCACAGGATATAACTCTCGCTACACTCGAACATGGCTGAACGTCACATCCGATGGATGGCGATCTTCCCAAACCCTCCATTCTCACAGAAGGCAAACTTGGAATTAGCGGAGAATATTCTCAATGCAGGCGCAGTTAGGACTCGAACTTGGGAACTGCAGATTATGAGCCTGGCGCTATACCGTCTTAGTCAACCTCCTTCCCATGCTAAGTAGGAATGGGACTCAGGCTTAAATTACACTGGGCAACACATAAAAAGGCTTTGAAATGAAAATAGCCAATATTTACTAATTTCGAGGTGCTGAACACGAAAATGAGAATAAAATTTGTTGATTGGCTCTTGTTTAGGAGAGACAGAGATGGTCATGTATAAACAACACAGTCCCCATTGAGTACACAGGTAACCATTTCGCAAACACTGTATTTTAAACTCCAGATTGCAACGTATTGCGTTGTATTGCATCAACCCGCCATACACACAACCCCCGAAGGTATTGCATCATTGTCTGATGTAATGTAGTTGAATCATGACATCGCGGGTTTATGATCGCGGACAAAAGATGAGGCAATCGTTAGTTGTAAGCGACGTATCATAGAGTAAGCAAGTCTTCTGAGCGACTCCCATTTACCCCTGAATCATAATTACAATACAAGTGATCCTTGCAGTTTTAATCCAGCAGTAGTGATGCTTCGTAACTGTGTTAATAGTACAGATACATTTTGTTGCATTTGGGGGGAAGTAACGTTTGCAAGTCAGAAAAGAGCCATCACTCCAATAGTGAAAGCGGTGTATGAGTTTTATTTTGGATGCAAAATCGGAGACCAGGACAAGGATTGTGTCCCACACATATGCTGCAGTACATGTGAAAGAAATCTTCCGAATGGCTGAAAGGCGTAAAAGTGGCGATGCTGTTTGCTGTTCCTATGGTTTGGAGAGAGCCAAACAATTACTCAAATGACTGCTATTTCTGCATGGTTCTTCCTGTTTCTGGAGACATCAAAGGAAAAAGAAGTGGACAATTGCGTACCCGAATACACAATCTGCTCTTCGACCAATTTCGCCTTCCCGTACCCGAACCTCCAAAAGAATTTTCCATTGATTCAGACGACGAGGAGGAATGCGAAAGGCATCGGGTTCTCTGCAGCCTTCGGTGTCTAATGATGATGATCCATACGTCTGCCATGGTGCATCATCTGCGCCACACTTTCTCACCAAAGAAGAAATGAAAGATCTTGTTCGCGACCTGGAGCTGTTCAAGGCCAAAGCAGAGTTACTTGGATCAAGACTTAAACAATGGAATCTTCTCAAGGAAAATGTCCGAGTGACTTCGTTTCGAACTCGTCATGAGCAGTTTGTGCTTTACTTCAGAAAGGAAGACGACCTTGTGTTATGCTCCGATGTTGATGTCCTGTTCAATGTCCTCGGAATCAAACATGACCCTCAGGAATGGCCACTATTCATAGACTCCTCGAAATTGAGTTTCAAGGCAGTGTTGCTGCATAATGGAAAAGACTTCTATCTATTCCGGTAGGACTCGCTGTCTACATGAAAGAAACCTACGACAACCTAAATAAGCTGTTGAACTGTTTTCAATACAGCAAATATGACTGGCATCTTTGTTGTGACTTGAAGATAATAGCTCTGTTGATGGGTCTACAGCTTAAAGAATACGAATGTTGATGGGTCTACAGCTTAAAGAATACGAATGTTGATGGGTCTGCAGCTTAAAGAACAGTATACGAAGTATTGCTGTTTCTTATGTGAAAGGGACAGCCGTGCAAAGACTTTGCACTAGGTGAAGAGAAACTGGCCTCAGGGGAAATCTCTGAAGGTCGGAGAGAAGAATGTGGAACACCCAGCACTGGCAGAAACGCATAGAATCCTGCTACCTTTCCTAACATTAAACTCGGTGTGATGAAAAACTTCGTAAAAGCCATGGACCGGACTGCATCAGCTTTCAAGCACTTGGCTGACAAATTCCCTCGACTCAACGAAGCGAAAATTAAAGAAGGAATTTTTGTGAGTCCTCAGATCCCCGAGCTATTCAGAGACCAGATGTTCGACAACCTGCTTCAGGGTGACGAGAAAAAGCTTGGGACGCGTTTCGTCTGGTGTCAACTAAATTCCTCTGGAATGTCAGGGCAAACAACTACAAGGAACTGGTTAAGAACATGTTGTCTTTGTATCACAAACTTGGCTGCAATATGTTCTCCATTCCCACTTGGATTTCTTCCCCGACAACTGTGGCATGGTTAGTGATGAGTACGGTGAACGTTTTCATCAGGACATTGCAATGATGGAGAAACGATACCAGGGAAACTGGCCCATTTTAATGTTGACTGACTACTTTTGGGCACTCGCCAGAGATGATCCTGAGCAGCTGTACAAGCGACGTGCAAAGCGACGTTGGAAGTAGAAGTCATATGTACGTATCACTCTATTATATAAGAAACTATTGCGGATTTCTCAGAGGCATGACTTTTATGATAATTAGCTGTCCAGTATTATTGGGAAGCTAGTGTGCTTCTGATGAAGTATCATTTTTCCCACTTATCTATTTCTGTGGTGCTGTGTATTGACTGACTTTCGTGGAAAATATTCTGTTCGGCACAATTCTGATTTCTTTTCAGTTGAATATTAATATTGTCTTGCTTCCATTTTATATGAATTCAAACCCATTTTACAATATTTCATAAAGTTTGGAAAGAAGAATATCGTACGTAAAATTCTAGTAAAGACTTAATTAAAATCCTCTGAAAACTAGGGGTCTGGCATGGCTTTGGCGGCAGGCTCGTAATCTGCAGTTTCCAGGTTCGAGTCCCAGCCGGGAAGCGTTGAGATTTATTACCGCAAAATATCCCGCCCTCTGTCCTTAGGGGACACTGATGGACTTGGAAAGGCAGCCGTCTCTCGGATGAGACATTAAGCCAATGCCCCGTGTGCTGAGGAGCCACAACCTGCGTACATTAAAGAATAATCTGGATGGCTTTGATGGGAGGCTACCATCTGTCTCCCAACAGCCGCCCAGTGGGTCCCGTTTCCCAGCCTTCTCTGAGCCTTCGGGAACCTTGTGACCTAGCCATTTAGCCCATTGTGGGCAGAAAAGTACCGGTCAGAGGTAAAATAACTCAATCCTCTGAAACCTATTTTAAACTACATCAGCTTATGATAAAAAAAAAGTCATGGATGCTGCAATATTTAATAATATTATAAATATCATCGTTTCCACACCAAACCTTGTATTTGAAAATCTGACGAGAAACTCTTGTGGGAAACAAATTTAAGCAATTATTGAAAAACAAAGTCTGACATGTTTAATCTTTGAGAAAAAAAAATCATGTTGCCACTGTCCGTAGAGTTTCGACTCTCTATATCTTTGAAAAATAAGAAACGCCAGCCGTTAGTCACAGGTGCCTGACGTTCTATACCAATGAAAAATAATTCAATTCGCTGCTGAACTCTACACCATTGAAATGAAATCCGATTGTCACTAGTCACAGAGATCTGAAGCGTTAAAACTACTCAGGTATGCGTTTTAAAAAAATCGAAGCAATTACTGGTCATGAACGTTTGAAGCGACATATCTTTGGTGGCCAGTAATTGCTTGATTTTTTTTTTAAAACACTCACTGGGTCAGAACATTTATGACCAGCAGCTACCTGAGTATTTTTAGCGCTTCAGATCTCTGTGACCAGTGACAGTCAGATTTTATTTCAATGGTGTAGATATCAGCTGCGGATTGAACTATTTTTCACTGGTATAGCACGTTAGGCACCTGTGGATAACGGCTGGCGTTTCCTTATTTTTCAAAGATAAAGAAAGTCAAAACTCTATGGAGAGTGGCGACATGAATTTTTTTTTTCTCAAAGATAGAACATTTCAGACCTTTGTGTACAATGATTGCTTAAATTTGTTTCCCACAAGAGTTTATCGTCAGATTTTCAAGTACAAGTTTTTGGTGTGGAAACAATCATATTTATAACATTATTAAATGTTGCAGCATCCATGGCTTTTTTATCTTAAGCTAATGTAGTTTAAAACAAGTTTCAGAGAGTTGGGTTATTTTACCTCTGAACGGTACTTTTCTGCCCACAGTGGGCTAAAGCCTGATCACAAGGATCCCGAAGGCTCAGAGAAGGCTAGGAAATGGGACCCACTGGATGGCTGTTGGGAGACAGATGGTAGCCTACGGTCAAGGCCATCCAGCGTGTTCTTTAATTTAAACTCTTAATTATTTTCTCGTCACACGGAGCCATGACGTAACATTTTACCCGACAGACGGCTACATTTCCAAGTCACAGTGTCCCCTCGGACCGAGGGCAGGGCACTTTGCCGAAATAAATCTCAACGTTGCCCAGCTATGTAAAAAAATGCAGTGTGTGGACACGAGGTTATTTGCACTATTTTGTAAAAAAAAACTGAAGTGCCGAAACCACGTAAGTCTCACGTGCTACACATTAGGGTAAAAGAAAAGGACAGACACTAGTCAGTAGGTCTGAAATCCTATACCATTGGGGGAAATAGAAGTCTTTAGACACAGAAGTGTGATATGCTATACAATTTCAGAAAAGTAAAGAACAGCCTATAGACACGGAAATCTGACAAGGTCACATTTGGAGAAAAGGCCAGTAACTAGTGGCGAAGGTATGATGATCGTTTCTTTCGAAAAACGAAATTCAGTCAGCCAGTGGCGACGAAAGCTTGACAATTAAATTTTGACAAATGTAAATGTTTATAGAAAAGACTTGTAAAGAAAGCGAAATCACAGCAAACACATTACTTTACTCGGCAGCTAAACATGCCAGTCTGTTGAATAATAGAAACAAACATCACAGTGCAGAAAATCAAATATTTCAATTTTTCGATATGCTCTTTTTTATTTCCTAGAAGGCGGGAATTTGGCCTTTCGGAATTTAATTTTATAATAAAAATCTTTATTTAACAAAACACTCTTCCCTTGAACTTTAAATTTGATAATATTAGTTCTAACTCCTTTAATATGCTCTAAATTTGATAATAAATTCTTTTTCCCTAAACGATTTGTCTGAAAAAATTAATCGACTCTTCAGTTTCGACTGTTTCCTTTTAATTTGAAAGACCGAATTAAATTTTATTATAAAACTAAGTCAGCGCAAAAAGTAAGGTAGGAATTCTTTTCGTTTTCAGATTACGCAAAGAAACTAAAATCTTTGTTTTGGAGATTTTAGTTTGCGAATGTGTTTGCAGATAAACTATCAGTAGCTCATTATCAGAGAAAACGAATATCCCCGAAGAGAAATCATCGAGTTGGATTTAGTTAATATTCATTTCCAATAATCATAATAAATCCGATATCAAAAGGAAAATGTTCTTCAATAATAAATGATTATATAGGGAATCATAGTAATGCATATTTTGAAATATTTAATCAGTTTTGTGATTAATAAAGTAAATAGCGAAGAACATAAATCGTGTAACGAGAGAGAAAGGTGATAGTTGATATTCCAAATAAAAGTTTTTTCTATCATTCTGTATACATACGTATATAAAGTGTGTTTATAAAACATCCAGTCGAACTTTTGGAACGTGTTCTACTGCGCATAGGGATGAAAAGGTTTCTACGAACATTGCGCATAATAATATTGCGCCAAACCCTTCCTTCGGCGTTTTGGCACATTTTGGGAATGCAAGTAAGAAAGTCTTTGAAGTGAAGTAGTTTTTATTCCAGTTATTACATTATACCTGTAAGTGATGGAGGAGAACAATTATGTAATTCTACATCAGAGCAAGTGTTCGAAATGGCCTCACAGGATCTCCTCACTGACTGTCGAACACGTATGAAAAGTCCCGGAGTTTTCTAAACTTTTTGACAACTATCCACGATCCGTTCTCGAAGAGTTTGTATAATAGGAACCGGGGTAACATAAACATCAACTTGAAATCTTCGCAACGAAATATTTTAATATCCCATTAAGAGAAAGTGAATTACAGCCATTTGTAGCACCTGTAAAGAAAACAATTCCTGTATGAAATACAAGTTACTTAGGTTCAAGACAATACAATGAACTTTCTGATGAAACAAAAATGATTCTTCTCCTGTACACTTTTAAAAGGAAGATTCATGATTGGACAATGGCCTTCAATTGGCTATTATCTAATTGTTATTGAAGATTGGCAATTATATTTGATTAACGTCATAATGACTTTGCCAATCCAGCATATATCTCGATTTACGATGGATGTATAGTTTATGTCCTGGAAATGTAATTTAAGCAATGATCGATAAAGTATAAGATACAAAGTATAAAAGTGAGACTACAACATTCCAGTCTCCCCCTTTGCTATTCGCTCTACGTTAATGGCTAAACTCTCATGGAAGCTTTGGATTGGGTTGTTTTACCTCTGAGCGGCACTTTTTTGCACACCATGGGCTAAATGGCCAGGTCACATGGACCCCGAAAGCTCAGCGAAGGTTGGGGGAGGGGACCCACTGGAACAGCTGTTGGGAGACAGATGGTAGCCTCCCGTCAAGGCCATCCAGCGTGTTCTTTAACGTGCACGGGATATGGCTCTCCGCACACGCGTCACGGCTTAACGTCCCATCGGACGGACGGCGGCCTTCTCAATCCCATCGGTGTCCCCTACTGACCGTGGGCAGGGCGGGGAGTTTTGCGGAGATAAATCACAACGCTGACCCATCTGGGATTCGAACCTGGTAACTACAGACTCATGGAAGCAAGAGAACCAATGCATCTAATATAATTTTAGTGATTAAGTGAAACTATTATATTTGTCGTAGAATAAAATTAATTGGTCAAAATTAAAATGACGTAGCAAACAAATTATTGATTTAAATTCATAGTATATTCAAAAGAGCTAGGTATTGGAACGGCGTCGCCGGTCATTATCAGCGTTTCGTTTAGAAACTGTTTCTCCAAGTGACGATACTATACTGTAAACCGTTATCGACATCGACAGATAGTTACAAAACAACCAGCCAGTAATCAATAAACAAAATATCGTGTTACAATATTTTCGGGTTTTCTCTCCATATCGTATACTGCAAATATTGTTTACTTATAAGTTTCACTGGAAGGGGAGCTATGCACCAATCCCCTGTGATGATGCATAGAACCGGCCAGGCCTAGCACCTAATGTCCGACCCCGCCTTCTCGTGGTGCGGACCGTTAGTACCTTTCAAAAGAGATACTCTCTTGTGGAAGTGAACGGAAGGGGAGGGCTGCCAGATTAGTGTGGCCTACTGATCTGGACAATTATGGCCACTTTTCTTTTTTTTCTACCCTGCTGAGGAGTGGTCAACCACACAGGGTCCTGGTGCTGACCATATAAACCTACTGGACTGGACAGACATATGGCTCTGAGCTTGATTATGGATCCTGATTTTGCTGCACTGGTGGGCTTCTGTGGAGGGAAAATCTTCCGCTGTGTTTTCTGTTTGTTTGTGGGTTGACAGCCCCAAGTGAATAGATTCACAGGATATGTTTATCAGCTGGTGGATAATCCTGAGCAGAAGTCATCGCAGGCACCTGAACTCTTTGCTTTTATTGGCATCGTCAAATTCTACGTTGGAGGAAATCTTCCAGTGTAGATGGCTTCAGCCTTTAGTAGTGGGGGAACGGGTCTTTGCCCCATGTCTGCGATTAGAGGGCTGTTTGATATTGTCGGCATTCCCTCTCTCAATAAATATAGTTTCTTTAAACATCCCACTAACCATTTTCTCTCCATAGGTAGTTGGAATGTGAGGACTCTGCACAGAGCTTTTTCTCGTGATGTCCTCACACAAGAATTCCACCATTATAATTTAGATATTCTTGGCTTGCAAGAGACCAGATGGACAGATAAAGGTCAGATTCTTAAAAATAATCTTAAATTTCTCTTTTCAGGGAGGGACGACAATAAGCATCACCAAGGCGTGGGTCTGCTTCTCAGCAGACACCTAGCGATGCTCTTCTAGGATATGAGTGCATTAATGAAAGGTTTCTTACAGCAAAATTTCAGACAAGCGTTAAAGACAAAGACTTGAATGTTTTCTGCTGTTATGATGAACAACTTCAGGATATTTTGAATTCTGTCAAGAAAGGAGATATTACCCTTGTTTTTGGTGACTTCAATGCCAAAGTTGGTACTGACTCTGACCTTTGGGGAGGAGTAATAGGCCCTTTTGGTATTGGTAGCTGCAATGGCAATGGGCAACGTCTCCTACAGGTAAGTAAACTCAATGGATTCAGAATAACTAACACTTATTACAAACACCGCGACATACATAAGTACACATGGGTTTCACCTGATGGGCTGCATAAGATATGATTGATTACATATTTAATTAACGGCAAATGGGCTAGTTCTGTTAGGAATACCAGGGCATATAGGGGAGCTGAAATTGGATCTGACCATTACCTTGTTAAAAGTGTGTTGCAACTTAAACTTAAAAAGTGTTGTGCTAGGGTTAAAAAATTTACTTTTAATACTGAAGCTCTGAAAGATCCAGTTATAGCCAAAGCTTACCATGATAGATTACTTAGTCAATATGACAGTCATGGTTTGCTTACTACTGAAGTTGAGGAAGAATGGGATCATTTTAAACAGGCTTTTTTGGACACTAACAGTACTCTTTTAGGAAAAAAGGAGTAGAAGAGGCAGAATTATCTGAGTGATAAGGCACTTGAGCTTATTTCGGAAAGAAAGAACTGCAAGAATGTCTTTAATCAATACCCTACTAGTCCTAATAGAAAGCATTACAGAGAACTTAATAAACGTGTAAAAGATCAGTTAGCGGCTGATAAGAATCTTTGGCTTGATGGTTTGGCTGACAAAGCCGAGGAAGCAGTTAGACAGCACAACAGCAGAGAGTTGTACCAGATAGTTAATGTTTTATGTGGTAGAAAACGGACAGGCATACAAGGATTGAAGGATAAACAAGGTAAGGTTATAGAAGGGGAGGATTCTGTCATGACTAGGGGGCTGAGCATTTCAGTGATGTTCTTAACAATGTAGTTGGTTCTGCTCCCATTGTTTGCAGTGATGATGGATGCATTGGTGGCTTTAATGTTGGCCCTATAACACAATCTGAAGTTATTTTGGCTATTTCTAAACTTAAACTTCATAAATCCCCAGGGGTAGATGAAATTACTACTGAAATGCTTAGAGCTGGGAATGTTTCGGTTACCACTTGGATGACTGAAATTCTGAATATCTTTTATGATAAAGGCATGGTTCCTAAGGATTTTACCAGAGCTATTGTTATCCCTATTTTCAAAAAAGGTGATCGCAGTTCTTGTGATAACTATAGGGGTATCAGCCTACTCTCTGTTCCAGGTAAAGTTCTTTCCATGATTGTGCTTAATAGAATTAAGAATCTGGTTGACTGGCAATTGCGTGATGAGCAATGTGGATTCAGAAGTGGTAGGGGATGTGTGGATCAGATATTTTCACTTAGGCAGATTCTTGAGAAATGTTTAGAGTTTCAGAAACCTTTGGTTGCTAGCTTTGTTGATTTCAAAAAGGCTTTCGACTCTGTTGATCGTCATAATTTGTGGTTGATTGTGAGATCATATGGTATACCAGACAAGTTAGTTAACATTATGAAAGCTCTCTATAGTAACACTGAGTCGTGTGTGAGAGTTGGTAAGGTTTGTAGCAATTGGTTTAGCATTACTTCTGGTGTTCGACAAGGGTGCATTTTGTCTCCTTTTCTCTTTAGCTTGGTTATTGATTATGATATGCGAAATTCACTTCACGGGAAAGATTTTGGCCTTAAATGGGCTGGAGATACGAAAATTTCTGATTTAGATTATGCTGATGATTTAGCCCTTTTGGCAAATGATGTTGATGAGATGAACTCTTTCATTCGAGCCGTTGATGAGACTGGTAGTAGAGTAGGTTTGGTTATAAACAGAGAGAAAACTAAAGTGATGAAAATTGGTCAGGCAGGCTGTGATTCAGTTAATCTGAATGGTTGCAGTCTTGAGCAGGTGTCACAATTTAATTATCTTGGGAGCTATCTAACAGATAATGGTGATGTGCGGCATGAGATTAACAGACGAATAGGGATTGCTGCCGGGACTTTTAAGAACCTATGGAGAGTGTGGAGAAATAGGCGTATACACCAAAAGACTAAAATTACACTGTATAATAGTTTGGTTCTTTCTAGGGTTAGTTATGGTAGTGAAACTTGGACACTTTGTAAACAAGATAACAGGAAACTAGATGCTTTTGATTCTAGATGCTTACGCAGTATCTTGGGCATTAGGTGGTTCAACTTTGTAACTAATGATGAGGTTAGGCAAAGGAGTTTGCAACCTCCTTTAAGCAGCATATTGTGCAGAGAGAGACTCCGTTGGTTTGGCCATGTTGCCCGTATGAATAATTATAGATTGGCGAATAGGGTTATGAACAGTGTGCCTAAAGGCCTGAGAAAGAAGGGGAGACATAGGATGCGGTGGGCAGACAATGTCAAACAGGACCTTGTTAGAATTGGTGTGCAGTGGCCAGATGCAGTAGATGTAGCTCAGGATAGACTTGCTTGGAGAACTAAATTGCACGGTCTGGTTGGACCTCCGTAGCCTATGGCTGCTTGACGATGATGATGACGATGATTATGCTACAATTGTGTTTGAAACAGAAACGAATACATTGATTGGTATCATAAAAATATATTTACTTTTGCAACCAACTGCACGATATTATTGATAATATTGCATTTCAGGTAGCTTTCAATTCACGTGTATGAAATTATAGGACGTTGTGCACAACAGTATCATTATCATCAATATCAAAATCCTCACCATCAACATCAGAATCATCATCGACGATATCAAAGTTCTCCCCCTCCCATCATCATCATTATTATCAGCAACAACAACACCAAGCTCTAATCTTAGTAACTCGTCACTTGGCTGTTGGTTAAATCATGATGATGATAGCGATGATAATGTTGTTCATGAAGATGATACTGAAGGGAATACTATGACAAAGACCACTACATTACAGCGATAAACAACAGAAAGACAGAAGAACGACGACCACAAAACAAGAAGGATAACGATGACGACCACTACCACATCCTCCTCCTCCTCCTCAAGCAGCCATGGGCTACGGAGGTCCGACCAAACCATGCAGTTTAATTCTCCAAGCATATCTGTCCTGAGCTACATCTACTGCATCTGGCCACTGCACACCAATTCTAACAAGGTCCTGTTTGACATTGCCTGCCCACCGCATCCTAGGTCTCCCCCTCCTTCTGAGACCTCTAGACACACTGTTCATATCCATATTCACCAATCTATAATTATCCATACGGGCAACATGGCCAAACCAACTCACTCTCTGAACAATGTGCTGCTTAAAGGAGGTTGCTGACTCCTTTGCCTAACCTCATCATTAGTTACAAAGTTCAACCATCTAATGCCCAAGATACTGCGTAAGCATCTAGAATCAAAAGCATCTAGTTTCCTGTTATCTAGTTGGATGTGTGGTTGATTGTAAGCGTCCAGTTTCACTACCATACTGCTTACACAGCGTCCAAGTTTCACTACCATAACTAACCCTAGAAAGAACCAAACTATTATACAGTCTAATTTTAGTCTTTAGGTGTATACGCCTATTTCTCAACAATCTCCATAGATTCTTAAAAGTCCCGGCAGCAATCCATATTCGTCTGTTAATCTCATGTCGCATATCACCAGAATCTGTTATATATCTCCCAAGATAATTAAATTATGACACCTGCTCAAGACTGCAACCATTCAGATGAACTGAATCACAACCTGCCTGACCAATTTTCATCACTTTAGTTTTTTCTCTGTTTATAATCAAACCTACTCTACTACCAGTCTCATCAACAGCTCGAATGAAAGAGTTCATCTCATCAACATTATTTGCCAAAAGGGCTAAATCATCAACATAATCTAAATCAAAAATTTTAGTATCTCCACTCCATTTAAGGCCAAAATCTTTCCCTTTGAATGAATTTTGCATAACGTAATCAATAACCAAACTAAAGAGAAAAGGAGACAAAATGCACCCTTGTCGAACACCAGAAGTAATGCTAACCCAATTGTTACAAGCCTTACCAACTCTCACAAATGACTCAGTGTTATTATAGAGAGCTTTCATTATCTTAACTAACTTGTCTGGTATACCATATGATCTTACAATCAACCACAAATTATGACGATCAACAAAGTCGAAAGCCTTTTTGAAATCAACAAAGCTAGCAACCAAAGGTTTCTGAAACTCTAAACATTCCTCAAAAATCTGCCTAAGCGAAAAAATCTGATCAACAATCTCCTACCACTTCTGAATCCATATTGCTCATCACGCAATCGACTGTCAACCAGATTCTTAATTCTATTAAGCACAATCATGCGAAAGAACTTTACCTGGAACAGAGAGTAGGCTGATACCCCTATAGTTATCACAAGAACTGCGATCACCTTTTTTGAAAATAGGGATAACAATAGCTCTGGTAAAATCCTTAGGAAATATGCCTTTATCATAAAAGATATTCAGAATTTTAGTCATCCAAGTGGTAACCGAAATATTCCCAGCTCTAAGCATTTCCATAGTAATTTCATCTGCCCCTGGGGATTTATGAAGTTTAAGTTTAGAAATAGCCAAAATAACTTCAGATTGTGTTATAGGGCCAACATTAAAGCCACCAATGCATCTATAATCATTGCAAACAATGGGAGTAGAACTAACCACATTGTTTAAAACATCACTGAAATGCTCAGCCCACCTAACCATGACAAAATCCTCCTCTTCTATAACCTTACTTTGTTTATCCTTCAATCCTTGTATGCCTGTCCGTTTTCTACCACATAAAACATTAACTATCTGGTACAGATCTCTGCTGTTGTGCTGCCTAACTGCTTCTTCAGCTTTGTCAGCCAAGCCATCAAGCCAAAGATCCTTATCAGCAGCTAACTGATCTTTTACACGTTTATTAAGTTCTCTGTAATGCTTTCTATTAGGACTAGTAGGGTATTGATTAAGGACATTCCTGCAGTTCTTTCTTTCCGAAATAAGCTCAAGTGCCTTATCACTCAGATAATTCTGTCTCTTCTGCTTCTTTTTTCCTAAAAGAGTACTGTTAGTGTCCAAAAAAGCCTGTTTAAAATGATCCCATTCTTCCTCAACTTCAGTGGTAAGCATACCATGACTTTCATAATGACTAAGCAACCTATTATGGTAAGCTTTGGCTATAACTGGATCTTTCAGAGTTTCAGTATTAAAAGTAAATTTTTTAACCCTAGCACAACACTTTTTGAGTTTAAGTTGCAAGACACTTTTAACAAGATAATGGTCAGATCCAATTTCAGCTCCACTATATGACCTGGTAGTCTTAACAGAACTAGCCCATTTGCTGTTAATTAATATACAGGGTGATTCAAAACGTATCGTTCAAATTTCATGGGGAGGTATGGAATACGTCAGGAAACCGATATCACATAGGAAAGTATGTCCGCAAACGTCATCAACATGAACAAAATGGACAAGTAAAGTGAACACAAGGAAACAGTACAGTTAAGTGGTAACGAATGTGACTTTAATTCCAACAAGGTAAAGTACAGGTTCACAGTAGGTGCTCAAAATTGCGACCATTTACACGGACACAGGATTCACAGCGCCGTTGCATTGACCGCCGAACATTTTCAAAAACGCCTGGCATATCACGGACAATGCCTGCGGCGGCCACTATTCGTGCAACAAGATCCATTTCACTGTAGACGGGGGTCTTGTACACATGGTATTTCATGGCCCCTCACGAAAAGAAATCCATGGGCGATAAATCATTTGACCTGGGTGGCCAAGCGATCGCTGATGACAGAGGGAGTGGTCGGGCGAGCTGTACACTAGTTGGGTACACACAGCGCCCTCTACATACGCATGCGTACATTTGCGGACATACTGTCCTATGTGAAATCGGTTTCCTGACGTATTCCCTAACTCCCCACGAAATTTGAACGATAAGTTTTGAATCACCCTGTATAATCAATCATATTCTTATGCAGCCCATCGGGTGAAACCCATGTGTACTTATGTATGTCACGGTGTTTGTAATAAGTGTTAGTTATTCTGAATCCATTGAGTTTACTCACCTGTACGAGACGTTGCCCATTGCCATTGCAGCTACCAATACCAAAAGGGCCTATCACCCCTCCCCAAAGGTCAGAGTCAGTACCAACGTTGGCACTGAAGTCACCTAGAACAAGGGTAATATCTCCTTTCTTGACAGAATTCAAAATATCCTGAAGTTGTCCGTAAAACCTATCCTTCTCATCCTCATCGGCATCCTCAGTGGGGGCATAACAGCAGATAACATTCACGTCTTTAATGTTTGTCTGAAATTTTGCTGTAAGAAACCTTTCATTAATGCACTCATATCCTAGAAGAGCATCACTAGCACGTGTGCTGAGCAGCAGACCTACGCCTTGGTGATGCTTTCCATCCTCCCTCCGTGTAAAGAGAAATTTAAAGTTATTTTTAAGTATCTCACATTTACCTCTCCATCTAGTCTCTGGCAAGCCTAGAATATCTAGGTTATAGCGCTGGAATTACTGCGTGAGGACATCAAGAGAATAATCTCTATATAAGGTCCTCACGTTCCACATTCCTGCAGAGAGAAAATGATTAGTAGTGTTTTAAAGAAACTAGGTTTATTGAGATAGGTAGGGCCAACAATATCAAACAGCCCCCTGATCGAAGGCATGGGGCAAAGACCTGTTCCTCCTCCGCTAAAGGCTGAAGTCACCGATGCTAGTAGGAACTTCAGGCACCACCTTTTCAAGTGGACTTTTTCAAGAGCCATATGGCCTGCCTGAGACATATTACTCCAGTTTAGGCTTGACGATGCCTAACTAGCTAACTAAGGTTCAGGTACCTGCGATGGCCTCTGATTAGGATTATCCACTAGCTGATATAAGGTATCCCATGCCTGTGTTCACTTAGGACTGGGAAATCAGAAGCAAACAGAAAACACAGCGGCAGATTCTCCCTCAGCAGAGGTCCACCAGTGCAGCAAGTCCAGGATCCATAATCAAGCTCAAATCCATAAACAAGTCCAGTCTAATAGGTATAAATGGTCAGCACCAGGACTCTGTGAAGTTGACCACTCCTCAGCAGGGTTGAAAAAAAAGAAAACGTGGCCTTAGATGATCAGATCAGTAGGCCATAGTGAACTGGCAGCCCTCCCCTTCCGTTCCCTTCCAAAAGAGAATATCTCTTTTGAAAGGTACTAACGGCCTGCACCACAAGAAGGCGGGTCGGACATTAGGTGCTAGACCTGGCCGGTTCGGTGCATCATCACTAGGGATTGGTACACAGCTCTCCTTCCAGTTTATGCCTAGCTACTATTTACAGACTACCACAGCAACAAGGATAACGATGATGACCACTACCACAACAACAACGATGGTAAGCAAAATAACGGTGACAATAGTAACGATAATAACAACGACGACAGTGATAATGATCATAACGAAGACAAAGAATGATAAGTAACACGATGGCAAGATTTATGACCACAAACACAAATTACCATGGCCACGATAACGACAATGTCCACAACGACGACGAGAACAATGATAAATAGTAGCGAAATAAATATAAAAATAACTGCCATCTCCACCCATCTCTTCCTCTCTCCTCCACTTTCCTTTTCTTCTCTCCTTCACTCTCCCCTTCTTCTTCCACTCTCCTCTCTTCTTCTACCCCTCCTCCTCATCTTCTTCCTTTTTATAATTAAATAAATTTTATTCTTTTCAACCTAGCATCCTTTGTGCACTTTAAATATTCCTTTGCAACTATTATGGTCTTGTGACCATCATCATTTTCGTCGTCACCGATATGTAAACCTTGACGTTAATACTTAAAATAGAATACTTAAGGTTATGGTAAGTATACTTAAGGTAAGTATTTTATTAGAATACTTAAGGTTATGTAACATTTCATAACAATAAAGGATTTATTAAAAAACGTACACACCACAAGAACAAGCTTTCGAAAAATATTTAACACTTTTAATAGTTTTCCACATCATGATATAAATATAATAAACCAAAATTAATTAATCAAAAAACTAAAATCATTCTTCCTAAAGATTAATATTTTAATCATAACGGGAAATCTTTCCCGAACTATAGAAAACACAACTTTTTTGTTAAAAAAAACACTCCAATAATTGAAATTAACTTTTATGAAAGTAACATTCATTTTCCTAAATTGATATTCTGTTACATCTATGATAAAATTGTTTTAACTGTGAAGTAATTTGCATTTAATTTAGCAAATAATCGAAATATTTGGGATATTTTAATTTTCAAATCTTTTAGCTATCAATACGTATTTTTTATTTTCTCTTTTTACAACTCTTTTAATGATTCTAAGGATTAAAAAAAGAAAGAGTGAGTAGTAAACAGAAGACAAGTGTCCTAAAAATCTCTAAACTGCAAAGATCCATCAAAAAGAAGAAGATATCAAAATACATTCTTCTTTTCTTACCATCAAAACTACTCTCGAATTCCCACCTCAAATATCCTTAGAGTGAGTCATTCTTATTTCCTTCGCTGTCTAATATTCCAGCGACGAAAAAATCAAATGACAAAGCAAAAAGCGAGAAAATTCTCAAAGCAGTAAGAGCTCATATATTCTGTTAAAGTACAACACATACTTCACTCGATTCTTGCTCTGTTTTTGGTTAAAAAAAAAACGTTCATTTTCTTGGAATGAACTCTTAAATGACCATAAAACTTTCGGATCCTTTTTTTTGTACACTCTTGACGGTTAATAATTTATGAAAACGACTGTGAGCTTTGGAATAGGATTTAGTATAATGTGCAGCTTATATATAAATGCATGAAGACGCAAAGCAAAAAGAAAATTTCGAGATCCACTCCTCCAGCAGTAGTGCTGTCAACGGTGCGTTCCCAGCGGGCTCCCAGTACTAATTGCCCTCATAAAATGTTGGACTGAATGTGCCTTCAACTTGGAGCAGGGGGATCTCTCCTCAGTCTAGGTCACCACTGACCGAAAAGCGGACCGACATGTGTTGGCCATTAACTTAATGAGGTTCCAGTCACCAGACAATATGGCTGACGGGGAAACTGCTCCTACCATTAAACGGACCCTCTAGCTTTTTCCGTTACCGATGGCAATCAAGTCAAAACGAGAGTTGCGTTACTGCTCCTGTTTCCGTCCAACACAGCTCAGCAGTAAGAGGAATGAAGCATAGAACCCGTTTGCTTGGTCATTTTGTACTTACTGCTCCTTTGCTGCTGCTGAGCGTCTAGAAGTCTCCCCATGCCAGAAGTGGTGGTTGTGGTGGTCAAGTCACTTCTAGCTGTGCTGTCTCTCTCTCTACACCTCACGCATGACTTCCTGCTGCTGCCTGATTTCGTTTTCTTTAAGTCTACGGAGTTAAGTGTGCGAGCGCGGCAATGATTGTAATAATTGAAGCGAGACACTTAAAAGTTTTACTTTACACTTAATGTTTAATCGTGTGAAACCTTCCTGAGTTTTAGATTACCGATTCTCTGGATTTAATTCTGCTCAGAAAGTGCAGAGATCTGGAGATTTATGCAGGGCAAAGTAAAAACAAAAAAAAATCGTTTTTATTTGGTTTTTGTTCAACAGTCTATCTTTCTTTTTAGTAACCGTTCGAGTTTAAAGATAGTTCGAATACTTTCTTATTTCTTTGAATGCTTAAATGACACATTAAATAGATATTCATGGCAACTAATCATTGTATGTAAGTGAAAAAAATTTGCTTACATCTGGGTCTTAACTTAAAGATATTTATTGCAGTGATTAAAAACAAATATCTATAAACTCCATTTTAATAACACCATGAGACACTGACTTTATTTCCACAATTTATCTTCATTCTACAAATATTTCTGTTCCTTATTTCACACTGCAAAAATTGACAATTAAAATTATTCTAATATATTAGGTACTTAATCACTGTTAAGCTGTTTAAGTAACAGCAGGAGAGAGGTAAAACATTGGCTGTTAAAGCTGTTTAAGTAACAGCAGGTGTAGAGGAAAACATTGCCTTGAGACGAGATGAGATCTGAACCTACGACCTCCTGATGACATGTCAGGTGTTCTGACAGCTGCGAAATCTCTCTTCTGCATCTGATGTTAACAACCCAACTTTAAAGTTCACAGGAATGGCTCTCCTCTACATTGAACTACGGTTTAATGACACAGCCGGTGGATGGCGGCATTTCCAAGATCTCATCAGTTCCTTCATCACAGAGGAGAGAAGTAAAATTCAACGTAATCGCAATTATGAATGACTGGAACCTGGGAACATCAGAGTACGAGCTTGGCGCTATAACGACAGAGCCAACACCGACGCCTAACGCTTTAGCGAACTGCATTTCATGTTACATATTACAGATCCCAAATGTGAAGACTAAATGAAGAATTGATTCGTGAATTTGCATTTCATGTTCGTTAGAAATTTCAGAGTGTGAAATATTTGTACAATGTATGATGAATATTTTTTTTTTGCCTTGAAACAGCAATGAGAAGAAAGTATTTAAAATTTCAGAAGGAATAATGGTGTGAGAGATTGTTACTATTCATTGTTGGTGTTTATATACTGTCCTACCAAAATATTAGAGAATTTCCATGTTATGTCAATGGGAATCTTACTTTAAAGTACAACTAAAACATTGATTTAATGGAGCAATGTGAGGGAAGAACAATCAAGGATCTAATCGAGTTCATTTAAATCTCGAGTTTCAAAAATATTCTCTCAATATTTAAAAAATTATGGGAGCTGGAATATTTAACAAAACTTAGCTTGTTTTATAAATATCGTTCATAATTGTCTAATATTGAAACGATCTACGCGAACTTCTAAAGGTCATTTGTATTGTATTAAATGGTTAGAAATTAATACTTATTGTTTAAGTTTTAATTTCTGAAATAAATTCATCTGATGCATTAGTGAGGAAATATTCTAGCTTTCATAACTCTTTAAACACTGAACGAATATTGGTTAAAATCGAGATTTAAATGGACTTGTGAATGATCTTTAATTTATCCTCAGCTACATTTTTCAATAAAGTGCATGTTTTACAAATTATAGAACTTCGGAGTTAGATTCCCATATACATAACATGAAAATTCTGTAATATTTTGATAGGGAAGTCTATATGCTTTCAGTTTCTATCGGCTTTCACCAGAATTGACTGCATCAGATGCGTTTTTACATGTCATACTCTTAATTGACAAGTACACTACAAATCACTAAAATTTACGAAATTCCGATTGAAGAATGTTTTATATCACAAGTAGTTTTAATATTTGAAAGTGTTTTTCCAGCATTAATCATTTAATTAACTTAATGAATCGAAAGCACATAATATAACGGTAAACACTGAGAAATTTTCTGAAATATTTCAAAGAACACCGAATAACCGCATTTTTGAATCGTGGGCGGATGGTAATTATGTAGTAATTCTCCGTCGGAAATGGTCGTCGTAAATGGAAGAGTACATTAGTAACTGACGTATAGTTGTCTTCTCAGCATGCTACATAGCAGTGCAGGGAAAATACATTACCGTTAAATTTAAGAATAACGTACATTACGCCATTTTAAACAACGTTGTGACTGTCGAATTAATTCTTATTGCACTTAATATGATAGATATCTGATATCTGATATCTTAAATTCATTTTATGAGCTCTAAGCCTAGGGCTTATATCTCGAAGTCTAAACTAGTGCCTGATTGGCAATAACAAAAGTTAAAATACATAAACTCCAAAGGTGCCACAAGGGCAAAACAAATTTGCTAGAAAAAGCACAACTACAAGTAAAACAAGAGAGAGTCAAACACCAATATATTTGAACGCTTGAACTGGTAAAAAACCAAGGGATCGTAATAGATCAAGAATCTTTAGTCCGGTCACTTATCCATCCAAGATGCAACAAAATCAAAGGCTTGGACGCCTACTGAGATTCTTTCAGTCCATTGCTTAGCCATCTGAACTTTAAGACAAAATATTTTAACTTTGAGCAATATATTACCCAAATTAAATTTACTGAAGAATTCCAGGATATCTTTAAATTCCTTAGCAAACTCAAACGTTTCCTCCTCATTTACTTTGCTTTTTCAGTTGGTACATTAACTGTGGCCTTCCCATTTCCTGAGGGCTTAGCAATTGGTGGAGCAATGTTAGATTTTCCTGGAATCTTCAGGAAGTCTGGTAGCTTGTGCGTAGGTTTTATTAGGTTGTACATACTGGGGTACCTTATTTTTGCCCTTCATGGGATGTTGAAGCAGTTACCCTGAGTGTGTCCATAACGCTGGCATTTGTGACATTGTTTTGACCCTTTCCCCCTTTCCTCCTTTTACCGTTTTAGGTCACACTCAACAGTGATGTTTAGATGGAAAAGATCAGTCATATTGAAGATCTGTTTGTTGGCATCTGTTTTTGCCAACTCAATGAGAAATATAGGTAAGGGAGTCTTGTCCCTGTATTTCTTAAGTTGAGAAACTTTAAGGATCATGATGCCCATTTCGACAATTCCTGAGCCAATTCCTCACAGGTGATATCATCAGGAATGTTTTTGATGATCACCATTAAGTTCTTTTCTGACTTCAGCTGGTATGTATGAAAAATAAACTTTTCTTTCTCAAAGAAGTTTATAAAGCTTCTATAGTCGTGGCTACATTTCGTTTGGACTCTAATGGTCTCGCCAGTTTTTTTTTGCTGCAAATGCTTCCACAGTCAGTATAACCAGCTTTCTATGAGTGTTCAGCCAAATTTTTAGGTTACCTCAAAACTATTGGTAGTATTTTGTCTCTTGCAAATTTAATTTCAAGCGAGGAAACTTTCTGTGTTTATGAGGATATTCCTATATCGTCACTTATGTCATATTCTTTCTCTGAAGCACACTTCCTAGAGAATAAGGAATACTTGTTTTGTCTAGTAACACAAGGTTCATCTATATTTAAGGGCCTTTTGTATCCCTTTTTAACAGGTTCGAAACTTTGATTACTCTTATCTAACTTGCTTTTCTCATTATCTTCAATTGGTGAAGATTCCATAATATATCAACATTGGTGGAAGCAATGAGCTGTATAGTGGAATCACTGTTACAATCTTCAGAGCAGTTGTGTTCTTTAACTGCTTTTTATAAATAAAAATCCTAAAGAATGACTGGTTGAGTTCTTCAGTTTGCCCTGGACTCATATCATTAATAACATGAAGTCGAGGAAGCAACTCATTCTTCTTATTGAGTGCTTTTAAAAATTTCTTTTGCTGATCAAGCAGTTGACAGCTTTGCATGGGTTTCCCAGAATCAGAGCTCTCTGAGCGGACCGAAATGACGTACACCGAAGCCTTGTAGTGTTCGAAATTTCAAATTGCGGTGCCTCTGAGCGGGCCGATATCTTTTTTGAAATTTTAGCGGTAGCTGGCATAGTGAATATCGATGGGATTTTCACAAAGCACAACTAAATTCAAACTCAAATTTAATCAAAAAAGTAGTAAATACACGTAAACACTATCTACAAGCAAATTTGGAACTTGTAATTTCTTTTGCAAGCTAGATTAAATGTCAATATTACTTTATATAACCAGGCTTGGTTGTATACAGGAAACGATGTAAAATTCAAAAGTAGATTGCAATACATGTTCAAGAACAATGTATGATCAAAATCCTGACGGGAAGGTTTCAAAACACTATAGAAACACAAAAATTGACACAACAATTTTGAAACAATTCGAACTTACATTAGTCGAAGTAGATTCCTTTATCGGAATAGTATAACTTACGAAAAACTTCAACAGAAGTTTAAAAAGTTGTAAATCTGAAAATTTTACAATTGTCAGAAGCAGAAAATATATAATTAAAATATATAATTAATCTCCAAGAGAGATTAAGAACGAACAATAAAATATGCTGTCAAAAGAATGCAATTCATAAAATATGTAGAGATTTCAATTTGAAATCTATAAAATCCTAAACATATACTAAAGTTTAAATTAAATATTAAGCTATTTCTAACCTATCCTATCGACCAAGGGCTCCACCGGGGTTGGACACCCGATCTCGCTCAAGGCTATTAGGTAATTTAAGTAAAGGTATAGCTAACTAAATTTCACTTCTTCGAGCTAACCAAAAACACTTCCACTCTCTTCAAGGTCTGAGCTCCAAGTCCTCTTCGCGCCTTATGTGATAGTAGATCGTAGATCGTATAATCATAATCGATGTACCGGGTAATAATTTTACCTCTAACCATCTTCATCAGAAAGATATGCCTATTTGGCATGAGTAAGAACAAAATATATAAGTAAACCACCCTTAGGTGGGCCCCTAAGGGCAAACATAAGAAATGCTAAAAATAGCAGTAAAATTGTATAAGAAACCTAAAACGGGTAGGTCTCCTCAGAGAACGCTACCGTTTTAGGTCACACTTTTCATCACTTTAGTTTTCCCTCTGTTTATCACCAAATCTGCTCTACTACCAGTCTCATCAACAGCTCCAATGAAAGAGCTTATCTCATCAACATCATTTGCGAAAAGGGCTAAATCATCAGAAAATCTAAATCAGAAATTTACATATCTCTAGACCATTTAAACCCAAATATTTTTCCCTTGCAGTGAATTTCGCATAACATAATCAATAACCAAACTAAAGAGAAAAAGGGACAAAATTCACCCTTGCCGAACATCAGAAGCAATGCTAAACCCATTGCTACAAGCCTAACTAGCTCTCACACACGACGCAGCGTTATTATAAAGATCTTACACTAAGTAACTTGTCAGATATTCTATATGATCTAACGATCAACAGAATGAAAAGCTTTTTTTGAAATCTACAAAGCTAGTAACCACAGGTTTCTGAAACTCTAAACATTTCTAAAGAATCTGCCTAAGTGAAAAAATCTGATCAACACATCCTCTACTACTTCTGAATCCACCTGCTCATCACACAATTGTCCATCAACCATATTCTTAATTCTATTAAGAGCAATCATGCAAAGAACTTTACCTGGAACAAAAAGCAGGCTGATAACCCTATTGTTTTCACAAGAACTGCGATCAACATTTTTAAAAATGGGAATAATAATAGCTATGGTAAAAACCTTAGGAACAATGACTTCATTGTAAAAGATATTCAAAATTTCAGTCAGCCATATAATAAGTGAAATATTCCCAACTGTGAGGATTTCAGAAGTAATTTCATCTATCCTTGGTGATTTATGTAGTTTAAGTTTAGAAATAACCAAAATAATTTCAGACTGTGACATGGGGTCAACATTAAAACTAGAATTCATCTATCGTCATTTTAGCTCCGTACAAAAATGCCATTCATTGTACACTATACTCAGCCAAATAGACCCTAGCTCCATTACAGAAAAAGCCATTCACTGTACACGTTACACGGACAAATATAATCCTTGCTCCATACAGAAAAAGCCATTCACCTATATGTTACTTAGCTAAATAGATCTTAGTTCCATACAGAAAAAGCCATTCACTGTAAGCGTTACTCTGCCAAATAGAACCCCTATCTTCAAGTAGAAGAAAAGCCATCCACTGTATACATTACTCCGTTAATTACACTCTATATCCACGTACCAAGAAAATCAATCTGTGTAGATTAGTCGGTCTAATTGCCTCTAGTTCCAAGTACAGAAATAACCATTCTTTGTGCACATTACTCGCCAAATAGACTCTAGTTCAATGTACAGACAAAGCCATTCTCTGTACCCTTTAGTCGTCCAAATAGACTCTAGCTGAATGTACAAACAACGCCATTCACTAGACACTTATTGCTTGAAACATTAAATTCTAGTTCCATGTACAAAACTTTTCTGCTGTTCAGAGAAAATCTACTTTTAAGAAAACATTGGCTAATCAATTTACCTTAATAAAATCACCTAACAAATTTCTGTTTCAGAAATCCTTTCTAGGCTACCGCTTGATTTAGTGATGAATTAATAAACACTTGAATTCAGAAGGAAGCTAAATGTTGTATGATAGAATTTTATAGCTTGTTGAAAGTAAGAAATCGAAAAAAAATGAAGCGGAAATAATCAATTCTAATACTGACAAAAGTGCCATTTGATGTTGAGGAAGAGTATCAATACATTATAAGATAATTCAGTACCAGAACCAGCTCTGCATAAATCTTGTCTACGATACTGGTTGTCTACTGATGAAATTTTAAATACTTTAACCAGACCAGAAGCAAATATTGCATGTCAACATTTTATAGTTTATTGCAAGTAAGAGATAAAAAAGCAGTTAAAATGGGAGGTAGGAGTAGAACCGTAATACAGACAAAAATTCTACTCGATATTTAGGAACACTTCCAGTACACTCTAAGAAAACTACTCTCCAGAACTTTCTCTGCATAACATTCTCCCTATTTAATAATCCATAACCTTCCTATCGTTTCTCACCTATTCTCAGCCTCGACAAATACTTCGCATCAACCAAATCACGTGACCAGGGGAGTTGTGGGACTGAGTTTGCGAGAGACTGAATTGCACAGACTATCAGAGATGCAAATGAGAAATTAGGTTTCAGGGAGTCAATGCCATCGCACACCTGTAGTACGGCTTTTAGCTAATTTGAATTCGAAAGTAACTAGTCAGCTGTCAAGGGCCATTTCCTCTAATTGCTAATTTCCCAGTACATCTAACCCATAAGGGAGAAGATGCCTTGCCTCTGTTTGCTAGAGAGAGAGAGAGGGGCGATGTATTGCTTATTTGTTCTCCTGCCTTTTCCTTGCCCAACACTTACAAGGACTGATAACCAGATTTACTTGGAGTTAAACTAGTAAAGTTGGATGCGAGTTCGTTCAGCCTAAATGTGATCAAGCGATAATTTTCGACGATTCTGAGAGAAAAGTAAACATGGTCTGTTGCTGCGTCTCTCCTTATTTTTATTCATCGGATTTTCAAGGGGGAGGGAGTTTGGGGGAGAAGTTAAGAGAAAGGCGAAAACGAATTATTTGATCGATATTAAACAGATCAGTTACTTCTGGCGGTTTTCTAAATCATGTGACGTTATGAAACTTCTGCCTGATTCTTATTAAGGAAAGTTTCGAAGAGGATTTAGTTTACAAGTTTGAGAAATGCGTCGCTTAAATTCACTTCGTACTAATGTGTGAAAAAAATCTCTAAGGACTGTAATCAAAAGTAAAGTAAACTATTAAGACGTCGATTAACACAGCTCTATCAGTTTGATTGAACAAAATTAAACTTAATGCTATTCACTTGAAACAGGGGGTCTTATCGAGACTGTCAGAGCAAAATAACACCACAGGGGAAATTTATAACCTTCAAAGAAACAACATACACTGTATTACGTAAAGTAACTCGACACTTTCATGTTAGGTGAATGGTAAGCCACATTCAATATTCGAAGTTATGGAGGCTTTGAATGTTATTAAATTATCATTAGTGTAGTTATTAGTTAAGGGACATTGAAAGCTTATTTAAGCTTTCAATGAAATATCGTTACTGGAGACAAATTGAAGATTTCATTGAAATCTCTCTAAATTTTTATTTCCTATAATATTCGTTTGGAATTTAAAGTGTTGTGAAAGCAAAAACATTTAGCGGTAACATTTTCTATTCACGAAAATTCACTTCAAAAGATGTTATAAAGCACAACTATTAAAACAAATTGTTCACTGATATAAATGAAGTTTGTGTGCCTTTTTTGTTTTCGTCAATTTGGGGGAAATATTGCTTTGGAAGAGTATGATAGCAGAGTCTGCTGTTAAATATTCCAGCTTCAATAACTCCTTAAATATCGTAGAAATATTCTTGAAAATGGGCAATTGCATAGATTTTAATCAGATTATCATTTTATATTTAGTGAACGTTTTTGGTAAAGGAACTTTGTTAATAGTTAGACAGCTTTGAATGTGCCCTTTCATTCACATAACATTGAAGTACCGGTTATGTTTTGTAATATAGTGTATAAAGGGAATTTAAGTCTATCTTCAAAACAGTTTATTTCAGAAACATGAACAAACACCTTTCTTTAATATAACTGGGATGAGTTGTTTTACCTCTGAGCGAAACGTTTTGGCACACAATGGGATAAATGGCCAGGTCACAAGGATCCCGAGGGTTTAGAGAAAGTGGGGTCAGGGAACCCACAGAAGAGCTGTTAGAAGACAGATTGTAGGCTCTCATCTAGGCCATCCAGCGTGCTCTTTAACGTACGTAGTGTATGCTATCTCGTACAGGGTCTCATGGCTTAACGTCCCATCGGACGGACGGTGGCTTTTCCAAGTCCATCGGTGTCCCCTACTGACCTTGAGTAGGGCGAGGAGTTCCGCGGAGATAAATCTCAAAGCTGGCCGAGATGGGACTCGAAATTGGGAACGGCAGATTAAGAGCCAGGCGCACAACCGACTGGCCACTTCTTTCCATCTTTGATGTAAACATCTCCTATTTCGGCACATTTATTCCAGAGATTGAGAAGTTTTTCGTTCCATTAGAGAAAAATATTTTTGGTAAAGAACGCAAAGAACGTAAACTTTTGGTAAGGATAACTATTTACAGCTCGCCATTTACTACGAAGAGAATTATCTCATGGCTGAAATTCAAATCAGCACAAATTTCATCCACTTTTATTCATCACTTAATCTCTGATTTATTTGCCTTTTTTTTTCAGTTTCTAAATATTTCACACCTCTTGTGCAAATTTTTGATGATAAACAATTGTCCCCATATTTTGGGCATATTTCCACTAAAATTCCGTTTTTAAAATTTCTTTAGTTTAATTCCTGATCATAAAAATCGAATTACACTTCACTATTCAAATCCGATTTGGCCAAAAATGAAGGCCTCATTTTCAAAATTGGCTGTTAGTACCAATATTTCTAATTTTATACGGAAACTTCGAGTACTGTGTTCAGACGTGTAGTAATGAAGTTATGGAATATTGAGTGCATACGTTTGTGCATAAAAAAAACAAAACCTTCAAGCAGCTGCTTGCCACAGAGTTCTGACAGGAGACTCAATTTATTATGCCATAGGAAGAGATCTTCAGGAATGCTAGACCTCAGCATAAATACAACACAGATACCTACTCCTTACCCGGGGCTCGAACCCATGTCCAGTTGATTACTTTGATTAGAAGACAACCGTTGGTAAAAAATATAAATTCACCTTATTTATTGACTAGTCCTCGCCCATGAAATATCGATGACTTATTCAAATTTTAATCCTAAAAATACTACATTTCTGCAGTTAGCAAAGTGTTTTATATTACCAATAAAATTATCCTCTCTAGTGGCTTTCATTTCAGACCTCAGTAGCGTATTGTTATTGAAATTAAGATAAATATGAAGTTCGGTTCATTTTTTCGAAACCAAACCCAGTCTAGAATAAAGTTTCGTAAGTTAGCCTCAATAGAGGGATTAGGAGGAGAGTTCATTATGTACAAAAATAAGCAAATGATATTTAACGTTTTACAGAATCACAATCAGAATTCACACAATCATCAATTCATAATTTAACAATATCACACAAGGTCTGTTTGACATTGTCAAACAGACCTTATGTGTCTCCCCCCGCTTTCTGAGATCTTTAGGCACACTGTTCATAGTAGTATTCGCTAATCTATCGTTATCCATAAGGGCAACATAACCAACGGAGTCTCTCTCTGCATAATATGCTGCTGAAAGAAGGTTGCCGACATCTTTGCCTAACCTCATCGTTACTTACAAAGTTTAACCACGTAATGCCCAAGATATTGCGCAAGCATCTAGAATCAAACCATCAGTTTCCTGCCATCTTGGTACAAAGTGTCTATGTTTCACTACCATAACTAACCCTGGAGAGAACCAAACTATTATAAGTTTAATGTTTGGTCTTTAGATGTATATGCCTATTTCACCCACAATCTCCATAGATTATTAAAAGTTCCAGCGGCAAACCCAATTCTGCTATTTATCTCATGCTGCACATCACCAGTATGTGTTACATAGCTCCCAAGATAATTAAACTGAGACACTTGGTCTATAGTGGAACTATTCAGATTAACTGAACACAGCCTGCCTGACCAATTATCATCACTTTAGTTTTCTCTCTGTTTATCACAAATCTTCTCTACTACTAGTCTCATCAACAGCTCCAATGAAAGAGTTCATCTCATCAACAACATTTGCCAAAAGGGTTAAATCATTAGAATAGTATAATTAAGAAATTGTCTGATCTCCAGACCATTTAAGGTCAAAATCTTTTGCTTGTAGTGAATTTTGCATAACCCAATCAATTAGCAAACTAAAGAGAAAAGGAGAGAAAATGCACCCTTGTCGAATACCAGAAGCAATACCAAACTAATTGCTACAAGCCTTCCCAACTCTCACACACGACTCAGCGTTATTATAAAGATCTTACACTAACTAACTTGTCAGGTTCTATTCTATATAATCTAACGATCAACCAGAAATTATGTCGATCAACAGAGTGAAAAGCCTTTTTGAAATCTACAAAGCTAGCAACCACAGGTTTCTGAAATTCTAAACATTTTTTTTTTTTTTTGATTTGCGACATATAGGACACAGAAGCTACTCCTAGCTTTTACAGGCCTTCTCATACAAGGACATGCCCTAATACGACCGAAGTCACTGCTGACCACTGCTTTAGTTAGAGCTAACACAACACACAAAGTTTGCCTTGCTGGAACAGTCGCTAGCTGCCTAACCACTATGCCAGTTAAGGCATAGACAGTTAAGACATTTCTCAAGAATCTGCCTAAGTGAAAATATCTGATCTACACATCCCCAACCACTTCTGAATCCACATTGCTCATCACGCAATTGCCCGTCAACCAGATTCTTAATTCTATTAAGCACAATCATGCGAAAAACTTTACCAGGAAGAGAAAGTAGGCTGATAACCCTATTGTTATCACAAGAACTGCGGTCAACTTTTTTTTAAAAATGGGGATAATAATAGTTCTGCTAAAATCATTAGGAGCCATGCCTTTATCGCAAAAGATACTCAAAATCTGAATATATTTTACGTCTTGGCTTTTTACCACATGGCTTTTACGAAGTCAGCCATATGGTAATGAAACATTCCCAGCTCTAAGTATTTCCGTACTAATTTCATCTACCCTTGGGGATTTATGTAGTCTAAGTTTAGAAAGGGACAAATAACTTCAGACTGTGTTATAAGGCCAATATTAAAGCCAGTAATACATCTGTCATCATTACAAACAATGGGAGTAGAACTAACCACATTGTTTAAGAACATCACAGAAATGATCAGCCCACCTAGCCATGACAGAATCCTCACCTTCTATAACGTACCTTGTTTATGCTTCGATCTCTATATACCTGTCCGTTTTCTACCACATAAGACGTTAACTATCTGATACAGGTCTCTGCTGTTGTGCTCTCTAACTGCTTCCTCGACTTTATCAACCAAGCCATCAAGCCAAAGATTCTTATCAGCAGCTAACTGATCCTTTACTCATTTATTAAGCTCTTTGTAATGCTTTCTATTTGCAATAATATTAGTAGGGTATTGATTAAGGATTTTCCTGCAGTTCTTTATTATCTAGATTAACTCACGTGTCATATCACTTAAACAATTTTAACTTCTCTGCTCTTTTTTTCCTAAAATAGTACTGTTAGTTTCCAAAAAAGTCTGTTCAAAATGGTCCCATTCTTCCTCAACTTCAGTAGTAAGCGAATCATGATTGCCATAATGACCAAGTAACCTATCAAGGTAAGCTTTAGATATAACTGGGTCTTTCAGAGCTTCAGAATTAAAGGTAAATTTTTTAACCTTAGCACAACACTTTTTAAGTTAAAGTTGCAAGACACGTTTAACAAGGTAATGGTCAGATCCAATTTCAGCTACTCTATATGACCTGGTATTCTTAACAGAAGTAGCCCATTTGCTGTTAATTAATATATAATCAATCGTATTCTTATGCAGCCCATCGGGTGAAACCCATGTGTACTTATGTATGTCGCGGTGTTTGTAATAAGTGTTAGTTATTCTGAATCCATTGAGTTTACTTACCTGTAGGAGACGTTGCCCATTGCCATTGCAGCTACCAATATCAAAAGAGCCTATTACTCCTCCCCAAAGGTCAGAGTCAGTACCAACTTTGGCATTGAAGTCACCTAGAACAAGGGTAATATCTCCTTTCTTGACAGAATTCAAAATATCCTGAAGTTGTCCGAAAAATTTCTTGGTGCATCATGGACTTAGTTGCCTTAGTTGCATCATGGGCTTAGTTGTGCCATTAAACCCCAACCAACCAACCAACCAACCAACCAATCGTAAACATTCAAGTCTTTAATTCTTGTCTGAAATTAGCTGAAAAAAATCCTTCATTAATGTACTCATATCCTAGAACAGCATCACTAGAGTGTCTCTGAGAGGCAAACCTACGCCTTTGAGATGTTATTATCTTCCCTCCCCGAAAAGAGAAATTTAAGATTATTTTTACGAATGTGACCGTTATCTCTCCTTCTATTCTCGTGGAAGCCGAGAATATCTAAATTATAATAGTGGAATTCTTCTGTGAGGACATCAAGATAATAAGCTCTGTGCAGAGTCCTCACATTCCAACTCCCTATAGAGAGAAAATGATTATTGGGATGTTTAAAGAAACCATGTTTGTTGAGAGAAGGAATGCCGATAATATGAAACAGCCCCCTAATCGCAGGCATGGGGCAAAGACCCGTTTCCCCACTAACTAAAGGCTGAAGCCATCTAGACTGGAATATATCCTCCAATGTAAAATTTGTTGATGCCCTTAGAAGCAAGAGTTCAGTTGCCTGCGATGACCTCTGCTTATGATTATCCACCAGCTGATAAAACATATTCTGTGAATCTATTCGCTTTGAGCTGTCAACCAACAAACAAACAGAAAACACAGCAGAAGATTTTCCTTCTACAGACGCCCATCAGTGCAGGAAATTCATGATCCATAATCGAGCTCAGAGCCTTATTCCAGTCCGATTAGTGCATATGATCAGTACCAGGATCTTGTGTGGTTTACCACTCTTCAGCAGCGTAGAAAAAAAAAAGGAAAAGTAGCCATAGTTGTCCATATCAGTAGGCCACACTGATCTGGAAGCCCTCCTCTTCAGTTCACTTCCACATTAAAGTATCGCTTTTTTAAGGTACTAACGGCCTGAATTTTTCCTCATTTAGTACAATCAACCTAAAAGCCATTGGCATTAAATGTCCAAATGTAGCGACACTTTAGTGTTGAAATCGTCTATCAATTGCGATAGATATTTGCTTTTGATAAAATCCATTCGAGAAAATGTTTGTTTACAAATTTAGATGCCAGAAAACACTATTATCATTCCGGCAGAGAGGGAAAAATGTATTTAAATCTAGTATACAAATATATATAACACTTTTAATTGTAATAACTTCACAGATTTAAATGCCTATTTCAGCGTCGTCCGTTTGTTTTCATATTTATTTGTTCCTTTAAAAATCATATTATATAGCAGTTATACTGTATATAGTATTTTAGGAAACAAATGTACAGTCGCTCAAAAAATATCCGAACAATGTGGTTAATTACAGAATTCAGAAAAAATATCTGGCAACGATTTTATTAGAAATTAGTGATCTGAAACCTTCGTGTACTGTACACGAAGGTTACCAGATCACTAATTCAGAAAAAAAATATCTGTCAACGATATTTTTTAGAAATTAGTGATCTGGCAACCTTCGTGTGCTGTACACGAAATTTGCCAGATCACTAATTTCTAATAAAATCCTTGCCAGATATTTTTTTTCTGAATTCTGTAATCAACCGCAGTGTTCGGATATTTGTTTGAGCGACTGTACATGTAAAATAATAATAATACTGCCAATGAAAAAAGTAAAGAAAATATCGTCTAGATTATGCCCGTCTAGGTTTCGAGAAAAAGCTGTAAGTTTTTAACATTTCATCTGTAGTAATAAACAGTGTTTCGAATTGTATAAATTATACGTCATTAAATATTTAGTTCAAAACTGTGCTTGAAATCTGATAACCGTTTGAAAGCGGTACCTATAAAACATAGAGTGGCAAAAGTAAATAAATGTTCAATTTTTTTTTAATGTTTTTTTTTTGCGCAAATCAAATTTGTTGGAAAATAATTTTTTCTACATAGTACTTAAACATTTATTCGTTGCCAACATTTCTGGCCTGACAATGTTACGTTATAAAGCCCAAATTGGCCACGGTTCATGACAAACGCACGTAGGTCTTCCCTGATACAGAATATTGCGGAATAACCTAGATATTAAAGTAGATTAGCTTTTCTTCTTACTATAGTTATCGTCACTCCCGTATTTATTCTTCACGCTCAAAATTCAGATTCATCAATAAGAACTTCTGCTCTTTCTTTCCCTTTCTTTGTCGTAGCGCTGTTGTCGATGATGATATGCACACAGGAACCAATGTTACCCTCCTTCTTTATCATGCAGAGTTAGCCACAAGCCGAAGGAGAATTAAACTTGAACTTACTTTTATGGCATATATCGATTTCCACTTTACTGCGAGATCATTTCGAGTCGATGTATTGGGTGTTCAGTGTTCAATGTTGTGGAAAGCGAATAGAGGGCATATGAGCAGTTGCTCCTTTTTTCTAGTTTGTCAGAATCTTGAGACAGGCGCATTAGATTTAATAAAAAAGAGAAAGAGGAATGGAAATTGTTCTCAGATATTTGAAAACATTTCAGTTTAAGTTGGAAATTTTTCTTGAAGAATAGGATAGGTTGGAGACCAAAACATAGCAGGAATATTTACTTAATGTTTTTAGAACAGCTGGAAAATTACAAAGAATACCGAGTTTTTTAATAGTTCTCTCTTAGTATTAGTATTTTACAACAGTGAAATATATCTTCCTAGCCGTAATTAAAAAGCCGTAAATATAGTAACTGAAAAATTCAAATTTCGTTATAAAGTTTCAAATACAATCCTGCGATATTTCACTTTTCTTCATGTCTCATCTTTTGACTGGAAAATTTTAATCTATATCTTTCATTTTCATGGAAATTTTGTGTTTCATATCTTTCACTTTCTGATTATGAAATTTGTATTTCATCACTTTCTGAATTAATTATTTTTATTTCATCCCTTTAATTTTATGTTTTTAATTTTTGTATTTCCTCTCCTTCACGTCCTAGTTGAGATTTTTTTATTTCCTCTCTTTCGTCCATTAATTGGTCTGTCCTTTTGCTTTCCTCCAACTCCCTTATCTATTTTACCTTTTTCGAATTATATTAATATTCTTCTCACTCCTTCCATTTATAGATGTGCAATTTTCTTTCTTCCCCTTTCACCTGCGATTGTGCAATTCTTTCTCACTCTTTCACCCTCTAGGAGTGAATATTTTCTTCCCTTTCTGTCCACTCCTTTACTCTTAGTATCATTCCTTCCCCCTATGGGGTGCAATCTTCGTCCCAATCATCCTCTTCTCGACTGAAATCTTCCATGCAGCAATTCCACAACTGGGGTGCACTCTTCGTCCCACTGTCTCTTGTACACCTACTTTAATTTCTTCTTCCTTTATACAGGGCACGATTCTTCCTACCTCTTTAGTCTCTAGCTGCGCAATATTTCGTCTCCTGCTCCTATTTTTGACACGATTCTTTCCACTCTTTTGCAATTGTTTTCTCTCCTTTCCTTTATTTTGTGCACCTTCTTCCCACTTCTTTATCCTCTAGTTTTGTATGTTTTTCCTTTCCTCCCTCCTCTGCTGTGCACAATTCTTCCAATTCTTTTACACTCTATCTGTCTACATTTTTCCTCTCCTTCTGCTGTGAATGATTCTTTCCATATCTTTACCCTCTAGCTGTTTATTTTTTCTCTCCTTCCTACTCTGCTGTGCACGATTCTTTCCACTCTTTTACTTGCTGTGCACTTTTTATTCTTCTTCGAATCCCTTTAACCTATGGGTTTTTCTTCTCCCTCTCCCTCTGTTGTTCTGAATTCTCCTACTCCTTCTGCTGTGAACGATACTTCCGACACCTTTAACATCTTTTATTTGTGTACCCCTTTCTTCTCCTTCTCGCCCGGCGGTGCGGGATTCTTCCCACTCCTTTACATTCTATTTCTGCGCTTCTTCTCTCGCATTTCTCCTCTGCTGTGCATGATTCTTCCCATCCCTTTACCCTATAGCTATATGCATTTTCTTCTTTTTCACACTCTTTACCCTCCTCTAGTTGGCACTTTTTTCTTCTCTTTCCTCCTGTGCTGTGCGCGATCCTTTCCACTCCTTTACTCTCTAGTTATACACTCTTTCTTATCCTTCCCACTCATTTACCCTCTAGTTGTGCACCTTTTTCTTCTCCTTCACGCTCCTTTACCCTCTAGTTATACACTTTTTCCCTCACCTTCCCCCTCTGCTGGGCACAATTCTTCCCACTCCTTTACCTTCTGGCTATGTATTTTCTTCCCACTACTTCATACACTTCGTGATCCTTTTTAATTTCACTTCTATCATTTCTGGATCTGCAGATATTTTTTCGATCCTTCAGCATCTGCATATCCGTCCATTTGTACATTATTCTGGTTGTTATTTTTTTATTTACAGTTAGCTGTCCATTTCTTTCAACAAGTATTTCCCTGTGATTTTAATGAAACACTCCCAAAGTAGGTTATCGAAGTAGAAAGTGATTGTTGTGACATAATCAGATTGAGATGAAACTTTTGTATTAAAAACGATCACAAATAAATCAAATCTTGAGAATTTAATACATAATAATAAATACAAAAAGAATCATCCTATTTTATGAATTAAATGTAGGCAACTCGATGGTTTAAACGTTTCTTCATATTCACAACTTCTGAAATTTAATGGATGTATGTACTTTTCTGTTTTTTTTTTTCTCCATAAATGTTTCTTTCTGGAACGAAAACAATTATATTTGAAAAGTGAAACAGAAAAGAATTGAGGTATCGGCGATTAAAAAAGGGAATTTTATTTTTAAAATTGTATATATATAAAGTGAAAAATCTGTAAAACTTGTAATTCATATTTTTTGACTGGAGAATCATTTTACTTCTGTGATGGCTTCGTTATCAATACAGAATGTATATGAAGCGAATTAATAAATTATGATAACTGACAGCAATCTGACAACAAAAACAGAAATTAACAGCGATATTTTTAGATTATGTTTCAGGCGGTTACGTATAAATTGTTCACAATATCCCTTTTATTTTCCTTCTTATTTCGAAATGAAACTTCCACTTTTGGCACTTATTAACTTCATTTTTTACATTCAGTTTAAGGAAAAGAGCATCCACTTATTTAACGATACATCCATCGATTCGTATAATTCAAATTCATAAATAAAATCCCCTTACGAACCGAGAGATACCTCCTTTTTCATCCTCTTCTTATGCAGTGTTAACTTTGAGTTTTAACCCGTGAAAGTTTTAGTTAAGTTTCCCTACTTTAGCGTGTTTTATGCATATTCATTTAAAACGTTTTCCTCTTATTACAACACTGCAATTTACTGCTAAAACCACAACATACGTCGACCCGCCCGCCAGAAGTACTCTACTAAATCATTTGTAAATTATCCAAGACAAATTGCTTCCGCAAGTGGCCATTAAAGAATGGAAAAAAAAGCGAAAGGGAAAAAGCTTCCCGCTTGCTTCCTCTGTTAACTCTCTTGCACGCAAGAGAGTAGAGGCAAAGGATAAGAAGGAGTAAAGAATATCAGATGGTTGACTGAGCAGCAACAGCAGCCAAGACACGTACTGTTCTGGAAAACAATAACAATTTTTCATGAGAGCTGAGCAGGCGGGCTCTTACTAGTACAACGATGAACGGCCATTTGCGTCAAGGAACAAGAATACTGATGATCTTTGGGAGAAAAAGAATACTCCAGCCACATCGAGTTGCTGTACTTTTGGAGTCACTTAAGATTTCGAGGTGAACTTTAAACGGAAAAGAAGTTCTTGCTTATGCACATATAATGTTAGGCTCCAGTAGACTACATGGCTCTTCCCGTTCACTTGTTCAGAGATTTCTAGTAGAGAAAAATGCTACCTTCGCTGTTGTTGCTGACTAGGTGAAGCATCTCGCATAGTCTTTTCCAGTCGTCAACCTATATAGTCGTTGTTGGTCTTTCTTTGCGGATTGAATTTCAAGTCAGGAAGGAACGTGATTTGTAGTGATTTATCAAGAAGCTTGTCACAGGCAGCGTTATTTACCCTTTAGCGATGGCATTAAAAATGGTACTCTGTCGCGATAAACAAGTCTTTACTAAGGATAAAATTTCACGTATGACCTTAGAAAATGATTAAAAAAGCCTTTTTCTTTCGATTATTTCATTTAAAATATTTTAGAGTTGTTTAATTTATGAGGGCCTTGTTTTTTGTTTAAAAGTGAAAGAAATTGGTGATAAGGACTTAACCCATAACCAAATTTTAAAGGTAATTCGTTTTGGAAGACAATTCACTAGATAGCTGTTAAGCGAACCTTTTAAATGGTATAAACTAGGACAGCTGCATGATTTGTTCATATATGTAACAAAAAATAGACTAGGGCAGACTCCAGGGCAGAAACAAAGTACTATTTTGAAGATCACGACTTACGTTTTTAATTGATCAATATCTAAAAGAATTATTTTCAGATTATTTCGCAGTAATTTGAAATGTGGCAAATTTTTACCGCTTCCCCTTTTCGTCACCATTTTTGCCACTTTTACACTAGTTGAAAGGGGAGGATTTTTAGTTCTCCCTTTTCGTCACCTGTTGTACAGTCGCTCAAAAAAGTATCCGAACACTATGCTCGATTACAGAATTCAGAAAAAATATCTGGCAACGGTTTTTTTAGAAATTAGTGATCTGGCAACCTTCGTGTCACGTGACACGAAGGTTGCCAGATCACTAATTTCTAAAAAAAATCGTTGCCAGATATTTTTTCTGAATTCTGTAATCGAGCATAGTGTTCGGATACTTTTTTTTACTACCATACTCCTTTTTACCTTTTAGAAAAGAGATAAATGTTTCACTCCTTTTACCTTTTGGAAAAGAGATAAATATTTATCCCCTCCCCATTTCGCAATGCATTTTACTGCCTTTGAAAGGAGGCTTTTAACGATAACAAAATTTTCCCAAAGTTATTAAATCGCTATGATCGTTATCAGATTGCCTGAATTATGCTGCCACAGCATTTTTCATACACATTGCTCTTACGAATAAAACATAATTTTTTCCCCCTAATCAAAGTTTTTTTTTTAATTTTCTGCAACACCTTTTATGGTTTTTCTTTTCAGATTATGTATATCGTTAAACCTTTTCGTATCTGTTACTTCAATATCACATAACCATATTCTGTTTTAATTAGATTTATATTCGTGAATGACTGCTGCGGTAGAAAACAATACATGTCTAATAAAAGATTGAGAACTATTTTCAAATCATATTCAACTACATATACTTACTCTTACTCTCTTATTAAGCAGCTTTCCATTTATTTCTGGCGGGGGTGGCTCAGTCGATAGCAACCCAGTCTTGTAATCTGTAGTTCCCAGGTTCGATTCCCAACTGAGATTTATCTTCGCTAACGCCCCCATCCCTCTCTGCCTTCGGTGAGACGACGGACGCCGATGATGGATACCAATGGATATCGATACATAATGGTTCCTCTTCCCCCAACCTTCTCTTTGATTTTGGGGTCTTTATGACTTGGCCTTTCATCCCATTGTGTGCAAAGAGATAACGATCAAAGCAAGCCAACTCAATCCAATTACTTTTATGTAGACAATGCTTTGTTTATTTAAGAGTACCGATGATTTCCATTAAAATATTAGATACTAATTTTCCTCCTTGATCTTATTCTTTATCTCGACCGAATCATGAGAATATCTTTTTTTTTTGAAGTACCGATAGTTTTATCGACTCCGTTTGCGTAAAGCTTCTTTATCTTCTCATATTGATGAGTCTGGACGTATCTCACTCGTCTTTCTCAAGTAATTGGAAGTTATCGACATACGCAGGGATAAGTAACCTTCCGATCCAATAACATCTCTTTTATTCGATATTGTTTCAGTTTATAAGGTCTCGTAGTCTACGTTACTGCTTTTGGTGTTTGTGGATATTACGAAACTGACTGATCTCCCAGTTCCGTGCATTTTTAATCCCCTCTAAAATTATTTTAATTTCTAATAGCGAAGCGTCTTCTACGCGACATTAAATTAAATTTTTCTGTTAGGCTAGTTTATCTCTGAGCTGCACTTTTTTGCACACAATGGGATAAATAGCCAGGTTACAATAATCCTTAAGGCTCAGAGAAGGTTGAGGGGGGACCCACTGGAACAGCTGTTGGGAGACATATGGTAGGCTTCCGTCGAGGCCATCCAGTGTGTTATTTAACGTGAATGTGTATATTTATCCCGCACATGGGGCCACGGCTTAACGTCCTATCAGACGGACGGCGACTTTTCCAAGCACATCGGTGTCCCCTACTGACCATGGACACGGCGGAGAATTTTTCAGAGAATAATCTCAACGCTGACCCTCCTGGGACTCGAACCTGGAAACTGCAGATTACGAGCATGGCACGCTACATACTGAGCCACCCCGCCCCAAAAATAAAATACATTTTAAGGTACTATATTCGTTGTAAAATGACTATTTGTCAGAACACTATGGACACTATTGACGAAGTATGTTTGCTAAAAATTAAACTGAACTAAATTTAGAGAACTTCTAGTAACCGAAATTTAACATTGAATTTTTTCTACAGATATAATATTTTTTCGAATCCTTCATTCTCTCGTTTTCTTTATTTCTCATTTCTTTCCATCTGGCTGTGTGCCTTTTCTTCCCATTAATTTATTCTATGGCTATGTACTTTTAATTTCTGCTTCTTCTTTGCTGGTAGTATACGGTTTCTTAAAATATTACTTCAGTGGGGTGGGGGGCAGTCACTAGTGTGCTAGACTCGTAATCTGCAGTTTCCAGGTTCGAGTCCCACCTGGGCCAGCGCTGACATTTCTTTCGGCAAAATTCTCGCCCTGTCTCAGATCAGTAGTGGTCACCGATTGGTTTACAAAGGCCGCCGTCAGTCGTCTTGGATATTAGGCTCTGTGTGAGAGAGAGCCATACCCCGTGCACGTTAAAGAACACGCTGGATGGCCTTGACATAAGGCTACTATCCGTCTCCTAACCGCTACTCAGTTGGGCAGCTCCTCAGAACCTTCTCTG
Source organism: Ryuthela nishihirai (assembly GCA_038380435.1). Lineage (NCBI taxonomy): Eukaryota > Metazoa > Arthropoda > Arachnida > Araneae > Heptathelidae > Ryuthela > Ryuthela nishihirai. The sequence continues at coordinate 34,791,129 of JAWZYU010000017.1, read as the reverse complement.
AGTCCTCACGGTCCATGTGATCTGCCCATATAACCCATGGCGTGCAAAAAAGCGCCTCTCAAAGGTAGAACAATCCAACCAAAACCCATTAGTTGTTCACTCTTTCTTAAAAATCTTTTCTCTCCCTGGCTGCGAACTCTTTCTGTGTATTCTTCTCACCCATTCTTCCACTAGTTGTGCATTTATTCTCCTTACCCTTTCATCCACTGGCTGTGGATGCTCTGCAAGTTCCCTTTTTTTCTCCATTATTTTTAATAAGTAACTTCTTCTAGATATGGTTTACACGTTTTCGTTCCACTCTTTCACTTTCTGTGTAAGCTTTCTTCCTTTGCCCTTCAAAGCAAGCGTTCAGAGAAGAAAAAATATTGGAGAACCAATGTTCATTCTTCTCATGAACGGAAACATTCAGTTTCAGCTATTTATGGACATTTTGTAAGTATTCATATTGCGAAGAAAAAAAGCCATCGATTGAGATAAAAAAAATAATATAGATTTCTAGCAGACCAAAATAATCCTGCCAAAAACTGCTGAAATATTTGGCCTTAAAATTTATTATTCCACTATTTTGTTTTCAGTAGGATTTATTTTTTCCACTTTTTTTTTAAATCTTTTTATACACGTATAAATTTTAACACCAGCAAAACATGTATAAATTTAATAATGTTTTTTTATTTTTTTCAATTAAACAAGAGTAAACCTGAAGTTGTTTGGTTGTTTCTTAACAACATGTGAAAAAAACACGAAACTTCCATCAACATATTTCTACTTTCTTCCTTCTTGTAATGTTAGACTTCTGAAAGCATATGAAAATGTTAAAAAATGAAAAAAAAATGAAAAAAATGGACGTGAAAAAATGTCTGTGACTTTTACATAAAATTCAAAGCTATATACACTGCCTCTTCAATGATTGGAGATTTTTTGTGTTATGTCAATGGGAACCTACTTTCAAAGCTCAATAAATTCTGAAACATTCATTTACTGGTAAAATGTGACTGAAGATATTTTAAAGATTATAATTAAATCTATTTAAATCTGGGACTCAGGTTAATAATTTTGTCTGCCGATCATGACGATAATTACTTGAACTCCATTAAGATCGTCGACATTGTAATACTTGATCGTGAAATATACTCATAACGTAGGATGAATGGACTCAGACCCCAGATCTTTAATTAACTAACAAAGAAAGGTATCATTAAATATTTGACTTTACTATCAAAAAACGGCTTAGACTATGAATAGTGTTAGGAGATAACAAATGAAATGTATTCATCAATATACTGTTCACGCGAAATTCTGATAACACGAAATTTTTCACAGATCCGTTGTCTTTCGTATTAACCTTTTTGCATGGTACTTTTTTGATTTGGTTATGGTGTCTTTGTCTCTTATCGGTTTCTTTTACCATTTTTGTACCAATATAGCCAATATAGCCTTAACTGCTGTTGCGCCATGAAACCCCAAACATCCAACCAACCAACCAAAGCTTCATTTCCATTGATGGAAAAAAAATCAAACAAATGAAATAAGAGCAATATGGAGTGAAACGACAGATGTATTATTAAAACAAGAACAACTTGGGAATTTATCGGAATTAAAATTTTCAGTTCATGCTTTTTGTTACTCATATTTTTTTTTCTTACACACTTGAAATGTATTAGAGATTCAAAACATTCGCAAAAAGAATACCACCAGAGCAGATGTAAATTATATCCCTCTTATCACAACTCGTCATTGCAGCTAGCACTTAACTGATTACTGGTTTACATTGGGAAAAGTTCCCCAGAGTAAGTCGATCTCATTGCTGCGGAATATTTCAATTGTGTGACATTTTTCACTCCTTAGAAGAAGTACTTTACAATTTTCTTTTTAATCACGAAGTCACCGGAGTTATGAAACTCTTTTAATCATCTTCCTTGTTTGCAATTAAGGATTAATCTTCAGAAACCTTCCCTTGTGTTTCCCTCCCCCCTCATCTTTTAACTGTTCAAAAAATATACCGCGCATCTTCTATTTTCAGTCTCATCATGAAGATTAAAGCTCTTAACAGTAAAAAAAACGTGAAGAGAGAGAAAAAAAAAACCACTTTACGGCTTCTGCTATTGGCTTCTACGATCCGAACAATTACGAAGATTGGACAAACTAGAGTCTGTATTTACATACCAGAAACTAAAAAAATCCTACAGAATCAGTACAGTTAGTATGAGTAAATGCAAAAAAGAGAACCCAAGAGCACATACTTTCTATATTGAAGCAGTTTCCCCATGTCAGCTTCGTGAGGAAAGACTAGGGATATTTCTAGACCACCAGAAATAGCAACCGCGATACCCGCAGCCATTTGAAATTCAGTTTATATCACTACAGTTATGACAGAACTACTTGACTTATTTTCAGTGCATTGATGCCCGAGTTTCTTATCGTAACGCATTTATTTCACCCGGAATTCAGATCTATTTCTGCATGCATTATGCATTTTATAAATAGACGCCAAACGAAAACACTTTTTATTTGTCGCTGTGTTGGTTGTTGCTTCTTAAGTGCTACTTTTTCTTCCACGATGGGGGGCGAGGGTGGCTCAGTCGGTAGCGCGCCAGGCTCGTAATCTGTAGTTTCCAGGTTCGAGTCCCAGCTGGGTCAGCGTTGAGATTTATCTCCGCAAAATTCCTCGCCCTGTCCACGGTCAGTAGGGGACACCGATAGGCTTGCAAAGACCGCCCTCCGTCGGATGGGACGTTAAGCCGTGGTCATGTGTGCGGGAGAGTCATAACCTGTGCACGTTAAAGAACACTTTGGATGGCCTTGACGGGATGCTACCATCTGTCTCCCAACAGCTGTTCCAGTGGGTCCCCTTCCCCAACCTTCTCTGAGCCTTCGGGGTCGATGTGACCTGGCCATTTAGCCCATGGTGTACAAAAAAAGTGCCGCTCAGAGGTAAAACAACCCACTTCCACGATGGTCCAAGTATAGTGCTTCTCTGAACCTACAGGGTCCTTGTAACCTGCCCATTTAGCCCATTGTGTGCAAAAAAATACCGTTCAGAGGTGAAATAACACAAAACGATCTAAGTGATGAATGATAAAAAGAAATCCAATGTTTACGATACAGTTGGTACGGATTGCATTACAGTTTCTAACTCCTGAGGGAGAAAGGAGGTGAGCTCAGTCACTAGTTCGCCTGCCTCGTAATTTGTAGTTCTCAGATTAGAATCCTAACTCCCATCCTGCCCTTGATAAGAAAAGGGATTCTTCTATGGTTGGAAAGGCCATAGTCTGTCGGACTTGATGTTAAACTGTGATTTTCTGTGCAGGAGAGCCACTCACTTTTTACGTTTAAAGAACACGCTGGATGGTCTTTATGGACATAAATAAGTAATAGACGTCTTCCACAGAAGATTATTGTAGTATGAAATCGATGCTAACACTCTTACCGAGCATCCATCCAACTTAAAGTCTTCCAAATCATAATACATTGCTTTAATTTTTAAATTTTAAAGTATATATTTTTAGGAAACCAACAGTTAATTTTAGGTTATTCTGTAATATTCTTACATAATCGTAGTAAATAAATATTTCTACTATTTCACATGTTTTGTAAAAGAAAATAAAAAAGCAAACAACAGTCAAATACAAGCTACAAAGCATGATGCCAACTCATTTTGAAAGTTAATTGTAAAATGAGAATTAGGGGTGGTTGTTAAAGGTGGAGTTGCAAGCAGTGGTCTTCGATCGTTTGTCTATGCTAGATAGTCATTCTGTGTTGATGAGATGCTACCATATGTATCCTAGCAGCTGTCCAGTGGGTACCCTTTGCCCAATCTTAGCTGAGTCATTAGGATCCTTGTGGCTTAACTGTTCACTCCATTATGTTAACAAAAGCGCCGCTCAGGGGTAAAACAACCCAACCTCTGAAAAAGAGTGGTTTATCTGTGCAACTGGTTAAAAAAAAAGATCATGGAAACCCCAGAACTTAATTAAATAATCCATTAGACAGCTAACAACTTTTTGAACACTATTTTTCTGTGGGTCAACGTGAGCATAGAGGACCTCCTGAAGACAGGTCAGGTCTGAAGACTGCAGATCAATTACCCTCTATTGCGGATGTTAAACCCCATCATTGTAGAATCAGCCGCTGTGGTTGCTGCCTTATAACTGCAAGTGAAGGATTTTTGATGATTTCCCAGGTTCGGTCTTATGATAATCCACTCTCCATGAGAAAAAGGAATGTACTTTTTTTGATGAATTATCCTCAATTTTCATGTTATATTAGTAACATTTTAAAAAACAACACTTCAGAGTAACAACGTTTTGCACGCTATTATATTGTAGGTCAACGTGGTTATAGATGTAGTGTTGTGATTGAAAATGTAACTAATGTAACAGATAATTGTATACTAGATCTACGTACTAGAGATAAATAAGAATTGTGCATGAAAATTGAGGATAACTCATAAAGAATGCCATTCAATTGTCCCATGGAGTGTGGCTTGTGTAGGCTCGAGCCTAGAGATCTTCATCAAAAGATCCTTCACTTGCATTATGACTTTTCTCTTTATCCAGAAATATCTACAATTTCCCAAGCTACACTTCTCAACTACTTAATAACTCATAAACAAAATGTGTTCAGTTATAAAAGTCTTTCATAGTGTTTTAGATAAATTAAAAAATATATAGCCCGATTACCATATATGAAATTCTAAAAGTGTAGTAACGAAACGATCACAAACTGAGGAAAAGATTATTAAGCTTTATACCATAAAGTCGCTAATATTGCAAGGAGTGGACTCTGTGGTATGAAGTTTATATTCATCAGCAGAGGAGATCTTGATTGGCGGACCTATAGCTCAACATTGAAAACCTAATCTATCATCAGGATGTTGTGGATTCGTATCACTCCCGGCTCAAAACAATTTTACCTCCATACTCAAGAAGTAAATTGATTAACAAATTTAACTTAAAAACTTATAAAATTTGTTTATCGTATAAGAACATCCAATAAATTTACAAGTAACATTAAATTTTTTTTTTCACTTTCATTTAATTTTGTTCTGTTTTTATTTTTTAATAACAATAGTTTTCTGAAAAATAAACCTTACACTTAGTGTTCCCATACGGGAATATAACATGATATCCTGTTAAAAATCCATTTTGATATTTGTACTTTTTTGGGGAAATGGTCGGTAGCATGCCAGGCTCATAATCTGTAGTTCCCAAGTTTGAGTCCTACTTTGGCAAGCGTTCATATTTCTCTCCACAAAACTCCCCGCCCTCCCATCGGTCAGTAGTAGACAGCGATGGGCTTGAAAAGACCACCGTCCGTTTTATGTGACGTTAACCAGTGCGCAGGAGAGCCATACCTTGTGCACGTTAAAGAAGAGGCTGGATGGCCTTGACGGAAGGCTGCCATCAGTCTCCTAACAGCTGTCCAGTGAGTCTCCTCCCTCCAAACTTCTCTGGGTCCTCGGGGTCCTTGTGACCTGGCTATTTAGACATTGTGCGTAAGAAGCACAGCTCAGAGGTAAAACTACCCAACTCTAATCCTCTTCTAGAAAATCCGCCATATTTTTTGAAACCACTAAAAGTGAATCGCGTTTTACATAAAAGTCCTTAATTCGGCTTACATGTGAATCTTTATTTTTTCACCAAGTTTATCTTAGCGAAACGTATTATTAAAGCGTGAAGCTCTGTGAAACATTCATAAGCACTTCATTTAGAGTAGTGGAATGCTAAAGAGCAAGCGCATTTCTTCCAGAATAAGCAATAAACTGGTAAAGACCTAAGCATGTTTTCTGTTTATTTCCAAAACCTTTATCTAGATCATTGACGTGTTAAAGCAGTTCTGATTCCAGACACGTTCAGACATACGATCTTGTGAAACTTTTCACATTCTTCTAAGCAGCGTTAATTCTGTAAATCAGTATACCGGCTCCGTGAGTTGGCTGGGCAAGAGGAACAGACCATGGTTGGTCCGCAGCAATAAAAATTGAATGACCCCCACAGCTACGTTTTATAGGATAAAGCGGGGTGCAAAATTCTTTGGAGGCACTGCAGGGAGTCTAAATATGACCTTATAAACAGTCTAAACTATAAAAGGGGGAAATAGGAATTTATCCGTGCATGTGGAACTGACGCGAGGGAATGATTGCTTCCATGTTATAGTCAGGCAACTACCAAGCTTTGAAAATTTTGACTTCAATTCTTTGCAAAAGCTTTTCGGCGAACTAAAGAAGAATTTAAATCTGAAGAAATACTGATTCTGAAATTTGCTTCCGTTCTTTAACGAGGATGAAAAAAACTAACTATTCCACAATCTGCCTTGAACGTTTTTATGAAGAGGATCTCAGGGACATAAAAATGATCATTAAACGAAACTTATGATTTTTTTTTTAATGCACCTTTTATATGTTCGCGATAGTGAAATCTTTTCTAACATATTCAAATTTTTACATTCGCATAATCTTCGTTCGATTCAACGCAACTAAACATAAGTTTCTTTTAATGATTATTTTATGTTGCTAAAATCTTCTTGTTTATAGAAACGTTAAAGGCAGAATGTTGAATATTTCGGCATTATTTTCAATTTCTTGCTTGTACCTGCTGCTATTCAAATATTTGCGGTATTTGTTTTTAAAAAAATACCATAATTTTTGGGTTGAATCAGAAGATGATCACGTGCCAGTGTAAAAACGCGTGCGTGTGTAAAGTTGAACAAATTAGAAATGGATATTACTACGGGTGAGCATGTCAAAGATACATTTTAAAAACAATAAATATCATCGGCATATCCATGCAGAATTGTAATATGTAAAAAAATAAATATTACATCATGATTATGTAAAAATGCAATATATCCAGTTACAATTTACAACTTTTTGCTTGCATTCCGCTACAATTTACAACTTCTTGTTTGCATCTGGCTACAATTTACAACTTCTTGCTTGCACCTGACTACAATTTACAACTTCTTGCTTGCACCTGACTACAATTTACAACTTTTTGCTTGCATTCCTCTACAATTTACAACTTCTTGTTTGCATCCGGCTACAATTTACAACTTCTTGCTTGCATCCGACTGCAATTTACAACTTCTTGCTTGACCTGACTACAATTTACAACTTTTTGCTTGCACCCGACTACAATTTATAACTTCTTGCTTGCACCCGTCTACAATTTACAACTTCTTGCTTGCATCCGACTACAATTTACAACTTTTTGCTTGCACCCGACTACAATTTATAACTTCTTGCTTGCACCCGTCTACAATTTACAACTTCTTGCTTGCATCCGACTACAATTTACAACTTTTTGCTTGCACCCGACTACAATTTATAACTTCTTGCTTGCACCCGTCTACAATTTACAACTTCTTGCTTGCATCCGACTACAATTTACAACTTTTTGCTTGCATCCGACTACAATTAACAACTTCTTGCTTGCACCTGACTACAATTTACAACCTTTTGCTTCCACACGACTACAATTTACAACCTTTTGCTTCCACAGGACTACAATTTACAACTTCTTACTTGCGCCCGTCTACAATTTACAACTTCTTGCTTGCATCCGACTACAATTTACAACTTTTTGCTTGCATTCCGCTACAATTTACAACTTCTTGTTTGCATCCGTCTACAATTTACAACTTCTTGCTTGCATCCGACTACAATTTACAACTTCTTGCGTGACCTGACTACAATTTACAACTTTTTGCTTGCACCCGACTACAATTTACAACTTCTTGCTTGCATCCGACTACAATTTACAACTTCTTGCTTGCACCCGTCTACAATTTACAACTTCTTGCTTGCATCCGACTACAATTTACAACTTTTTGCTTGCACCCGACTACAATTTACAACTTCTTGCTTGCACCTGACTACAATTTACAACTTCTTGTTTGCATCCGGCTACAATTTACAACTTCTTGCTTGCACCTGATTACAATTTACAACTTCTTGCTTGCACCTGACTACAATTTACAACTTCTTGTTGGCATCCGGCTACAATTTACAACTTCTTGTTGGCATCCGGCTACAATTTACAACTTCTTGTTTGCATCCGGCTACAATTTACAACTTCTTGTTTGCATCCGGCTACAATTTACAACTTTTTGCTTGCACCTGACTACAATTTACAACTTCTTGCTTGCACTCGACTACGATTTACAACTTCTTGCTTGCATCCGACTACAATTTACAACTTCTTGCTTGCACCTGACTACAATTTACAACCTTTTGCTTCCACCCGACTACAATTTACAACTTCTTGCTTGCACCCGTCTACAATTTACAAATTCTTGCTTGCATCCGACTACAATTTACAACTTCTTGCTTGCATCCGGTTACATTTTTTAATCTCTTGCTTGTATCAGGTTAAAATTTACAGCTTATTTCTTGCATCCTGCAACAATTTACAATTTATTGCTTGCATCCGGCTACAATTTACAATATCTTACTTGTATTCGGCTACAATTTATAATATCTTGCTTGCATCCGGTTACATCTGATCCGGCTCCAATTGTATCTAGGTACGATAAACGCCCAAGACTACAAATTAAAGTTTGACTAGCTTATTTTGAATATAAATAAACAATAACTGACATAATTAAAATTTGAAAATTCGTAGCAGCAATATCACAGGTTGGATTTTACTAATATCTGTAATACAATTCACCAAAGAACTCAGGTGACAAATTTGCTCAAGGGTGCAACCTTCCAAAAGAATTGTAGCACTATGTCTGACTCGTTTTCTTCAATTTACTTTTCTTTCTATTTATGATTAAATCTAACGTATTATCAGTCGCATTAATAGATATATCAATAAAGTTCATCTCTTCAACATCATTCGTTAAAAGTTTTCTTACCAAAGAAAACCCAGTTTTTATGTTGTAATGAATTCTTCATAACATTTGTCGGTGGTAAAATGAAGCCTGGTTGATCTCTAATATTAATTCAAAACCATTCACTGCAAACTTTATTAACTTTCACATACGCCTAAGTTATATTAAAGAGACTTATAATTATGTTAACTAACAATTTAATTAAAGATTGTTTCATGTTTAATTTATGAAGGGATCGAGATTCCCTGCAATCTCAGAAAATAATTAAACGGTAGCTGAATTACTTACAACTCAGAAAAAAACTCCTAAGGCTAGCTGAATTACTTGCAGACTCAGAAAAAAACTCCTAAGGCTAGCTGAATTACTTGCAGACTCAGAAAAAAATTTAAAAGGTAGTTGAATTACTTGAAAACTCAAAAGAAAAAAATTCGAAATGTAGCCGGTTTACTTACAAACTTAACAGAAATTAAATGTTAGTTGTATTACTTGGAACATCAGGAAAAATTCATAGGATAGGAATCATTGCATAAACTAATTCTCTGGAAAGCTCAGGTTACAGAGATCACTGTCCGTTGAAAGCTTGTTTCTGTTGGGATGTTTTACTTCTAAGTGACCCTTTGTGCCCAAAATTATCTAAATGGCCAGGACAGGAAGGCTCGGAGGTGAGAAAGGAAAGGCAAACACACTGGACAGCTGATATGAGACCACTGGGAGCACACAGTTGAGATCGTCTAGCATGTTATTTACCGTCCACAATTGAAGAGCACACTCTACTCTGCTCTAGTGTTTTACACAATTTTGCATAAAAGAACTTGAATTATCCATAGTTATATGTTGGTACATTTTAGTTTTCTGGAAAAAAAGGAAGCCTTTCTGAGTAATAACATAACGTAAAATTCTAATAATAATTAATGTGGCAAGATTTGGTTCTAACCTGATATTTCCTAGTTCGAGTCCCAAATAGGCCAGCGTTGAGATTTATCTACCGTTGCCCAGTTGGTCAATATTCCCTCGGTGAGAAATGGGACGACTATGAGCTTGGGAAGACCGTCGTCCGTGGAATAAGACGTTAAGTCGTGGCCTTGTGCATCTTCATCATGTTAAAGAACATCCTGGATGACATTGACAAGAGGCTTTCATCTCTCTCCTAACAGTTGTGCTTGGTTTTAACTGGAGGCTACTATCTGCCTTCTAACAGCTGTCCAGCTTCTCCCAACGTTCTCTGAGTTGGAATGATTGTTTTATCCCTGAAAGACACTTTATTGCACACAATGGGCCAAATCGCCAGGTCACCAGAATCCCGAGTGCTCAGAGAATGTTGGAGGAAAGGGAACCACTAGACAGCTGTTAGGAGTTATATGGTAGTCTCCAGTCAAGGTATCCAGCCTCTTTTTTAACGTATACAGCCTGTGGTTTTCCCGCACACGGGGTCATGGCTTTAGGTCCCATCTGACGAAGGCAACCTTTTCAAGCCAATCGATGTCCTCTACTGACAGAGGGCAGGGTGGGGTACTTTGGGGAGATAAATCTCAAAGCTGGCCCAAGTGGGACTCGAACCTGAGAACTGCAGATTACAATTCTTGTGCCCTAGCTACTGAACCACCCAGGTCCCACTTTCTCTAAGTCCTTACGACATGGTATTTTAGCTCACTGTGTGCAAGAAGAAAAGAGGAAACATCCCAATTATTGAGTATCAATAAGTATATTTTCAAACAAATTACAATACAATGCAAATTATTATAAAAATATGAATGAAATAACTTATAAACAAATTAACTACTATCATACATAAGTCAGCAACCCTTTTTCTACAGAGCATACAAGACCAGCTCTGTCTGTTCTACTAAACTATACCTCTTCACTTTGTCTGTCATATCTCTTGAATACCTTCACTTCAGGCGTAAACAATCCTTTCTTTTTTTTCAGAATAAGAAAGAATTTTCAGAATAAGAACTTTCAGAATGATATATGTACAACAATATTTACATAAAATCACATTTCGCATTCAGATTGATAATTCATATTACTATTACCTTGCTATTCATAAAGAAATGACTGTAGATGGGGTCCCATAACTTCCCAGAATCATGTCAGTCACTCTTACCATTTGAGATAGCTCACCAAATTTAATCTTTAGCTAATGGGAGAGTATAAAAGTAATTCCACGATCTGGAAGTTCTCGTGGCGCCATCTATCGATCAGAATATATTTTTTTCATAGAAGATGGCATTTTTATATCCAAACTAGCATAGAAAGCGTTATGTGTCAAAAATTTCAACAATAGTAATTTACCGGAAATGCCAATTTACCGGACCCCACATACATCAAACCTTTTTGTTTTCAATTACTTTCCAATCCTTATAACATTTATTTTTATAAACTGTTGTACTGCAAAAAAATGCACTTAGTGTATGAAAATTGACAGCGATATCACAAAAACTATCTTCAAAGATAAAGGTTATATTTTTCTTAGAAATTTGTCTCTGTACTGTCACGGCAGTTCACTCTACAACTCTAGAGCCAGTACAAGGAGCGTACAAGCTGCAAATAGCACAGTTTCCACGGCAACCAGACGCTCGTTGTCTAATTTCTGTCCACGTCTTATTAACAGGACTCTCCCTCCATAGAATCGTTGACAGCTGTCTACTTAGCGCACACGGACCCAGCTGCGCATCTCAATTTCCGTTTTCCCCAAGACGAGGAAGTGGATATAAATTAGATTTTGAGTGATGGATTCTTGTAAGAATTGATTTAGGAGCAAGCTTTCTTTACCGTAGTAAAAACGGCAAGAAGGTAGGGGGAAAAACATATTCATGGCAAAATAACGATATCTTGAGGTGCAATATATCATCCACATGAAGATGCCCGTTACGTTACTACGTGTTAAACTTGTCTGGCATGACTTGAATCCACGTAAGCATAAGGGGATACCTTTTATGACATTCAATTTCGTGTAGACGCGCATCTGAGAAACAACATTTTGTCTTCTTCTTGCATCTTAAAGAGAAGTGTTCGGTGTTGTTTTAACTGAAAGTGTTTTAGTTCGTGTTGCTCTGACTAAATAGATTTGTCGGATCGACTATTAAATATTTAGTTACTGTTGAAAAGGTTCATGAAGAATATCAAGTGAGAATGTCAGATAAAAGTAGTCTTGGTTTGTTCGTTTGCTATTTTCTATAAGATCCTTCAATCGTGCAGTGCTATTTAAAAAGAAAGTTGTGTAAGTTTTCTCGATAAGGAATTAAAAAAATTCTACATTTTTTACACTTTCTATATTTTTTACAGGCAAACAAAGCATAAATAAATAAGCATGTTTATTAGGGGTAAAGTCAATAATCAGAATTAATATTCAAAAGCTTCAGAATGTGTTAAAAATGCGAAGAAAAGAAACATTCCTAAAACTGAACTTTGAGTCGTTCAAATATTTTTAAGGTAACTCCCTACACAAAGGACTGATATAGCCTAGAAGCTATTTTAAGCTTGTCCTGGTTTCTCATACAAACACTCACGCAAGGACATGTTCCGCTGGTCTTAGTAGTCAAGTACGCTAACCACTAGACCAGGTAGGGTCCGGACAACTCCTATATCTGGGTAAATTATTGAGTAATTTTTGTATTTTTGTTCCCTCGCATAGGATTGGGTTGTTTTACCTCTAAGCTGCACTTTTTGCACACAGCAGTCTAAATGGCTAAGTCACAAGGACCCGAGAAGGTTGGGGGAAAGGACCCACTGAACATCTGTTAAGAGACAGATGATAGCCTGCTGTCAAGGCCATCCAGCGTGATCTTTAACGTGTAAAGGACATGGATCCCGCATACGAGGTCACTACTTAACGTCCCATCCGATAGACGGCGGCCTTTCCAAGTCCATCGGTGTCCCCTACTGAACGGGGGCGGGGCGAGAGATTTACAGAGATAAATCTGAACCCTGGCACAGGCGGGACTCGCACTTGGGAACTGCAGATTATGAGCCTGGCGCACTGCTGATTGATCGATATTTTCGACTTTTAATCGAGTATTTTTGGGTGTGGACTCTTCAAGTTCAACTACTCAATGAAAACATTCTGATTTTTATTCTAAATAATGAAATTTGTTTAAGAATATAAGATTAAATAAGAATAAAAGAAATATATAACATAAAGCATGAAATGTTCGCGTCTAACGAGCAATAGAATATTGAAATTGGTGCACACAGCGAGAAGTTAGTCAAATGAAAAAGAAAAAAGTCTTAAAATAAACACTCACGCACAAAAAATACACATAAGGAAAAAAATTATACATACATAATACAATTTCCACAGAGTTAGATGTTGGTTATTTCAGAATATTCCCTTACCTGGTGGAAGAGTAAACTTCCCAAATAGCAAGCTTCCGCTGATATGATTCCAATACTCTGTATTACCAAAATTTTATTTTTTTTTCGCTAGGGGGTTCGAGTGGAAGGAAGGAATCTAATTTATTTCTTTCGTCCTGAAAATTCCGCATGACCTGGTGGTTAAAGCGTGCAAAAATACGGCGTAAAAATTTATTTAAAATGAAAATTAAAAAAAACGTGTCAAAATTTAATCAAAATGAAAAAGAAACACGGGAAAATTTAATTAAAATATTTTTTTTAAAAACGTGGGAAAATTTAATGAAAATAATTTTTAAAACGCGCGAAAATTTAAATAAAATAAATATAAAAAAAGCCGGAAAATTTAATCAGTTTTAAAAATTTTGATTTAATTAAGTTTTAAATGGTAGCTAGGCGTAAACTGGAAGGAGAGCTGTGTACCAATCCCCAGTGATGATGCACAGAACCGGCCAGGTCTAGCACCTAATGTCCGACCCCGCCTTCTCGTGGTGCAGGCCGTTAGTACCTTTCAAAAGAGATATTCTCTTTTGGAAGGGAACGGAAGGGGAGGGCTGCCAGTTCAGTATGGCCTACTGATATGGTCATCTATGGCCACTTTTTTCTTTTTTTTCAACCCTGCTGAGGAGTGGTCAACTTCACACGGTCCTGGTGCTGACCATTTATACCTACTAGACTGGACTTGTTTATGGATTTGAGCTTGATTATGGATCCTGGACTTTCTGCACTGGTGGGCCTCTGTTGAGGGAGTGTCTGCCACTGTGTTTTCTGTTTGCTTCTGGGTTGCCAGCTCTAAGTGAACAGAGGCATGGGATACCTTATATCAGCTGGTGGATAATCCTAATCAGAGGCCATCGCAGGTACCTGAACCTTACTTAGCTAGTTGGGCATCGTCAAGCCTAAACTGGAGTAATGTGTCTTAGGTAGGCCATATGGTTCTTGAAAAAGTCCACTTGAAAAGGTGGTGCCTGAAGTTCCTACCAGCATCGGTGACTTCAGCCTTTAGCGGAGGAGGAACAGGTCTTTGCCCCATGCCTGCGATCAGGGGGCTGTTTGATATTGTTGGCCCTACCAATCTCAATAAACCTAATTTCTTTAAAAATCCTACTAATCATTTTCTCTCTGCAGGAACGTGGAATGTGAGGACATTACATAGAGATTATTCTCTTGATGTCCTCATGCAGGAATTCCAGTGCTATAACCTAGATATTCTAGGCTTGCAAGAGACCAGATGGACAGGTAAAGGTGAGATACTTAAAAATAACTTTAAATTTCTCTTTACAGGGAGGGAGGATGGAAAGCATCACCAAGCGCGGGTCTGCTGCTCAGCAGACATGCTAGTGATGCTCTTCTAGGATATGAGTGCATTAATGAAAGGTTTCTTACAGCAAAATTTCAGACAAGCATTAAAGACTTGAATGTTATTTGCTGTTATGAACCCACTGAGGATTCTGATGAGGATGAGAAGGATAAGTTTTACAGACAACTTCAGGATATTTTGAATTCTGTCAAGAAAGGAGATATTACCCTTGTTCTTGGTGACTTCAATGCCAAAGTTGGTACCGACTCTGACCTTTGGGGAGGAGTAATAGGCCCTTTTGGTATTGGTAGCTGCAATGGCAATGGGCAACGTCTCCTACAGGTAAGTAAACTGAATGGTTTCAGAATAACTAACACATATTACAAACACCGCGACATACATAAATACGCATGGGTTTCACCTGATGGGCTGCATAAGAATATGATTGATTATATATTAATTAACAGCAAATGGGCTAGTTCTGTTAGAAATACCAGGGCATATAGGGGAGCTGAAATGGGATCTGACCATTACCTTGTTAAAAGTGTCTTGCAACTTAAACTTAAAAAGTGTTGTGCTAGGGTTAAAAAATTTACCTTTAATACTGAAGCTCTGAAAGACCCAGTTATAGCTAAAGCTTACCATGATAGGTTACTTAATCACTATGACAGTCATGGTTTGCTTAATACTGAAGTTGAGGAAGAATGGGGCCATTTTAAACAGGCATTTTTGGAAACTAACAGTACTCTTTTAGGGAAAAAGGAGCAGAGGAGGCAGAATTATTTAAGTGATAAGGCACTTGAGCTTATTTCAGAAAGAAGGAACTGCAGGAATGTCCTTAATCAGTACCCTACTAGTTCTAATAGAAAGCATTACAAAGAACTTAATAAACGTGTAAAGGATCAGTTAGCTACTGATAAGAATCTTTGGCTTGATGGCCTTGCTGACAAAGCTGAGGAAGCAGTTAGACAGCACAACAGCAGAGAGCTGTACCAGATAGTTAATGTTTTGTGTGGTAGAAAACGAACAGGTATACAGGGATTGAAGGATAAACAAGGCAAGGTTATAGAAGGTGAGGATTCTGTCATGGCTAGGTGGGCTGAGCATTTCAGTAATGTTCTAAACAATGTGGTTAGTTCTACTCCCATTGTTTGCAATGATGATAGATGCATTGTTGGCTTTAATGTTGGCCCTATAACACAATCTGAAGTTAGTTTGGCTATTTCTAAACTTAAACTTCATAAATCCCCAGGGGTGGATGAAATTACTACGGAAATGCTTAGAGCTGGGAATGTTTCAGTTACCATTTGGATGACTGAAATTTTGAATAACTTTTATGATAAAGGCATGGTTCCTAAAGATTTTACCAGAGCTATTATTATCCCTATTTTCAAAAAAGGTGATCGCAGTTCTTGTGATAACTATAGGGGTATCAGCCTACTCTCTGTTCCAGGTAAAGTTCTTTCCATGATTGTGCTTAATAGAATTAAGAATCTGGTTGACAGGCAATTGCGTGATGAGCAATGTGGATTCAGAAGTGGTAGGGGTTGTGTAGATCAGATATTTTCACTTAGGCAGATTCTTGAGAAATGTTTAGAGTTTCAGAAACCTTTGGTTGCTAGCTTTGTTGATTTCAAAAAGGCTTTCGACTCTGTTAATCGTCATAATTTGTGGTTGATTGTGAGATCATATGGTATACCAGACAAGTTAGTTAACATAATGAAAGCTCTCTATAATAACACTGAGTCATGTGTGAGGGTTGGTAAGTCTTGTAGCAATTGGTTTATCATTACTTCTGGTGTTCGAGAAGGGTGCATTTTGTCTCCTTTTCTCTTTAGTTTGGTTGTTGATTATGTTATGCGAAATTCACTTCAAGGGAAAGCTTTTGGCCTTAAATGGGCTGGAGATATGAAAATTTCTGATTTAGATTATGCTGATGATTTAGCCCTTTTGGCAAATGATGTTGATGAGATGAACTCTTTCATTCGAACTGTTGATGAGACTGGTAGTACAGTAGGTTTGGTTATAAACAGAGAGAAAACTAAAGTGATGAAAATTGGTCAGGCAGGTTGTGATTCAGTTAATCTGAATGGTTGCAGTCTTGAGCAGGTGTCACAGTTTAATTACCTTGGGAGCTGCGTAACTGATACTGGTGATGTGCGGCATGAGATTAACAGACGAATAGGTATTGCTGCCGGGACTTTTAAGAATCTATGGAGATTGCGGAGAAATAGGCGTATACACCTAAAGACTAAAATTAGACTGTATAATAGTTTGGTTCTTTCTAGGGTTAGTTATGGTAGTGAAACCTGGACGCTGTGTAAACAAGATAACAGGAAACTAGATGCTTTTGATTCTAGATGCTTACGCATTATCTTGGGTATTAGGTGGTTTAACTTTGTAACTAATGATGAGGTTAGGCAAAGGAGTCTGCAACCTCCTTTAAGCAGCATATTGTGCAGAGAGAGACTCCGCTGGTTTGGCCATGTTGCCCGTATGGATAATTATAGATTGGCGAATAGGGTTATGAACAGTGTGCCTAGAGGCCTCAGAAGGAGGGGGAGACCTAGGATGCGGTGGGCAGACAATGTCAAACAGGACCTTATTAGAATTGGTGTACAGTGGCCAGATGCAGCAGATGTAGCTCAGGACAGATATGCTTGGAGAATTAAACTGCGCGGTCTGGTTGGACCTCCGTAGCCCATGGCTGCTTGAGGATGATGATGATGATGATGATAAGTTTTCCAGCAGTTTTTTTTTTCTCTCCGAACTTGCAGTGTTTTAATATTTTCAACATGATATCGAATTTTTATACGAGATTTATTCTGTGACGATGTTATTACTTTAAAGCGGGACATGGGTCTAAAAAACGCAGGAAGTTAAATTAAAATGGAAAATAGGAAAAATATCTGTCATGAAAAATATGAATAATTTATTGATATTTTTCGGTGTGGCAAGAGAATCCTCCCCAACTCTCAACATTTTAGGGTAGTTGTCATTTGTACCTCTGAGCGGCTTTGCATATAATCAGCTAAATATCAAGGTCATAAGGACCCGAGGACTCAGATGGGGGAAGAGGACCCGCTGGACAGCTGTTGGAAGACAGACGGTAATATCTTGTCAAGGCCATCCAGCGTGTTCTTTAAAGTACACAAAGAACATGGCTCTCATGCACAGAGCGCCCCGGATTTACGTTCCATCTGACTAACGGTGGCCTAACTAAGCCTACCTATGTCCCCTTTCTAAACGAGGATATTGTGGGGTTTAGCGGAGATCAATCTCAACTTTGGCATAGTTGTGACGAAAAGATTACGAGCCTGGCCCGCTATCAATTGAATTCAGAGTGATATCTTCCTTAATATATGAATAAATACGTCGGAAAAAAAATTCTTCAATCTAAACAATCAACCCTACATCTGTTTTTTTTGGTGTTATGTGTAAAGGATGATAGCGTATTGAATTTTAATTCAGTGAGAATGAGCATGAACGTGGAAACGTTTTTGGAGATACGAAGTGTAAATAACAGTTTAAAAACAGACTTATTTCTAAACGAAGATTACATGCAATTATCATCCTAGAAGTGGTTCTATTTCATTTGCAATTTTGCTAAGAATTCGGTGGATGTAATATATTTGTCTGGTTAAGTTATATACAGTAGTAATCAACATTTGTTAAATTTTCAGTTTTTTTCGTCGAAAATAACATGTTTTAACCCTCATATATGTATTTCTTGGCTGCAGAAACATGCACTTATGACCTTTTACGAAATGAATTAAATATTGCTTCACATTTTTCTAAATTGCATTGGAATTAGATTTGTTTAATCTGGTATAGATTAAATAGTAGCAACATAATAGAAACTACATATTTTCAGAAGCTACTGCAGAACTCTAATACTTATATGACAAAAGTTTGCCCAACTTTTATATAGTTTTATTCCCACTGAATTCAATAGAAACGTATTGTTCTTATCTCAATCAATTCCACGGGGGATTGTCAAGAACAATGGAAAAAAAAAAGATGGTAGCTCTAGTGATAGTGGCTCTCTGCTGTAAATGAGCCAATGTTAGAAAATAAGAGGATGAAAAAAAATGACTTTGAGCCACTAAAGCCCGGGGATTTCAGGCGAGAAGGTTTTTATCCCGTTAGCTCTAACAAAAGTAAAGGAAAAAGAGAACAGACTACCACACAGGAAGTGCCAAAAAACAGAAAAAAAGTATCTCGCTCTGTGTGTGTGTATATATATATACACACACACACACACTTTCTTGGCAGTAATGGTAGAGGCGTTTAAGTTTATTTAGCTCGAAGTTTTGTTTTTGAAATAAATCGGAATTTAAAAAAATAAAATTTTAAGCAAACTAGAATAATCAGGGGGAAAAAAGAAAATGTGCTCTTAAATGGAGAGGAATGGGATAAAATGGAAATCCAAACTGAAAGAGGATAAAACTTGAATAGGCTTAAATGCGCTTTTGCGTCAGATAAATGAGAGTTATAAAATATGGTAAATATGCAAAGATATGCTAATTTCTTTAATGTAGAAAAGAAAGGTAGATTGATGAAATATGCTGGTAGTTGAGTTTTTTAACTCTGAGCAGTGCTTTTTTTGCACACATTTTTAAATTTTCACACACATTATTGACATTTTTAAATGGTCAAGTCACAAGGTCTCAGAGAAGGTTGGGGGAAGTGAGACCACTGGACAGTTGTTAGGTGACAGATGACCAGCCTGTTCTTTAACGTGCACAGGGTGTAAATTGCTCTACCGCCAACAGAGCTACAGTTTAACATCCCATCCCACGTACGGCTCCCTCTCCAAGCCCATCGGTGTCCCCTACTGACTGAGAGCAGGGTGGAGATTTAGCGAAGATAAAACTTAATCGAACCTGGGAACTGCAGAATACGAGCCCCTTGAAAAATGAAACTATTGGATGGATGATTCGGGAAATGCGAATCCTTATATTTTCTTAGTATCTCCCAAAATCCGATTTTTTATCTCTAAAAAAAAGTTGAACGAGAAAAGTGAAAACAATAGTTCGTTTAAAGAAACTAAGAGAGCAAAATTTGTGACGTCATTAAAATAAGGAGTTTGAAAATGTCTATTTTTTAAGTTGCAATTTCACTGAATCTTATTATTTTTTATCTTACACATTTCCTACAGTAACTTGCAGATAAAGTAGTAATTTTGCGTGTCTGATCACAAATAAAAAAAAAATAAAAAATATAATCTAAAAATTATTTTTTAACGTGTCTGGTACAAAAATACGAATACTCTGAGATTGGACGAAAATTCTTTATTAATAAAATCTGAGGAGTGTAATAGATATAAACATTCATATTATTGTGTATAGTCATTTCTAAAATCTAAATATAAATAACCTATTATCCGTAAGGGTTAATAAAAGTATTATTTCCCTGTTGCACCCAACCATACAGACTTCTACACTTACAGCATAAGAAGAAACATATATTACTAAAAAATATACCATAGATTGCTATTTTCGGCAAGAAAGTTTATATTGCTTTCAATATTAAAGTCCAACCGCAAAATCGTCCATCACTGTGTACACATTTTCTTTACAAAAGCCATACTGACATTCCTATGATGGGGTTGCAGCAGGGCTATGCGGATCGTGTTGCTAGGCAATAACATAAGAATGCTACGCCACATTGCACTATTTAATTTAAAACTCCATCTCGAGAAACAAGGTGATATTGAGATATTTCCTGCTTGCATCACCAGGACAGTATCAAGGAAGAGAAATGATTTGTTTCCGATAAATTAAATCTTCGCTATTTGTGTCGACGAGATTTCTTGAACACAGTATTACGGTATCATTTAAACACGGTTACAGATTTTCCGAATTGTTTAATCATGCCGATTAACAGAAACGGATCATTTCGTCGTTTTCATAAAAGTCAAATATCACAGAGGTGTAGCAATCTCTTCGGAATGTTTAACGTAGCTCTGAAATTCAGATAGTCATGCGCATACGTTCAGTATCAGTAACTCACCCATACTAAAGGAAAAACAATATAAAATGAAATATTGAAATATTAAAGTGGTATAAACCAGCGGTTCCCAAACAGTGGTTTCCATCATGTGGTCTTGGGGTCCACGAGCTGCTTATAACATTTCAGAAAATTCTTTCCTTCTTTTGGCTCGAATTGTGTCAATTCAGTATGGCAACTTGGTTGGTTGGTTGTCTGGGGTTTTATGGAGCAAGGGAAGTATGGCAACATTGGCTCTCACACGATGATAGCAAGATATAATTATCTGTTGACGACAAGAATTTCTGGAACATCGAGTTCTCCACTCAAACGTTTAGATTTAAATTACTCAATAACCAATAGACAGTAGATAAAGAACCATAGATACATATAACTCATTCTTGGGAACGTTTGGATCGCTCTCCTTGGGTTTACGTTCCAATCGAATGATGGCTGCTTCTGTGCAGTTACATAGTATCGCAATTTACATTCATACCATCTCATTGATTTTACCATATTATGTTAAAATTATCATACTTAGTACATTCATTATTCTATCATGTAATATTTGATGTTTATATCTGTTTTTTTGTAAATCTTTAATAATATATTATTTATATAAAATTATATGAATGGGTCAAGAGCCTGAAGATTATCCTGGTCCACTAAATCAACTTAGCACAACATATAATAATCTTAATACAAATATTTGAGTTGCGACAATTAGAATACTAAATTGGTTTTGTGTGATTGCAATGTGCAAAGGAATACAAAATTAAAACAAAAATGGTATCAAAATACAGCAATATAGAGAACTACACAAATATTTACCTACGAAGTATCATCATTTACTACATCATATAAAGTTTATTTGTGTGTGTGTGTATGTGTTTATTAGTGTGTCCGTCCACTTATGCACTCATCCCCTAAAAAGAGAAAGCAGCACCACACTTTGCATGAATGTTCCCTCCACCCAAGGGATGAGTATACGCTACGATCGAAACGGCTGTGGTCAACTAAACCTGTGGTGGGAGAATTTGAATTTCTCAAAATCCCCACAGACTTAACTTTAGCTGTTTAAAACCTATGTCTCTATATTATATGTCTATCAAAAACTTAGCATCAACAGTTATTCAAAATCCCTTGGGGAGTGCCGTCTATTACAACTTTATAGAGCTTCAGATTCTCTAGAAGAATGGGATAAAATTTTATCGGGGAGGGTGCTAACGAGGGTACGAACTGATCTTAATAAGTTTTATGCCAAATAACAGTTTGCGATGTGGAGAGTGCCACGTAGTCTAGGAGAGGTAGTAACATTTCAAACAACCGATTCTCAAACTATTACCTGTATTAAAATTTCCTGTATTTGGATTAGAAATGGTTTAAGGTGAGTTTCAAACTTACCTAGGTTGAAAGTCACCTTAACCATTTCCATGGTGTTTCCAACAGTCATATTCATATTTGAAGCTGTCACCAGCGTTGGTATTTTTACGACCATTCCCTCCTTTGAGATTTGAGTCAGTAACTGCAATACGACACAAACTCATTCTCATGTCTTTCTTCTTCCAAAGAGGCTGTAAATGGTGAGCATTAGTAGCAATTCAGCAGCAGAATACAGCTCTGATGGATGACAAGAAGCGAAATGTCGCTCTAGAAAGATGAATAGAGATGCCACACATCTCGAACAACAGTGTAAATTGTTTGTGAGTCTTCAGGGAGAGCGTCATCCGCAAAAGGACAGTGGCCTTCCAGGTCATCTGATCTAGCAGCATTCAACTTTTTCCCTCTGGGGTTTGGTGAAGGAAAAACTCGCTCTGACAGCTGAAAGCTCCTTACCGAAAAACATCATAACTTGCGTCACAAAGCTTTTGATGTTCTGAATGTGCGAAAGCTCGCGAGAATTGGTGCTGAAAACATGGAGGGACAATTTCAACATCTATTGTATCATCACTGCCAATAGTTGATGATTTTTTTCTACCGCGATGATTATTTTTTAAATAAAATTAGAAATGGACGATAAATGGATTTTTGGTTATATGTGACTGTAATTTCTTTCAGTTTCCTTGGCTTTGAGATGAATTACAAATGAAATATTCGCCTTGAAAACTACATGTTGTGCTCAGTGTCATTGAATTACGACCACTGATCCTACATGTTATGTCAGTGGAAGCTAGCTCTACAGCTTCTAAAGTAAGAGTTTTATGAGAAAATGAGACTGAAGACAAATTAAAGATCTGAATCAAGTCTCTCTGAATCTCGACTTTCAATCATATTCGTTGTGTGTTTAAAAGTAATGGCAGTATGAATATTTGACAAATGAATTATTTACTTAATTTTTCCAATATTTATCTATTGTATTAAATGGTTTGGAATAATGCTTCATTCAAATTATATTAACTTCTGATGTAAATTCTAATGTTTCGCATTATTGTTTTTAAATATTCAAACTTTCATAACTCTTTAAACACAATGGTGATCTTGTTGCACAAAAACCTTTTAAAGATTTTAAACACAATACGAATCTTGTTGAAAACCGAGATTTAGATACAGTTCAGTGAGGTTGGATTGTTTTACCTCTGAAGCTGTCCTTTTTTATACACAGTGAAATAAATGGCCCGGCCGCAAGGACTCAGAGAACATGGGGGGAAAGGGATTCCCTCGACGACTGTTAGGAGGAAGATGGTATCCTCCCGTCAAGGCCATTCAGTGCGTTCTTTAACGTGCACAGGGTATGGCTCTCCCGCACACGGAGCCAAGGCCTTGCGTCCCATTCAATGATGACCCACCTTTCCAAGCGCATCGGTGTACCCTACTGATCTAGGGAAAGGTGGAGGTAAGGGAAAGGTGGGGTTTTGCACAGATAAATCTCAACGCTGACCCAAGTGGGACTCGAACCTGGGAATTACAGATAACGAGCCTGGCGTGCTACAGATTGAGCCACCCTAGCTTCAGTTATTTCCATAAATACCGTTGTTAAAACATCTCCTCTCAAAACATTTATCAACGGATCATTAAATTATCTTTCTTCTATTACTTTTATTCCTCATCTGATACTTTGGTTTGATCTGAAATATCTATCTAGTCCACTCTCCTTTCTCTTCTAAAGTGCCAAATTTAGGATCGATTACATATTCGGAATTTTGTTTTTCGTTCCCATAAAAATAATATTCTCATTTTTTTTGTTCCACGATATATACAGGGTGTTTCAAAACTCTCTGTACAAGTTTCAATGGGATATAGGGAAAACCAAGATAAACCTTTTTCGTCTATGAATATATATCCGCTGACGTAACATTTCGGTGCTAGAGGGTGTGGCAATTGGTTACAGGGGCGAAGTGGGAACGGAGAACGCACTTGTGTTTGCCGTCGGCATTCGTAAGTCAGACACATTACGTGTAACATGGAGTGTTACACGACTGCTGAGATGGCTGATATGCATCTGGCATATGGGGCTGCCAATGGAAACGGAAGAGCTACTGTGAGATTGCACCGACAGCACTTCCCAAACAGACATGTGCCAAACCACCAAACATTTGCTCGTTTGCACCGGCAACTGCGAGAAACTGGAACATTCCGTTCAAACATGCATGACATTGGTCGGGAGAGAACCATGCGCACTTCTGACCTGGAAGAAGAGATCCTACGACGGATTGACGACAATCCAGACACAATCACGCGAGCTGTTGCAGGTAGCTTTGGTGTGAACCACGCCCTCGTGCGGAGAGTGTTGCACGAGCAGCAGCTACATCCGTTTCATCGTCAGACATTGAGACCTCAGGATTGCCCTCTTCATGTGGAATTCGTGAGCTGGGTTTTGCAGCAAACTGTGGTGCAGACTGATTTTCCGTCTCACGTGCTCTTCTCAGATGAGGCCTCTTTCACACGTGAAGGTGTGTTTAATGTGCACAATTCTCACGTTTGGGAGCATAAAAATTCGCATGCCAGAATAGCGCGTGGTCATCAACAACGGTTCAACAATTATGTGTGGATTTGGGCGGGTATCGTCCATGACATTTAGATTGGGCCATACTTGCTACCTCCCTGACTCAACGGACAGATGTATCGGGTATTTCTTGAAGAGGCATTTCGGAACTGCTGGGAGATGTTACAGTGGCAATTCGAAGACGAATGTGGTTTGAACACGACGGGGAGCCAGCAGACTTCAGCAATAATGTGCGGGATTATTTGAACGCCACTTTTGGGGGTCGATGGATACGGTGTGGATACCGTCACCTGGCCACCAAGATCGCCCGATTTAACATGTATCGATTTCTTCCTCTGGGAACACATGAAGAACTTCGTGTACGAGACTCCCATTAACTCAGATGAAGACCTCGTCGCAAGAATCGCTGTCTCCCCTGCAACTATTCGCGAAATTCCGGGAATCTTTCAACATGTACGGCAATAAATGCTCCGACGCTCTCATGCATGGAATGCTGTTGGCGGTCGCAACTTTGAGCACCTCCTTTAAATAAAAATGTTGTTCACACTTGTTTCCATTCATTTATGTACCAGCTCCAACGATATCTCTGTCAGCGCCCTCTAGCACCGAAGGGCTACATCAGCGGACCTACATTCATAGACTGAAAAGTTTTGCCTTGATGTTCCCTATCTCTCATTGAAATTTGTACAGAGAGTTTTGAAACACCCTGTATGCATTTATCTTCTATTTATATTTCTTATTCCCTGTCCTTTTTCAAGAAGCATCCTCTGCGGTCAGCGTTTTTGTTTCCTTACTCCAAATTTTTGTATGCTTTATTTTCAAAAGGCTAATAAAGGTAGCCGAAAAAAAGGAAGATATTTCAGCAAAACTTTGTTCCATATTGTAAAGTGCAGGAAAGTTTGTATGTGTTCGTGGATAGGGGTAGCATGGGGATGATGGCCTTAGTTCTTTATATATATATATCTCAAGGGGATTCGGTGCAAGAAAGAAATCGTCTGTCTGAAGGGAAACCAGACTTGATCCATTGGTGCAGATAGCAACAGCCATTAGACGATTGGCTGTTCTCTTAGTATCCTCAGGAAGCCCGTAATGTACCTGCTTCTCGAACGACACCATCTATACAATGACTGCTTCTAGGCAATAGATATCAATTGGAGTAGACACGTTCGGTAAAAATGAAGTCGCAGCCGTGTATGTCAGGTAACATTACGAATCTTTTATGTTCTCGAGCCACATTTCCCTTAGCAGGATTACTTGGCAGAAGATGTGGTGGAGCTGCAGGAAGAGAATCTGGATTGATGGAGAAGAGAGAGAAGCTGTATGGAGAGAAGATACTGCAGCCTAGAGTGAATTGTTCGGCAACTGGCAATATTTCGTAAAATGAACCTTTAAATGACAGACCAGACTGACTTTCTGGTATATTAGATGAACTGCACTTTAGAGCAATGTTCGTCGTAGTTTTTATTTTTCTAGGTACTTTTATAGTAATAAAATGATTCAAAAGTTACACGAAGATTTTTACGTTCAAGATATTCACATCTGTGTAATAAATGTATGCGTAAGTCACTTGGGTGGTGTTAAGAGGGTTAAACATTTTAACTCGCGTTAATGAAAATTTAATAGGAAAGTGTTTAAAGTTTGATCACGTAAAAAATTGGATTCTCTTTAAATAGGGAGACATACGAGTCACGATTTCTTTGAATGTTAAACTGTTTGATTCTCAAATTTCAGTCTTTCGGCCCAGTAGCGTAACTACAGACAATGGACAGAAAAATGGGAATATCCTCATCTTATATCAATGGAGAATCAAATTCGAGGCTACGTAACTGTTTAAATAAATTTTTATGAAAACATACGACTGAAAAGATACATAAGAGATCAATTAAACTGTCTGAATTTCGATTTTGAACAATAACCATCCATTATTTAAAATGCTACAGAAGTTTGAATATTGAATAAAAGAGATGTCAGTCAGAAGGTAATTAAAATTTAAAGAATGAGTATTATTTAAAACCACTTAATAAAATAAATGTATAGTTTAGGTTTTGTGCGAATAGTTCTTTCAATAATTATCAGATTTACACAAGTTCCCTACGCCTGACTTTGCTGCTTTAAGTGTTCGAGCTTCCATAGCTATTTAAATACTCAACAGATATTGGTGGAAAATTGAGATTTTGATAGATTTGTATGAAATTTAAAGTTATCTAGTCCGATTTTCCTATAAAAAAAGACTCATTGGAGATATTACGGAAATTCGAATTTAATTCTCCATTGACTTAACATGGGAATGTTTCCATTTTTCTATCCAGTATCTGTATAATAGTGCAGAGGGTTCCCCAGGGTTTACCAAGCATTTTCAAGGATATTCCTCAAATATCCACAAAAAATATACTGATGAATCTATTTTGAAATCTTTAAGTGATTCATATATTCAGGATTCCTATCACGATTTTACGGCTGTATAATACAGATGAAGCTTTTTTCCCTGACTCAAACAATGCCACAACAGCTTTCTGCATACCTAAGTTAAACATTTTTTACAGCGTTTAAATTTATAAAAGGATGTACTATTATACAAGCAGAACTCTTTGCAATTTATTCTTCTTTACTTGGATACAAGAACAGTGTATTTTAAATAAATTTGTTATTCTGACAGATTGCAGATCTGCTTTATACTCGATAGAAAAACATATTTTGGAAAATGAATATCCTAGTTCAATCTATATATATATATGGGAATATCAGTAGTGTCAGTTAGAGACTACTGATATTCCCATATATGACATATAAATTAAAAATTATCTTAAGTCATAAAAAATAGAACTCAACAATTACTTTAAAGTTCAAAGTTTTGTTAAATATCATTTTAGATATTAACTTAATCAAAATATATGTTCATTGCTAAAAATCAAAATGCCTAGAAAGTATTTTTTCAAAATATTCAGATTTAGAACAGGTACGTACTGCAAAGTTAAGCAGCTACTTATAGAAGATAAAGAAAGCAGATAGCAAAAAATGTATTTTCTGTAACTGTGAGGAAACTATTTCACATGTTTTATTAAACTGTTCACATTATGACAAAGAAGGTAAAATTTATTTTCAGTAATTATTTCAACTAGGAATCAATTAGTTCGCAAAATATGTTGAATTTTCAAGTAATTGACGTCAGAAAGCTAAGCTACAATTTTCTTATTAACTTCCTGCTCGCGGTATCATTGTTTAACAGCATATAACCGTATTTCTTTGAAACAATAGGAAAGCTCGACCAATCAGATTTCAGTTTCTATGGTTACGGTTATTCGTTTCAATCTTTCTGCTTTAACGTTATCTTCGCTTTAACACTGTCGTTAAAATTACATTTTCTCTTTTATTTAATTGTCCTTTAAAGTTGAAATTTGATGAAACGTTCAGGGTGACCTAAAATGTTTTCAAAACAACTGCCAATTGCCTGAAGAGTTAGAATGCAATGTCATGAAGTTTGAACGAAAATATGATTATCGGGAAAAATGAGAAATAAGAGATTGTTAGGTATAGTCTTAGATTATCAAATGGAGGTTCAACTGGTTGGGTTCCTATTCAAGTTAATAATAGAAAGATAATTGAGAATCATCAAAACAAATTTTTAAAAGGGGATAAAAATTTCTAAGATAGAATAAAATTTATGAAATAATGAAAATGGAGAATGAAAAGAATTTACAAGAAGGAAAATAATGCAATTACCTCTCCTATTTTGTTAGGGATGGAACGAAGAATAATATATGCAAATAGAAAGTATAATTCTGGTTGAATGTGGTTTGGGATAACTCTTCTGTAACGGGAATTTGTTCTTTCACAGCCTTACTTTAATAGTGAATACGATTAATACGTATATTGAATATATCACTATTACTTAGATCTTTATTTTCAAACATTAAACTCTTATTTATTTCACTATTAAACTAATAAACTATTGAACATAAAAACTTTTAAATTCTATAACTCTGGCATTTAATTGAATAATGACAATTTATAAACGGTATTTGCTATGTATAATATTTAAAATGTCCTCTTGTTTTTATTTATAGTTTTTGTATTTTTTTTAAATGAACCTGGTGTAGAAGGCCTGGCCCTAACATCACCATGGCTGTTAGGTGTATAAATAAATAAATAAATAAATAAATAAATAAATAAATAAAGGTCCAGTCAGGATAGGGTAAGGTTTTCCAAATATTCCGATTTTTTGATAACCACGGTTATCGAATAGAAATTTTTGATCAGAGGAATTAAGGCTAACCGGTAAGTAAAACGATTTTTTTTCATTCTCTTGACAGTTGAATAAAAATATTTAGTTATTCAGTCGAGTAACCGCAACCCCAGCGTCACTCAAAAAATTCTTTGATAAATTTAAACATGTTTTATGACCCCTTACCATACCGTCATTACCATGCCAAAATTGTCTCATTGAGAAATATTTTTCTGGTGTCATCGGACCACCCCTTTTATGTTCGAAAAAAATCAAGGTTTTATCTTTATTAAAATTGGAAGTAAAATTTCAGCAGTAATTTTTCTTACTCTTTGATGTAACCTGATTAGAAATACTCGTAAATACCCAAATACTTGACCCCTAGTTCCAAAATTCTCTCGCAGGATTCCACTGTGCTACCTGGCATTGAGTTTAAAATTCGAGTTTTTAACTATAATAGAACCAGGTATAAAATTAAGACCGCATTTTTAAGAAATATTTTTTGTGCTGCTGGCACAAAAATTCGTTTTCGACCCGTCCAATTTATTGGGCGATGGGCTCGCAAACTAATAATACCCGACCTATGTGTTTTATTTGCACATAGTGTGTATATGCATGAAAAATTTTTAATAGTGTCGTTAAATTTTACATAATAATCAGCAAAACGGATATTCGTAAATTTCGTTTGAATACCGGAAACGGCTATGAGCCCTACTATCCACAGACACCGGTTACGACTATATGCATTTTAAAAATAAGAAGAGAGCAAGCTTTCATAGGCATAATATAAATTGTTTGATTGCAGCGCCCTCTAAACGTGGCAGATGCTTGCATTGCAGTGAAGCAACCCAGCCAGGAAGAGGAGCGAGTTCTCTGCGTTATTTTTTCACTACCGAACAAGGTTTTCAATTGTTTGCACCATCTGACTAATTATATATATATATTGACTCTGAAAAGCGTTCTTTTCCAAAATGTCACGTTCATGAAGCACCATGATAATTTTCTTTTCATTTAGAGGGAAAATAATAAGAAGCGGTCAAAATTATTTTTCTCAATGAAATCCCGTTTTGTAATATAGGTTGTAGCTGTGCTCAACAAAAAAATATTAATTTTCTGAACACTATAGAATATTTACTATATTATAAAAATTGAGATATATGTGTCAATACACGATAACAAGTTTTATGTTATTAAGCATTATATAATTGAAAACATTTTGAAAAAGTACCATTTTGAGTTTTTTACTTGTGTCAACATTTACCTCTGAGAGGCACTTTTTTGCACAACATGGGCTAAATGGCCAGGTCACATGGACCCCGAAGACTCAGAGAAGGTTGGGGGAGGGGACCCACTGGAACAGCTGTTAGAAGACATATGGTATTCTCCCGTCAAGGCCATCCAGTGTGTTCTTTAACGTGCACAGGGTATTGCTCTCCCGCACACGGAGCCACAGTTTAACGTCCCATCCGAAGGACGGCGGCCTTTCCAAGCCAATCGGTGTCCCCTACTGACAGTGGCAGGGCGGGGAAATTTTCGGAGATAAATCTCAACGCTGACCCAGCTGGGATTCGAACCAGGGAAGTACAGATTACCAGCTGGGATTCGAGCCTGGAAAGTACAGATTACGAGCCTGGCGCGCTGCCTACTGACCACCCCCGCCCCTTAGATCGATGGCAGTAGCTATCGTTATATTATATATAAATGTAATGGGGAGGGTGTGGTTCAGTCAGTAGCGAGTCAGGCTCGTAATCTGCAGGTTTGAATATCACCTGTGCCAGCGTTGAACAGCCATACCCTGTGCATGTTAAAGAAATGATGGGTGACCTTGAGTGAAGGCTGCCATTTGTCTCCTAACAACCGTCCAGTTGGGTCTCCTTCCCCTCTTAGACGCAACCCAAATGTATTTAACGATTTCAAAAATTCCTTATAAACAGTCTGTACATGCAAATTGAATAAATCATGCATGTTTTGAAAAAAAAATGTAAGTTTTATTTTATACCATAAAACCATAGAGAGTATAATTGCCACATGCTATAAATAGATAAAGAAAAATGGTCAATTTTTGTTGTGACTTCTAGGAATAGCTCGATCACAATTAAGATCTTGATGCGGCGTTCGTCTTTGCTGATTAAGCAACCTTTCACTTCAATGGCAAGATCAATCATCGCAATATCAGAAGTGGGATACTGAAGATCCTGGAGAATTTCGAAACATGTGAGAGATAGCCCTAAAGTAACTTAACGCATGGTAGTGGTGGTAGATGGCGCTCTATTTGCATGTAAAAAGAAAGGACGCAATCAAATGGCAATCAACAGTAAGCAAAAAAGAGGAACATCAAATGGAGGGCAATAATGAGAAAGCAGTATAAAAAACTGAACACAAAAACAAATGTGATTCAAAAAACAGGCGAAAGCAGCCTGAGATTGTAGAAAGTAACATGTAATTCTGCGTAAACGATGGAAGGTGAATGTAAGGTGTATGCATGTAAGGTGGCATGTGATAGACATATTAAACATTTATAATATTTTTTTGGTATTTGAAAAAATGCTAATAAATATTCTTTTAAAATATATATAGGGTTTGCTCATTTTGAATTTGCAGTTTTTTGTATAATAATTATTTTAAGTTGTTACATTCATTTTTAATTACCAGGTATTTTGAAAATGTGTTTTTAGTTATTTTTCATTTTGCATTTCAGTTTTCTTTCGGGTGATTATTTTGACTCATTAAAGGAAATAAAAACGAAATAATGTCTCCACTTTGTCGTCTGTCCATCTATTTCAACTATTTCGGAACTAAATCAAAGATTTTATTGGGTTGAAAAGATATTGACGAAATATTTCAATTTACTATTTAATTTAGGTGGAAAATTAAAAAGGTGGAAAATTTTGGAAAACGTCAAATCTTTGAACGAATAATAGAAACGATATACAAGTATTTATGCGAGAAATTTAAAATTTTATTAGCAGAGTGACGTTTAAGAGATTTCCATGGCATTGTTTTTTAGCAGAGTGATGTTAAATGATTTACCGCCTTACTAATCACTTTAATAAGAAAATATATGTAGTAAAGGTGTTAAAAGGTTAAACATTTAAGCAACATATTTTATACACATCATTTAGAAACTATCATAGTAGAAAACTCCTATAAGATTAAACGTTTAAGGAATATAAACTTGCCTTCAATAAACCCCTGTTCCAAAGGTGTAAAATGTCAAACACTTAAAGAAGACATTTATCTTACTTTAATAAGAAAACTCCAGCAGTGTAATTTTTAATAAGTTGGAAATTGAAAAAAAAAAGGTGAAACATGTTTCAACATTTTAAATAAGATAACATTCGTACTTAAAATTTTTAAAATTTAAACATGTGAAGAACATTTTTAACTGTCTCCGATAAGTAAATATTCACAACAAAAATAGTAAAATGTTAAATCTTTGAGAAACAAGCCTATTTAATTTGATTTAGTTAAAGCTCTTTTTTTACTTTTATATTTTAAAATGCAAACCACTTTAAAATTTAAAAATTTTATAAATCAAACTATAACTTTTTAAATCAAAAATTATTTAAATATATTTAACAGAAATCACTCCGCAATAAAAATTGTTAAAAGCTTAATATATAAAGAGCATATTTAATTTACTTTAATTGGAATGTATCTTTAGAAAAAAAAAAGTTAGAAATCTAAACAAATAACGTATTTACAGCTGGCAATAATTAGTAAACATTCATAGTCAATTTTTTTAAAAGCTTAAAATGTACATATTTCTTTCGATAAATTGATATTGATATGTTATATTAATACTAAATGTATATATAATATAAAAATTAATAATGAAATATTACATTTAATTCGCCTTATTTGGAAAGCATTTCTAGTAAAAATATCCTCAATACTAATTTTTGTACACATTTATAATAAACTTTTTAAACAAATATATGAAATAAATAAAGATTTAGATAGATTAGAGGGAAACCAGAAAAGGTCGTCCCTAGTGAAATATTTTCATATCTTTCAGAGCTTAATATCCCAATAAAGTTTTCCACTGATGTGATGTAGAAGCTTTTATTGCAGTTTATTATTTTAAAAGGTTTTAAAAGATAATTTCATTCCTCACTCATCTGATATTTATCAATTTCCATGATATTGGTTTCTAACTGAAATTTGATGTGCATAATTAATCCTGAATTTCAATATTCACTAAATCATAAATATTTTGTTTAGATTATTAATAAATAAATAATGATTTGACACAGAAGGAAAAATATTTATGAATTTTCTTCTTAAGTTATTTTCTCAGCATTTTAAGTAACAAATTTTAATATTAAGAAAATCTTAATATTAAAAATCATTACATTTTAATGACATTTTTTTGCGGTTTGAAGAAAAGCTGAAATTGATAGAATTAAATCATTGAGTATCACTTATCAAACGTTACTAATTACTATTTGCATGTTTGTAGAGTTTGTTCAGCTTAAATCCTCTAATTTTTATTTAATCAATGCAAAATAACATTTCAGTTACATTACAAATAATAACAATAATTCCTTATAATTGAATGTATAAAATGGTGCGTAACATTCTTACTACTTCCCCCGTTGACTTAAAACAAGAAATACAAAGAAAAACCTGTACAATAATTAACATTTGTAGCAACAGATTTCACTATGAGGTTCAGAATTTTAAGCATCAAAGAAATGGGTGACAAGATCATTTCTTTTAATTTTCTATTGAAACTCTGCAATATTGGAAAAAGCATCGCGTCCGTCGGAAGCTGGTTCCAAAGCATAAATCAAAATTTCGTTAACAGTGTCTTCATCTTCAGCTGAAGGTGGCCGTATTCTCCATGAGATCCACGCAGTCGAGACAAGTTAGTAAGCCCCAGTTTACTACAATGATTATGATGGAATGTGTTGGTGTTGGCTGAACGGAATAACTTCGCGGACCTCATGCAGCCCACAAGTTTGAGATCCTTATTCTGTGAATTTGCATAATAGTAAATCGACTACTTGCATTAGGAAAGTTGGAGTTCGCAATGCTGCATTTTGTCATCTTTCCCATTTAGTCTAGAGAATGAATATGTAGGAGGAAATCTTAAAATGCGAGAGACTGTGGACTTGTACGATCGTGAGATCTAAAAATATCATAGATAATGATGATGATGACGACGACCATGGTGATGATGATGACGCCGGTGATGATGGTCATCATCATGACAACGATGGCGACGATGATGCCCTGTTAGCAAATGTGGTTATGTGCTGAATGCTTTTTATTATTGCTCCTGATATGGGGTAATATGATGGTAATTAGGTATTGATAAATATCGAATTTCCTGAGGTGATGAAAACTGCTCAGGTTAAAGATGCTTTGAATAGTTATATTCTTTTAAAAGTTCTCCGATTTAATTTTTTTGCGAATAATGTGACTTCTGTTAATGTTCATTATGGGGTAAACTGGAGAATAGGTACTGCTGCTTGAACTTTTGAGAATCTGTGGAGATCGGAATAATAGATTAATCCAAATGGAGACTAATTTAGATTATCAAATAGTTTGACAATCTGTAACGTTTGTTGTGGTAGCGAAAATTTTAGCCTATTTTAGCAAAGTGATTTTAAATGATTTACCGCCTTACTAATCACTTTAATAAGAAAATATTTGTAGTAAAGGTGTTAAAAGGTTAAACATTTAAGCAACATATTTTATACACATCATTTAGAAACTATCATAGTCGAAAAAAATTAGATCTATTAAAGTAGAACATCAGAATTTTTTATGATCTTGACTCGAGATGTTGCGCAGCATCTCCAGAATTAAGTGGTTTGATTACGTAACTGCATAAATGATTGAGAAAATAATGTTTCAAAAATTTGTTTTTATCAAGTTTTCTTCCAATATGTATAACATATGTATGGGGGGAGGCATATGGGGAAGTAAGGAAAGATACGTCTACCCCCATTTAAAAAATACCAATAACCGGAATGGAGGGAAAAAATATTAAATATGTATACTTCAACGTTTTTAAATAAATATTTAAAATTACTGAAACGGAGGTAAAAATTTTATTCTGTAAAAGTTATCCAGCCTCTCCCCCCGCTATTTTTTTTTACTTTTTTCTGCCTCGATGCAGTCATTTTGTCTCTCAAATTAATTTTTTTCTTAATCTTGGTCTATGTGTTGACCCTAGTGAATTATGTATACTTAAAAGAAAACATAGTTCTATTGTTTTATTCAGTAGTGAAACCGAAAGAAATTTTTTCGAAATCGAAGTAGCAAGCCATGAAACAAATGTTTTAAATTAGCAATATACATTAGCTCAAAAAATATCCGAACACTATGGTTGATTACAGAATTCAGAAAAAATATCTGGCAACGATTTTTTTAGAAATTAGTGATCTGGCAACCTTCGTGTACAGCACAAGAAGATTGCCAGATCACTAATTTCTAAAAAAAAATCGTTTCCAGATATTTTTTCTGAATTCTGTAATCAACCATAGTGTTCGGATACTTTTTTGAGCGACTGTACACCAACGTTCAACACGTAATGGGACACTTCCTTGTTACTCTCTGTTACAAAGGAGTCACCGATGTGCTTTAAAAGGCCGCCATCCGTCGAATGAGACATTAAGCAGTGGAGTCATACTCTGTGCACGTTAAAGAACACAAATATTGGTGGTCTTGGTGGGAGGCTTCTGTCTGTGTCCTAACAGATAGGGGTCCCCTTTTCCAACCTTCTCTAAGCCTTTGGGGGATTTAGCCCATTGTGTGCACAAAAGCGTTGCTCAGAGATAAATCAATCCAACAACACAACTTTTATGTTGTGAATGGAAATGCAAATTCGGAGATGTGTAAATTCGATTCATTTCTTTCTGGAACACTTCGGTACGTATAAAACTGAAGATCTGCACCTCAGATTTCTCCAAATCTCGATTAATTAGCAATTTTCATTTAATATTAAATAACTGAAGCTGCAACACTTAACAGCAGAAGCTACCACATTACTCTCATTATGAACACTTGTTAATTAACGAAAACTGAAAGAATCTCTACAAAACTTCTAAAATCAGATTTATTTTTTACAAATGGTTTTCTACGACAGTATAATTTTTATTTTTCAGAAAACTAACATTTAGAGTTATTTTCTTATAACTAGTAACGATGCTTTTAAGTGAATCTCCTTTGTAAAGCAATTTAAAGTTTAAACGAATGTTTATCTAAATCAGTGTTTCCCAAAGTGAGCGATCCCGCCCCCCGGGGAGGGGGCCGCTGGAACGATCCAGGTGGTCGGTAGTAGCCTAGGGTGCAATTGGGGGACGGTGGAAGCATAAAGAAAGAAGGACAGATAAGAAAATTTTGAAACATCATTCGTACATGTTTCATCTGTTATGTAACATAGCGTTAAAGTCGTAGTGATTACTTTATTTTCCAAATAAACACTTAAAGTTATCCTTCGTTATCTTAAATTCTGTGTGTAATGCGAATGTTACTTTGGTTGATTTTAGTAAATAATTTTATAATTTCAAGCTTCAAGGTGTCTTATTTACAACAACATCTTTCTTTACTATGTTGTAGGACGTAGGCAGAAATGAAGATACATAAAAGAACGCAAATTTGTCACTGCATCTTTCTGTTTGTTCGCTTAAAGAAGGTAGATTTCCAGGGGGCGCTGAGTAATTTTTTTTCTGAAAAGGCGGCGGTAGGACAAAGAAGTTTGGGAACCTCTGATCTAAATCATGATTTGGATAAATTTAGTTGAGATTGTCAATTAATATTCAGTGGAACTTTTCCGTGAAAAGTTTATTGTCAGAGTCATGAAAAGCTGACTAGCGTCGGTAGATTTTTTTTTTTTTTTTCATTTTTAGAGATAATTTGAATATTTTCTTTCAGTTGGGTAGGAATTGATGAGATATAACGAATCTCATTTTCCGAATTTCGCAATAGCGTCAATAGCGCTTTCACACAGTGGAAAAATGTGGGAAATGCAAAATTTAAACGAATATTGCCAGCGATCTACTTGTGATAGAAATTTGAAATTTTGATGATGGAATATGAGGGACTAAAGATTTTCATTGGCTTTAATGATTTGACCCCTAATTACTCCTAATTATGATTAGCTAAATAGAGTTAATAAAACACATATTGTTTGTTTTAATTGATTAATATTCTTTTTGCTTTGTATATCTATTAGTAAATTATTATTAGCTCTTTTTGGCAATCATCCACTAGTCGAAATTTTCACTGAGAGAAGTAATTAAGGGAGGAAAAAAGCTTCATTCTCTTCGAAAAAAGGATTTACCATATTCGCCAGAGGCGATATGTATTTTTTCAGTTATTTTATTAATGTAATTTATTCCATATCAGGAGATTACAATAGAGATTACAGTAGAATAAGAGCCAATATACAGATAACTTCAGAGATGCTTAAATATACAAGTAGCTTGATGCTCCAGTACATTTGCAATTTAAAAAGAAATAACAAATATAGTATAAAAATACAATTATGTAAAAAAATATTGCTTAGGTATTTAATACATAAATAAAACGCCAACAAGCTGCATAAACGAAGGCAAATATAAAATAAGGAAGTGAATATATAAGAAAGTGAAAGTTCACATAATAAATAAATATCCCTAATGATTTTTTTGTATTAGAGCCTATACATATGTACATAAAATCACCTAGTCGAAAAAAATCGTAGTATTTTATTGAGGATTAAAAACGAAACGATGTAGTAAACCATTACAAAAGCTAAACTCTTAAATGTGCAATATATATATATATACTGTATGCATACAAACTCGGTTCTAGGAAAAATCTAATGGGTGGGGGGAGGGCAAGTAACTCAATCGAGCCGGGAAAACGCAAAAGGGAGGAGCAATAGGCTAAATTTTCATTTCAATATAACATTTCTCCTCCATTTTAGGATTTTAAAAATCTCTTGAAAAATGCATGATATATACATAAATTTATCCTTTTTTTGCCTCTATTTACCTTTCTAGAATTCTCAAAGTGGGAGGGGGGGTGCACCCCTTACCCCCTCCCCCTAGATTTGGCCCTATATGCATATGCCACTACTGAGTTTTTGCCCCCAACAAAGCAACTGAAAAAGTAAAGTGAAAAGGTTATTTGTTGGGAAATACTCTGAAACAACGGCAAAATATTTCTCTTGTCACAAGGGTGCTACTACTCACTATCTCTTATACGATTCCTCTTGTCCCAGTAGAGCAATTTGTCTGCATGAAGAACTGTCTCACAGTGAAGCTCTATATTTAGATCCCATTTATTTGGGTGTTTGGAGCTTGGAGAAGGAACAAAAAGAATATCGTGCATAATTTTAAGAGGGGTAGTTCGAATATTCGTATTATCTTAGAACAGCATCTTTGTAGTAGGTAAAACAGCACCTGCAATACCAGCCGCTGCTCCAGGTTTTAAATAAATAGGGTTGAATTTATACCTTGCCATTTTTAGAATTATATTTAGTTGTCCTCTTTTCTCATTGGTGAGAAGGAATGGATTAAAAACGACGTTATTCCGTGGATGGAATAATAAGTCATGGTCCAGTCTGTAAGGAAATATCGATTTCGATGTTTTGGAGAGCGTTTCTGGATGAATATTCTATAAAATAAGAATAAATAAATACCCCCCTCAAGCAGCTGCTTGCCACAGTGGCCTGACAGGAGCCTGTCTGTTTATACACCATAGGGAAGAACTGTGAGGAAGTCGTATTGCCTCTTCCGATAATGAAATGCTAGTTTTCAAAGAGAATGAAGCAGTAGTGACGATACAGTAAACAATATATTAGAGCAGGTGTTCTCAACGTGAGGTAGGCGAACCCCCATTGGGTAAGCGGTAAACGTTTTTGGGTACGCCGTGAGAGCTCATTGGTCGCTAGATCTAGTAATAAAGTCGTTACTATAACGTTATTATACTATAACTATAGTTTTATCTATCTATACAAGGGGTACGCCAGTTACATACACATTTCCAGAGGGTACGTTAAGCATAAAAGATTGAGAACCACTATATTAGAGGATAGCAATTTTTAAGGCAATCGCGAGCTGAAATATTCATTTAAAAGTTAAATTCATTTAAATATTTTCATCGATAATATATTTATTATTTATTATTTTTTTCTCAAGCATTTGCCTAAACTGACAATGATGCTTATTTAACATTGAAGTTACAGAGTCGTACATTTCTGGTATTGTGTGTTTATGTCCACATGTTTATCATGTGCTTAAAAATGAGGTGTCACAATGTAAATAGCAATTATTTCTGTGCGTACTGATACCAGAAAACGCTTTCTTTTGTTTATGTTAGATTTCAATTTAGGTGGAACGGAGTATAGCTGTAATGTCATTTGTTTGATTATAATAAAAAGTAGCCATTCGAAAAAGGGTTGGGTTGGGTTGTTTTACCTCTGAGCGGCACTTTTTTGCACACCGTGGGCTAAATGGCCAGATCACATGGACCCCGAAGGCTCAGAGAAGGTTGGATGAGGGGACCCACTGGAACAGCTGTTGGGAGACAGATGGTAGCCTCCCGTCAAGGCCATCCAGCGTGTTCTTTAACTTGCACAGGGTATGGCTCTCCCGCACACGGGACCACGGCTTAACGTCCCATCCGACGGACGGCGGCCTTTCCAAGCCCATCGGTGTCCCCTACTGACCGTGGGCAGGGCGGGGAATTTTTGCGGAGATAAATCTCAACGCTGACCCAGCTGGGACTCGAACCTTGGAACTACAAAATTTTCCCACGCCGGGAATTCTAAAAAGGGAAAAGAGCGAGAGAGAATCTCATAAGATTTTTTTAAATCTCTGCTGCTCAATATACCCCACTTTCAATTACTTAATAAAATTAATAAGTTTCTCGGCTTTAGTTTTCAACAAAAATGTAAATGTCTGTTCGATGTTAAACTATGACGTTTATTTTTCTACACCACTCTTATTTTCACAAAGACATAAAATTGCGTTTTCTTTGTTACCCTATTGCTAATAATCTAGTTTTAGTTTATTAGGTTAGAATGTGTTACTCCGATAAACAAAATATGCAATGAAAATCTCCTTTGCTTTTTAGGTAGGGCTACGGCGAATCGAGCAGAACAGAGAGGTCCCATGTTTCTTCAGGAGCCTCCTCATCGAGTTGATTTCTCTAACAACACAGGGACAGAGATCAAATGCACTGCAGATGGAAATCCGCCTCCTCTGGTGACTTGGACGACGAGGGACGGTATACCTCTTATAGACGTGCCGGGATTGAGGCGTTCTAGGCCGGATGGGACTTTGGTTTTCTCATCCTTTCGAGCGGATCACCACCGACAAGAAGTTCACGGCGCAGTGTATCGGTGTATCGCTACTAATTCCGTCGGTGTGATGGGATCACGTGAAGTTCACGTTAGAGGTGGTAAGTTGCTCTTATTAAAATCGGAAGATACAAAAAGTAATAAAAAAAATTTTTTGAGAAAACGAAGCACAGGTGACTAATTTTGACGTAAAATTCCTGTAAATTGTTTCAGTAAAATCAAAGAAAAACAAAAATTTAATAATTTATTTGATAAAGTATATATATTATTATATATTAAAGAATACAGTATTGCATCAATACAAAAACACATACATAATGCATATAAATTTACATTATAAAGGAAGCACGTATTAATTCAAACAAAAATTTTTACTCGATCCCAGGGGGAAGTGCCCCGTTTGCCCCCCTCTGCGGACGCCCATGGGAGTTGGATATATTAAATATTTTATAATTTATCTGTTTATTTGTGGAAGTGTAATGTATAATATGTAATAACAAATGGAAA
This sequence comes from Ryuthela nishihirai, assembly GCA_038380435.1. NCBI lineage: Eukaryota > Metazoa > Arthropoda > Arachnida > Araneae > Heptathelidae > Ryuthela > Ryuthela nishihirai. The sequence goes on along the minus strand of JAWZYU010000017.1, from coordinate 34,750,679 downwards.
AACAGTTTAACGTGAATAATTTATAGCAGCTGTTTGGAACTGTGTAAATATATAGATCTAATTATAAAATAGCTTCTTACTAATGGTAACTTTGTGGTTAAATATTCTAGATTGGGTTATTTTACCTCTGAGCGGCACTTTTTTTGCACACAACGGGCTAAATGGCCAGGCCACAACGCCCCCCGAAGGTTCAGAGAAGGTTGGGGTAGGGGACCTACTGGAACAGCTGTTGGGAGACAAATGGTAGCCTCCCGTCAAGGCCATCCAGCGTGTTCTTTAACGTGGACAGGGTATGGCTCTCCTGCACACGATGCCACTACTTAACGTCCCATTCCCATGGACGGCGGGGCGGGGGTGGCTCAGTCGGTTGCGCGCCAGGCTCGTAATCTGTAGTTCCCAGGTTCGAGTCCCAGCTGGGTCAGCGTTGAGATTTATCTCCGCAAAATTCCCCGCCTTGCCCACGGTCAGTAGGGGACACCGATGGGCTTGGAAAGGTTGCCGTCCGTCGGATGGGACGTTAAGCCGTGGCCGCGTGTGCGGGAGAGCCATACCCTGTGCACGTTAAAGAACACGCTGGATGGCCTTGACGGGAGGCTACCATCTGTCTCCCAACAGCTGTTCCAGTGGGTCCCCTCCCCCAACCTTCTCTGAGCCTTCGGGGTCTATGTGACCTGGCCATTTAGCCCATGGTGTGCAAAAAAGTGCCGCTCAGAGGTAAAGCAACCCAACCCAACCCATGGACGGCGGACTACCCAAGACCATCGCTGTCTGCTGCTGAACGTAGGCAGGGCGGGGAGTTTTGCGGAGATAAATCTCAATGCTTCCCAGCTGGGAAAAATATTCTAGGATTATAACTCGTTGAATACTGAATGAATATTGCTGTAATTCAAGTTTTTGATAAACTTGATTAGATTTAGACTTTAACTGATCTTCAGTTCATCATGATAAAGCGTTCATTCTTTAGGTGTCCGAGTGGTTGAAGCATTTGGTTGCGAGACGAAGGGAATTGGATTCGAACCAGGTTTTAGAAACGTTTCTTTTTGTTTTTGTTATGTTTGATGTCTTTCTGTTGAAGTCTCATCATCTTCCTGCAAGATCTTCTCAATGGCGTATTATACTAACAGGCGCCTGTTAAAAACTCTCTTACAAACAGCTGTTTGAGTATTCTTTTTCCTTTCAAATATTATTTTTAAGATATTAAGTTTAGAATTTAGCTTCAATGAATGACATGGCAATTCACCAATTGTGTTCTATAGAGAGGGTAATTAAATGAAATAAAGTTTTTCCAAATTCATTTATTGTACATTCTGTGTATTTTTTATCATTACGAATTCGGCCCACAAGTTATTGATTTAAGTTGGATGAGTAATGTATTGTATCCATGGTGTACATTTACGTATTAATTGATAAATCAATAACAAAAATTATTTATTAATAGGGAAGAAGGTTCTCCTCTCCAAAAAAGGACAGATATAACCTAGACATTCTGTTGAGATTGTTTTTTAACTCAGCATATAAACACACATCTACAGAAACATGACCGCAAGCTGAGTAGTTAGGTACGCTAACCAGTAGATCAGGCACGAGCTTTAATTGTTTATGTCATGTAATAAATGACGAGATTCAAGTTCAATCCACTCCAAACTTATTAACATTAATGAAATCCACCTGAAGAGTATTATAGACTGATCATTTCCGACCTGAGACTTTTTGTGATCCCATCGGCTGGGATTACTTTTTTTTCTTAAATATTTTAACTTTTTTTTATAATAAATATTTGATAAAAATAAATATTGCAAGTATAAAAGCAAAACGAAGAACAAATGCTTTAACTATATTTAATAAACACATTCATATACGTGAGAAATTCGATTATGGCAGATCGAAAATTCAGCGTTTGTGTTCAATGTGTGCTGAAAACAAGAGCAGAAAAAAAGTCGCTTTTCTATACCATAGACGAAAATAATATAGCTATTTATTCCATAGGCTTCAGGTACCTAGAAAATCTACGGAAACGATAAATGAATAATTTATATAAAACTATTTACTTTGACACTAGAGCAGTACTGCTGTAAATCGCGGATTTTTGCTTCATAAAAAAAGATCGACTAAAAAATAAAAAAGCACCGCAAATGCCAGTCAGTTTAAAGCATCCAATTCCCAACATGAATGCATCGCTGAAACTTAAAAAAAATGGAATGAATAACAATCTATTTAAAAGGTAATTTTCACGTTGAATCTATTAAAATACAGTTTAGATGACTCATGTATTTCTATTGCGAACGTATTGAACATATTCTTTTGGGATTTAAAATAAAAAGTGTTTACCTACTTCTTTAATTTTTATTGATTTTCATTAAACATTCATTCGGTGAAAAAAAAATCTCATTCTGAAAGAGAAACGATAGGATTCTATAGTTCCCCTGTAGGCACATCAGCATTTCACAAAGTAGTAATTATTAAATTAGAGATAAAATATGCTTCTTGTTTTGACAAAAATATGATCATGACATACTATTTAAACATCTCTACGACAATACGAAATACATCTCTAAGAATATTTTTTGTACAAATTGCAACATCTCTAGATAGTAAACAAACAGAATAAAATTATACTAAATAATAATTACAGAGAAATAAGTGTAGGAGTTTTCGTCGATTGTGCAATTAAGATTTTACAAAAATTATATTTTGTTGAAAGTTGTTTGTCGAAACTCGGTTTTTCTTTACAATGTTGAATTTAACTATGCATAATTTTTAAATAAAATGATTAAGCCTAGAAGATCACAGTCATTTTAAAAAAGCTTTGAGTCAAGTTCTTCGTGTATTTTTGTTTCATATAATGCATATCGTGCTGAGAAAAATCCTTGAATTTTTTTTCTAGCGGCCTTCTCTTACGAAGATATGCGCCAGTAAGACAGAAGCCAGGTTTGCTGCCCACTGCTTCAGTTAGATAAACACAACACATTTGTGTTATAAGAATATTTCTGAGTGTTACAAACGTTTTGGATAGTGAAAACGAATGTCTCTTTTAACAGACTAAAAACACATTCTATTAAAATATTGTACTGCAAAGATATCCAACCATTTTTTGGTAAGGTAAAGATTTGTTGGGATTTTTCCTTTTTTTCGTGAGAGGGCTTTATTTTTTGCCTGTGAGTTTCACTTATCTGCACACAATTAACTAAATAGCTAGGTCACAAAAAGCCCGAAGGCTCATATCTCTCCTAAATGTACAGCTGGTAGAAGACAGATGAAAGCCTCCAGTTAAAGTTTTTTTGCAGCACATAGGATAGAAAAGGTTCCTAGTAATAATTTCTCGTTTGTAGAAGCCTTTTCATGCAAGAGCGTGACCTACAAAGAACTACTGGTCATGGCGTCAGTTAGAGCTAACAGAATATACGAAATGCGCCTGCTGGAATAATAAGCAACTCACTACCTCTATGCCAGTTAAAGCGGCATGTTTTAATGCACTCACTTCTTGTTCTTTAACGAGCACAGGGAATAGTTCTCCTGCATAGAGAATCATTGTTAATATACCTATTCCAAGCTGTAGTTCCCAGGTTCGAGTCCCAGCTGGGTCAGCGTTGAGATTTATCTCCGCAAAATTCCCCGCCCTGCCCACGGTCAGTAGGGGACACCGATGGGCTTGGAAAGGCCGCCGTCCGTCGTATGGGACGTTAAGCCGTGGCCCCGTGTGCGGGAGAGCCATACCCTGTGCACGTTAAAGAACACGCTGGATGGCCTTGACGGGAGGCTACCATCTGTCTCCTAACAGCTGTTCCAGTGGGTCCCCTCCCCCAACCTTCTCTGAGTCTTCGGGGTCCATGTGACCTGGCCATTTAGCCCATGGTGTGCAAAAGAGTGCCGCTCAGATGTAAAACAACCCAACAAAAAACCTATTCCAAGCCCATTGATGTTCCCATTCTCACCGAGAGCAGAATGGAACTCAAACGTGGAAACTCGGTTAATGATATTGGCGCGCTACTGACTGAGTCAAACCTCCGCTGCATATGTTTGCTATTTCTGTGCTTGTCATTCAACTTCTTAAAATTGTTATTGAAACGCTATTTTGAATCGTTGTCGACTCAAAGTGCTTTTCATGACTGCCAAGTCCAATAGAGATGGACCACGAATTGGTCATCACCGTATAGTGGATTGCTCACCTTCATGGAATTTATAACCGTGCTTTTATGGGATTTATATTGAATTCCGAATTAACTGAGTTTCCATCATCAGAGATTAATAATTAAAATGTTTTTTCTCCTCCCAAATGTCCTAGTTTAAACTGTAATGTAAAATATTTCCTCCATTTTCATTCCGGAAACGTTCGCTACTTTTAAATTTGTAGGTCATTGGGTTCAATAAATATTACGCATACATGCCCGAATCTAGAAACAAATAAAGGTAAAGTGACATAATCCAGCCGGAAAAAATGTGAAAGAGGGAGACGTGACTGGATTTCCATTGCAGTGTAATATTTTCCTCCCCGTTTTAGAAGTTTAAAAAAGAAATTTAGGAATGTATCAAATATGAGCAAGTTTAATTTTTTCCTCCATGTAGTAGCATTCTCAAATGAGGGAGGCATGGTCCCTTTTCCCCTAGATCTGGCCCTGCATTCATTCATACATCCATACATACAGAGTCGGATCTAAGGGGAAGCAGAGGGACATGTCCCCTCCCCCTATCAGAAGGGGTAATGAGAAAAAAAAATCGTAAACATTTGCACATTTCATTCATTTTTAAATAAAAATTTTGAAGGTATTTAAAATGGAGGGAAAAAAGTTATACTGCAATGTAAAAATGTCTCTTGCCCCTCCCCCTTTTCACTTCCCCCATGCTCAATTGCAACATTTTCCCCATTATTTTTTTTTCTAGATCCGGGTTTGCAGATACACATACATAGACTATGTGTGTTGACTCACACTTTGCAATATAGTTCTCCATACACGTTCATACTGAAAAATGTATCACGATATCATTATACACTATTAAACTTCAGTTTTTCTTATTAGCTTATTGCGCCACTTTGTTATTCAGGATACTCCTCTGCCAGAGCTTCTCGTCTGTTTTCAGAGTTTGAGAACAGGAATTTTTCACTTTATCCTTTTGAGAAATCTACAGCGGCCAGTTCTGTAACTTTCACAGTAACAGTCCAATAAAGCGTTTATCTGAATGATGCTACGGAAGTACCCTAAATGGAAAGTAGTGCAGCAAACTAAAAATAAAGATTTTTTTTCCCTCTGATATTTAAAACTTTTCAGTAGAAATAATTCTTACCGATTATAATAATAACTAAACAAATGTACTTGAATCAATGCAAAATTTCATTTACAGAAATGTCAGTGAAATCTACGTCACTCCCGTTTGGTTGGATAAGACTAAATTTTGTAATCGCAGAATGACATTTACTAAAGCGAAATAGATGGTATATACAATATAATGGACTTTGCACACAATTGGGGTAGGATCTAAAAGATTATTTGCAATCTCCCCTCCAAAAATATTTTGATTGAATTAAATAATTAGATATATTAATGTATATATATATATATGCATATAATAAGCTTGAGAGAAAGTGAAAAAGGTAAAATAACGCTTTTCCACAATATATTCCTTTCTTTTGATTCCAGATGGAAAATATTCATTTTTCAGTGTTTAACCATCACCTCCTCCCAAATAAAATGCATTATTACGTTCTGCTTTTGTTCTAACGAATCGCTTCTCAGTTCCTGCATTTGATTTAAGTAAATTAGTTCTTTGTTAGTTTATGTTAATTCTATATGAGAATTTTGCTTCCAAATTATAATAATAAAGGCACATATTTAAACCTTTTAGCTGACATTTACATACTTTAGTATTAAAAAGAGTTTATACTACGTTTGAGAATTCATAGAGCAAAATTATATTCTAATAAACAAATCCAGATTAAATTTAAACCTCAAAGTTATGCATGGAGGATGTTACATTAACTCCTGTACCTGTCACTGAATTTAAATTAGTCAGCACATATTTTTTTGTTTGGCGTATTCGAGTATTTTGGATTCAAGTTCCCCAATTTAATTGGTGAAAATTGATGGTTCCTGATGTAAAATTACATATATCGCATTTTATCTTCGGATATGATTCCACGAGTACAGCTACCACCAAACAATATTTCACATCGTCATTGAAAGCATTTTATTTTGATTTGTAGTTCTTTGATTGTGAAGTCATATCTGTCTTGATGGCTTTAATTGTGGTATTTAAATTAGCATATTACCTGTTATATTTGTGGCAGTGATGTAATCCAGAAGGAAAAAAAGTCATTTTTTTGGCAGTGATGTAATCCAGAAATATTACATCACTGCCAAATATGATGATGATGTAATCATCATCATAAAAATTAAGAAGAAATGATGTAATCCAGAAGGATGTTAACCAGAAGGATTACATCATCTGCATCTTCCTGCGTGAGAAAGCATTTTTATTATGTTTATATATGTTGTTAAAATTATCGGCATTTCAGTAATAATTAGTTTGGCATAGCCATCCCGTGGCCGAATGTTTAGCGCAATAGGCTACTGATCACAGGGACCTGGGTTCGAGTCCCGGGTTAAGGCATGGACTTTATGTTGCTTTCTCTGAAGCCTTGCCATCCTCACAGACCTTATACTATGGCGTATAAACTGACAGGCTCCTGTCAGACCTCTGTAGCGCCAGCTGTGGCAAGCAGCTGCTTGAGGGGGAATTTAGTTGGGCATGGAGTGGCTAAAAAATGATGTAATCCAGAAGGATTACATCAAATTTTTCTCAGTGATGTATATGTATTCCTTCTTCTCAGCGATGTATTTCTTCTTCTCAGCTAAACTTTAAAAAAAGTTACAAATATCTGTTTGAAAATAAAAAAAAGCAGTTAAAAGAATTGTTTTCCTGACATGAAATATGATTTTAAAATATTATCAATTTATAATCAAACATTACCATATTAATAAATCATACCTAAATTAATCACGTGTATTATATAATAATACAGGTAATTATTTTGCCTTCCCGTGGCCAAATGGCTAGCTCATTTGGCTGCTGATCAAATGGACCTGGGTTATATCCCCGGTTAAGGCATGGATGCTTGTGCTGTCTTTCTGCTGAGGTCTCGCTTTCCTCACAGACATACTCTATGGCGTATTATAATTTATTCCATGCAGGGTGAGTTACAATAATTCCAGGTTACAGGTAATTTAGATATTCAAGTGGCCGGCAGTGTCCTTATGACCTAGCCGTCCATTTAGATCGTGTGCGAAAAAAAAGGCGCTCAGGAATAAAACAACCCTAAGGAAATACGTAAAATAAACACCGCTTCAGCAGGTGTCAAAATATTTCTCTTTTTCAATACTTTAATGCAATTAATTTTGTAAAGACGAAGCATTGCTAACAAATACTTATTAGATTCCCACTGTTATATCACAATCAATTCATATAAATTTCATAATAGACAATAGCAGTATAAATCAAAGGGCTGGGATTCCTGATTTACATCACAAAAGTGCAGCCCATCTCATTTCGCCACACATTCTATGCGAACAAACCTACGGCGAAGTTACAAGTCTCCATTTAGCGGCAGAGCACAAAGTGGATAGTTGGCACTGAACAATCGATCTTCGTTAGTAAATCACTTCAATGTATCACTCGGCTTGCAAATGAGCTTTTGAATCAAGTTACATTATATATCATCTCCGCTCTATAACTCATTTTCTAACTCTGCTGTTTCATGTCACGATATATAACTCTTTGCCACGTTATAGCAGGGTTCATAGAAATTTCTGTCAATGTCATTCTGCATTCATTTGTTACAATTTTTTTTCTCTCTAACCTTTAAACTATTATTTCTACTGAAAGCTTTAAATATCAAAGGGGAAAACGTTCCTGGAATTAATTTGTGCGAACCCATTTACTGTTCCTAGTTTTGCGCAGCTTGTCGTGAGACACGAAAAAACTTCATAGTAACGAAACCACTCTATACGAATAAAAAAAACCTTTGCTGAAACAAGTAAAAAGGGTGGGTTAATGGTATTCGTATGTCATTCTGTTCCGCTTTTTAACAGTAATTAATCTAATAAAATGTGATATATTTGTCACTTTACTTCAAAGTGGCTGAGTTTCAACGTGAAAAATGCATTTTTTTTAACAAAAAAGTAAGGGACTAACTTCAAATGATTTTCAAAGCAGTGACGTCTTAAAAAATATACGTGTGGGAGGTGGACAAGCAATTTACACTTCACTTGAATTAACAAAATAGTTGTTTAAAAAAAGTGGTCTTGAAGGTTTAAGAAATAGGTAAAGCCTAGAATGAAGTAGGTGTCCAATGTGAAATAGAACATCATTAGAACTGGCCTTCGGTGGTGAAGATTAATTTTCTTGGCAGTTGTGTGATAATTAATGTGCTACAACATGAGGTAAATATGAGAATATGTTTACCCTTAGTAGTTTAAGAATTTCTAGCGCAAGGGAGTTCTTAAACTGTGAGGGCGTGAAAATACTCCAAGGATGGCAATGGTATACGAATTTTATGTTCATTTTTAATTTTAAATTGTGAATTGAAATTGTTGTTAAAAATGGGGTTGGCTGATGATAAATGAAAATTGGGGAGGCGTGATTGTTTCTCAAAAAACAAAACGTAGCGTGATGCCAAAAGATTTGAGAAAACCTATTTCAGAGAGTGTGGAAAAATAGGAAAGAAATCACAACTTAAGCTGTGAAAAAATTTCGTTCTCATTGAAATTTCTATGGCGGTGAAAGTAGTATCCTTTGTAAGCAAGATATGTTCTGTTTTTGTGAAAAGCATCAAATCACAACATATCTTGCTTACAAAAAAAATTGTAAGCGAGATATATTGTTTTTGTGAAAAGCATCAATATGTTTAGAGTGAAAAGGTGATGCTTTTCTATCTAAATGCTTAGGCAGCGTAATAGGTATTAGATAATCTGATATGACAAAAACTGAAGAGATTAGAAGAAGTAGTCAGCAAACACCTGTGATCAGCATCTTGTGCTGCTCAAAGATGGTTACTTAAAGTTGATTTGACGTTGTTGCTCTGATGCAGAACTGTAGATTGTCGAATAGAGTTATGAGAAATGTCCTGGAGGCTTTAGGGAAGAAGGCAATAGAATAGAGTAGGTGGTCAGTGATAAACAGAATATGAGTAAATTTTCAGATCACGAAACTTAGAGTGGTCTCAGTATTCAGGCCTCATTGCGAATTCAGTATTCAGATTACCAAGACCCATTGTTATTTCAGTATTCTGGATACCAGGAGTCATTGTTTTCTCATTATTCAGATCAATAGGACTTATTGTGTTCTCATTACTGAGGCCATCAGGATTTATTGTGATATCAGCATTCAGGCTACCAGGACTCATCGGGATCACAATATTCAGTCATCAGGATTCATCTTTATCACAATATTCAGTCATCAGGACTCATCGTGATCTCAATATTCAGGTCACTAGGACTCATTGTGATCTCAGTTCCAAGTCACCAGGATTCATTGTTGGCTCAAGACACACCTGGTCACTATAGTTGGGTTGATTGTTTAACTGTGACTATCACGATTTTCACAGATCAGGGAATAAATGACCAGGTCACAAGGGCCAGTATCAATTCGACAGTTGTTAACAGATGAAAGCCTCTCTTCACAGATATCCAGCATGTTCTTTAATAAGTTATTAGGTATTCTAGCCGTGGTCTAGCCTTCAATTATCTAGGTTTATTAGAGTATGACTCTCCTACAATAGGGCCACGATAGGGTCCTATTGTAGGTCTCCTACAATAGGACCACCTATCAATTGGACGGCGGCATTTATGAGACCAGTTGTGTTCCTTTTCTCACAGAGGAGGAGATGGAGAAGTTAGCAGAGACAAATCACAACTCAAGCACAGTTGGGAATCGAACCCGGAAACATCAGATTACGAGTCTGGTGAACTACGAACTGAGCAAATCCCAGATCACCAGGACTCAGTCCAGAAGTTTGTGGGTAAATTGAGGAAAAAACAACTGAACAGATGTTAATCATTAATATCTGCTCGGTGCCATTTTAGTACCAGGCAAGTGGAAAAAACAACAACACCGTACGCCCTCTTTATTCCCACTTCTCCTTTTATCTGCTTCTTCTCTCTTTCTCGATATCTTTCCTTTTCTGATCTATATCCCGATTTTTTTTTACTTTCTGACTTTCATCCCACTTAATCCTATACTCCAAATCTTCCGCTAATATTTAAGACTTAAAAATTAAATCTTCAAGACCACATTCCGAAACACCATTCTTTTCTAGTTCACCCCATATTTGTTTTTCTCCTATTCTGTCGTTCTGAAAGGGACACTAAATTGGTAAAAACCAAAGACTACTTTTGTCTAGCAAACTGAAGGAAACGCATTGACATTGACGTAGACGCCTCCAAGTGAATCACGTATTAAAGAGACTGAGGGAAGAAGAAAAAAAATTCTATTCCGAGCTCAATGAGGCGGAATAGAGGTGGTCTAAATACACCCCTAGTACTCGATTGATTGGAGTTGAAAGTTGAAGGCTAGACCGCGAAGTGCAGTACTGCTTCCTTATTTTCCCCCACTTCTGTTATTTCCCACTTGGTGGGATTTCACAGGAACGCATCAAAGTTGACCATTCTTCCCATCCATCTCCCTTATCTTTTCTTCCTGCTTAAAGCACTGTTTGATGTTCGCTAGAGCTTTAGAACTTCCGAAAATACGCTAGAGCATTATTCTTGCTTTTACCTCTCTTTTTTTTCCTCCCTTCCTTTGAAGAGAAAAAAAAGGAAGTAAGAGAAAGGGAAACGAAGACGAGAATAAAAGACAAATAGACCCTAGAGAAATCTAAAGCAATTCTAAAGAAGCTTGTAGCGTTTGAGTATAACTGGTATGTTTCAATAAATGCCACGATCTAGATTAATCTAGTTTTTTTTTTCTTTAAACAAACTATGGAGAGGAGGTTTTGTTTTGTTTTCATTTCAGAGAAGGAGGAAAAGTAGCTAGGACTAATCTGGAATCACTGTACCGACATCATATGAAATTTTGATTAGGTGGTTTGATATAGATCTTTGTTTTAATGCAACACGCAGTAAAAAAAGATGGTTTAAACCAAGTTTAAAATGTATTTGTCTTTAAAAAATGGATCATATGTATTTTTATTTGTTTGGTTTGCATTTCCTTTCGTCTAAAATATCTCGTTTTCAAGAGGACGCAAAGCACATCAAAATAAATTGAATCTTTATTATGAACATCATTCACCGTTATGAAGTATGATTTGTAGGAAAATGTGAACTTTCTATTTTACAGTTGTGCGACTGCAAATGCAACATAGAATCGGAAGCATAAGAAAACAACAATTTATGACTTTTATGAAAAATGATTGCATATGCGCAAACGAAAACATTAACGAAATTTTATGAATATGCTAAATTCATATTAAAGAAGTAACCTGTTCAAATACGTCGGGATAAAAAGGTTAGATTTATGGTTTTAAAGAGGTGGGAAGAAACAAATAATTTTTGGAGAATAATTCCATTTTTTTTTTACTAACTATCGATACAAAATCTAAACTGTAGGTAAGATAATCAAGTTTTCGTAATTCCGGAAATATAGTTACCGGCGAATTGAAAATTAATTCATATAAATTAAATAAATTTTTCTAACATGATGCTCGGTTGTTTTATCTCTGAGCGGCATTTTTTGTGCACACAATGGGCTAAATGTTGAAGTCACAAGAGCCCAATGGATATGCTAATTCTATATTCAAGAAGAAACCTGCTCAATTAACTCCGAAGAGAAACTTAGATTTAGGGTTTTAAGGAGGTGGAGAGATATTAAGAGATGTATTTGAAATTTTTTTTGACGTGACTACAACTTAAGATAATAAAGTTCTCGCAATTCCAAAAATAGAGTTATTGTCGAATTGAAGATTAATTAACGTAAATTACATAAAATAGAAATAAAATTTTCTGTTTTATATAATTATTTTATGGTGATTGTTCGTTTTACCTCTGAGCGGCATTTTTGTGCACATCATGGGCTAAATGGCCAAGTCACAAGAGCCCGAACTTTTCATGAACAACAATTAGAAGACAAATCAATGCCTGTAATCAAAGCCTGTTCGTAACGTGTACATAAAATAGTTCTCCTGCAAAAGAGGCCGGGGTGGTTCAATCGGTAGCCCATCGTAATCTAAAGTTCCCAGTTTTGATTCGCATCTGGTCCAGCGTTAAGATTTATTACAGCAAAATTCATGCCCTATCCTCTGTCAATAGGGGATACCAATGGGCTTGCATAGGCCGCCGCCCTTCGGTTGGGACTGAAAACCCTATCCCCATGTGCAGGAGAGTTGAACCCTGTGCACGTTAAAGAGCACGCTAGATGACTTTGACGGGAGCGTAGGCTCTGTCTATAGCAGCTATTTAGTGGGTCCCCTTCCGCCAAACTTCTCTGAGCAATTGGGTTCTTGTGACCTAGCCATTTAGCCCATTGTGTGCAAAAATGTTTCGCTTAAAGATAAAACAACCCAACCACCAGTATCAGGGTATCTTAATGTCCCATGCGACATATTTTATTGAATAGCACGTTGGTTATTAATTACTCAGTTCTCTTCTTGTTTAAATAGCAGTTATTAGCGCCCCAGCAATATAAACGCCTATCGTATAAAATAGATGGTGAGATATGCATGTTCCCTTCACTGCAAGGCTTCACTAGTACAGTAGGGGTCTAGTCAGTAGATAGTGCGCCAGGCTCGTAGTCCGCAAAGCGCAGGTTCGAGCGCAATTGTTCCGGAGTTGAGATTTATCTCCACTAAACTCCCATGTCCTCTTTCTGAATGGGCGTTAGTGCGCCAGGTTCGCAATCGGCAAATTCGAGACCCAATTCTGCGGTCGATGATTTATCTACCCGAAACCCAAATGCCTTCTTTCAGAAAGGTCTCTAGTGCGCCAGACTGGTAATTTGCATAGCGCATATTCGAGCCCCAACTTTGTCAGCAAATCCTTGTCTTCTTTCAGAGAAGCCGATAGTGCGCCAAGTACGTAATCTGCAGAGTCAAGGTTCGAGCCTTTTTCAGATAGCTCTCTAGTGCCCGATCCTCGTAATCTGTGAAATTCAAACCGTGCCAGTGTTGTTCATATTTATCTCCATATTCTCGAGCCCTAAGTACCCTGTCCTGCCTTTTTTCTGAAAGAAATCTTTTTTTTCTCGTCTTTCTTAATCACAACAGGAAACGATATATCCTCACCACTGATGATAATGATGAAGCATGTGGACCAGAGATGACGTAATCCACTGTAACGAAAGCAAGCTGTAATATGCACTAGACAACAGGTTCCAGCTTTCGTTTCCATTTGGAGCAGGAAATGAGTGCACATCATAATGACAATGGATGCTGATCCGTGTTTTCTGTACGATTCTATTTTGTGTCCAGCACACTCTCTCGCTGTCTGGAAGAGGGAATAATTATCTATGATGTAGAAATCTCTGAAGACTTCCGGAATACCTAATGAAAGGATTTCTGATCACCTTCCAAATCCTTTGAATTGAAAATGAACAGAGGGATATATCGATGTTTATGTTTAAACTAAACCCCTATCTAGGATGGGGGTTTAGTTTAAACATAAACATCAATAAAAATACTCGGTCAGTAGGGGACACCGATGGGTTTGGAAAGGCCAGCCGTCCGTCGGATAGGACGTAAAACCGTGACCCCGTGTGCACCCTATGAACGATAAAGAATACGCTGGATGGCCTTGACGGGAGGTTACCATCTGTTTCCTAACAGATATCCAGTAGGTTCCCTTTCAACAGCCTTCTCTGGGCCCTCGGAGTCCTTGTGACCTGGCCATTTAGCCCATTTTGGGAAAAAAAAGTGCCACTCAGAGGTAAAATTATCCAACTCAATTGCATTTAAACTTTGTCTTTGGTGCACGAATTAAACGAAATGAAATAATATGCTATTTAGATTTGGCTGAAGTTGGTGAGTTGTTTTACCTTCTTCTTCTTCTTCTTCACGCTGTATTGGGTGGTCCTTGCTCAGGCTTACCCATTTGAATTATGAGAAAACAAGGGTTTTTTTATATTTTGTTTATATTTTTTCTTTCTCTTTCTTTTTATTTATTTATTTATTTATTTATTTATTTTTTATTTATATATATATATTTATGTAATTTTTTTTAGGTTTTTTTTTAAATAACTCATAAATATTTTTTTTTTGGTATTTTCTCAATTTTTTTTTCTTTATAAATTACTCCATTTGTCTGTTTTTTTAATAAAATCAAGTAAAAATTGAAAAATTTTTATCCTTGTAGGATATTTAGGGAAATCAAGAATAGATTCTACATTAAAATCAGTAATTCCCATATTTTCTAATTCTTTAAAAAATTCATTTCTTTCAACTTTATACTTTTCACAATTCAAGAGGAAATGAGATGTATTTTCAATTAATTTACATTTAGAACAGTTTGGATTATTAATTAATTTTAGAAAAAATTTTGACTTATTTAAAAGTGTGGTGTCAGTTCTTAATCTTAATATAGTCTTAATCTCTTGTCTATTAAATGGTAAGTTTTGAAAATAATTTATATTATTAGATAGATTTGATCTAAAAGTTGGTTTTAATAAAGATTGTAGTTGGAAATATTTTTCGCTTAAATTGAATTCTAAATTTTTAATTTCCCTCTTAATTAAAATAAAGAATTTATGTAAAGGGGTTATAGTAGATAGGATATGTGCGGCTTTTGCTATTGAGTCTACATGTTCATTTTCTTGAATACCAGAATGAGCAGGTATCCAACTTAGATATAGTACATTTTTATTGTTGTTTAAATTTTCAGTGTTTATATTTAATATAGAATTAATATAGAAATTATATGAGGAATACATAAATTCTTGATTTAAAGCCAAAAGTGCACCTTTAGAATCAGAGAAGATTACAATGTGCTGATTTTTAATGTTTTGTAATATCCAGTTAAAAGCCATATAAATTGCATACATTTCTGCTTGTAAAATAGGTGTATTATCTGGAAGTCTATGTGCTATTGTGACTTTATAGTTGGGTATATATACCGCTGCAGTTGTTGATCCTGTATTCTGAGCGGCACTTTTATATACAACAAGGGCCGTTAGTCGGATAGGGCGCTACGCCGCATCTCCTTGAACAGGAGAACAATACACTGTGCACATTAAAGAACATGCAGGATAGCCTTGACAGGAGGTTTCTCTCTGTCTCCTAACAACAGTTCATTGTAGCTCCTTCCCCAACAGGCAAGATGGGGATTTGCGGAGATAAATCTCAACACTGGTACAAGTGGGACTCTAACCTGCAAAGTTAAGATTACGAACCTGGAGCGCTACCAACTGAGAGAAGACCAGTCCCTTTGGCGTAATGAATTACTCATCTTTGTGGGAAAATGCATATTTTTAGAACTAAATCACTTCTTAAGATGGAAATATATTCATTACAAACTTTATTTCTAAACTTTCCAGTTGTTACAAAGAACCCTTCAAAATTTTTTAATATGATACTTCTAAGTTTATCAGTTATTTGTGATGATGTATCCAACGAAGATTTACATTCTTCTTCTTCTAAATTCAACCCGATATTATGAAGAAAATGCAGTATATCCATAAAGAATTAATGGGGTGGCGGTGGCAGCGGCTCAATCGGTAGTATACCAGTGTTGTAATCTGCTGTTCCTAGAATTGAGTCCCAGCTGGCCCAGCATTGAGATTTATCTCCGAAAAACTCCCCGCCCTGCCATCGGTCAGTAGGGAACAACGATGGGCTTGGAAAGACTTTCGTACGTCGGATGGGACTTTAAGCCATGGTTCCATGTGCGGGAGAGTCATATCTCGTGCACATTAAAGAACACGCTGGATAGCCTTGACAGGAGGCTACTATCTGTCTTCTAACAGCTGTTCAGTGGTCCCCTTCGCCCAGCCTTCTCTGAGTCTTCGGAGTTCTTGTGACCTGGCCATATAACTTGTGTGCCAAAAAAGAGTCGCTGAGAAGCGAAGCAACCCAATACATAATGAATTAACGAAATTAATTTTCTATGTATTATGACAGAAATGCTCATGAGGAACGCACATTATGGTTGTCACGAAGTCTCATAGTTATCGTGATCTTATACTATTTACTAAATTGACCAAATTATTACGAATACTGGTTGAGTTGTTTTTCTTCTGAGCAGCACGTTTTGCACACAAATGGCTAAATGATCAGTCACAAGGACCCTCAAGGGCTCAAGAGATAGCTGGGGGAAGGGGACTCATGGACAACTGTTAGGAGACAGAAGGTAAGGTCATCCAGCGTGTTTATTAACGCACACAAGATATGATTTTCGTACACACGGGGGACACAACTTTACGTACCTCAGGACGAACGGTGACCTTTCTGATAGAGGGCAAACTGGGGGTTTAGCGAAGATAAAAACTCAAAGCTGGTACAGTTGAGAATCGAACCTTGGAACTGCAGATTACAAGCCCAGAGCGCTTAAAATTGATGCAACCTCCACCCTAAGTTAATGCGAAAAATGCAAATCCATAAATAATTTATACTACAATATATCTAAATTTATGATGATTTTAAGAAGAAAACGCTGTCATAAGAACATGGTGCCATTCTAAATTTAGCTAGTAATTAGAAACAGATAATATGTACTGAATAATTTAACCGAAGATATTTCTAAATTTATCCAGTTATTATGACATAAAAGAACATAGTCACGAAGAAATTATACTTTCTAAATTAATCCGCTAAATAAAAAGAAATCATATCCACGAAGAACTTACGCGGTTCTCTTTCGACATTTACATATCCTGTTACTGTGAAGAACATTTATCATTAATCTCAAGCTCGTAATAGCAGTGATAACTTTGGGCAGCCTCAGTCGTAATTTGAATATTTGGAAATATGGATGTAATTGTCACAAAAAGGGAAAAAATTCAAATAAAATAAACGATTTCTTTCGATCATTATTTCAATCTCTTCATCATTGTTTAGCAGTTTAAAATTAATGAGCACTATTTAGTTTGTGATTGTTTTTTTCTGGTATTATCTCTCATCAATGAATCGCCCTTAGAGTTTAAAATATTGTTGCTCATGAATTATCAATTACCACGAATTATTTCCAGTATTGTTTTTGCTTAAATAAAGTAATATTGTAGTATTGTTGGCAACTGTAAGCGAAACAATGCTGATACATTGAAGTATTGTTTCGAACATAACTATGAATTATTTCCAGTATTGTTTTGTTTAAAATAACATTAAGATTACAATTTTGTGCTTGAATAATTATCATTTTTTTAAAGTTTGTAATATCTTGTATTACGCAGAATTAAAAATAATAGTTTAACTGGATACAATTCTTTGTGTGTATATATATTACGATGTATCTGAAAAAAAATTTTTTCTAAACACGTTAGAGCAGGCTCAGAGTGACTCCAAAGAACTTGAGGTCAGATGGGTTCGTGCAAAATTGGAGTCGGAAATTTGAGCCCAATTATATCTTCAGTCACAATGGATATATCATCAACATATTTAACACTTTTGAACGAAATTAAAGCATTTCTTATAAAAGATAATTTTTTACTCTCTGAGCAGAATAAAGTATCAAAACCATCCTGAAACTTACGCGTTAAGTTAATGGATACCAGAATTTGATCGCTCTTTGCAATGTTGGATATATAAAGGAAATCAACTATCCGTGATTGTTTATATCCATGTTTCCTTGTAGTTTTTTCTCTTCTATTAGGTTTTTTTTATTTTGATCCATGATTTCTTACATTCCTTTTCTTTCATTAGATTTTTTATATCCACGAGTTCTTGTCAATGATTCCTTATATCCATAATTTCTTGCAGTTCCTTTACTTCTATTAGATTTTTTCTTTATATTCCTGAGTTGTTTCAATTTCCTGTCTTCTGTTCGATTTTTTCTTATAACCCTCATATTATAGTTTTTCTTCTATTAGATTTTTTTCTTTATATTCATGATTTCTTGCAGTTCCTTTTCTTTTACCGTAATTGTTCTTATCTCCGTAATATCTTGAAGTTTCCTTTCTTCTATTAGAATTTTTTATATCCGAAATTACCTGAAGTTTATTTTCTTCTATTAGATCTTTTCATTATATCCATGATTTGTTGCAGTTCCTATTTTTTTAATTAGAATTTTTCTTATATACGTATTTTCTTGCAGTTTCTTCTTTTCTATTAGATTTTTCTTTTTATGCATGATTTCTTCCAGTTTCATCTCTTCTATCAGATTTTTTTTATCTGTAACTGTGAATTCCTGCAGGTATTTCACTTCTATTTAATTTTTTTCTATATATCAGTGACTTCTTGCATGTCTTTTCTTTTATTAAAATTTTCCTTATATCCATGTGTTCTTGCAGTTTCCTTTCTTCTATTAGATTTTTTCTTCATATTTATGATTTCTTGCAGGTCCTATTCTTCCATTAAATTTTTCTTATATCAGTGATTTATTTCATTTTTCTTTCTTCCATTACAATTTTTCTTTTATCCGTGTTTTCTTGCAGTTTTTTTTCTTCTATTAGATTTTTTTCTTTATATCCATGATTTCTTGCAATTCCTTTTCTTCCATTATACTTGAATCTACGAATTCTTGTCCATGATTATTCATACTTTCATGATTGTTACCATGATTCCCTATATCCATATTTTTTTGCAGTTTATCTTCTTCTATTAGATTTTTTCCTCATATCCACGTTTTCTTGCAGTTCGTTTTCTTTTATTAGTTTTTTTTTCTTATATCTGTGGTTTCTTACAGTTCCTTTTCTCTTATTAGACTTTTTCTTCATATCTATGATTTATTGTCCGTGATTTTGAACAGAAACGGATTATAATTTTTTTCAATTTTCGCGTCTTTTTCCAAACCAGAAGGAGAGTAAAAATAAACCTTGTGCAGAGATGAACTTTGCAAAGTAAATAAGAAAAGAAAAAAAATGCACAATTACAGTATGTAGCGTATTTCTTATTTTTCACCATTTCATCTGCTCCTTGTTTCTTATACTGCATTTCTGATATCAAATATTTTCCTCATTTGTTTATAGCAGAATTTATTTATTCATTTTACATCATATTTTCTGAGAGCTCGTTCTTGAAACTTTCCCAAGACCATTTTAATACATTGAAAATTAAAAATTTTAAAATTTACAAAGTAAAAAGATGATTTGAAAGTGCGTTTTAATTTAAATGGGTTGATATTAAAATTAAAGTATGAAGGTGCTTACAAAATGCTATGAATTATAAGAAAATTTATATTTGAAAATTTAAGTTTAATAGCTGAGATTTTTTTCAACTTTAGTTACCTTATACAAAACTTTCAAGGGAAACATCTCTCTTAGTCTAACGTCGATATCAAATGTTAGAGGAAACATTGTCTGAGCCGGGTGGGATACGAACCCATGTCTTCCTAATAACATGTCAGGTGCTCATTCACAGATCAAAATCTACTCTAATTGATGTTAAAAGCATTTTCCTTAACGTTATATTATTTATATTCAACATTGAATGTTTAATATAAGGATCAAAAAATTTCTTTGAACCATTCAATGTATCCTCGTAACCTAGTTACCATCGGCATGGTTTCCCTTGTCATCTGTTTATACAGGCTGTGAGCAGCAGGAACAATGACTGCATGAGAAATAAAAAATTGTCTATTGTAAGTAGATAGTTCTTAAGATCAATTAAAGGAGATCTTGATAGATGGCTGGTAGTCCAGCGGCCAGGGTATCTGACATGTTATTAGGGGGTGTAATGTTCGTATCCCATCCAGCTCAGATAATATTTCCTCTAACATTTGATATCGACGTTAAACTAAGAGGGATGTTTCCCTTCAAAGTTAAATATAAGGGTCGAGAAATTTCTTTGAACTACACAAAAATTATTTTGTCAATAAATCTGATTTGATAAGGAAATCTCCAAGGGCTTCAGAAATAAGATATCTTGAATAATTTTGAAGATTTATAGCGGAATATATATATACATATATCGCGTTTGGGTAATTTTATTATACAACAAGCAGAAAAATTGACATATACAGAACTGCTGGAGCAAGAAAATGTTTTTGCAATTTGGAAAAGCATCTTTCAGATATCATTCTAAACATAGATACAATTTATATGAAAAACATGCATATTACCATGAATAAAATTTAAAAAAAAATCAAATCTCTTATTTTGAGCAAACGACAGCAAAAAATTAACTATTGCTAATTATAAAGTGTAAAATTTTAAAAAGTTTTGTAAGCTATTATTTTGTAAACGGATAAAAAAGCAGAAAAGAACGTGGGAACAGATAAAAAAAAGAAAGTGGAATTAGAAACGGCTTTAATGTTGTTAAAGAATAAAATCTTGGTGACAAAGAGATTCGTACAGACAGATATATTCAGTACGACTGATTTTTTTTGCGTTTTTTTTTTTGCAGAAACGTTGATTTCAATTACGATATGACTCCACGGCTGGTTTATTGTCATATCCCTGGATTATGGATGGAAAGAGAAAGAATAATGCTATCTGTTTTTTTTATTATTATTATTCATTACTTAACACAAAACAACTAGTGCGAACGTGATAAATCACAAACTTCGCGGAGTGACATATCTTACACTGCACATCACGGAAATTAAAATGTTGATTGCTGCGTCCATAGCCGCGAAGCAGTCTGCTGTGGTAATGAGATTTGGCACTCTTGTTAACTTTTGGCATACTTCCAAACTAAGTGGTTCTGACATTCAAAAGTATGCTTCGACGACTTGGAAGTGAAGTGGCTGGAATAAATGGAGCCATTTGCTGAATCTTCCTCTTTTTTCGCTCTCTCCTTTCTCTGTACTTTTAGTTGATATCATTACAGTTTTGATTGGAATTCGTCTTGGATAAAATAAAGAATATATATATATGTAGCCATGTCATCATTTGATAAAGTCTTCGACTACCTGTATTCTTCTCATAAAATGTATTGCCGCTGGTTTATGTAAAGGAAAATTGAATCAGAATATCGAAGGAATGTTGTTTTAACTGAAACTTAAAGTAAAACGAAAGCAGAATATATTCGTTTTATTCCTGTTTATGCCAGTCGGATAAATATTACTTGGAATACTCCAACTTGTAAATTTAATTTATGATGAATTATTTTCTTTTTTATAGGCATGCAAAGTTAATCCACACATGATTCGTTGATAGAAATGTGTATGTAGGAGTTTATCGCATATGAAATGTTCATCTTTGTCCATTTTTATTGCCAAGTGTTTTTGGTATTCAGGGAAAGAATCTTGAATGTGATAGATAACCTTAAGGAAAACTGTTATATTCATGTGATATTCTTCCATTTTCGATAAAAAAAATTTAATTAAATTATGCACATTTTTCCTTAATATCTGACATTTTAGTGAAAAACAGAATTCTAAAGGCAATGAAACAATTGGGTTTCAGGTTGTCGATCACGATGTTAACAACCCCCCCCCCCCCACACACACACACATAAGCAACACCGGGTGTAGGAATTAGCGTAACTGAATGCTAAACCAGCGGCCATGTCCCTGTGCTGTTCTACTTCTGAGCGGCACTTTTTTTTTGCACACAACGGTCAGTTTACAAAGACGCCGAGGGCTCGGAGAAGGTTTGGGGAAGTTGCTCTACCTATGCTGTTAGGAGACAAAACGTAACTCCCCGTCAAGGCCATTCAATGCCATCCAGGCCATTCATTTCACGTTCACAGTGTACGGCTCACCCGCGCACGAGTCCACGGCTAAGGTCTCATCCGTCCGACGACGGCCTTTCAAAGACCATTGGTGCTCCCTATTGACCGAGTAGGGCATGGTGGGGGAAGTTTGAAGAGATAAGACTCGAACTTGGAACTGTAGATTACGAGCCTGGAGCGCTACCAATTGAGCAATTCCCGCCCCCGCGTATCCTTGTGTGTATTTCGATTGAAGACCGAACTTTGGCATCTATTGTCGGGACTACCCTCAAAAACTTGCCCAGTTATAATGTGTATGTATCTGTATGTTGTATGAGAAACCAGGACAAACCCAAGAGAACTTATATGTCATCTCCGACCTTTGGGTAATTTAAAAATTTAAAATAATAGAAAGCACACCATCGAATTGAAACATTGAATTGCCAGTCTGGAATAACTGATTGTTTCATGATGTCCCAAAGAAAACATCACGGAGGTGACTATACTCTGGTGCCCAGTACAAGTAAGTTGAGGCTCAATTTTGGAGCACGAGCCCTCTCTTTCCTGAAGTTGTTGAACCCGAGTCCACCATAATCATTTCAATAATTGTTGAACCCGAGTTCTCTCCAATGGGAACCATTTCGATAATTGCTGAGCCCGAGTTCGCTCCAGCTGGAACCATTTTGATAATTGCTGAGCACGACTTCGCTACATCTAGAAATATTTCGATAATTATTGAGGCCGAGTTCGCTCCAGATGGAACCATTTCGATAATTGTTAACCCGAGTTCACTCCAGCTACAACCATTTGGATATTTTGCCATCCGAAGATCACCAAAAACCAATTTGAGGAAAAATATTTCTTTGACACATCATAAGACAATACATGTAGAAATCCATACATACATACATAGAAAATTCTCATGCAGCTGTGGGCTAAATAGGTCTAACAAGATTGTGTAATTTTCCTCTCCAGGCGTGTCTCTTTTGAGCTACAACTGCTGCATTGGTCATTTAAGGCCAATTTTAGCAAGGTCCTGTTTGACATTGTCTGCCCATCGCATCCTAGATCTCCACCATTTTCTAAAACCCTTAGGCATACTGTTCATAATCCTGTTGGTCAATCTGCAGCTATGCATACGGGCAACATGGCCAAACAAATGCAGTCTCTCTCTGCACAATATGTTGCTCAAAAGCAGCTGATGACTCCTTCTTCTAACCTCATCATTACTTACAAAGTCAAAACACCTAATGCCCAAGATACTGCGTAAGCATCTAGAATCAAAGACATCTAGTTTCGTGTTATCCTGCTTATAAAGGGTTCATGTTTCGATACCATAACCAACCTTAGAAAGAACCAAACTATTATACAGAATAAGTTTAGTCTTTACGTGATACGTCTATTTTTCCATGCTCTCCATAGATTCTTAAAAGTCCCAGCGACAATCCACATTCTTCTATTTATCTCATACTGCACATCACCAATATCTATTACATAGCTCCCAAGTTAATAAAAATGAGACACTTGCTCAAGAGTACACCCTTTCAAAGCAACTGGAGCACCATCTGCCTGACCAATTTTCATCACTTAAGTTTTTTATCTGTTTATTACCAAACCTACTCTATTACCAGGCTCATCAACAGCCCAAATGAACGAATTCATCTCATCAACATCTATAATGAACTAATCTCATCAACATTATAAGCTAACATGGCAAAATCATCTGCATAATCTAAATCAGAAATTTTTAAATCTCCAGATAATTTAAGAACAAAATCTTTCTCTTGCAAAAAATTTCGCATAGCATAATCAATAACCAAACAGAAACAAAATGCACCCTTATCTAACTCCACTAGCAATGCTAAACCAATCGCTGCAAGACGTACCAACTCTCACACACGACTCAGAGTTATTATAGAAAGCTTTCATTATACTAACTTAACGATCAACCTCAAATTATGTTTGATTACCTCATAATTTCACATTATGAGAGTTGATTAACGATCAAACTCAAATTATGTTGATCAACAGAGTCAAAAGCCTTTTTGAAATCTATAACACTAGTAACCACAGGTTTCTGAAACTCTAAACATTTCTCAAGTATCTGCCTCAGTGAAAATATTTGATCAATACATACCCTACCACTTCTGAATCGACACTCTTCATTACTCAGTTGTCTATCAACCAAATTCTTAATTTTATTAAGTATAATCATGCAAAGAACTATATCTGGAGTAAAGTAGTAAACTAATTCACCTATAATTATCACAAGAACTGCGATCACTTTTTTTAAAAATTGGTACAATGATAACTCTAGTAAAATCTTTAGGAACAACACCTTTATCAGAAAAAATATTAACAATTATGTCAGCCATATGACAACACAAATGTTCCTAGCTCTAAGCATTTCAATGGTGATTTCAACCACCCCTTCGAATTTATGCAGTTTTAATTTAGAGATAGCCAATGCAACTCTCAGAATGTGAACCATCATTAAAGCCAAACCATCATTAAAGCCAGTAATACATCTATCATCATCAGAAACAGTGAGAGTAGAAATAATCACTTTATTTAGCACTTCTCTGAAATGCTCAGCCACCTAGCCATCACAGAATCTTCACCATTAACAACCTTGCCATGTTTATCCCTCAATCCCTGTATAAATGTCTGTTTCTTTCCACATAAAACATTAACAATCTGGTACAACCCTCTGTTGTTTGTCTAACTGCTTCATCTGCTTTATTAGCATAGCTATCAAGCCAAAGATTCTTATCAACTGCTAACTGATCCTTTACACGTTTATTAAGCTCGTTGTAATGTCTTCTGTTAGGACTAGAAGGGTGGTGATTTATATTAATCTTGCACTTCCCTCTTTCAGAAATAAGTTCCATAGCCTTATCACTCAAATAGTTTGGTTTCATCTGTTCCCTTTTACCCAAAAGTGTATTGTTGGTTTCAAGAAAGTCTGTTTAAACTGATCCCATTCTTTCTCAAATTTAGCAATAACCAAACCATGATTGTCATAATGACTACGAGACTATCATTGGATATTTCTTTTATATCTGGTTCTTTCAAGCATTCGGTATTATAGCTAAATTTTTAATTTTAGCACATCATTTCTTAAGCTTCAACGGCAAAACACTTTTGACCAGGTAATGATCAGACCCAATTTTGGCTTCCCTGTATTATATGGTATTCCTAACTGAAATAGACCATTTGCTATTAATAACTATATAATCCATCATATTCCTGTGCAACCCATCAGGTGAAACCTATGTATATTTTTAAATGTCCCTGTGTTTGTACTATGTATTAGTTATTCGCAAACCATTAAGTTTACTTAGCTGTAGGAGACGTTCCAAATTGCTATTCGAGCAACCAATGCCAAAGGGACCTAAAATCCCTGCCCAAAGATTAGAGTCAGTACCAACTTTAGAATTGAAGTCACCTAGCAAAAGAGAAATATCTCCTTTCTTCACAGAAATCAAAATATCCTGAAACTGGCTGTAAAACGTATCCTTCTCGTTCTCATCAGAGTCCTCTGTGGGAGCATAACAATAGATGACATTCAAGTCTTTAATTTTTGTTTTACATTTTGCTCTAAGAAATCTTTCATTAATGCAATCACATCCTAGAAGAGCATTCTTGGCGTGTCTGCTGAGAAGCAAACCTAAACCTTGGAGAGCTTTTCATCCTACCTATCTGAAATGAAAAATTTAAAGTTGTTTTTGATTATCTTACTTTTACCTGTTCATCTGGTCTCTTGCAAGCTTAGAATATCTAGGTTATAATGCTGCAATTTCTGCGTGGCGACATCAAGAGAATAATCTCTATATAACGTCCTCACGTTCCACTTACCTTCAGAGAGAAAAGGATTAGTAGGATTTTTAAAGAAACTAGGTTTATTGAGAGAGGTAGGGCCAACAATATCAAAGAGCCCCCTGATCGTAGGCATGGGGCAAAGACCTCTCCCTCTCCGCTAAAGGCTGAAGTCACTATGCTGGTAGAAACTTCAGTCACCGTCTTTTCAAGTGAATTTTTCAAGAGATATGTGGCCTGCCTGAGACACATTGCTCTCTAGTCTAGGATTGACGATGCTCAACTAATTAAGAGATGGTTCAGTTACCTAAGATGGCCTCTGATCAGAATTATCCACCAGCTGATATAAGGTATCTCATGCCTCTGTTCACTTAGAGCTGGTAACCCACACGCAAACAGAAAACACAATGGCAGATTCTCCCTCAACAGAGGCCCACCAGTGCAGCAAGTCCAGGATCCATAATCAAGTTCAAATCCATAAGCCATTCTAGTCTAGTAGATATAAATGGCCAGCACCAAGACCCTGTGAAGTCGACCACTCCTCAGCACGGCTGAAAAAAAGGAAATGTGGTCACAAATGACCAGATCAGAAGTCCATACTGAACTGGCATCCATCGTCTTCCGTTCCATTCCAAAAGAGAATATCTCTTTTGAACGGTACTAATAGCTTGCACCACGGCGGGTCAGCATTAGGCGCTATACCTGGCCATCTCTGCATCATCACTGGGGATTGATATACACAGCTCTCCTTCCATACAGAAATGCATTTCGCGAATAATTTATTTTATTTTTACAACACAAACTATAATTATTTTGTGAAAAAATTAAAATATAAATGTTATTTGGAAAAAGAAATATTAGAATTGCTGGTAGAAACTGAAAGTTTGTAGGTAACGTTATTATAAATGCAAAGAGTCATTCATTTATTGAAGATAAATAATCAAAATCAATGATAAAAAGTCTCATGGAGCATATTTTTAATTACTAAAAACTGATTAGAAGATTGAAATTAAAATAAAAAATTAAAAAAAAAAATTGCTTATTATTTTCGCTTATTATTTTCGCAGTTACAAGAAATATTTGAAATTCAAAATATACGGAGACTGAGGCCTGCTCGTGCCCGAAGTCATTGAGCCCGAGCCAGCCAAGGATCAAATCTAGAGAGCCCAAGCCCCAACTCATATTTATTTCCCACCATTCTCAAGACTTTGGCAGCAATTTTAAACACTCCAGGCAGTTATCAGAATACCTGTTCAAGGGAGTCCTGGGTTTACAATCCCCTCAAGGTGATCGTTATATTGGACTACTGTCTGAGCGGAAAAAGAGAGAAACAGTATCATATTTGTCTTCATATCGCATTGCATCCCTGGGAAAACAGGTATCTATCTCAGCTGTGACCATAAAAGCCCCATTTCTGTTCCGTTGACTCGTCGTATGCGTCCCTCTAACATAACTTAATATTAAAGTGATGTGTCTTTATGTTAAATGGTGTCATGATCGCGCATTCTGGACCCGTGAACAATGTTAACTCCATCTTTCTGAGTCACGTCTTTTAACATACGAGTTTTTCTCTGCAGTCAGTACTGATAAGGAGAGAGAGGTCGGAATTCGTAACTAGATCCATAACATCGTTGAAAAAACCGCATTTGGTAGTGGAAATCGGACTGTATGGGGCAACGTTTCATTGGGTGGTCGTACCGACTTCCATGTGTTTGATGGAGGTTCTGTTAATGCTCTGGTACAGAAGATAAAATCCTTGATCCCTAACTCAAGCCCTCTGCTAGTGCAGTAAGTGGCCATTTCCTCCTAATGGACGATAATGTCTGTTCACACAGAGCTAGACTGACAGTCCGATATCTTGAAGAAGAAGGTGTCCAACGAATGGAGTGACCTGCATTTTTTCCGGATCTCAACCTGATAGAGCATCTATGAGATGCCCATGGGGGAGACGTATCAGCTCCTAAACACCAACTATAAATTATCCAGGACTGCTATCATTACCCTCATATTCTCTGGATTATCTTATTAAGGGCATGAATCGTCATTGTCAGGCCGGCATTAATGCTAGTTCGTCTGTAACAGTAGTGCCCGACCTTTCTGAGTCCACAGCATACTTTTGAGAATCCAAAATTTTTGTGGCACAGCAGAAAAAAAAATGTGTAACTATTTTTCAAAAGTTGATAGTTTATTTTATTAGTTATTATAATCTTTTGTCATTTTATAATCAGTGAATATCATCATCACCACCACCACCATTATCATTTAATCAATGAGCATTATTTTACAATCAAGAATATTATTATTGGTCTGTAAATGGTAGCTAGCATAAACTGGAAGGAGAGCTGTGTACCAATCCCCAGTAATGATACACAGAACCATCCAGGTCTAGCACCTAATGTCCGAACCCGCCTTCTCGTGGTGCATGCTATTAGTAACTTTCAAAAGAGATATTCTCTTTTGAAAGGGAATGGAAAGGGAAGGCTGCCAGCTCAGTGTGTGCTACTGATCTGGTCATCTATGGCCACTTTTTCTTTTTTCAGCCTTGCTGAGGAGTGGTCAACTTCACAGGATCCTAGTGCTGACCATTTATACCCACTAGACTGTGAGGACTGATTTATGGATTTGAGCTTGGTTATGGATCCTGCACTTTCTGCACTGCCGCGCCTCTGTTGAGGGAGAATCTGTCGCTATGTTTCCTGTTTGCGTGTGAGTTACCAGCCCTAGGTGAACAGACGCATGGAATACATTATATATTAGCTGGTAGATAATCCTGATCAGAGGCCATCGCAGGTAACTGAATCCTCTCTTAGCTAGTTGATCATCGTCAATTCTAAACTAATGTGTCTCACAGGCAGGCCATATGGCTCTTGAAAAGTCACCTTGAAAAAGTGGTGACTGAAGTTCCTACCAGCATCGGTGACTTCAGCCTTTAGCGGAGGAGGGACAGGTCTTTGCCCCATGCCTACGATCAGGGGGCTGTTTGATATTGTAGGCCCTACCTCTCTCAATAAACCTAGTTTCTTTAAAAATCCTACTGATCCTTTTCTCTCTGAAGGTACATGGAACGTGAGGACGTTATATAGAGATTATTCTCTTGATGTCCTCACGCAGGAATTGCAGCATTATAACCTAGATATTCTAGGCTTGCAAGAGACCAGATGAACAGGTAAGAGTAAGATACTTAAAAATAACTTTAAATTTCTCTTTTCAGGGAGGGAGGATGGAAAGCATCTCCAAGGTGTAGGTTTGCTTCTCAGTAGACACGCCAAGGATGCTCTCCAGGGATATGACTGCATTAATGAAACATTTCTTACAGAAAAATCTAAAACAAAAAATAAAATAAAATATCCTTTGCAAAAATTATTTAAAATATCATTAAGCTGACTGGAAAACGTATCCTTCTCGTTCTCATCAGAGTCCTTTGTAGGGGGATAACAGCAAATGATTATTATAATACAAACAATAAATATTATTACTGTTATGCAATCAATGAATATATATATATATATTGCATTTTATATTCACCTAAAAAGGCCAACCAGCTAACACGTATATATAGATGATTCGATGATATAAGAAAAAATATCTTATTTCATGATTTTTATTTGAATGCCAATAATATGTTTATTTCTTTAAATGATATTTGATTTTATTAATTAATATAATCATCCCTTATTTTACAATCAATGAATATTCTTTTTGATATTTTATATTTGCTTGAGAAGGAAGAGTATCTAAAACATAAATGGATAATTTAATGATAGAAAGGTGTCTAAACATATTTCGCGGCACACCTGAAGCTCTTTCAAGGCATATCGGTTGGGAAACATTGATATTTTCACTGCGCATTTTGTATTCAACCCCTACCAACCCGTTATTATCACTTTCTTCCCTTTATTCGGTTTTTATCTCGTTTTGAAAAATAAATAAATAAACAAATAAATAAATAAATAATACGAGATAATACTTTTATTTAGTCTCCTGTTTGTCATCTGTAGACATCGACTTTTTTTTTTCTTTTAGAGATAAATAAAAAATTCTTTTTTAGTTGGATAGGAAATGATGAAATACAATTTGGGATCTCCTAAATTTTTAATTTGCGCCCTCTAACCATGGAAAACATCTAGAACTGGAAAATATTAAATGAATATTGCAAACGATGCATTTATGCTTAAAATGTGAAAGTCCGGTGGTACAATGGGAAAATGCACCTTTTTGTTTTAAGACATAATTGTTTGTGTTTGGAGATAATTACAAATTCTTTTTGGCTTGGATAGATATTTATGAACTATTACGATTCGCGCATTACAAATCATCCAAAAAATTCCACTGAACCCTCTAATTGGGGGAGAAATTTGAAAATTGAAAACTATTTAATAGATATTGCAAATAATGTATTTTATGCCAGAAATTTCGAATTTAAGGTCATGAAGCTTGCATTGGCAACAATAAATTACTCCTTATGCCTAGGGGGGCGGAATGCAACATTTTTATTTTAAGAGATAATTATTAGTATTTAGAGGCAAATGAAACATTTTTTGTATTGGATAGGTGTTGATTAAATATTAGTATTCTCACATTCCGAATCTGTCAAAATTTTAAATTACACCCTCAAACGTTGGAAAACTTTGAAATTTGCAAAAGGTTTATAAAAGTAATTCAAGCGATATATTTATTACTAGAAATTTGACATTTTGATGATATAATGAGAAGATTATGAGGTTTACATTGACAACAGTAAGTCTTCAGTCCCTTGGGGCGGGGGTGGCTCAGTCGGTAGCGCGCTAGGCTCGTAATCTGTAGTTCCCAGGTTCGAGTCCCAGCTGGGTCAGCGTTGAGATTTATCTCCGCAAAACTCCCCGCCCTGCCCACGGTCAGTAGGGGACACCGATGGGCTTGGAAAGGCCGCCATCCGTCGGATGGGACGTTAAGCCGTGGCCCCGTGTGCGGGAGAGCCATACCCTGTGCACGTTAAAGAACACGCTGGATGGCCTTGATGGGAGGCTACCATCTGTCTCCCAACAGCTGTTCCAGTGGGTCCCCTCCCCCAACCTTCTCTGAGCCTTCGGGGTTCATGTAACCTGGCCATTTAGCCCATGGTGTGCAAAAAAGTGCCGCTCAGAGGTAAAAACAACAACAACAACTTCAGTCCCTTACACTCGAATGTGTAAAAATCAACTATTTTGTTATAAGAGTTATAGTTGGTCATTTTTTTAGTTAGATAAGTACTAAAGAAATATTATAATCCCCCTTTTCAAATCCATAGGTAGACTTAATTTCCATCGTTAGAGGGCACTAAATATGGAAAAGACGTCTCTTATTTTATCAAAATTTGATCTGTTTATGGTAGAAGTTTGAACTATCGTTAGTAGTGTTACGAGAGGTCACTAATCACTCAAATAATTATCCGAACACTGTGGTTGATATTTTTAGAAATTAGTGATCTAGCAACCTTCGTTTCACGTGACACGAAGGTTGCTAGATCACTAATTTCTAAAACAATCGTTGCCAGATATTTTTTATGAATTCTGTAATCAACCACGGTGTTCGGATATTTATTTGAACGACTGTACACCATTGACAGCAACAATCTATCTCCTTTTTTTCAGAGGAATGTGAAAAATGCAACTTTTTCATTTTAAGTTAAAAAAGAGAAATAAATTTTCGTTGCATAAATGCTAATACAATACTATTTTCATTTTTCCCAGTCATCGATTAGTCAGGGTTAAGATTTTTAAAGAATGCAAAGTCGGTAAACTTCATTGTAGCTTGAAAACGAAATTCCCATATTCGCCAGTGGCGATATCCCATATTCGCAGTGGCAATATGTGTTCTTCTAGTTATGATATATGTATATCATTATGGCTCAAAATTTCGTCACTTATCATAATGTTATGTTTGTAGCATCGTCCTGTGATATATGATTAAATTTCCCAATGATCCAATTTTCCAAAATTAAATTTTCCAAATATATTTCGAGATATGCGCATTTTATTAATCCTTGCTTTACTTTTGATGAGCAATGTTACCGAAATTCGCTCATGTATATTGAAAAGGCATAGTTTCTGTTATTCATTCTGTTAAACTTTTATACACCAATGATTTTCTTATATTATTCCCTTTTTTGGGGGAATTTTACTTTTGCGCGAAAATTTATTTCATTTTTAATAAATTGCTTTCAGTTAAAAACAAACGTTTTTTAATGATGGTTTTTTTAAAGAAAAGTCTCTAAAAAGACATTGAGAAATGCTTTTATGTTTCAAAGCAAGACCGTCAAACCACTAGGAAAAAAACTATATTCTTAGAAAAAACTCCCTACTCAAAAATTAAAAAAATATACATTTATAATACAACTATATTTTAAAGAAAACAAAAATATCTTGATTGAAAAGCAAAATACATATTTTAATGAGTACCATTAATTGGCAAAATTATTTAGTTATGCACCTAAAAATGTTTCATAAAAATATGGATGAAATAAGCCACATTCAGCCTATTGGTGATTTGTTTTATAAGCAACAAATTCTTTTGTAATGAGTCGCATGCGGCTCATGACAAAGTGTTAGATAGGCCTGCTCTGAAGGTTCTAAAGTGACATTATGAATTCTTAATTGAATTTTTTTTAAATAATGATTCTGTTCTTCAATGCTGGAATGAGTAAGCAGAAATATCAAACAAACAAACTATAGTTTATCGATATTAAGATAATAAAATAGATAAATGTAACACAAATTTAAAAAAAATGTAAGTCAAAATTAATTAAAAAATTATGTAGTTCTAAGAAAAAACACCGCAAAACAGGAAATTATTGAAAACAAAGATATATGCGTGAAAAATAATTACCACAAGAACAAGAGAAATTGTTACGTAAAATATTTCTGAGGAATTTTAACTCAAAATTACGGTTATTTCTTATGAAATGAAGCAAAAAATAAATACATTGCTCGCCAAGGTAACCCCCAACCAATGACAAAAGGGGGCATGCCCTGCCTCCCTTTTTTTGGTTGGGGATTAGAGAAGCCCCCTTCCCTAGATCCGCCTCCTAAATCCCCTCTCCTAGACCCTTCTCCTAGACTCCTCTCCCTAATGTCTCCCTCCCTAAATCCGACCCTGCTTATAAGCAATATAGGTTCGAGTCCCAGCTGGGCCAGCGTTTAGATTTATCTCCGCCGGGGGCACCGATGGGCTTGGAAAGGCCGCCGTCCGTCGGATGGGACGTTAAGCCGTGGCCCCGTGTGCGGGAGAGCCATACCCTGTGCACGTTAAAGAACACGCTGGAGGGCGTTGACGGGAGGCTACCATCTGTCTCCCAACAGCTGTTCCAGTGGGTCCCCTCCCCCAAACTTCTCTGAGCCTTCGGGGTCCATGTGACCTGGCCATTTAGCCCATGGTGTGCAAAAAAGTGCCGCTCAGAGGTAAAACAACCCAACTTATAAGCAATAACGAATGCACTGGATAGTCTATCCATCCATCACCTAACCCTTCTGTCAAGTATCTCTGATCCGTTGAAATTATTTGGCCATTGTTTTCAAAAACGTACCACTTATAGGTGAGGCAACTCAAACTTCTACACAATGGGGCCCCTATTTGAAAGCTCTTCTGCTTTAAGTTGCAGGTTCAACCTACTGCTCAAAACAGTTACAAATTACCCCTGCCAAACAGCAGATGAAACTGGATTAATTTTTCGCACTCTTTCTTCATGTCTGAGTATTCTCTTGTGTCTGTCTTTTATTTTAAAAAGGCAATTAAAATATAGGAAATATAGGATCTTTTAAATCATTATTATAATTAATGTAATCATAATTAATCATGTAATCATAATTAATCAATTAAAATATAGGATCTTAATATTTCATTTTTTTTTACCTATTACGTCAGTCTCTTAAAATTCAGAGTAGGGTCAGATTATTTCTTATTTTTTAGACGAAACCTTTTCAGTTAATCAATTTAGTAAAAAAACAAGACTCTTTTCTAAATCTATAAACAGTTGAACAATTATTTTCTTTTTCAAGCGTAGAAAAGTAATTAGCTAATAATTCTTTAGAGAATGATTCTGATTCCCAGAGGCATCGTGTAAAAATGGTTGAAAAATATTTGGGCTTAAACATAATTTTCAAATTTCATTTTTTGATGTTATGAATCTGTACGATTGTTACTGAAATAAATGCAAAACAGCCTGTAAATATAAAGAACGTAATATAAGAACTAAATTATCAAAAAAAGATGGATTATTCACAGCATCGAAGTTAGTTGTTTTACCTCTGAACAGCACATTTTGCAGCAATAAAGTAAATAGCCAAGTCACAAGGATCCCGATTGCTTCGGAAAAGGTGACCCACGACAGCTGTTTAAGAGAGAGTTAAAAACCTCTCGTCAAGGATATTTAGCGTGTTCTTTACCATGCCATATGGTTTCCTGCACACGGAACGGCGGCTTAACATCCCATCCAAAGGACGGCTATCTTTTCAAATCCATCAGTGCACCCTTTCTTACTTTAGGACAGGTTGTGAGGTTAGAGAACATCTATACTGTACTGCTCTATAGAACACGCAGCGGCAGTGACTCGTTCGTGTCTGAATAGAGTAAAAGGTGAGGGATGGGGAGGAGAGACAGGAGATTGTAATTTCATTGTAGTATAACATTTTTCCCTAAATTTTGGAGATTTTTTAAACTTTATTGAAAAGTTTGCGAAATGAAATAAATACTCTCTGAAGCAGAAACAACTGTCGGGTACCTGTCAGTTTAATACGTCATAGAGAAGGTGTTTGAGGAAGGCGACAACCCAAATATACATGCCTTACCTAAAGACCGAACCCAGGTCCCTTTGATCAGTAGGCAAGAACTCTAATTTTATCAGTAACCATTTCAGACAAGGGAGCGCTTGCGTGAAATATACATATTGTTAGAAAATTAAATGGATGAGTACTGAGCGTGAGTTCAAGTAAAAATATGTCAGTGAAAATTACAAAAGCAATGCAATTTTATTACAAAAGCAATGCAATTTTATTACAAAAGCACGGATGAAATTATTTATACAAACTAAGTCAACCGGCACGAAACTCTATAACAATACAAAAATAAATTATCAGGTGAATCCATTATCTTAATTTTATTCACACCCAAATCACAAAACAAGGCTAATATCATTCAATGAATAATAAAATCATGTTGGTAAATAAATATTCAATCTAACGAGAATATGCTTACCAATTCCTAAACAAACTAACTAACTATACACTAAACCATTTAGTTTAATCATTAGAAATCATTTCTTTCTAAATTTTTAGTCATCATGTACTCCAAACCTGCGGCCAAGTGTACTGGGTTCTCAGAACCAATTCTTTTCAACGTTGATCACCACGCACAAGACGATAAATTCTTCTTTTCCTTTACTAGTTTACTAACACGATCCACACTAATAAACTAATTAACCTCCTGCGCACTCACCATATAAAATACTTCTTCTTTTATACACTTATCGTATATAGACTGAGTCTAACTATGTCCCCTTTCATATCTCCACAACTCCAACATTACAATTATTTTTTTGTTCTTCAGTTGGGTTATTCTTTCCTATTCGTTGTTTACGTAATTCTCATGCAGAAGCATACGCGAGCATTCACGGTACTTTTATCATAAATTCACTGTAGCCACGTTCATCTGTCGTAACAATATGTTTAATAATATTTACTCGCATTAGAATTACCCTTACTAGCATTCTTAAAGGGGGGACCGAGAACCCTTGGATTCCCTCCCCCTTGGACACCCTCTAGTCCTATACACAGCAGGCGTTCCCTCAGTTTCAAATGGAAGATCCAAAACAGTGGAAACGCGGAGTTTGGGACCAACACTGCTATCGTTGGATTACTGCCTAACTCGGCTCGCGCTCTTATTCGCCGATTAAACCTTGCTT
The DNA here is from genome assembly GCA_038380435.1 of Ryuthela nishihirai. Taxonomy (NCBI): domain Eukaryota; kingdom Metazoa; phylum Arthropoda; class Arachnida; order Araneae; family Heptathelidae; genus Ryuthela; species Ryuthela nishihirai. The sequence continues at coordinate 34,715,229 of JAWZYU010000017.1, read as the reverse complement.
TCCGCTGAAAAGCCTCTTCTCTTCAATGACTGGACTCGTGAATCCTCGCACGAAGTCGCTTCTTTCCTCTCCAAATCTGATCTCTGAGCTCACTCACATCCGACGAAATTATCTCTATCTCCTAAACTTTTTATCCCGCACCACAGATTGCCCAGACAACCCCATTCGTTAGGTTTCCACCACAATGATTATTAACTATGTTGATGGCGTTTGAAAGACAGGATGATCATTTCGCCACACCTGTCATTTGGGACGTGACCAAAGAGTTGTTTCGGGTTTTTACCTCTGAGGTGCACTTTTTGTACACAATGGGCTAAATGGCCAGGTCACGGGGATCCCAAGAGCTCAGGGTAGATTGGAAGAATGAGATAGCTACTGAGAAACAGGCGAAGCCTCCCGTCAAGGATATACATGATGGTTTTAATATGTACCGAGTATGGTTCTCCTCTGTTGACCCATCCAACGGACGGCGGTCTCTCAAAGCCGAACCGTGTCCCTGTTCTGATCCAAGGGCAGCTTTGGGGTTCAGGGGAGATAAATCTCAACGATGAAAGAGGTGGAACTTGAACTTGGGAAATGCATATTGCGAGATTGGTGTGCTACCGTCTGAACCAACCCCCGCCATATGCTCAAAGGGAGTTTGGGGCCAATTGTTTGGCTGTGGGTTAGAGGAATAAAGTTTTCATTCATTATATACTGTACGTCACAAAACAAAGAACACGCTACATACATATATGTGCCAATACAAAGAATACAGAATGCGTATGTAATATACATGCAGAAAGAAGGTGAATAGAGTGAAGAACCAGAAGAAATGCACCCACTAAAACATCATATGTAGAAATATCGACTCGTTCAAGCATCAATCTGCTAATGACAACCCACTAAAATTTCATATATTTTAATGACAGTCCATTTTAGCAATATTATACAAATAGCATGTTAAAATTGATAGAATTGCTGATAATATGTGTTTGGAAGGAGTGTTCGTTTTGATAGTAACGTCCAAATTTTTAAAACGTTGTCACATCTCACGGAAACTCAAAGTGTAAATCTATCTGATACCCAAATTATTTTGTGTTTTGCTATTTGTTATATTAAGTTGTTTACCTTCGAGTGGCACATTTTTGGGGAAACACATTTATAATGAGTAATGAATTGGGAAAGAAATGTATATTTAAGAAAAAAAAATGCAATTTTAAGAAAAAAATATTTTGATTATGAAACAAAAATATGTATTTTAATAAGTGCCTTGAGCTGGGAAAATCATTTAATTTTGTGCCTAAAATTATTTGGTCAAAAAATTGGGAGAAATTAGCCAGATTCGGTAGAGGCAAACCTCGTTAGCGTTACCTCAAATAACGCTGTTTCAATATAGCAATGCTTATTTTTGGAAAAAGAAATTTATTCCATTATCTTTTTTTTTATGAGTTTACCATTGTCAGAATAGTTGATAAGATATATGTTAATGTTATTTAAAGCAAAAAAAACGCACCATATTACTTAAACAAGATACAAATTTAATGTACGACACAAATAAATTTTTATGGTAATACAAGATAGAAATGAAAATTTGAGTGAGAAATATTCTGATTTCGAAAGATCTTGTGCAAAGCGTAGAGTTATTAAACCCTTTATCATCATACACTGAATTGCTAAAAGAGAAATACAGCAGCGTGAAGCAATCAACTTCAGATAATTTTTCTAAAGACCTCCAGTCAGTAACTTGACACACATTCTTTTGAATTTTGTTAAAATTTCTATATTTGAATTTCATTTTGAATAAAAATATATGATGATATTGAAACACCAGCTTGGGTAATTAAAGAGGTGATCGAATTGCGTTGTGTATGTGTGCGCAAAGCACGCGTGAGTGAGTGTGTCTGTGCATGCCCGGCAAGTGTTTACAAGGATTAAATAATAAATTGCAGAATTTTTAAGTAATGAAATATGTGTAATCATACCTATTTATGCCTTTTATTTTCAGAATATGCATTTTATTTTGAGACTCTGCTTAAAAATTAACAAAATCATATGTTGGGTTGGGTTGTTTTACCTCTGAGCGGCACTTTTTTTGCACACCATGAGCTAAATGGCCAGTCCACAAGGACCCCGAAGGCTCAGAGAAGGTTGGGGGAAGGGACCCACTGGAACAGCTGTTGGGAGACAGATGATAGCCTCCCGTCAAGGCCATCCAGCGTGTTCTTTAACGTGCACAGGGTATGGCTCTCCCGCACACGGGGCCACGGCTTAACGTCCCATCCGAAGGACGGCGGCCTTTCCAAGCCCATCGGTGTCCCCTACTGACCGTGGGCAGGGCGGGGAATTTTGCGGAGAGCAAATGATATGTGTATGGCATCCGTGTATGGCAAAAGTTCCTACGGTTAGTCAAGGCCTATGTAGTGTACATGAGGCCTTGTTTAACGCTTGGATTTCAGAAACACATCCTGAACGCTAAAAGCGAGGTTTGCCCGTATATTGATCATTTGTTTTTAAAGTGCAAGTTCTTTTGTAATTAACCACGAGTTGGTCAGGTCTGATGTAAGTCGTAAAGATTTAGATCTACTAACTACTTTAATTACTACTAGTAATTAGTAGTCGGTGTTAGATTGCTACCACTGCATTACCTCAAGCTCTGGAATTAAGGTGCCTAAATTTATCTTGCTTACTCTTGATGCTCATTAAGAAAAATGAAAAAGCTTCTTTTACCTCCAAGATGCTTTAATGTCTCAAATCGAAAGTACATTTTTGCTTTTAGAGAGAGTTATTCAAACTGAAAAGAGGAAAGAAAACTTGACAGCGACAGGTAACTCCCATTGGCTCTGACTGAAAAAAGTTAAAGTTGATGAGAAACTGTATATATTTCATCAGCAGATAATTTGCGAACAACCCGTTAAAGTTTACGTGCCCTCCTATCATAAGCTTTAATTTAGCCGTCCAAATCCTCCAGTAAATTGGTTGGACGCATACTTATTATTGAGTACTTATCCGGAACACTAGTGCCCAGCATTCTCGCCCAGTACGTCTCCCCTTTTCTCTATTTCCCCACGTTTTGGACAGGACCGAGGCCTCTCCTGATATTGTAACACCAGCTTGGGTAATTACAGAGCTGATCGAAATGCGTTGTGTATGTGTGCGTAAAGCACGCGTGAGTGTGTGAGTGTAATAATGTTCGTGTGTCTGTGCATGCCCGGCGAGTGTTTACGTCCAAGCCTCTCGGGAGATATGATGCAAGACTTGGATTCACCATTAGTGGCATGTAGTGGAGCAACTTCGTGCCAAGGTCGATAACGGAGTGACAAATTATTATCAAATGGGTTGACAACTCGCAACGCTGACACTGATAAGCTCTCGGTTAGTGTTAAATGTTAAAGAGGGTTTAGCAGATCACGGCAGCTCCAAGACTAATTTCTCGTTAATTCTCTCTCTCGATGAAATTGCTTCCTCCTCGTCACCATGTGAAGTTGCGGGTATTGATCTTGCGTGAATGCACGTGTTTCTGGTTGGAGGGGAGGATGGAAGGGAAAGGAGAAGAATTCTCTCCATCGCATCAGTTGTTCATGGCAGATGCTGAAGTTCGGGTTGTTGCTGTTGTTGTTCTCAGAGAACTTTCACAACAAATTTAAAAAGTGACATTGTTTTGTCTTTATCACAGGATAATTACGTCGTTATATTTTAGTGCGTTTTTTTTGCGTATGAACGTAATTAGAGGCGTAACTGTTATCTACCTTTTTCTTTTGACAAACTGTCAGATGCTAATTTTTAGTTTTCGAGAAAGACGTGGTAAACTTTGTACTTAAATAAAGCATTAAATGTTTAAGCTACTCAGAAGATGAATATACTTTACTAGTTAAAAAATTTTAAGAATATATTAGCAACGCGATTTAAGCAAAGAAAAATTATGCTTTTTACGAAACTTGTGTGAGATGAAAATAATAAAACTTTACTAGTGTCATAAAATTTATATTTTAAGTAAGTAGGTTATAATATTTTTATAGTAATTATATATATGGTTGATTATTCATTACAATCGGGGTCGGATTAGCAATTTTTGTGAATCGTAAGTTAGAGTTATTTTGGCATCCTACTTCGTTTTTACAAAAAAAAAACAAAAAAAAAACAGATGTCTCCATAGAGATTGACAAACTCCCCCAATAGGCTTAGAGGAGTCTGTCAATATAATACGGTACAAATAATAATAATAGTAATAATAATAGTAAGTACGACATGTCCTCAGGAGAAAGTTAAACAGGCAGAAGTGAAGATCTATGAGGAAGCCGAATCTTCAGAATAAACTAATATAGTTTCGTTAATTTATTTCTGAGTTGCACTTTTGCGTATGAAACGTGTTAAATGGTCAGGTCACAAGGTTTCCAAGGGCTCTGAGTCAGGTAGGAGACAGGGGCCCATCGAAGTGTTGCTATGAGTCAGATGGAAGCCTTTGGTGAAAACCATTCAACGTGCTCTCTTTAACGTGCACGGAATAAGGCTATCCTGCACACGGGGCTATAGTTTAGCGTCTCATTTGATGCACTGCGGCCTTTTGAAACGCATCGATTCTCAACATTTCTCATTGAGGACTGATTTAGGTTTATGGAGATAAAAAAAAAATATGCAGGCAGAAGAGAAGATCATTAAGGAAATCGTGACTTTACAGGAAAATCAGTCAGAAAAGAAGATCTGAGACAAATAGGATCCCTGTAGAAAAACGTAATTCAGTCAGAAGAAAAGTTCGTTAAGGAAAGTTAGGTATTTAAAAACATTATATGCTCAGAAGAAATATCAGTAAGGAATGCTAGTCTTCTGGGAAAAAAATTGCAGTCAGAAGAGATCTTTAAAGAAATGGCTGGGTCTCTGAAAAAGTTATAGGCCCAGAAGAAAATATCAGTAAGTAATGCTAGTCCTTTGGAAAGAAATCTTGCAATCAGAAGAGACGATTCATGAGGAATCCCAACGTCCTCATGGATCGTACGACCTTAAGTACGTCTTACGTACGTCCTTAAGAGAGAAGAACGTAGAGTCAGAAGAGTAGATACGTGAAGAATTCGAGATCTCAAGAGAAAAGAGCAGAGCCAGAAAAGAAGATGGTAAATGAATCTAGTTCTTGGAAAAAGTAACAGACAGAAGAGAATATCAATAAGGAATACTACTCCTCTGGGAAAAGTCATGCACTGGTAAGAGAAGATCCCTAGGAACTCGAGTCCACAAGAGAAAAACGTAGTCAGAAGAGGAAATCTGGAAGAAAATCTAGTCTTGTGAAAAAAAGTAATATAATCAGAAGAGAAGATCAGTAAGGAATGCTAGTCCTCTGGACACAAGGTAATGCACTCAGGAAAGAAGATCCGTGATGAAGTCAAATCCTCAAGAGAAAAACATAAAGTCAAAAGAGAAAAAATCGGTAAAGAAATCTAGTCCTGGGAAAAGAACGATACAATCAGAAGAAAAGTACTGAATGCTAGTATTCTTGAAAAAAAAAGTCATATAGTCAGAAGATAAGATCCATGAGAAAGTCGAGATTAGAATTAGAGAAGATTAGATTAGAATTAGAGAAATGCATAGAGTCAAAATCGAAGTCATCTGCGAGGAAAAAGAGACCTAATAAAAAGCACATAGAGTCAGAAAGAAAATATCCTCTTCTAGATCACTTTGTGTCTAGACTGATACTCGCAATTAAGGATAATGGACAAAAGTGTAGTTGACTCAAAACGATATTCCGAAAATAATTAAATGTCGTATATGAGAGTATTGTGACATGACTAAGTAACAGAAAGTAGGGTAAGGACGAAATCGTGCAACATACATGCGTTCTGCATTTGAGAGTATGAGTTTAAACAGCGGAGGTGCTGAAATTACAGTCTCACACTTCACGCCATACATTCTCATTCCCTTGACGAGACAATAGAGCCGGTTAAAAGTAAAAGTATGGGAAGTAAGGAGAGAAACTGAATTTCCATTGCAGTGTAACATTTTCCCCTATGTTTTAGACGTCTTTAAAAAGTTTTGAAATATGTGTGAAATATGTATGTTTAATTATTTTTTGCCCTTGAGTACCTTATTTTTGCCTCGTTACCAGCATTGTCAAAGGGACCTATATCAAGCTCTGCACAATATACATTGCTGGCCATTAAAAGTGCAACCCCAGGAAAGACAAGAGATATCGAAGCCATATTTAGTGAATACATAGCTTATGTTACAAGGATCAAATGATTACAAATACAACTCGGTTAGACTTGTGGAATACAAAGAAATCAGTATCTTGTGTAGACACCATGAATGGCAATAACCGCTGCTACTCGATCCGGCATTGATAGGATGAGATGTCGGATGTGTGTTTGGGGAATGCCAGTCCATGTAGTTTTGATACGTAGCCAAAGTTCATCTATTGTAGCAGTTGCTGGTGTTTGGTGTGCTAGTCGTCGTGAGATCATGGACCAGGCATGTTTAATTGGGGACATCCGGTGAACGCGCAGGCGAAGGCAGAAGTGTCATATGGTGGCTATCCAGGAATTGTTGGACCATGCATGCCACATGTGATCTGGCATTGTCCTGTTGGTAAATGGCACCAGAGATCCCCTGAAGACAACGTACGACCACAGGCTCCAACACCTCAGTGAAGTAAAGCTTGCTGTTCAAAGTACAGGTCATGCGTACAAGATGCGTGCGTGAGTCGAATCCAATGGCACCCCATACCATAACACCAGGGGCGGACCTGTATGGAGCTGCATCATATATGTCTCACTGATCCTGTCCAAGGCCACCTAGAAGGCCTGTCGCTGCAGTACCCCCAGATGCGGATTCGTCCATCATGGTGCTGCATACTGAAGTGGTATTCGTCTGAAAAGACGATGCGATGCCATTCGCATATCCATGCGCGACGTTCTTGGCACCATTGCAGTTGCATACGCCTGTGTTGTAGAGTGAATGGTAGCAAAAGCAATGGCCGACTAGCAAAGATGCCTTGATGCTGCAGACGACATCAAACCGTACGTGCAGACACTGGTTGATGTGCAACAGACCCTAACTGTTGAGCTAAGGTGTTTGATGTGGCTGTACGATCATTCAAAGCCATGCTCATGAGATATCTGTCCTCTAGTTCGTTTGTGTGACAAGGCCGTTGAGATCCCTCACGTCGGTGAATTCGTTCGTCTTCTACCCACTGACGCTATATTCTCATCACTGTGGCAGCATTCCGTCCAATACGAGCACCGATGTCTCGGTACGATAATCCGCCTTTCCGTAATCCCACAATTCTCCTTCGATCGAAGTTGGCACCTGATCATATGGATGCCTTTCTTCGACAGGGCATGCTTGATCGTTTAGTGCGCAAGAACTGCGAGCAAACACAATTCCAGTGCTATACGCCGGCTCCATGCTATCTCTTCTCATACCACTGCCAGGGGCGTTACTGTCACACTTGATGTACGTATGTGCTACACTTTGAATCGTTTACATGTTCTCCCATGGGCTGTCCATCTTGCATATTTCGGGACAATCTGATGAGTTCTTCCTAGTGTTGCACTTTTAATGGCCAGCAGTGTATTTCATGTCATTATCTTATATGCTTTTCGAGATAAGACGTCATCTTTTCTATTCTGAGCATCAGTGGGTAACTATTTGGTTAATGACGCAGCTCTCCTAATTTGGTGCTTTTAACTAGGAAACTGGTTTGTCTTAAATCTTTTTTTTAGGTTTAGTTTCCGTGGCCGAGTGGCTAGCGCGCTTGGCTACTGATCTAAAGGACCTGGGTTCGAGCCCTGTATAAGGTATGGATGTATGTGTCGTTTTTCTGCTGAGGTTCTGCCATCCTCTCAAACCTACTATGGCATATAAACTGACAGGCTCCTGTCAGACCTCTGTGGCAAGCAGCTGCTTGAGGGGGTATTTATTTAGTTTTTAACGTTTTTAGAAATAAGGATTTAGTCACCTGCAATGGCATCAAGATAAGACATCGGTATACCACATATTACCCCACAGAATACCTCATTGGCCGACTGAGCACAACTGCTTCTAGCGCCACCTTAGCAGGCGGCCATAATTACCATTAGTTTTCTATCTTCAAAATGTGTGGACATCTTGCTTTACAGTTCGGTATCTGACTATTATTTATTTTCTTAATTGCCTTTGAAAATAAATAAATATGTAATCGAAAATTTTGTTTATGAAAAAGACGTCAATTTTAGATTATTATATAATATTCTAATAAAAAAATAAGAATATTATATAATAATCGAAAATTAACTGCTAACTTAAAAAAAATAACAAGCTGTTGAAGTTTAGAATTGTAATTATATATTATTATTGGAACAGGATTACTTGGTCAACTGCTGATCAGGATCAACTGCTTATTATGGACGTCATCAATCTGGGTTGCTAGCTACTTGGTTTGTGATATCAGCCACTATTTGCCATAATCTGTTAATAAATAACGTATGCTCTATTTTAATTCACTTACATTGTCAAACCGTAAAATAAAGAGAAATACAGGCGAAAGTCTAGAATCAGTTAATCGTATTCATAGTTAGAATATAATCGTGGTGGCTAGAAAAGAATATTTTTTCATAATTTTGAAAACTGTAGATTGAATTAGAAAAAAAAAAGTTTGTGATAGAAAAGATTAAAACATCAGAAAATAATTTAAACTCCTCATAAAACCAAAGAGTAAATACTGTTATGTGATTTATGATACTACCTATGTAGAAATATCACGGTTAAGATAATTTATTTTCCCTCAACAGTGATTCATCAACATTATGTTCCCCAAGTGTATGACGATTTCGTTGCAAGAGGCAGTACAGCTGTGCTGAAATGCCACGTGCCATCATTTATTCAAGATTACGTTGAAATTGAAGCTTGGATAAAAGATGACGGAGAAACCTATTCACCTGGCATGATCAAAGGTAAGCAATGACTTTTTTTTTTTGATTAATGTTTAAGGTCAGGTGCGTCCATCTAAAACTTAAGGATTGGTTTTTACCTCTGGGCGGCACTTTTGCACACAGTGAACTAAACGGCCAGGTCACAGGAACTCCGAGGGCTCAGAGAAGGTTGGGGGAAAGGGACACACTTTACAGCTATTGGGAGACAGATGGCAGCATCCAGTCAAAGCCATACAGCGTTTTCTTTAATGTGTACTGGGTACGTCTTTCCCTCACAGGTGCCACTGCTTAACGTCCCATCAGATGGACGGCTGTTTTTCCAAGACTATCGGTGTCTCCTACTGTTCCAAGGCAGGGTGAAGGTTTTATGGAGATAAATATTAATGCTGGCCCATTAGGGACTTCAACCTGAGAACTTCAGATTATGAACCTGGTGCGCTAGCAACAAAGCCACCCCCGTCCCTTAAACTTAGGAAACAGCCACTCGTAAAAGTACTACGTTCTTAAATAACGCAGGAAAAAATCTTTGCTCAAAAACAAAATGATACATTTCTAATGAGTAATAAATTGGAATATTTTTTTAAGAATCAAGGAAATATTTTGATTAAAAAATAAAATATACATTTTTAATGAGTACTATGAATTGGCAAATGCGTCTAGTTTTGCACCTAAATATATATTTAATGAGCCAGATTCAGTACATTGATTATTTGTTTCATGAGCTTCAACTTCTTTTGAAATAAATCTCTGGTTGGATGGACCCGTTTTGTATTATTCAGCTTTCTATGTAAAAAAACGAAAAAATCATAATTAAATATTGGTTATTTTCTAAGCATATGATTATGGACAAGCTTTCAGTTGTGGCTCGAGTCTCAGCTGGGCCAGTGTTGAGTTTTATCTCCGTAACCCCCCCCCCTCCCTTCTCTCTGTAAGTAGGAGACAATGATAGGCAAGGAAAGGCCGTCGTCCGTCAAATGGGACGTTAAGCTGTGGTTCCATGTGAGGGAGAGCCATAGCCTGCGAACGTTAAACAACGCACTTGATGGCCTTGAAGGAAGGCTACCATCTGCCTTCTAGAAGCTGCCCAATGAATTCCCTTTCCTCAACTGTCTCTGAGCCTTCGAAGTCCTTGTGACTTGGCCATTTAACCCACTGTCTGCAAAAAAAAGTGCCACTCATAGGTAAAACAACCCAAATTCTCTGAATGGGGCAATTACAATATTGACTCACTGGGTTAAACGCAGTTCTCAACCTCCTCTAAATGAGGTCTCATGTAAGAACATATTTCAATAATTTAACCATGCTCTCCATATGCATAACTTTATATTGGTTAATAAACTTCTGAAGATTGTGTCTAAACCCATAAGGAAACTGAAAAATATAGAACCAGTTAAGTTAACAATACTTCAAATTTATTAGCATAGAAATTCTACAATAAATTTAATCAACATATAAACAACCCAAAAAAACAAAACTTGACTAGGTTGTTGTAGTACGTATTACAATAGATAGTACAGTAAGTAAAGTTAAAATCAGTTTCAAGAATGAAATAAAAAAGATAATTAATCAATTAATTAGTTAACGACTACGATGATCATTATAACAGGAGCAATCTAAATAATATCAAAGAGGATTTTATTAGAAATGGTCTGCAGTGGCCTTATAAAGAATTTGCTGATGATGGTAAGATGAGTATGGTAAGCTACATATTACACATACTGTTTCGACTTCGATAGCCTATGGGTACTTGAGGAATTTAGTATAAGGTTCATTCTCCCATTTATAACTTGAGGCTGGAGTTGGCTCTATTGGTAGCGTGCCAGGTCTCCCCTATATCAAAAATGGGGACACCGATAGGCTTGGATATGCTGCCATGATCCAGATGGGACGTAAAGCAGTAGCCCCGTGTGAAAGAGCGCCATAACCTGGTTACATTAAAGAACAGGGTATGACGCTCCTGCACACGGGCTACTGTGTCACGTTAAAGAACACGCTGGGTGATCTGAATGAGAGGCTTCCATAAACACCCTAATGGCTGTCTAATGAATCCCCTACCCCAACTTTCTCTGAGTTTTTGTAGTCCTTGTGACCTGAACATTTAGCCCATTATGTGAAAAAAAGTGCCACTCAGGCAAACATCCCACGCCACCAAGCCATTGGACGGATATCTTATCTTTGGACCAACGGATTAATCATTTTTTGACCAACGGATTAATACCACTATATAGCAACCAAGTAGTCAATATTCTTTCTTTTTAAAGCTGTATTTATGAAGGAATAACTTTTAAAAACAAACTCTTGTTTTAGTTCATTTTGCTCTGCTAATCAAATTTTTGTGTGTACTTTGCAGATAACCACATAGCACTGCAGACTGGTGAACTGATCATTAACGATGTCGGATCGGCTGATTTTGACGACAAAAGGGTTTATAGATGCAGAACTCGTCAAATTCTCTCTGGCGAGACAGTTGTCAGTGCAACGTCGGGAAAAATCGTAATAACAGGTAAATGTTTGTCCTACGAGATTAATTAAAGTATCACATGAAAGAAAAAAGTAATGTCTCCAACGTTGATTACTTTTTCCTTGCAGATTAAAATTTTGAAGTAAGCAGAAAATATTCGTTTTTGCAAATTTCATTAACGATTATTTCGATCCAGAGCGCTTCTCTAGTATGAGCGTCTTTCAAACGAAAAACGAATAAGAAATAAATAAACGTAAATCCTTTATTGATCTGCTCAAATTCCCCATGCTTTATTGAGACATTTGTCCTCTTTCCAGAATGCCTTTGGCTATTGCATGATGATGTCTGTACAATGCATTCGACTTCAGCTTTCTTCGTTTCATCAGTTATTTACAGCTGCAGAATTGTGAAAATCTATTTGGGAGATATCAGGACTACAGGGAAGATGGTCTAGGCATTCCCAATCGTACTTGTTCAACGTTATTATTGTTACATGGACAGTATGAGAACGTAAACTGTCGTGATACAAAACAACCATTTTCTTCAAAAGTCCTGGACGCTTCGACCTTATTGTTGCCTATCTTCAAATGCCTATAGTTTCGTAATATTGTTGAGAGCTGATGGTGTCACTATTGTTCAGAAACTCAATCAACTATGGTCTGTGTATCTCCCATTGTTCAACTTTGAATGCTTCCATGCAGGGTTTGCTTAGGAATACACAAGAACGTCTATCACATTCAACCCGATACTTGCCACTGATTACCTAGTTTTGATGAAATCCTTTTATGTATACCTGTTTTTCTGTATGATCGTACAAAGATCATTTAGTCCACTATGCACGTATAGGGATTGTCTCTTTTCGTTTGAACGACTTTTATTTAAGACAATTTTCATTGATTTTGCTATGCAGTAATATCTGCTACAATGATTAGCATACTAAACCCTTGGATTGGGTGTTTGCGATATTTTATTATATTTTATGAGAAAGCACCTATAAGATAGATTAAATGTTTTATGCGTCTCTATACCTCGTGTTGTAAACATCAAGCTACTTTCAAAGGAAATTATTGAATTACTCTTTAGTTTATCACAGGGATAGTAATTGCATTTTTAAACAGGTCAGCTTTTAAATTGAAATTAAAAAAAAAAAAATTTTTAATGTTTTTATGGACTAGAAGTAGTGTATTATGTCACCAGTTTATTTACCTATTTATTTATTATTATTACTATTATTATTATTTTGAAAATTAAAATAACTTTTTTTTTAATTTTCGTTGATCACACATTAAGTTCAATGGGCCCCTTTAAATAGGTTTGTTCAATTTGTAGGCACTATTTGAAATATCTTGGAACTATAGCTCTTTGTGAAATTTTGAAACACTTTTATAAATGAGGCCTATTTGTGCTTCTTAGCTTTTTAAATTGCAAGCAATCCATTCGTAACTTTTTATATCCAGAATGTAAATCTATTCCGAATTCAAATCGCTTTACATCATGCGTAGCTATATGTTAAGAAATGAAAAGAAAAAAATTATTGACACTCTGTTATTTTATTCGCATTCGATTAATTTTGGACTTTGATCGATATCATGTGGTTCGGAAGACTTTTCTAGTTTGGAAATCCCTTCAAATTTCCGCATCATTACATCTATTGGATGGTCATTACATATCCTTTCAATCCACATTTTCTCTTTCACATCCTACAAGGTATGGCTTCATTTTAATAACTCTCGCAACATTACATTGAGAATCAAAAACACATACACTTTTGGAAGTGTATTCTTTATTACCTGCTTAGAAGCATATTTATCAGTTAATCATATTCATTATTATACAAATATTTATAAATCATGCAATAGAGAATTTTATGTTTTATTAAACTGGCATGTCAAATTATGTATAGTAATGAATGAATACTATGAAGTCATCAACGTTTCCAAGCAGAAAAAAGTACCTTTCGAAAAATGTCCGAATTTTTATCATTTACTAAAAATTAATCTGTGCTCTTGATATATAGATTGTCACTCCGACCTCTATTTCACCTTGAACACGATACCGGATCTTAAATTTCTTACCATTTCTGAGATCCGAAATAGTTCTACGCACCAATTTTTATATATGTAGCTTTATCGCACAGGCATACCTAAATTATGCCTGTGCGATAAAACACAATACATTGTGTATTTTTTTTTACCTTTGACCTCAAAAGGACTGGTCGCATCTAAAATTTCACGACTCCAGGCACCAATTTTTACCTTTGACCTCAAAGGGACTGATCGCATCTAAAATTTCACAACTCCAGGCACATATTTTTACCTTTGACCTCAAAGGGACTGATCGCATCTAAAATTTCACAACTCCAAGCACCAATTTTTATCTTTGACCTCAAAGGGACTGGTCGCATCTGAAATTTCACAACTCCAGGCACCAATTTTTATTCCTTTAGTACTGGCTTAATGGGATCTGATGTTTGACAACGATTAACCCACTGCATCCGAAATTTCATAACGCCTCTGAGATATACGACCCGAAACAATCCCAGACACCAATTGTTCAAACTTCTGGCACTCAGAGACCAGGGTTTGTTCCTCTATGTGACCTCTATTTGAATCTTTTAAGGACATGTCGTAGGTAAGATTTCAGATTTTTCCCGAGATCTTCGATCCGGAGCTCTTTTCAAAGTTCCACAATTTTAATCACTCGTTGAGTGACTCACTCGGTCACTTACAATCGTCTATAGACTGTTACAAATTTCAGTGGAAAAATGAGCAGGAGAATTATGCAGGAAAAATGAGCAGGAAATTTATAAAGAAAATGATGGCAATTAAAACTGAAATTTTACTAATTTAATTGCAAAGTATACTACAAATTAAACTAAACGAATTGGCTTTCATCAGTATATGAAATTACACGATGTAAAGAATATTACACATTTTTAAATATTTGTATTACAATTCTTACAGTCTCTACTCAAAGCATCAATAGAATCTTAGTAAAACATTTAATAAGCGACTCAAGTATCTTTGTTAATATATATATAAGTCCGTGTTACTTTACCAATTCCATATTTTACACTGGGTATTTCACTAACATTATCTCCTCTTAGCTTTCTCAGTTGATTTCTTATCATCAGTGTAATTAAGCTTCATCTCGTGCAACAGATAAGCACCTCTCACTTAGAATCACATAACACTGACACCACTACAAAGAAAACAGGTCACTCTTTCCGTTGGGCGCGGGGGTGGCTCAGTCGGTAGCGCGCCAGGCTCGTAATCTGTAGTTCCCAGGTTCGAGTCCCAGCTGGGTCAGCGTTGAGATTTATCTCCGCAAAATTCCCCGCCCTGCCCACGGTCAGTAGGGGACACCGATGGGTTTGGAAAGGCCGCCGTCCGTCGGATGGGACGTTAAGCCGTGGCCCCGTGTGCGGGAGAGCCATACCCTGTGCACGTTAAAGAACACGCTGGATGGCCTTGACGGGAGGCTACCATCTGTCTCCCAACAGCTGTTCCAGTGGGTCCCCTCCCCCAACCTTCTCTGAGTCTTCGGGGTCCTTGTGGCCTGGCCATTTAGCCCATGGTGTGCAAAAAAGTGCAGCTCAGAGGTAAAAAAATCCAAAAAAAACTCTTTCCGTTATTGTAAACTTCCAATGATCATTCATCTCCATTATTATTCAAATCCTCTCAGTTCCAACAGATTAGTGACGTAATTCTCACGCTGAGGCATAACACGAGTGTCAGATGGTACCTGTTCCGGTTTTATTATTTATTTATTTATACACCTAACAAACATGGTGATGTTAAGGCCAGGCCATTCTACACCAGGTTCAGTTAAAAACAATACAAAAAGTATAAAAAAAAAACAAGAGAATATTTTAAATATTATACATATCAAATATATAAAATGTCATTATTCAATGAAGTGTCATAGTTATAAAATTTAATAGTTTTTATATTTAATAGTAAAAATAAATAAATAATAGTTTAAGGTTTGAAAATAAAGATCTGAGTAATAATGATATATTTAATATGTGCATACATATTCACGTATTCACTACCAAAGTCAGAATCTGAAGGAAGAAATTTCCGTTACAGAACGTTAGACTATAAATATTGAATTTAATAACTGTAACCATAGAAGAACTGAAATGATTGGACGAGCTTTCCCATTGTTTGAGGGGAAATCCGGTTATATCCTGTTAAACAAAGAAGTCGCGAATAGGAAGTTAATAAGAAAGTTGTAGCTTGCATTTCTGACGTCATCTACTGGAAAATTCAACATATTTTGTACACTGATTTATTCCTAGTTGAGATAACTGCTAAAAATAAATTTTACGTTCTTTGTCATAATGTGAACAGTTCAATAAAATATGTGAAATTGTTTCTTCACATTATTAAATGTTAGAGTAAATACAATTTGCCCTACCTGATTTCTTTATCTTGTATAAGTAGCTGTTTAACTTTGCAGTACCAGTTCTAAATCTTAATATTTTGCAAAAATTCTTTTTAGGCATTTTAATTTTTAGCAATGAACATATATTTTGAACAAGTTGATATTTAAAATTATGTTTAACAGAACTCTGAACTTTAAAGTAATTGCTGAGCTCTATTTTTTTCTGATGACTTAAGATAATTTTTAATTTGTATATTATATATAGGAATATCAGTAGTGTCAGTTAAGTTGATTGCATCTTTGGCGTAGGAGTCAGCTAAAACATTTCCTTCAATTCCACAATGATTAGGTAGCCACTGAATTTTAATAATTTTTCCTTTTTTATATAAATCATTACATAAATGTAATATATCACAGACTGAACTACGATATTTATTTTCCAAAATATTTCTTCTATCAAATATAAAGCGATCTGCAATAAGTCAACATAACAAATTTATTTAAAATATACTATTCTTGTATCCAAAGTAAAGAAGAATAAATTGCAAAGAGTTCTGCTTGTATAATAGTACATCATTTTATAAATCTAAATGCTTTAAATAAATAAATAAATAAATACCCCCTCAAGCAGCTGCTTGCCACAGAGGTCTGACAGGAGCCTGTCAGTTTATATGCCACAGTAGAAGGTCTGAGAGGATGGCAGGACCTCAGTAGAAAAACGATACAAACAGCCATGCCTTACCCGGGGCTCGAACCCAGGTCCCGTAGATCAGTAGCCAAGCGAGCTAACCACTCGGTCAAATGTTTAATTTAGGTATGCAGAAAGTTGCTGTGGCAGTATATGAGTCAGGAAAAAAAGCTCCATCGGTATAAATAGCAGTAAACTCTTGATAGGAATTGTGAATATATATGAATCACTTAAAATTTTCAAAATGGATATATCAGTACTTTTTTTGTGGATATGTAGGAAATATTCTTAAAATGGTTGATAAATGATAAATCCAAGTGGGATCATTACTAATGATGTCTCCTTTATGATTATATTGTTGCACGTTTTCCTCTCACTCATCCTATTATATATAATGTATTGTTATACACACTATATTAGATGCAACATTGTCGGAGTTGTTAAAAACAAATCTTGTTCTGTAGGTTGATGAAAGGAATTTATATAAGAAATTCGAAATTCAAAACTGCTCAAAAATCGTATTATTAATTGGAGTGGTAGAACATTTAACATAAAAATATATCTAAAACAATCGAATGCAAAAAAAAAAAGCGTAAACACGTTTCTTCACATATAACTAATGATCTACTAATACTAGTGGGAATCTGAAAAAAAGCAATTGAATTTAGCATTACATATAGATTCAAAATAAGTGTAACTTTGTGAAATACAATGGAATATTTATAACTAAAAGAATTTGAAACGAAAAACAGCTAATTTGCGTTTCCAGACTTTTACAAGTAGTTACAAGTATGGAAATCTCATTAAAGTAGCGAAAAGATTCCATGTTTTTTCGACTAATAAGTCGCGCACAAATAGACATTGGCTCAATTTGATTTATTTATATATATATACATATCCTAATTTTAAGTCTGTTGAATTGTAATCATTGCTGCATCAACTAGTCTAGTGATAGTAATAAGTAGAACTGGTAGCGGAAGAAAATATCTATCAGCTAGAACAGAAAAAGTGCCATAAAATATCTAAAGGTATGCTGCACTTGGAATACGAAAATTTGTACGGCATGGAACAATCTGAGAAAGAAGATATTTTGATACTAAAACAGTTTTCAAATATCGCATATACAAGTACTACATAGAAAAATGAAAACAGTTCTATGTTATCTCAATAAAAAATCGCATTCACAGCTTTTCTTCAAAATGCTTTTTAATGAAACATACATAGGTCTTAGAAAAACTAAAGATCTCAATCAAATATATCTCAATCTCAATTTTAAACGATATTTGTTGAGTATTTAAAGAGAATACTGGAATATTTAACAGGCTACAAAAAAAGCCCGGAATTACTGTTATTTATAATATGATGATTCTAACTGTGCACTGTAAACATTAATGCAAATAGATACATATATTGTACATTTATAAATAATACACCAACTTATGTGTTGTTATTTATCGGTGACCTAGTCAGTGACATCCTAACGACAATAGTGACATATACACCGAAGAGCCAAAACATTATGACCAGCGCGTTTTCACGCAAATCGAAGCAATTGCAGATAAACAACGGCGCTTGTGAAGGTCATGAAACGGTATAAATAACACCTGATACTGACCTCTGTTAATCAGTGTTATTCTCGTGCTTTAGATGGGAAAGGCAGCGGTAGGGTTGTTTTACCTCTGAGCGGCACTTTTTTTTTCACACCATGGGCTAAATGACCAGGTCACATGGACAACGAAGGCTCAGAGAAGGTTGGGAGAGGGGACCCACTGGAACAGCTGTTGGGAGACAGATAACAGCCTCCCGTCAATCCATCCAGCGTTTCTTTAACGTGTACAGGGCATGACTCTCCCGCACATGGAGCCACTGCTTAACGTCCCATCCGACGGACGGCGGCCTTTCGAAGCCCATCAGTGTCCCCTACTGACGGTGGGCAGAGCGGGGAATTTTGCGGAGATAAATCTCAACGGTGACTCAGCTGGGACTCGAACCTGGGAACTACAGATTACGAGCCTGGCGCGTTACCGATTGAGCCATCTCCGCCCGAAAGGCAGCGGACTTAAGTGAGTTTCACAAAGGCCAAATTGTAATGGCCCGACGACTGGGTTAGAGACGGCAAGGCTTGTGAGGTGCTCGCGATCAGCCGTGGTTAGTATCTTCAAAAAGTAGTCCGAGGAGAAAAAAATCACGAACATCCGGCAAGGTGAGAGCCGACCATGACTCATTGATTCTAGAGGTGAGCGAAGGCTATCTCGTATGGTACGAGCCAACAGAGCTTAAGACGTAATTAAGACGTAATTTAATAAAAGAATCATTAATTATTATAAATCGACGCAAACAGCTTAAGAATTATCGAGGAACAAAAGACACTGCCTCAAACAAAAATGCTAGGCCAATGACTCTACAAAATACTTTCGCTGGACAATAATTTTTTTATGTCCTCTAAAGAAATTTTCAGTCGAGAATTTCAACACTTTTTGATCATACCTGTGCGGTGTATTAAACAGTTAAACTCACCATTCAATTTTCTCGTAGTGTTGACCAAATACAGCGAAACGTTGTTCGGCTTGTTTCTTTAACTGGAAAGTCCACGCCGTTGAAGAATGAACACAATAACAGGGAAGCCTAGGATACTTCTTAAAGATCATTTATCTTCGACGTGGTTGAAGCAAAACTATGTACGAACTCCCAAAGAAATCTTTAAGCATGCTTGGATCAAAGAAACTTTCCTGACATACGAACAAGCTGACTAAATGAAACGAACTGAATGTCTTGTTTCGATATTGGAAGTTCACCTGCACTCTAGTTGCTGAAAAGGATGGGAAAACAAAAACAACAAGAAAAAAATATCGAAAACGTTCCGGTTTCTTTTTTTGGTGTGCTCAACTCGAATGCAATTGCTTTTTTTTTGTTCTCTGCTTCCTTTCTTGGTAGCCTTAGAAACACCTGCTTTCTATCTGATTGATCTGCCTGTAGTATGGTTGAACCTGTCCGTCTTTTATAAGTTGATTGATGACCGTAGTTTAGGTAGTTGGTTCTTCTGCGAATCACAGAGCAAAAGGAAAAAAACAGTAAAACGAAAATAATAAAAACGAAACAGTATCGAGGAGAAGGTAAAAAGGAGGGGAAAATGCACAAAAATGTGAAAGTAATATGAAACCTGAAAGCTTTGATCAAACAGGGAAAAATATACCCATACTAAACAAACAGAACGACAGGATATTATTTTCCCCATTGAAGATGTATCTGCTGTGTCAGGTCCTTGGAGATTGCACCAGCTATTTTGTTTTTATGAAAAGAATTTTTCTTTGAGAAATTAAAGTTTAAAAGAAAGAAAATGAGTAAATGAGAATTAGAATTTCTTAATTTGCGATAAAAGCTGAAGTTCTCTCTTTTTTTAAAAAAAAAAGAAAGTCTTGGTATTGAAAAAATAGCAAATTTACTTTAAATGCGCTTTGTTTTTTAATTTCATAAAACTGTTTACCTTTCTTTTTTTTTGGGGGGGGGGGATCTGTTAGGAGGCAGATTGACGCCTCCCGTTAAGGCCATCCAGTGCGTTCTTTAACGTGTTCTCCTTGCACAGCCTTTCCAAACCCATCGGTGTTCCCTTTCTCACTAAGAGTAGAATGGGGATTAGCGGAGATAAATCTCAACGTTAGTATAGTTAGGATTACAACCTGGAAGTTGCATGTTGCAAGCCAGGCTTGCTACCGATTGAACCCGTCCCAAAATTCCGGGGAAATGGAAGGATAAATAAAAAAATGTTACGGAGAGGAAGATTATATGCAAGTGTTCCTTGACTTCCTAAAATTTGACATTTCTTGGAATAGAATACCTGATATTTCTCCAATTTAATCCCAAAGAGCATGGCTTGATTATAAATCTACGAATTTGGTGATGCAAATTCTCTTTGATGGAAACAATCTGATACCAACTTGAAGCTTCCCTTTATGATATTCGTAGCAGGATAAGTACATTGTATAAGTATATAAGTTCCCTTATATGTATAAGATATTATATCAAATATGTATTCATAATGGCCTTAGTTAAAGGTCGAAATTTAAACATTCTCTTTCGACAGCTCACAGCAGAATCAGTCGTATCAGATAAATTACACTAAAGCAAGCTTGTTGTCGAAAATATCGTTAACACTGAATCCTTAATTATTGATAAGACTGCAACTTTAGAAGACATTTAATGTCCTGAGATAAAGCTTCAGAATGCTGAATTCTTCAGAGTACTATTCAATTGCGAGTTCACTATGATAACGTATCCTGAGAGATGATTTAGTTGGATGCTCTTTGCATATTGAAGGAGAGTCAATTCATTTTGCCCTCTGTTTAAAACGTGATACTGCACTTAATAATCATGCACAATATATTATGGAAAACTTTCAATAGACATCAAAGCTTGTAGACTCATGTGTCTTACGTCTAGTAATTTGTTTGAACAAAGTTAAGAATTTCTAGAAGTTCAAGCCTTAACTGGCATAGTGGTTAGGCAGCTAGCGACTGTTTCAGCAGGACAAATTTTGTGTGTTGTGTTGGCTCTAACTAGGGCAGTGGTCAGCAGTGACTTCGGTCTTAGTGGGGCATGTCCTTGTATGAGAGGGCCTGTATTAAGCTAGGAATAGCTTCTGGGATTCTTCTCTGTCCTATGTGTTGCAAATAAAAAAAAAATTCAATCTGTCGTTCTGTCTATTTTGATGAAACTATTCATTGTTCTGATGATATGAATAGTTGAACGTAAAATGCAAAATTCAAAAACATCTCAGTTATATTAGGGAGAAGGGTCTAAATAGAACATTGGATGTCTAAATAAAGTCTGCCAAGATCTTAAACGTTCTGAAATCTCGCTTTACAAAGATGGCTGCCCGTACCTAGTAGACAGCTGTTAGGAGGCAGATGGAAGCCTCCAGTCAAGGCTCTAAAGCATGTTCTTTAACGTGCGAACAGTGTATGGCTCTCCTGTTAACGGAACCATAGCTTAATGTCACATCCGACGGACGGTGGTTTTTATTAGCCCATTAGTGTCCCCTAAAAAAGAGGGGAAATAATTATAGCTGACCTGGAGGGTGGGTGAAACAATATAATTATACGAAACTATGGATGCGTTTTAAATTTTTTACTGAAATTACTAAAAAGCTCCAAATACGTGCAAAACACAATTTTTATTGAAACGTGGCTGGAACTTTCGCTCATGAAATATTTCGTCCTTTCTCCGAAAGAGGGGGGAGAGGAGATGTCAATCTATAACCCTGCCAGCACATGTTTTAAAAACTATATATGTGTTTCACTACAACTATGGTTTAAAAGGCACGTAATATTGATATGAATATGAAACACTTAACACAATTACTTATGCATAAACAAACTTATCAGTAAAAAAATCAGTATATTTATTATTATTTTATTATTATCAGTAAACCTACTAGAGACTGGTTTTGAGTTAATGAGTAAGTCGTTAGACTATAAACGAATATATATATATAAACAAACCCAGTGAAACTATACGTACCGGATAGGATTAATGAAAGAACCTTAAGAAAGGTTAATTCCTTGCAAGTAACAGAAGAGTAATCAATCTCTGTCGTTTTCTCGCTTTGGAAAGGTGTTCGTTTTTATATGTGGGTCTTTTTGCAGGCTATTCTGATCATACCTCTGCGATGTATTAAACAGCTAAACTCACCATTCAATTTTCTCGTAGTGTTGACCAAATACAGCGAAACTTTGTTTCGGCTTGTTTCTTTAACTGGAAAGTCCACGCCATTGAAGAACCAACACAATAACAGGGAAGCCTAGGATACTTCTTAAAGATCATTTATCTTCGACGTGGTTGAAGCAAAACTATGTACGAACTCCCAAAGAAATCTTTAAACATGGTTGGATCAAAGAAACTTTCCTTACATACGAACATGCTGACTAAATGAAGCGAACTGAATGTTCGAACTAATGAACACGAACTGTTGTCATTGAAATGAAACGAACTGTTGTCATCTGAAAACTGAGAAAAAGGGATGTGATACGTTGATATGTTCGGCAAAGCTCAGATGCCTCACAGACAATCTCAGAAACAACGCAAATATATGGATAACAGTGCTTTAAATGAGCGCTATTTTCAAGTAGCACAAATGCTTCACAAACCGGCGCATTCTGTGGAGGTCGACCCAAGATCTGTGCAACCAAGCACTGAGTCATTTCTGCAACAGTCTGTGCACCACGTAAGTCTCGTCAGACAGAATAACCTATCAAATACTTCTGCTCAATTTTCTGATCAGCCAAAGCCTGCAGAAAATCTCACACACCAAAATTAACACCTTTCCAAAGCGAGAAAACGACAGAGACTTACTGCATATTGCTTTACTGTTATTTGAGACCGTATCGCTACGTGTTCCAACTTGAACACACTGCTCCGTGCCGTCGAAAAGTCGCTGTATTACCAAAGATCATGCATTAACATCTTACGAAAGCTGCATATTATTGGCGACCGCAATCCACGAATTAAATGATCCACCCTCGTATATATTATATTTAACATTTATACCTATTTATAATTTCATCTTTTGCTTGTACGTTTCAGCTTTATGCTACTTGTTTCACATTATAACACTTATTTTTCTTGTTATTTGAATGCTCTATGCATAAATATCACATTATATATAGAGTTGTGGCCGAGTGGCTAGCGCGCTTGGCTACTGATTTAAGGGACCTGGGCTCGAGCCCCGGGTAAGGCATGGATGTATGTGTCGTTTTTCTGCAGAGGTCCTGCCATCCTCTCAGATCTTCTCTGTGGCATATAAACTGACAGGCTCCTGTCGGACCTCTGTGGCAAGCAGCTGCTTGAGGGGGTATTTATTTATTAATTTATTATTATTTTATATGTAATAGGAGATTCTTTCATAGTTTCAGTCCTTTGCTTTCCCCTTTGTATTTCTTTGTCTTTTGTCACTGAGTCTTATCATATTTGATGATGCAGCTATCTTACAAAATTGTCCTCGTCTTTCACATGTTGGACAATAATTTTTATACCGATGTTAATTTTCCTTACTTTCACATAAAAATATTGATATCTATTATAAAATTGAAGGAAATGAAACATTGATTATAACAGTGCCTGTTTTAAGGAAAATTTAGATAGGTACAAACACACGTTCATATCAGAGAAAATAAACATATATTTTTTATTGCAAAAATAACACTTCACATATAAAAAAGGTGCACTACAAATCACATGTGTTTTGATCACAAAATATTAAATTGTACGCTATAAAATAGGCGGAGACATAATATGCACAAACAAGTAAATAATAAGTAAAATTATGTTGATCAAACGAAATATTCTCTCACTAAAATAATTTTGTTTTCTTCTTTGGCACGATATCGTTGTCTCTGTTTCCTTTTGTAATTCAATTGATTCTGAATTGACTCATTTCTAATATTGGTGGTTTATAATATTGGTTAGCTATAAAAGTTAGAAAATGGGAATCAAATGTTAATTATTAATCACAAGCTTTTAGCTGCATTATCTTCTGAGAAATATTTATCCTCTTATAAGTATTACAGTTATTTTGAATTGCAAAATAATCGTAATGCATAAATTTCTTACTAAACATTGTCTTCTGTAATCGCACAAATATATCAGAGTTGGATGTTAAAATAGGCCCTGGGTGATATAATGTTTCGTTTAGATGATAAAAATTATAAAATGGAAATCTAATGCTAATTATTAAATGATCATTCTCAGATAATCTCAGAAAAGTTTATCCTCTTATAATCGGAATAACTTAAAAATATATATATGTACAAATGCATTATTAGGTGTTATGAAAACGTATTGTTACGTGTTATGAATTCCTGTCAAAACAGCTGGTCAAAAAAATTGCAAATATGTGAAAAAAAGATTTTCAAAGCATGTAAGGGGATTGAATAGTTTTGTTAAGGTGGGTACCATTTGCAACATTACAGATCTTGGAAAAAACAAATCTATCGACCCAGATATCTCCTTGTAAATATCTAAGATATTTATATAAGGAACTAAAGATTCAATAAACGTATAAATCTTACAAGAGTTACTACAAAACATACTAGCAAAACAAAGAATGAAGTGTATATTATTACGACAGATGAACGAGCAATAATGAAACCGTGATGTGATATTTCGTCTTGATGCTCGTGTGAACTACATCATGAGAATTACATCACCAACCACTTCTAACGAACTTAACTTGAAAAAAAAGAATAAGTTGTAATTAAGAGGAATTAGAGTGTGAAGAAAACGTAGTTTATCTTTGTGCCCTAAAGTATAGAAATGGATTTATTTGGTGTGTTCGCGAGAGGTTAAATAAGTTTATTAGTGTTGATCCTGTTAGCGGACTGGTAAGAAAAAGAAGGATGCTGAGTACACTTAAAGATGTGGCTGAGGAGGTTATATGTTAGTCGAACAAGCAGAGCTGATCTCAACTTTTCTGTAGGAAGAGTTCATCAATTGATGCAATATTAAGTTTGTTCAGGAATTGGTAAGGTTATTCTTTATAGATTGCAGGTTTGTTTACAGACATGATTGTGCCACTTATCGACTATTGTAAAAACCTTATTTTCTCTTTGTAGGAATAGTAAAAAGGGGCTTTGTTCTTCTGAAGGTTTATTTTTACACTGAGGAAGATTGGTGTTGGTTGACTTTAGTTTATATAAATGTTTTTATTCATACTTTTATAATAGATTACATTATTTTAGAATTATAATTATTAAATGCTGTTTTTGAACTCACGCTCAGTTTTCACCCTTTTAATTCATATCAATATGACTTTTGTTCGCAAAGAATGTGCTAAATGGCCAGGTCATAAGAATTCCTAGGGCTCAGAGAAGGTTGGGGAAGAGGATCTAATTTATAGCTGCTCCGAGTGATCAGCGCGCTTCGCTACCTGGGTTCGAGCCCCGGGTAAGGCATGGATTTTTGTATTGCTTTTCTGCTGACATCCTGCCATCCTTTCAGACCTTGTATTGTGGCGTACAAATTATATCTTTGTTGGTATTTATTGAGCATATAACTGACAGGCTGCTGTCAGTTTATACGCTCAATAAATACCTTAATAAATAACCTTACCTTAGTAATACCACCCTAATAAAACTAATAATACGCTTAATAAATACCCACTCAAGCAGCTGCTTGAGGGAGTATTTATTGAGCATTATTTTTTATTAATAAATACCCCTTAAACAGATGCTTGAGGGTTTTTTATTTTCTTTTATTTAGGAGAACAGATGGATGTCTTTCGTCGAGACCATCCAGCGTGTTCTTTAACGCACAATGGCTCTGGCTCTCTTACACACCAGCCCACGGTTTAACCTCACATACGACGGACGGCGAACTTCCGAACTCCACGGTGTTTCTTTTCTCGCCGATTCAGGATGGGAGTTAGCGACGAAAATACTCAAAGCTGCCAGTTTAAACTAGAATCTGAAAAAAATCGGAATATGAGATTGGAGCGCTGCTGACTGGGTCAACCCCCTCCCCTAAGTGCATATGAAATCGTAACAGACATCATTTGCTGATTAAACCATCTATAAATAAATAATTTTAAATTTTGAACGATATCCGTAAAAATTACCAACAACAGCCAAAAGTGAATGTGTTAGGATAAGAACTATTGCCTAATGTACATGGCAGAAACGACTTATAATTAGGTGTGGAGAGAAATAACAAAACATGATTAAAATTGACATAAAACATTTTATGTCATAGAAATCTCCAAATTGTCGAAGGTCATATTGGGACCCTGACTCATTTAAATCTTTACCAAAGTCAACTCATAAAACATAAATTCAATTTCGGATAAATTAAAATCTATTATTTTTGTTTTATTTTATTTGTTTGATTGTTTTGAAAGAAAATCGGGTGTTTTTTAGACAATAGAGGGAAGTTATTTTTAGAGATGATTTTCACATAGAATTCTTCATTTTCAGCATCTATGAGCAAATGACGTTAATTATTTTATTATACATGCAATAACATAGTGAGAAGGCAAATGTGAAAAATCAATCCCCCCATCCGCATCCCGGACTTGAACTCCTGACCTCCGGGTTACGCCTGGTGTAATGGGTGGATTTTTTCCCGCAGTTTCCTTGTTATTATGAAATTGACTATCGCTATAGTGAGATTAATTCTTTCCTAATAAAACGTAGTTCGTTAATATCCTGAAAACTTGTTTGTCGTATTCATTCGAAAGAGAAAAATCTTTCCATCTGTTTGTAGGATTTCAGAATAATATATTTTACGGTCATTTGTTAAACCCTTAAAAGAAACAAACGTAAGACTGTAATGGTAGTAGAAGTTATTACACGGAAATATAATACATAATTGATAACAAGAATGTTTTAGTTTTATATTTCGCGTTAAACCGTAACCCAAAAGCATGATCTCAGAGTTTCACATCTCTTTCCTCAGCTCAAATTATGTGCTTCGTAAAACCTTTTGGGATCTTCCGACTTTGTTTCTCTCATTCAAAATTAATTCTGACGAAAAACAAAAGTCCTTTCTCACAATGATTATTGTTATTTCTCTCCACACCTAATTATAAGTCGTTTCTGCCATGTACATTAGGCAATAGTTATCCTAACACATTCACTTTTGGCTGTTGTTGGTAATTTTTACGGATATCGTTCAAAACATGATAATTTCCTTAAACAACTACTCTCCTCTTGGCTTTAAAAGTAAAGTTCTCCAACTTTTCAACATCGTTTAAATATTTATACGATGCATTAATTTCCTTGTGCTGTGGAGTCCAGTTGGGAGCAATGAGTTATCAAGCTGCAAAACTTTTCGAAAACGTATAAAATTCTAGCGTTTAAATGTTTAATTCCTTGTGAAGTATCGCATAATCTCGAAGCATTCGCAGCTCGTGAATTGCCTCATAAAATATTCAGAGCTATTTTCATCGCTACAAATGAATCATTATCTCTGCAGGCAGTGTCGTTAACACTATCCTTTCCCACAGCGAACACTTGAGGTTCAGTGAGTGTGCCTTGTCCTCGGAAGAAAGAAGAGGATGGTGGTCATACAAACTTAATGAGCCGTAGAGAATATGAATTTCTAGATAAGATTTTATGAAGCTCCGTCTTCTGTAAATAGCAGAAATTCTGGCAAGCCACTGAATGCATGACGCGTTTAGAACATTGCCCTGGAGATACTAGGTTTATCACAATTAGAAACAAGCTGCGGTATGTTTAGAAAACAAAGGTTTGTTTTTTTTTTTGCAAGACTGTGTTTTCCTTTTTCGTTTCCAACCTTTATTTTCCTTCCTAAAATAATCCTACATATTTCCGAATATCTTGTAAAGTACTTTTTGTAACACGTACCGCAAAATGCAATAATTTATTTGGAGATTTATACAATAAATATGTGTGTACGAATTATACATGTGTTTGTATAGTGTTTTTGGAAGTAAAGGCACTATTTTAATGGCATTAAAGAGAAAGAATTATGTAAATAGAGATTCTTGTTCATGCATTAGTGGTGAATGATTTACAAAACTCCCTCCTAAAGTAATTTCTTTCCGTGGAGTTTTGAGAAGAGTCACTCGGTATAATACAACACAGAGATAACTGAAATGAACTAGGCTCTTACAAAGGAAGAAAGCATATATATATGCACAGTCGTATCAGAATAATATGACCACCTACCATACATATACTGTGGTAGGTGGTCATATTATTCTAATACGACTGTGTGTATATATATATATATCACAAAGAAAATGATATAATCATCTGGACTAACTGTGAAAATAATCGTGCTAAACACTGAACTACCGAGAAAGTCGTTTTCCAAATTTCGTAATTTACAAAAGAATAGTCTAATTTAGTAGATTCATAGAATGTGATACAATTCATTATTCAAAATCAATTTGTTTTCAGGCACATTATTTCGGACAGTAGTTTCGCAGGAAGGAAATTAGAAGTCTAAATTTTAGGGTAAAATGAGGAATGATATATAGTAACATATTTGCTTAACATTTTTTTTGAACAATTTCTACACGTGGAGATACTTCGGTGTATATTTCTCAACTATTTCATAGTGATTTGATGATAATTCTTTCTAACTAAGTAATTTATTTTATTTTTCTACCGGAATTTCAATTAGCCTGTTATGAATTCTTCGTATCTAATTCTTTAGTGAAAGTTGTTTAGTGAACGAAATGTGCAATATACTCTTAATATCTTTTTAACCAGAAAGAAGCTTCAAATGTTCCAGATAGTTGTTTTTAGTTGATATATATATATACGTGGACATTTATATGATTTTATAGTAGCAGCTGGCAACAATTTTGAAATGATCAAATGCGATGCCTATGAAATAGTTGAGGTCCATGAACTATTTTTCTCATAAAAGGTAAAAACCAGGAAGTTATAGCTTTATGTTTTTATTATCCAATTAACTACAACCAATAGCACACTGCAACCAACAAATTATGACGTTTATCTAAAAAATCTATAATAACATGTCTCTCTGTGTGTGTGTCTATGGCAGCTATAACTCATCTGCAAATCATAGTAGACGCTTCAAATTTCCGCAGAATATTTCTGGTTGTTGTCCGGGTTGCAGGGCTAAAATTCAAGTCGAAAGTCTAAAACGGGGAGATTGCTAGAAGCAAAAATATTTATCATGCGATTCCTACGTGAAACAATAATCGCTTTCAAATTTATTGTTGCCATTTAGTGTTCCCTACTATGAATGTTAGAATCATAATAACATTTAAATCTGCTGCCGTTGTCAGATCCCCACATTTCCAAAGGAATAATTATATCAATGCTTCCCATTGCAGCTAGGGACCTGATGTTTTAGCCCAACACGGGATCAGGCAGAGAGAACAAGCGTAAGATATTTGGGACAATTCGGCCAAGTAAATCGGGAACCACAGAATATCAAAATATGTCGAAAAAAAAACTTAATAATTTGCGACGAAGCCACAGGTTATGAAAGCAAGCGCCTCTGACGTCAACAACGCTGCGCAATACTTTGTGTTGAATAGGTGCTAAAGGGTCGAGGTTGAGGGAGGTATTTACAAACCTATTCCTTTGCAATGAAAATAAGAATATACAGATTAAAATGGAAACTAGAGCAGCGATATTTGTATGGAAACGAAGCCACGGACTATAAAAGAGAGCGTTGACGTCAACCTAAGATCATACACGGGGTGGTACTGACAAAACTAACCTTTAGTGCAATGAAAATAAGAATATACAGATTAAAAGCGAGACCCATGCAGCTCCTAGTGTCTTCAGCTAAATTAGAAAGGCAACGCATAGTGTCTTCAGAAAAATTTAGAAATAAATTGCCAAATCTTGTTTAAGGCTGAATGGACAAATGAATATTACACGCTAATTTTCAAATGATCGAATGCAAAGTATACGAAACAATTAAGGTCCATGACTTATTTTTATCATAAAATTTAAGCCACTAGACTACAGCTTTTTTTGCTCCACTGAGATTGCTCTTATTGGATGAGAATATTCTTTCATTTGTTTAAATAAAGTATTTAGTTAAAGTCAATTTCGGTCATATATAAATTTTTGTCTTTCTTTATCGAATTAATTAATTAATTAATTAATTAACAATTTTTCTGAAACTTCATTAACCCGCATCATTTGATCGTATCTGAACTGCGATTTTTTCTTCTTCTATTGAATAGGTCGGCCAAGAAGTTGATAATATTTTGAGCATCTTTTCTCAATTATTTATATTTGAAGCTCAAGAAATTTTCCAATGGAAATTACAGAACCGAAAGATGATTGCACGCAGAGAAGATGTCTTTCCGGACGAAATCTAAACCAGCCATTCGCTATTGTTATTGTAACAACAGATTCTTTATGAAAGCCAAAAGAGAGGAATTTGAAAGAAACTATCCTGTGCTTAATTAAGACGTGGCGGCAGTCAGCAACATATTTCAAATAATACTGAGGGTTTGTTCGAAGTCCCCATGTGATTACACAGCAAACATGCAATTTGAAAAGCTCCAGAAATAATGAAGTGCAGAGACATTCGACATTGAACAGTAAAAGTTATTGAAAGAGAGATGGAAATTTGTTTGTGGAATGAATTCTAAAGTTATTTATGCATATAAGTTTTTTCTTTAATTTTTTTTTCTTCCGCATGGTCTTCTAATTTTGAACTTGTTTACTGTTTTCCCGTTTTCTCTTTGGAATTTTCTTACGTGCTGTATAATTATAAATGGATTAAATATATATATATACAGAACTCGATTCACATACTTTGTAAATTATTTAACTCTCAAGAGTTGGAATTAATTATTGACAGAGTTATCTCAAATATTCATTTCGATATATCTTGAATTCAACATTCTAATTCTCAAAATACTTCAAATTCGGCGCAGTTTTCTGTTCATTAATGCAGTTATATTTCTGTTTCAGAGATCATATTTAGTACATTGGATCGATATTTGATGTCATCGTATATTTGACTTCAGATTTATTTGTAACTAGCTGAAGGCACATGGATCATATTTAGTTTTATCTCTGGACAGCACTTTTTTTGCACACAGTGGGCTAATGGCGCATCGGGTCGTAATCATAGATTCAGTCAAGGTCTCAGAGATGTTAAGATCTCAGAGATGATTGAGGGAAGTGGACCCACTTCACAGCCGTTAGGAAGCAGAAGCTACCTGTCAAAGCCATCCAGTGTGTTCTTTAACGAGTACAGGATACCTGTCCATCCAAACGGAGAGCGGCTTTCTAAGTCTGTCGGTGCCCACATTGTAACCGACGGCAAGATGTGGGTTTAGCGGAGATAAATCTCAATGCTGGTACAGGTGGGACTCGAACCTGGGAACTGCAGATTATGACCCTGATGCGCGACCGAATGAGCCAACCTCTCCCCAATATATTTAGTACGAGATACTGGAAAACTATTCATAGTTCTAATTCAGCACAATGAATAAATGTTATGAAGATATTATTCTATGTTTCTACAACACATCAGCAATAAAATTGGCAAATTATCAAAAAATATATTTTAACTTTACGGTAACTGTTAACACTATATTTCACTTCAGTACCTATTAGTAACCAATTAACCTTGCGCAGAATTTAGCAATTAACTCCCAAACAGTGTTAGAATTCTGAACATCAATGTAAGGAAAAACATTTTCCACATTCCTGTCTTACACCCTCAATTATTTGTCTGCACTATGGAACAGGTGCTACACACAAAAAAATATTCCTTAATTGATAAAACCATCTTGAAATATCGCAATAGGGATTAAAAACCAAGTTTGGGTTGCGAAATATCTACATATAATGGGTGAACTGAGAAAATTCACAAACACTCCAAGTGCTCAAAGCTTGGGCTGGGTCGGGATGAATGAAAATATAAAAGTAATAAGAGGAGTGACTCGAATATGGAAGCATCATTATACAAAACCTGCTGCTGTACCGAGTGAGCCAACCCTCCAAAGTAATACCTGTGCATGCGTCATGACCGCTTTCTATCTCTACGATATTATTTACTGCAAATTAAAGAATATCGTGGTAGTAAAGGGAAATTTACTATTGATTGATTTTGATTGATTGATTTGCGACATATAGGACAGAGAAGAATCCTAGAAGCTACTCCTACCTTTTACAGGCCTTCTCATACAAGGATATGCCCCACTAAGACCGAAGTCACTGCTGACCACTGCCTTAATTAAAGCTGACACAACACACGAAGTTTGCCTTGCTGGAACAGTCGCTAGCTACCTAACCACTATGCCAGTTAAGGCTTTTAGATGAAACTTGGGGCCACAGGACTCTTTTCAAATGCAAGTGGCAAGTATAAGGCATACCTTAGTTGATAACCGTCTGTTGTTAATAAACCTAACCGGCAAAAATTAAAGAAATAAATTAATTAATTAATTTAATTAAAGTATATAGTGGGAGTAAAAGAAAATTTTATATTTAGATGAATCTTGGGGCCACAGAGAATTGGCACTTAGGGAATTTAGAAACTTGGGGCCATTTACAAAAATTCAAATCAAATCAGAGAAATGGGAACTTAGGAAATTAGGGAAACGGGGCTATTTAGAAAAATTCGGCCCTAGAGTTTCTAAAGTGTGGCAGTCTGTTTAATAAGTGAAGAAATTTTTAATTTATATTTGTTGACTTACAAAACAGCAGTGGTGACGACACTGTAATCAGTAAGATATTATATAGCGATTTCCAGCCAATAGCGGACTGAAATAGATTTTCATTTTAAGTTAAATTCGTTCAAATGTTTCAGTGATAGTATTAGGATTCATATTTTATCACAAACCTCTAAATAACTGAACACTGATGTTTATTTAGCAATGGAGATGTAAGGTCTTAAATCTTTTTGTTTATCCCCATGTTTGGTATGTGATTAAAAATAAGGCCTCAAAATGTAACCAATAGCAGCTACTTTTCTGCACATTGATACTAGGAAAGGCTTGCTTGTGTCGTACGGCAGTTGATGTTAGGTCTCAGCTTAGGTGGACAGGAATATAGATATCGGGAAATTTATAAATTGTTATCATTATATAATCCATAGTGGTCTGACTCTGATACGGATTGAGGACCAGCCAGATTAATCTCGATAATCGACATGCTCCATAGAACAGTGGTCTTCAAACTCTTAATATTCATGGAACCTTTGTGACTGTGGCGGGGGTGGCCTAGTCGGTAGCGCGCCAGGCTCATAATCTGTAGTTCCCAGGTTCGAGTCCCAGCGTTGAGATTTATCTCCGCAAAATTCCCCGCCCTGCCCACGGTCAGTAGGGGGCACCGATGGCCTTAGAAAGGCCGCCGTCCGTCGGATGGGACGTTAAGCCGTGGCCCCGTGTGCGGGAGAGCCATACCCTGCGCACGTTAAAGAACGCACTGGATGGCCTTGACGGGAGACTACCATCTGTCTCCCAACAGCTGTTCCAGTGGGTCCCTTCCCCCAACCTTCTCTGAGCCTTCGGGGTCCATGTGACCTGGTCATTTAGCCCATGGTGTGCAAAAAAGTGCCGCTCAGAGGTAAAACAACCCAACCCACAACCTTTGTGACTAAATTAAATTTATCTCGGAACCCCTATGCAGGTAAATGTGACAATACGCTTTATGGCATTATGCCGGCATATGTCAAAAGCATCTATGCCACGCAGTGAGATCGGCAAATGTATCTGCCTCACGGTGTACAATAGCACGTCATTCATAGAGTTGTGATTCGTTAGATATTCCACAGCGTTTAAATTAAAGTCTACTTTCCAGGTTGCAGAAATGAAATACATCTTTTCGAAATGTAACCTCTTGTTTATAAACATGTAATATTTGTACAAATTTGTGCATGATTCTGATTACTATTGCTATATTCGTGAGCCTTTTGCGAAACCCTTGAAAATTTTCTGTGGAATCCTTGAAAACGGCCTGCGGCAAACGGCTTGAAAATGGTTTGCAGAACCTGGAAAATGCCATGCGGAACCCTTAAAAATTGGCTGCAGAACCCCAAAAAATTGGCTGCGAAACCCGGGGTTCTGCGTAACATAATTTGAATACCACTGCTACAGAATAGCAAAATTTAAATTGGCGCTCGACCGAACAGCTGACTGCTTAATAGTTGGTTATAATAGTTGGGCCAGACACCGAGTAGTAAAAGTTGTGCCTTTGATATTCCACAGAACAAAAGGAACTTTCATATTTATAAAGATTAAAATAATACATTAAGATAATCGCACTTCAATGACTACCAGTATTTGATGTGCTCCTGGTGAAATGACCCCTTTTTATCTCATTTTCTCAGAGGAGTGTGGGAAATTCAACTTTTTAAATTTCAGAAATAGGAAACAAATACTTTTTATGCTGTATAATTACTAATAAAATACTATTTACATTTTGCCACTCATCCATTAGTTCAAATTAAAACTTTTAGAGAGAGAAAAAGTAGGTAACGGAAAAACTTCATTCTTTTTGAAAATGAGATTCCCATATGCGCCAAAGCCCATATACGCTCTTCTAGTTTCAGCAAGAAATTGGTATTCAAGTCATATGAAATATGTATTATAGCAGACTTGTATTCAACTACTCACCGTTAAAATTCCTATATTTGCTTCGTTTCAAAAGACATTTACATTTCGCATTTAAGAAACTTCTACTTTTTCTTCAAAGAAAGAGACTTAAAAACATGTTTTAATATGTACATAACAATACACATCTGATCAGCAGCGTACATCTCATTACGTATGTAGAAATAAAGTATTAAGTTAATCCTTTTTCGTAAATATCATTAGACCTCGTCGGTGCTCACAGTGATGCCTGTTCTCCAGATTATTTTCATTTCTAAACTTCAGCATGAACTGCAGCACATGACAAAGGGAACGAAAGTAGCTCTCGTATCCATTTATAAATTTATAACCGTCGTGTACGTCTTATTTGCTCTCATGTTTGCAGTGTCCCCTAAGGTCGAGAAACTTACAAAAAATTAAAACAAAAAGTTCAAAGACGAAACTCCAAACAACTTTTCCATTTTCGGAATGTGTGCCCGTTCTCGGGATTTGTTTTCAAAATAAACCGTTTATTTTCATTTCTAAAAAACAGTAAGAAAAATGTTACTTTTTTTAACTAATTGTGATTGGGTTGATTGTGACTGACAGTGAGTTCAATGCACGTGACTAGACACTGTTAAACTGGATGTTATTGGTTTGAAACGAGTTCAGTGCATTTGAATAGATACTGTAAAATTAAATAATAATGTTATTGGTTTTGCACTGAGGTCAATGCATTTGAATATGTACTACGAAATTGAAAAGATATTGATAGTTTTCTGGGAGTTCAGTGCATATCAATAGGCACAACCAAATTAAATAAGACTGACGTGCAAGTCGGTGTTACTTGAAAATCTGTCATATTTTAGTTTCAAGCATTTATAAAATAATTAATAAATAGAACCAAGTAATTCTATCATTGTAATTTGATGACTTCTGATATACCGTATGCTGCTCTATTATTATTATAAGATATGAGTGTTATACGTTTAGTTTTCTTACAGATCTGCTTTTATTTTAATAAATTTTTTATTTTACGTTACTATTTCAAACTTTTGATTTTAACTATTAGTTCAATTCACTGCTTCATTTGTTACTGTTTTTTTTTTTTCTTACAAAACTTTTATATCGATCTTTCCTTTTTTTTTATCTTTGCTTTTCCTGTTTCATTATTTACGTTCAACTTTATACTTAAGTAATTGAAAAGTTGATAATAATTTGAATACATTAACAATATTTTATATGGCTAGTTTAATAAAGACACGATTGAGAAAAATAACTTTACTCTAATTAGGACGATAATCAACACTGAAAATGTTCAACACTGAATTTTCATACTTGTAACGATATCACATTTTAAAACCAAAATCCTTTCGCTCAAATAAAGAAAAAACAAGAAGTAAAATTTTAAAGTTTTATGCCTAATTAACGTTATGCAAAAACTGTAGCTCCGGAAAAACGTGTTTGAAACTCTATATTACACAGTTTGGTTAATCCTCCGTAGCGCAAGACTGTTTAAGGAATTTTTTGTATAAAAAATATGAAAATGTTTTAATAATTAATTATCAAAATATACAACTTATCTCAAAACCTTTTAGGTTAAAACGTTAAATTTTAGTAAATTATTCAGAATTGGGTTTTAAAAATACATTTATTCCTTATAGTGGAATTATAACTTTTATCATACTTTTAAGTAGCAGAGATCTCGCATTCAAAGACTGTTATAAGCAACACTTGTAAAAATCACTTCTTCATGAAATATTATTCATTTTCCTCTATGCAGATCACCATGTTTCTACACCGCCAAGAATCACCTTCAGCCGTCCCTATGTTCGAGCAGCTGCAGGAAGCACAGCAGAGTTGGTCTGTGCTGGTCAAGGCAATCCGACACCAACATACCTGTAAGTGGTTCCTTTATATTTCTAAAGTCTCTCGGCAATGCCCAGCTTCTCTCTGCAAAACCAGAAATGCACACATGCGTTTAATTATTAAAATTTATACAGGTATACAATACTTTTCCTAGATTTTTTTAATTCAATCAAAAGTCCCTTCAGTTTCTAAAGTTTGTAAGTAATAAAAAAAAAGTTGCTATACAAAAAAGGTTTGTGGGCTATGTTCAATTTCTCTCTGCGAAAGTAGAGATCCACCTATACTTTATATCTGATCTTGAAGAAATTATACATTTCCCTTAAAATAAACAAGACAAAGAAAGGGTTAGACTATACAGATCTATAAACCATTGTTATAATCATCCAAAAAATATCCATGAATATGTTGAAGAAAGAAAAGCACTCCAAAAATATAAAAAAAACCCTCCAATATAAAAATATTTTCAGGAGATAAAATATCTAAAAAATTATTCTTTCCAATAAATAATTTGAAGATAAAAGGTCAAAAATAATCAAAGATAGCAAATGCATTTATTTAAAAAAGGATCCAACTATGATGTAGTTAGCCTTTATCCAAACCTACTAGAGATAAAGCGATTAAACTTCTAAGAAATCAAGCTAAATCTTCAAATAAACATCAACCAAACCAAATCAAAGTAATAATCGATGCCTTGCATTTAATAACGAATAACAATTACTTTATATCTAATAATATAATATATCAACAAACTAAACGCACTGCAACGGGTTCACCTTTATCAGGACTTTTATCTAACATAATTATGCAAGACATTAAACATCAAATAATAGCTAAAAGAGACTTGAGACCACTACTGTAGAAATGTTACATTGACGATATATTTGGTGTTTGGTAATATTCTACAGCTGCCTTAAATGACTTTCTCATAGAATTAAATCAGTCCTACAGATCAGTAAAGTTTACTGTTACCTATGAAAATAACAAAACAATTTCTTTTCTGGATATATCAATTCATCGTACCACAGTCTATATAAAACCATCATTTATCAACAACTTAATACCTTTCAATTCTCCTCACAACATATCTTCATTTATCTCTACCATGGCTTCATTGGGCGGGGGTGGCTCAGTCGGTAGCGCGCCAGGCTCGTAATCTGTAGTTCCCAGGTTCGAGTCCCAGCTGGGTCAGCGTTGAGATTTATCTCCGCAAAATTCCCCGCCCTGCCCACGGTCAGTAGGGGACACCGATGGGCTTCGAAAGGCCGCCGTCCGTCGGATGGGACGTTAAGCCGTGGCCCCGTGTGCGGGAGAGCCATACCCTGTGCACGTTAAAGAACACACTGGATGGCCTTGACGGGAGGCTACCATCTGTCTCCCAACAGCTGTTCCAGTGGGTCCCCTCCCCCAACCTTCTCTGAATCTTCGGGGTCCATGTGACCTGGCCATTTAGCCCATGGTGTGCAAAAAAGTGCCGCTCAGAGGTAAAACAACCCAACCATGGCTTCATTATTCTACAGAACCTATAAAAGCTGCAACAGCAAGTATTTTTTGAATAAAAAACTTTCCTCTGTATATTCTCTATGTCAAGATGCAGGATATCCTCAGCAGTTCCTAAAGATAATTCACATCTCCATCAGAAATAAAATCAATAACTTCCGTCTTCAAGAGAACTCTTCTCAAAATTTAAAATACACCTCATCCATTTTGCATTTCCCAGCCATCAAAAATACTGTGAAAAAATATAATTATAAAGTACCTACTAAATCTCCTAACCCTGTTTTATCTCTTCTAAAGCATGACAGAATTACATCTTCACTTACAGGTGATGTATATCTTGTACCCATCACTTACTCTAAAATCAGACTCTTGCAATCCTTCCAAACATCTCGGTTACATAGGACAAACCAAAAGAACTCTCCAGGAAAGAATAAAGGAACATCAAAGAAATACCAAATTAATGCAAACTACTACCCTCCTTTCATCTACAGTTATTCTTGAAGGAGCCAAATCTCTATTCAACCAAGCTTTCATCATCGAAAATCCTTCATCCATCTTCTAGTTATCGTTTACTGAAAATCTGCTATTTTTTGTCAATAAAAACTGTTGTTGTAATACCGACCAGGCCCAACTGAATCCCGTATGGAAAATTCTATTACGAAATTTTCCACAAAGTAATATGTCTTTGACAC
Organism: Ryuthela nishihirai; assembly: GCA_038380435.1. NCBI lineage: Eukaryota > Metazoa > Arthropoda > Arachnida > Araneae > Heptathelidae > Ryuthela > Ryuthela nishihirai. The sequence goes on along the minus strand of JAWZYU010000017.1, from coordinate 34,676,723 downwards.
ATTTATTAAACAAAAATTCATCAACCAGCTACAATTCCAACAATCACCAGCACATTTCGTGACAGCTGACCGTGAATATCATTCTGCATGACTCGTGCCTCATATCTCTGTACAGCTATAATTTGAAGCAGAAGTTACAACTTTGAAACTTACCTACGTTTTATAATTTATTTCTTGTTATTGTATGTCTGATGAAGTCCTAATAGTTAGGAAGAAATCGATCACATCCTTTATATATTCTGTTGCCCTATTTGAAAATCATCTTATCTTTTAATTCTACATCTTCAAGCTTAGTGTACAAAAATTGGTAAGTATAAACTTCTAAAAAAAGTTGTTTAGCCTTCCTATTATTCAATCTACTACGTTATTCAACAAGAGACTGTGCAACATCGACAGATAGACCAACTATATTGAAACAAACAAAGGGACTATCGTATATTTTTGACCAATTTTTTTCACTGAGATATATTAGTATTATATGATTTATAGAATTACATATTACTTTGTTTAGATTTTATTATTATTATTATTATTAATCACACACAGTCAGGGCCGGATTAACGCCAACTGATGCCCTAAGCATAGGCCAACAATGGTGCCTCCCTTGGCCTTCCACTGCTTAACTGACAAGATATTAAGACTCAATAAGTGCTGAAGGTGAAATAAGAGATTGAAAATTCAGTTTTCTTGCAGACTCCACAATTATATTAAATAAAAAGGTTTTTTTTTAAATTTTACTTAACACTAAATAGCAGTAAGCAATATAAGCAAATTATTTACTTATAACTAGGGCAACAGAAAAAAGACACAAATTTTCAACACTGTTTTATGAATTTCTTAATTAAATTGTTATAAGGGAAAAAATACAAATACAAAAATTTATTGAAAACAATTTTTAATCACCCTCCCAAAGAACTCTGTGGTCCCCCCTTCCCTTAGTGCCCTAAGCACGTGTTTATTTTGGTTAATTTATTGTTAATCCGGCGCTGCATATAGATCTCTTTTAAAAATTTTGCCCTATGTTCAGATTCTCTCTACGGAACTAGAGATGCATTGTGCGTTGAATGATTAAATTTTACAGACCTATATAATACTTTGCTTCGTTTTTCTTAGGTATTATTATTAAATAATTATTAAGATGGAGTACCTTTCTATTTCTAAGTTTTTGGACTATGTTTAGCTTCTCTCTGTAAAACTAGATGTGTAACATGCGTTGAATGATGAAAATTTATAGAGGCATTTTCATGAAAGTCGTCATTTCATAAAATCTCTACATGGCGAGTACTTTTATGTTACAAAAACTCAAGTTACACATTTGCAGGCACACAAATGCAAAAAGAAATATGCCTAAACATTATTATGAAATTTAAAAGAAGGAGGACAAGCACATTTTACAGTCCTCAAGCTCAGTCCACCAAGCTCGTAATCTGCAGTTTCCAATTTTAAGTCTCAGATGTGCCAGTGTTGAAGGGAGGCTTCCATCCACATCCTAACAGATAACCACTGCATTCCCTTTCCCAACTTTCTTTGAGCCCGTGGTGCCTTTGTCACCTGTCATTTAGTCCATTATGTGCAACAAAGAACCACTCAGAGGTGAAACAACACAACTGAACAACTTCACACAAATAAAATATTCTAAGCGGTATTGATATTATTCGAACAAATAATAATACATGATCACCTAAATTTACGCTGCCCAAACTTTCAACTTACACTGAGATGCCAGTTTCTTAGGTACACCAATGTAGTAGCGTGTTGCGCCTCCTTTGACCTTCAGAAGTCCGAATTTGTCGGGGCATGTTACTTACAAGCTGCTGGATGCGTTGTATCACGCGGAAATGATTGTGTCGTGCAGTTGCTGACAATTGGACGACGACACAATCTCGCTGCGAACAGCACTTACCACTTCATCCCAAATATGTTCGATATGGTTAAGATCTGAAGACTGTGCAGGCAACTGAACCAAGGAGAATTCGTCGGCATGTTCCTGAAACTGTTCTATGACGATACGTACCTCGCGAGCAGGTGCGTTATCATGATGAACGTCCAAGAAGAGGATAAGCTGTAGCCATGAAGGGATGAACTTGGTCAGCAATGATGTTCAAATACGCAGTGGCTTTCAGATGTCCTTCGATGAATATCAGGAGGCCTAATATGTGTCAGGAAAACATTCCTTACACAATCACACCGCCACCACCAGCCTGTACTGTTGATACCAGAGAAGATGGCTCCATGGTTTCATGTTGCTTGCGCCAAATTATGATCCTTTCATCAGCATTATGCAAAAGGAACTTTGATTCGTCCGACCAGCCCGTCTTTTTTCAGTCCTCAGCAGTCCAGTGTCGATGCTCCCGCATCCGCTAGTGATGCACTTTCATGTTCTTCGCTGACAACACAATCACTCGACATGATCGGCGGCTGTTGTAGCCCAAATGCGACAAGGGTTGATATGTGGTGCTTTCGGAGATGACCCTCTGCGCACTAATGTTTAATTCTGCTATGATTTGCCTGGTTGTGGCACTTCTGTTGGCTTGCAGGTTCTGCCAATCACCTTTGACACCTCTGATCCACAAGCTGTTCTCGTCGGCAGAATCGCTGGTATTTGCTTTTCGCTTTTCGCACCATTTCCGTAAAACTTTGAAATGTTGTGCGTGAAAAGCCCAAAAAGATAGCCATTTGGGAGATGCTAGAACCGGCACTACTAGCACTAATTATATAAAAGTCGCTCAGGTGGCTCGTTTTGCCCATTCTGATGATCAGTCGAACTCTAACTGATGCTCGAAGAGCTGGTCTGCCTGATTAATACCGCACGCCATCATTTTACCACGGTCACGTGATGTATTACGTGTGGGAATGAGCCATTTATGTGATGAGGGATGGTGTACCTATTAAACTGGTATCTCAGTGAATATTGCACCTTGGAAAATTTATAAATATATATAAACACACACAGTCTTACCAAAATATCAGAGAATTTCCATGTTATGTCAACGGGCATCTAACTTCGAAGCTCTATAACTTCCAAAATATGAATTTAATGGAATAATATGATTGATGAAAAATCAAAGAGCGTAATCAAATTCAAATCTCGATTTTTCAACAATAAACGTTCAGTATTTAAAGTGTTATGGTAGTTAGAATATTTCTCAACAGTAATGGGTAATAAGAATTCACCAAAGAAATTGATTAAAATTCAAATAATATTGTTTCAAACCATTTAATAAAATAAACATGTATTTTAGTAGTTTGCATCATGGTTATTTCAAAATTAGAGAATTATAGAGAGATTTTTATAAAACGATACAATTTAGTCTTAAATATCCCAACTTCCATAACTCGTTTAATACTGAACATATATTGTTGAATAAACTATAGTTAAAAAAAAATTGATTATGATCTTTATTTCATTTCCAGTCAGATTTTTCGATTAAATGCATGTTTTGGAAGCTATAGAGCATCGAAATTAGATTCCTATTGGCATCGGAGTGTAGTGTGCAATATACGCATTGTTTTCAGAACTACCCATAATCTTAAATGTAACTTATCATAAACGTTTACAAAAGTTCGACCCTCACTAATAACTCTTGACTGATTTACGTAAATGCATGAACCCTTATCCTGAAATCAGAGAGATATAGAGATTACAGCGCATATGTAGCATAATGCTAACCTATGAAGTACCAGGATTCAATATCTCATAGCCTTCTCCATCTGAAGGTGTCCACGATGGACCAATAATGAATCAACAAAAGGTGAGCCCCTACGGGCGGTAAAATTAGACAGACTACAATGCTATCATTTCTTAAATATCAACTCGTACTTCGAGAATAATCTCCCGATTTATCGAGTTGCAGTTTTAAAAATGTGCACGCGTTTCTCGAATCACAGCGGCGAAAATAAAGTTTTTGAAAATTACTCTCTGGAAGTGCTAGAATATAGCAATATAAAATTGAAACTCCGTAGCCAGTAGTGGCATAGCGTATGAACTAGTCTGGAGACCTCAAAACTGGTCATCTGACGTTTCAACATTTTTATGAGACTAGATAGATTCGATCTCACTTCTCTCTTGTATCATGATTGTTTTATTAGAGGAAAACCAAACAGAAAACATTACGAAACTACGATAAAATTTTCGGCCATTTTTTTACCCTTTAATTTTTTTTGCAATATGCTTATTTGCCCTGCTCAAAATAAATAAATACTGTGAACTAAATTCAGATGAAACTATTATCATTTCACATTTCCCTGGATGAATAATTAGCCTTTTGGTTGCGAAGTAAAAGGATTTGAGTTCGAGTGTTGGATAAAGCAAGTCTTTCTTACTTTTTCCTACTTGTCGCATATCTGACAGCGTTCAGATTTATCTCTGCTAAACCCACACCTCTGCCGTCCCGCGGCCGAGTGGTTAGCGCTCTTGGCTACTGATTTAAGGGACCTGGGCTCGAGCCCCGGGTAAGGCATGGATGTATATGTTGTTTCTCTGCTGAGGTCCTGCCATACTCTCAGACCTTCTACTCTGGCATATAAACTGACAGGTTCCTGTCGGACCTCTGTGGCAAGCAGCTGCTTGAGGGGGTATAAACCCACACCCAACCTTGGTCAGAAAGTGGGGACACTGATGATCATGGAAAGGTCCAAGGTAAAGTCGTGTCTCTTGTTCAGGAGAGCCATACTTAGTGGATGTTAAAGAACATGCTGGATGGTCCTGATGGGAGGATACCATCTGTCCAGTGGATCTCCTTCACCCACCCAACCTTCTTTGAGGCCATTGGGTCTTTGTAACCTGGCGATCGAGCTATTTATATGCAAAAAATGCTGTTAAACGGTAGAACAAACCAACACTTTCCTTCCTTATAGTCTCAAAGATTACTACTGAGATGCTCCTGTTAGAGCCCTGTTGTCTAGAAGCCGCTTGAGAGGTATTTATTTTTAACTGTTTTTCAAAATGACCTTGTCGTCCGTCAATCTGTAGACATTATTTTATTCTTTTAGAGATAAGTGAAAAATATTGTTTAGGTTGGATAAGAACTAATAAAGTATTAAGAGTTGCGTTTTCACAATTTCCGAATAGTTTTAATAGCACTATCTCATGGTTAAAACGTTATTTTTTTTCTGAAAAACTTTTAATTACGGTCATGCTGGAAATTTGAACTTTGGATAATACAGGCCATTGATCAAACGGTTTAAACTATTTGCAAAGATTCACATCCTTACCCCCAGCTGAGGTGGTAAAAAGCAACCCAGTTTGCTTTAAGAAATAAACGGAAATTCTTTTGTGTTGGATACATAAGAAATATTACAATTTGCATTATCTGAATCATCCTTTAGTTCAACTTTTCACGGTTAAGGGCTGCAAGACATTATATGACATTTATCTGCTCCATTGTATAAGACAGAATGAATGTCAAATTTCATCTGAATGGCTTGAACCCTTTAGGAACAGATCGCATCATAATCAACACCACGACGACCGTTGTTGTTGTTATTATTATTCATTTAGGGAGGGAGTATCCCATTCTGTCTTATACAACGGAGCAGATAAATGTCAAATTTCTTCTGAATGGCTTGAACCTCTCAGGCACAGATCGCATCATTATCATTACCACCACCACGACCGTTGTTGTTGTTGTTGTTGTTGTTGTTGTTGTTGTTGTTGTTGTTGTTGTTGTTGTTGTTGTTACTTGTTTAGTGAGGGAGTATCTCATACAACGGAGCAGATAAATGTCAAATTTCACCTGAATGGCGTGAACCCTTCAGGCACAGATCGCATCATTATCACTACCCCCCCCCCCCCACGACCGTTGTTGTTGTTGTTATTATTTATTTAGGGAGAGAGTATCTCATTCTATCTTATACAACGGAGCAGATAAATGTCAAATTTCACTTGAATGGTGTGAACCCGTCAGGCACAGATCGCATCATTATCACTACCACCATCACCGTTTTTGTTGTTGTTATTATTATTATTATTATTATTATTATTATTATTATTATTATTATTATTATTATTATTATTTAGGGCGATAGTCTCCCGTTCTGCTCTGATGCTAAAGCGCATGCAAATGCAAAATTTCATTTCGATAGCTTTAACCCTTCAGGAATTATATACAGCACGGATCACCAAATGGCACTGCTAATATACAACTCTGCTTCTCCTTCAGGGACACAAAACCTATTTCTAAAAAAAAATAACGAAAAAGAAAGCGAAAAAAACGAGATAATTATTTACGACGATATCGGACCGATAGTTTTATTATGCTTCGTATGCAAAATTAAAGTCTTAAAAAGCAGAATCTACTTTTATAATTTATTAATGGAGAGATACGAAATTCTCAAAATGTCCCATAAAAACAATAACATATCTTTCTCCTCTGCTTGGCTAGATGACTGACGGTCTACAGTTATCCATTTCAGGTTTCCACTCTCGAGGCTTTAGTAAATTGTTTCCACCCGCATGATGCGGGTGTTTTGTCTTGAATGTGGTCGAATATTTTTAGTATAATTCGTATCTTCTAGAGGCCATATAAATGTTTATGGCCATGTTGTGATCCTATTCTTATACCTCTGTCTACTCCAGAATGCATACTTACCATATTCTGTTCTCGCAAAAGTCAGTGAACACAGTCTACTAAAGTGAAGCCTAGTCTTCTTTCCTCTCCAATAGCCAAAATGGCGTACTTTTCTTTTCTGAGATGCTTATTTTTATCTTTCAGATTGGGTTTTTTTCTCACAAAGGTTATTAAAATTTTATTGTTTCCCTAAAGAATGACACTTTTCTGCTAACCATAGTTTGTCAGTAAATCAAACACCCAATATCTCTTGGCCACCCATTTGAAAATCGTCATAGATTCATGCAAAATATGTTGCATATGTTTTCATACTATATAGTTTCATGTGTTTTCAGAATAAATACGTTGCATGTGTTTTCATATAAACTATGTTGCTCTGTATTAATACAAAATACGTTGCATGTGTTTTCATACAAATATGTTGCATGTGGTTTCATATTAAACATGTTGCACATGGTTTCATACAAATATGTTGCATGTGGTTTCATACATATATATTGCATGTGGTTTCATACATATATATTGCATGTGGTTTCATACATATATATTGCATGTGGTTTCATATATATATATTGCATGTGGTTTCATACATATATATTGCATGTGGTTTCATATTGAACATTTTGCACGTGGTTTCATACAAATATTTTGAATGTGGTTTCATATTAAACATGTTGCACGTGGTTTCATACAAATATTTTGCATGTGGTTTCATATTAAACATGTTGCACGTGGTTTCATACAAATATTTTGCATGTGGTTTCATATTAAACATGTTGCACGTGGTTTCATACAAAATATATTGCATATACTTTCATACAAAATGTGTTGCATGTGTTTTCATACAAAAACTATTTTCTTTTTTGTGTTTTCAAGCAAAATATGTTGGCTATGTGTCAATATTAAAGATGTTGTTCTATTTTCATATTAAATATTTGCGTTTTCATACAAAATATGTAGCATGTGTTTCGTATTATCTCCTTTCAGTCATGAATAAATTTGACTAATGTAATAACATATGGTGAACAATGTTATTGTTATTCAAATTCAATTTTGCAAAATGACGACGATGTAGAATGTTAAGATATAAAGTTTAAAAACTAAATATTGTTTATTAATTGTAGATATATTTGAATGTCGTCTTATGGGAAACGTTTTGCATTATACACTGCCTACCAAAATGTTAGAGAATTTTCACGTTATGTCGTTCGGAATCTAATTTCAAAACCCTGTAACTTCTAAAATATGCATTTAATGGAAACATGTGAATGAAAACAATTTAAAGATCATGATCAACTATATTTAGATCTCGATTTTCAACAATATTCGTTCAATAAGTTAATATTTATGGGATCTGGAATATAGAAAAATAAATTATCTTCTTTACTAGAAATCATTCAGAATTGTGTAATAGTGAAATGCGCAAACCTCTAAAACGTATATTTATGTTATTCATTGGTTTGATGTGTGGTTACCGCTCTTGGCTATCTGATCAATAGGACTTGGGTTCGAGTCCCTGTTAAGGCATGATTCTCTCTGTTGAGTTCTCGCCTTCCTCAGAGATGTTTTGAAATTCTGAAGGAAAATGGATAATAACAATTTGTCTCCTGTTTTCAAACGGTTGGGAAAATGCAACTTTTTTTTTTTATTTTGAAAGATAAATTGGAAATTATTTTTTTTTATTTTTATGCTTCTTAAATAAAAATGAAATATTACTATTTGTATTATTTTTCATCTATTAGTTCGAATTTTCACAGTTAAAGGGTGCAAAAATTGGAAAACGATAAATTTCATTCTCTAAAAACGAGCATTATATCTTCCAGAGGCAATATGTATTCTTTTAGTTCTCCTTTCAATTTTTTTCCATATTCAGAATTATGGACTTTATTTGGCATACAGCATGATCTTTATGCAGTATATGATTAAGAATTTCAAGTTATAAATTTCAAGGTGTTGTTTTCTGCCTTCGAAAATATTTGAAAATTAACTTGACCAGGAGAGTTCTGAAGAGTTCTACTATTCAGAATTTTTACTATTAAAAGCTTGTACTTTAAGCATTAACAATTAGAGTAACGACATCAAAAGGTACAAAAACATCAAACCCGGAGATTTTCATTCAGCTATCAAAAGAATGGTTGTCTTGTATTCTTATAATTAAGACGAAGATTAAATAGTACTTGATGCTAGTTGATTTAAATTAGTCGCGCTATTAAGCAATTTTGAATAATTAAAGGTTTTCAAGAAATTTCTGCCTCTAAATTATACATTTTTTTATATTATATATTTTTATACTATACATTTATTCTATTCTTCCATTTTCTCAAGGTAAACTTTCAGCTTTATGGCTATACCGAAGTATACAACGTGTATTTGTACATATTAAGATTTCAGAAAGTAAATGTCATTAAATCCGGAACCTTAAAATACAATGTGTTATACCCCAACCTTTAAACAAGCATTGCGCTACACTTCAAATCTTGAAACAAGCATTGCGCTACACTTCAAATCTTGAAACAAGCAATGTGCTACACCTCGAACCTAAAAATAAACACTGCGTTATGCAATGAAAATTTAACCTACCACTCTACAATTCACTGAACCTTTTAAAAACCACTATGATGACACAAACAGGAAATTTAACCGACCTTTAAAAAAAACTAAGATACTATCTACAGAGCTTTTAAAACAACACTGTGTTATATATTGAGCCTTTAAAAAACAACTGTGCAATTTACCGAGATTTTTAACTGACTCTGCTTTATCCACCGTACTCCTAAAATGTTACTAAATTATTCACTGAGACTTGCAAATACCACAGCTTTATTCCCATGGCCGAGTAGTTAGCACGTTTGGCTTACTGATCTGAGGGATCTGGGTTCGAGCAACGGGTAAGGCATGGATGTGTGTATTGTTTTTCTGCTGAGGTCCTGCCATCCTCACAGACCCTCTACTGTGGCATATAAACTGACAGGCTCCTGTCAGACCTCTGTGGCAAGCAGCTGCTTGAGGGGGTATTTATTTTTTATTTTTATATTCATGGTGCCTTTCGAATGATACTGCGCTATCTATAGAACATTTAAAATACCACTATGCTATCCACCAAACCTTTAAATATGCCATAGCACTATCCACCGAGGATCTGAAATGTCTCCGGACTATTCATCAGACACTTAAAATGCTACTGTGTTATCCAAAGGAATATTTAAAATGCCACAACGCTACCCACCGAATCTTAAAAGATTATGACATACTAGCAGATTTGCCAGGAGTTGTTGTTCAAGTCAGAAATTATATAAGTAACTGTCACTACCCACATCGGAAATTTTCCTTTGACACATATGATCGTTTCTTGCTCCCCGCTACCTCCCCCTGGTAAAAATGTTATCCCCGTTTAGAGGAATTCTGAGACTCTCTAAAGTATGTAGTAGATGGCACTCCCGCACATCGCAAGTTATCATTAGGCATAAAACTCATTAAGATTGTTTCGTCCCCTTTTCCCTCACGGTAAAAATTTTATCCCCTTCTTCTAGGGGAGGCCTGAAATTCTCTAAAGTATATAGTAGACGGCACTTCCCACAACTTCGCAAGTTCTAATTTAGCTTAATACTCATTACAAACGAACCCCCCCCCCCCCCCGTGTATAATATTTCTCTTTTTCTTCTTTAGGGGAAGTCTGAAACTCTCTAAAGTTGTAGTAGATGGCATTCCCACGTGATCTTGAATAACTGCTAATGCTAAGTCTATGAGAGACACCGATATTTAGCAGCTTACGTCTATGGGGATTTCGAGAAATTCAAAACCACCTACACCAAATTTGGTTGATCCCAGCGGGTTCGCATATAGCTTATATTCTTCCCCTGAGTGAAGGGGACGTTCATACAAAGTTTGGTGGCACTAGCTCTTCTGGGCGCCAAGTGCATAAGCGGACATTCTTCTTTATATATTAGATATAATGCACCTAATGTCTAAACGGGCATTATAACCTAATATAATGCACCTAATGTCTAAACGGGCATTATAACCTAATATAATGCACCTAATGTCTAAACGGGCATTATAACCTAATATAATGCACCTAATGTCTAAATATAATGCACCTAATGTCTAAACGCGCTATCCTTAGCATTTAGGCAAACACAACACCATCCACCGAGTTTTCCCTTCGCAAAACAATAATCCTTTAGCACAGTGGGTATCAAACTGTGGGCCGCGACCAGCTTGGAAAGGGTTCGCAAATCTCCGATAATTTTGTATTTTTAGTAATTATTTTTTGCAATATTGTATGAGGCAAGGCCCTGTTCTAGAAAAAAAAATATATTTCTTCTTCGTTTTAGAGGAAGAAATGTTTCATTTTTTGCTAGATCAGGGCCTGGTCTTCTTTTTCGTCCTTCTGCGTTCCTTACAATTTTAATTTTTTTCTTTAGAATTTTTTTAGTTCTTTCGTTCTTTAGAATCTACGATTCTAAAGGGTCGCATGATTTTATCTCCGATTCTAAGGGGTCTCATGGTTTTATCTATGATTCTAACGGGTCGCACGATTTTATCTATGATTCTAAGGTGTCTCAGTGTCAAGACGTTCGAGAATCACTGCTTTAAAACATCCTTCCTTTTCTGAGCTTTGAGGAGACTGAAATCTCGCATTTAACCCATTTTACACGATAACAAATGATCTTCAAAAACAACGTCGGAAGAATGTCGCCACCAAACGCCAATCCTCCCTGCCCACAATCCTTCATCTAATGAAGGTTTCTCAGCTTCTAAAGCTGAGAACGTGTTAAAACAATATCAACCACTTCGATATTTAAATGGTTAATTCCCCGTTTCATTTGAATTGAAATCCCTGGTTGTTCGGCGAATGCAGGAAAGGTCGCAAAAAACATTCAACTTCACCACAAAAATTAAGAGGAAGGGAATGTGTTGATTTTAGCGCAGACTTTAAGATTTAGGAGTCAAATAATTAACACCAAACGCCATTTGTAATCTCATTCTTTTTTTTTATTCCTCAGCTCTTTCATTATCTTGGTACTTCATGAAGAGTGGATATACTTTTTATTAGGTCATTTATCAAAGAAACGCAGGATTATGGCTGTGTTTGTCCTCTGTACGTTAAGCTGTGCAGTATTAATCATCCTTCTTGGCCAAGATTTTCCTCTAGAGGATGAGATAAAAACGAATTGTTTAAGCTTCTTGGCTACCCTGTTAAGGAGAAAAAAAAAGACGGATTCCGTAGAAAGACTTGTCGTATCCAGATTTTTATACACCAGATGGAATAATAAATTATAAAAATTAACTAGGGCTCTCTTGCTTGACAGAACAGCAACGGTTTTAAACAGAAGATGCTAATGAAACCTTCCTACACACAGAATATTCTAAAAGCCGTTCTCTAACATCGTAACGCTAAAGAAAAATCTTTTTTTTTTGGGGGGGGGGGGGATGACAAAAGTTTGTAATCCGTAAAGGAGTTAATCAAAATTTTATGTCGGTTTTCTTTTATTTATTTATTTTTTGACACCATGGCTATTTACAAAATTTTTAGAGGGGGGGGGGGGGAAGAGAGGCAAAATAAATCAAAGTTTCAAGAGAAATATTTAGATCGATTCATTAATGGTTCATTATGAGTTAGGTTGATGTATAAGTTCATTAACAGGTTCATTAATGAGTGCAGTTGTGAATATACCTTAGGTTGGGTTGTATTTTTTCTGAGTGACGCTTTTATGCACAGAATGGGCTAAATGACCAGGTCACAAGGATCCCAATGGCTCAGAGAAAGATGGAGAAGGGAGCAAACTGGACCGTTGTTTAGGAGACAGATATCGCCTCCCATCAATTCATCCAGCGTATTCGTCTAGTTAGATGGACTTATGGTGGAGTTGGGGGGGAGGGTATTCGCGGACATTGACTGGAGGCTTTAATCTATTTTTTAAGAGTTGTCTAATGGTTCTTGTTCTCTACCCAACTCTGAAACATTGAATTTGTTTTTTCCTCTGAGGAGGCAAATTTTTGCATACAATGGACTAAATTCCCAGGTTACAAGGATCTCAAGAGCTCACAGAAGGTGGGGAGAGAGCAAGGACGTGCGCAGTGGGGCGGACTCTCCCTCCACGAAGACGGTCAACTTATATGAAATCTCGAACTTGCTACCTGCTTTGAAATTCAAAACGGTTGCCTTTGCATAATTTTATTTTAGATCCATATTTTATATCCGAACTAAAATTGGATTAAACAATTGTATCCTTTCTGACGTTCTGACTCTTTATGTCCCATCTTTCGAAGAAAAAGGTTAAAATGGTGACCTTTCCAAGCCCATCATTTTAACCTTTTCTGTCCGGTGGAGTTTTAGTAATTAAGAAACCTGACTCAAGTCTTATTCTCAGATACTAAATTCTCCGAGTCTCCCGACACTAAATTCTCAGATCCCCATGACAAACTTCTTGCACGCGCACGCACACACACACACACATACACCAAAACTAAATTCTCGGGCCCACCCCCACTCCCACCCCAAGCGAAATCCTTTGCGGTGAAACATTGGGACCTTTGTGAACTGTTTATTCAGCCTATTATGTGCAAATATAAGAAAGCTCAGACTTAAAACGACCCATGAATGTTCTAACTGATGGAAAGATACCAGATTTTTTTTAAGTAGTCTGAGCGCTCTGAATCATTTTTCTAAACTCCTGTCTCTAAACATTTCAATGAAACTTGTGTAAATAAAATTTGAAATCTATTTTAGAGTCTATTGTTAAAAGAATATTTGCAAAACTTTTTATTCTAAAATTAAAAAATAATTTTTAAGTATATTAACAGCGGTTATTAATCGAGCAAAGGTCGACAGCGCTACAAACTCATATCTTAAGGCTCTTTGGTTCAACTCCATTGACATATTGTATTTAACCTCACAGTGATGAGCAAGGGGAAAGATTTCATCAGGATATCCGAACCATGGAGGAGAGATACCAAGACAGGTGGGACCTAGAAATGATGGATGACTACTGCTGGTTCTTGTCAGACCTCTCTGATACAAAAGGTGCAGCTGTTCAGTGGATGCCTCCTAGCTCAATGCGTTTGGAGTCCTTGTGAACTATCCGTTTAACCCCTTATGAATACAAACATGCATCTCAGATGTAAACTACCCGACTTGCTGTGACAGTCTTCCATTGAATTGGTGTTTACATCTGAATACTGTTGTTTATTTTTTTCACTATTGCGATGTACTTTTCTAACGTGGAAAATCATCACAATTCCTAGCGAGAACTATGATACCTTTCAATAACACTAGACAACAAATTTAAACTTTTTTTTATAACATTGGTCAAATAGGTTTTTTACCAATATTTGGGTGCTGAATTCAAATATGGCTGTGAAAAATCTACAGCACATACAGTTTTTTTTTTCTAATTACGGATTGATGTATTTCAAATTTTAATGAATACGCATACCTAGGAAATCAAAATAAATGTGATTATTTTATTAAATGCAACCTAAAAACGAATTAATTAAATACATGATTACAGTGAAAAGATTTATAAACGTCATAGTTATAGAGCACTGAATGTAAAGTAACTGAAATAATATTGAAACGAAAATTAAGAAAACATGGGTAAGGATCTTTTATACTTACAAGAAGTTCATTTTTGTCTTTTACATGCTGAGGTATCTTTCTTCTGCAAGAACCAACAGTAGTCACCCATCATTGCTGGGTCCCACCTGCCTTAGTATCTCTTCTTATGGTTCTGATTCCTGGTGAAATCTTTCCCCTTGCTTTTCACTAACAGCTCCTAAATTCTTGGGAAATAAGTCGAAATGCCAGTGCAAGGAATGGATCTTCAAAGACGTTCGGCAGCCAAGATTTTCAGAGTTTTTGAGAAGATATTGAATGAGCTGATGGTAATTTTTCTCTTTGTGATTCCCCAGAAAACCCTGGACGTGAAATATTTTCATGCAGCACGCTCCTTCACATTCAGTTTTTTTTCGAAGACAGTATGATTCAGTAGCCTCCAGATCTGAGGACCAACAAAGATCCTATCTTTGAGTTTCGTATCACTTAGATTTGGAAATATTTCCTTCAAGTGCAAAAACTCTTTACCAGTTTTATCCATAGATTTTACAAAGGTTTTCATAAGCCCCAGTTTGATGTGCAGTAGTTGGAGCAGAACACCAGAGGAGTCAACTAAAGGCTTATACCTCATATTATTATTTCCAGGAATAAAAACATCTCTTTTGAGCCAGTCTTTTTTTAGTAGTATTCCTTTCTAGCCCTATTGTCCCACAAACAAAGAAAACAGTAATTTTTTTGAAGCCCAAACAAGAGAGATATGACTTTTAGGTCACCACATATTGTCCACTTAAACTGATCATATTTTATAGCAGTGAGTATTTTTTCCATGCTTTCATAAGGTTCCTTCATTCCCACAGCGTGTGCCACTCGAATGGAAGGTTTTTGGTGTCCTCTAAACAAAAGGACAGCTTTTAAGCTGAATTTTGACGAATCTATAAATAGATGCCATTCCTTAAGGTCTTGTTTTGTTCTAATTTCTTCCATCAGCCCTGAAATATCTGTGCAGAAACACAAACCATCTTGGATCTAGTAATAAGCAGATAAAGTCAAATTTCTCTTTCTGAACAGAGAAACTCTGGTACCCTTGGCCAGAACATTCCACTCTTGAAGTCTTGAACCCAAAACTTCAGCTTTTTGTTTGAAAATTCCTAGGTCTCGTACAATCATTTAGTCATTTTGCTGAATCAGATGAGGCTCGTCTAACTTTTTAGGGGTGTATGTAGGATCACGATCTGCATGTCCCTCAAAGTCTTCCTCTGATGAATGCGAATCCATCTCCTCCCAGTTGGTTGTAAGATGTTAGTATAGGAAGATCTTCTCCATGAGAACCTGGCCTTATGGCTGAAGGAAAATTTGAATATTCTATTTTGCTTTTGTTGTTTTCTGAAAAGCCCGACACTTTAGTTAAACAAAAATAGCAATCATGCAAGTGACTAGCTGGTACACGCCAAACCATTGGAACTGCAAAAGGCATGGATTTTATCTTACTTTTCAACCATTTACTCAGGCTAACAAAGCACGAAATGCAGCACACATGTGAAGCCCATATTTTGTCCTGATCTTCACCATGACATCCAAAATACAAGTTATAGGCTTTCTTAACAATCTCTGTCAAAGAACGACCCTGGGATTTTAAAATATAATTTCCACACACATAACAATACTTATCTGGCCTATTAACGTATCCGCGACGGATATTTGTGCCATTCAAACGCCAAAATTCACTCTTCAATGTACAGAACTTGTTCTCCTACAATAAAACCAACAGGAATGGTGGCTGAGGTTAGGTTACTGTTATATGTTTTCTCCCACTTGGCAATCAGTGTTGACAGCCACAAAAGGTAAAATATCTAGTATCCTCCCAATTGCCTGCTGGTGTTGGTATAGGATGATCTTAATAGGAGAAGAATGACCAATAACATAAAAACGTGACGTACTAGCCATTTATTAAGGCCAGATCTGAAATCAGCACTTGAAAAATAGTTAAAGACAACTACAATTGTTCATGTTATAAAAATTCGTAAACCAGTGTATTTTATCCTTTGATAATAATCACTTGCTGTGGATCACAAAGGTTTGAAATCATCGCTGTTTTCAGACCTATCGATCCTTATGTACAATATGAAATAGGTTTTAATGAATTACACTGTTCTACAAAAAATATTTTTTCTAAGTAAGAGTAGTGTGATTATTATAGGGTGTTTAGTGCAGACTTCAAATCTGTGCTTAGAAGTTTTCTATCAGGGATAGTTTTCGAGTTTTTCGACTTTTCAATTTTTTACTTTATTCCTACACGTACAATGAATAATAATAGGGGGGGGGAAAGATATTATTCTTAGATTCCTTAGTATTAAAATGATTACAGATTCATACAAAAAAGTTTACTGAATATTATACAGAAATAAATTGAATACAGAATAATTAAATAACAAAAGTACCAAACGTAAATTATATTTTTCTTATCTATGCTGTCTTTTTGAGATTCCAACAAAAATCAGCTAACGTTGTAGGCATCCACTTCCCTTCATATCGCTTTTCAATTGTCGAAATATTTTTGTGAAACCTCTCACCGTATTCATCGGCGACGTCACTGCAGCTTTCCGGAAAGTCGTCTAGATGTGAATGCAGGAAGTGTACTTTCAAAGACATGTTACATCCTAAACCCCGATATGCATGTAGTATCTGGTCTACTATTTCTTTATAATCTCTAAATCTCTCTTTTCCAAGGAAATTTTCTGTAAATTTCTTAAAATATGTATGTCCAAAGCAAGTTTCTCTTTCTCTGTTAGAGAAAGTTACATCTTTCTTCAATTGTCCTATTTGAGAGCCAACAAACACGCCCTCTTTTATCTTTGATTTTGAAAGACGGGGGGAATTTTGTTGTTAGGTAGGCAAATCCCTCTACCATATTTATCCATTGCCTTGACAAATTGCTTCATAAGTCCCAGTTTTATATGAAGGTGAAGAAGGATCACGTCTTCATTAGCTATAAGTCTCTGCTTCTGTAAATGTTTTGCTCCCACGTTCCAATTACGTAATGACAAATTTTCTTCAAGTGATGGGATGCTCTGTGACGACTGTCCCATTCACAAGGAAACAAGGAAATTTTGTGTTCCCTTGTTACATTCCCAATATCATGACAATGATTTTTAAATCCCCACATATTTTCCAATTGAAATCCGTATATTTAATGGATTTGAGCATTATGTATAGAATATCCTATGATTCTTTTGCCATATTATCATAGGCAACTGGAACAGAGGGCATTAAATTACCATTATGTAGTAAAACTGCTTCCAAGCTGTTTAGGATGCATCTATAAAGAGCCTCCAGTTTTGTGGGTCGTTAATAAAGCCTAAAGTTGTCATCAAACCGGCAATATCATTTCAGAAAGTCAATCCGCAATTCAGAAAGTCAATCAACTCTCCGCAGAAGAATGCAACAAAATTCCATTCTCTTTTCTATATAAAGTTATACTTGTACTAGGTTGGGGAAGATTGCATTCTTACAACCTAGATCCCAGCAGTTCAGCATTTTGTTTACTTAGCCCTAGATCACGAACCAAATCGTTCAGATCTGCCTTCGTTAAAAAATGTGGAGTTGAATCCATGGTAGCCTCGTAGGAAGGATCACCTCTTTCTGGAGGTAATTCACGTGCCTCACTCTCTTCACCAGTACTTTCTTCATCTTCTGTTTCCTGACTTGGAGTTAATGGAACTGGCAAAGTTTTAGAATGTAGTACTGGTCGTATTGCAGAAGATAAGTTGGGAAAATCGATATGTCTCTTCGATTTTCTGCTGGTAAAGCCCTGGATACTAGACATACAGAAGTAGCAATCTGTGGAATGGTCTTTTCGTTCCCTCCATATCATGGGTACAGCAAATAACATGGCGCTACCTTTACCCTTCCACCAGTTTATTAATTTCACATTTTGCTGAATCAGAAATAATCAAGGAAAATCTCAGAAATAATCAATAATGCAGAAATAATAATCTCAGAAATAATCAATAATGCAGAAATAATAATCTCAGAAATAATCAATAATGCAGAAATAATAATCTCAGAAATAATCAATAATGCACAACATATGTGAGAGGCTCACTGCTTATCCTGACCATCCAAAGAAACGTTTGCTCTTTATTATAGGTGAATTTTTTTCTTGTGTCTTGCAAAGGTGAACTCTCCGCAAATATTACAGAAATCGTTTGCCTTATTTTGACATTTTCGGCGGGTCATTTTCTAGAATGCAAAAGGAAACAAAATAACAGGATAAAAATATTTCAAAATAACAGAATAGAAGTATTCAAACCTGTCATGTTAACTACACAAATATTGTCATAAAATATCTTTACATACCTTAGAATACAGTTTGAAAAAACTGATGTTAATTCCACAAATATCTTCTCACTTATGCGTTTTTACAAAAAACTTCACAGAGGCACACTAGTAGTTATCTAAACTATGAATAGAATAACATTGTTGCCAAAATGTGAGTATAAACTATTACAAACTTTTTGATGTAACATTTTCTGATTTTTCATTCCCAAGTAATATGTATGGAATTGATGTGTTATATCTCCATAACTCTAAAACTAGCCCTGGTAGGCCAGTTCTGATCTCAGATTTCTATTTTCCACAACAAAATAATTTAGGAACATATCAGTTAACCACAGAAAATTTTTTCTTGTAGAACAGTGTTATTTAAATTGGTTTTGTTTTCTCTCAAAAGAAAATCTGCTATTCAATAATTTTATCATATCATAAAGTCATTGCATTTTCTGAAATAAATATATATATTCGGATATTAAAATTTAACCAATGGGGGGAAACTCAAGCATTAAATTGATTTTTGAATTCTTATCATTTGCCCAGTTTACGTTACATAGATCATCCACGAATTCGTTTTTTTTTGTTGAGATCACACAAAAACTTTATCTTCTTCCAAGTCACATAGTTGAATAATTTTATTTATGTTTTTCGTGTTTCAGAAAGGCTGTTTTTGAGCACATTACGATAAGAAATATGATGCTAAGGTTGCAGTTTCCTGCAACAGCTGCAAAATCAATAATGCATGCTTTAATATAATAATAGAAAGCTTACATATGGGAATATTACGGATATTTGTCTGTTTTATTTAGATTTCTAACGGACCTTTCGTGACTCGATGTTAAATTGCTGTTCAAAAGCCTCACGTTTACCCATGGACTCCACGGGCACCCCTATCGTACAATCACTATTACCTACGAGTTTATTTCCATCAGAATTTGATGTTACTATAAATCACATATACTGTCTGGCCAAATTATTATGACCACTGCATCGTGGGCGAAGAACCGTGAAACATTCCAATGCATGTAAAACCTCTTACTGATATAAACTTCTACGTCACTGTGAAGTTCTATAGAACCTTTAGAGGCATGGTAGAGAGCAACGTCAAGTGCGACATAGGTAAAAAAAGGTCTATCTGGCTGACTTCGAAAAAAGGTTCATCGTTGGAGAACAATGAACAAGAGCATCCGTACCGGAGGATCTTAGCGGAATCACTGTACAGTCGCTCAAAAAATATCCGAACACTATGGTTTCGAAATTCAGAATTCAGAAAAAAAAATTCTGCAACGATTTTTATTTTTATTTATTTATTTATTTATTTATTTATTTATTTTTAAATTCTGCAATCAACCATAGTGTTCGGATATTTTTTGAGCGACTGTACTGATGGGATTCAGCGGAAAAACAGAGGGCACAATATCCCAAGCGTATGAAGAATGGCAATGGTCTCAAAAAACGAGCTCCAATAGTGGCAAATACGAGATGAAAAATGCTCTGACAGATAGGAGCAGATGTTTGTTGGCACGAACTGTACGGCAAAACAGAGCTGCTACAGTTCATCAGCTGAGAGAGATTACCACTAGCAGTACTTTAAAATCCATTCCTACGAGAGCTACGCGCAAAGAAGTGAAAACTTTTAAATTTGGGAACTGTACCATTGTACATGAGATGAAGTATTAGATAGGGGTTCGTAATAAAATGTCCAGGCAATGTAGGTTGCTTTGATTTCGAGGTATCGTTTTTTGTTACACGATAGAATTGCCAAGGGTCCGACCTCTTTTCTGCACGCAGGTCACTTGTTGGAAGCAAATATATACTAGGGTTACAGCAAAAGTACAGTAAATTCAACTGTAAATTCAAAGAACCAACTACAACCACTGACCACTTGTGAAACCGAATATAACCGTGGATCACTTTTCCGGAACTAAATATATCCGTTGACAATTCTTCAGAGTTGAATAACTAGCTTAGGTTTCTGTTCAAAAAATATCCCCTCCAATAAAAAAAAACTAGTTTGATGTTGTTTAAAATGCTAAAATAATTAATTAACAACAATTCAATTACCATATTTCCATAAATAAGTATTATTCCATATAGCTCAACTTGTTATTAAAAAAATATGATCAGCCACTTTTAACAGTTATTGTATATAATCATTTTTAATATTTTTAATTAAGTCTTTTAAACTTATATCTGAAATAAGAAATATTGGGTAATAAATATATATTTGCAAAAGTACTTTTTTAGGCCATTTACAATACAAATCTGAAATTTATGTATCCCAATAGCGGTAAATAAAGAGAAGAATTTTATGTGAATATTTGGTATATACCATGTTTAATAGTAGTATTATAAGTAACACTTGAAATAAGCCTCAATTTATATTTTTGAAGACAGAAAGTTGAAAATAAAATGCGCTTCAATAGAAGTAGCTGTACGTATCTTTGAAGTTAGAAACAGGAAAATAAAATACACCTGAATAGACGCCGCATTACCTATTTTTGAAGTAAGAAACATGAAAATAAATGCGTTTGGAGAAAAAATCGCAGTACATGTTTGAAGTGAAAAATGGAAAATAAACTTCATTTGGATGTAACTCAACTAAATGCTTTGTAGAAACAAACTGCAAAATCAAATGCACTTACATGCGTTTGAAACCAGAAATTGGAAAATCAAATGCACTACATACTTTTGAAAACGAAAATGAAAAATTAAATGCCTCTACATGTTTTTGAAAACAGAAATTGGGAAATCAAATGTACTTAAATATAAACCGAATATCCTTCTTATTTTTTCTATTTGTATAATTTCCATCTAATTTCAATTATATTCACAACTTTAATGGAAATGCTTTCAATCTCGGAGCACACAATAGCTAAAAAGATACAGAATATACACAATCGTATCAGAATAATATGACCACCTACCATAGTATAAGTATGGTGGGTGGTCATATTTTTCTGATACGACTATGTATGCTTGAAAATTAGTTTTTATTGATATATTTTTAAATAGCTGAAACACGAAGTGCTGGAAATAATTTCATGCCCCTGTATCAACGATTCCATGGGATACTAAAAATAATTCCCAGACTACTAATATTGCATTTCACGAAGTCCCCGATCTAAAAAAGTAAAATAAAGTGTGGAAAGAGGGGGGGGGGGGTGACTGGATTACCGTTGCAGTATAAAACGTTTCACTCTATTTTAGTTATCTTTTAAACATACATGAAAAATGCGTGTAATTTACAAGTTTAAAATTTTGGTTACTGGTATTCTCATTTCCCTCATTCGAGATTTTAGGCAATATAGTAACAATAGGATCGCACTATTTACGCCTACTGTATTACCCAATTCAATGATCTGATATTTAGTATAAATGAGATGTTTTACACTATGCTTTAAGTTAACCACTAGTTTTGCTTCGCTGTTTCAGTGTTTCGAAATATTTTAGCCAACGTTCCAGTTATTAAAAAATTCTCTAAGATACGAAGAAGAATGCTTTATAGGGGAGTAAACACTTTCGGGGTGAGGGGGTTGCATGTCCCGGAACTTCAAAAAGGCAAGAATATCCCAAAGATTCTCTCCAAAATTTGGTTTATTATTAACTTAATATCCAAACCGAATAACTTAATCCGTCTCCATTCCCAGATGTAAAATATGGAAAACGTGCACTCGAACATTTGGAGGGGGAGGAGGGGGGTGGCTCAGTCGGTAGCGAGCCAGGCTCGTAATCTGTAGTCCCCAAGTTCGAGTCCCAGCTAGGACGGCGTTGAGATTTATCTCTGCAAAACTCCCCACCCTGCCCTTGGTCAGTAGGGAGCACCGATGAACTTCGAAAGGCCACCGTCCGTCGGATGGGACGTAAAGCCGTGCCCCGTGTGCGGTAGAGCCATACATTGGGTGCATTAAAGAACACGCTGGATGGCGTTGACGGAAGGCTACCAACTATCTTCCATCACTGGGTCCTTCCCCACCCCCCACCCCCCCAAAAAAAACCCTTCTCTGAGCCTTTGGGGTCCCTGTGAACTGGTCATCTATCCAATTGCGTGCAAAGAAGTGCCGTTAAGAGGTAATGCTACCCGAACATACATCCCTTTAAGAGTTTGATTCCTTACTTACTACACAGTGCTTACCTGTATAGAAACTTGAACTTCTCCTTTATATATTGTTCCCCAAAAATTTCAGAGATTTCCCAATATTTTATTAAGATCGAAAACCACAAGAAGTAACAATCTGTCATCGCAAAGGTAGAAATAATGACTCAGCTACAATTATTTGTACGTTATCTTTTTTCGCAGATGGATGAAAGAGGAACCCGGGAGGCTGGCACCCATCCGCAACAACGATCGGATATTGCAGAACCAAGGAGTTCTCCTCATCAGGAATTCGGCCGCCGAGGATTCAGGGAAGTACGTGTGCGTTGTAAGAAACAGCATCGGGGAGAGACGAGAAGAATGTGTGCTAACCGTCACAGGTAATTGGTTTCTCATAAGCTCACTGTGTAGTAATACGAGAGGAACACTAAAAGACTTAAAACATGGAAGGTATTCTCTAACTTTTTTCCACTGTATGTCTTTAAAAAAAAGGAGGAAATAAAAAAAACACCTGAGTTACGCTTGGCGAAGTGTGAGATGCATACTTATGTATGATGCATCGTTTACGTGTGGATTAAACATATTTTGAGTACAGTTTAATGTAAGAAGCAAACAAATTCCCAAGTCTGGAATTTATTGCATGCAGTTGAACAGCGTCGGTGCTAAAGTTCGACATAAGTGGTTTTGTTGCATCTTGTCTCTCTTTTTTTTCCCTGAGATTAAAAAAAAAAGTTAAGAACTTTTAAGGTATGACCAACGAAAAAAAAAGTTTAAATATGTGTAAAAATTTTAAGACTGTAGAAGTGACTCAAGAACTTTAACATTGTTTCATGAATACAAATTTGATAGGAGAATTATTTAACGTTCCAATATTTTTTAACGTATCTTTGACACACTTTTTTTCGCGTCTCAACCAAAATGGGTGTTTTAATTATACGTAAGATGAACGTTTTATTATAACAGAAATGATGTAAGATTTTTTTTTAAATGTAAAGCTAATTATTTAAGCCTAGTTTAATGCTCTCAGAACTGAATGTGATGGAAGAGGACATAACCACCATCCCTCATCATAATTTAACGGCCAGAACAAAAGTAAAAACGCAGCATATATATTTTTGACATACTTTTGCAATTTAAAGAGACAAAAACTGTAAATACCAAGCCGTACTTTTACGGATGCTTATAACAATCCTTACATCATTTGCGTCAGCTCATTTAAATGCTTTTCATGAGTGTGTCTATCCATAGCTGATAACCACATAGCACAAATACGGATTTCATCACAAAATTTACTTATGTAGCATTCAGTTACTTTTTTATTAGTACGATATTCTCTAGAGGTATTTTTGTTTATCGTTTAGATTATTTGTATTGTAGTAAAGGGTCAATTATTTGAAAATAAAATCAAAGACGTTTCTTTTATCTTTTCTGCTGAGGCATCACTTTCCTCATGAATCAATACGACGATAATACATTGAAAGATTGCACTCTCACTGTATTTATCAACCCTCCCACCTTCCACACCATCTCCGACCGTTCTTCAACGCCAATTTTCAACGTCTCCAGGGGGGGGGGGGGGGGCTGGAGAATAACTACTTATGTGTAGTACTAAAAGCTTAGTCATCTTCATCACGGTGGTGACGCAGTCAGTAGCGCGCCTGGTTCGTAATCTGCACTTCTGAGATTCGAGTTTCAACTGTAATATCTTTAAGATTTATCTCCTCTAATTCCGAACATACCCTCGTCAGAAAGGCGACACCAACCTGCCTGGAATGGCCACCATCCCTCGGATGAGACATTAAGCCGTGGTCCCGTTTGCGGGAGAACCATACCCTGTTCACATTAAAAAGAATATCTTGGATAGCCTTGAAGAGCCATGGGAGGCAACCATCTGTCTCCTAACAGCTGTCCAGTAAGTCCCCTCCCCAAAATTTTTCTGAGCCCTTAGGGTCTTTGTGACCTTTCCATTTAGCCATTTGTGTTAAAAAAATCAGTTCACGGGTAAAATAACTCAACCATTTTACTCCTTAGAAATAAGAATACACTACCTTGAGAATATTGGTCACCTTTGTGAAAATTCCCATTATCTCCTTGAAATTTTGAACAATCCGCAAAGATTTTGGCAACACTTTGAAATATTTAGAGTGGGATGGATTAGTCGGTAGCGCGCCAGACTCGTAACGTGATACTCCCAGTTATAAGACTCCACTGTGCATGACTTGAGGATTTTTACACTAACTCTCGTTCTACAGTCGGTGAGTAAAAAAACACTGATGGACTTGAAAACCCCAACATACGCAGCATCGACCATTATGCCCGCATGCCCATTACCAGAGTCAGATGCAGAGCTATCCCACTCCCCCCCCCCCCAGAAAGTACGTGAACCCTCTCTAGCATTTTTTTTAGTCTTTTCAATTTTTGAAACTTTAACTTATGCTACTTTACAAGATTTTTTGTTTTTTTTGCGAAGGCTCATATTTCGCCATTTTGTCATAGGTTTGCATTTTCAGTTGTTTCCTTTTTTTATTAAAATTAATTAATAATTCGTTACCCCCCCCCCTAAACACACGCAAATGTAGTCCTCCCTATTGCTTTGAACTGGTTACGGGACTGCTAAGCCGTGGTTCCGTGTGCAGGAGAGCCTCAACCTGTACAAGTTTAAAACACGCTGGATGGATTGATGATTCCCCCTGTCTACTAATAGTTGTCCGGTGGTTATCCTTCCTTACTCTTCTTTGAGCTCTTGGGGTCCTGGTGACTAAGTCATTTAGATCACTGTGTGCAAAAAAAGTGGCACTCAGAGGTAAAACAATCCAAAACAACACAATCTAGTGAAAATTTCGGACACGCCCATGATAATTCCTATCACCAAGCGCAAATTTCGAACACTACATACAACTCAGAAAATTCAAGCATCCAATGAGATTTTCGAATTCATTTTCTCAAACACTCGCTTCTTCGAAAAACTTAGAACATCACCGTGATCAATTCAGGAAGAAAATATCACAACCATCCGTGGCCAGGAGTGTCGCAAAATCCATTTATTCATACCAAAATCAAAAGTAATAGGCATACAATTCGTATCAGAAATTGGGTTTATTAGAAGTCAAAACGATTAACTATACAAAAAAATATTTAAAATACCTCGAAAACAACTTATGAAAATGTTTCCCACTGAAATAACAAGCAATGCAATCTTTCAAACAGATGTACCCTAAGATCCTGAGAATAAGCATGTTAAATTCAATCGAAATAAAGAACCGAAATTTGCAAAATTTGAAACAATTAGTTAAACATCCGACAAATCCAATTATTTTATGGGCTTGCTTTCAAGCAATATAAGATTACAGAACGTTAAGAAATATATTTCATTCAATACAAATTGGAAATAAACTGTTAAACTTTTCTGTTAAATATACAGATATCATTCTTAGTTTATAACTGCAAGTATTGGCGTGCTGAACCCTTAATATTCTACTAAAAAATTTATAATTGGTTCAAAAATTACTTATCCAATAGATATTCTTTAAGTCGTCCCGTGGCCGTGTGGTTAGCGCGCCGCGTATATTCAAGCCCCGGATAAGCAGTTGTGTTGTTTTTCTGCTGAGGTCCTGCCATCCTCTCAGATCTTCTATGCGGCATATAAACCAACAGGTTCCTATCAGACCTCTGTGGCAAGCAGCTGCTTGAGGAGCGGGTTATTTATTTATTTTTTTATTTAGATTTTCTTTAACTAGAGTAAATAACATTGACAGTAACTTACTGAAAATCATATGTGGGATACCCCAAAGTTCCCTTCCTGGGCCTGTTCTATTTTTAACATATATTAATGACATAACAAAAGTTGCAGCAAAGAGCGGTATATATCTATATGATAATGATATCATTCTTTTACATAATAACCGTGATTGCAAAATAACTTTAAATGAATTACAAACGAACTTCAACAATATTATTAGGTGTTTTAATTATAACTAATTAATACTGAATGCCAATAAAACTAAATCAATGTACATTCTCTCTGCAAGAATTAATAATCGAATTTTACCTCATGTTCCAGCTGCTCGCTTGCCGGTAGCTGAGTGGATAGAGCATCTAGCTTGTCATTAGGAGGTCGTGGGTTCATATCCCACCCATACAATTTTTTCATACAATTTTTTTCATACAATTCATACAATTTTTCCTCTTAAATGTAATCGACAATAGAGTGATTTCTTTCTTGTCTTTTAAACTGAAGCGTCTAGATTTTTCAATTTAGTGTATAGAAATGCTATAATTCTTAAACTTTTTTTAAAAGTGACTGAAAAATAAACTTAGATCAAGTGATCAAAACCAGGCCGTAGTAACTGTTATTACCAAATCCCAAATTTTAGTAATAACTACGGTAAACGCTTCAGAAATTATACAGCGTCACTTATTTTAACTGTTTGCCCAGAGAACTGTTATCTATTCTTTCGTTATCAAAACTTAAATCTGAGACCAAATATTAGCTTTTAAAAAGTTAGGAGCATTAAAGTACCTCTATCCTAAACTTAACATTAACGATCATTTGTAGTTTTATATATACAGGGTGTCTCAAAAATATAGGTACAAACTTTTAGGGGAGGTATATAACATCTAAAGGAATGAGATTTGCAAAGGAACCCATAACCGGAAACATCATGGGAAAGTAGTAGCAGGGGTTACAAGATTTGAAAGGACACAAGACAGTGATTAATGGGAAAACATTTATTGGACATAATTATTACAAATGGCGTACTAGATGATACATTTCATAATGTTACAGCAGATGCTCGAAGTTTCCACCATGAGACGCGATGCATGCCTGACACCGACGGAGCACGCTCCAACACACCTGGAGTTTCTTTGATAGTAGCAGCAGCGCAGACGAGCCTTGCCACGAGATCCCTGTCAGACTACACAGGCGATTCATACACGGTAGCTTTGAGGGCCCCCCATAAAAGAAATCAACGCTCATTATATCAGGTGAGCGTGAGGGCCAGGCAACTGGTCCAGCACGTCCAATCCATCGTTGTCCAAAAGGTCATGTTCAAATGCGCATGAACACACCTTCTATATTGGGGAGGCGCCCCATCATGTTGAAACCACATGTTGCGTCTTACATTTGCTGGAACATGGGCAAGTAAGCCTGATAGAACCTGTTCCGGAAAGATCAGATACTTCGCGGAAGTCATGCGGGTTGTTAAAAGGTATGGCCCGATTAAGCAGTCGCCGACCAAACCTGCCCACACATTTACTGCGAAACGATGTTGTGCCACATGGGTGCGCACACCGTGGGGGTTCTCGTAAGCCCACAAATGAGCATTGTGCTGATTGAATACGCCATCCCGAGTGAAACTGGCCTCATCAGTAAACAAAACATAAGCTGAGAAATTCACATCTTGGGCACTTTCTTGGAGATACCACTGCGCAAAACGCACACATGCAGGATGATCTGCGGGAAGAAGTAACTGAACCCTTTGGAGATGAAAGGGGTGTAAGGACTCGCCGTGCAAAACACGCTGTACACTGCAACGAGACACTCATAATAAACAAGGAGTGGCAACGGCACGTGTGCTGGTACTAGGATTTGTCTCCACGGCATCCAACACACTTTCTTCCATGGTGGGAGTACGCGTCGATCGTGGCCTGCCCTCACTTCTGCTACCTCTTAATGACCCATAATCGCACAAATTTTGTTGCACACGCGCAAACAAACGGTGGCCCTGTACATGTCTGTGTGGGAAGCGTTCTTCATACATTCGTTGAGCGGCTCGTCCGTTGCCCTCAGCTATCCCATACATTAAGTGCATGTCTGCCAGCTCCCTGTTCGAATACCTTTGCATGCTCTTCGTCAGCCGACTACCGCTCGAATGAGGAAATCCGAAATTTCCCCTCTAGCGCACTGATGAACAGCGCCGCCTATTGACTTACCGTGATGCTTCCGTTACGGGTTTCTATGCAATTCTCATTCCTTTTAGATGTTATCTACCTCCCCTAAAAGTTTGTACCTATATTTTTGAGACACCCTGTATATATCAGGACTTCATATATATGAATATCAGTATACATATCAACTATTTATAACTGCATATATTTAACATTCCTGCGGATAAGCTACACCAAGCTTCTTGGGGATTTAATTAACATTGTTTTAAGTGTTTACTCCATTTTTCTCTATTAATTATATGGGCTATTTGTAAGGAGTAGGTAGTGTTGTGTTTACAGTCAAGCTATCAGAGTTTGCTATGATCAACTCTGTATATGTAAATGCAAAGGAAATAAAGAATTGTTATTAGTATTATTAATATCTATCTAGTATATAATTTGAAAGAAGAGATCATTAGACTGGACAGGAACGTTCCAGAACGCCGTCTGGTATTAACCTTTTATAAAATATTCTCACCAAATAGTACATTTCGTCATCTCTGTTTTGTGTATATGTATGTCCCCGTAGTCGTTCTGGGTAACAGTTGTCAGCATATCTATCATCAGGTTTCATCTTCCGTGACAATCCATGTGACTCGGAAGTTTTCCTATGGTGGAAACACGTGCGCTCAATGGTGGAGAATTTTTCTCTCTTTTTTTTATAAATTTAATTTAGAGTTCGAGTTTAAAACTTCCTTAATTTTTCTGCTTCAAAGACTATTTATTGCCTGTTAACACATTTTTATTTTGATATATAATATACCATTAGCCTTAACTGGCATGGTGTTTAGGTAGCTAGCGACTGTTCCTGCAAAGGCAAACTTTGTGTGCTGTGTTAGTTCTCTGTGTGAGGCAGTGGTCAGCAGTGACTTCGGTTTTAGTTGTATGGGAAAACATGTCAAATTATGTTCAATATACACTGCCTAACAAAATATTAGAGAATTTCCATGTTATGGGAATATTCCAAAATATGTATATAATGGAAAAACGTAACTGAAGATAAATTAAAGGTCATAATGATATACTTAAATCTTGACTTTTAACTATATTCGTTCAATATTTAAAGAGTTACAAAAGTTGGAATATTTCACAGCAATAATCTATCGTATGAATTTACCTCAGAAATTAAGTAAAACTTAATTAGTATTGTTGAAACCATTTAGTATTAAAAAGGTAACTTAGTTCTCTACAGCAATCTCTATCTATTACATTAGTCAATTGTCAACTATCTTTAATCCTATAGCTAATGTATCATCTATTACCCCTTTTTCTTTCCGTACAGCTCCTCTATCTGCCCGTGTTACTCCACAGTTCCAAGTGTTAGAGATGGGTCGACCAGGTTTGTTCAACTGCACCATAAATGGATTCCCTATCCATTCTGTTAACTGGAGACAAAACATGAAACCTTTAGCAGAGAATTCACGTCTTCGTCTTTTATCGAGCGATGTCCTTCACATCACGACAGTGCAAAGGGAAGACAAAGGAATGTATCAGTGCTTTGTACAGAACGATATGGACTCTGCTCAGGGATCGGCTGAGGTCAGCCTTGGAGGTAAGTATTATACCTAATTAACTCTGAAAATATTTTAGAAATGTAATAAACCATGCGCCATACGAAATACTTTGAAGTGATTCTTAATCATTTCGCAGAATCATAAAAAGCAGCCCGTGCAACCCGTGGGTCATTGCAAACGAACTTACGACTCATGAAACAAATAATCAATATACTGAGCCTGGCTCAATTCTTCCAATATTTTTGATCAGATATTTTTAAGTGCTTAGCTAAAGGATTTTTACCTATCATAACGCCCATTGATCAGTCGGTAGCGGGTCCGTGGGGGACTCATTTTCTCGACTCAGTGTGGTCTCATCTGGACCAGCGTTGTGATTTATCGCCGCAAAATTCTCCGCCTTATTCTCGGTCACTAGGGAACACCAGTGAGCTTGGAAAGGCCGCAGTCCGTCGTATGGGACATTAAAGCCATATCATACTCTGTGCTTACCATATCCTGTACCATACACTGTGCTCGTTAAAGGACACTCTGGATGGCCCTTAAAGGGAGGCTATTATCTGTCTCCTAACGTCCAGTGGGAGACTGTCCAGTGTGTCCCCTTCCCCTCAACTTTTGCTGAGCCCTCGGGGTTTTTCTGACCTAGTCATTTAGCTCAATGTGTGAAAAAGAGTGCATCTCAGAGGTAAAACAACCCTTCTCGAGACCCGGGATAGCATGGCTGTCTTGGTTTGCTGTTATCCTAACTGAGGCAGTTGTGTCAGCAGTTACTTTGCCTAAATGGGGCATTTTCCTTATATGAGAAAGCCTGTACAAACTAGGAGTGGCTCCTAGGACCTTTCTCCGTCTTATATATTGCAATAATAATAATAATAATAATAATAATAAATATTCAGTTACTTTAGCTTGGTAAAGCAACTGTTTTTAACGTACAAGTATCCCAACACGAATGTTGGATAAGCTTAACACACTCTGCAATTCAATCATAATACTTGTTACAAATCTTCAATGACTCTTGAGAAAATATAGTTTGCAACTGGAATATAACATTTTTAATCAAAAATCATCATGGTTTGCATCAGATATTAATCGCCATAAATTCACCTATAAATTATTCATGATCCTCTAGAATTATTTTCACTTGATATTCCTTTAATCATATGTGCTGGTACTGCTAATATTTAGAACATTAATGCTGTTATTACTGTAATGAGTTCACAGAAGTTCATTATCCTCTCCACTTTTCGTTATAATTAATGAGGGTATTAGGATAATATACTCTTTCTGTAATGAGGCTATTGGGAATTCAATGCAGCTTTATCTGATGATACGTGCTATAGTATAGTAGCTTCTTGTCTAAAGAGCATTTGCTTTCAAAATGTTTGTTACAACTATGCAGTAAAATCCTTTAATACTATTGATGATAAAACAGATAGAAGCCATTTAACACACTTAGTGAACCTGTAATTTGTGAGAGAAGATAATGGTCATCTGAATAATTGTGTTTTCTACTAATTCACCAATTTTTGACATTTTTGAAAGCATACTGTAAAAAGGGTATATATATATTAACCACATTTTTTTGTTTAAACATATGTTTCACAAATTAGAGACGCCCTCGTCTGCAGATTTTTTTTATATTATCCTCTTGTCTCTCTAGCCATTTTCCTTCATATATACAGGGTGAATCTGAAAAAGTGGGCAAAACTTTACGTGGTGGTGGAACGCAGCTATACGAGCAATATTCGTCATAGAATGTATGGTCGGAACGCAAGCGGTGAGAAGTTAAAAGGTAGTTTTCCACTGTCACATTTAAAGAATGAACACAAGAAGGAGAGGAGATACTCTGTGCCTCACTTGCATTCCCGTCCGCCGCACCGTACACAAAGTGCATATCCGCCATTTCGTGGTTAGTATAACCAGCCATCCTCTCGGCAATTCACGGTAGAAATGCCGTTGGGTGCAAGGACCGACCCTTTTATACCATTTCCAACGCCACCTAGCGGCTCGCCGTTTGCTTCCGCCCATACTTTCTATGACGAATATTGCTCGTATAGCTGCGTTCTACCACCCCGTAAAGTTTTGCCCACTTTTTCAGATTCACCCTGTATATCTCAGCCTGTCTAGTCTTCTAAATTGCAAATGTCTCTCCAGACTTCCGCCTTCATACACTGGTTTTTTTTTTGTCTCAGAGTTATCCTCTTCGTAATTTCTTTTCTTTCCCAGTCATCCTCCTCTCTTTTGTTCCCCAAGTCATCCTACTCTAAGTTCCTCTTTATTTTATCCAGTCATCCTCTTCTAAATTCCTCTTTGTTTCGCCAGTAATCATGCTCTGAATTTTTTCTCTCTCATTTAAGTCTCCCTACTCTAATTTCTCTCTATTTACTGAAAAAATTTTAAATTCATCTCTATTTATTGACATTCTTTTTCAAATTCATTATCTATTTATTGACATTATTTTCAAATTCATCTATATTTACTGACATTCTTTACCAAATTCCTCTCTATTTACTGACATCACTTTTCAAATTCCTCTCTATTTACTGACATTGTTTTTCAAATTTCTTTCTGTTTACTGACATTCTTTTTCAAATTCCTCTCTATTTACTGACATTGTTTTTCAAATTTCTTTCTGTTTACTGACATTCTTTTTCAAATTTCTTTCTATTTACTGACATTCTTTTACAAATTCCTCTCTATTTACTAACATTCTTTTTCAAATTTCTTTCTATTTACTGAATCCTTTTTCAAATTCATCTCTATTTACTGGCATTGTTTTTCAAATTCTTTTCTGTATCTCTAGTCTTTATTATAATTCTGCCTGCTGTCTCCTAACAGCTGTACAATGGTTCCCCTTCCCCCAAATTTCTCTGAGACCTTGGGGTCTTTGTGATCTGGCTATTTAATCGAATTTGTGAGCAAATGTCTCTCGGAGGTAAAACAACCCACAACACAATCGTTTTCCTTCTAGCTAGTCTCTCCAGTCTTTTCCCTTCAAATTCTCTCTTTCTCTCTCCAACCATCAATATTTTTCTTTTTGGTCTATCCTTTCCCCTATTTTCCCTTGTTTTCCACTATTAATTCTTCCTGGGCCATCTTACGTTTAGTATCCTTCTGAACTAACAATTATAATTTCAAACTTTTAATTTTATTCCCCAGTTTCATTTTACATAAATTAAATCAAATTTATTTATTTCTTCATTATTGAAAAAACAAGAAGTATTTGGATTTTTGCCCCAATATTTTACGCTTAAACTGGTTTGAGTCCTAGCAGTAACCCCCCTAAGATATCCTCTGCTTTTTATTATTACATTCCTTTGAAGAAGAAGAAGAAAATAAAAAAAAACTACAAAAGATTAATTAAATTCGAAGACAAAAAATTGCAAAATAATGATAAAAATAATTAAGAACAACCCCGGATCTATAAAAAAAAAGAAAAGGGAGAAGGGTGGTGGTGGTGGTGGTGGGGGGGGGGGGGGGGCAAGGGGCGCTATTGGGCTGGAAAAAGTTAAAAATAGGGTATCATTTTCTCCTACATTTTAAAGGTTTTTAAAAACCTTTTTTCAAAAATGCGTGAAATATGCACAATTTTCATCATTTTTGTCTCCATTGCCCTTATTAGCAGTCTCAAAATCAAGGACCATGGTCCCTTGCCCCCTCCCCTAGATCCGGCCCTATTAACAACACATTTTAATATTTCTACATTACTCTATATAACGAAAAATAATAATAATCAATTCTCTGAATGAGGAAACCATTCTCAATGTATTCAATCTCCCTATTCATTAACCAATCTTTATAATTCCAGATGTTAACCAATCTTTATAATTCCAGATGTTGCCCCATCATTACTGTCAACGTTCACGGAGAAGATCGTCCATCCTGGGGACTTCGTCTCACTTCATTGCTTGGCTTCCGGAAACCCACTTCCCCGGATGACATGGACGTTGGATGGGACTCCCATTTCCCAGAACTCTCGAGTCACGCAAAGAGAGCAGATCACGACTCAGGGACACGTCATTAGTTACGTCAACATTAGCGAGACGAGAGTGGAAGATAGTGGGCAGTTCCGCTGCGACGCCGACAATGACGTAGGTAGTTCCATTCACACCGCCAGACTCAACGTCTACGGCCCACCTTTCATTCGACCGATGGGGAAAACGTCCGGAGTATCTGGTGCTGACATTACCCTGCAGTGTCCTATAGGAGGATATCCACTGCAGAGCATTTCATGGATGAGAGGTTAATAAGATCAATTAGACGTGTTTTTATTACTTTCATTGTTTTTTATTGCTTTAAATTGCTATCTTCTCTATTGCGAAAGGAAATACACCCAGTCCCCGAGTATCAGAAATCCCACTAACACGATTTCTGAGTTACTGGTTTTCCATTAACACGATTTTTGAAATAACTGGTTTTCTAATAACACGATTTCTGCACTACTTTTTTTTACAATTGTTGATATTATTGTATTTACCATAAAAGGGGACATCGTGGATGCTTTCCTTGTTCATATTTTCAGCAATTACAAAACAGATTTTTGGGGCGGGGGTGGCTCAGTCGGTAGCGCGCCAGGCTCGTAATCTGTAGTTCCCAGGTTCGAGTCCCAGCTGGGTCAGCGTTGAGATTTATCTCCGCAAAATTCTCCGCCCTGCCCACGATCAGTAGGGGACACCGATGGGCTTGGAAAGGCCGCCGTCCGTCGGATGGGACGTTAAGCCGTGACCCCGTCTGCGGGAGAGCCATACCCTGTGCACGTTAAAGAACACACTGGATGGCCTTGACGGGAGGCTACCATCTGTCTCCCAACAGCTGTTCCAGTGGGTCAACTCCCCCAACCTTCTCTGAGTCTTCGGGGTCCATGTGACCTGGCCATTTAGCCCATGGTGTGCAAAAAAGTGCCGTTCAGAGGTAAAACAGCCCAAACAACCCAAAACAGATTTTTCACATTTGCATATGAAAATTAATGTGTTTTAATCGCTATAACACGTAATATATATGTGAACAATAAAGAACACAGTAATTATTGCTGACTCATGAAAATATAAGCATATAGAGATTGACCATGATTTCTTGAAGATTATAACTTGTCATGTGTCGAGCAGAAATGTCTATGTAATAAAGAAATAAAACTGAAGATATGTCAGTCAGGATTTCTAGTTAGGATTCTCCTATTTATATTATTTCTTATGAGACATTAATATCAGACTAATGTGTTATCACTTTACACGATTTTTTTTAAGAACGCAACTATCGCGTTAGTCGGGGACTGGGTGTGCGTGTAACAATTGCATTTCTGGATTAAATTAATTATTGCCCCTTTAGAATCGGCTTAGAAGTTAAAATATTTCTTCCCTTGGTTTATTCAATGTAGCAGCTTTACGCCAAACAGCACGTAAACTTAGACATATTCTTAACTTCCCCGAAACAAATATACTAAACCATGTAACAAATACAATATACAAAACATATAACAAATTTATCTATATAAATTTACTAATTTATAAAGATATATAATACATATATATTATATTGTTTTATATATAATATATATATATCTATTATATAATATATCTATATAATTTTTTATATATAATATACATAATATTATATATATATGTATATAATAACATAATATATATGTATTATATATATATATATATATATATATAATACATATATCTATTAAATGATAATATATATATATAAATTATATATAATATATATATTATATAATTAATTTATATATATTATTGTAATATATTATTATATATACAATATTATATATAGATTAATATATATAATTAATTTATATATAATATTGTATATATAAATTAATACATATATTTTTATATATGTATTTATATTGAATTGTAAATTTATATAGATTTGTATTATATGTGAACATATTTATCATCATAAAATAAGCTTGTTATCAGAAACTAAACCGACTAACTGAAAATTTTATATATTTAGGCTTTAGCTTTAAACTGTCTCAGTACCGGTATATTTTCAGAATTTTAGATTGCATTTGTTTGATAAATTGTAATGACTAATTCAATTGATTAAGATACTTGAAACGGAAAATTTATTCAGAAATGGTTTACAAAGACTATATTTTGGAGAATTTTTTGCTTTGCGTTGATTGGTTCAACTACTGACTCACAAGTGAATTTATTAATATGATGAATATTATTATTACATTTTGGTTACTGTAAGAGACCATATTCATAAGTTATAGGAAGATAAGAACTTAGAGTTATTCTATCCTCTATGATCGGTGGTAGCGCCATGGACGATATCAATGCAATGATATTAACGCCATGAAGGTATGAATGTCATATCACCGCCATGAAGGTATGATTGTCATGGTATCACTGCCATGAAGGAATGAATGTCATGATATCCCCGCCATTATAAGTCAGATTCAAATAAGTGGTATGCTGACAAGTACACGTTTAGACGAGCTTATATCGTCGATATTTGAAAAACTTCTTTTGTGGAGGGATATGCATGTCAGTTATTTTAAAGTTTCTTTACGCAAGTAAATCAACTAGATTCAAAACCTCTACAACACATTTCACAAATTTCAAATAGGCAAGAAATAAAATCCAGAATTTAAATGGGTAACTTACTTCAATACTTGATTTTTCTGTCAGAATGCGAAACTCAACTAATTCGAAATATATGAAGAAAATATTTTTTTGAGTTAAAAGATAGGATTTCTTGAAGACTTATGGGCTACTAGAAATAGTCTCTAAAATACATTTAAAACAATTTGAGATATTCAAGACATTTACTTCAATACATGATTTTGTATTAGAATGTGGAACTCGCCTAATTGAAAAGCTATGAAAAACAAAATCGATTTTTTGAACATAAGATAGAATTTATAAAAAAATTAAGGTTTATCGAAAAAAATATTTTTTTTCTTTGCTGAATCTTAAAAAAATAGATACGGAGGATATTAAATCTAGATGGCTCAATTTTTAACCTGCTCATGATGACGAATCATTCGCTAAGCTGAGGTGAGGATCACAACGTTATCAAACGTTATCTTCAGATTAAATTGATTAATTTGTTTATATTATACATAGAAGTGTTGCAATTCAGAGAATTAAATTCTCTGAATTCATCATGATATTGATTCTTAGAGAATTGAAATGTACTATTAATAACTAATTATAATGTCATTCGTAGGTGGTTTAGTATTGCCAGTGAACCACAGACAACAAGTGGAAGGTTCAGGAACATTGATCATAAAAGATGCCCAGAAGGCTGCCGATGAAGGGGAATACACATGTATGGTGAAAAATCATCTGGATCAGGAGGCGGCAGGCACTACTTATGTCTCAGTCGTGGGTAAGAAATCGTAAATATTTCATTAGCTTCTGTGGACTTTCTCTTATTTAAAAAACCTACACTTCTCTACTGAAATATTAGAGAATTTCCATGTTATGTCAATGGGAATCTAAATTCTAAGATCTACAATATCTAAAATATGCATTTAATATGTAGATTGCACTGAAGATAAATTAAAAATCAAAATTAAATCTATTTAAATCTTAATTTTTAGCATTATTTGTTAAATATTTAAATAGTTGTGGAAAGCTAAAATATTTCAGAAGAATAATGTGTCATGTGATTTTATCTCAGAATTATAATGCAAGAATATTATTTGAGATCATAATATGAAATCATAATATGATTGCAATATGAAATCTAATATGATCATATAATGATTTTTATAAAATAATATATTTTTAAATGTTTAAACTTTCAGAACTCTAAATACTGAACGAATATTGTTAAAAATTGTTGTTTGATTTAAATAGATTTGATTATGATATTTATGCTAAATTTCATTTTTACATTAAATGCATATTTTAGAAGTTGTAGAGCTTCGAAATTGTTAATTTCCCATTGACATAACCTGGAAATTCTATAATATTCAGATAGGACAGTGTATAAGAGTTTTTTTTTAAAGTTCGCTATTTTGCTCGTTCATATCTATATACGTATATATGTTGATTAATATTCATTTAAACTGTAAGGATAAACAATGGAAAAATAAATTCGATGGTAGCTTTATAAAGTCTTTTAGGATTTTTAACCAGTTTAAAAAATGATAAAAAAACTGTCTAATGTTTCTTTGCTCTCTAACTGTAGTCATTCAAACTTTTTTGATTTCAGAGCTAAATTAAAAATTGTTTTTGGGTTGCATAGGTATTGACGCAAAATTACGATTCGTATTTTTTGAATCACCCAATAGCTTTACAGAACCCCCCCCCCCCGGTGGTAAAAGTTGAATAAATCTAAAACGTATCAATGATGCAATCAGTCACTGAATTCTTGTCCACTGCAAAGGAAGATGGAGTGCCGGCATTCTTGTTGAGTAAGTAAATCTCCCCCCTATTTTCCTTTGAAGTCAATACGAATTCAATGACTGATTGCACCATCGATACCGTTTAGATTTATTTTCTAATTTTTGGGGCGCAATTGGTATTTTAAAATTTTTTAATTTATTTAATTTTTTGACACTAAAACTATCTACTTTCAGAAACTTTCATTTGATATACGACTAATAAATATCGACCCCATTTTTCCTTCACCTATATTTGGAGTCGTGTTTGAGGTAGCCTATGACACTGGAGACGTCACAAGATTTAATTTGAGATATAACTCGTTAAGGTGGACCCCCATCTAATTTCCGTCCTCTTTTAGGGGGAGGGGAGAATGGCGAGGGAACAATTCGACAAAGTCTATGACGTTCTTCATATGAGCTTTCATTTGACACCTAACCTGTAACAGTAGGTTCTTGCATTCATAGCGTATAGTAGAAGAACGATTGCCACATCTTCACTTTTTATGGGGGAAAGAAATGAAGGAGAATGCATTTTTATTGCCCATAACATTCGCCACGTCAGAAGTTTTCGTTTGACATAAAACTTGTTACGTTCGGCCCTCCCATTATGAAGTTATAGCGAACAATCCTTTTCATATTTCCTCTTTTCTAAGAGGAAAGAAAGCATTGGAAGTCAATATTTTGCTGCTTATGACACTCCCCACGTCAGCTTTCATTTGATGAATAGCTTGTTACTTTCGACACTCGCTTTCTGGAGACATAGTTGAACCATCGTTTTCATATTTCTTTTTAGGAGGGAAGAAAGCATGAGAGCTCAGTTTTGTAGCCTATTGGCACTCCTCGCGTCAAAAGCTTTCATTTGGCACATAAATCATCAAGTTGGTCAGTCGCCTTCGAAAGGTATGGTGCAACAACCGTTTTGGCAAATCCACAAACCGACAAAGGACGAGCGAATAGCAGTAGAAAGATAGGTAATAATAAAAATGCCATAGTTTAAACACACAATGAAACCGTCGATTTATGCTAAAATTTTTTAAATTTTGTTCGTAAAATGGGAAAACGAAACTTTTTTAGGAGATAAATGAAAAGTTATTTATATATTTTACAGGTACTAATAAAAAATTAATATTTGTTGTTTTTTTTACAATCATCAATTGTTTCGAATTTTTGTTGTTAGATGATGCCGGGCAGAAATAAAAAACTTAATTTCCTTTGACTTTTATATTTTTGGGCGGGGGTGGCTCAGTCGGTAGCGCGCCAGGCTCGTAATCTGTAGTTCCCAGGTTCGAGTCCCAGCTGGGTCAGCGTTGAGATTTATCTCCGCAAAATTTCCCCGCCCTGCCCACGGTCAGTAGGGCTTGAAAAGGCCGCCGTCCGTCGGATGGGACGTTAAGCCGTGGCCCCGTGTGCGGGAGAGCCGTACCCTGTGCACGTTAAAGAACACGCTGGATGGCCTTGACGGGAGGCTACCATCTGTCTCCCAAAAGCTGTTCCAGTGGGTCCCCTCCCCCAACCTTCTCTGAGCCTTCGGGGTCCTTGTGGCCTGGCCATTTAGCCCATGGTGTGCAAAAAAGTGCCGCTCAGAGGTAAAACAATCCAATCAAATACTTTTATATTTTATGTTGTTAGACGAATTTATGTTGTTAGATGATGCCGGGCAGAAATTATAAACTTAATTTCCATGGACTTTTTATATTATGGACTGAATGACCATGCCACAAGGCTCAGAGATAGTAGGAAATGGGAATCCGTTTTGATTATATTAAGAGACATATGTGACAGAGATCATATGTTATTTTTCTAGCTTTAATTTATCGTATATGAGACATTGAATAGTCATCAGGTTCCTGCTAAATTAGATAATTCCCACGTTATGTCAATGGGGAATCTTCGAAGATCTGTAATTTATTAAATGAGAATTTTATGGCGAATGTGTCAGAAGGTAGAGATTGCATAAAGTTCTTTTAAACATTGAATTTCAAAATATTCGTTCAGTATTTCGAGTTATGTAAGATGGAATATTTAACAGCTGCTAAACTGATAATAAAACCTTTGCAAAATTGATCTGCATACAAAGAATTATTTGCGATACTTCTAATATATACACTGAAGTGCATTGAATCAAGGATAGCATCCTAGTAATGTTTTGGATACCCTCCGGCCCTGATAACGGCCGCCACACGACGAGACAAGGACTCCACAAACTTGCGTAAATGTTTCTCAGGTATGGCGACCCATGCGTTCTCCAGAACTGTCCGCAATTCTCTGAAGGTCGTCGCTGATGCGACACGAGGCCGAACACTCTGCTCGACGGTATCCCAAAATATTTCGATGGGATTTAAATCTGGGCTTTTAGGTGGCCAATTCATTATTTCAAAGTCAGCAGAATGCTCCTGTAACCATGCAGTAGCCAACCTGGACCTGTGAGATGAGCAGTTGTCTTGCTGGCAGACGGCATCTCCATTGGGATGCATGATGGCCATAAATGAGTGTAAATGGTCAACCATGAGTTCTAGGTACTGGGATGCATTGAGAGTCGTCGGTGCACCTATCAAACGTTCCACAGACGTCCAACTGAAGAAACCCCAGGCCATCACTGAGCCACTACCAGCTTGTATTCTTCCGATCTGACATGCAGGATCTATGACTTCATGGGGTTCATGGGGTTGGCGCAATACCTTCAATCTCCCATCGGCGTGATGAAGTTTAAATCGGGATTCATAACTCCAGGCTATCTGTTGCCAATTTTCGATGATCCAGTTTCAATGTTCTTTAGCCCAAGCAAAGCGTTGAACCCGGTGTCATATCATTAGAAGTGGAATTCTAGTAGGGCAGTGGCTCCCGAAGCCTAGACGATGAAGTGAACATTGCGCGGTCCATGCACTGACTTCCTGGCTGGAACCCGCGTTCAGATGGGAGGTAATTTCAGATAATGTCTGGCCCCTATCGGTCCATACGATGCGGGTCAGACAACGAAGCCCACTATCATTCAAGGCTGGTTGCTCTTTGCAGTTTGTCCGGGTGCTTGATTCTTGCCGGAATTTTCATATTCCCGGAACACTCTAGAAATTGTCGTACGAGAAAATCCAAGTTCGTTGACAGTTTCGGAGATCGAATGTTCCATCCGTCGGGCACCTACGATCTGCCCGCTGTCAAATGCATCTAAATCCCACGCCATTCCCATTACGCTTCTCACGACGAATGGTTGGAGAAGCCAACGCTGACAGCTATATATGACCAGAGTTTCAGCCACGCATGCGCGCAAATACGGGACTGAATTTGGATAATGTCTACTATATACTTTTTTTATTAAATGGTTAGAAATAATACTTATTATTTACGTTTTAATTAACTTATGTGATAGATTTTTGTGACTGTGATTAATGGTGTTTAATATTCAAACTTCCATGGATTTTTAAATACTGAACGAATATTTTCTCACTCCTGGCTCATAGTCTGTAGTTCTTACATTCGAGACCCAACTATGCGAGCACTGATCATCCGCTAATCCCCTTCCTATCGCTGGGGGGACACCGATCAGCTTGAAAAGGCTACCCGTTAGGAGAAATATACCATGTACAGGCTAAAGAATACACTTTATTTCTTTGGCGATAAGCTTCATCTGTTTCCATATGCCTTCCAACAGTTGTCCAGTGGGTCCTCCTCTCCCAACTTTATCTGAGCTCTCCGGGTCCTTGTACGCAAAAATGTTGCTCACAGATGAAACAGCAACCATTTATACATTATACTAGAATAAATATTAGATTTGGTTGTTACACTTTTCACCTTTTTATT
The DNA here is from genome assembly GCA_038380435.1 of Ryuthela nishihirai. Lineage (NCBI taxonomy): Eukaryota > Metazoa > Arthropoda > Arachnida > Araneae > Heptathelidae > Ryuthela > Ryuthela nishihirai. The sequence goes on along the minus strand of JAWZYU010000017.1, from coordinate 34,634,572 downwards.
TTCATACAATGAACTAAACTATCAGGTCAAAAAGGTCCCAACACAGACAGAGACAGTAGGTAAAGGGAATTCAGTTAATTCCATTAGGAGACATATGGAAATTTCTTATGATTCATTTTTAACGAGCATAGGGTACGACGTTTCTAACCGCTCGGTAGCAAAATGTTTTTTGGCTCCTGTACGAAAATCTAACACAAGGATTGTTGGTTATTTTACTTTAGTTATCTGCACGATTTTGCACTCAATGGGCTAAATGGCTAGGTCACAAGGACTCCGAAGTCTCAGAGAAGGTTGGGGGAGGGCACCCACTGGAATAAATGTTGAGAGACAGATGGTAGCCACCCGTTAGGGCCATCCATGTGTTCTTTAACGTGCACAGGGGTCCAGGCACACGGAGCCATATTCTCACGTAAACGGTCCATGGCTTTATGTCCCATCCGACGGACGGCGGTCTTTCCAAGCCCACCGGTAATCGAAGAATGTAAAATTAATAAAAGTAATCTGATTTAATCACCTTTTGTGCTCCGTGTGGAAACGGTCCTGCTGTACTTGACACAACTTTTGCGTTGGATTGTTTTACCTCTGTGCTGCACTTTTTTTTTGCACAAAATGAGCTTAATAAGCCAGGTCACAAGAATCCCGAAGGCTCAGAGAAGGTCGGGACCAGAGAACCCACTGGGCAGCTGTTAGGATACAAATGGGAGCCTTCCGTCAAGCCCATCCAGCGTGTCCTTTACCGTGCACAGGTTATGTCTCTCCCGCACACGAAGCCACGGCTTAACATCCCATTCGACGGACTGCTGCCTTCCAAAACCCATCGGTGTTCTTTATTAACCGGAAAGTTTCGCGCAGCTAAATCTCAACGCTGGCCCAGCTGGGACTTGAACGTGGGAACTACCGATTAGAAGACTGGCGCGCTACCTACTGAGTACCCATGCCCTTTCACACAGAACCACGACTTAACGTCCCATAAGAAAGACATCGTTCTCTCCAACTCTCTCTCGTCCCCTTTTTTTCCCAATCAGAAGGTTGTGATTAGCAGAGAAAGTCTCCATCTATAACCTTCTCTGAGCCCTTGGGATCATTGTGACCTTGGTATTTAGCTCCCTGTGCGCAAAAAAAGTGAAGCTCAGAGGTAAAACAACACAACTTAGCAACCAAGCTTATTAACCACAACCATCTTTTTTTTGACAATATAGTGTACATTAACAAATACAAAAAAATTAACCGTAAATTATGAAGCCATAATATATATGTAGCATACCTTTTACGTCAGGGAGAAATGAAACGAAACCGAAATTGCGTAAATATTCGAATACTGACAGGTCTACGATTTACGTGTTTTGTTTTTTTGTATCCGGCTGCAATTTGATGCCAGGTTACAATTAACTGAGACTACACAATTATCATAGGTAGATTGTTTTTATCAAAACTGCTCCATTTTTTTACATAAAAATTTTAGAAATCCTTTTCCTTGTCAAATCAAACACTTCCCTAAACTAACTAGAATTTCGCTCTCAGGAAAAGGGAATCATCTTGTCTGAGACTCGATCATTATTTAAATATTCGACGCTATTATTTTATTATTATTTTATCCGGCTACCATTCAAACACAGGTTACTATTTAGGCCCGATGATTAATATGCCATATACGGTATATGTAACGATAGGTATTTTTACAGCTTCCTTCTTAAAGTCCTTTTCTGAAGTTTTGTCTCCTGTCGTTTCCTTGCTATTCACGTCCACAAGTGACTCCACGGAACAACAAAGGAGTACAGACGTTTTATATTTTGTTAACTGAAGTTTTCCAAGTTTCAACTATTTCTTTTATTTTAGTATTCATATTATAAACTTTATTAGTTTCATTACAACATCGAAATCAATCTTATTAGCTGACATGGACAGAATCATGACCATTTCCAAAGAAAGAAAGAAACATTTTCTTTATTCAATTCTGCTACTAGATCCAAACGCTGGGCCCATTGGCAGCTGCCCAATGTTGCCCAGTGTTGCAAATCCAGCGATGTAAAAGTAACCGAAAAAACAAGACGACAAATTTCTGCCAGCTTTTCTCGAACAGAGGCAGTTTAAAAGAAAAAAAAAACATGTCGCTTTCTTTCAAGCTTAGAGCTCGTACTTCAAGCTTGAGCAATTTAAACAGCGTCTTGCTAAAAGAAAAGGAAGGATTTGAAAATAAAGCGAAATATGTTCAGATGCAAAACTTATCGTTGAAAAGTTTCTTAACTTTGGAACTCTCTCTTTTTCAGTAAATGTAATGTTGATCAGATTTATAAGCGAAACCTGGAACACATCTGCAAGAGCCGACAGGCAGTGACACTCGAAAAGTGAAATTTACCTTCTTGGCGCAGTTTGCTTCCTATATAAGTTGCTTCGTTGAACCCGCAGGGAAATCTCTTGATCTCTAGCGGTAGGCAGCTGGACCGTCTGCCGTTGAACGTCTTTACTTTCACATTAGTTAAAGTTAGCTCTTAAAACTTTAAAGAGGAAAGTAGACGTAAGAGACGATGTCAAGCAAAGTTATTATAAATTCAAAGATAAGATTTTATGCGTTTTTTTTTTTAAATTTGAAAAGAGCACAGCATGAAAGTTTCGATTGGGTATACACTGCATAGCTGATGGACATGGACCTGGACGAAAGTTGGAGCGGGTACTTACAGCGTAGATGATGGAACTGGATGAAAGTTTGAAGCTGGTACTCACCGCATAGCTGATGAAACTGGACGAAAGTTGGAGTGGGTAATCACTTCATAGCTAATGAAACTGGATGAACGTTGGAGCGGGTACTCACTGCGTACTGATAGAACTGGATGAAAATTTGGTAACAGTGCTCACTACCTAGTTGATGGAACAGGACGAAAATTTGGAGTTGATACTTACTGCATAAATCGATAGAACTGGACGAAAGTTCGAGTACTCACTGCGCAGCTTATGGAATTGCGAATTACTCACTGCCTAGTACGGAACTCACTGCGTAGCTTATGGTATTGGACGAAAGTTGCAGCGGGTACTAACTGCGTAGCTTATGGTATTGGACGAAAGTTGCAGCGGGTACTAACTGCGTAACTGATGGAACTGGGTAAAAATTTGGGAGCCGATGTTTATTGCATAGCTGATGGAACTGGACGAAAGTTTGGATGATTCCCACTTTGATTAATGTGTTCTAAGTTTTGGATGCGTTCTAAGTTTTGAGCAGCTACCACTGTGATGACCAAGATATGTTCAAAGGTTTTCGAACTGCTGTGGTGATGACCAGGATCTGTTCAAAAGTTTGGATCAATTAACGTAGTGACCACCATGTTGTCGAAAGTTTGGTTCGGTTACCACCAATATGACCAGAATATATTTGAAAGTTTAAAGAAGTTACCTACTGAGTAGCTTATGGAACTGGACGAAAGTTTGGAGTCATTTCACTCTGATAATGATGACACCATTGGGTAGTTTGAAGATATTACCTTTATGGTGGTGGAGCTGTTCGAAAGTTTGGAGCAGTTACTGCCATGAAGGTAGAAAAACAGTTCGAGAATTGGGATAGCGGGGACCATTATGAAAAAGAATGTATATAAAGGGTTCATCCATTGGTGCTGCTGAAACTGTTCGAAAGTTTGGGCAGTTAGTAAGACTACGATGGTGGTGATGAACATGTTCAAAAGTTTGAAGCGATTGTTAGTATGCTGATGATAAAGATCGGTGAAAATTTTAAACATTTATCGGCATGAAAAATAAGTAAACCAGTTTGAAAGTTTGGATAGCGGAGTACCATTATGAAAAAAGAATTTGGTAGAAAGTTTACAGTATATATCGCTATACAAACGAAACCTGTTTAACCATTAGAGAGAGTAACACTTTGCCGATGGAACTGACGGAATGATTTATCACCAAGACGATTAAACTAGTAATGATGAGAGTTTAAACACCAGAGTCAAATTTAGAAGTAAAGGTGATGTGTATAATTCTTTTATTTTTATTAATATTATTGGTGTAGGGGGAAAGGAAATGTTGAAACGAATTGACTAGAATGCAGTTTCACTATTTTTATTTTATCAGAAAACATTCTCGGGGAATTTCTCTTCGTTTTAATGATTTGCAAACAGTTTTTGCCTCCATTCTTGCTGTTAAAATTATCCAATGTGGGGAGTACAAGGTTTCCTTATATACCTCATCGGGTAATTATTATGCCTCAATCCCTTTTCTTATGAACACTTCCAACATGTTGCCATCTATAGAATCATAAGACTGTAGTATACGTTCATGAATTTTCCACAACAAACTTCTGAAGTTGATAAAAGATTTTACAGATGTCTTATTCATATGGTTATAAGTTATCTGGGGGATAAACTGAGTGTTTGCTGAAGAAGAATCGAAACCAGTTCGCGGAAATCTCTTCATAGTTAGAAGTAAATTAAAAGTGATGGTAAGAGCAGCTAGCATGTTATCAACATGTCACAAGTTCAATTCTGGCCAAAAACTTAATTTTGTCCAATTAACTCTTCATTCGTTGTGGGTTAAGCGTTACTATAATATTCTCTTAAATGCTATTGAGAAAGAACTGACAACTGGGATAACATACTGAGAAGAAAAAATTCAAACATTAGTCGCAGTTCCCACTGAAGCATTTGAGATAAGGAATCTGCTACGTTCTTGTGACCTTGATATTCAATTCACTGGGCAGCAAAACAAGTATCGAGCAGGAGTAAAGCAATCCAGTCATTATGATTTCTAGTGTAAAAGCGATAACGACAATTTGGGAGACTATAAAATTTCACAGTTTAAGCTTTTATGTTTCTCGAAGATCATGTATCGATTGATGACTTGCCATTTAATTTATTGGGAACAAAAACCGCAACTCAGTAGTGAAACAATACAATAATTACATTTTCTAGTATAGTCGCTTTAATGGTGACTGGGGACACTATGAGATTGCGCAGTTGACACCTTCACAGTTCTAGTGGCGGTGTTGCTCAATCAATATTTCACCAGCTCGTAATCTACATTTCCCACACCCGAGTTCCTGCTCTGCTGGTGCTGAGATTTATACCCGATAGCCTTCATCCTGCCGGTCAGAAAAGGGACACAATGGGTTTAGAAGACCGTCGTCCATCGAATGGGATATTAAGCCGTGGTACCGTGATAAGGAGGACCATACCCTCTGCACGTTAAAGAACACGCTGGATGGCTTTGACTGGAGACTTATCTGTCTCTTAGGAACTATCCAGTGAGTCCCCTTCTCCAACTGTCTCTGAGCCATTGTGATACTTATAATCTAGACTTTTATCCATTGTGTGAAAAAAACACTCAGAGGAAGTGCCGGCGGCAAAAAAAGCTTTTATATGTAGTCTAAATTTTATAATGAATTATTTATTATAAGTGCAAAGTACGGTACATATCTACATATAACTTATAGGAACACCGAGTGTATTATAAATATTACATAATTTTTCTCGCCTTTTTCGCCGCAAAGTCTTTTAATACGTCATCAAAATTGACCGATTTCGCTTTCTATTATAAGAATAGTTAGTCATCGATTAGCGGATTCTGCCATTGGATTTACTATTGGGCTTGAAAAATCACTGACATGCGCTCTGGTGGTGGGACGTGGAGCTAGAGGAACGAGGACACATTGTGTCATCTACTGTGTTAAAGATAGGAAAATGGCGTCGTTTCTTACGATGAGCCTTTCGTGGACCAAGGGGCCGGGTTCCGGAGAACGCGCTGAACCCGCCTCGCGCCGCCCCTGCTCAGAAGTAAAATAACCCAACTCAACAATAACTCGCGCTACGCCCATAGTATCTATTAGTTCGATATTTCCAAAACTACTAAAGGTTATTTAACAAACAAATTATTATTTATCTCTTAAAGTGCAGAATACTAAAATCGCTTTCTTGAAAAGGAGCCCACGTTTCCCACTTTGTTCTTTGAATTCACGTTATTTCATTATATATGAATAAAAGCGCTTTCGCTTAATGGATAGCATGACGTCTTAATCTTTGTTGTATTGTAATATCCCAAAATTCAGTTGTTTTCGTGCTTGGAAAACACGAATATTAACTCGGGCACAACAAAGGTACTCATTTTTTCGAAACCTCATAATGATTAAGAGTCAGGAGCGTAGCGCATTCGACCTTGTGTTAACATCCTGCCCAAATTTTAAAAGTACCCAATCCTAATTTAAAACATACCAATTTACCTTTCTTTGACTATTATAAAGTAGTTAAACCAAATGAAAATAATGTACGGAATGGTGGACGCCAAATACAACATAACTATTACCCGTAACGAAATACATCGTAAATAAAACTATCACAAACGAGACCAACAACCAACCATGAGTAATCTCAAACAAATCGGTTTGCGTTGCGAACAAACAATTCAAACATTAGAAATAAAAGTAATTTAATAACGGATGGATTCTTGCAAGTATTTATCCTTCAACGATATCTATAGATAACAAATTGTATACCGATCCCATTCCGATATTCTTTTTTCGTTCTCCTGTTTCTTTCTGCTTCAGTTGCTCCAGTAATTGACCCTCATCCATTCCCTGAATCCCTCTCAGTCGATGAGGGCTCCCGAGCGAGACTTCTCTGTGGGGTACTTCGAGGTGATCCGCCAATACGATTCAAGTGGCTGAAGGATGGCGTTCCCGTTACAGCACGGTTAGGAGTATCTGTGCAAATATCAGAAGATTCCTCTTTGCTAACTTTCCGCAAGATAAAGTTCAAGGACAGCGGACACTATACGTGCATTGCTTCCAATGGAGCGACTACGGTGAACAGAACCACTCACATCACCGTCAATGGTACGTATGTTGTGGCTATTAGCGTGCGTAATTTTCTTTATTATCATTGTTATTTGATTAAAGTTTATTTTTCTGAATGTTTGTTTTCTGAGTGGATTATTCAAAGGAGGATTCAGATGAAAGACAGATTCGGAAACAAATTAAGAAGTTGAGGTGGGAGGGGGTGACCGAAATTAAGTGGAACTTGGCAGACTACTGTTTCTGCTTAAATGTTTCCGGAATTTATTGTCGACAAATGCAATTAATACATTGCAGTAACAAAACATTAGAGAATTTCCATGTTATGTCAATGCGATCCTAACTTCGAAGCTCTATAACTTCTAAAATGCATATTTAAGGGGAACATGACTGAAGAAAAATAAAAGAATTTTTCGCTTGAAAATGAGTTGGGTTGGGTTGTTTTACCTCTGAACGGCACTTTTTTGCACACCATGGGCTAAATGGCCAGGTCACATGGACCCCGAAAGCTCAGAGAAGGTTGGGGGAGGGGACCCACTGGAACAGCTGTTGGGAGACAGATGGTAGCCTCCCGTCAAGGCCATCCAGCGTGTTCTTTAACGTGCACAGGGTATGGCTCTCCCGCACACGGAGCCACGGCTTAACGTTCCATCCGACGGCCGGCGGCCTTTCCAACCCATGGGTGTCCACTACTGACCGTGGGCAGGGCGGGGAATTTTGCGGAGATAAATCTCAACGCTGACCCAGCTGGAACTCGAACCTGGGAACTACAGATTACGAGCCTGGCGCGCTACCGACTGAGCCACCCCTGCCCCCCGCTTGAAAAAGAAGGTATTCCTCTGCACAAAGAATGGAGATAACCTAGAAGCTCTATTTGGTTTGCCCTGGTTTCTCATGCACAGGGTTGGGTTGTTTTACCTCTGAGCGGCACTTTTTTGCACACCATGGGCTAAATGACCAGGTCACAAGGACCCAGAAGGTTCAGAGAAGGTTGGGGGAGGGGACCCACTGGAACAGCTATCGGGAGACAGATAGTAGCCTCCCGTCAATGCCATCCAGCGTGTTCTTTAACGTGCATAGGGGAATGACTCTCCAGCACACGGGGCCATGGCTTAATGTCCCATCCAACGGACGGCGGCCTTTCCAAGCCCATCGGTGCGCCCTAATGACCGTGGGCAGGGCGGGGACTCATGCACAGGGTCATGCCAGCTGGTTTAGCATTCAAGTACGGTAACCACTAGACAAACTATGGGCCAATAACCATTATTAAAACTTCTGAAATGTATGTTTATTTTATTAAATGGTTTGATATAATACTTATTATTCAAGCTTTAATCAATATCTTAAGTAAAGTCATGACCATTCATAATCAAATCTATTTAATATCAATTTTCAACGATATTCGTTCAGTATTTCCAGAATTATGGGGGGCGGGGGTGGCTTAGTCGGTAGCGCGCCAGGCTCGTAATCTGTAGTTCCCAGGTTCGAGTCCCAGCTGGGTCAGCGTTGAGATTTATCTCCGCAAAATTCCCCGCCCTGCCCACGGTCAGTAGGGGACACCGATAGGCTTGGAAAGGCCGCCGTCCGTCGGATGGGACGTTGAGCCGTGGCCCCGTGAGCGGGAGAGCCATACCCTGTGCACGTTAAAGAACACGCTGGATGGCCTTGACGGGAGGCTACCATCTGTCTCCCAACAGCTGTTCCAGTGGGTCCCCTCCCCCAACCTTCTCTGAGCCTTCGGGGTCCATGTGACCTGGCCATTTAGCCCATGGTGTGCAAAAAAGTGCCGCTCAGAGGAAAAACAACCCAACCCAGAATTATGGAACCTAGATTATTTCATAACAGTGATTTGTCGTAAGATTTTACCTCAGAAATCATTGAAACTTTAGAAATATTGTTTCAAACCATTTAATGAAATAAATATTTTGCTTAATGATTATTTCAATATTAGAAAATTAGGCATGACTTTTGTAAAGCAAGGTAATTTATTGTTAAATATTCGAGCTTCAATTACCTCTTTAAATACGGAACAAATATTGTTGAAAATCGAGATTTCAATAGATTTTATTATGGTTTTTATTTTACAATCAGTCATATTTTTCTATTAAATGCATATTTTAGAAGTTATAGAACTTCCCAATTAGATTATCGTTGACATAAAATGTAAATTGTCTAATGTTTTCGTAGGGCAATGTATAATGCTTCCTCTTTTACGTTTTGAGGAGGGGGTTGACGCATTCCGTAGGGCAATGTATAATGCTTCCTCTTTTACGTTTTGAGGAGGGGGTTGACGCATTCCGTAGGGCAATGTATAATGCTTCCTCTTTTACGCTTTGAGGAGGGGGTTGACGCATTCCGTAGGGCAATGTATAATGCTTCCTCTTTTACGCTTTGAGGAGGGGGTTGACGCATTCCGTAGGGCAATGTATAATGCTTCCTCTTTTACGTTTTGAGGAGGGGGTTGACGCATTCCGTAGGGCAATGTATAATGCTTCCTCTTTTACGTTTTGAGGAGGGGGTTGACGCATTCCGTAGGGCAATGTATAATGCTTCCTCTTTTACGTTTTGAGGAGGGGGTTGACGCATTCCGTAGGGCAATGTATAATGCTTCCTCTTTTACGTTTTGAGGAGGGGGTTGACGCATTCCGTAGGGCAATGTATAATGCTTCCTCTTTTACGTTTTGAGGAGGGGGTTGACGCATTCCGTAGGGCAATGTATAATGCTTCCTCTTTTACGCTTTGAGGAGGGGGTTGACACATTCCGTAGGGCAATGTATAATGCTTCCTCTTTTACGTTTTGAGGAGGGGGTTGACGCATTCCGTAGGGCAATGTATAATGCTTCCTCTTTTACGTTTTGAGGAGGGGGTTGACGCATTCCGTAGGGCAATGTATAATGCTTCCTCTTTTACGTTTTGAGGAGGGGGTTGACGCATTCCGTAGGGCAATGTATAATGCTTCCTCTTTTACGTTTTGAGGAGGGGGTTGACGCATTCCGTAGGGCAATGTATAATGCTTCCTCTTTTACGTTTTGAGGAGGGAGTAGACGCATTCCTTAGGGCAATGTATAATGCTTCCTCTTTTACGTTTTGAGGAGGGGGTTGACGCATTCCGTAGCTCGCGGGCCTGCTAATTTGATGCTCCCGGTACGAGTGGCAATTGTGCCAACTTGGAGATTTTTCTCCGCTAACCTCGGTTCTGTCTTTGATGGGAAAGATGACATCGATGGATTTGGAACTTCCTTCTCTCTCGGATCGTATCCTAAACAGTGGCACCGTGTGTATGAGAACCATATCCAATGCACTTTTAAAAGCACTCTGAAAGCCCTAGATGGGAGACTTCTGTTTCCTAGCAGCTGTTCAATGGATTCTTTCGTCTCTGAATCCCTGCATGGGCGTCAGCGGGAATTCCTTTTTTTGGGGGGGGGGAGGGGAAAATATCAATGTTTTTAAATAAGATATATTTTAGTCGACCTATTTATTAATGAACGCAGTTGCGAATAGAGCAAACATGCATACATCAGGCACGTAACTAAGTTTTGGCTTCGGGGCAGGGTTGGGGGCTGAAAATAAGACGAGTTGAGGAGTAGGATTTCCCAATTACGGAGAATATTCCACCGGACAGGAAAGGTTAAATAATGTTCTATACGGAGTAAATTTTTATAGCTGTTTTTGAAATCGGTTTTTAGTGTGGGACATATACTATGAGCTAAAATAAAATTACAGAAAAACAACGGTTTTGGATTTCAAAGCAGGTAGACAAGTTTGAGATTTCGTGTAGGACGACTGCTTTTCGTGGCTGTGAGGGGGCCTCGTGTCAGGACCCTCTGTCTCCCCTCCCGGGTACGTCTTTGGGATAGATCATACCATAATAGAACTAATGATGGCAGAATAGAAAAACAAACGCAGGAAAACTTAATATTGGGTGTACATAAAAATGGTTTCCATATTAATAAATTAAAATGAATGGTATGCTTCCGAAAACAAAAGAAAACAAAAAAATTGCGTTTCATTTAGGGAAAATAATTATTCAAATTGGATGAATAACAAAATATTTCGTTGTTCTTATCCTCAATTGTAGTGCAACGAGGTGAATTATGAAAACTAGTAGAAGTGGTTACGGTTTATTTGGGTTTAATTTTGCCACTATATTTAAAATTAATCTGCAGCAAGAAGCAGTTCTACTAATTATTCAAATTGGATGAATAACAAAATATGTCGTTGTTCTTATCCTCAATTATAGTGCAACGAGGTGAATTATGAAAACTGGTAGAAGTGGTTACGGTTTATTTGGGTTTAATTTTGCCACTATATTTATAATTAATCTGCAGCAAGAAGAAGCAGTTCTACTAATTATTCAAATTGGATGAATAACAAAATATGTCGTTGTTCTTATCCTCAATTATAGTGCAACGAGGTGAATTATGAAAACTAGTAGAAGTGGTTACGGTTTATTTGGGTTTAATTTTGCCACTATATTTATAATTAATCTGCAGCAAGAAGAAGCAGTTCTACTAATTATTCAAATTGGATGAATAACAAAATATGTCGTTGTTCTTATCCTCAATTGTAGTGCAACGAGGTGAATTATGAAAACTAGTAGAAGTGGTTACGGTTTATTTGGGTTTAATTTTGCCACTATATTTATAATTAATCTGCAGCAAGAAGAAGCAGTTCTACGAGAGAGAGGAAAGTTGATACTTCCTCTCCACACGCCCAAAACGAGCATCATTAAATTTTTATCAACTATCCAATACGTGAGCATTAAGTCCACCACTCTGGAAAGTCTGACGTGCACCAGCGAAACGGTTGAAGCAATATCTTTAGAGTTCCATACACCGGTAGAGCTCTGGAGACAAACTTTCCTTATTGGATTTTTCAAACTTATTGGAAGCTGCCAACTCTCACGTTCAACTGATTTGTATTAATTTTCTTTGCTGAAAAAAATACGCGGATCCTGTTACTTGAAGTTATTCTAAAAGATACACTAGTCTGTCCATTTAAAACTGTAAACCTTAAACCTTGACTGTTTTATAATGTGGACTCTTTCTATTGCTTAGTCCCTCCTAAATGGAGCGTGGAACCTAGTAATTCATCCGTTACCATGGGGAAGAGCATTCGTTTGGATTGCTTGGCTGAAGGTTACCCAACACCGGTCATCAGTTGGAGAAAGGCACGAGGTTCGTATAACATTTTATATTGCAAGTGTTATTATGATCCATGCATTTATTTCTTTAATTTTTGTAGAAACGAATTCGGAAAGATTATAATCCATGATTATAATCTTAACCAGTAAATCAACATCAAAATATATTTACAATGTAACTCTTCGTCGTACTCGGATTTCACGTAACTTTATCTACCTGTTATAACTAGAGTCGGATATAGTGGGGGGCAATTGTCCATTATTCCCCACCTAGTTGAGAATGAATTTCGATTTCGCCGTTTCAATACATGGATGGCTATATTAATGTTTAGTTGTTTAGTTCTTTTCCATGGGATAACATGCCTAATCAAACCCATTGCAATTATGCTTGATATGCCTCTATGAAAGTATATACTATATAGATAATAAATTATCTTATGTGTGTGTGTGTTTGTATATATATATATATATTTATCAACTATCCAATACATGAGCATTAAGCCCACCACTCTGGAAAGTTTGATGTGCACCAGCGAAGAGGTTGAAGCAATATCTTTAGAGTTCACCATACACCGGTAGAGATCTGGAGACAACATTTCCTTATTCGATATATATATACACTTGCGGAAATTGAAACAAGAACACCCAGAAGGAATTCCTTTAGGAGCGACGTATTATAATATCTTAATAGATCAGTACGTTGCAATAGATAAGGACAACAGAAACCGTGATCCAAGATTGAAAGTCATTGGATGAAATAATGACATCACTGAGGACGACAACATGCAAATATACGCAGGGCGTATTTAACGACTAGGGCGTGAAGAAAGAAGTTATTCGTCTTGTGTCGTGTTGTTCAGTGCTATTTAAGGAACTACCATGCCTGGACAACGTAGGCGCGCAACATTTGTTTAGTTAGCGGAGTTTGAGCGAGGTCGTATAGTGGGTCTCGGGGAAGCAGGTTGGTCTTATCGTCAAATTGTACACCGTGTTGGATGACAGGTATCGGCAACGGTACGATGGTGGGTGGCGTCGATGGTCAGAAGAGCATCCGAACACTCGCAGACGTGGTTCTGGGCAACACAGAGTTACGGACGCACGAGAGGATCAGCGTATCAGGAGGTCGGCGGTGGCAGAGCGGACGGTTACGGCGTCAGAAATTCGATCCTATGTCATACCAAGGATGTATACAAGATCGATAAACAATCGTCTTTTAGAAGCAGGACTATGGGCACACGTGCCGATGGCACACGTGCCGATGGCACGGTTACCACTATCACCTCGTCACTGTTCAGTACGTTTGCAGTGGTGTCAAGAACGAGTTCATCGAGGGGAAGAATGGCAGTCTGTGGTCTTCAGTGATGAAAGCCGATTCTGCCTAGGAGTGTGTGATGGTCGTTTCCATCATACACTCCTAGGCAGAATCGGCTTTCGCATCCGAAGACGACAAGGTGAGCAGCTTCTTCCATCGTACATCCGCCAGCGACATATAGGGCCCACTCTGGGCATCATGGTGTGGGGAGCGATTGGCTATCACTCTCATACATGTCTGGTATTTGTACAGGGTACACTGAATAGCGATACGTACATCATATAACGTACATCAGCGACATTGCACAGCCGATCGTCCTGCCATATTTGAGTGTAAACCCAAATGCGATATTCCAGCAGGATAACGCCACACTCCTCCCATGCAACTCAACGTGCTCTTCAGGCAGTGCACTAACTCCCTTGGCCAGCACGCTTTCTGGACTTGTCTCCAATCGAGCATGTCTGGGACTGTATTGGACAAAGACTCTTCCACGGACCACGGCAGGCAACGACCATCGCTGAATTATGCGTCCAAGTTGAAAGCGCATGGAATAGTATCCCCCAGCGTGATATCCAGCATTTGTACGACCGATTGCATGCCAGATTGGAAACTTGCATTGCTGCTCGAGGAGGTTCAATACCTCATTAAAATGTGCCTTCTGTAAAATGTAATACTCGTTAAAGCATTTACAGAAGACATTAAAAGGTAAAATTGAAGTGATTCAAAATAAACATTGAATCACTTCACACGTGTAATCACTGTCCTTTCTCAAAATTTTCTACTAAATATATCTCATAGATTGCGCTTGAATTGTTAATAGTGTCCTTTTTTTCAATTTCCGCCAGTGTACATAAATAATTATATATTCATACAATTAGCATGCCCCCTTCAAACAGGGGTCTTAGGCTAGTCAGGCTGTAGAAACAGCTTTTTTTCCTTGACTTCTAGTCAAATGTACTAATTATTTTAAACACTACATTCTGTGTGAAATCTTACTAAATTTTTATTTTTTATTTACAGTGCTATCTGTAGCATAAAGTGTAATGTTTCTGAAAGGTTATGTTGCTCTCAGAGTGTTCATGGTTTCTACTATCGCACTCTTACGTTGTTGTCATAGTGTTCATGATTTCTAGTATCACATTTTTGTTGCTATCATAGTGCTTATAATAATCATTCTTAAGCTGATGTCACAATGTTTACGGTTTCCTGTATAAAACTCTTATTCTGCACTAATAGTGTTACATTTTTCAACATTAAGTTCTTAAACAAACAAAAAAGGAAAAGTGTTCGTGGTTTCTGTCACCAGCACTTTAATACAGTTATTATGGTGTTCATGAATTTGCATATTAGTCCGTATATTCTTTTTTTACGATATTTATATTTATCTTTTTTATGGGCCTCTATAATTGTCTCTTATCCGTCTTCTAAGAATCATTATCACCATACCATCTTAAACACATTACACGGTTTCCAAAATAATGACATCCTGCCATTATGATGCTATGGTATCCAACATATCCTTCTTACGCAACCGTGTCTTGGTTTTGCAAGTCTCTAACACCACGCCTTTACTCATATTAGGTCTCTAACATTAAGCTTTTACATGCGAAACTAATCTTTGCATGTAAAAGCGTAATGTTAGAGATTAATGCGAACAAAAGCCAATTGCGCGTCATGCAAAACTAAGTTTTGCATGAGTAGTGCAAATGTAGTGCGTCATGCAAAACTAAGTTTTGCATGAGTAGTGCAGTCATGCAAAACTTAGTTTTGCATGACTGCACTACTCGTTGAACTGAATCTAAGAAAATAAATTCTTTTATTCAGCCAACCAAGACGGGATTTATTAAAATACGACTAAAAACTGATTTAAGTAGCATGGATTTACCAATTTTTTTCTTGGCAACTAACGTAAAAATATTTCGAAATTTTTTTCCTTATTATCTTTTTCCTGCTACCACAGGTTTGACTCCAGGAAACTTCACCTATGTGTACTCCAGCTCTCGCAACCAGCAATATAGTAATGGCACCATGGTGATTCGAGACGTGCAGGAGATCGACGCTGGATATTATTTATGCCAGGCATTCAATGGAATCGGAACTGGAATCACTAAAGCTATATTTCTTAGTGTCAGAAGTGAGTTTGCTATTTTGTTTCATCAATTGTCGTGTAATTATATTAGATGTATATACTTTGCCTTATCAAAATATTAGAAACTTTCCATGTTGCATCAATGGTAATCTAATTTCGGAGCTCTATAACTTCTAAAATATGCATTTAATAGAAAACTGTTACCGAAGATATTAAAGATAATAATCAAATCTATTTAAATCTCGCTTTTCAGCAGTTTTTTTAATATTTGTTCAGCATGTAAAGAATTATGGAAGTTGGAATATTTATCAATAAATTTTCTTATTTTTTAAAAATCATTCGTAACTGGCTAATATTGAAATTATCATTACGATTAAATTGCTTGAAACAATACTTATTATTTAAGTTACGATTTTTTTTGTTAAATGATTGAAGCAATACTTATTGCTTTAAATAATTTCTGAAGTCAATTATCCTGACTCATTTTTGTTGTGAAGTATTCTAGCTTCCATAACTCTAAATAATGCACGAATATTTTTGAAACTCCGGATTCAAATAGATTTGATTGTTATCATTAATGTATCTTCTGTTATACATGGCTGAGTGGTTAGTATTCTTGGCTACGTAATCAAAGGAACATGTGTTTGTAAGGTATGGATATTTTTATTGCGTTTTCCTTCTGCTGAAGTCTCACCATCCTTACAGAACTTCTCTACGCCATATTATACTGACAGACTTCTATCATTGTGGTCTCTCAGTGTGTTTGCCAGTGTGGACTTCTGTCAATGTAGTTCTGTCACTGTGGAAAGCAGCTGCTTCAGGGGGAATTTATATATTTATTTAATTACTTATTTATCTATTACATTTTTTAATTAAATGCATATTTTAAAGCTAAAGAGCTTCTAAGTTAGATTTCCATCGACAGAGAGAAAGCAAATTCAATAATATGTTTTGGTAGGCAGTATATTGTGTATATGAATATTATTACTTCAAGGTCTCAAACAAGCAATCATTGAAGTCCTTTTGTGACTGCCTCATGCCAATACATACCATTATAATCATGGTGGCTTACTGGTGGCTTCATGGTGGCTTCATGGTGGCGAATGGTGGCTTACTGTCTTCTCTCGACTGAGATGATATCACCCTAGTAATGTGAATATGGTCGCTTTCAGCCGAAGATGAAGCCACTGCAAATGTAATTTAAGTTTGCGTTTTAGCATTAAAATAGTCTTGCTTATTATTGCTTACAATAAAATGAAGCCCGCCATATATTGAGTAGTACCTGATTTGGCCCCAATATGATTGAGTTTGCGATAGACCCTGATCTAGAAAAAATAAAGGACAGCGCCAAGATTCTCTCAACCGAGCCGGAAAATGGTAAAATGAGGAGGGGAAGAGACTGGATTTGCATTATAGTATATCATTTCCTCCTCCCTTTTAGAGATCTTTCTAAAAAAAGGAAAATGCACGAAATACACATAAGTGTAATTATTATCTTTACTGACAATCTTAAGGGAAGAGGAGCAAGGCTCCTTGGACTCCACTACTCCTTAGTTCCGACCCCTGTTTGAGATCCCTGTATTAGTCATTCTTTTAATATCATTCCTATATCGACAGCGAGTCAAATATAAACTATACATTTTCTTAATAAGATTTTTATAGGAAAATTTGAAGAAAAAAGTCTCAAGGATATTAAGAATAAATTCTGTCTAAATCCCGATTTTCGATAATTCGCTCCGTGCTTTTAATTCCGGAAGTTATGGATGTTATGGAAGTCAAAAGCTAGGGAAAATATGGAAGTCAAAAGATATAGAAACTTGAAAACTTAGCAACATCAGTACCATCCCTAACAAACTTATCAAACTCTATAAATATCGGAAGAAATATTTACATAAACGTCTGAAAATATAGATTTATTTTGTTTAAACGCTTTCATAAAATACTTACTACATATTAAAATATTAATAAACTTCAAAGGTAAATTTTTATGGCTCACTGCCATTATACAAACTTCTACAGCGTTTTGAATACAGAACGAATATTGTTGAAAATCGAGATTCGAATAGATTGAGCGGATTTATTTTTTTTTTCTTCGACTGCATTTTTCCCTAGGTTGGGTTGGATTGTTTTACCTCTGAGCGGCACTTTTTTGCACACCATGGGCTAAATGGCCAGGTCACATGGACCCCGAAGGCTCAGAGAAGGTTGGGGGAGGGGACCCACTGGAACAGCTGTTGGGAGACAGATGGTAGCCTCCCGTCAAGGCCATCCAGCGTGTTCTTTAACATGCACAGGATATGGCTCTCCCACACACGGGGCCACGGCTTAACGTCCCATCCGACGGACGGCGGCCTTTCCAAGCACATCGGTGTCCCCTACTGACCGAGGGCAGGGCGGGGAATTTTGCGGAGATAAATCTCAACGCTGACCCAGCTGGGACTCGAACCTGGGAACTACAGATTACGAGCCTGGCGCGCTACCGACAGAGCCACCCCGCCCCCATTTTTCCCTACAAAGCTTATTTAGGAAGTTATGGAATTTTGAATGGCATACCCTACAATGAATGTAGCTAGTGAATCGATGTTAAATTAAAGTGGGAAATCGAAGAATTCTCCCTAAATGATTAATTTTCTCTAGTGTATCGGCAAAAAAAATATATTCAGGCAACATCAGACACTCTTTATTTCCATATGCTATGTATATACGAGAGTGAGTCAATAAATACGGCGAATTTAAGTATAACTTCAAAATAGTTTATTCCAGAAATATGAAACAAACAACATTTCAGCTTTTTAATTCCATCAGATGAAAACATTTTTAGCAAATTACGTATCCAATTATGCAACACATTTTCATTTACAACGTCTGCTCGTTCCTCATCGCTGTTTTGAGATCCACATGGCGCACCTCGCACGGTAAAGTGCAGTCGTTCAAAAAAGTATCCGAACACATGGTTGATTAGATAATTCAGAAAAAAATATCTGGCAACGTTTTTTTAGAAATTAGTGATCTGGCAACCTTCGTGTTACGTAACACGAAGGTTGCCAGGTCACTAATTTCTAAAAAAACACATTGCCAGATATTTTTTCTGAATTCTGTAATCAACCTTGTGTTCGGATATTTTTTCGAGCGACTGTACACGCAGCTCTTGTCAGAGTAGCACGATACCCGAGTTTTTAGCTCTTCCAAATCCTTTTCTGTGGGTGGTTTAGCGGAGATAAATCTCAATGCTGGGACAATTGGGACTCGAACCTGAGAACGGCAGATTAGGAGCCTGTAGTGCTTCCTACTGAACCACTCCAGCTCCGCACATTATAGTAGTGTCACAAACAATAACATGGAAAAGTGTGTGAATATGTGTACATAAAACACATAATGAATGCGAATATGTAAACACATAAAACGATATATTAACTGGGAGTGAAAGTATTAATGGGAAGGAACAATGCTCACGCTTCATCGTCTAAAGTAGCCAGTCAGTTATAAAGAAATGTAAGGTCCGGCAGCGGCTGTGGGCGTTGGTAAAAAGAGCATTGGAGCGCCTCTTTTCCAGGTCATAAGGCAGGAAAGGAAATTGAACACTTTCTAGGTATAAAAAGATCTATATACTTAACTGCTGTAATCTTCATAACGATAATGATACAAGGTAGAGGTAGATGGGTGTTTTTCAAGTAGAATGGCAGTTTTTTACTTCGCAGCAAGTGCTTGGTTGGGTTGTTTGATATCGCAGAGATACCTTTTTTACAAATAATGGACAATATGGCCATGTCAGGAAGACTCCAAATGCTCAAAACTAAAAAGAGAAAGCATGTTTTTTATACAACTTTTATTAGATTTAGAGAGCATCCGGTTAGAATCATCTAGCATATTCTTTAATGGGGATATATGTTTTCACCCTTGGAATAACAGCTTAACATTACATCCAATGAAAGACAGTCTTCACAAGTCGATCGTTATTTCTTCCTCACTGAGGGTAGAGTTGATATTTCGCAGGCATAGTGGAGAAACATGAGAATATCGGGGAAAATTCTATGTCACAATGAAACTGTGTTAATAGTATTTTACGTAGAAGTTCTAAAGAACTTAAACTCCCTAAATGTGATAGTTATAAAATATTGGGTACAGGGTGTAATAAAGAATTAATTGATGTGACAAACACTAATCCGTATTTAAACAATAACAGAAAATATTTAAATGATCTCTCTTTGGAAAGCCAAACAATAATACAAAATATTTAAATAATCTCACTTTCGTAAGCAGATAATAACTCTAAATATTTAAATGATCAGAATTTAGTTAGTGTATGCACAGTGATTCTATGAGTGATAAGAAAGTTCTTGATATTATTTCAAATTTAGACAATATTAAATCTGCAAGACACGACAAAATTAGCCCAGATATACTCAAGTAAATTAACAAATATCATCTGCATTTCTTGATAAATTGCATCAATTTATCTTTCTAAAAGGGCATTTTTAAATCATTTAGTTTGCTAAGGTATTTCCAATTTATAAGAAGGGTGATAAGGGCGTTTAATTGATTTGTCGACATATTTCTATACCCTTGTAATTTCAAAAGTAATTGAACAATTGACGAAAAAAAAAACGACTTTCGTATTTTAAAATAAAATCAATTATTTTGTTGTGTCATAAGTTCAGTTTCGAGTCTCTTGTGGTATAAAGGAAGCAATTTTCACGTCGTCTACTCTGATAGCTCACGTTAATGAGAACTCTGATGGAACCTAGTACTATTTTCTCGGATAAAGTGAAAATATTTAACAATATGGATCATGAGACTTTATTGCAGAAGCTTTACAGATACGGTATTAGAGGAATAGTATGGTAATGATTTGTTTGTTCACAAACAAAAAAGCTACAGTTTATACATAACAGTTTATACAAATTTTAATAGAGTTTAAACAAATTAATAATTACTGGAAAACAGTTTAACAAATTTAAACAGGAACAGTTTATACAAAAACAGGTTATACAAATTAATAAATACTGTAATGATGTGCGATTAATGAAAGAGGGTATACCACAATGTTTAGGTTTAGGACCTATTTTATTTTTAATACAGTTTAATAATTTGTTTTTTTTTTTAAGGTTAGAGGATAGAATAGTTTCTTATCCAGATGATACTATTATTGTTTTAAGAAATACTGATGTTTCAAATTTAAATAAGGAGATGAATAATGACTTACTTATAATTAAGAAAAATGGTTTGATAACAATTTTTCTAGCTTTAAATGTGGACAGAATTAAATTTACGTGCTTTTCACTTACCGACAGGTCAAATTTAAATGCAAACTATTTATTCATGATGAATTGTATAATAAAAACAATGATTGTATGTTTAAACAAAGTTATCAAGTAAACAGCATTAAATTCCTTTGGAGTTCATTTGGATTGATATTTGAAATGGAATATCCACGAAACTATGCTAAAAAATGAGTTTCTATTTGTGGCAAATACACTATTTAGGAAAATTTGTTTATTAAAATATTTTTTATTTCTGTTTACTGTGCCTGGTTTCAGTCTGCGATTAATATTGTTTATTATCTTAAGGATTTAGTTACCTATCAGCTCTGAATTTCGTTAATAGTTTGCAAAATAAATTCCTTAATGTAATGACTTTTTATATTAAGATAAGAAACAATAAATTACTTTGTGATAAAGATATAAGTTATTGAGAACATTATACGTGTATCGATCTTTATTTTATATTAATAAAACTCTTCATCCTTGAGTATTAAAATTACTAGAGAAAGTTTGCTTGACGCTGAATACGAGAAGAAATATAAACTGAATACGAACTTAGAAAGTAAATCGTTTTTTTTTAGGTTTGTTTCCTGTTTTTTAGGGTGCATATATGAGAAGAGATACCTTTTTCAGTGTTTAATTTTTTTTTTATTTTTTTGCCTTATCGCTAAATACATCTATAGAAACTTTCATTTGATATATATATGACTCATAAACATCGACCACAATTTTCTTCCCCCTTTTTTCTGGAGTCCTGTTTGAGGTAGCCCTTGCAATGGAGATGTCACAAGCTTTAATATGAGATATAACTCATTAAGGTCGGCCCTCTCCCAAATTTCCGTTCCCTTTTTATCGGAAGAGAGAATGGCGGGGGGATAATTCGAAGTAGCAAACGACAGTCTTCATATGAGCATTCATTTGACACCTAACTCGTAGCTGTAGACACTGGCATTCGGAAAATATAGTAGAATAACTTTAACATTTCTCATTTTTAAGAGGGGAAGAAATCAAGGGGTATATTTTTATTACCCAAATATTTCCGTTATATAACGGGGGTGGCACCAAGCTCGTAATCTGCAGTTCCCAGATATAAAATTAATAAAATTTATCTCCCTAAACCTCACCCCACCGTCAGTGAGAAAGAGGTCAACGATGGGCTTGGAAACGGCGCCTTTCTTTGGATGGGACATTAAGCCGTGACACTGTGTGCAAGAAAGCCATACCCTGCGCACGTTAGAGAAAATTCTGGATGGCCTTGACTGGAAGCTACCATCCATCTCATGACAGCTGTCCGGAACAGATCCCCTTCCCCTAATCTTCTCTGAATCTTTGGGATTCTTATGACCTGGCCATTTAGTCCTTTACGTGCAAAAAATGCAACTCAGAGGTAAACAAACCAAGAATTGCATTTGCTGACATTTGCGAAAATTGTTTTGTGTCCTAGTTTGTGCAATAATATGTCCTAGTTACTAATCTTTTGTTTCCCTATGAGAGTGAAACATTAGTTTGTTCGTTTTTCAAATCTGTTTATACATTTCTATTGAGAAAACGTTAGGTTGCCGCAGTTTCTGAGCATATGCTGTCTACGTACTACATCATCGGTATTGTTTTGATGTCAGAAATTTGCTCCTCTGAAGTCTGCCGGTTCAAATTTAAACCCTAAGCAATTCACTGGAGTTGGCGTAGCTCCAGAACTGCGATTAACTGTTCATTTTTATTGTCAGCACTCAACCTGAAATGGGATTGCTCTGGAAATCGTAAGATATTTATTGAACTGCATATCAGCGAAGGGAAGATAAATGGTGTGGATTCAAGAATCGAGATGATCGTTTTGATGCAGGACTGCTGTAAGTTCGACCAGCAATCACCATAAAATGCTGGATTCGTCATAGAAATTATTTTAAATCCTACTGTTAGTAAAACGAACAGTATAGCAACATGTTCAGTTGAACGAAAAGCAGCTTCATAAAAAGACAGAGAAACAACGACTTCATATGTCCGTGAAAGGAGAATAGTATAAATAAGAAGTGAATTACCCTTTAAACAGCTGCTTGAGCACAGAGGTCTGGCAGAATCCTATCAGTTTAATACGCCATAGTAAAGATCTGTGAGAAAGGCGAGACTTCAACAGGAAGACAGCAGATCAGTAGCCAATCACTATAACCACTCGGCTACAAAAGAAACAAAAAATATCGGATATAGCACAGAGGAGATATAGTAGATGGAAAATAGCCTCACATACAGTAGACGAAATAGTAGAGTATGCAACAAAAAAGAGAGTAATCCCACAAATAGAGAAAAAAGAACAGATTTATACGGAGGTGAAGAAAGAGAATCCTCACATCAAATGAAGAAAGAAAGTTTTATACACAGCCAAAGAATAATAGCCTCACATACACAATAATTAAAAGCCCCTTCATGTAAAGGCGAAGGAAGAGTAACTTTACAGGGAAGAGGAAGAAAGTTAGCCTCATATATAGGAAAAGAAAGAGTAGCTTCACATAAGACGAAGAAAGAGTATCCTCACATACGGAAGAAAGAACAACTTCATATACAGGTGAAGAGAAAGTAGTCACAGATACAGAAAAAAGCTTCAAAAAAAGGCAAAGAAAGAATTATTTCACATGCAAGCGAAGAAAGAGTACCTTCATATAGAGGAGGGAAAAGAGTAGTCTCACTTACAGAAAAAAAAGAGCATCTCCATATACACAAGAAGAAATAGTGACTTCACATGTAGAAGAAGAAATAATAACTTCACATGTGGAAGAAGGAAAGGTAGCCTTACATATAGAAGTAGTATCGTATATAACAGAATGCAGAGTAATCTTACACCGACTAAACAGAGACGAAAGATGAGTAGACACAGAGGAAGTAGAGGGCATCCTCAGATTAAGATTAAGAAACAATAGACCGCAATTGATGAATAAAAGTACTCTTATTATCAGTTTTTGAAAAAGGTTTTCAGAACTAATATAGTGTTTTACAGTTAGGTAGTCGTCGCAAAAATTGGAACTGCTGCTAATATTTTTCAAGCATTCGTTTCAGCTTTTTATGTGGAACTAAACGGTATCGTCTCTGTATTCCCTTACACTACGACCTCTGCGAATGGATTTAAAACCCGATTACATTGCAAGAGATCTTCTTTGTAAGTGTTCCTCTACATCCTCTCTCACGACAAAAACAGTCCCAGCTGGGTCGCGTTGAGATTTACCTCCGCAAAATTCCCCGCCCTGCCCACGGTCAGTAGGGGACACCGATGGGCTTGGAAAGGCCGTCGTCCGTCGGATGGGACGTTAAGCCGTGGCCCCGTGTGCGGGAGAGCCATACCCTGTGTACGTTAAAGAACACGGTGGATGGCCTTGACGGGAGGCTACCATCTGTCTCCCAACAGCTGTTCCAATGGGTCCCCTCCCCCAACCTTCTCTGAGCCTTCGGGGTCCATGAGACCTGGCCATTTAGCCCATGGTGTGGAAAAAAGTGCCGGTCGACACGACAAAAACCCCATTAAGCCATATATATAAACCCATTAAGCCTCCAGTTAGGCATCTTAATAAATTGTGTCAGATTACTGAAATACTTAACAGTGGCATGTTGTGAGTGGTACCTGGGAAGACTATGAGACTGCGCAGTTAAGACTTCGATAGTTCTCTTGTAATATACAAGTATATAGCTAGAGTAACTGTCAATAATTTAGTGAAAATGTGATGGGAATAATTCTAACTATGATGCAGGAGGAAACGAATTTTGAAATTTTAGAGCTAGGGATAATTCGAGCAGTAGATCTTAAAATTAATTACTGCTTTGGCCCATCAATTTCAGATAAAGGTCAATTATTATTATAATGATTTGTTTACTTAGGGAAGAAGTATTCCCCTATACAAAGGATGCAGATATCTTATAGGTTTTATTAGGCTTGTCCTGATTTATCACTGGGACATGACCGGTGGGACATGCCTGTGGTCTTGTGGTCAGTTATACTAACCACTAGACTAGGTATGAGCTATTTCGATTTACGTCCACTATAAAGAGGAAAATTGGTGTCTAGGGATATTTCTGGTCGTACATCTCAGAAACGTTACAAAATTTCAGACCGAGCGTTTTCTAGTTTGAAGGTCGGATTTCAATCTATCTGTGTCGATAAAAGTGAAAATCGGTGCCTGGGAGTATATTTAGATCGTATATCTGATAAGGGTTGCCAAATGTCGAAACCAACATGCTCTTAATGATCAAATATAGGTTAAATTCAATCTACCTGTGATAGAAAAGTGAAATTGATTCCTGAGTGCATTTCGGAATCACCGATCTCATGAACTTTGGGAAATTTCAAGTATCGCTTAGCATTTGAAGTCAAATAGGGATTAGAGTTACGGTCGAAAAATTAAAGAGGCGCCAGAGAAGGCGTTTGATTTATCGTAAATCATACGTTCATTGACAAATGATTCATACGTAATTGACCTATGATCTTTCGAAGCATCGAGGCATGGAGTATCAGTCTCTCCATGTCACCTAATTGCCATTCAAATGAGAATTTCCGAAGCATCGAGACATGGAGTACAGTCGCCATAGTCGCCCAATTGCCACTCACATTTCATCTCTGATCAAACCATTAAAATGCTTATTCTGTTTTATGGTCATTATTTCTGTAACGTTTTATATCACAGCCATTTTTAATCGTAGCTACTTAAAATTTGCACATAGACTCTCATTATGGTCCTCACAAAACAGATATATAAATTTTGGGTCCCCTACACAGTAGGTGCTCCAGACTCCAGTATTCCCATTTTTTCATACACATTTGATAGGTTGCAAAAAAAGAGAGAATCAGGGTTTGTTTTATCCATGATTGGGACTTTTTTCACACAATGGGTTAAATGGTTAGGTCGCAAAGACTCCGTGAGAAACCAAGTGCTCAGAAAAGTTTTGGAGAAGAGAAACCAGGAAAGAGATACCTATTAGGAGACAGATAATAGCCTTCTGTCCGATCATATAACATGTTGGTTAGCATGCACAGGATAAGGGCTCTCCTGTCCATGGGGCGACGGCTGTATGCGGGCGATGGTCCCATGCACAGGAGACCCCATATACTTGTTATTTCGGAAGTACATCATGGCACATGTTATTTATGAAACTTAATTCATCCTTACGAATTAATCTTTCCTTTTCAGTTCCTCCTCGGTTTGATGTAAATTACCGAAGCCAGGCTGTGAAGAAGAATGAAGACGTGGTGCTAAAGTGTGAAGCGAAGGGCGAATCTCCAATCAACATCGAATGGCAGAAGGGTAAACAGCCAATGGTGGAGAAGAATCAGCCGTTACTCTCGGCCCAGGACAAGAGGTGGGCAGGCGGACAGAGACTGTGAGACGTAAGCTTACTTAACCTTGAACCGCAGATTTACTGACATGTTCTTGTAAGCAGTCACGAACACTTGCCATTCACTCAAGGTTAAAAAGTGTTTCACAGATGAATGATTTTCTGACGCTTTATCTAAGTGGTTAAGTTACTTAAACGGTTGTTTGAAATATTTTAATGTTAAGTATTCATTATTTCTTCTTATTTCAATGTTTTATTCATTAATGATAAAGAAAAATATAGAACCTCTTAGATTCGTGCTCAGAGTAAAATGTATTTGTTCGAAGTGAAAGAAAGCGTCAAAATCTGTTTACTCTATGACGTGTGACGGTCTAGAACAGTGGTTCCTAACCTTTTTGAGATCAAGTATTATTTTTTAATTCCCTTCATGAAAATCGAATTTTACCTAGATAGCGGTAGCGGCGGCGTTATCTGTTTGATAGACCAAAAGCCTCCACAAAGTTCCAAAACGTTCCTTAGGTGGCAGCCGCGTTGGGAACCATTGCTCTATAACAGATTATAACTAGGAATTATTTTTTGAGATTGTCTCATGGATTGTGAAGTTTGAGGATTTTTTTGGGGAAGTTCGTTTTTCCTTGGGAGACCTTCACTCTGATTATTATGTTACTAGTTAAACTTACGCCTACAGGGAATAATTTTGGGGAATGGTGGGGGAATGAATTTAGAAATCATGTCATCCCGATCGAAAGTTGTGAGATATGGCAGAAACTCTAAGCCCAAAATGAGCAAAGAGAGGAAAAAGCCAAAAGGCTAAAAAGAGGAAAGAGAAGTGGCTTAACTCTAAAACTTTCCCTTGGGAAAGTCAACAAGTATAAGCCAAGTCACTGGATATCATAAAAAACAATTAAATAAAGAAACAGTAAAGTGATAGTAGTAAAAAATATAGTAGAAATAAAAAATAAATAAATGACCACTTTTATTTATTTCTTCCAATAAATATAATACTTTATATTTATTGTAAGAAACTTCTTCCAATAAATATAATTATTTATTTCTTCCAATAATAATAATACAATACAAATAATTCCTTAAAATAAATGGCCACATTTATTTATTTCACCAAATAAATAATGGTACTTTGAAGAGAGAGCGAAAAAGACTAAAAGAAGTAGTGTAAAAGTTATAGTCTAATCGAAGAAAGCATTCAATTTGGACAGGATTCAGAGAGAAAATGTCAGCCAATCAGAAGAGAGAAATTTTGGCATTGGCTGAGACAAGAAGAAGAAAGACGTTAAAATAAAGCAGAATTAAAAGAAAATAAAAGCATTATTTAAACAAAAAACATAAATAAAAACAATAAAAACTCTAATTAGACTTGAATTAGGGTATTAATTAGTAGAAAAATCAAAATTAAAACAAATTGCAGACACTTGACAGGTAGTCCCAGACTGAAAACTTTTCTGGGAGCTCGCTACTCTGAAGTGCTTTTAGATAATATTTTTTATACTTTGACTTTATCCTGCCTTGTGGTGAAAGAGTTCTTCGTTGGCAGTTATATGTAACAGGAATTTTCCAAACAGATTCAGCAGATGAGGGATTTGCAATGTACTTTAGAACATCTAAAATTTCATCAAACGTTTCCTGCATTTCATCGTTGTCAAGTGAACAGTCCACTCGGACGTCCGGAAGCCAATTAGTGACAAAGTCAGTAAATAGCAATGACAAGTTTAGCGTTCAGATGATGTTTTGAGACCTTTTTTCTTGGTGAAATATCAACTGAAGAGCTAGCAGGAAAGTCAGGAGAGGCAATGGGGGAGATATTGTTCCTTTTATGAGGTGGAACATCAATAATAAGTTCACAAAAATTATTAAGACAGTCAGTAGTATCTTCATGACACTTTTCAAACACTGTATTTTCTACAGAGTCAAAGTCCGAATCGATAGATTTAGACACAGCAGGGGCAGTAGTTTTAATTGACTGAGTGATCTTAGGAACTTTTGCAAATGTGGGACAGTTCTTGATCAAACGATCTGGGCTCTTACATCATTTGCAGAGTTTACTAATGTCAGAATACCAAACAGTTGCTGTGAAGAGCCCAACTTTCACAAAATTTGGTATAGGGTTCAACATTTGAAATTTTAAAATTTTTGTACCTGTTTTAATGCTATCCAATCCTTTTGAAGTCAGGAACTCATCACGAATGTCCAAGACTTTGCCATAAGGTTCCAACGAGGTTTCAATATCCAGAAAGGTTGTGAAGAAATGAAGTTTGGCGATGAAAACAGTCTTGGTAGGCGGTGAGAGGCGAGATGATGAGACTTGATGACCACTGACGCTGAAGAAAGAAGAAGCAGCAAAGTTTTCAGCACTTTTTTCGTTATTGAACGTAATAACAGAAGTCACATTTGAAAGTTTCTGAGCAAATTCAACATTTTTTGCACCATGTTGATCAGCAATATGCTGTACAAGAGTATCGTAGTTCACGCTATCATGCCTAAGCTTGAAGGACCACTGCAGTCTGCCGTCATTGAATTCGTCTTTAGCTGTCATGGCCGGCACTAAGCAACTTTAGAGCACAGGAGAAACACGTACGATCTCTTCAAAGTCTGGAGAGGGCCTTCATGAAGTAGGTCACCATTTTGTAGTAACCCACGACACTTGATTGGCTGATTTCACCAGTGCAACCAGTACTCGAAGATCTTGTTAGTTAGCGAAATTCTTATTTTGACTGTGGGAGGACTCAACAAGCCTAAACTTTCCTGACAAGATGTGTTTGACTGGGTTGCCAACTTTTTAATTTTCCCAAAGAAGGATGCTTCAGTATGAAGAATTTAGGAACACCATTAGATACGAAAATATAAAATGTGTTAAACATTTGTTCTATAAGAAAATATTAGTAACACATTTTAGTATAATACTCCATTAGTAATGCATAGCTCAGTCGGCCAAAGGCATAATGCTGGAGCTAAAGGACTCCGGTTTTATACAAGCCAGACACTGTCATTATAGTTTTTCAGTCTTTTTTATAATTCATTTTATTACCATAACACATTTTTACAATTCGTTGCATAATAAATTAATATATGTAATAATAATATATAATAAATTAATATTGTATTGTTGCAAATGAAATGGCCGATTTTAAGGACGATTGAAAAAGATAATAAAAAGAAGAATACGTGTTTAATCAAAGTAATCTCCAGCAGCATCAATGCATTGTTGCCAACATGTAGCAAGGTCATTTATACCACGTTTGTAAAAATCAGTGTCTCTGGAAGTGATGAAGTCCTCCTCAAATCTCCTGAACGAAATTTTGCAAACCAACGGCGAGTGGATCTCTCATTAGTTTTTCCTTCACCGAATGCTTTATTGATGTTTTGCACTGCAGCCGCTGCAGAATTTCCCAATTTGAACTCGTAAAGGTATAGCAACCTTAATTGACTGGGTTCCATGATTGACTTGATGTCGGTAGTATTCAATGTTTAATGCTCGTTGAACGAAACAAATACTACAATTGCATCACCCACATGTGACGTTGCCACATGACATAAAAAAATTGCATAAACCTCAGCGCTTGATTTCTTCCGCAACCAGTAGAAACCTGACATCATTCAACGGCAATTTCATTTGCAACAACCTAATAAATGAAATATAACCAAAATTGACAACTTTTCTAGTGATAATTTACGACGGGTAAGATTAATAATAATTTATATATTAATATAAATTTATAATCAGAAGGAGACAAAAAATTAGTACACCCATATATTAGACAAACGTTTCACGAATAGGTTTTTAAACTATCACTAGAGCGGAGAGGATATATACAGTAGTTGGGCAAAATACTGAGTTGAAAACAAAAAAGGTGAAAAACAATTTTTTCGAGTTTTCTTTTTTTTTCGGAGTTTTTGTTAAATAATCATTTTTGAGAATATCTGAAAAGAATAATATATGAATTAGGAAACATACTTTCAGTTCTATTCGGTTCATTTCAATATCAGGCATCTTCCCAATTTTTTCCTACATCCGGGCACTGCCTGTAGTAGTCAAAGTGCTCCACCAGAAATTTAGTCACAAGGCTAACCAAAGATCAAAGAGGAAGGGGTACCCTATATTCTGGCTTCAGTATCCCCAACCTGGATCACAAACGTAGTTTCCTTGACTGTGTTACCAGTAATATACTAAATGCAATTGCTGAGAAAAATCCAAAAGATAATATTCTTACTCGACCATCTATTCTGATAAATTCTAAAATCATTATCACGAATAGTTCTACTCATCTCTCGTGATGAATTTATAAAAGTAATTAAAGTTGAGCTAGAAATGACATTCTGTGATTGTTGCTTATGCAAATTTCTTGACCACAATACTCTTCTACCAAAATATCAAATTTCTAAAATAAATAGCATTTTTGCAACCTTCGTTTAACATTGGCTTTTTCTATCATTTTACACCGTTAGAGAACGTTAAGAAGTTATTTGGGGTCAAAGTACTTAAATCACTAAAATATATTGAAGGACGTTTGGTGCGTGCTTTTAGATACTGATTTCCCTATTCTACAAGTCTCGCAAATTTCGCTATCCTCTGGAAGGGGAGGGGAGCAAGGAGAGAAATCCCTTCCCCCCTGTTTCGGAATCTAACCAACCGGAACAAAGGCGGAAAAAGTGTAAAAACATATGCTAAATAACAAAATAATAATTATATCACCTCTAACATATATATTAGACAAGTTTTTACAAAAAAAGAAGGAAATAACAAGAAGTAAAGACAAAACGGAGAGGATAAAAAATGGGGCGTTAAAGTCACGAAATTAATATTTTGCATTTTACACATAATATTAATTAACTAAGAAATAATATGAATATCAAATATTGTTTAAGTCAATGGTTCTCAACCTTTTATGCTTCACGTACAGTCGCTCAAAAAAAAACATCCGACCACTATGGTTGATTACAGAATTCAGAAAAAAAATATCTGGCAACGTTTTTATTAGAAATTAGTGATCTGGCTAATTTGGTGTACTGTAAACGAAGGTTGCCAGATCACTAATTTCTGAAAAAAATCGTTGCCAGATATTTTTTCTAAATTCTGTAATCAACCATAATGTTCGGATGTTTTTTGAGCGACTGTACCACCTGGATATGTGTATGTAACTGGCGTACCCCTTTGTATAGAAAACTATAGTTATAATTTAACAATGGGAATAAAATAAAACATATATATACACACACACATTAAATTTTGTATTCATAAATTACATATATCGATAAACACAAAAAAATGACATAAACAATTTAACAAATCTTATAAAATTATAATCATTTTACTGGGTAATCATTCTCAGAAATTGATCAGTAGCAGTGTTGCCAACTTAGTGAATTCGTTACTAGATCTAGCGACTTTTGATCTCTCACGGCGTACCCCAAAAAGTTTTACCGCGTACTCAACGTTGAGAACCTCTATCCTATGTATATACCACACACATACAAAATGCACTTTGAATGTTTAAACATTGAATTACTTCTTCTTAAAGTGTTTGCTACAAAATTCATGAAAAATGACAAAAGCAACTTCAATTTTAAACAAAGTCTGTTAGTTTTGTTCTTCAAATGGTAAAATACTAAAATCTTGGTAGTTGAAAAAAAAATATATATTTTAATAACTTTTAATTGTTTGGATTTACCTATTTATTTATTTGAAAGGAATTATATTAAGTAAAAGCTACTGTAATATTATTTACATTTTGCTTGGTTGTTATTTGTTAGGAACCTGAAATATTTGTTGCTTTTCATTCGTGAAAGATGATATTTGTTCATTAAGCGTAAAGCTTCAAGCTTTTAAATACACAGAAAACTTCAGAAGCAATTTGGGCTTTTAATGATGAACTCACAGTCATAAATATCTGCAGTATATTTATTTCGTGAAAGCCGCAAATGGTATTAAATTCTCATTCTTTCAGGTTTTAATTATGTTATTCCCATTTCATTGCCTGGACACTCAATTTTCTTGTAAACTTAGGTATTAATTGCATTGTCATTAAAATTACTTTTGCACACGCCTTCATTAATTATTTTTCTCCCAGTTATTTCAGCATTGGGCACATGATTGTTATCCACAACAGTTGCTGAATTCTTTGTTTGTTAGCGTGCAATGGCATAACGTGAATGGCTATTTGACGAGACGATGAGACAATATATATATATGGCTTTTTCGAGACTATCAATACTGGACCCAAACCCATGTTTTAAGAGTTGCATACACTACAAAGGGTGAGTTCGTGGTCATATTAACAAAATCTGAATGTAATGAAGATTATTAGGATGTTTGATGTGATGCATCATTCTTCCCCAGTCTACCAGGTCGATGATCAACTTCTACACTGTGCATTCGTTTCTGAATAGTCGATAAAAAATATATCTTTTTGAACAGTCCGAACACACAAAAAGCAGTGGCTTGACCCAGGCCGCACTTCATGTGCTGAAGATGAGACGATTGTAAACGAAGGCAATATTTGTGTGTTTGGAGGAATTTGGAGGGTTAGTGCACTTCGATCTGGTTCCCTGACGGACGTTCCATCAATGCCGACCTCTGCTACAATCCTGGGTCGCGTTGAAGCATCACAGAGTGCACGCACTACAGCACAACTGGAGAGCAAGCAATCTGTTATGCTTGAACGTTAACCAGGATTGATAAACAGACAAACAGACATGAGGTACTCCTCCAACAAGATAACGCAAAACTGCACGTGGCAATTCAGACCAACATTTAGTGGGAAACGTTGAGACTAGCATTTCAGCTTCTTCCTCACCTAGCATAGTCTGAACCTAGCTTCTTAAAACTACCACATCTTTTTCTCTGTGGATCATTTTCTTCGAAGTAGGCGGTTTCAAAGTCTTCAAGAAGTCGAAAACAGATGTCGCGAGTTTTGGATCTCTAGAGACCAAGCATGGCATCGAAGAGAAATCAAACAACTTGCCAAAAGATGGTTGAGCTATTGAAAATGATGATTTATATTTCACTGAGTAAGGTTAGTTATTTATATTGAAATAATCATATCAAATAGACGATAAAATACACAGACGTACGAATCACTCTAGTGTAGTAGAATCGAAGATAAAATTTCAGAAGCCATTTTTCTTACCGTTTTTACGTTTTGCGTTTTTTTTTTCTTTAATCTAACTTATTGGGATCCCTCTTAAATTCTGAAATACTTTTCCCCCCAGTCCCAAATTTATCCCACAGGATTCCCACGTGGTACATCATATTGAGTTAAAAACTCGAGTTTCTAACAAAGGGCTGATGCAAAAGTATTGGGAAAATATGGGGGATGCAAGAATAAACCATCCCATGATTAACCAAGATGTTATTTAACAAGAGCATAATTACCATTGGTAGATATGACAGTGTTCCAACGACCTACAAGTTTGTAGATGCCAATCCTATAGAAATTCTTGTCCGTCGTTGAAAAGAAGTCAGCAATGCACTCTATCCTTTCGTCGTCCTTTCAACCTTCCTGTCGGACAACATTATACGGTAAACAGAAAAGGTCTGTTCTACCAGGACAACACAACGCCCTATGTTGCATTACTGCAAAAGTATTGTAACACATTGCCCTACTGTATTATGAACCATGTCAATAACATTTCCTGTCCGAATCCAGCGAATATACGGGACGCATCATTATTTCCCAGCCCAATTGCAGCAACTTCTGTTGTGTTTGTAATGTAACATAGGGCCTAGTGTTGTCCTGGTGGAACACACGTTTTCTGTTTACCAATGCCGATCGTTTGCCTTCAGTGCTGCACTTAAGCAGTCCAATAGCTCACAGCAGACATCCGAGATAATGGTTTGGGACCAGTTTAAAAGTTGTAGTGGAGGATACCCCTGCAATCCCACCAAAAATAGAGTATCACCTTAGGAGAATGCAGTTCCAGTTTTGCCGTAGTCTGTTACGACTCTCCTGCTTGACAATACGATCTTTTACAGACAACATCATAATCTATCCACGTTTTATAGTTGCAATCATTCTGTCAATAAAACCATTGGCTTTTTACCAATCAAGCAGTGAAGCACATGCAGTATAGCTAGCCACTCTGTTCAGCAGTGACAACTGATGTGGAATCCAGGATTCCAGTTTTGACACATAACCAAGCTTTTGAAGATGCCAAACGACAAAGAATTGATTGATGTTCAGCAGCTGTGCCAATTCCTTGGATGTCCGTCGTAAATTTTCTTTCAGCAGTGCCTTCAAACGGTGATAGTTTCACTCCACTGGTCGCCCTTTTCGAAGTTGTTTTTTACAAGCTAAAAGTCACTTGACTGGAACTGCATACCATCAGAACAGGTGCTTTTAGAGATGATTTTGTTTCCATAAGCTTTGCGCACTTTATGCAAACACTCTTCGACACCTACACTATTTCTGAATTCGTAGAGCATGATGGAAAGAATGCACACATCTTGCATCACTATTATGAAATGAGCACATGCCACTGTTGCCACTTGTACTTTACTAAATGTAGGTATTAAACGTCATTAAATACAGGAGCTTGCATGCGCTGTCTTTTACGTTGCTTACAAAAATGTTGAACATTTCCCGACAATGGCAAACGCTTGATTAACGTTTTCCCCATTGCATTTGCATCTACTCAATACAATAGAACCAAATATGCAACTTAAGTCCTTCTCTTCTTGTGCTGCAGGAGGAGAAATTCGGGACCAACTTTCCCACTTTTATCTGACGTAGGACTCACAAATGAATAAAGCGCGACTTCTGTGTTTTATTCCCATAGAGCGCATATATGTATGCTATATTTTTCATAAAGTGTTTACATAAAAATCAGAAAAAAGGATATCCGAAAATGTTATTGTCATTTTGAGGGGAATTTTGAGCGGCATTTTCACATTATGGGCATTTTGAAGAGCATTTTCATGTTATGGGCATTTCGTTCCAGATCCCAATACGGATATGAACACATTTCCTGTGTCTCTAGGCATTTTTATTATTTCTTATTTTTATCCACAGTATCAATTCATGCTCTGTTTAAATCTATAATGTTTCTTTTTGAAGGGGTTATTATTCATAGAAAAGTTTAGGTTCCTAGAACGAATATACGGATATATTAGTTTTAGAAACTTTATTTCCATTTTGAACAGTGACGGTTTGAGCTGGTCTAAAAAGGATTTCTTATAAGCTCTGCTCCGATTCAGAGTAATCCAGATATTTCCGATTAAAAAAGAATTTTCTTTTGTACTACAAGAAATATAATTCAGTCATATATATATATAGTTCCTATGCGATGTAACTAGAGTTGAGTATAAAGACAAAATGACGTCTGATGAATTTGGGAAACTTATTTTTAAACAGGATGAAGCCTGTCATTTTGTGACTATTACCCTCTACCCTATGAAAATGCATTTGACTACTAACTGTATCATCCAAATTTTAAAAAAAAATTGAGCATGAACAGATCATTCCAATTTTGCCATTTTCCAAAAATTCATGCCAACCACCAGTGATAATTCAGATTATTAGAAGATTCTAAAAATACTCACTTAATATTTCATTCGTCCTTATGCAGTCAAAATAAATCGCGTTTGAGTCCAGCCCCTGATATAGAAAAAAAAAATCAAGGGAAGAGAGGAACAATAAACTCAATAGAGCAGCAAAAATATAAAAGGGGGCCAAGAGACTGGATTTACAATGCACTATTTCACTCTTCGTTTTAGAGGTTTTTAAAACGTTCATTGAAATTTAATAAAATGTAAATAAGTTTAATATTTTTTCACTTACTGGAATTCTAAAAGGGAGGATATATCCGGCTCTGTTTGAGTCTAATGGGGGTTGGCAAGATTGAGTCTAATGGGGAGTCGATACCTTCGAATTCTTAATGGAAGACTAACACGTTTGAGTCTAATGGGGGGTTGATTCAATTGAGTGTCAAGGAAGGTTGATATGTTTGAGTGTAATGGAGGGAGGCAATTGACACTACATTTATCGTTAAAAAAACAAAATGTTGAACCTGAAGATTAATAGGATTTTGAGCTGAAAATTGTTTCTCAAAAATTTGTTCTTCTCTTTATACTAAATACTTCCTTCGGGTGCAATCTAGCTTCTTCATTCTTCAGCATGTGTAAGGGGACAGTGGAGTAACCAATGAGCAGGGGGTTATAACCACCCTCTCCCTTCAGAGCTTGAATAACGTATATTTTATAAGGAAGTACATGAAACTCATAGATTGAAGAAGTAACCCATTTTCCCCACTCCCTCATTAAACCCAAAAACACATTAACTCCCAACCCACCAACACTATTAGAAATTTATTGGTACTCAATTTTAGGCCTTTCACAAATGCGACAAGTTATACATGTTGCAAACTTTTTTAGTAAACTGCGAGAGTTTTGTTTAATTTGCACACTCTCTTAACGTAAAGCCTTAACCAAATATATATATTATATCAATATTTGTAGAAATATACATTTTTTCTGGAATCTGGGCGTGCTACGTGCTCCTTGATTTCAGCTTTCTTTTTTTCTTTCTCATTTATATTCTTTGTTCTAGATATACCTGTTTTGTGTATTTCTTTGAATTTTAATAGATTTGAGTTTGAATTTCATCCTAGTTGTCTCACATTCGTATGTTACGGAACGAAAGATAATTAATATGACCCACAAGAGAAAAACAAAGAAATAGAGAAAACATGTTTAATCATAATCACAGAAAGTGAGCACATGCCAATTACATTCTATTTCTGTAATAATTTTTAAAGAAAGGTGTTTAAAACTTCCTTGATATTTTAAACCATATAGATATATTAAATCTCAATTTTAAATGATTGAGATTTAAAAAAAATATATGGTTCAAAATACACTCGCTCATTGAAATCTGAGGATTAACAAGATTATTCAGCTTCCTGATGATCAAGGATAAAAGTCACATCTTCATAATTTCTTCTTCGTTATATTGACTCATAATATATTTTATTGTCAGTAATAAAAGCCAGATGCCAATTATCATTTTTAATAAAGTCTATAAAAGTATTCTTTTCAGCAAAATACTATGCAGATTTGTGGTATAAATATAGATAAACCCAGTGACGTAACCAGAAACTTCTATAATAGGGGAAATTTAGAGAATTAGAAGGTGAAGAAGTTCAGACTGAACATTTATCTTTCCAGTCCCTATCGACGTCGCGTTTATCAAAGAGAATGAGAAGGGGTGTATTTTTGATCAAGATTAAGCTGAGGGGCTAGGTGTTCGATTAATTGGCAGGTTTGATTCTAATAGGAATCGACACGCTTGAGTTTAATGGGGGTCGACATACTTGAATCTAACGGGGGATCAGCTTGCTTGAGTCTAATAGAGTGCCGATATGCTCGAATCTAATGAAGGATTGTCATGTTGGAATCTAATGGATAATAGCATGTTTAAGTCTAATGGTGGTAGACATACTGAGACTAATGGGGGTCGACATACTTGAATCTAACGGGGAATTGGTACATGTTTGAGTCCAATGAGGTGTCGATATGCTTAAGATATGCTCGAATCTAATGGGATTGACATGTTTGACTCTAATGGAGTATTGTATGTTTAAATCTAATGCGCGTCGACATGCTTTAATATAATGGGGAGGTTGACATATTTGAATCGATTGGGGGATTGGCATGTTTGAATCTAATGGGAGGTAATTGAATCAAACGGGTAACCGTTTGAGTCTCAGATTTTCGGGGTCTTCCTTAAAAAATATTAGTCAGTGAACCCTCAAGGAGAAGATATAACCCCGACCCTCATGCCCTAGAACATGCCACTTTTCAATAACAGATATTTTCCATTTAAAGGAACCGGTGCAATCGAACACTGCTTTTTCGTTTTTGCAAAGCTATTTCATTTTAAAGAAAAATACTGTGTGTGAAACTAGCGTCCTTCAATCGCTAGGGAAATATAAGAAAGAGCACATCACATTTTTTTTACATAGACTAAATTCGAATGTAAGAACGGGATAATTATAACCAGATATATTGTCTCTTTCGTTAATGGATGTAACATGTGTTGCAGGTACACGATAACTATGAGTTCATCAAGTAACTCGGCGATATCGGAGCTCACCATTGCTAATGCTTTACGTCAGGATTCGGCCCTTTTCACTTGTGTTGCCAGCAACGGATTTGGATCGGATGAGACGAGCATTCAACTCATTGTACAAGGTAAGGTATTGGTTGTTTCTAAAGCTTTGTCTGAAGGTCACGTTAAATGCGATAAAAAATAATTTATGACATGAATAATTGCTCAAGAAAAAAAATTACAGTTGGTTGTTTTACCTATGAGAGTGACTTTTTATTTGTACATAGTAGGCTAAATGACCAAATTGCAAGGATCCCATGTGCGTAGGGAAGGATGGGAAAAGGAATCGACTAGACAACGGTTAGGAGACAGATGAAAGCTTTACGTCAAGTTCATCCAGCATGTTCTTTAAAGTGATCTGTGGTTGGCTGTCGAGCACATTGAGCCACAGCTTTACGTCCCGTACAAAGGAGACAGTCTTTCAATTTCTGGTGTAAAAATCCCCATAAAAATCCGAAAAAATCCCAAAATTTCTCTTAAAACACTGAAAGATCCACCAAACCTATTTCAGAACTTTCAAAAAAGCCCAAAAATGCCATAACAAGTCTAAAAGTAGGAAAAAAAAATCTAAAAATAATTCTTTCTTCACTTTCTTTTTAATATTTAAAAGAATTTGCAACAGAATATCTTTACAGGACCTTATTCACCTTTTCTCGGTTAGATATATGTTTAAATAAACAAGACTCACATAACATAAATATCCATAAATACCTAAATTGGGCGCAGCCTTAATCCGCTGCCCCATCGAGATAATGCGGTCACGCACTCCCTGAGTGCTTGGCATGATTTTCTAAATAATAAACATTCCAATATGCTGGCTGCTGGAGCGCAGTACTCCAATTTACTTCAGCTCCATTCGACGGTCAGAAGAGAAGACGTCCTCTCTGCATTCTCTCCTTCCTCCCTGTTGTAAGAAGGCTACAGATCTCATTAGAGCTGCTTCACGTCACAGCATCCCCCGGTGCACGGTTTCAGCTCCTCAGGTTGGCACAACCTTGGAAGGTCATGTATGCAACAACACGTCTCTCGCCTAACAAACCATCGTAAAATGTAGCAATAAGTGAACGCCACAATGGGACATTCCTTGACACTTTCTATTGGTTAAACTCAAAGTGGAATATAAGCATTCACTCAGGAATTACCGCAGATTAAGCATTCACTCAGGAATTACCGCAGAGTAAGCATTCATTCAGGAACTACCGCAGAGTAAGCATTCACTCAGGAACTACCGCAGAGTAGGCATTCACTCAGGAACTACTGCAGAATAAGCAGTCGCTCAAGAACTACAGCAGAGCCATGCTGGGAAGAAAACTACAACGGAGATAAATCTCAACGCTGGCCCACGTCAAGTGGGACTCGAACCTGGGAACTTCAGATTACTAGCCTGACCTGCTACCGACTGAGCCGAGCCGGGCCCTTTAATTTACAGTAAAACCTGGTTATTCGGAAACTAACTCGAACTTTCTAAATAATTTAAGTTTTTTTTTAAAACCCAATAACCAATTTTCATACAAAAATACCTAGATAATTCCAAAACCTTCTTAATTCGTAATTTAATAAAAAAAAGTCAGCCCTATACTCATAATATGAATATAGCTCTGCCACAATAATTCGAAGGGGCGGGGATGGCTCAGTCGGTAGCGCGCCAGGCTCGTAATCTGTAGTTCCCAGGTTCGAGTCCCAGCTGGGGCAGCGTTGAGATTTATCTCCGCAAAATTTCCCGCCCTGCCACGGTCAGTAGGGGACACCGATGGGCTTGGAAAGGCCGCCGTCCGTCGGATGGGACGTTAAGCCGTGGCTCCGTGTGCAGGAGAGCCATACCCTGTGCACGTTAAAGAACACGCTGGATGGCCTTGACGGGAGGCTACCATCTGTCACCCAACAGCTGTTCCAGTGGGTCCCCTCCCCCAACCTTCTCTGAGCCTTCGGGGTCCATGTGACCTGGCCGTTTAGCCCATGGTGTGCAAAAAAGTGCCGCTCAGAGGTAAAACAACCCAACCCAATAATTCGAAAAGCAAAATGCTATGTAAAAAATAATGTTCGAAAGAATTATGCGTTTGCGAACATAACCATTAAACAACTACGATAATGAAAGATGAGAAGATAATGACACATCAATTAAGCCACTGCCAAGAAAGAATGATATATCTTCAGCTTTGGACCTACTCCAACTATATTTACAATTATATCAAGGATCAATGTGTAAAGATTGGTGACTTCCTGCAACAAATCGAATCGCCAGAAAACGAAACAGGTTAAAATTAATGACTACTTTAAATACGTCAGGTTTTTTCGTGACAGTATTTGACGATATTTGTGACTATTTTAAACTGTGTAGTATTAATAATATAGTAGCTGTTAAGAACACGGTAACTGCTTTTAACATTTTATATTGTCTATTAATAAAATAAAATTTTCTTTTCAGCTCTGAATATTAATCTTTTAGAACTGGATTCAATATCCTATTATGATTTACCAAAGTTCCTGTTTAATCCGATGAATTATAATTTAACAAATGGATGATTACTTATCAAGGAGATAACTTATTTACAAGAGAACTCTCTATAGCATGATTTTTCAAATTTTCCAAGTATGGGCTGCGAAGTCTTTAGAAAGGGTCGCAGCCAGGTGCGTATATAGGAGATGGGGTGCTTAAGGTGCAACAGCATCGCCCTAAAATCTTTGAAAGTTGGAAATGAAAAATGATAAAACTATTCACAAGCGAAATATTTAGAGAGTTGTGGGAAAAACAGTTTAACTGAAATTGAAAGAAAAAGATGCTAAAACAGATTACGTTACACCAGAGCATAGAAATTGGGACATGACCTACTTCTTATTTTCGATCTACAACCATTTAAGAATAAACAGGTAATAAGATACTAATCAGTAAGCAAAGAAATTATCCGTGAATTTGCGACATACTGGGTTTCTGAGCCACCAGTGTTTCCCACAACACAAACACCTTTTGTGGCTAAAAGTAGAGAACACGTTCCTTCTAATGTAATTTCTTCTAATGCGGTTAAAAGCAGAGAACATGCTCTTTCTAATCTAAAATGTAGATGAAATGCTTCGAATGCATTTATACACCATAAAAGTTTGTGTTCACTTCGTCGTTGCACACCTCGTGCTGGATTCATTTTGTCGCGGCACACCTAGCGCTGGGTTCAATTCGCCATAGCACACTTATTGCTGGGTTCACTTGATCTTCACATTTAGTAATGGATCCTTTATTCTCAGCACACTAAAATTAATGCATTTTCTAATTAAAGATAACTCTTGTATTCATAGATTGTTATCGTACTGATACCGTACTCTTGTACGGATAGAATTTACTTGTACTGCATTTTGTTGTTGTTCACCCTCGTTTGTAGATGCCAGTGTGTCGCGTAGTATCAGTTGAAAACATCTGTACTCATGTTTGTAAAATTCAACAATTTCCCCAGCACAGTACTATTCAGTAAATAGAATAGTATCGTTCAATAATAAAAATAATAATACCTAATCTACCAATTCCTCTTTTATGTATTTACATCTTCCATGCCCATTTAATTTATATTCCTGGCTTTTTAATATATTTGAGATTGTTTTTAAACTTTTTCATTTGAATGACACGGCACACCAGTTGAGAATCACTGTCTTTAAACA
Source organism: Ryuthela nishihirai (assembly GCA_038380435.1). Taxonomy (NCBI): domain Eukaryota; kingdom Metazoa; phylum Arthropoda; class Arachnida; order Araneae; family Heptathelidae; genus Ryuthela; species Ryuthela nishihirai. The sequence goes on along the minus strand of JAWZYU010000017.1, from coordinate 34,592,918 downwards.
CTAAAATAGTCTGCGTATTTTGCGAACAACACTGAAAACGGAGTGTAAAGTTTTCAAAGGACGATTGCAATAACTATAATTGCGAATAAGTAACTTTCTATAAATCCCTGTAGAGGTAATCTATGACACCAACTATTCCCATAAGGGGAAGCGAAAGCCAGGAGCTCGTTTATTTCCGAAGAGCATTAGTAAATGAAGCTGCACAACAGCATTTCGTGTTAATTATGTAAGCGAAATTCGTTACGGCGACATATGATCATCCTCTGACCCTAGTGGAGAAATTCAGCATTTGCATGTTATTTATAGCCACTCTCACTGACTACATTAGCCTTTAAAATTACGGGGCTATACAGCATTTCTCATATGTCAGTGTTGACACAGTGAACCCCAGCATTGGCCATTAGAAGAGTTATAATGACTGTATCCACTTTATTGAAATTATACCGACGATAAAGCCGAATTTTCATTACATTCCAGTCGCGCATAGAAATTACCTAAGGTGATGTATTCGGTTTAGAGTGATCATTCACTTCTATGTTATCACAAAGGAGGATATGACAAACTTCCAAAGAATCTTTTTGAGAATTATTTTCACTCGCACGGTTTTCTGTGTTCTTTCGGGTACTAACTAGAGAATGGAATATATAAGGGAACGAAATTGATCCATTGTTCTTTGTAATGGATATCATTTTCTTCTTCTCATCCTTTCAAAACATATCATGAATAACAGTTAAAATTTCATGAAGGCAATAAATATGATGTGGATTGAAGCGAAATACATTATATTTCGAATTCCCGACATGACATTCGCTTCAAATAGAAATGCTAAATTCTTTACATCATCAAAATTGCTTAATATATATTTTTTTTAGTTTTCAGCAATATTCTTTATTATTTATTATTTAATTATGTTATTTATTGTTTAATTTTATTTTTTATTGCTTAATTCTATTAATAATTGTTTATTTTTATTATTTAGTATTTACTTTTATTATTTATTATATAATTGTATTATTTATAATTTAATTATATTATTTATTATTCAGTTTTAAGATTTATTGATCGTCTGCGTACAGATGCATTTAGCAAAAAAAATTTTATTTATCAACAAGACTATGACTCACATAACTATGACAACATTATTGACTCACATAACTATGACAACACTATATGACTCACACGTGGATATTAACAACAGAATTTGTTGTGTGTTCACACAATATTTTCATGCGTGAGCAATCTCAATAACTGTTTAATAATATTGTTTGGATGTATTGCAAGTTACGATATGTAATAGATAGATAAAAGTTAATTAAGTAAATAATAAATCAACGTTATAATTTAATATCCTTTTTTTTAACTTTCTTAACAAATACGTTAACATTATATATTTGCTTGATTTAATAACCATAATGTTTTAGAATCTGAAAAAAAAACAAACCTTTTTAGATATGAAAGATCTTGGATTTCTGAACGATATGACCTATGGCCAATCATAAGTTGTACGAAATGCATGAAAAATCTGATCTCCCTCCTAATAATGTGGGAGAATTGGTAAGGCTTGTAGTGATTGGTTCAGTATTACAACAAGCCCAAGACAAGTCTGCTTTTTGTCAGTATCTTATTTTTGTTGATCGATAAATTTATAAGAAAAGCTTTGCAATGGAGAAACTGATCAAAGATGTTCTAAAAACCAGAAAATGTGTAATTTAGATTACATTAATGATTTGACGCTATAGCAAATATATGCGAAAAACCATTGTTATCAGCACTGTTTTTTTTTTTGGGGGGGGGAGGGTAAATTTGACGATAATTAGTTGAAAAAAAATTGGTTGCCCTGAGTGAAATTCGAACCATCGTCCTCCAGAAGTATGCTAGGCGTCATAACCACTGGACCACCAGAGAATAGCCATTTCCTTCAATAATGTGACATATAAGCATTCCCACATTTTCGTAGGGCGGGGGTGGCTCAGTCGGTAGCAGTCCCAGCTGAGTCAGCGTTGAGATTATATCCGCAAAACTCCCCGCCCTGCCCACGGTCAGTAGGGGACACCGATGGTCTTGGAATGGCTGTCGACCGTCGGATGGGACGTTAAGCCGTGGTTCCGTGTGCGGGAGAGCCATACCCTGTGCACGTTAAAGAACACGCTGGATGACCTTAACGGTAGGCTACCATCTGTCTCCCAACAGCTGTTCCAGTGGGTCCCCTCCCCCAACCTCCTCTGAGCCTTCGGGGTCCAAGTTACCTGGCCATTTAGCCCATGGTGTGCAAAAAAGTGCCGCTCAAAGGTAAAACAGCCACATTTTCGTTGATTAGCCGCTGGCGCCAAAAATGCGGGAATGCTTTTATGTCACATTGTTGTAGAAAATGGTTATTCTCTGGTGGTCTATGCCTAGTATGCTTTTGGAAGATGTCGGTTCGAATCCCACTCAGGGCTGCTAAGTGTTTCAAGTGTTTGTTGTCTGCAGGACATTTTCCTGTATTTTTTTATTTTATTATTTCTTTTATTACTAAACATGATATTTACAAAGAAAATTAAATTGATGAAAACTGATCAGATCGATGCTTTTTTTGAATGGTTGTGTTCTTCAAAAAGTTTCTGAGTTTAATAATCTTAGAAATTTAGTCACAGACACTGCTCTTTTTCAGAGTCCCTCTCATTTTTAGAGTGTGTGCGGAAACATTTCTCGTTTGCAAAGCCGTCTTTTACGAAATGGTAAATGGAACTCGCGTGAATGGAGAATGAGGAAAGTGCACTGCGCAGCTTAGAGGAAGAATTGGAATATATGACATGAAAAAGACTGATAAATGTGTAGTGCTGTTGAGTCTTATAAGAACCTTCCGGGAATATAAAAAACCTTGTTATCTCTGCTAAAAGAGGTTGAAAGCTGTTGAGGTTGAAAACGTAAAAATTTAAGCCTAACGATTTCATTGGTCATTTTTGCTAAGTATTTATACACTTATTCTTATGTTTTTATGTCTCATGATGGCAAATGTATAGAGGAAAAGTTGTCTTTAGCCGTATAGGATTCAAACCAAAACCTACTGATAACAAACTTCTTGAGCCACGACCTTCTGATAACATATCGGGTGTCAGAGCACACGATATGTTTTCAGGAGGTGGTGGGTTCGGATCCCACTCGACTAAAGGAACCTTTTCTCTACACCTTTGTCGCTATGTGGCTTAAAAACAGCACAATAGTTTGTAAAAAAATATTTAATTATAAAATAATCTTTAATCAATAAATTCTGATAAGCTGTCGATATATGTAGTACATTAGCCATTTTTACAGCTCCGTGTAATGTTCAAGTTCTGATCTGCTGAGAGCAATTTTATGCGGTAATGAAACTTGATTCGATTGGGTTCTATATAACAAGGATCTTGATTGTATGATTACAATCCTTAACTAAAATCTTGGATAGTAGGAGATCTGATCAGGTAAATAATTATCAGAGTAAGTGGTCACTAACTGCTTTTGATCAGTCTATCTAATGTCTTAGGTTGTTTTTATCCCTGAAAGGCACTTTTGTGAACATAATATGCTGTACTGACAGGTCACAAGGAGCCCGAGGTCTTTGACAAAGTGGACGAAGGAGACCCACTGGATAGCTATTAGGATACAGATTAAATTTCCCTTTGTTTATCCAGGGTGTTCTTAAACGTTCACAAGATAAAGCTCTCCTACGTACGGAGCCACAGCTTAACGTTCCATCCGACCGACGGCGACCTATCCAAACCCATCGATGCGCGCTTTCTCACAGAGAACAGGATGGGATTTTAGCAGAGATAAATCTCAACGGTCGTACAATTGGGACTCGAACCTGGAAATTGTAGATATGAGTCTGGGGCGTTACCGGCTTCAGACAGCCTCCACTCTCTCTCTCTTATGTACAGAGAAAATGCCAGATTATCAGATAGAGTTAGGACCAATGCACCTTGAGACTTTAGGTAAAGGAGCAGAGAGATGCAGGATGATGTGAGTTTGAAATGGGAAAGAAGACTTAAGTCATACCATGTGCACTTCATCATAACATGTGCATATTAAGATCTTGTTTTCATCTTCGTGACTTTAAATGTAAATGATTCAAAATTCATCTTTATTCTATGTACTCTTTTTATGACACATGATCATCATTAGAGTCTGAGTTATTTTTTATTACTCTATTCCTACTTGCTTAGAGAGTCCAGAAGCTCCTTCAAATTTGACCGTCAGCAATTTCACAAGCAGAACCATAACTCTACAATGGGAGATACCTTTCAATGGAAACAGTCTAATAACTAGAAATATTGTCCAGTACAGAACTGGAGCAGGTAAGTACGAATCGGTAGAGTATATAATCAAGAATATTAAACTACTTTAGAATGAAGCAGTTAACTGTCTCTCTGTTTTTAAGATTGCATTTATATTTTGTATTTTCAAAGTAATTGCGTTTCTACTGATTCAAGGTTCAGATATTTTTGAATCTCGAAATTAATTTTATTTAGACTTTAAATCTTTATTTTCTGAAAGTGGTATGCGGCGAAGAACTACATCACGAAATATTAAATTAACTTTCAACTATTAACTATGAACAGAAATTATGCTTTCTCATTATTTTAGATAAAATTCCTTTAACTAAGCTTTCAAGTTAGGGTTTAAGAGTATTAAAAGCCAAAATAATAGTAATAACAATGCATTTTATAATTTAAATTTCGATCCACAGCACTGAATAGGTGAATCAATCAAAAAGAGTGAAATAATATTATATAGCAGGGTTTCCCAAACTTTATATACGTATTTTTCTATTTAAACTTGACAAAAGACACAAATTTCAAAAGTTGTCAATTAGACATATATCTACCTTTACAACAGATGTTGAAAGTGATTTTCTGCAACCTGGATGCAGGTTCGTACCAGTTTCATGACATTTGCAGCCAGCCACCTTTCGTAATGTTTGTTTTCTTATGTTTAAAATTTCTCTTTCAATGTTAGTCTTCAAGTCTTCAAGTGTATGAGGATTGGTTTGAAACACTACACATTTCAGATATTCGCAAAGGAAAAAATCTGGAGGAGTAAGATCTGGGGATCTTGAGGGCCACAATTTTTTTTTTAAATCAAATGATCGCCAAAAAATTACTGCAACATGACCATTGTGCCATTTGCTCTATGGGTGGTCGCGCCATCTTGTTAAAACCAACACTCTCGTTCATTCACATCCAATAGTGCAATAAACTGTTGGATGAGCTCACGATAAACTTCACCAGTTACAGTTGAGTCAAAATATAAAGGCCCTATCACACGACGACGGGAAATTGCATACCAAACACCAATTTTATCCGTGCATGTAATTGTCGTTCGTGAAAAGTGTGAGGATTTTCACTGATCCTGCAAGATAACAGGAAACTAGATGCTTTTGATTCTAGATGCTTACGCAGTATCTTGGGTATTAGGTGGTTTAACTTTGTAACTAATGATGAGGTTAGGCAAAGGAGTCTGCAACCTCCTTTAAGCAGCATATTGTGCAGAGAGAGACTCCGCTGGTTTGGCCATGTTGCCCGTATGGATAATTATAGATTGGCGAATAGGGTTAGGAACAGTGTGCCTAGAGGCCTCAGAAGGAGGGGGAGACCTAGGATGCGGTGGGCAGACAATGTCAAACAGGACCTTGTTAGAATTGGTGTACAGTGGCCGTATGCAGCAGATGTAGCTCAGGACAGATATGCTTGGAGAATTAAACTGCGCGGTCTGGTTGGACCTCCGTAGCCCATGGCTGCTTGAGGATGATGATGATGATGATGATGATATTCGACTGTTTGACTGTTCACATACTCATCCAAGTGAAACTAAGCCTCGTCACTGAAATAAACACGGTCCAACACCTCAATTCCATTTTCATCAATAAAAGAACGAAACTAACGATAGTAACGTAAACGTTTTTCATAGTCTGGTTCTTTCAGTTCATTAACGACACCAATGCGGTAGGTATGAAATTTTAACTTCTTTGTAGCCCTGAAAACAGTAACTGGTGACAGTCCAACCTGTGAAGATAACTTTCTTAGAGATTTTCTAGGTGAGCGAGTTAAACGCTGAGACACATCATCAAGAACTTCGGCAGTTAACAGCAATGGCCAGCCTGGGCTCTTTCGATCCTGTACAGACCCAGTGTCACGAAATTTAGCAATCAAACGAGATATTGTCGACTTGTTGGGAACTTCAGACTGAGGAAACTTCAAATTAAACTCCTCTCTCACACGTTTGTAAGATTTGTACTACAATAAGTCTCAAAATAAATACACGTTCGTTTTTGGAAAACGACATAGCTGACATAACACAAAGGAATGAATGCTTGAGTGAGACTAGCGCGTGACAATGTCATTTCAACTGCTAAACGCTGTTAACCTTGAGTACAGTAATGCCAACTGACTAATATTATGGCATAAAATGTACATGCGCGCAAGCTCTACTCTCTTATAGTTAGGGTTGCGTCCTTTTTGAAACACCCTGTAGCTTACGACCGTTTTTTTTCCCGTACTTTTTTAACGACTCTAAAATATAAACGCATATAAAAACACATTGGAAAAAAAGCGAACAAGTTTTCATTCTTTTTTTAATCTATTAACAATGTCATTTATTAGGTGTGCACTTTATAACTTTTAAATGCATAATAAGAAGAGAAAGTAAGAAGAAAATACGACACATATACGATTATTTTTATGTTTTTAAGACCGGTATGGGTTTTTCCAAGGACCGCTGATGTGCCATGGACCACATTAACAGCAACAATGCTTCATAAGGATTTAGTCATCTTTAAAATTGTCTGTAGTAGGGTACGTTTCGACTCTATGTAAACAAAGTAACTGCTGCCTTGGCGTTTATTTACCGTAATATAGATTCAAAATCTAAGGTGATTTAATTTTGTGAATAATGATGAGTCTAGACCAGCAGTCAGGAAGCAGCTGCTCCAAGCACGCTAAAGCAATACTCTTAACGTAGGCTTTTGGCATCTTGTCGATGTTTGATTCAACATTAATTTGTGAGCAGATTTTTTTCTTCAATAAATTTCATTAAAAACAAGCACTGAAGCAGAGTTGCAGACAATTGTTTGAAAGAACTGATGTCATTCAAATGTTCTAAATACTCTCTAAATTTTAATAACTTTTCTAAGACAGAAACTCAAAATTTACACTGATGAAGGACAGTTTTTTTAAATAATTTTCAAATAGTTTTATTATCTACATATGAATATACCATTTTAAAAATATTTAATGGGTTGTGCTGGAATTGGAGGGAGGTGGGAGTTGAAGGCTTAAGGCATCGTCTTGGTCAGATGACTGAGTAAGCAAATGTGTAGATGCCTTCAACCCTATTGACAGCCATTGGGCCGAGGCAGACGGTTGAAATTTAGGCTTTAGGCTTTTCTCTTTTTCAAAGTAGAAAAACAACGATGTTACAGAGACTTTGGTTCTCGTTTGAAAATTCTGATTCAAAGAGCGCTATTCCAAAGAAATGTGTGCGTAAATTAAAATATATGTAGAGATACAGTGACCGGGATATTCCAAAGAAATATCTGCGTAAACTAAAATATATGTAGTGATGCAGTGACCCCGTTATTCCAAAGAAATGTCTGCCTAAATTAAAATATATCTAGAGATAGAGTGACAGAGTTATTACAAGAAATATCTGCGTAAATTAAAATTTATGCAGAGATGCAGTGACTACGTTATTCCAAAGAAATTTCTCCGTAAATTTAAAACGAAATAGGTAAGGGATATAGTGATCGCGTTATTCCTAAAACGCTAAATCGAGATCCAATAGTAATGTGAAAGTGCAACATCCTCAAATTCAGGTACGAAGCATCACGTTTACTGAATACAAAGCGGCTGGTCCATTAGGCCAGTTGGAGCATTGCCGCACCAAAATTAATCACACAATTTAATATATAAATTTCAAATTTAGTGATTCATAATTTGTCATATCTAAATCAACTTAATATCATTTTTATATATTCGTTTTGATATATATTTGATTCGTATTCCTGATAAGAGGTGTTTGAACTGGTTTGCAAACTTTTTATTTTGTTAAGGAAGGATATTTGTGTATGAAGAATTAAGAATAGCATTAGACATGAAAATATAAAAAGTGCTCAACAGTTTATCTACAAGAGAATACAAAGAACATAGTTCAACAAAATCATACGTCAGCAATTGCAGTTCAGTCACCTGACTGAAGTATTTATTTCGGACTTGGAATTTAAATGTCTCCCGTTCAATCCCAACCGCTGTCATAATAGTTTTCTATTTATATAGTTTACTTTTTAAATATCTCCTTTTTTTAAAAATTTACTTATAAATAAACTAATTTATGCAATAATACACATATGTGCATGTAATAAATTAATATTGTAAATAAAATATAACCAAAACAGACAACTTTTCATATAGTGTGATAATATTTTCATATATAGTGATAATTTACGACTAGTAATTCAGTTTAAAATAATAAAAAAAATTATTACTGGAATTAAGAAAAAGATGACCTATATATTTGACAAAATTTTCACGAATAATTTTTTTTAATATCAGTAGAACAGAAAGGAAACACACACACATATATGTAGAAAATTATTATAGTGGAGGGGAAAAATATTTAATTGAAGTAGAAAAGACAAAAGCCCATTTTAAATTTTTTTTTCCGAAATGTTTTGTTAAATAATGCGATTTGAGAATAACTGGCAAAAAAAGAATATAAGAATTACGAAACGTCTTTTCAGCCCTAATTCGGTAACAGGTATCTCTCCATTTTCTTTTCCTACATTCTGACCCTTCCTATAATAGTGAAAGTCCCCCACCAAACATTTTAATCACTATACCCACTGCTTACAAATCTGAAAGATTTACTTATTACAATTTCTTTGTGCTTTACAGAAGAGGATCTTTGGGATGACCATACATCTCAGCTAATAGTGCCTGGTCTGGAGACAACGGCCATACTCCGTGGATTGTTGCCCGTCACAAGATACCATCTCCGAATAACTGCCGAGAACGCCGTAGGTAAAAGTCCTTCGAGTGAGATGATCACGGTTGTTACAGAGGAAGAAGGTAGGCATCGTGTTTATATCCACATTATTATATGTCCCTTGCTTTCTGCTGTTTATGACGCTGCAGAGCGTTTTCGTCCCTTGGTACACTTCATTAAAAATGATTAATAGGTTGTTTTCATGTTCGACGTAGATCCTTTTAATTAGAGATGTTGTTCAAGGTAATTAAAACTGTATCCTATTGTTTTTCAAGACTTGTGGTTAGCGAATACTTTTATCCTCCATACAGAGTAATAAAATTTTCGTTTTGAAATCGAAATATGTTAATAATTAGATGAACGGTGACTATTACTTCGCTCAGGCACGGATCTAGAAAAGCATCGAGGGGAGGGGGAAGGTCAAGAAACACAATCGAGCCTGAAGACTGAAAAATGTAGGGAGTGGGGGACAAGTGAATTTCCAATAGAGTATAACATATTTTCTGTCTTTATAGGACTTTGAAACATTTCGTGAGAAATGCAATAAGATATAAGTTTCATACTTTTTTTGCGTCTATTGCCCTGACCAGCATTTTGAGGGGGAGGGGGGGGGCGGCCCATTTCCCCAGATCTAACCTTGCATACGTTACATTGCAAAAAATTAACTTGATACTACCAAGCCACATCAACGTTCCCTAACTTTTCAAATAAGTTATATGTGGAGAAATGCCACTACTAGAGAGAAATTGAATTGAAGACCTCAATCAAATATCTCTAAATCTCTTTCCACAAGGCTTGACAGGATCCTGACAGTTTATACGCCCCAGTGAAGATCTGCGAAGAAGACGAAACCGTAGCAGAAAGACAACACGAACATCCATCCCTTACACGGGCTCCAACCGGGTCCCTTTGATTAGTAGCCAAGCACGCTATCACGGGATTATCTTAATCATTACAAGTTCTTAAATGAATTTTGATATTGTCTATGTCTATTAGGATATGTTCGCATCATTTTTAACACTTTACAATATTCAGCTTTTAAGTTCATTTAATTCTCTATAGGCAATTTAGGTGAAATTATTCTTTTAAAAATCTTTAAACCAATAAATACAGATAGACCGATGGTTTAATATTTTTAGCCTCAAAATATTTCTAATTGAAGATATATTTTTTTCTGATCGCTATAATCGTGATAATCATATATTATTTCATTAATCGTAACGAACTATTTCCCAGACATAGGGTAAAACCAAAGCAAACAGCATAGCAGACGTAATGGTAAAATCATTAGCGCACAAACTGCTTACTTCAGTGTGATGAATGTTACCATTTCCTTAGGAACAATGGTTGTCCCATAATTCGATAATGATACCTTGGTGGAGAACTATGTTCCAGAGAAGATTAATGAAAAGTTCCCAAAGTTGGATTTACCAGAGACGAATGACATTTCTGTAATTAGTAGATGATTTAATAATTGGAAAGGAGGTCGGCTGGCAGTGAGGTTCCCTTGTGAGATATTTGGCAATTTATATTCTAGTTGTATGTGTTACGAAGAATGGATCAGCAGTTACTGGAATTAACGTGAAGCGTTTGCTTCTACGAGACAAAAGAAGATCGAAAGAACTGGAGAATGCGAAAAAGGAAATTAAATGACGAAAGTTTAGCAAATTTCGAAGTTTTCAAAACCACAAAATATGGATTTGGAAATAAGAGAGTAAAATCCTTAATTGCAACAACAGAGAAAAGTTTTCCTAAGACAATACAGTTATGAAGTTCTTGGAATAGTTTGTCAGCATAATGAAGGCTTGTGAGAGGGCTTGTGTTGAAGGTCTCAGCTGCATATTAAAAAAGCATACTCCATACTGTCTGACCAAATCGTTAGCGAATTTCCACGTTATGTAAATGGGTATGGAACTACGAAGTTCTATAAATTCTATTAATAAATTAAAAAAGTAAAATTTGCATTTAACGGAAAAATGTAACTGAAGATGAAATAAAGACCATAATTCAAAACTGTTTTAACTCGATTTTCGAAAATATTCTTTCAATATTTAAAGATTTATGGAAGCGGGAATATTCAACAATAAATTACTTTGTTAAATAAAAATCTTCATTTTTTTAATATTGAAATAATGAAAAAAAGTAAAATATCAACAGCTTATATCTTTCTTGAGATCTAAAGCAATGGTATACCCAAGTAAGTGGGGGATGATTTAAGTGTATAAAACCCACTTCTTTAAACATAATTTTCATGATGTTGAATAATATATATTCTAGTCTTTCAGTTTAGAGCCTGAAGTATCGCGAACCCCAATATTCTCATGCAGGCCAGGTTCCATAAAATAAATAATGAAGGGGGAGGAGAGAAGAAAAGAGGGGGAAATGATGCAATCAAGCTGGTGAAAACTAAAGGTTGGGGACAAGAGCCTACATTTCATTGGAGTATAATGTTTTACCCTCCGTTTCATGGTGCTTTAAAAATTTCTTGGGAAATGCATGAAGTAGGTACACATTTCATCCTTTTTGCATACATTACCCTTACTAGCATTCTTAAAGGGAGGATTGGATTGGATTGTTTTACCTCTGAGCGGCACTTTTTTGCACACACCATGGCTAAATGGCCAGGCCACAAGGACCCCGAAGGCTCAGAGAAGGTTGGGGGAGGAGACCCACTGGAACAGCTGTTGGGAGACAGATGGTAGCCTCCCGTCAAGGCCATCCAGCGTGCTCTTTAACGTGCACAGGGTATGGCTCTCCCACACACGGGCCACGGCTTAACGTCCCATCCGACGGACGGTGGCCTTTTGAAGCCCATCGGTGTTCCCTACTGACCGTGAGCAGGGCGGGGAAATTTTGCGGAGATAAATCTCAACGCTGACCCAGCTTGGACTCGAACCTGGGAACTACAGTTTACGAGCCTGGCGCGCTACCGACTGAGCCACCCCCGCCCCCTTAAAGGGAGGAGGAGGGCATGGCATTGAACAATATATAATTTGTTAAACGATCTCTTAAACTTACAGACTCAAGAATGTCAACCTCAGTTGCACTCAGACGACATATCAATTAATCCCACTCTAAAGTTTTGAATAATATATATATTTGCTAAGATTTCAAAGAGTCAATATTGTCAACTTCACTATTAGACTCAAACAAATATGTCAACCCACTACAATCCCCATTAGAACTTTAAGGTACGCTCCTAAGTAAAGCGTAAGGCTACCGAGATCAATTCCGTTTATTTTCCGACACTGTTCATTAAAATTCCTTTCAAATTAATTAGTGCATATGTTTTGAGTTTTATGCGATGAATAACGATGTCTGGAATGCTCTATTAATCATCTGAGTTTTGCATTCTTTCACAACGAGTGTTGCATCTGGCAAACATAGCAACGCATTTAATGCATTAAATCACAAAAGTTTTATCGTTCTCTGTACAATGTGAGTGATTTGGTTGATGAAAAATGAAACATTTTATAACAATAAAAATAACAGATTTTTTTCCCTAAAAATTTTGTTTTTCTGTAAGTCAAATAATAAGGTTTCGCCTGCACTTAAAATATTCATTTAACCTAAGAAGTGTCCCTAAAGCACTAAAAATTCTTTTAAAATTTTCGGCACAAACATTTCAAGACATATCTGTAAACATTGGGACTCATGAATGGTTAACGGAAAAATAAACGAATTTTTGCCGCGAGCGGATTCGAACCCACAGCTCCTGAATACATGGCAAGTGTTCCAACCGCTAAATTATCAATGGCCAACTGTTCCTTTAGCTACCTATGACTATTTACTCATCTTTGAGGAAAATTGGTTGGGAGGGTCTGCTGAAAGGGATTGGGAACCCCGATTAGGCAAACTTATCCTGGCACCTGAGAAAGGTTCGTTGCAGCCCCGAAGTTGGTGGGGTCTGTACGCTGGGGGCCCGTGAGGTCCTCTTGGCGTGCACGCTACCGGCAACCTGGCTGGAGATGTGATGTGGAGGGTCTGCTGAAAGGGACTGGTCACCCCGATTAGGCAGACTTATCCTGGCATCTGAGAAAGGTTCGTTGCAAGCCCTGAAGTGGGTGGGGTCTGTACGCTGGGGGGCCGTGAGGTCCTCTTGGCGTGCACGCTACCGGCAACCTGGCTGGAGATGTCGTGATGTGGAGGGTCTGCTGAAAGGGACTGGTCACCCCGATTACGCAGACTTATCCTGGCATCTGAGAAAGGTTCGTTGCAAACCCTGAAGTGGGTGGGGTCTGTACGCTGCGGGACGGCGAGTTGGTTCTATGGGCTTATCGATGGAAAAGCCAATGGCTGTCTCCACCACGATAGCTCCCATCTGATCAAAAAGTTAGTATTGAATATCATGAATGGCACTCAAAATTCAAAATTAATCAACAAAGAAAGGTTGTATATATGTTTGGCAATTGTATTGGATGAATTTAACGATGTATTTGGCTTATATGTTTAGGCATTGCGCAAAATTCAAAAGTCTCTCGCTACACCTCAATGATTAGAAAACCAGACAATTCTGATTCTATCAGCTTACATGTTTTCCTCATTATAACAAGTCCTTTCTCTGCAATTATGTTATATTTAAAGTAAGGCATGACGGAAAGTAGATGGGTCAAAGGTGGCACCCTCTGTACAATGTAGTACTGTCTTGAACAGTGGAACGTTTGGGGGTTGTCATGGAATTATACTCCTGTCCGTTTCCGACACACATGGCGCCATGAACGAACAAAAAATGGGGAATGATTTGGAATCATAATTAGCTAAAGAAGCAAATCATCTGCTGGTAGTTCAGTGGTTAGAACATCTTGCATTTGTTTAGTAGACCTGACTTGCCCCAATTCACAGCAAAAGTCAATTTTTTATTCAGCTGATTATTCATGATTTCAGTTTGTGGTTTTTAATGAGCATTTAGAGGAAGTGTAAAAATAAATCTTGCTGATGAATCAGATTGGACAAGTATTCGATGTCATCTCCTTAAATCGAAAACTTTCTTCTCTTTCGTGGAATTCAAAATACGTATTCGTTTCCAAATATTTCATTTTCGTCTATTAACATTAATGTATCCATCTTAATATCTTTCAAAAATGGCCATATCATCACAGCGCGTTTCCCTCGCAATTATTAGTTATTGCAAAACATTTAAGGCGATTCATACAATAAATATAAATAGAGTATACACAGAAAGAACAATTTATTATACACACCTACCCTAATAACTTGTGGGTCCACCTTTCCCCCTCACAATGGCAACAACACATAATGACAAGGACTTTACCTGGTGTTGGAAACGTTCAGGTGGTATTGTGGCTCATGAATCCAGGTCAGCCGACCGTAAAGCTACGAGAGTTATCAGTGGTGGGTTTCAGGCTCGAATGCATATCTCCACTTCGTCCCACAGATGCTCGATAAGGTTAAAATACGCAGAATGAGAGGGCCATTCGAGGGTTGTGAACTCACTGGAATGCTCCTCGAACCAGTCTTTCACCAAACGGGAACGATGAGACGGGACGTTGTCTTTTTGAAAGAAGACATTCTGCTGTTTGAATGGATAGCTAACAGGACTTACACCACAACTTGACAGTTGTGGTGTAAGTCCTGTACGGGTGTGGTAACTGTAACTTCGATTATTCCGGTGAAGCTATCCGTTTCCAGTTTTCCATGGTTATTGGCAACGTTCCCTCATCCACTGCAAAAAAGCGGACGTTGGCTTTCATAACCCAGTCGTCCCATCGTACATCAAATGATCTTTGCACAAATCTTCGTAGCTACCTCGTCATTGAATTCCAATGTTATCATCTGCACTGTGTCCCTCCATTTCAAAATTACAATACGGGAGACAATGAGCTCACCTGGAATATCAACGGCCTCATTATGGCCACATTTTTCTAGGTGGCTACACGATTTGAAAGTTTTGATATAAACCTAGTACACCTTTGCGATGGGGCGGGAATGGCTCAGTCGGTAGCGCGTCAGGCTCGTAATCTGTAGTTCCCAGGTTCGAGTCCCAGCTGGGTCAGCGTTGAGATTTATCTCCGCAAAATTCCCCGCCCTCGGTCAGTGGGGTACGCCTATGAGCTTGGAAAGCCGCCGTCCGTCTGATCGGACGTTAAGCCGTGGTCTTTTGTGCGGGAGAGAGCCATACCCTGTGCACGTTAAAGAACACGCTGGATGGCCTTGACGGGAGGCTACCATCTGTCTCCCAACAGCTGTTCCAGTGGGTTCCCTCCCCTAACCTTCTCTGAGCCTTCGGGGTCCATGTGACCTGGCCATTTAGCCCATGGTTTGCAAAAAAGTGCCGCTCAGAGGTAAAACAACCCAACCCAACCTTTGCGATGGTCGCATGTGGTAATTCTAGACGTTCTGTAGTCACAGATTTGAAGCAATCTATCTTTCTCCCACCGACTATTTGCCCATGAGCGGCGAACTCTCAGGTCGCTGTGTTTACCTATCATAACAGTCGCAGGTACTCTATACAGCAATAGGTATCTGACCAATTTATAGCCCGCAAGGAACTCCGACTGGCGACATTATTGTGGTGGAGTAGGTCAAGTTTGGGATGGCTGCGGTGTGTATAATTAATTGTGTTCTATGTTTGATTCTCTTAATATGCATGTTTAATCATATATTTGATGATAATTTCAGCTCCTGCCGGACCACCAATAGATGTTACAGTAACGTCCACTGGAGCTCAGTCTCTTAAAGTAACTTGGAAGGTAAGCTAATGATAGTTTCTGTTACACCTATACTGCAGTATCAAAAATATTCTAACACCACCATGTTGGAAATGTAAATCCAAATTCAAAATTCATTTCCTTCTGAAAGAGTTCCCAAGTCCAAGTTCTACTTGTGATTGCATTGAGATTTATCTCTGCTAACCCTTGGTCACCTCTGGCCACACTTGATCAAAAAGGGAGCAACAATGAGTTTGCAAAGGCCACCGTCCATGGCCCTGTAAATCCGTGGTTCCGTATGCACGAGAGCCATTCTCTCTAAATGGTAAAAAACTAACACTTCCTACAACAGAATGCGATGAATCCCGTTATGACGTCTACATTAGTAGTCCTGTAGTCTCGTAAAATTTTATACATACACTTCTATTATTATTACTGGTGAACTTCTGTACTAACATCTCTATTAATGTTCACTTATAAATATACCATATTTAGAAGGAAAATTATTCGTATGTATTAGCATTATGATAATTACTAATAAATAAGAATTATTTCCCTTCTAAATAAGGTATATTTATAAATAAATATTGTTATACATAGTAGTATACCAATAATAAAATTGGAAATGAATTTCTAAGATTTTTTTTCTACGCATAGGATTACCTACGATGACGTCCTAACTTGTCCATCACCCCTCCCCCTACTCGGTGCCAATTTCAAGATGGTAACTACCGCATGTGGACTTTTAAGCCCGTCTTATATGGAAAGGTTAAGACGAATATTATTTAAAAACGTTAATTTGTAACACCGATAAATTAGAATTTAGGTGTTATGAACCTCACTAAGTATTACGGAATTCAAAATAAAGCAATGTGCTTGAAAATGTTTAGTACGTAATTTCGTTTTATTCTAAACTTTATATCACAGTACTAATAATTGATTCAGTGTAAATAGCTAAATTTGTTTAATAACTGTTACATTTCCAAACATCTAAACTTGGCATTTTGAACTTGTTTAAGGCAGGAGTTCTCAACGTGGGGTATGCGGTAAAACTTTTTGGGGTACGCTGTGAGAGCTCAAAAGTCGCTAGATCTAGTAACAAAGTCGCTAAGTTGGCAGCACTGCTGTGTAAAAAGTCATTTTTTGTGTTTATGGATATATGTAATTTATGAATAGAAAATTTAATGTATATAAATATATATGTTTTATTTTATTCCCATTACTATAACTATAGTTTATCTATCTATACAAGGGGTCGCCAGTTACATACACATTTCTAGGGGGTACGTGGAGCATAAAAGTTTGAGAACCATTGCTTTAAGGCATAAAGCTATTTTAATTCTGTCTGCTTATAGACATTCAATTTTTTTCCTTTTATCATTTCAATAAGTGAAAAATAATGTTTATTATAGTTTGGATAGTCACTAATCAATGTCTAATTGACGGTGGAGTCATGGTATTCAATAGTCACGGCCTGATTTTGTTTCTACTTAAGAAGGATAGAGGGGGAGGGGTATTTAGAACTTGTCTCCAGGGCCCCCAATTGCTAATCCGTCATAGATATTAATATTATCTTTTGTATTTCGGAACCTTTTTAAATGATCTCCGTTCCCACCACTGAAGAGCGTCTCAGTTTTAAAATGAAAAACTTTCCTGAAAATATTTAATAAAATAAAACTTTTATTCCAGAAATATGATATTTAGGGGATAGATTGCGATGACTAAAGATTTTCCCATTAACAGCCTCGACTTACTTTCTCGTTCCTGACCGGAGTGGGGAGATGGCTCAATCGGTAGTGCATCTGGGTTGCAATCAAAACTTCTCATGTTCGATTCCCAATTCTCTGAATGTTGAAATTTATCTCCAGTAGTTGCTGTTTTGCCGTCGTTGAGAAATATGACACATTTGGCGTTTCAATTCCGTTTTCCGTCGGATGGAACACTAAAGCCGTGGCCACGTGGGCAGGAGAACCTGTGCAAGGAAGTACCCGGAAGGGGGAAGAGGGTTGTGGGGATCCGACCCCCCAAATCCAGTCGTTTTTACGAACTCTCGAACCTGAACACGTGCACCTATTTTGAAATCCGAAACAGTTGTCTTGGCATAACATCATTTTAGCCCGTGTTATATGGCTAACACAAAAAAATAGATTATAAAAAATAAACAACTGTAAAATAGCATTCCCTATAGAATATCATTTTAACCTTTTCTGTCCTATGGATACACAGTCGTATCGGAATAATATGACCACCTACCATAGTATATGTATGGTAGATAGTCACATTATTCTGATAAGACTGTGTACATTAGAAATTCAGAAACCCCACTTAAGTCATCTTCTCTGACTCCAGCCTTCTGTGAGCATTTGGGATGCTTATGACTGAACCATTTAACCTATTAGTGGAAAAGCATGCCTCTCAGACGTAAACCAACCTAATCCAACTTTCTGGACAGGAAGGAGAGTTAATTATTTATTGTTTTAAGAGATAAATCAACAATTCTTTTTTATCGGTTGCACTGATACCGATAAATTATTCCTATTCCTATTTTTCCCTATTCTAAGTTGAAATTCCGCCATTAGAGAGGTGTAAATAAGGAAAATATACAAAGCGATATTGTCTTTGAAAACCAGTTAGGTTGTTTCACCTCTCAGCGGAACCTTTTTGCGCATAATGAGTTAAATGGTTCAGAGAAGTTTGGAGATCCACTGGACAGCTGTTAGGAGACAAATGGTAGCCTCCCGCGAAAACCATTCAGCTTGTTCTTCAACCTGCATAGCTCTCCTGCTCCATCCGACGAATGTCGGCCTTGACCAAGCCCATTTGTGCTCCCTTTCTGACTGAGAGCAGAAGTTTAACACGAATAAATCTTAACGTTGGTACCAGAACCTGTGAACTGCAGATTACGAGCCTAGAGCGCTACCAACTGAGCCAAATCCCACCCCTTGAAAAAACCTATGAAATTAGCAATTATTCTGTCGTGTTACCAATCGTACAATTTGGATTTTTTTTTATTCTATTACACGTATTTAACCCAATTGTTAGATGCATCGATATCACAAATATCAAAATGAGATGCGATGCATCGGTATTAATCATTGCAAAGTGAGATGCATTGATAGCACCCAATACAAAATGAGATGTGTCGATATCACCCATTACAAAATGAGATGTATCGATATCACCAATTACAAATTAGATGCATCGATATCACCTATTATAAGATGAGATGCATCGGTATTAATCATTACAAAGTGAGATGCCCATATATATAGATATGACCCAATACAGAATGAGATGCGCGATTTCACCGATTACAAGATGAGAATCATCGATATCTCTCATTACAAATTAAGATACATCCGATATCCCCCATTGCAAAATGCGATGTATTGATATCATACAAAATGAGCCAAAAGTCATATTTTCCCAAGCGTCTTATGTGTAACCCAGGCAGTCATGCGTAATTTTTTATGAGATTTCATTTTTAGCAATATAAAAGAGGAACAGTTGTATTGTTAATTAAAATGATTGGTTCAGGGAGGCTGGCCTTTGCGTGACCTACATATATTTGATCATAACCAAACATCAACGCTTGTGTCGGTTGCCAGGCAATATACGTCAAAAGAAACAGACAGGATTTGGCGATATGCCAAAAACGAGAAAAAGTTCAAGATTGATTGCAATTAATTCATCTGTATCAAGTGTGTCTTTTTAATGACATCAACTTAGTTTTTAATGGATAAATTGTGATATTACTCTTTAGCAGTTATAAAAGCAATAAATTTCAAGTGATTATAATAGAGTATTTCACTCTTTAAGTGAAAAACAAAGCTTTTTTAACTCTGTGCATTCATCTAAGTCGTCAGATGAAAAATCAGCAAAAAATGTTTTTTTTTTCATTGAGTTGTTTTACCTTAGAGCCGATTTTTTTTGGCGCAAAATGGGACAAATGGCCGGGACACAATGACTCCAAGGACTAAAATAAGATTGGGGAAGGGGATCCACTGGGAAGATGTTAGAAACAGATGAAACACTACAGTCAAAACCATTCAAGGTGTTATTAGCGTTCACAGGATGTGGCTATCCTGAGCACTGAACGTTCCATCCGATGTCCTTTTCAAGCCTATCGGTGTCTTTCCCCTAACTGAGGTCATCTTAAAAAAGGCTGCAGTATAAATTCAGTTACGTCCCCAAATAAATAAACCAATATTTATTTATGTATTATCAATATATTCTTTTCTTGCGAGAACGCAAAACTTACATGGTTAAACACGAATAGCAACTGAATACTTTTTTATACATTACCGAACTGCCAGCCAATCACCAACGACTGAATACCAATGCATGTGCTCAGTGACCTTAAACTAAAAGCTAGAGAAATCCTCATCTGTCTAGGAAAGTGTACCAATTTCCGCTTCTTAGGAGAACGAGATCTTATCATTAAATCTTTTCAGTCATTGAATTTTACAAGGCTAATATGTGCATGAATATTTCTTAACGTAGGTAATTGATTTATTAAGTTCTGTTTAAACTATTTTCTTTAGGCTGCGGATCCATTTTCTGAGTGCTTGTTGTTTCATTACGTACTTTAGGATTGGATTGGATTGTTTTACCTCTGAGCGGCACTTTTTTGCACACCATGGGCTAAATGGCCAGGCCACAAGGACCCCGAAGGCTCAGAGAAGGTTGGGGGAGGGGACCCACTGGAACAGCTGTTGGGAGACAGATGGTAGCCTCCCGTCAAGGCCATCCAGCGTGTTCTTTAACGTGCACAGGGTATGGCTCTCCCGCACACGGGGCCACGGCTTAACGTCCCATCCGACGGACGGTGGCCTTTCGAAGACCATCGGTGTCCCCTACTGATCGTGGGCAGGGCGGGGAATTTTTGCGGACATACTTTAGGAACCAAAGAGAACTGAACAAAGTTCAGTTGACTTATTTTTGATCTTGAGATACACTATTTTGCAGCTCGATTATCTGCACAAATCACAAGCACTCGGTCGATGATCATTAGATCAGCAAAATGATCTTTAGGGCTAAGTGTATTTCTAAATTAAAAGCTCCTGGTATAAATTCCCTTTAATTCTTTTCCTTGTGTTTGCTTGCAATTCAACTATAGCTCTCTTTCCAGAGAGCTTGATATAATTTAAAATCCATACATATCCGATAACGAAAAAGTTAATGGCGACTCTAAGTTTCTAAATAGGTGGGGCCAGCATTATATTGTATGCAGAGAAACCAATTAGGCAGGGGAGGTGATGGCTCAGATGATAATGCATAACGTCGGCAATTCTCGCTGCTAATCCCAATTCTGCCCTCGGTGAAAAAAGGAACATTGATTGGATTGTAAAAGAACACGTATAATAAAATTCCCATATATACAGCGAAGAGCTAAAAACATTGTGACCACCTGCCTAATATGATATTGCTCCTCCACGCTCCGCCAAAACAGCTCTTACCCGGCGAGGCTTGGACGCTACAAGGTTGCTAAAGGTGTCTTGTGGTATCTGGTACCAACGCGTTACCAGCAGGTCCTTTAGCTCTTGTAAGTTACATGGTTGAGCAGCCGCAGATCGGATATGATATTCCAACACAAACTACAGATACTCAACTGGGTTTATTTCTGGGGAATTTGGAGTCCAGGGCAATATCTCAAAGTCTTTCTCATGTTCTGCGAACCATTCTCGAACAATCTGGGCAATGTGGCATGGCGCATTATCCTGATGAAACAAGGCACTACTAGAAGGGGATACCGTTGCTATGAATGGATGTACTGTCTGCAATAATGTTTAGGTAGGTGATAGACGTCATAGTTTCCTGCACATGAAAGACTGGATCCAGGGTTTCCTAGCAGAACATTGCCCAAAACATTACACTTCCTCCACCGGCTTGTTTTCATCCCACAATGCATACCTATGCCAACACTACCCAAGGTAAACGACACACACGTAGCCGGCCGTCCACATGGTGCAAAAGCAAAACGAGCTTCATCGGCCCAGACGGCCTTCTTCCAATCATTCAAGGTTCAGTTTTGATGCTCGCGTGCCCATTGTAGACACTTTCGACGGTGAACCGAGGTTAGCATGGGCACTTGGAGCAGCCTTTGGCTACGCAGCCCCATTTTTAGCAGGGTTCCATCTGCTCTGTGTTGTGATACATTACTGAAGTCACCAGCATTCAAATTACAGGCGAGTTGCATCACAGTATCCCTTCTGTTGGCTAGTGCCATACGGGATGGCCTTCGCTCACCTCTAGCATTGATGAGCCGTGGTCGGCCCACACCTTGCAGGCGGTTCGTGGTTTTTCCCTCCTCTGACCATTTTTTGAAGCTACTAATCACGGCTGACCGTGAGCATCCCACAAGCCTTGCCGTCTGGCAAATGCTCTAACCCAGTCGTCTGGCCATTACAATTTGGCCTTCGTCAAACTCACCTAAGTAAGCTGCCTTTCCTATCTGAAGAACAAGAATAACACTGATTAACAGGGCTCAGTATCAGGTGTTATTTTATACTGCTTCATGACCTTCACACGCGCTGTCGTTTAGCTGCAGTTACTTCAATTTGCACAAGACACGCTGGTTATAATATTTTGGCATTTCTGTGTTACTTTTCTGCCATTACATTGGAATTTTGTTAAACTGAAAGCCAATAAGAAAGTGTCAAAACGATAGGTGCATATTATAAAAACACATAATGAAAGAAATTTGCTCTGGCTTTATTGTTCAGATGGTAAAAATCAAATCTAGTAAAGATTAAAAAGTTTATGCCCCATTGTTTCAAGATTTGCTTTTGCTAAATTTCATTAAGATTTTAATATAAAGATTCATTATAAAAATGGCAGGTGGGAAATGACTTCATTTTATTGAATATTTTGTTACTCCAGCCTTCGTTACACCGATATTTCATTGTACGTCAATTTGTGGCATCTATAGCCCATTATTTTTCAGGGCAGTAACATTATAGCCTCGAGAACTGTAGACAGTCAAATTCTTATTTAGCGGAATAGTTTAATTAACAAAGCTTAATTAAAATGCAAATAATAACTCTTTTAACAAATCGTTTATAAAAATAGATATATTTTCAAGTTTCGTTCTTTTCAGTTTTCGTTAATTTGGGAAAAAAAGAAATGTGTTGAGGACTAGTGTAATAGTCTCGAGAACTGTAGACTGTCAAATTCTTATTTAGCGGATTTGTTTAATTAACACAGCTCAATTAAAATTCTAATAATAGTAGGTGGTAAACGTCCCGCACATGTGTGATGTAGTTTCCTGCACATGTATGACATACTTTTCTGTACATGTATGACGTAGTTTCCTGTGCATGAATGATTGGACCCAAGGTTTCCCAGCAAACTTTGCCCAAAGCATTACACTTCCTCCACTGGCTTGTTTTCGTTCTAAGGTGCATCCTGTTTCCAACACTTCCCCAAGCAAACAACGCACACATACCCGGCCGTCCACATGGGGCAACAGGAAACAAGATTCATTGGAGCAGATGACCTTCTTCAAACCAGTCTTGGTCCAGTGTCAATTATAGTTAATTTCGACAGTGAACCGGGGATAGCATGGGCACTCGAAGTGACCTGCGGCTACGCAGCCCCATTTTCAGCAGGATTCGATGAACTGTGTGATGTGACCAATTACTCCTGTCACCAGCATTCAAGTTATGGGCGAGTTGCGCAATAGTATTCCTTCTGTTGACTTGTACCATGCAGGATGGTTTTCGCTCACCTCTATCATCGATGAGCCGTGGTCGGCCTCACTTTGCTGGCAGTTAGTGATCTTTTCCCTCCTCAGACTATTTTTTAAAGGTACTAACTACGACTGATCTTCAGCCTTGTCATCTCGGAAATAGATGTAGTGCAGTCTCTGAATTGAGGAGTATCTGGGGTTTGTCATTCATCATATACCCAGTCGTCTGACCATTGCAATTTGGCCTTTGTCAAACTCACTTAAGTCCTCTGCCTTTGCCATCTGAAGAACAAGAATAACACTGATTAACAGAGCTCAGTATCAGGTGCTATTTATACCGCTTCATGACCTTCACACGCGCCGTCATTTACCTGCAGTTGCTTCGATTTATATAAAGACGCGCTAGTCATAATGTTTTCGCTCTTCGGTGTATATTTATTGTGGATTTCGTCAGGTACGTACCCCAGGATTTAGTTTCAGGGAGGGGGGGATTATAGAGAAATTAGCCTCTGCTCTGGAGGGTAAAACGTAAGCTTTCTCGTAATATTTTGCTCTGATAATGAAGGCGCGCAAGAGAGTTTCGAGTGTATTGCTTCACTAAATCCGTTTGAAATGAAATAAAATGGGCAAGATATTTTAGAGAGCAAATATCCATGTAAAATATATTTTTTGTACTTATTCCAATTCGAAGTTTAACGTTTTAGTACTTATTCCAATTCGGAATTTAACGTTTTAGTATTTATATATTATAGAAATGTTGGTGGCGCTGACGTCTCTGACCCCTAACGACGAGTCACCACTGGAAAAGGTTAACGTTGAATACACTGATGAGATAGGAAAACAGAGAAGGTTGAACAAAGTTCTGTTGAGTTCCTTTAATCTTTAGATGCACTCTTTTGCTGCTCGATTATCTGGGCAGATCACAAACACTCAGTCGATAGCTCCGCAGGCTTGAAATCTGCAGTTCCTAGATTAGTCTCAACTGTGCTAGCCTTTAGCTTTATCTCCGCTAATCCCCAGCTTGACCTCTGTAAGAAACGGGACACCGAATTGCCAGTCAATACATAGAGTTACCTGCTTGACATAGGAGTCAATAAATCAATAATTAGTTTTGTAGAAAAAAATGAGGCTATTTTCTGTTCATTGATTATTTCATTAATAACGCTTTTAGTGTGAGTGACTTTCTTATTTACATCTTGTTCAGAGCAGCATTGGAAAAATCAAGTTGCAGTTCCCGATGTTAGATGGCGCCATGAGCCACACATGCGGGATTATTTGTAACTCATATCAGTGGATAAATGACGCACGCCGATTCCAGTTTAGTGGTTAAAACACTCTGGCATGAATCTGGAGAAGTGTGGGTTCGATTTCCGCGTATCGACAAAACTCATTTTT
The DNA here is from genome assembly GCA_038380435.1 of Ryuthela nishihirai. Lineage (NCBI taxonomy): Eukaryota > Metazoa > Arthropoda > Arachnida > Araneae > Heptathelidae > Ryuthela > Ryuthela nishihirai. The sequence goes on along the minus strand of JAWZYU010000017.1, from coordinate 34,568,168 downwards.
TCCACAAAACTATTTATTGATTTCTATGTCAAAGAGGTAACTCTATGTATTTACTCTTCATTGCATAAGAAAGGTTAAATGGTTTCACTTCAGATTTAGCCATTAACCTCTGAACCTTTATTAATCGAGACATCAAGTCTCCCTATTGGTCTCTCTATACGGGAACTCTGACTCGCTGATGGTTTTTGATCAATATGAAACTTTTAAATAAATTGCATTTTTGAAAATTATTTCCTGCATGAGGACTGAATATGTGGGACTTGATATAAATATATGTATTACAAAGAATATATTTTTTGGCCCAAATAATAATTTTATCATGTTCAATCAAATCAGTTCGGGTTGAAAGGGTTAAAATATTTTTCATTGCGATGAAAGCAAAAAATAGAAACAACTCCGATTTGTTTCGATTTTTCTTAAAAATGAAAACCACTTTCCTATGAAATAATTTGCCGTGTTTTAAAATAAAAGTTTTAAGAAAGATTGAAAAAAATAATTAAGAAAGAAAAAAAATATTCTTTGGAGAATAATTGAACGATAGCTAGAATAAATTAAATTTTGTACCGTTATGAAAATAATTCTAGTTTTATTACATACTTCAGGAGCCAGCCAAAGACGTGCAACATGGTGTCATTCGGGGCTATTACATTGGCTACAGAGCAACTGATTCTGGAGATCAGTTCCAATACAAGCACATTGAAGTATCAGAAACTAATCGTGATGTAGTTCAGGCCACTCATCTGACCAATCTTCACCAATTGACAAAATACTCTGTAGTGGTGCAAGCTTACAACAAAGCTGGACCTGGACCTAGATCGCAAGAAGTTATAGGCTATACATTGGAGACTGGTGAGCTATAACTTCATATACTTTAATGGATTATTTTCTGTTAATTTTTCCAGTAGAATAAAGATTAAAAATTGTAGAGTAGTATCGGGTGAAAATTTCTAATTAAGAAGAATAAATGTCTATTCCCTAGAGCAGTCCCGTCGAACTCCAACTTATTGCAAAAGAACTTGTGGCTCATAAACAAAAATTATCAATACACTGAATCTGGCTCATTTATTTCATTTTTACCAAACATTTTTAGGTGCATAACTAAATGACTTTGCCAATTCACAGTACTCATAAAAAAAATGTATATTTTTGCTTTTCTAATCAAAATAATTTCTTGATTCCTCATTTTTTTTCCAATTCATTACTCATCACAGGGCTGTACGTTTTTCGCGACGATTTCCGCAAATTACAGTGGCTCAAAAAGTTATCTGAACACTATGGTTGATTACAGAATTAAAAAAAAAATCTGGTAATGATTTTTTCAGAAATTAGGATCTGACAACCTTCGTGTACATGAAGGATGCCAGATCACTAATTTCTAAAAAAACTCGTTATCAGATATTTTTTCTGAATTCTTTAATCAACCATAGTATTCGGATATTTTTTTGAGCGACTGTACGTTTTTGAAACTCTTCCTCGATCTCCAATATTTTTTCACGATTCCATGAATTTTGATGATTGTTTTGTTTTTTCTCTAAAATTCTGTGACATATCAGAATTTTGATTTTCAAATTGCTAAAATTCTGATGTCCCAAAAAGCAATAGTCAGTTTGGGTAAATTTCCGATTTTTCACGTGTTTCTTTGTGTAATTTTTATTTCTGAAATGAATGATATCATGTTTTGAAAACTGATGTGGAGGTATGACTTTTGCTTTTCCTCAGTAACTACTTTCTACATGACTAAACTGAAAAAGTCTCCCCACTTTCACTCCTTAGATGGGTGAGACATCCGCTTCAAATCCGCTCCATATGATTTTACTTTAATTAATGGAGAAATGCATTGGGAAAATGTGGAATTCGGTTTTGGAACTCCCCATTACTCCAAAGTATTCCTGTTCACTGTAACAATTATTTAATGTACGTATAAATAAATTTAAATTATTGCATTCTGTTGTCACAGCTTCTGGTAACGATAACGCTTCGTACATGTTCAAAGTTTGGGAATAAAAGTCTTACAGTTGTTGTATTTTAATGCAGTTCATGTCACGTACAACGCTCTCTTCTGAATCTTGTTGGTGAGCTATGACATCAAGAATTAAATTAATTAATGCCTTGTTTACAGCGGTTCAACGATGATTCACCACTTGTCCTGCACATAAATCTCGTTTTAAGGTGTTTCTTAAAGAAACAAGAGGCAAACCTAACCAAGTACCAGTTCTCTTTCAAACAAGGAGGAATATTTGGATCCAAGTCGTACTCTATCTCTGCGATCATATAGATTACAAAGAATGTTTTAGCAGGAAATGAGAAACAGCTGCAGTAGTATATCTGTGAAATGAGTAAAAATGATTCCTCAGCAGTAATTTGAATCAAATCAAAAAAATATGCGTCGAATATTTCCGATCCGCTTAATAATAATAATAATCTTTATTCATATTCATGTTAGTTATACAAAAGTTTAAACAAATGACCCGCAAAGCATCTGCTTATCTGCAGGAGAGAAGAATAATAACGTTACATGAAAATACATAAGATATAGTTTAAAACAATGTCATCAAATTATATGAATTCCAATGGAAGCTCCATTGTGGTGGTTGAAATTTTTATTTAAAATTTAGTGCCTAGAAGAAAATTTTTAAAGTCCTCTTATATCAGTACATAAAGTTTATAATGAAATAAATTATTTGGCCTTAAAATTACTCAGCAAAAGTCAAAGTATGATTTAACAATCATAAAAAATACACTCCGGTAATGTTTTTAAAAAAAATGGGCAATATTTCACTGCGGCAAAAAATTGCAGATTTCGCCAGTCTGTAACAGCTTTTTTTTTTAAAGCAAGTAGAATTTTCCAACCCAATTAATTAAAGTTTTAGATATTTCCAGGAATTATGCTGATAATAAAATTTTGAACAGTATGTCCAAGCTCGGAGACATCAACAGCTTAAAAGCCACAAACCGATGCTGTGAAAATACTGAGAAAAATTTCATCACTAACAATTTAATACTTTTCTGGTTGTTTCAAAAAGAACGATTTCCAAGTCTCTCCGATATTTATCGGTTTCAATGAACAGTGTTAATTCAGAGCTATATCTTTCTAAATACAGAGGCGTTGCGCGAGATGATCGCCAGAGTATAAAAGAGGGCAATTTATCCACATTTGACAGAATTTGTCGCTGAAGATGCAACGTGTGAGTTGCATCTTTTTTATTCAGTATTTTTTGTTCATTTTAAGCAATTGTAAGTATCCATCTATCATTCTGTTGTTGATATGCGCGCCACTGCCATTAAATTTTTACGATTTGTGAATCTAAATGATGCGCGAATTTTGGCGTTTTCAGCGCGATGGCTCCGCGAATTGCACCCTTTTTTCGCGAAAAATTTACAGCCCTACTTAGTACCGTCGTGAGATATATTTGCGCCCTAGGGAATCAAACATTTGGCGCACTTTACAACATTTTAACTAAATTAAAATTAAATAATGCGCACGATGGTGAAACTACCCTACCCAAATGGTGCCCTAGGTATTTGCCTGGATGCCCACCATACCACGATGGCACTAGACCTACTTATTGCAAATGTAGATTTTCGTGGTTGTTTTTTTTTGTACAGAATTTTTCCTGCAGTTCTTTAAGAATATATATTTTTTCTGGTGTCGCTTCACTAAGTTTTGGGTTAAGCGGGCCTGATCTAGTGTTTTCATGAGTATATAGTATCTGGTAGGTTAGTTATTGTTATTTTTGTCATTGATGCGTTTATTTCATTGTCTGATAACCTCTGATAAATAATAATAATTTGTCAAAAGCGACTATTGATTTTAGTGTATATTAATATTTACAATTATAAAAAAGAGCAAGAATGTCCTAAAAGATAAAATAATTACACTAGCATTCACACTAAAAAAATCACATAAAATAAATGATGTGATTAGAAAAAATTAAATTTCAAGGATATTGTTATAGAGGGAGCACAACTGCTTTTTCCAGCTCCCATAAATAAATAAGTATTGAAACAAACAATATTCATGTGACATTTGTTTCAGTTTTTTCACAAGAAATGCATTCTCATCAGCAAATTTATATCTTGTAGATTTTGATTGGGACAACGTCCCAGCAAACCCTGGAAATTTTTATTTAAATATTCTCTGGAAATTATTTAACGAAACACTGTAAATTTTTGGGCAGTTCTAGTCCCCAAGTTTTTCACAATGTTTTAGCAACCATGTTTTCTTTTTGGTTAGTAAACAATTATTAATTGTATTTTATATTTGTCTTTTTTTCAGCTCCTCCCACATCTCCAGTTCTATTAGCTTCTTCCACTACTACGTCATCAGTGCAGTTGAGATGGCAAAGGGATACGAAGGACAAATCAGCTGTTCAAGGTAGAGGAAAATGAGCTTTGCAGAAATAAAAAATAAAACATTTTATTTTATATAAGGACGTGCAACATTTTTTTTTAAATCTCACTCCTTCTTCATTAGTAGAAATATTATTCGCATTTTTACTTTGTTCCTGAATTGCTTTCCTTTCCTGTATATTATATTTTATTCAGTGTAAGATCCGATGTTTACAATTTCAATTGTTTCTGTATGGAGATCACACAAACGAGTCTACTCTTACGAGATCTGAAAATTTGCTTTTATACTGTTTAACGTCTTACGAATTAAAAATATAACTGCTACTTACACACCCGCTACTTACTTCTGCCACTTACAAACCCGATATACTTACTACTGCTACTTAAGCACCCAATATACTTATTGCTGCTACTTACTCACCCGTTATTTACTACTGAATATTACACACCCGCTACTTACTACTGATACTTACATACCCGCTACTTACTACTGATACTTACACGGTCTGCTGGTCGAATCCGGCTCGCGAAAGTGTTGTAAGCTCGTGGAATGAATATAGACGTATATTATATGCTGTGTGATTGAGAACTGGCATTCAGTTCGAATCAGTTAAAAATTTTTCTGATAGAGAAGTTTTACGAAATTTGCTATTTTTTTTGCTAATGAAAAATGTCCAGCCTGTTTCTTTCACTATTGAAAAAAGTTCTTCCTGTTACTTTTACTATTGAAAAATAACCTGTCTATTTCTTTTAGTACGGGAAAATTCCCTCCTTTTGCTTTCACTATTGAGAAATGTCTGCTTGATATTTTCACTATTGAAAAAACCCACCACTTAAAAATTGTTGAACGTCCCTATATTAGTGGTTCATAAAAACAAAATTTATCGTTTGCCGAACCATTTACTTGATATCACGCATTAAGATTTTTCATGACGTATTAAAAGTCAATTCAAGAAATATTTTTGCTGCTAGTTGATTATTCCTTTTATTTTATTGCTTAAAACATGGCAGCTCCTAAAATCTGAAATAGTCATTACCTAACCCTAATAACATTATCTCTCTTTCAGAATATGTTTTGCACTACAAAGTAGAAGGTGGCGATTGGCAACAACAGAGGATTCCTCCAGATACAGAACACTTCAATCTCGAGAACTTGAGATGTGGTACAAGGTATCGCCTTTATATGACAGCCTCTAATAGTGTTGGTACTGGAGAACCTAGTAACCACGTTACGGTACAAACAAGAGGAGCAGGTAAAAAACCTTATCCATTTTTACAGCAAACTGTAGATTAAGATTTTTCATCATATATCGATCACCTACTAACTAACGTTGTAATGAATGTGATGATGAAAAATCAAAGAAATTAAGTTGATTTTAGCGGCAGCGGCATGCTTTATGTTAAAACACTAAAGAGTTTCTTGGAAACAAGTTAAAAAAAAGCCTTATTTCAAATTATTTATTAAAATCAATTTACGTTTCACATTTCTATAACGATGTTAAACTTTTTTTACTCGAACATTAGGGCAGGTCAGACAACTCCTAAACATTCTGTTAAAAAATTCATTATTAAATTTTGTGAAAGAAGTTAGAAAAAGACAGGAAGAAAAAAAGCTAAGTCAGTTTCAAAAAAGAAAGATAGACCAGGTGGCCTTTGCCGGCGTCCTCTTCTTTAACCTTCTGTCTTAACGTACTGCCGTGAAAACTGTTTCCAGCTGAAAGTTCCAAAAGGACTTAGTTTCTAACGGCATTTTTTTTTTATTGATCTAAAGCAAATTTTCAAATGTAAATGCAATTTTGATATTTTTTATTATATAGGATCATATACTTTTATATATTTTATTGAAATATTCAATGTGTAGTTAATTTGGTTTATACCTTGAGGTTGGGTTGGGTTGTTCTATCTGAGCGGCCTTTTTTGCACACAATGGTCTAAATGACCAGGTCACAAGGACACCGAAGGCTCAGAGAAGGTTGTGGGAGGGAACCCACTGGACAGCTGTTGGGAAACAGATTATATCCTCCCGTCAAGGCCACCCAACCTGTTCTTTAACGTGCGCAGGATATGGCTCTCCCGCACACGTGCCACGGCTTTTCTTACCATCCGTCGGACGGCGGCATTTCCATAGGCCTTGAGGAAGGGGATTTATGTGATAGAATGTCTTTTATTGTAAATTCTTGGATATTGACTTTTTTAGTTATTAAAGCATATTTAGCTTTCTTTCAATTTTCGCCGTTTAGACATAGTACGTTTAATAGTTTCAGGTATAATGTAAAGAACTGAGAGGTAATTTATTTTCATTATTTTTATTATAAACAGTTGTTCATTGCGTAGGTTTGATTTTTCAAAGTTTTAATATCTCTGCTGAAATTGTTTGATTCTAATTGAGTAATATTATCTTCTACAAATTTTGGACGATTAACTTTGCTATGAAGTATTTACATCAAGATGGAGCAGTGAGGTTTTTCTTTGGCTATTTTTTAATTTGGTTTTAAATTGCTCGTTGATTTAGTGATGCTGTAATATTTCTGTTACAGGTCAATGGTAACTAAAGTATTGCCATATCTCGTTGATAACCACTGGAATAAAAGTGAAATTGCAAAAATTTTAATTTCAGCTACAATACTTTTATTTCTATGAGATGATCGTCAAAAAACTTAAGGCTGTCTAAAACCGTCCTTGGACACGATTGTGCTCTCCACAAACAATGCTGAAATTCATTCTGAAACAGTTTAAAAGTTTTTTTACACTTAATATGAAACGATGACAACACTTTTTTCTACACCGACTACCAATGTCATAGGAATGCCCATACTCAATACTATTGCTCCTCAGCTTCGAACCCTCCTCAACCGTGAATGGGTGGTTTCACTATACCAGGGGTTCTCAACGTGGGGTACGCGGTAAAATTTTTTAGGGTAGGCCGTGAGAGCTCAAAGGTCGATAAATCTAGTAACAAAGTCGCTAAGTTGGCATTATTATGCTATAATTATAGTTTTATCTATCTATATAAGGGTTACGCCAGTTGCATACACATTTCCAGGGAGTACGTGAAGCATACAAGGTTGAGAACCACTGCACTATACTGATAACTGTAGATCAAAGTAAATAGCAAATGTTATGTATCTAAACATTTTATATTCATATTAATTTTATACTAATTTATTACGTAATTTGCAAAAAGCAATTTAATTTTTGGATATAATTTCATGTAAAGATAATTTTAACATTATTAAATAAATACTTGCATTATTGTATTAGAATTATTTACATAAGCATATGTGCATAATCTTCAAGCAGCTATGGGCTACGAAGGTTCGATACTGGAAAGGTTAGTTTTACTGGGGGCAGGGGTGGCTCAGTCGGTAGCGCGCCAGGCTCGTAATCTGTAGTTCCCAGGTTCGAGTCCCAGCTGGGTCAGCGTTGAGATTTATCTCCGCAAAATTCCCCGCCCTGCCCACGGTCAGTAGGGGACACCGATGGGCTTGGAAAGGCCGCCGTCCGTCGAATGGGACGTTAAGCCGTGGCCCCGTTTACGGGAGAGCCATCCCCTGTGCACGTTAAAGAACACGCTGGATGGCCTTGACGGGAGGCTACCATATGTCTCCCAACAGCTGTTCCAGTGGGTCCCCTCCCCCAACCTTCTCTGAGCCTTCGGGGCCCATGTAACCTGGCCATTTAGCCCATTGTGTGCAAAAAGTGCCGCTCAGAGGTAAAACAACCCAACCTGAACTACTGCTGATGTATTTGACCACTATAGACTAATTTAAAAAACGTCCTCTTTGATACTTTCTGCCTACCACATCTTAGGACTATCTCTTTTTCTCTGCATTTAGGTACACTATTCATAACCCTATTCATTAATCTGCAGTTATATACACAGATAACATGAACAAATTAATTCAGTATCTCTCCGCACAATAAGTTTCTCAAAGCAGGTTGTGCACTATTTTGCCTAACCTCGTCATTACTTACAAAGTGAAACCACCTAATGCCCAAGTTATTGCGTAAGCATTTAGAAACAAAAGCATCAAGTTTCCTGTTATCTTGCTTACAAAGCGTTAACGTTTCATTAGCATCACTAAATTTTTAATGGACCAAAAGATTTTACATATTAATTTTAGTCTTTAGGTGTAAACGACAATTTTCCACACTCGCCATAAATTCTTAAAAATCCCAGAGGTAATGTCTCTTCTCCTCTCTATTACATGGCTTTCATTATCAGTATCTGTAATGCACTCCCGTAGATAATTACACTGAGAAACTTGCTCAAGATCAAGCCACTCAGAAAGTGTAGTACTAATTACATAACCTAGTATATATTATATAAATTATATATTTATAACACTATAAATTTATCACGTATTATACATATATTTTATTTATTGCATATTATTATATTATTATTAGATATTCAAATATATCATTGATACTATTTGCACTTTTTAATATACATTTTAAAGCATTTCTTCACAAATTTAAAATAAAAATCACAAAGTTTTTTAAGAAATTATATTTTTTTACTACCTGAAATGATTATTTCCTGTTATGTTTTTCGTGATGGAGTTCCTTCATTGAGGTTGATTTATTTCCCCATTTTTACAATTGAATTTTACTTGCATTTGCTGTCCGAAATATTTTAAATGTTTGCTTATAAACATTTTTCTGTATTACCTACTGCAAACTTTTGATGTATTATTATGCTTCGTTATCAGAGCAATCCTAACAGCATGCAATATTATATTGTCGTCTGTTTTTCGTTTGAACCATTTTAATGGCTGAAAAAAAAAAGCAACCGTCGTTTCGGATGAAATGTTCTCATCTTTTAGTAAAGAGCTTTACATTTGGAAAAGCTGCTCTAGCAAAATGCGATGCAAGTTGCGTAGAGTCAAAACACATCCGTTCGAAAAACAAATGTTTTTTTTTTTTTCAATAGAGGTATTAAAGACTGGTTAAGAATTTGAATATTTCGATATCGATATGGAAATTTAACAGCTACGTTATCGATATATGCAGACGGTAGCGATTTCTTTACAACCTAATCGTTGTCATTAGAATTCCATTTCTACGCAAGATCTGCTATTAAATTTATGTTCGGACCACGTTAGGGGGACCTTGCATACATCTAACGTCAGTTTCAAAAGGAGAGCAGTTTTTTGTGAAACAAGTGATTTTATGGAGGTGGCATCAAGTGGCGCACCCAATGTGGAAGGAGGGTTATAACTATCAATCTTGATGTCTTGAATATATATATATTTAAGGCAGTTCCCGAAAATCAGAAATTCGAGACATCATTCCTCCCATTAGATTCAAACATGCCAATCGGAGCCTCGTTGAAAATTTCTGAGTACAGTGAAATATCAGTATAACGAAGTCTTCGGGCTATTAAGATACACCGAAGAGTCAAAACATTATGGCCACCTGCCTGTTATGATGTTGGTCTGCACGTGCGGCCAAAACAACTCTTACCCAGCGATGCAATGGACGGTACAAGATTTCTAAATGTGTCTTGTGGTATCTGGTACCAACGCGTTAGCAGCAGATCCTTTAACTCTTGTAAGTTACATAGTTGAGCCGTCGTAGATCGAAAATGCTGTTCCAACACAAACCACAGATGCTCTACAGGATTGATGTTTGGGGAATTTGGAGGCAAGGGCAATATCTGAAAGTCTTCCTCATATTCTGTAAACCATTCTCGAACAATCCGGGCAGTGTGGCATGGCTCATTATTCTGATGAAAGAAGGCACTACTAGAAAGGTATACCGTTGCCATGAAAGAATGTACCTGGTCTGCAATGATGTTTAAATAAATTACGGGATATTAAATAATATCGGGATATATAATAATAACGGGATATATAATACGGGATATATAATAATATTAAATAAATTCGTTTAAATAAAAAATAAATAAATACCCTCTCAAGCAGCTGCTTGCCACAGAGGTCTGACACGAGCCTGTCACTTTATATGCCAAAGTAGAAGGTCTGAGAGGATGGCAGGACCTCGGAAGAAAAATGACACATACATACATGCCTTACCGGGGCTCGAACCCAGGTCCCTTAGATAAGTAGCCAAGCGCGTTATCAACTCGGCCATGGAACGGCGTGCAATGATGTTTAGGTAAAAAAAAAATTCTTAACGTAATAGAAATTGAAATGCATTTCTTTGAGGCCCCTCATATCATGAGGCCTTAAAAAAATAAAAAAATAAATACCCCCTCAAGCAGCTGCTTGCCACAGAGGTCTGACAGGAGCCTGTCAGTTTATATGCCATAGTAGAAGGTCTGTGAGGATGGCAGGACCTCAGCAGAAAACAACACACACATCCATGCCTTATGCTGTAACTTAATTATTTATGAGTAAGTCTGGCCCTGATTACACTTATTTTCAAGATTGATTTTAATAAATCACCAAAAGAGAGGGATAATTTTTTTACTGAAACTGCGTTTGGAGGATTTGTTTTACTGAAGCTGCGTTTGGGGCTTCGTAGCCTGCGGCTGGCTATGCAGCTCCATTTTCAGCAGGGTTCGATGTACTCTGTGTTGTGATACATTACTCCCGTCACCAGCATTCAAATTACAGGCACGTTGCGCCACAGCATCCCTTCTGTTGGCTAGTATCATACGAGAAAGCCTTCGCTCACTTCTAGCATTGATGAGCCGCGGTCGGCCCAAATTTTGCCGGCGGTTCGGGGTTTTTCCCTTCTCTGAACTTTTTGAAGCTACTAACCACGGCTGACCGTGAGCACCCCACAAGCATTGCCGTCTGGCAAATGCTCTGATCCAGTCGTCTGGCCATTACAATTTGGCCTTCGTCAAACTCACCTAAGTCAGTTGCCTTTCCCATCTGAAGAACAAGAATAACACTGATTAACAGGGCTCAGTATCAGGTGTTATATTATACCGCTTCATGACCTTCACACGCGCTGTCGTTTAGCTGCAGTTACTTCCATTTCATAACGACACGCTGGTTATATATTTTGGCATTTCGGTATACATTGGAATTTCGTTAAACTAAAAGCCAATAAGAAAGTGTCAAAACGATAGGTGCATATTATAAAAACACATAATGAAAGAAATTTGCTCTGGCTTTATTGTTCAGATGGTGAAAATCAAATCCAGTAAAGATCAAAAAGTTTATGCCCCATTGTTTCAAGATTTTCTTTTGCTAAATTTCATTAAGATTTTATTATAAATATTCATTATAAAAAAATGGCACCGGGAAATTACTTCATTTTATTGAATACTTTGTAATTCCGGCCTTCGTTACACCGATATTTCACTCTACGCTAATTTGTGGCATTTATAGCCCATTATATTTCAGGGCAGTATCTTTATAGCCTCGACAACTGCAGACAGTCAAATTCTTATTTAGCGGAATAATTTAATTAACAAAGCTTAATTAAAATACAAATAATAATTCTTTTAACAAATCGTTTATAAAAACAGATATATTTTCAAGATTCGTTCTTTTCAGTTTTCGTTAATTTTTGAGAAAAAGAAATGTGTTGAGGACTATGTAGTATCCTCAAGAACTGTAGACTGTTAAATTTTTATTTAGTGGAATAGTTTAATTAACAAAGCTTAATTAAAATGCAAATAATCATTCTTTTAACAAATCATTTATAAAAATAGATATATTTTCAAGTTTCGTTCCTTTCAGTTTTCGTTAATTTTGTGAAAAAAAAAAGAAATATGTTGAGAACGGGTGTATTAGAATCAGACCAGAATCTAGAAGAGAAATAAGGAATGGAAACACAGTTTCAGTAAAAAAAATATCCCTCTCTTTTGGTGATTTATTAAAATCAATCTTGAAAATAAGTGTAATCAGGGCCGAACTTACGCATAACTAATTAAGTTATAGCTTAAGGCTCATGATAAGAGGGATCTCAAAGGAATGTATTTCAAGTTCTACTACGTTACGAATTTTTTTTTTAATTTTTTATTCTATTGTGCAAACACTGTTCGTCTTTTCTTACCAATGCTAGAATAATGTTTTCACTAGAACAAGTTCGTATTTATTTTTTAATGTTCTTTTCAATTAGAATAAATATACATGTATATATTTCGACTTTCGAATTTTTGGGGTCTCTTAAATTTGAATAGATTAGGTCCTCTTAAATATGCCTTAGCTTAAGGTCTCAAAAGGTCAAAGTACGGTCCTGAACCGTACTTTGATCTTATGAGACCTTAAATGTCTTTAATGTCTTTTGATGTCCATTAATGTCTTTTGATGGAATGTAATATATCCATTTTTAATGTGTCCTTTAATGTATTTTGATGGAATGCAATATGTCCATTTTTAATGTGTCCTTTAATGTCTTTTGATGGTATGTAATATATCCATCTTAAATGTGTCCTTTAATGTATTTTGATGGAATGTAATATATCCATTTTAATGTGTCCTTTAATGTCTTTTGATGGAATGTAATATATCCATTTTTAATATTCCCCCCTCCTCTCTGGTTACTAGAATTCTTAAAAGTGGAGGATGTCCCTTGACTACTCTCTCGCTCGGGCCATAATCAGCATCATTTATTGTTAAATGTTCCAACTTGAAATACTTTGAATATCCCTGTCTTGCGTTAAGAATCGATATTTAGAAGGAACTTAGTGAGATCTTCAATTTATTTTCCGCTATATTTCCCATAAAAAGCTTATTTTCGAAGTTAGATAACTTTAAAAGTAGTTTTCCGCTCACATTATATCTACGTATCCCAATAGGTTTACCAATACAGTGTACACCATTGATGTAACTAGTTAGAGACCACTTCAAAACTGAGGAATATGATGCGATTTGCTCTTGACAAAGAAATTCTATAAGCTTCGAAATATAATTTTAGGAAGGCTATGTGGAAAGATCGTTCTGCCAATTGACTAATGTTTTTGTTTCACCTTATAAAAATTTAATCATTAATGCATTTGATTATCTTTTGCCGGCACATTTATTTTTGTGTTGTTCCGCCTCGTCTCGTAGTTCCTGTGAGGAAACAATGTCTTGCAAAGATACTTTACCAATAATTCGTGATTCTGTGGTCAAGACAGTGATGAATGCTGTGAGTATTAAAAAGCACTCTGAATGATCTCGACAGACTTAGAGCTTCTCTAATAGTTGTCCGGTAGAATTTCCTATACCCTTTACTCAACATTAAAAATTCTCCGGTAGGTTTTCCTACATCTTTTCAGCAAATTTAATTTAAATTTAATTCCCTGAATCTTCGTATCTAATAAATAATAATAATGTCCTAAATAATGTCTTGGGTCTTCGTATTCCTTTCCAGCTGCACTAAATGATACCTTGATTCTTCGTACCACTTTCAGCTGCACTTGATGATGCCATGGATCCTCGTATCCCTTCCGGCTGTACTAAATGATGCCCTGAGCCTACGTATACCTTTCAAACTGTGCTAAATGATACCCTTTGTCTTCGTATCCCTTTAGTACTGCACTAAATGATGCCCTGAATGTCTTCGCATCCCTTTACAGCTACACTAAACGATGCCCGAGGTCTTTGTATCCCTTTCCATCAGCGCTAAATTATGCCCAGGATCTTAGTATCCTTTCTAACTGCTCTAACATCTATCGAGGTTATATTCATATCACGTTCCATCTGCCTTAACAGATATCTAACCTTTCTTATTATTCCAGTTAAGTTAATTTGCGCTAAATTATAACAAGGTTATCTTTATCCCATTCCAGCTGCCCTAACAACCATCTAGTGAGACTTGATATCACGCTCTTCCCTGATCTTTGGGATTCTAACGATATCGTCATTTTATCCATTGTAAGATAAAGGCAGCGCAAAAGAATTTACCTCAGCCATGGCATTCAAAAACTCGTTTAGGTTTGGGAAATATCGATTTATTGCCTAAAATTAAAAAAACTCCTTTGTCATAGAGTGCTTAGCGTGTAATTAAGAGGACAGTAAAAAACAGCCTCACTGGCCGAGCTGTTATCTTATTTAGCCGATAGCAAGGGCACCTGGAGTTCAAATTCCGGATAATACATGGCTGGTTTTTTTTTTGTTTATCGCTTTACATTTGAACTGCAACCTCTTATTTCTTACAGATATTTTCTATGCTGTATTATATATATTGAGACTCTGTTGTCAGACCTCCATGGCCAATATGCAGCCTGAGGAAAAATGTACATCTTTCAGTTTCATTAGATGAACAAAAATATTACGCTATCGATAAATGTCAGACTGTTACGTCGAATTTTTAGGTGATCGATTATTTTTTTTTTGTGCTTTTTTCTGGAACATAAACTACCGATAATTGCAGAAAAATGTTGGAAAAATCTTTTGTGTGCTTCTAAAGAGTTTTGCATATACTTAATATTCTTTGAATATATCATTAAATAACTTCGATTTTCTAGATTTAGATCTTCTAAATTAGCAGATTATTAAGACCGATTCTTTCCATATATTGAAATATGCACCTTTTATACAGAAAAGTATTTCATGTGACCAGGCTCAGCTCTAGAAAAAATTGAAATTTGGATTCGAAAGCCTCAATCGAGTCGGAAGAAAGTAAAGTCTAATGGAAGAAGAGAGTGGATTTTCCATTATAATGGAATGCATAACATTACACCCTGTGTTTTTGAGATATTTGAAAAATATCTTGAAAAATGTACGAAACTTTCATAAGTTTATTTTTTTTACTCTATTACCCTACCAGCATATTCTCAAACGGGGAGAGTATGGGTCATGCCTCCCCCCGTTACAACTTGCCCTGCATATGACTTAAGTTTTATCTACATACAGTTAGATATCATGCTGAAGAAAGTATAATTTTAGTTTCAGCGTAAAACGTAAATGAGTATGACACTATTAAAATATGTTATGCAAAGTCCATCCATGTACTGTATTGTATTTTAAATGTAATTTTTATCAGTTTAAGTTATAACGCATTGATATTTTTCTATTCTATAGCTTCTTCAAACTGTGGATTATTATTTTTATTTTGGAATTTTTGTGGATTATTCAGATTTTTGATGAACCTGATTACCTTTGTCTTTTAATCACAATAATACAGCACTTGCCATTTAATCACGATATCACTTTAATATCAGTAATTCGATTATTCCTAATCAATTTGATCCCGATAATCCGCTTATTTTAACCACTTAATTGCGATTGTTTCATTCCATTTAATCATTCCATTTTAATAACTCGTAGTTTTACTGTATTTTACAATCACAATACAAATTCTTCACTCGAGAAAAATCGAGAAAAAATCAAAATCCCTCTATCTTTTCAAGGAAAATTAGAAATAAAAATTAATGGCAATCGTCAAACTCTATTATATACATCGCATTGCTTGAAACATTTTTGAAGAAATTTATAACCCTTTTTTATTTGCTTTTTATTCCCCAAAATTGAGTTCATGTGGAATTACTGTATTCCAATGCGTTTTATAGAATTTAAACACTACTGACTTTCTGTCTCAAATTTTTGGGCAGATTAGTAAAATATAATTTATTGGTTCCTTTTTATTACAATGATCTCCAGTTCTTATTTCGTTTATTTTAATGTTTTTTAGGAAGATGAAAATGACGGAAACTGATAACTTTAAAATGTACATAATACTCATGGTTGAATTTTCTGGAAGTGTGGAAGTCAAAATATCTTTGTGACGTATTTTTTTTTTTTGATAGTTTTTCATTTCCCGTTTTAAAGCATTTAGTACGGTAGAGTGATTCATAATTTGTTCCTTAAGTGTATGTCTCTCCTGGATATTTAAAAGGGAAGAAGGTAGTTCCCTATACCTTGGATGGAGATAATCTAGAAGCTTTATGTGACTTGTACTGGTTTCTCATACAACATACAAACACTTACACAAGAACAATCCTATGGCTTAGTAGTCAGAAACGCTAATCACTAGACTAGGTAGGGATTCAACAATTTCAACAAATTTATAAGACTACAAGCCAACAAACATGGACTGCCACTGAAAACAGCTGTTGGGAGACAGATGGTAGACTTCCGTCAAAGCCATCCAGCGTGTTCTTTCACAGGGTATGTCATTCCCCCATATGGGACCACGGCTTAACATCCCAACCAATGGATGGCGTTCATGCTAAGCCCATCGGTTGTTCCGTACTGACTGAGGGCAGGGTGTTGGTTTTGCAGAGAAAATATCAACGCTCTCCCAACTGGGACTCACACCTGAGAACTACAGATTACGAGCCTGGCGCGCTACCGACTGAGCCATCCCCGCCCCCTATCTGAAGGAGAGAGAGAGGAATAATAGCACCACACGAAAATGAATAATTATAATTTTAAATCGAATTTTATGTTTAGACCTTTACGTTTTGCCCTAAACGAAATCTAGTTGGATATATTTTATATTTTTGACTAATATATCATATTTTTTTCAGCTCCTTTATCACCACAGAAAGAACATTTCGTCACAGTCAATTCAACTTTTGCCATCCTGCACCTGGATGCTTGGCAAACTGGTGGATGTCCGATCACCCACTACACGGTTCAATACCGCTCACGATTCCAGAGGCAATGGGTGATGGTGGCTGACCAGCAAGAGGCACATCAAGACACAATGCATCTGAAACACATGACCCCGGGAAGAGAATATACTGTCATGGTAACTGCACACAGTGAGGCTGGGGCAACACAGGCTGAATACGAATTCCAGACGCTCCTGCTAAATCCTCGAGGTAAGGAATAAAATTTTTGTCACTTTTTTGGCCCGTTTCGTTCGCGTGTTCTTTCTTTTTTTTTTTTGGAAATACACTCAGTCCCCGAATTCGCGTAAAGTGAAACCGTGTCAGTGGAGCACAAATTTCTCATAAATAATAATGTAACTGGGGAATGCGTTCCAAAATGCTAACCAGATTAAAATATTTATTAATTTCATTCCTTTGTCATGATTATATGGCTAATGCTTTGCGTTTTTGCATTAGCAAATGTATAGTTATAGTAGCATGTGTTTATAATGTTCTTATTCTTTCTATTGTTCAATATCATATTGTTATATACATATAACTTATTTTTACAGCAAAGAAATAATGATAAAAGATAGAAGCAAAAACAATTGCTAAATGGGTTTTAATTTTAATACATGGTACGTACAGATGATTGTCGAGTAATCAAGATTAAAAATGCGAAATTGATTGTTGTTAAAATAGTTTTCGAGTAATGAAAATGACTAACTGTATGTTTACAAAAGTTTCTACTCTAGAAGGGTAAATTATAATCTTTAACTAATCGGAGTGATTTCGTACATGCTTACATTGTCATCGGCAGCGATAATGAACATGTTCTATATTACTAACAAATACATTACGTGTATAGCTGTTTAAAAACACTACTAATACAGATCAGTTTCTTTCTAGAATTAATTATATATTATTAAACGTAAAATTAGATAAATGCTCTTGGTAAAATGTTATGATCCAAGTAGATGTCAATGTTGCATGTAGTGAGTTTATGAAAGTGTTTGATCAAATAATCCTCGAAGAAACAATAAAAATTAATAAGCAAAAAACGAAAATAAACTTTAAAATTCCTTGAATTACTAGGGAGTTGGCTAATATACAGTAATTAAGAGATAAATTGTACAAAAAATATAAAAAATCCACGTAATCAATTACATGAAGATAACATTAAAAGCATAAGAAATGATATTAATTCCGAGATTCATTAAAAAAAATAATTATTTTAAATCTGAATTCCTTAAAGGTTCTAATGACAGCAGCAAATAATAAAAATATGTGAAGATTCATGAATAATTCAAGGGAAAACAATGTTGAGCCTGTTAGCCTTGATCCACCTAATAACTTTAGCAATGAAATAATTAAAAACAATAATGCTAATAATTTTAATAAATAATTTTAATAATTTAAATACTAATGCTATTAATTAATAGTTATAATGCCACTAATTTTAGTCTATTTTTCGCCATGTTGTAGCAGAAAATATAAATGAGATAAATGAAAATGGTGTTCTGAAAAATACTGATATTACTTGGAATAAAAATGCTATGTTTTTACTTCCCACATATAGTACAGAAATTAAAGGTTTTATTTCCGGTCTGAAGCTTAATAGTTCTTCAGTTTTTGATGTGATTGGCGCTAACACAATTAAGCAGTGTCAGGACTATATGACTGAACCGCTGGTATATATTATTAATTTATCTTTCGAACATGGTATCTTTCCCAAAAATCTGAAACACGATGTCATAATTTCAATTTATTAGAAAGGAGATAGGAATAATTTTGCAAATTACAGATCGATTTCTCTTCTACTATTTTCAGTAAAATATTTCAAAAAGTTATTAAAGCTATAATATTAAAGTTTTAAATAACATGAACTCTTTTCTGAAAAATAATTTGGTTTTAGGGTAGATCGTGATACCAAGAAAGATTTAGTGAGTTATTAATGAAGTTGTTCACTTCATACATAGTAGTCATTTAACACTTTATGTGTTTTGTCTCATTGCAAAAAATGAAATATATTGCGATTAGAGGTATAGTTTTGTATCCATTTCAAAATTATCTTTAAAAAAGAGTACAAGCTGTAAAATTGCATAACATTATTAGTGATCCTATATCAGTTAAAATGATATTCCTCAGGGATTTGTTTTAGGGTCGATATTATTTCTAATATATAGTAATGATTTTTGTAATAAAAACCTAAATTGACTTATTAATGTCTATGTTATTGATACAGTTTGCAAAATGGTTATGTGATAATAAATTATCTATAATGTGTCCAAAACTAAATATATCTTTTCCGTTTAAAAAATTCAAAAGATGGAAATTTTGATAAGTTGCTACTACAGATAAATAAAAAAAAAAAATAAACACCCCCTCAAGCAGCTGCTTGCCACAGAGGTCTGACAGGAGCCTGTCAGTTTATATGCCATAGGAGAAGGTCTACATAAAATAAAATGCAAAGGTAAAAAAAATGTCTTTGTCCTCAAATTGAGCAACTATGTAGTTTTTTATATCTCGGTGTTTTAATTTATCATAATTTACCATGGAAACTACACATGAATCATCTCACTACGATAATTTAAAATAAATGTTAAAAAGGTTTTACTGCTTGAAAATGTTATAAATAATGAATGGTATGTACAAAATACTTTATTTTTCATGGGTACAGTCTCAAATATTGTATTTTAAGTTGGGGAGGTACTTATATTAGAAATGTAAGAAGTATTGTTTCTGTTCAAAATAGAATAATTATGTTATAATAAAGAGTAACGACAGAAATTTAATTCAATTTGAAAAATATTATAATTAAGGTATTTTCCCACTTAGACATTGGTACATTTTCAGAATGCTAATATTTTTCTACTCTAACTGTTCATTGGCGACTGTAAAAGTATTACATTATAATAGTAAATTTAGGGACTTAAGATATGTAATTCCAATCGTGAAAAAATAAATTATGACTAAATACTTCTTTCTTCGACCAATGTTTTTTTTTTTATTCATTAACTTTATATATACAGATGAAATGAATTAAATGCCTATCATTTTAAGTATCTACTGAAGGATTATCTTTAAAACGTTAGCAATGCAGAGCACTTTCTCGCTATCTTACAATGATTTATAAATCATCAAATTGATTTGTCTAAAGAAATTAAATCTATATATATATATATACATTTACTGTTACTTTAAAGATAAAACTTAATACTCATTAATTTAACCTAGATGAGCTATTGCTCTTTGGTTATAAATATTACTTTACAAGCATCTATATATATGTATTCTTTGTTCATCTGCATAAATGTAAAAATATAAATATAATAAACTGTGATTTGATTGGAAAAAAATTATATAGGCAAATGCAACAAAAAAACCTTTTGGAAGCGTTGAAATTATGAGTAAAGACAGGTCAGATGGCAATGAATAAAGACAATAATGTAAATGATTGAAAAGAGGTTGTTGAGGAATCGCGTTAAACGGGGGTCCAGTCGTGTTCGCTGAAAACCAGCCTTATTTCAAAAATCGTGTTAAATGAAATCGTGTTAGTAAGGGACTGGGTTTACAGTAAATCCTAGTTAATTCGGACCTCATTAATACGGAATTCTAACTACTTTAGTTGCCACCAGTGTCAACACCGCTGGTGTCTCGAATATTCCTTTAACGGGTTTTTAACCTGGGTCCAACAATTAATAATGAAGTAATGGACTCATATATATATATTATATGCTATTTAATATAAGCGTATCAGGAATTTTAATTTTTTTCATTAGTTTGCCTCATTTTACCAATAGTACTCCTTTTTATCTTAGTTTATAGTACTAGTAATTAAAATAAAATTATTTCTCTGAACAATATTCCATTATTAGTTTTTTTTGGCTAATGCAATTCTCCCCGTTCTTGCCAGTTAGTAAAGTTTATTGTAATTGATGGTGTTAATTGTAATCAATGGTACAATTTTATTTAACTAAATATAATTAAATTATTGTGATCAAAGGTATAATTTTTTTTCATTAAATGTAATAGAATTTTTGTGATCAATGGTATAATTTTATTTAACTAAATATAATTGAATTATTGTAATCAAAGGTATAATTTTATTTCATTAAATATAACTGAATTATTGTGATCAATGGTATAATTTCATTTAACTAATTATAATTAAATTATTGTAATCAAAGGTATAATTTTATTTCATTAAATATAATTGAATTATTGTGATTAATGGTATAATTTTATTTAGCTAAATATAATTGAATTATTGTAATCAAATGTATAATTTTATTTTATAAAACATAATTGAATTATTGTGATCAATGGTATAATTTTGTTTAGCTAAATATAATTGAATTAATTATTGATTGATTAAATTATTGTGATCAATGGTATAATTTTATTTGGCTAAATATAATTGAATTATTGTAATCAAAGGTATAATTTTATTTCATTAAATATAATTGAATTATTGTAATCAAGGGTATAATTTTATTTCATTAAATATAATTGAATTATTGTGATCAATGGTATAATTTTATTTAACTAAATATAATTTAATTATTTTAATCAAAGGTATAATTTTATTTCATTAAATATAACTGAATTATTGTGATCAATTCTACAATTTTATTTAATTAAATATAATTAAATTATTGTAATCAAAGGCATAATTTTATTTCAATAAATATAATTGCATTATTGTGATATATGGTATAACTTTTGTAACTAAATATAATTGATACATTTTTACATATTTATAACATTAATAAAAATTATGAAACCTTTTTAATGCCTCAGTTAATAGATCGTTATTATTGTACGTAGTGTCATACACCCTTACTCTATATTGAACTGAGAGAGGCGGACAATGGGGAATATACCTCTAGGGACAGTTACGATATTATTAAATGCATGGTTCGTGATCATGCAAGTGTAGTTATTATTTTCGCTTCGGGATCTCCCTGAGCCAAAACTCTTCATTCAACTATTTCACTATGATTTCTTGCGAAAACACAATTACGCAGAGACTGAATTTTATTGCACAAACACAATTTCATTTTTATGAATAACCCTTCATTGGCCTCCTTGGGCCCATAATCCTTAATTACAGGTTCAGTCACTCTTTGGCTCCAAACGAAGACTGGAAACGACATCATCAATTTTCTAGATTCACATAGATAGGCAGTTGTTTAAATTACAGGGCTCATGCACCTCGTCGCAAACAAGGCAATAGGGAGCAGACGAGGAGAAGAGAGAAAACGATAGGAAAGGTTTCTGACCTGTCTTCCAAAACTGCCAGGTTCTTTGGAAAAACATGGAAATCTCGATGTTTTGCAACTACTGTTGTTATTTAGTGTCTCTTTATGAGAAAATGAGACTGAAAATAAAACTTTTAACTAAATTTTTCTCAACGTTTATTTCTTATAAAGTTTGTTGACTATTTATTTATTTATTTTATATATTTTATACATTTAAGGCTCGATTACTGTTATAGTATTTAATTGCGGAGATGACAGTAGTAAAAATATATTTCAAAAGTTAATTCAAATGTAAATAATAATTATTATGCCAATGTTAGTTTTAGTAGAAAAACTTTGTTTAGTGGAAAAATGATTTTTGGAATACGTAAAATTTCTTTTATATTTCAAAAAAAAAAGAATTGAATGATCGATATTTTTATGTGAAATGTGCAAACATCCATTTTTTTTTTAATTATGGGTGAAAATAATTCTTTAGAATAAGAATTGCGACAAATCTGATCGAAATTTTAATTTAAATTCAGTTTCATTTTCTAGAAACTGATTTTACAAGTACTAAGCTTCAATATAGTCCAATCAAATAAAATAATAATTCTCTACACTTTTATTCATATACTTTTATCAGATGCAGAGAAATATTTTTATATAACCATTTACCATACTGTACAAAAATTCTAGAAACGAATAAGATCTTTAAAAAATATCAGATCTAGTCTTTTAACAATTTTTTCATTTCTAAGTTATATTACTTCGAATCGCAGTCTACGTCTCCTTTGCCCATCACTTTAGTCTTACGAAAGAGTATTTGACGATGCAAGGCCTTCGAGCTAGGTTAATGACTTTCCTCCACATCTCAGCTCTCAGCAACCTCATTTAGTCACTTCTCTAGGCTCATCATCAAACATGAAAGCGATTATCTGCTTCCGAAACTTCTGAAAATCACTTGATCTATTCACTTGGAGATCTCCTGCAGTGAAGTCTTATTCTAGTTAAAGATTCCTTTTTTCTTTACCTTTTATATCTAATCGATCCTTAGTCAAGAACTGGGGTAGTTCTTTTGAATGAGTTTTTTTTCTCCTTGAGTCTCATCACTTCTTTGGAACTGTAGTTATATTTAGTAATATGATTATAGTACATTATACTAGCAAAAGTATTTCGACATTTCAGTTATATGTGAATGGAAAACCATATTCAAAGCTCTCTAACTTTGAAAATAAACCTTTTTTTTTCAGACAAATGTCTCCAGAACTGTGATTATCAACCACAAAACCGCAAACTTATTTCGAAAATTCGTAAGATAAATTCATAAAAATTCATAAGTTTTTTATAAAAAGAATAAATGACCTTTCAAGCAATTGCTTACCACAAAAGTCTGACAGGATGCCTGTCAGTTTATACGCCATAATAGAATATCTGTTAGGATGCCGGACCTCAATAGAAAAACAATGCAGCAACCATGAATTACCCGTAACTCGATCTCAGGTCCCTTTGATCAGTAGCCAAAAACGTTAACCACTCGAATACTAAAAATAAAAAATTTCAAAAAATATTGGAAAAGAAGAAAACATACTAAAACTGTTTTAGAAGAATTGTAAGATAAACGGATTGTTGATGGAATACATTGTGTTTTCGGTTGGCCGTTTGGTTAGCGCTCTTGGCTAATCATAGAGACCTGGGGTCGGCCACGGGTAAGGAATGAATGCTTGTGTTTTATTTCTGCTGAGATCTCGTCTTCCTCACAGATCTTCTCTATGACATATTAAACTGGCAGGTTCCTGTCAGACCTCTGTGGCAAGCATTGCATAAGGCGTAATATTTATGCCAACAAACTCAGAGTACGAGTATACAGTTAGCTCTCGATTTAGGCCGTTTGATTATCTTTCTTTCGAAAAATATTGTCATTTTATTTGCATTTTTTTTTCAATTTACGCATACATTTTCTCTTTTTTTTTTAAATGCGACTTGAACTTAGAAATTTTTAAAGAAAACAAAGCCTCTGAAGCATCGTTTTGATTTTCTTATTTTAAAATAAAGGGAGGCAGAAAACCTGAACCTCAACAGTCTGCTTCTGCGCCTTATTTTATTAAACGTTACAGTCTCTGGGATTTCGTTCTTCGCTCTTTCCCAGCTACTTAGGCCCAACAGCTGCCAATATTTCAGGAGGCAGCTACACATTCACCTACTCAGTCATCTGACTCAGATGATATTAAACCCTGCAACTCCCACTTACCTTTAGTCTCAGCACAACCAACAGCACGAAGCAGTCGGAGACCGAGTTCATCATTTAGAACCATTTTTCGCAAACAATTATTATTTTCGTTTTATAGATAAGCTGCATTTTTTCGTTTATAGTGGTACTTTAATGCTTTATTATTGTAACGAATAAAACCAAAAAATAAAAAAAAAATAAAAAAGAATAGTTATTTAATTATAATTTAAAAAAAAATAAGACAAAAGTTCACTTACTTGTGAGTAACTTTCCTAATATTTCGATCTCTGACTGGAAGCTTCTTCGGGGGAGGATGCAGAGAGATTTGCAGCTTTCTTGTAACTTTGAAGTTTCCAGAAAGCTTCAAGTTCCTCGGAATACGACCCTAGTCAAGGGTCGAAATATTAGGAAAGTTACTCACAAGTAAGTGAATCCTTATCTTAATTTTTTAATTATAATTAACTAACTATTTTATGACAGCCATGAATATAATTATTACTGAATAGTATTTTGTTAAAAACAAAACCGTGGAGGAAAAAAGATGAATGAATTTTGAAACAATCTTACCCTTTATCTCTATCAGGGGCGGGGGTTGGCTCAGTCAGTAGCGCGTCAGGATCATAATCTGTAGTTCCTAGGTTTGAGTCCCACCTGGACCAAGGTTGATCTTTATCTCCGCTAAATCCTGCACTGTTTCCTAGGTCAGTAGGAGACATTGACGGGCTTGGAAAAATCGCCGTCCATTGGATGTGACCTAAAGACGTCACTCGTGTGTGGGAGAACTAGATCCTGTGCACGTTAAAGAACACGATGGATGGCCTTCACTGAGAGTTACCATCTTTCTCTTAACATCTGTCCAATGGGTCCTCTTCCCTCAACCTTCTCCGAACCCTCAGGGTTCTTGTGACCTGGTCATATAGATCAGTGTAGGCATGAAAGTATCACTCAGAAACAACTTAAAACACCTCAATCAAACCCTACATTTCCTTTATTTCTTATGGAAATTATCTCCCACATAAATCAAAAGTCAACTGTATTTAACACTATTCTGTTATCTCAAAATTTCTTTTAACAAATAAAATTTTTTCTGGAATGTTTTTCCCCTTTCTACAAGTTCCCCCAAAAAAATCGAATAAATTGCCTTTGTCTTTTGTGGTGTAGCGGAAACATTTCGAAAAACCAGAAATCAATACAACTTTTAAAATATTAGGGACATGTTTTTGGTTTCTTCTTTATTATTAATATTAAAACATTTCTAATACGAAACATCCAGTGATTTTAATGGAAAGCAAATGCAATCTCAGCCTGGAAATAAAGTCTCAGTGCAAAAAAAATTCAGTTTATTGTGGGCGATTTAAATTCAGAACACTCTTCAGGAGATACTTTAGGTGGATAAAAAATAGCGATAGTGGGAGAAAATCCTGAATTAAGTAGGATTAATATTTGCAGCGAATGTTAGGACTTATGGCAAAATTATGCGACGCAGCAATGCTAGCTTTAAATTACTTCGGAAGTTGAGTGTGGTATTTGGTGAACGTGAATGTGCTGCTGGAAAGCTCGGAGGCATGTCTGATCTGGAGGCAGTTGAAATTTTAATGTATAAGGATGAGACATGGGATGTGACATACGAAGCACAGAAGTGGCGATCCCGTTACGAAGATGCTAATACCTTTCACAAGTAGATAGTGAAATGAAAATGGACGATTTGAGAACTGGAATAGACGTTGTAAATACGTAATGACGAATGACATATATGTATATATAACTATACAAACTTGTTTTCTGCTTTCCTGTTGGTTTCCTTATTTGTTATAATTTCTATTCTGATCTTATCCACTTCCCTACAAAAAAAGATTGATATCGTTTTGCTCTCTTACAACCAGAAAGATACTTTTCAATGCAGTTTATGCTAATGGGTCAGGGTCCAAAAGACTCCAAAGCAAAGTTGTAAAGCTCAGAGGGTTTATCCCTGAAGGTGTTTTCTTTTAACACAATAGAACAAATGACAAAGTCATAATGACTCTAAGGGCTCAGAGTAGAGAGGGGAAGAAAATGCACTGCAGAGCTAGTACAAAATATACTCCTGAAGGTGAGTTTTGTTTCAAAGCAATAGACCAAATGGCCAAATAACAAGGGTTCTAAAAGGACTCAGATTTGAGAGGGGAGAAAGTACACTGAAGAGCTGTTAGGAAATAGATGGAAACCTCTCGTCAAGGCCATCCACTGTGTTGTATGACTCTCCCGCAAAAGATGTCATAGTCTGCCAGGATGGATGTGGGAAGGGGATTCACTGGAATCAGTTACTTCTCAATATATAAAGGTCCATCTTCCTCCAAGATGGAATATTTTATTTCTAAACGGTGTTTTTTGTACAAAATGTGATAAATGAATAGGTTCCACAATCTCAAAGGGCTCAGAGGAAGTGTGGGAAGTGGATTCAATGGACAGCTCTTAGGAGACAGATTGAAGCCTCCCTTCAAGGCCATTCAGTGTGTTCTTTAACTTGCATAGAGTCAGGATCTTCTGCACAGAGGATATAGCTTAACAGCGTGTCTGACAAGTTGGATTATTTTACCTCTGAACGACACTTTTTTTTACGCAATGAGCTAAATGGTCAGGTCACAAGGACTCTAAGGGCTCAGGGGAGATTTAAAGAGGGGATTCACGAATTAACTTTTATGAGGCAAAACTTTCCATCAAGGCCATGTGGTTCTTTAAAGTGCATAGAGTCGATATGCCCTGTACACGTTAATAAGCCCATCAACACCTTCATCTAATGGACGGCAACTTTATCATGACTCGGTACTCCCCGTAAATTAAAATTCTTCCGAGAATAAACTTTAGGCTTCAAAATTGAAAACTATTCGTATATTTAAGAATTTGTGGTCGCCTTTAAAAATCGTATTAGTCATCGTATCATCTAAAACAAAATTTTATGTTATTTTACTTTATTTAGTGATTCCTATTGAACCAAGTCTGGAGAGAAAAGGTACGACGCAGCCTTTCCACAAGAACTTAAAACTTCTTATTCCGATTGTTATCTCTGCAGTGGTTATTGTCATCGTCATCGTAATCGTAGTGGTATGTCTCCGTCGCCATCTCTTCCTCGGAAATCGTCAGAATTATGGTGAGTGAAATTCCAGATCCCGAATTTTGCATGTATTTTTAAGCTTACGCAATAGAGAGAAAAATGAACTTCCTTCTGAAAATCAAACCTCAGTTTTCTTAAAGTTTTGCAAAAGTATCTAGATTAGGGGTCTCAAACTGAAATCATATAGGGAGACAAATCAATTTCTTCTCAATATATTATCTTAATGAATCATACTGGGGCCACATTTTATCTTAAGTAATCATACTGGGGACAAATCAGTTATTTCTCAATATACGAAGATCCACATTTTATCTTAAGGTGTCATAAATGAAGACAAATCAGTTCTCAATATATGGAAGTCCATATTTTATCTTAAGGAATCATATAAGAATACAAATCAGCTGCTTCTCAATATACGGAGATACATATTTTATTGTAAGGAATCATATAGGGCAGCGCTGTCCAACTAGCGGCCCGCGAACAAAACCAAGTTTTTACTTGAAATTTTAAATAAATATCTGTAATCCACTTTATAATTTTTGTCAACTTATATTACTTTACTTGATATGCAATCTTCAACTTACTCATTCTATAAAATTTTCAAAACATTCTAAAGACGATCGGTAAACTTCTGAAACCTTTTAAGAGCGGTGCGGCGTCATCAAACAAAGGTTTTTATGAAGCTGCAGTAATAAGAAACATCTAACGACAGCACGAATCGCTCTCACTGCGCATGCACATGGCGAGGATTTTGCCAGACAAAACTAATCGCTAAAGAAAAGATCGTTTTGATCTCCGCTGTGGATATTCGGTGAAATAAGAATAGAACAGGTTAGATCCTATTCCATTTTTTTTTTGACCCGCGGTCTTAGAGAAATTGGACAGCGCTGATATAGGGAGACAAAACAGTTGCTTCTGAGTATAAGAAGGTCCATATTTTATCTTAAGGAATCATATAAGGATACAAATCAGTTCCTTCTCAATATACGGAGGTCCAAAATCTTAAGGAATCACAACGGAGCCAAACAGTTGCTTCCAATATGGAAGTCCGCATTATATTTTAAGAAATAATAAAATAAACAAATCACCACTCAGGAAGCTTCTTGCCGCAAAGATATGACAGTACTTTTCAGATTTAATGTGCAATAGTATAAGGTCTGTGATGAAGGCGATACCTCGGCAGGAAAACAATGCAAGCCTCTCCGGGATCGAACTCATGTTCCTTTGATCAGTAGCCAAGATCGCTAACCACTCACCCACGTAAATACATAAATAGTAAGCAAAACTTAATTATTTATATGATCGTTTTATCATTTAAATTTTACATATATTTAATATCGAAACATAAACCTAAATTATTTTGTGACGGCTTCATCAGCGTTTGGAACGCAACCATATATACTCGCGTAAGATGATTAGAGTCTATAAACACCAGTTCTATAAACACCAGTTCCCTTGATCAAAACACCATGTTCCTTTGATCAGTAGCCAAGATCGCTAACCACTCACCCACGTAAATACATAAATAGTAAGCAAAACTTAATTATTTATATGATCGTTTAATCATTTAAATTTTACATATATTTAATATCGAAACATAAACCTAAATTATTTTGTGACGGCTTCATCAGCGTTTGGAACGCAACCATATATACTCGCGTAAGATCATTAGAGTCTATAAACACCAGTTCTATAAACACCAGTTCCCTTGATCAAAACACCATGTTCCTTTGATCAGTAGCCAAGATCGCTAACCACTCACCCACGTAAATACATAAATAGTAAGCAAAACTTAATTATTTATATGATCGTTTAATCATTTAAATTTTACATATATTTAATATCGAAACATAAACCTAAATTATTTTGTGACTGCTTCATCAGCGTTTGGAACGCCACCATATATACTCGCGTAAGATCATTAGAGTCTATAAACACCAGTTCTATAAACACCAGTTCCCTTGATCAAAACACCATGTTCCTTTGATCAGTAGCCAAGATCGCTAACCACTCACCCACGTAAATACATAAATAGTAAGCAAAACTTAATTATTTATATGATAGTTTTATCATTTAAATTTTACATATATTTAATATCGAAACATAAACCTAAATTATTTTGTGACTGCTTCATCAGCGTTTGGAACGCCACCATATACTCTCGCGTAAGATCATTAGAGTCTATAAACACCAGTAAGCTACAGCTCGTGCCCATGATTATGATAGAACTTATTGCTTATGGGCAGCACAAAATACCCTTTATAGATACACAGTACAAAATAATTTTGGTGCTTCTGTTTCCGACCTTCGGTTTAGGTAATTTCCTTTGTTTAACATTGCAACTGCTACAGTACTTTAAATAAAGAACAATATTTTTGTAAATCAAGACGTGGAGATATTGCATTGTGTTCTGTGTCTGCAGAGATAATTTTTTCTCAAAACAAATTTACTTCAAAATAGAAATGCGGCTACACAACAAAAATTCTGTACCTAGTGACAGGAAAATTTGAACAATTAAATGAAATGCAAAATATTAATTAAAAGTTGAAATCAGAGCATTTATTAACAATATTTAAAATTAAGTATAACTTTGATTTTGCTCTTCAAGTTATATTTATAAAAAATAAAAGTTTTGAATATACAGTATTAAGTTGATAATTTGTATGTTTCGGTGCTAAGGAGAGAAAGCACTTTACTTAGTGGGGAGATGAAAAAAATAAATGAAACTGAAAGGTGTGAAATGACGATAACGAAACTGAAAACAAGGGGAAGCTAAATTAATGAATCTAAAAATGCGGTGACGTTTGAATAACGAAAGTAACAATAGGTGACGTGAAGAAAACGAAATTGAAAATGAGGTGACGCGAATATAGCGAAACTGAAAACGAGGCGACACTAGTATAACGAAAGAAAAAATAAAGTGACTCAAAGGAAACGAAACTGAAAATAAAGTGACTCGAAGGAAACGGAATTGAAAACAAAACGACTCAAAGAAAACGAAATTGGAAACAAAATGACTCAAAAAAAAAAGAAACTGAAAGCCAGATAACATTAATATAAAGAAAATGGAAACAAGATGAAGCTAAATTAATAAAACTGAAAATGAGGTGACACACAATCGGAAAGATAACGATAGTGGAAACGATATGTGACAATGATAACGAAACTGGAAATGAGGGAATACACAAGTAATGAAAATGAAAATGCAACGCGAATATAACGAAATTGAAGTGTTAGCGAGGTGAAAATAATGAAATTGGAAATGTAACGCGAATATAACGAAATTGAAGTGTTAGCGAGGTGAAAATAATGAAATTGGAAATGTAACGTGAATATAACAAAATTTATAAAGAGGTAGTGACTTGAAATAATGAAAGTAAAAAATGTAACGAGAATGTAACAAAATGGAAAACGAAGTGACCCGACGATAAAGGAGCTGAGAACGGAATGATGTGAAAATAACGGATCTTAACACGGTACTGGTATGATGATAACGAAATTACAAACGTTGTAACGCAAGATTAATGAGATGATAAACGGTGTGAAGATAAAACTGAAAACTGGTTTATACGAAGAAAACGAAAATGAAAACGGTGTGACTCAAACTAAAAAAAGGATTTCTACTACACTGTGTTACACTGACATAACGCGTGCATTATCCCTTAATAATTTGGTGCATTTACAGACAAAGTAAATGTTTCCAATATATACACATGTATAATATGAACTATGAATTCAAAAAACCTAATTACTACTAATAAGCAAAGAATAAATTCCTTCCTGGTTATCATTCACTGCTTTGCGGTTTTTGTCATTTCTGAAAAAAAAAACTCAAAAAGGAAAAAAAAAGTCTTTTTGTGCAAACGAACATAGATGTTTTGGACAACCATAGTTTTGCCAGTCTTCCAGCAGAGATATTTCGCTGCAATAAATAAAAATCATTTCAAAGGGACAATAATAGATTCCCGAGTCATAACTGTGACACTGGCGACATCTCTGGGACAATCTTGGAAAAAAAAGAAGGTTGGATTTTGGATGATGGCCAGAATTCTAGCTGCGAATCTACACTTTTATGCGTTTACATTAGACGCATTTTGTTCAGAAGGAACGTCATCCGAAGATATATTTATCGCGAAGATACAAATGTTGGTATAGCAACTAGGGCATGTGTTCTATACATCGATGTTGGGTGGAAATTAGAGCTGATTTCGAAATGGCAGTGGAGGCAGCTAAAATCTACAAAACACTTCATAAATATTTTACTGTTTGTTTATTGAATCCCTCACGTGAGATCGATGACTTAAGTGGAAATTTAGCATTTGGAAATATATATATATTTCATTCAACTTTGGCATGTTTTCTTTGGATGATGGCATTTTTCAGACAGGTCGGTTTAGAAAATCATAGCTAAAAATCTCTAGCTTTATCTGTAAATATTTCCCATTATAATAAATATATTACTGGCATAGGCAAGGCTATACCGAGTGTAATGTACAATATACACTCGGTTTTGTACACTCGGATTTGTATCCTTATATGTATTAATGGCATAGGCAAGGCTATACTAAGTGTAATACATTGTGTGAAAAAAGCTATGATGTGTTTTGTGATACCTAGTGTAATAACAAAAATTAGAGGGGGTTATTTTCCTCCACTTGGAAATTCAAAATAACATTAATAAATAATATATAATAATAATTAATAATGGCATATCCTTTCAAAATTTGTTCTACCTTAAACTGTTTCTCAAAACTGTTTCTAGTGTTACTTATGTCTGTACAATGGATAACTGTTCAGCCCAGTTTTTTCTGGAGAATAACGAAATGCTCTCTTTTAGGAAGTTGAGTTCTCCCATTCCCTGTTTGTGGAGAGCAATTACATAGTTCTATACATTGTGTGAAAAAAGCTATGATGCAAAAGCAAACTTGTAAAAGTTCAATGAAATATGTTTGTTTACAAATGCTAAATTTACGTTTTAATTTAATTTTCACTTATTAGTCAACGATTTCATGTGAGAGATTTAACCAAACAGTAACTACATTTTCTAATTTATGAAAAAAAAAATCTTTTTATATATATTTAAAAATTATAATTTTTATAAAAAATTTTCATGCTTTTGAAAGTATGGGAGATATTTTTTTTCTTTTGGCTATTAAGGGAGTTGTTTGTAAATATTTAGGTTCTATATATAGTATATTTGGCAGGAAAATATAGCGAATGTGTTTAAGATAAATATTGTAATGTCACGGTTATGTTATATTAGACAATTTGTAGATAAATGTTGGGTTAAATCGTACTTGCAACATGAAATTACCTCTGAGGTGAAACATATCGCAATAATATTAACAAATTAATTTTAACTGAAAATCGAGATATAAAGAAAAAGGAAATATGAAAATATCAGCACTTATGTGAGGACATTGATATTTTATCAGTTAGAAAATTATACATTCGTTCAGCTTTAGTACATTTGTTCAAAAGTTGGTGGGAACAAAATATAAAAAATTGTTACTTATAACACATCATATAGGAACTCTGAAAACCTCCATGAATTGTTACCTAGAAAGATATTGGCTAAAAACATTTTTTTTTTACCAGACAACGTAAAAATAGAAGAAAAAAAATACATAAATTTATCTGAAATCTTTATTAATGGCTAAACGAATATTGAATTTTTTTTTTGAAAAATAAATATTTTTGTTGTTGTTTAAGCTTTTTGCTTTTGATTTCTGCCCTTTTTTTCATAACTTTAAAAAACTGCTTAGTACGTTTAGATATATTGCTGCCAAAATGATTCAAATGTAATATTATAAATTTAACGGATGGAAAATGAGCGTGAGTTTAAAAGAATATTTAGCAACAATAATTCTAAAATAAGGTAATTTATTACAAGAGTATGAATAAAAACATTTATATAAACTAAATTCAACTAACACAAATCTTTATCTTCCTCAGTATGAAAATAAACCATCAAAAGATAATATCACTTTATCAATATTTCTACAATTAGTTATTTCTTTACAATTCTTACAATCTCTACTCAAAGCATAAAATGAGGCTTTTTACAATACTCAATAAGTGTCATAATCATATTTGCGAATAAACCTTTAATCTACCAAAAGTAGCCTTACCAATTCCTTAAACAAACTAAATATAACTAATACACCAAATGATTTTCTTCTAGGATTTTAGTCACAAAGCACTCCAAAACTGCGGCTAAGTATACTGGTCTCTCAGAACCACTTCTTTTCGGACATTGATCACCTCACATCAGTTGATGAATTCTTCCTTTTCTTTACTAGTTTACTAACAAGATCCACATTAATAAACTCTTTTATCCTCCTGCGCACACACCAAATAAAATGATTCTTCATGGACTAATGCGCAGAAAGCCAAATGCAATTAACTTTCTACTTGACATTATTTATTCCGAGAATCTAACTCATTTAACTAGTACAAGCCAACTTTTTATTCCTTTCAGAACAATGATAATTTTTTAAGTTCTAATGTTCTAATTCACTTGTGACGTAATTCACACGCGAGCATCAAAATGATACTGCACATCACGGTTTCATTGTTACTCACTCATCCTTCGTAACAATAAGCTAAATTAATTCCAAGGGAGAGTATTTAAACTCTTCTGTATTTACATAAATTTCATTTGGAATCTTTATGCCCACCGGTCTCAAAGAATGTAATCAAATATGTTATTTATTTAATAAAAATTTAAGAACAACAACTCTTTAATAAACGTAAACTCTTTAACCACTACACTCATCCACCTAATTGTGAAACTTACAACCAAACTAGACAATTATATTAAAGTTTTTTAATATTAAAAACTGAAAGTTCTCCAAAAATTTCATTTTCTACACTTGAAGATGGGTCGTGTTTTATTTCTGAGCTGCTCTTTTGTGCACACAATGGGCTAAATCAGTGTCTCGCAAACGTTTTTACTCTGCGACACACTGAATCTAATTTTTTTTCCGCGGCACACTGAATCTAATTTTTTTTTCTGCGGCACACCTAAAAAAGAATAAAAGCAAACTCTATATAATCGTCATTTTATTTGCGCTTTGTTGAAGTCATCAGCCTGGTTTTACTTGAAGATTTGCTCTCGTTCTTTAATTCATAACTCGATGTTTGTTTTAAATATTTGTCCATTCTATGGCTTGAAATAATCAAAAATTAATGCCAAAATTTGGAAAAAGCTTGATAAATACTTACAAGATCCCAGTTGATAAAATCTGAAAGATTTTTATTAAAGCACGTCGATAGCACGTCGATATTAAAGCACGTCGATAACACAAGTCAAGTCAAAATGAAATCTTTGGAATATCTAGTGTCAATTTGAAAATCTCTCGAGGCACACTTGTAATCTCTCGCGGCACACTACTGTGCCGCGGCACACAGTTTGCGAGACACTGGGCTAAATGATTAGATTAATTCCAGTTTTATGGTTACTCAGCTGTGATTGGTCGCCACAACAGACTTCCAGTCATATGTTCTATATGTTTCAACCAATTTCCATCCACTAAATTATCGACTTTCTAAATCCGTTATTGTTCTTTCTGAAATAGATTTGTATGCTGATTTCAAATCTTTCTCTGTCTTCTTTTCAATAACAACAATAATCATCCTTTCAATCCCAATGTCATCTCGTGTTTGCTGCTGTATGATATTTTCAAAATATCTGAAGATCTATTTAAAATTTGAAAACAGAAAAAGGATTTTGAAATCGGCATATAAAATACTTCAGAATTAAAAATAATTTTTATGTAAAGTTGATAATCTCTGTTGGCAGAGGAGAGACACATCACTTGATTAATTGTACTAATGGGAGTTCGGTAGGTGGCGGGGATCAACAGGGACACTTGTGCGCTCTCGTCCCCCTTGAATCTTTTGATATTAATTAAA
The DNA here is from genome assembly GCA_038380435.1 of Ryuthela nishihirai. Classification (NCBI taxonomy): domain Eukaryota; kingdom Metazoa; phylum Arthropoda; class Arachnida; order Araneae; family Heptathelidae; genus Ryuthela; species Ryuthela nishihirai. The sequence continues at coordinate 34,532,889 of JAWZYU010000017.1, read as the reverse complement.
AATTAGTTTAACAAATAAAAATATTATTTAAAATTACTATTTTTGTAACAAATGCAATTAATAAAAACGGCACTAGTTATGAGTAAACGCATTCTAAGAAACTACGCCCATCATTTAATTTAAAAAAATAGCGATAACGCCCTTTCAAAGAATCTTTCATCCCTCGGTGAAAAGCATTTCTGCATAAATTACAATATAATTATATTTCAAATATTCAAATTTTTCTTGTTGATTTCTTCAAAATCAACAATATAGTTATATAAAGGAGATAATTTAGTTGGCTGAAACATGTAAAAACAGAAGTGTGTGCAGAACCTTTTGGCATTATTGTATACTTAATATTTTTGTTTAATTATTTACTTTAAAAAACAAAATAATAACATTTTTGTGTTAATAACGTAACTATAAGGTAAACATCTCATCCTTTTGGTCTTCTGATTGCTTCCGTTGCTTTCATAGAAGCTTCGACTCTGATCAGCTTCGTCTTTTAGGCGGAAATTTATCTGCATTCTATTGCATTTCGATAGAAATTCGTTTTTACAGTTTTAAAATTGTAATTTTAAAACTGCTTTCAAATAATCATAATAATTTTAAAGTTCATAATGACCAGCAATACGAACAACTTAAAAAATGGTTTGTCACATGAATATTTGTACTATTCTGCTTTACGATTGTGTCACATTTTTATTTTTATTTTTTTCGGAACAGGATCACGCTTAGAAATAATAATAATAATTTATTCACCCATATTTACATTAGCGATACAAATTCGAGCCTTTAACCCACAGGAATTATTACAAATCTGTAATGAAATTTAAATAATGTTTTTGCTCAAAGCATACAGTTTGTTCCAATAAATTTTGAAAAAATTAGACATCAACTAGTTAAATTATTAAAAGATCAATTTCCGAATTTGAGTTTCAAAAAATTATGAAAATTAGCAGAGAAACCATTTTTCTTAATTCCTTTTTGAATTTTATATCACCTGTTATATCAATAAGGTAATTTGACAAATTTTTATGTATTTTAAGTCTGAATAGCTAAAAAAACTTTTTAAAAAATCTTTATTTTGTTGATACCATTTGCATTGTATAAGTTTGACAGCCTCTTAAACATAGAAGTATTTTTGTGAATAAATATCGAGGGTTTCAACGGAAGTCTGTTTAAATTTAAAATTTGAAAATCAAGAAATTTTACACGGAAGAATGGAATTTCCTTTTTTTTAAATGTCTCAGCTTTAATTACATATCTCTGTATGTGTTTTATGGATTTAAGTCAGTTATCAAACGTAACTACCCAAATTAAAAAAAGCATATTGTATTCTTGAATAAATAAAAGCATAAAAACTTTTCTAAAATCTCTAGATCTAGCAAATTACGAAGCGTATAAAACTTAGGTATAATTCTGCTAATATTTGAACTATCTTTTTTTAAATATCATCACTTCAATTTAAATGCTTGTCAAAAATAATCATATTATGTAACAGACATAATTCTGGGCAAACGGGCGGGCGGGAAAATGTAACGTCATCAGTGGCAGAAATTGCCAGTTTTCCTGTTGTTCCGTGGTTACTTTTTACCTAAATTTGATGTAGTGGTCCGACTTTGTCCTAGCCATATTGTGGTAACAGATCGGATTTCTAGCGACCGTAGTCAGGAGTGATCCCTTGAAAAGTGTCAGAAATTTTTGGGAGCGCTGCCCTGGCCTACCTTGTGAATGAAGTAGTACGTTAACGGTGGAAAACTAGATATGAACTTATAGATAGGAAGAGTTATCATTGGACATGTGTTTGGCGCCAAACTTTTGGCGTTGGTTTTACTAGTACTAAGATTATTTATGCTGTCAATAGATATCATTTTTTACAACAATACTAGGAGATAGCAGAAATCACCCACTCAAGCAGCTGCTTGCCACAAAGATCTAACAGGAGCCTGTTAGTTTATATGCCAGAGTAGGTCTGTGAGGAATGCTGGACCTCAGAAAAAGCCTTGTCAAACTTACCCGGGCATCGAACACAGGTCCTTTTAATCAGTAGCCAAACACACTAACCACTCGGACAAATAAATCATCAAATAAGTAAAAATAAACATTTCATATCATGATAGTAAAATTCATCTAGATTTATATAATTTCTTAGAGAAATTATCGAGTTCAGCATCTTAATGTATAAAGCTATGTTTGCGCTTTTTTTTACCTCCTCTTAAAGCAGGCTTTACCTAAACGCGTCGGATGGGAAGTAAACCGTGGCTCCGTGTGCAGGACGGCCATCCATCACTTCCTAGAATAAAAGGTAGTACCACTAATCTATAACATCAACACAGATGGGCTGAAATCTAAAACTTTCTTTTATATTTAGTTCTGATTTTATTGCTGGTTTATTTTAATACTGATATTAAACTAATATTCATTTATGAATATATATTATTTAAGGACAAAAATTATTATTATGCATTAGAGTTATAATAATTCTAATAAATACAAATAATTTTTCTTCTAAAAACCTATATTTGTAGATAGACTTTAACATAAAGATCAGTGTTAAAATATATCAGTAATAAAAGTAGAAACAAATATATATATAAGAAATGTCAAGATGGATCGGATTACCAATGCTGATGTCACAACTTAGTGGTACGGCCTTCTATTCTAGAAGGTATTGGTCTTACCCTTTGCAGAAAAAGGAGATGCTGGATGGCCTTTACGGAAGACTTCCATCTGTCTCTTAACAGCTGTTCAGTGGATCACCTTTTCTCAACCTTCTCTGAGTCCTTAGGATTCTTGTGATCTGGCCATTTATCTCATTTTATGCGAAAAAAGTGCCACTCAGAGGGAAAGGAACCCATCCTGTAAATGTGGTGGTAATATATATTATGTTGCAATGATAGGTGATTTCCGTTGCAGGATCTTCTTCAAAACGTTACTAAAAATTAACTAAAAACTTCAAGACGTTACTAAAAACATTTAAAATAAAACAGAATATTCTATACCTTAAAAGTAAAACAGCAAAACTCTTGTTCATATAAATTTCAACGGATGATACCTATACGAGGTTTTTTAAACTCATCGAAAATTAACGATAGTTTCCTCTCTTTATTTAAAAGTAATACCAATTTAGAAGTGATTTAATCACTGAAAATATATTTTATTTTTAATTTTTGCAGCTGAAATAAAAATATACATTTTTTTCACTGTTTTATAAACTTATGGCAATCAGTTACTTTTCTTGTTATATCCTTATTTAGTATTTTATTTATATGACACTTTTTTATACTGTGTCACATTAACGATATACTGCGTCATAAACTAATATTAACTCTACTAAGTGCTATAATATTACCTGAACAACTTTTAAATGATTTATATTTTGTTCTATACCAGTATAATATGTATAAAATATATCATATATCTTAGCATAATATATTACATACCTAGACAAATTTTAATTTATATATTAATACTCTGACATTCCAAAACTTTCCATGTTATGTCAATGGGAATCTAACTTCGAAGTTCTATAACTTCTAAAATATGCAATTTAGTGGAAAAATGAGACCGAAGATGAATTAAAGATCATAATCAAATCTACTCCGATCTCGATTTTTCAATAATATTCGTTCAGTATTTAAAGAGAATGGAAGCTGGAATATTTCACAACAGTAATGTGGAATAAGAATTTACCTCAGAAATTAATTAAAACTTAAAGGGAAAGTATTGTTTCAAACCATTTAATAAAATATATATACATTTTAGAAGTTTAGGTAATGATTACTATTTCAATATTAAATAATTATGACTGACTTTTATGAAACAAAGTAATTTATAATTAAATATTTCAGTTTACATAACTCTTCAAAAATTTAACTAATGTTGTTTAAAATCAAAATTTAAATAGATTTGATAATGATCTTTAATTTACCTTAAGCAACATTTTTCCGTTTAATGCATATTTTAGAAGTTATAGAGCTTAGAATTTATATTACTATGGTCATGACATGGAAATTCTCATATTTTGAAACGTCCGTGTTGGTTACTTTGCTATATGAAAAGAATGGGAATGTAGACTACAGTAAGCTCTACTAAGTGTTTTACTTCATAACGCAGTGCCAACAACGTTAGATATATTCGATCCTAGAGCAAACTTAGATATCGGACATTGCAACGGCTGAAATTCAGTTTTCTCTACAAGTAATGTATATATGTTCAACATAGCAACTACAGAATGTCCTCCCCCCCCCCGGAAACAAGGCCTCAGGCTCTGGCTTCGCTGGCACACGCCATAGAATAAAATAGGTCACCCATGCAGTAGAAATTCCATTTTCTTTTTCTTTTTAACGCGGATGGATTTACAGACCGACGGATATATACATTACCTGGAACGAGATGTTTTCATCAGCTCGCCGAATTTGTGAATCTATACGCTATTCATCTTATTTTTGAAAAGGAGATCTTTTGAACTGCTCGCCTTCAGAAAAAAAGAATCTTAGCAGAAGGTTGTATAAGGAGTATTTACTAGAGTACCTACTGTCAATCTGTGAAAACTGCATGGCACACTATTTTCTTTTAATAAAAAAAGAAATTTCGCCGAGTTGAGCGGGAAGCACATTCACTGTTTAAAGTAATTTAGAGTTCATAGTTATTGGAAGGTAAAACTAGTGAGAAACCTGGATATAAAGTTTATGCTGATGTAGAGAGGATTTAGGAACTAATATTGATATATTTTTTCATAGCTTTAACAATTATTCCGTTAGATTCGATTTCACAATCAAATCGTTCTCTGAATTTCATATATTTTGATTATATTAAGCTTTTTTTGATTATTATTATTATTATCAAAGTGAAATGATCATTTTTCAGTAATAATAAGGTAAAAGGAAAAATTCTTTCATAATTGTAGAGATCATTTCAACTACAAACCATAGGGCCCCTAAATGTTGCTACGTTTCGAGTAGGGTCCGTAGTCCCCGTTTTCCCAGGGACAGTCCCTAGATTAAAGGCTCATTTTCCGACGAATAAATGTTCCTGGAATTCGGTTTTACACTCTTTTGTTTAAATATCAAATTGATTGTACAGCTTCAAATATTTCTGTCGCAATGCAGATGAATAAAAAATTTAAACTGGGGTCATCATCGTAATAATAGTGGTATCCGTGCGGACAGAAAGAAGAATGCTTTACTTATTATTTGCTGACACCATCACGCATAATTTAATTTCCGATGGCTTAAAAACTGTGCAAGTTAATATTATTTAAAATGTAATTAATAATAATGAAATGCAGTTAATTTAAATGCTTTATAATGCAAGTTAATATTCTTTAAATTAATGTCACTTAGGAATTATAAATGGTCTTCAGCATAGGGCCCCTAAATGTTGTTCCACTTAGAATCCCTGAACCTCTAAATCAGCCACTGTTTACACAAGAGTTAGCTGAAACTTTCAATATGTTAAAAATTACGTTTTCACTTGCAGATTAGCAGTAGGTAATTTCCTTAAAAGGGCAGCTCTTCTTAGTTTTACGTGCCTAGAGGACAAATTGCCAGTCTGATGAAACTTTGGCTGCTTGAGAAGTTTGTTTATGTGGGTGTCTCATTAAAACCTATAGGTTGACTAATGCTGTAGTAATTGAGTTAGCATCAGAATGTTTATTTACACTGTACTTTAATCAATGCAAAACAGTTGTTTCATATGATATTCTATTTGGAGTTAAGAGAAAGGGTCATCAATATACGAAATACGGGTCGAAGGAAGCCCACAAAGGCTCGTAATCTGCAACTGCTAGGTTCGATTCCCAGCTGTGGTTGAGTTTAGATTGGTCCCCGCTAATCATCCGTTCTACCCATGGTGAGAACGTGGGCATCGACAAACTTAGAAAGGCCACCGTCCGTCGGATGAGGTGCAAAGCCCTTCCTCCGTGTGCTGGAGTGCTATACCCTGTGCACGTTAAAGAACTCACTGGATGGCCTTGAGGGGAAACTTCCATCTATTTTCTAGCAGCTGCCCAGTGGATTCCCTTCTCTAAACTTTTCTGAGCCCTTGGGGTCCTTCTGACCTGCCCAGTTTGTGCGGAAAAATGCCGATTAGAGGCAAAACAACTCAACTTACAAAGGAATTCTTTTCCAACAATGTTAAATTTCAAATTTACTGAATAAATAATAAATACATTTAAGAAACCTAATATAAGCTACCAAGCCTCGCAATTCGACAAATAATTTTTCATAGTGGGGACAAAATTACGCAGTCTTATTTTTAACATATTGTAGAGAAAAACATTTCTGTTCATAAGCTTTATGCTGCTCTTAACAAACATTAAAATTCAAAAACATTAGACTTATGATTTTGTTTCAATTTCCTATTCTTTAAAATGTTTTATCATGAATCATAACCCACACTCCATAGAACCAGGTTAGACCAACGGTTCAATCAAAATATTTCACAGAATCAACCAAGAAGGAGCAAAGAGCTTTGATAAAATTGTTTCAACATTTAAAATTAATTAAAATACGAATGGCGAAACGGTTAATTTATGGATGCAATTTCTTTTTATCTTCCAAAGATTATTATTATTGTTATAGAAACTACAAATTTCAGTGGCTTTATGGAAGGGAGGATTTGTGGTTATTACCCTCCACCCCAGGAGTTGAATAACATATATTTTTAAACAATATATATCCTAAAATCAGATACTGAAGCACATCAAAGCCCTTCCCATTAGATTAAAACATATCAACACATCCCCCCCTATTAGAAGTTTTCAGGTACTTCACTGGCAAATCTAAAAATTACTAAACATCATATTCGGCATATCATCATTTGTTTAAAATGATTAATTTTTGAATGAAGGTGTACATATATAATACTAGAAATCAATCGGGGCCTTCGACATCTCTTGATTTCTACCCCGTCACTCCGACATCTATTTGATTTTGAACGAGACACCGTATCGGATAATTCCCCTTATTTCTAAGTTCTACTGTCTGAAATAGCACTATTCACCATTTTTAGCTCTCCAACAATAGTATATCGAAATCTGACCTTTGGTCTTGAAAGACATTCCGGATTCGACATCTACAATCCGTAACAACCCTTTCCCTCCCCCCCCCCGACACCAACTATAACGTTTAATGTTTTTTTGTTTTTTTTTAGATCATGGTTTGACCTCTACGTGACCTTTTATGACTTGAAGTACATCTCGGAGGTTAAAATTTTCGGAATTTTCTCGAGATCTGTCATCGAATTACCCCTAGGGGCAACTTTTGAGCCCTCTACAATTTCTTCTCCGTGGTTAGAATTAGCGTTATTCCATATCAGCCAATCAGTAGGTGAATTTTTCACAATCGTCTCTGTTTATTAGATGCATTTATATCTACTTTCTTCAATAACAAGCAGTTCAAGAGAAGGATTACTTTTGAAATATAGTCTCCATGTCAAATTAAGTGGAAACCCCTGGTTAAGAGCTCATTGTAATGCCTATCTGTATTAGGGGACAATGGAATGGGCGTTCCCCAGAAATTTATCTAGGGAGGGAAAGAATTTTCGAAAGAACGTAATTGTTATTTCTCTGAGATAATGGGTGTGGTTTCGTAGAACACGTTAATCATGTCTAATGTCTTTCCAAAATAGGATAATTTGCTTGTTTCTAAGAATGATTTACTTTTATTTAAATGCAGCTTTGTTAAAAAAAAAATACAAGCCAGAGAAACAAGCAACCTCAAATTCTCTCATAACTTAAAAAATCGCATTTCCAGATTATCAAAGAGGCAAGTGATCTAGTTTTCACACCACCACCTGGGGAAGCTCATGGGCAGTGAATTGTAAAATAAATGTTAAAGTGAGACTTGTTTTTGATAACATAAATCTTTACATTTCAGATCCCTCCCGGAAACCCTATTCAGATGATGCACTGGGCATGACAGAATTTTCCCAAAAGCAAACACCTAAACAGGAAGTGGAAGACAGAGGGTCATACTATTCCTCACCCACAAGGAAGCCAGTTCCGGTATCTTCGTCATACAGGAAAAGTAAGTCTTCTTTAATGCATAGAAGCGATTTAATTTATGTTTAATACTCAGAAAAGAATAAGGTCCTACAAATTACTTCTAGTACTTTTAGCACCAAATACCCTTAATGCTTCAGTTCGTTGTCTTCAAAGAATTGTAACTTTTTAAGTTGCAACACGAGAAGAATTTTAGAAAAAAGATTTCGCGGAAGATTCAAAGTAATATTATGTGACCGTGAAATTAGACACAAATGAGGGTCTCCCTACACCAAATAACCAAATGCGTTTCTGTATAAATGTTTTATGGAAAAAAAAGGCGCCGTCATTCAAATATTTAAATGCAAACATTCATTTAAAATTATTTAAAAAAGGGCGGCTGCTCCATTTCCAAATTACTCTTTCTCCTGACAATAGAAATGGAACTTTTACAGTAATATACATTGTTAGTCTGTACACTATATTACCAAACATATTAGGATACTTCCAAGCAGGACTGGATATGGAGAAGCAGGGGTGCCATGTCACCCTCTGCTAGTATTCGTAATAGAGACAAAAATATTAGACTTATTTATATTTCATGCATTTTTCAAAAAAATTTAAATAGACCTGTAAAACGAAAGGGGAAAAATGCTATAATGCATTGGCTCTTGGCTTTCTCTTTTACATTTTTCCGGCTGGATTGTGCTTCTTGCTCCCCTCCCCTTCGATTTTTTTTTCTAGGGCCGGGCCAGCCTCCAAGTTATGTGATTGGAAATCATATTCAAAACTCCCTAAGTTTCAATATAAGCTTTTTTTTTACCAAAATATATTGCAGAAGTTAATTTGCAAAACTCATTCAGTTTATGCAAATTTCGATTTTAGAGAATATTCGTTTAATATTTAAAGACTTATTGAGGTTGAAATATTTAATAGCAGATATTGCTATTGTGCTTGTCATAAACAATGTTCCAAAACTGATGCATTTCCCAAGTTTTTTAAACAGCATTTTGTTACAATTTTAAGATAATTTCTTACGAGTAGCAACACTGATTTTAAATGTTTCAGTTTCCAAAATACTTTAGGTAGTAAACAAATATTGCTCCATATCTAAATTTTGGGAATTTTTTTAGATTTTTCCATTTCTTGTGACGTTTTGCTAAAAATGCTTAATTTAAAGTTATGAAATTAAAATATAACTCTCCCCTTTCAAACAATGAAAAGGTATCAGTATATTTGATAATTCAGTGTAATTTTTCTCATTCTTGGAGAAAAAATAGCGGGGAAGAAAAATGCTTAAAAATTCAATTGAATAAGTTGATTTTTAAATATCCTACTTTCTGAATATTACAAGTTACATGCTATGAATAATATTAATTTATTGCATTCATTTTAGTGTTTATTAACAAAACTGTATTACCTATCATTAAAATTCCCAAATCCATTTCAATTGCATTTCGTTTCTTCACGGCTGGGAAAGGAAAATATATACACCCAATTCGGTTTTTACATGTTAGATTGGTTCCCGGAAAAACCGTGCAAAAAAATAAAACATGTAAAAAAATACAGTGCATATGAAAAAATAGAAGATTGGTTCCAGACGTGAAAACCCAGTACAAATAATAAGTTGTTTTCAAACAAATCATATCAAAATCTTTAATTAAATCTTTATTTGATTTTTATTCATTTAAACACATATTTTATTTTATAAATTTATAAAGATAATTATATGTACATATATAAAGTAAATTATCCTTCATAAAGAAAATAACATGTCACTAATTCAAGAATACAAAAATGCAACAAAAATATGACTTACCTATGCTTATTAACTAGATTTTATTCGTTGTCGCTTTCTGACGACATTCGTTTGCGTAAGACTGGAATTAAATCATTTTCATCGCTTGAAACATTTTGGCCGTCGTGTTCATACTCCAATGGCGAAATGCTCTCTGTGTCATGGGAAACCATATTATCACTTGTTTTTCAAGTGATTCTGAAGTTTGATTAGTTTTGACAACGAACTCTGTAATCAATCGTTGAGATCCTCCTTTGACTAGATCTTTGTATAATTCTTGATAACACACCATGCATGACTTCACGTTTAAACTGCTCAGCTCGTTCGACAACGGGATCATGTGGAAGAAAATGACTTTCCAATTCACTAGCCATTTGAAGCCCTTCTTTAATTAAACCTGCAGTGAGTGGAACCTCTTCATACCATCACTTTTTTCTTTTTCATCAAGAGTCTTAAGGGCAACTATTATGTCATCTTCGCTAAGAGCTTTGTCAACCAGCAATTCATCAATATCTGCAAAAGATAAATCATCGAATCCTTCTTCACCAACTGCATGTGCTAAAGTGATGATATTAGGATATTCAGTCGTATTTGGGGGTATAGGCTATTTGTTTTTTACACATTCTGGCCAAATAGCTTTCCAGCATGCGTTTAAAGTTGATTGTTTTAATTTTGATAACGTCAATCCAGCATGTCTGATACAATAATAAAACAGAAAATTTCTTCCACACATCAATAACTGTTAGTGTTTTATCCTTATCTAATTTATCCAAAATGTATTGGAATGTTCGTCTTACGTAGTACGTTTTGAATGTGGCAATTATACCCTGGTCTAGTGGTTGTATTAAGAATGCCGTATTAGGTGGCAGAAAACAAAACTGAACATTTGGGTGTTCCAAAACAGGATGGCCAGGCGCATTGTCTGTAAGCAATAGAACTTTTTATTCGAGATTTTTCCCCTTCAAATAGCGTTTAACTTCTGGAACCATTCATTAAAAATTCCTTTGCAGCCCAGGCTTTTTTGTTTACCATCCAATGCACTAGCAATTTATTCAAATCTACACTTTTCATTGATCGTGGTCTTAGGGATCGATTGATGAGCAGCGCTTTTAACATACGATCTCCTGAAGTGTTGCTGCAAAATAGAAAGGTCACACGATCTTTAGCTGCTTTAAATATTTTACGGGGGGTTAGAGGTGATGGTTTATTAATCATCTTTCAATATATTAATTAATACTATATATAATCCTCCCCCACAAAAGGTAATTATTTTGGTCGTGATCGTATAGTTAATTTTAACGGATGCATTATTTTAAAGCCATATATTGTTCCCACATTAAAACAATCAGTAATCCAGTATCCTACTGGGAAACAAAGTCATTCTCCCACACAAAAGGAGTAATCAAAGGCAGGTATCGCTTTTCAACAAATACAAAAAATATTTATTTGTAACACTAACACAGTTTCATTACATTTTTACATCAACCTACATTATATTGTTGTATTACTATCGATGACATCGCCGACTGAGAAATAAGACTTCTCTCTCCGAAAAAACATAACTGAAATCGACTACTACGTGTCGATTACTGAAGTAGAGGCCCAAGTGCAGATCACTAAGAGTCGAGTCCACCATTTGGATCAAAAATGTCCAATCCAAGTCTCAAGAACCAAGTGACGAAAAAGGTTCTTTGCTCTCTCGAACACAAAATAAAGAAGACATCCTAAGAGTCTGATTGGTTCTCTCAACTCTCTGCTAGGGGGTGTGTGGGATAGGTTGATGGACGAAAAATGGAGCATCTCGATGCGACGTCCTTGTTTCAAAACCACATGACTCTCCCTCCGTGGGAACCATTGACCGGTGGCTCAGGGGAATTCCTTTGGGCGTCCAGTGTTGTAAGGCTAAGTCTCTGACATGGCGCCAAGCACTACTCTGACAGAGGCTTTTTACGGACGAGGTTGCACCTCTCTTAGTACACGCTGCTTGGATTATAGCAGGCCGGCGACAGGTAAGTGGCTTCACCCCACTAGGCGGTGCCTCAAACGGTCCTGTCTGCCTAAGATGCGGACTTAGCAGGTTTGTCTTCTACGATAATCCTCCTTATGGCGCTGCTGTGACAGAAAGGAAGATGAAGTCTGGAACTCGAAACCATTCTACGTGAGTTACGTAAATTCATGCAAAACATAAAGCCACCAACAGTTTTTTTATGATTTTTCTACGTAGGTTTTACTCGGCATTTTTTTCCAAAAAAGACCATTTTCATCTGCATTCCAAACTTGATCAGGAGTGTATCCACCATCTTCAATGATTTGGGCCAATTTTGGACAAAATTCTTTAGCAGCCGGCTCATCTGCAGACGAAACTTCGCCTTTTATCTTTACATTATGAAACGCGTGGCTTTCAAGAAATCCTACAAGCCAAACCTGTACTTGCTGAAAATTCATAATTTTTGTTCAACTGAGCTGATATGGTTGGTTCCATTTCTTGTATCTACTTATATATTCGTAATGCCATCTGTTTGATGGTATTTCCGTCTAGAGGTATTCTTTATTCCTAATTATCTTCTAATATTTTCTAATAACATCTTCATTTTTCTTAATGGTTCTTATGGTAGCTTCGTTCAACTCAAAATATTTACCTATGGATGTTGAACCTTCTCCAGTTGCGAGACGATCTAAAATTTGGATCTTAATATCCAAAGAGATAACTTTCCTTTTCTGCTTTTGTATAGTTGAATTATCCGATATCGTGGTAAGGCTATGAAAAATATTTGAATTGAAGTTAATAAATCAGATGATAGAAAATTGTAAATTACCTATCAGCAAAATTTAATAAATTTACATTACGCACACAAAACTTCAAAAAACAGAACTTTTTTTTATTTCTCCTATTAAACATCTAAACACTTCTAACTTTAAACACGAAATGAGAGACCAAGACTAACGTATGTATTGAAGATAAAATTGAGGGGAATTCCCGGAACTCAATGTTGTCACTTTATTCCGAATGAAGTAGGTTTTGTACAATTTTTTCATAATATAGAGAATAAAATATAGAAAACTTGTTACGTAGTTATGTTAATGTAGTTTTCATTTTGCTGATTTTAGTGCACACATATATCTATAGTACATTTTCAAAGTTAAAACTACTTCGAAATACATGACCATAAAAGCAGCATATGTGTTATAAATGTAAATTCTAGGAATTTTTTCTTGAATAAGAATATTTTTTCAGAATTAAATTCAAATGGAGATTTTTAAAAAGGTGCCGTTTGAACCGTGTTTGATAAAAAATAAATCGTGTAAAAAGAAAATTGAATTTTCTTCTAAACCGTGTTAAATCAAAATCGTGTAAAACAATCAATGTAAAAACAAAATTGGGTGCATATATAAACTGCCCAAAGGACATATTGCCACTTCGTGTACCTAGGTGTACTTGAGATTTAAATCAGGCCTTGTACTCGGGCTCGTATTTTTAAGCCTGAACTCATCTCTAGTCTGTAGCTATCGAAATCTGTATCGTTATCGGAACAAAACGAAAATGCATAACGCTTTTATAAATATGTAAAAAGAAAAAATGAATTGAATTTTTTTTCTGTTTTCACAGAAGTACTATAGAAGTTCTCTTTCAGCAAACATTTGATACGCAGCTAATGGACAAAAAAAAGGGGTTAGGTTGTTTTACCTCTGAGCGGCATTTTTTGCACACCATGGGCTAAATGGCCAGGTCACATGGACCCCGAAATCTCAGAGAGGGTTGGGGGAGGGGACCCACTGGAATAGCTGTTGGGAGACAGATGGTAGCCTCCCGTCAAGGCCATCAAGCGTGTTCTTTAACGTGCACAGGGTATGGCTCTCCCGCATACGGGGCCTCGGCTTAACGTCCCATCCGACGGACGGCGGCCTTTACAAGCCCATCGGTGTCCCCTACTGACCGTGGGCAAAGCGGGGAATTTTGCGGAGATAAATCTCAACGCTGACCCAGCTGGGACTCGAACCTGGGAACTACAGATTACGAGCCTGGCGCGCTACCGACTGAGCCCCAAACCGCCCCCCCCCCGCCACCCCCCCAAAAAAAGGGAAACAGCAACGTAAAAGCATTACTACGGCGTTGGACCCCCCGTGAGTCCACTACAGAGTGTATGTGTCGTGGCATAGAGTCTACCAGTGTCTGAAAGTCAGCAAAAAGGGACATGACACCATTCGTCCCCAAGAAACATAATCAATTTTTACATGTTTGACGGAATTGAAAAACGCTGCCTTAGAACTCCAAGAACTGTACATAGGAGAAAACGCTGTCTCAGACATCGTTGCAGAAGGTGCTATGGATTTTGCAGCGGGTTGACATCTGGTGACTATGGTGGCCATGGTATGTGAAAAGGTTTAGTGTCATGCTCCTCAAACCACATATGCTATGTGGATGGGAGCATTGTAATTCTGAATGACAGTTCTCTCTTCATGAGAGAAATGACGATCACTCAGGACGGTCAAATAGCAATTGGCATTAATCTTGCCTTCTAACGGAATGAATGCACTCAAACCATACCACAAGAAAGCATGTCACACCATTACAGAATAGCCAGAACCCCTAGCAGTTGAAAACAGGCAATCAGAGTTGTAAGCGTTCTTCTATTGGCACGGCACGTGCCCTCATCCATTTATCGGAAATAAAGTGTAGTTGATTCCTCAGACCATATCACATTCCTAAACTGCTCAATCCTAGGAATTCTCAGAATTCAACTCAATCCTTTAGAATTTCGTTAACAGATGGCAGCACGAGATAGTAACACAAAGAATTGTACATAGGAATTGATACGCTTTGCAACATGATGATGCATAACAGTGCTCTTTGCACCAATGAATATGACGACGTGAGTTGACAGGTGTGATTAGTGGCTTGTGAAGTGCAACTCGACCATGATCCTGATTTATGGAGTTCTTGACGTACTGTTTTTGAGAAACTATCCTCTCACATCCTATTTTGAAATCCGTGCTCAGCTGATCAGCTGGAGCCCGTCGGTTTCGCTTTGCACATCGCACTAACGCTCGAACACTCGGATTCTGGTGCATGCGCTTTCGCCCACTGTTGTCTTCTGTAGATGATGTGTTCCCTTTAGATTCCCATGCAGACATGACCTTAGAAACTGTTCCTCGTGAAGCATTAGCGAGTTCAGCTGTCTTAGTGATCGAAACTCCTGTCAAACGCACTCCAACTGTTATGCCCCTCTTCGAAATCGCTAAGGTCTTCTCTCGACGACATGGCACCAATAATTACACAGCGCAATATAAAATCAAATCCGGGTTTGCTTTTAAGACGTGACGCTAAGCATTCTGATATGTCATTTGTATGTTTCATGCCTTACTCAGTGGCACATAGACGCCATTGTTTAACATAAGCTGAAGGCTTTCTTCAAACCTTGGTATTTCCATTTTTCTGTCCCATTACCTGTATATTAAATTTTCTCGAAACTTATTCGAATTTCATGAGAAAGAAAAATATTATATAAAAATTGTATTAATCGATTAAAAATGACATGGAACGAAGCATGATTTCATTACAGAAAGTAATAAAGAAAATACAGATTATAGTCACTACTCGCCTAATGAAAACTGTACAATGTAAAAAAAAAATATTACATTTGAAAATAGAGTATTTTGAGAATTTCGTTAATAGATGGCAGTACGAGATAGTAACACGAGAACTGTACATAGGAGCCGATAGGCTTTGCAACATAATGAAGTATAACAGAAATAGCGTTCGTAATTCTTATAATTTTCCCATCGTGTAACTTTCCATAAATTTTCATCATGTAACTTGACATAAAATTTCATCACATCATTTCCATACTTTTTCATCATGTAACATTCCATTAATTTTCATCACGTCATTTTCGTAAATTTCCATCATAAAACTTTCCGCAAATTTTCAACGCGTAATTTTCCATAACGTTTCAATACCATGAATTTTCATCGTGTAATCTTCCATAAATTTTCGTCATGTAATATTCCATAAATTTTCGTCGTGTAAGCTTCCATCAAATTTCATCGTGTAATTTTCCATAAATGTTCATCATGCAATTTTCCATAAATTTTCGTCGTGCAATCTTCCATAAATTGTCATCGTGTAATTTTTTCCTAAATACTCATCGCGTAATTATTTCAAAAATATTCATCGCGTAATAATTTTCCATAAATTTTCATCATGTAATTTTCCATCAATAGTCGAAAATCTGAAATAAGAGAAAACATAACGTGTTGTAAAACAGAGAAATAAAATGTCACTTAAATCATTTCTTCAGTGCTTTGTACTAGCAGCAGTGCTTAAGTTGAGGATGCAGAGGAGTGTCTTGTCACCTTTTCTTCACATATTCCAAAACCATTCTTTTTCCTTCAAAGAAAGAAAACTAAGTGCCAATTTTTTTTATCAGCTTTACTACCTTTTTTCTCTACCTCAAGTATTGGTTAGTGGCTATTTCAAACTTTAATTATTTTTAAGAGACACGCTTTCCTTTTTTTTTTGTAACTGAATAATGTTCTAGAGTTATTGTACTCTAGTACATTCAGTTGCTAGAATTGTAGTTGAATTACTAGAATTAATGTGAATGGAATGTACTAGAATTCATGTAAAATGAGCGAATAAAAGCAATATAAACAATAAGAGCGAGACTATAATGATAGAGAGGAAAGACCGAAAACAATAATTATATAAGAATTTAATTATAAAACATATATTAAAAACTGAATATGCAATCAAAGAAGTTATTTCATTACTCCTATCTCTTTTGTTAAAAAGAACACATTGAATAAATACAAATTATACCAAAATTGTTTACCTATAAATATATTATTTTCACTTTTCATAAATATCGTGTTTTTGTTGCTTACCGCCTATACCTCACATGAATTTATAAAAAAAAAGTAGTTATAAGTATAATTAGTGCCTCTAATGGACTCAGCCCACGTTAACACATAAATATTTGTTACGAGTTCTGAAACGCATATCGTCAAAAAAGTGATTTCTTAAATAAAAAGTGTTTTGCTAACGATTAAAACCGTATTAGCTAGAAATATCAGCAGTTTTAGTTTTGGCATCATTGTCTATGACCTACTTTCAAAATGCATTATTTTGTTTTCGTAGGAACTAAATATCTAAAATGTCATAAATTTTGCCAAGTTACCTAGTTTTGGCCAACTCTCGGAGACTTTGCTAAGTTGCCTCGATTTTGCCAACTCGCCATAATTTTGCAGTAAAAATCCAATTTTTTTCATCTACATGACTTTGTCAAGTCACTTCGAATATTTCCAACTCTCCTTAATTGCACAAAAACAATCCCAATTTCCACAACTTGACTGTATTTTACCAAGTGGCTTCGAACTTTGCGAACTGCCCTAGATTTTGCCAAGTTGCCATAATTTTACAGAAAAAAATTCCCATCGTGGTAATTTCATCAAAACCCTACAAGAAACTTTTGCATCTCACCTGAATTTTGCCAAGTCACCTCGAATTTTAACAACTTCCCCAGATTTTGCCAAGTTCTCTCGATTTTACCAACTATCCTTAATTTCACAAAAAATCAATACCAATTTTCGCAACTCGCCAGTATATTTTATCAAGTGGCTTCGAATTTTGCCAACTGTCCTAGATTTTGCAAAGTTGTTTCGGTTTTGCCAACTTGCCATAACTTTACGGGAAAAATCCCAATTTTTACATCTCACTTGAATTTTACCAAGTCACTTCGAATTTTGCCAACTCTTCTAGATTTTGCCAAGTTGTCTCGATTTAACCATCTATCATTAATTGCACAAAACCAATCCAAATTTTCACAACTCGCCTGTATTTTGCCAAGTGGATTCGAATTTTGCAAACTGCCCTAGATTTTGACAAGTTGCGTCGATTTTGCGAACTCGCCATAATTTTACAGAAAAAAATCCCAATTTTTACGTCTCACCTGAATTTGGCCAACTCTCCAAGATTCTGCCAAGTTGTCTCGATTTTTGCCAATTGTCCTTAATTTCACAAAATCAATCCCAATTCTCACAATTCACCTGTATTTACCAAGTGGCTTCGAATTTTGCCAACTACTATAGGTTTCGCCCATTTGCCAACTACTATAGGTTTCGCCCATTTGCCTCGATTTTGACAACTACCATAGATTTTGCTAACTCCTTAATTTTAGAAAAAAAATACCAATTTTCAGAATTCACCTGGATTTTACAAAGTCGTTTCCAATTTTTTTCAACTCTGATTAACGTTTGGGGAGGTGCCTCCACACTCATTTTTCGCGGGGCTATGGAATGACATAACTATGGAAACATATCCCATAGCTACGCTCCTGACTTCACGTCTCATCCGAAGCCTTTCGGTGTTTAAGGGTAGGTTGTAACAAAAATAAATCTCCACGCTGGCGCAGGGATTAACTAGAGATTACAAACATGGCTCACTATCGACTGAGCCAATCCCCTCCTAATATCGTGGTATTAACTACGATATTGGGGCGGGGGTTGGCTAGCTGTATATACGAAAAATACCACCATTTTTAATTCAGTTGCATTAGCAGTAATGTATATTACCGAAGAATGATCATAAAATACACAATATTTGTGAAGTACTAGCATATAGAGCATAAAGTTCTTAGAATGTTTCCTTCCGGGAGTAGAGGAGAAATTGGCTTGATTTAAACATCTATGGATTTGAACAAAATCCTTTTGACTTGAATTTACATTAGAGAAAAATAGCGCAGAGAAACTAAGATCTAGTGCTGCCCTCTATTGCGTGAAAATGCATTGAAAATCCATTCAAAAATGAGCCATATAAGAAACGTTGACTCAAAAATGAGCCATATAAGAAATGCATTTAAAATCCATTCAAAAATGAGCTATATAAGAAACGTTGACTCAAAAATGAGCCATATAAGAAATGCATTGAAAATCCATTCAAAAATGAGCCATATAAGAAACTCTGTATTTCAGATGAATTCGGTCTCAAATATCGAGCCCCATTAAAGAAAAAAATGTGAAAAATCATGAGCATGTCTCAGAAATGCACGGCGCTAAACAATCGTTTTAGTTCTTCGTATTACAGTCTACTGAAAACTTTAAAAAAAGATAATTATTTGAAGAAAATAAAATTCTTTATGTTATTTGGCGTAATCTTCAGTTCCGATATTCGAGTCCCACCTCAGCCATCGTTGAGACTTATCTCCGCTAAACCCTAACCCTGCCTTTGATCAGAAAGGGGACATCGATGGGTTTGGAAAAGCTGAAAAATCAATAGCTGATAATCAAAAGCTGATATATAATCAATAGATGATAATCAAAAATATCCGTCGGATGCAAGTTTAAGCCGTGGGCCCATGTGCAGGAGAAACATACCCTGTGCACGCTCAAGAACAGCTGGATAACCCTGACGGCCCATCTATCTACTAACAGCTGTCCAGTAGATTCTCCCCCCCCCCAAATCTTCTCTGAGCCCTTGAAATCCGTGTAGCCAGGCGCGAACTGATAGGGAGCGTTGAGTCCTGGGACCTCATAAGAGCAGAATATTTTTAATAATAACAATTTTTTAGTTTTCGGAAATTCCACAGAATTGGGAAAAGCTTATTTTAAGCTTCACGTACGAACTCTCAAAAGAATAAGTATTGAAATCATGAAAATGTAATCAAATATTTTCTATTGCATCCCGAGCCTTCCTGATACAGCTGCGTCCCTGAAAAAGTGCCAGTCCACCTCTACATTTAGCCCATTAGGTGGAAAAAAAGTGCCGTTCAAAGATAAAACAACCCAACCCTAATAATGCTACAAACCTGATGTAAAGTGAAAACATTACCCAAAATTTTAAAATTGCATTTATTTCAGTAAACGATTTATTGTAACTTTAAAGTAAATTGTTACGAAAAGCGAAACTGATGTTAAATGTTTCAGTTTCAAGAACTCTTTATACAGTAAACAAGTATTAATGAAAAAAAACTATAGCTATATAATTTTTTTAATTGGTTTTCCATTTGCACAGTTTGCTAAAAAAAAAGGTTAATTTATAGGTAGGGAGCTTTAAATACAGCTTTCCCTTCTCGTAACCTGGAACTGTCTCAATATTATGATAATGCAGTGTAATTTAAATAAATAATTAATTAGTGTAAATAGAAATAAATAAATAAATTGTACTTTGCTAGAGCAGAGAAAGCGAGGAATACAAATGTTTAAATTTCAAATGCTACTGCGAATTAAATATTAGAAGTTATATTCTACGTATAATATTAGTTTATTGCATTAATTTTACAATTTATTAACAAAACTGTATTATTAAAATTCCTACATTAATTTTAATTACATTATTACTTTTCTTACTGATTGCAAAAGAAAATAAAATTTAATGCGAAATTTAAAACACTTACATCCATTAGAGGCTACTACCACTTCGTGTGCCTGTTATCGCGTGAAGTGCAAAACGGTCCTCATCGCAAGAGCTGAGTTAAAGATTGGATGTATGCCGGGTTACATTTTTCCATAAAAATCACGATGGAGCTCACAGAACTTATTCTTCCACTCCCCACTCTAAGTCATTATATTTTTTACTGCTTCATCTTAATTTTTTCGGTATATATATATATCCGCATTTAAAATGTCTATATTCTTTTGTGGAAACTCTGTATTTAAGAAATACACTGGTTTTTGTAAATAAAGGAACAACCTATGCTATGTCAATGTGAAGTTTTTTTTTTGTTTTGAAAAATGTGGTTGCAGATAAAGATCTTATCAAATAAATCATTATCTCGATTTCCAACAATATTCGTTCAATTTTTAGAGTTACGGAAGTTTAAATATTTAACCAGTCAGTTTAAATATTAATGCCAGTCACAAAAAATCACTTCAGAAGTTATTTGAAATTTAGTAAATAGTATTGTATCAAAGTATTTAATGTAATAAGTGTGCATATAAATGTTTAATATGATAAGTGTGCATTAGAAGTTTGTATAAGGAATTCTTTCACTTATTTATCAGTTTTGCATATTCATTAAGACTGACATTAAAAAAAAAATAAAAAAAATACCCCCTCAAGCAGCTGATTGCCACAGAGGTCTGACAGGACCCTGTCAGTTTATATGCCTTAGTAGATGATCTGAGAGGATGGCAGGACCTCAGCAGAAATACGACACATACATCCAAACTGACATTAATGTTGTTAAATATTCAAACGTCCATAACTCATTAAATATTGAACGAATATTGTTGAAAATCGAGATATTGATATATTTGAATGAGTTCTTTATCTGTCGTGACATGTTTCAAAGCAAAAAGAAACTCATTTTAGAAGTTATACAGCTTCGACATTAGCTTCCCATTGATATTAACATGGATTGTTTCTTAATTTATGCAAACTAGTGTATATTTTTACAAAGTTTGCTATTCGTCATCGTTAAAGAATATATAAGCAAGTAACAAAATGATGTAATATAAAGTGCCTCTTTATGTTTAATTTCACATTGCATTTTTATGATTTTTCTTGGAAGCGCCTCTTTAATGAGAAAACATTTTCCTTATTGCAATATTAAATGTGCAGCGTTAAATCTAATAATTCAGAATTGGTACTATAATTGCAAGGTGGACATATTTCATTAAGAATAAAATGAAAAAAATATTGAGCTCCATATTGATTTTAATTAGTAAAAAAGTTTAGCTTTTTAATTAGTTAAAAAATAAATATTCATCAAAGCAGTGTCACACAAAAACAGTCCGGATTAATTTTTTTGTTCAGCTAATAAAAGTCTCGCAATGCGATTTTTTTTTGTTTTAAATCTTCACTAATCTATCTAAATATCAAATCTAATGTATGCTAATACTAATGGTACATAAAATGCAAAATCTAACTTCGAGTTTAGTACAATTAAAATCAAGGGTCAAAAATCCATTTAAGTTTCTAAGTATTTTAAATAAATAACACAGCATCATTCCACTATTATAATAAAATGCATCGAAACTAAAAAAAAAGGCATTTGGAATAAAAAATAAAAATCCTGTTGTTTCATTGCAATGAATTTTGAACTTAAGACAATAAAGCCAAGCATACATATCAACAAATTTGCAATCAATATTTACATTCATAAGTGAGTCAATATCAGGAAAACTTGTTAAATGCAGTTTTATTTCCTTTTTAAATTATATTCGTCTTTATTATGTCTTAAATTATAATCGAAAGGACAAATAGAGAAGTTTTGAGAAAGCACTCTCCTTTATTTTCCTTATAATGGGTTATGCGTTCTCTGCGACTAAATCTAAGACTTCACTGTAAACTCAGTTAACATAGCATGAAAAATAAGCAGAATTAAAAGCCATCTGGAGTCACCCGGACTCTCTCCGTGTGTGAAAGAAAATAAAGTATGCAATTTTTGAAATTTATTTGAAACTAAGATAATATTGATACTTATAAAATACAGCAAGAAAATGACGTTAGTTCTTAGTTTCATATTAAGAGAAATGAATTCGTTTCGCAGCTGCAAAGATATCTATAAATTTCGTTCAAATGAAAAGTGGACAAGTCGGAAATGAAGCGTAAATCATTTATAGATATGTTGAAATTCGCCATGTCTATTGAGACATTTGTCCCAACATGAAATTTCATAGAAACATGATACCGTCTTTCCTAAAACTACTTTGACTGTAGCATGAAGAGTCCTTCGACAATGCAACTACACCTGTCGTCCCACTTCAACTTCCTGCTTTTCATACGTTTTTTTATAGGTGCGGAAATGTGAAAATCTAATAGGGGAGATGTCAGGACTATAGAGATGATGTTGCTAGCATTCCCAACCATACCTGTTGAACGTTTCTACTTTTGCTTGGGAAATATATGAGAATGAATGTTGTCCTGCAATGACTCTTTTCCACAAAAGTCCTCGACTCTTTGACTGTATTGCCTGCTTTCATATGCCCATCATTTCTCAATATCGTTGCGAAATGATGATGTCACCATGGTCACTCAACTGACAGCGGACCCTGATAGTCATATGGAAACGTCAACATGACGCACATTGTTAACTTTGGATACCTCCGTAAGGGATTTGTCTGGGGAAACCACCACAACGTCTGCTACGTTCAAGCAGCTACTTGCTACTGATTTGGTGTTGATGATTTCCTTCTATGTATATTCGTTTCTCTGTGTGAAGGCACAAAGATTACTCAGTTCTTTATTCAGTTATAGAAGTTGTCGACTTTCAATTTATCCTATCCATATACTTTACGTATTATTATAGACATTATTTCATGTGATATTATTCTATATATTTCATGCGCTTTTCAAAATATTATACTTTCAGTTTTTCGAGTACATACATTACTCCTTACCTGCTAGTTTGCACACTTTTAGCTAGAAAACTCACTGAAAAAATATATAAGAAATTTATCCACAGTTAAATGCGCGTTTTCTTCACTGTACCCAGGCTTGCTCTGTGCACTTTCGAATAAGGCTTGTTTTATGCACTTTCGAATAAGGCTTGCTTTGTACACTTTCGAATAAGGCTTGCTTTGTACACTTTCGAATGAAGCTTGCTCTCTTGCACTTTCAACCCAGTCTTGTTGTTCCTCATTCTCAATCCAGGCTTGCTTTCGCACTTTCAAAGCAATCTGTTTTTCTGCACTTTCAGACCAAGCTGTTTTTTTTTTGTACTTTCTAAACAAGACTTGGTTTCTATACTTTCAAACCAAGTTGTTTTCCGCACTTTTTAATCCAGGCTTGTTTGTTATGTTTTCAAACCAGGCTGTTTTCTTTATTTCGCACTCTGAAATTGCGAGACAATTTTTTGTTAAATACAATTGTCAATTACTAGAGACCAATATACCAATTATATCTCTAATGTTATTTTCTAGCCTCTCGCCCTGACAATCATGAGTATGCAGAGCCTTATGCTGCTGTTCCTCCTCCAAGGAGGGTGAACAACGACAATGATACTCGGACCGCTCTCCTCATGCAAAGGGTGAGTTCTCATTCTCCATCTTCTTTAGGGTAGAAAAATTAAATTGAAAACACTCGTGTATCATTCTACACAACTGTTCGTGCAAATGAGTCCCTATGCTCATGCCTGTTGAGCTGGGTTGTTTTACCTCAGAGTGACACTTTTTGTACACAGTGGGATAAATAGTCTTGTCACAAGGACCCCGAGGACTCAGAAAAGGCTGCGGTAGGTAGGATGGGGGATTTCCAGCGATAAATCTCAATGCTGGCTCAGGTGGTATTCGAACCTAGGAACTGCAGATTACGAACCTGGCGCTCCACCGACTGAGCCCCTTCCTCCAACTCATGCCACTTGTTGTCTCTCTGGTCTGAGACGTTTCTGAAAATATCGAACTTATTAAGCATTTATAAAACCGAGTTTTCCTGATTTACGCACACTTGTTTTTGGATTTAAGTAACTGTAGAGAATTCAGAAAAGGTTTCCGAGATTTTTCAGAATCGGATTCAAAAGTTCATCTTAATTAGTCATAGATGGATAATGTTTGGTTCTTTGGTCCTTGATTATTTTTCGTTTTATATCATTAGAATCACTGTTAGAAAATAAAGTCTTGAGTAAGAAGTATGTTACTAAGTTCTTATCACATTATAAAGGAAGGTATTATTTACACAACGGTTCAATATATGGATTATTATTTTTTCTTTTTTGTGCAGAGAGATAATCAACCTGGAGCACAGAACCCCGAAATATGATGATAGAATGGATTAGTATTAGAAGAACGCATAGAGCCTCTGGCAAATACGGGAATCCCGTTTTCAAAGATAATGAAGTCTTTCGTTTACCTATTTTTACCCTCTTGGAAATTTTCAATTTCCAACTAATCGATGATTGGAAAAATGCAAATAGTAGTATTTTATTAATACGTATCAAACATAAAAATTTTTTTGTCTTCTATTCCCTAAATTTTAAAATTTTTTTCTCATATCTATTTGAAATAAGGAGGCAGATAGTTACTGTCAATGTAGTACCGCTTGACATTCTATTACTGAAATTTAAAATTTCTATCATAAAACACTCTTAAGAAATTCGTTAAATTTCTCCTTTTCCATACTTAGTGTCCTCTAACGATGCACATTATACCTACCTAAGGAATATCCCTAGGCACTGATTTTTAACCCTCTAGTACCGGTAGATCTATATATTTGACCTTTGACCTCGAAGAACCCATCGCAATCAAAATTCCCCATTTCCGAAATCTATGACCCAAAACATCCCAGGAAACAATTCTTAGCTCTCTAACACCGGTAGATCAAAATTTGACCTTTGAACCAGAAAGACCTCAGATCCAAAATTTCGTCACATTTCTGAAACCTACATCCCGAAACACCCTCAGACACAAATTGCACGTTTTTAACAATCGTAGATCAAGGTTTGACCTTTATGAGACCTCCATTTGGCATTGAAAGGCACTTTGCAGGGCATATTTTGAATTTGTCCTTTGATTTACAAACCGGATTTCTACTAGGTGCAAATTTTCAGAGCTCTGCCTCTTCTGCAGAGTAGTAACAATTTAGCGTGATCTCCTGTTACTCAATCAGTCACCCAATCAATCAATCACTCACAAATCGCCTACATATATTAGACATAAATATTAAAAAAGGTTAGTCCGAAAAGTGAGCCTGGGGTTCCCTTTTGTGCAGCCTGCTTGTTCTGATCGGTCTGGCCTCTCGAAGGGTGTTTTAAGCTGGGTTGGCGAACCCAAGCTTAGAGTAAATCCACTAAAAAAAATTCGTAAGGAATCAAATCAAAATTTTTTATTTTGCTATTTAAAAACGAAAACATACATTTCTAATGAGAAATGAATTAGGGGGGAAATTATAGTTTTAAAGACTCACGAAAAAATTTATGTTAAAAAATAAAAATATACATTTTTTAATGAATACTGTGAATTGGCATAATCGTTTAGCTATGCACCTAAAAATGTTCAGTCAAAAATATTGGAAGAAATGAGTCAGATTCAGTATATTGATGTTTTATTTTATGAGACGGAAGTTTCTTTTACAATGAGCAGCGGGGTAGCAGGTCTGCCTTTAAGGATAACTCGGAAATTTCTATTCCAGCTGTTTCTTAATTGTGTTTTATACGCTTGCAATCAGGTAAGATAACAATGAAAGAAATTTTCAAGTGTATGATTTCCTTAACTACCCAAATGTTTCATTGGTATATTTTTGGAAATTGTTAATCCATTTTTTGATATCAGACTTTAATGAAATATGTATTTTAATTTCTTCAGCCAGCGAGCGACGGATTTGGAACTATTAGCAGAACTCCAGGAAGACCAGCATCTAGAGCTTCTGCTTGCATTCCAGGTAGGTCTTCGTAATTAAGTATATGTAGATAATGCCAGAAATCAAGGGAATGCTAGAAATCCCGGGGGTTGCTAGATTAATGCTAGACATTTTTTTTTTTAAATATACGTCCCGAAATAGTTTACGTACCAATTATTAGTTATATTGAAATCTTCTCACACTGAGGAGTGTTAAATTAACTCTATAAACCGTTTAATTCTTGTCAGAAAGTTAGATAGTAATTTTTACTGTTTAAGAGTCAAACTGACTGTAGCACTTTGTCCTTTCTGGGAAGGTGCTCAACTTTGCTGTTTCAATTGGGAAGTTATCTTTTGGTTGGATAAGTATTAATAACATATTACCATCCCTATTTTCCGAATCATTCATTAGTTTTTATTCCCACTGTCAGATGGCGCTACAGTTGAAAAATGGCATTCTGTTTGAAGACAAACATTACATATCCACCTGGTTCAGTTGTTTCACCTGGAATAGGAGCTTTTTCTGTAAACCATCATCATCATCCTCAAACAGCCATCGGCTAAGGAGGTCCAACCAAACCGTGCATTTTAATTCTCCAAGCATATCTGTCCTGAGCTACATCTGCTGCATCCGGCCACTGCACACCAATTCTAACAAGGTCCTGTTTGACATTGTCTGCCCACCGCATCCTAGGTCTCACCCTCCTTCTGAGACCTCTAGGCACACTGTTCATAACCCTATTCGCCAATCTATAATTATCCATACGGGCAACATGGCCAAACCAGCGGAGTCTCTCTCTGCACAATATGCTGCTTAAAGGAGGTTGCAGACTCCTTTGCCTAATCTCATCATTAGTTACAAAGTTAAACCACCTAATACCCAAGATACTACGTAAGCATCTAGAATCAAAAGCATCTAGTTTCGTGTTATCTTGTTTACAGAGCGTCCAAGTTTCACTACTATAACTAACCCTAGAAGAACCAAACTATTATAGAGTCTAATTTTAGTCTTTAGGTGTATATGATAATTTCTCCACAATCTCCATAAATTCTTAAAAGTCCCGGCAGCAATCCCTATTCGTCTGTTAATCTCATGCCGCACATCACCAGTATCTGTTACATAGCTCCCAAGGTAATTAAACTGTGGCACCTGCTGAAAACTGCAACCATTCAGATGAACTGAATCACAGCCTGCCTGACCAATTTTCATCACTTTAGTTTTCTCTCTGTTTATAACCAAATCTACTCTACTATAAGTTTCATCTACAGCTCGAATGAAAGAGTTCATCTAATCAACATCACTTGCCAAAAGGGCTAAATCATCAGCATAATCTAAATCAGAAATTTTCGTATCTCCAATCCATTTCAGGCCAAAATCTTTCCCTTGAAGTGAATTTCGCATAACGTAATCAATAACCAAACTAAAGAGAAAAGGAGACAAAATGCACCCTTGTCGTACACCAGAAGTAATGCTGAACAAATTGCTACAAGCCTTACCAACTCTCACACACAATGGACTAAATGGCTAGGTGACAAGGACCCCGAGAGCTCAGAGAAGTTTGGGGAAGCGAATCTACTGGACAGCTCTTAGAATACAGATTGGGTTGTTTTACCTCTGAGTGGCCTTTTTTGGTACACCATGGTTGGGAAGGGGAGCCATTGAACAGTTGTTAGCAGACAGATTGAAGCCTCTGTCAAGGCCATCCAGCGTTTTCTTTAACACGCATAGTTAGGCTTTTCTGTACCCTTGGCCCGGGGTTTCGTCCCGTCCGATGGATGGCGTCTTTTAATCCAGCTAATCAATGTCTCCTTTCTTATCCAGGGTGAGGGATAGCTGAAATAAATTTCAACGCAGGAACACTTGAGATTCGAACCTCGGAACTGCAGATTATAAGCCTGGAGCGTATTGACTGACCCCGAGAGTGATGGTGATTCCATTTCGAAATCTTAGGAAAATTGCCAGATCGCAAATAATGTTACCTTTTCAATAAGTACTTTTTTTTTCCTTTTTGGAAATGAAACACCGCAGTTTCAAATTAATTTCCTCATTTATTTTCTCGTTAGTTAAATATGGATATTGGAAAGGCCTTAAAGCTTTTACTTTATTCTTTTAGTCATTCATATTTGCTCATCAATGAAATTATTTTTATGCTTCTTTTCGTTAAAAAAATTTAACATGTGGTGTTTTTATTAATTATATCTACAACTCATCAGCTTTTACTGGGTATGTTTTCAGGAGATAGTGGACTCGTATCCCACACTGATAAAGACAATTTTTCCACTCTCTATTATCATATGAATAAATGCAGCATATAGTGTGTGAATAGTACATAAATACCCAGTAAAAGGGGGCGTTTTGTATAAATCTTTTTTGTGTAATATCAAGATTTAATATCAAGTCTTTAAATTAATATTTCAAATTCATATTTTTAAGGCATAATTTTACTCTTGTTATATCATCTTATGACCTTATTTAATAATTTACCTTGAACCACGGGTATGCTACCAGATATTTAACAACCGGTTCGTTCTATTAAAATAAATTTGACTAATGCAAAATATTAAATTAGAAATATTGGACTTTTCTATCAGGATTTTTTTATTCAGTTCCAGTACACCACTGACTTAATCAAAAAACAAAGTATTGTTTGTTTCTATGTGGGACATAATTTTCTGTAATATGTTTCGAAAACAGATAAATTTATATATAAAATAAAATTAGAATCCTTGAAAACTAATTGAAACACAAATAATTTATATTTAAAAATAATTAAAAATATTCTCTGTTTTTTTCCAGGACTCGATGTACGTTACAGCCACCAGATGGCACCACTAGACAAGTGTGACTATAGCAGTGGCTCAAGTCATTCTGATGGCAGCGCTGATAAGACTAGCAGTCAATCTAGTGGCTGTCGGAGACCATACAGATGAAGTAATTGGTTCCAAAGATCAATGCAATATTCTTAAATACGGAAAGAACTTTTGTTTAAGCGAGAATGCTGCTCCACTGGTACGAAATGCTTCAAGCTTTCCCCAATTATTAACAACAAAGATTAACACTCGTGTTATTTCTACAAGATATATTCCATTATCAGTCCATACCACTGTGATATTCACTTTTGTGGGTGAAAAAAAAAATAATTATTAAATATAAAAAAAAATGAGTAGAGAATAACAACTCTAAACTTTGACTTTTAATATAATGAATTACGGCGTTTCAACTGGCAAAAGGAGTTTTGAATATCTCCTTGCTCATACTTAATATAGTTGTAGATCTTTTTTCGCAAATAATCTAAAAATGTTTCTAACCAATATTTCAATGAAAATGAAGGATTCATATTTGTACAATGTTACATGTAATATATGTGAAGAAATAAAGAATTTCCTACGAATTTCCTTGATGTTTTTTGCATACATTTATCAATAAATACAAGGGTGCAATCTGGAATAAAATAAATAATCCTCTAGTTTTGAACTAGGACGCGCTTGGCTACTGATCTACGGGACCTGGGTTCGAGCGCCGGGTAAGGCATGGATGTTCGTGTTGTTTTCTATTGAGGTCCTGCCATCCTCTCAGATCTTCTACTGTGGCATATAAACTGACAGGCTCCTGTCAGACCTCTGTGGCAAGCAGCTGCTTGAAGGGGTATTTATTATTATTTATTTAGTATCTTATTGGAGGAGGACGAGCGTCAAAATTTCCAGAGTTTGTCAGGAATTTAAAATCATTAACAATCCAAAGGCAAATATAACAAGCAGTAAAATATTGATTAATATAAGTAAAATCGAAAGCATTATTTTTTTTAATTTTATGGAACATTTTTTTACATTCTTTATCTTGCTAAAACATATAGCATATTTTAAAGGGGTGTCCAATCCCATGAAACCCAAACGGGGGGAAGGGTTCCTAGAATTTTTTTTAATTGCAATTGATCAGCGTTTAGTTTTTTGCAGCGTTTAAAGAAATAATCAAAATATAATTTAAATCGCGCATTAGAACAACGGTTGAGTGGAAAAGAGGACGTGCCATGTAATTTTCAACAATGGCCAGCTAATGGTAAACAATGATTTGGTAATTAATAATAATGACCAAGTAATGGACAAAAATTATTGGATAATCAATAATGCCAGCTGGTGGTCAACAGTGGTTTGATAATTATTGATAATTGACAACAATGACTTGAAAATTAATGACAATGACCAATTAATGTGAACAATATTTGTTTAGTTTCCGCAGTGTTTATTGTTTTGCATTTGGTTTGCGTAGGTGATGAATCTAAATAGAGTCCTTTACTTTATATTACTTGTGTTTTGTCGTTGTGTTGTTTTTACCTCTGAGCAGCACTTTTTTGCCCACACGTTAGGCTAAATGGCCAACTCACAAGGACCCCGAGGTCTCAGAGAAGGTTGGGAGGAGAGGATCCACTAGACAGCTGTTAATAAATAGATGGTAGTCTATCGTCAAGGTCATCCAAGGTGTTCTTTAACGTGCATAGAGTATTGCTCTTCAGCACACGAAGTCACGGCTTAAAGTGTGCCATCTGACTAACGGTTGTTTTCCCAATCTCATCGGGAAATTACTAGTAATTTCATTGTCAATTTCACGTTGTATTTTGAATTAACTGAATAGTTTGACTGTTAGAAATCAGGTTCTATTATGGGTATGAACTTGAATTTATAAAAGAGCATAGAGGTCCATTTTACGTTATAAATTTAATATGCAAGAGCAATTAACAAAAATAAATGTTCCGATTGCAAAAAGCTGAACGAAACGATAATTAGGGTAATATCCTGGTTTCAGTAGGCTGAAATCCGGACATGCATGGAAATGTCCCGCTTTTACCGGTGGGAAAATGATCACATTACTGATGGAGCTACAATGGAATAAAATTAAAATAGAAATGAAGCGGAAATACGTAAAGGAACGTTCAGATATTTTGTCTTGGTGGAACTCTCATTGGAACATTCAGCAATTCAGAGCAATGAACGTCTATTAATTTTTGTGAATAAGACCTAATTACATAGCAGATACACATTTCTCTAAAAGTCTGTCAATATGAAGAAACCAAACAATTGCAATTAAAGCGAAGCAGTGTCCTGATAAGACACTGATAAGACCTAAATAAGAAGCAGTGTCCTGATAATAAGGGTCCTTGATTGGCATGCGACTTAGCGCACCATCTTTGGCTACGTAACCTGGAGCGTATGGTCCTTCAGCTGCCTCTGATTGAAAACTAAAGCTCTTTAAAAGACTACGTCTTAAACAATCATCGTTTATTTTTTTACCATTTTAATTATCTCTGTAACCAGAGCAAGATTATAGGGTGATGCAATGGCTGTGAGAGTTGCAGCTCAAAAGAGTAGCTTATAGGCTTGTGGTTGTTATTATTATTATTATTTTGTGCGTAGAGTATAAAAAGAATAAATTCTATATATTACGTATAGTTGTCTGTTAATTAAAAACTACCAAAATTTAAATTTAGAAGGATATAGGTGTTTTGTTTCAAAGCCCCCCCCCAAATAAATTGTTTAATCCGATCCTGTTCTATAACACACTTTTTCGAAAAGAATGCAAAAATTTTCCGTGAGTGAAATTCGAACCCACGTCTCCTGGAAAACGTGCCAGTTATGCTAACCACTACACCATCATTGGCAAACATTTTTTTTTCAGCTGATGTAACAAACTTACCGGATTTATTATTATTATTATTATTATTATTATTATTATTATTATTATTATTATTATTATTATTATTATTATTATTATTGCGCCATCTATCCAGGAAGTGGACAACTGTGTTGCCTCATAGAGATGTAATTCAATATTTGTCACTCACACTCACAGCGTTGAATTAATAATTCAGCAGTAGAGAATTTTTGTTATGTTTCATATTTAGACGAAGGAACAAATAAAAAGTAGCGTTAAGAAATTTTCAGTTTTTTTTTAACTTTATGTGAAATAGTTCATATCGCTTTTATATTCATATTGTATAAAAAAAAAAACTTTAAATGTTCATCTGAAAAAATACGTTAGAATTCAACGAAGAAAAAAACATGCAAAATCTGGTGAAACATGTATAAACGTTATTTGGCGCTCTATGGTCTTTTGGACAGGTTGCAGTTTTTTCCCCTCACATTGTACACACACAATGCTTTGTTCAAAGGACGAATTCTTTGTATGTTTTTATAGCGAGGCTGCCGAGATTAGCGAACAGAAGCCAAATAATTTATTCGTTACAATAAAAAGATATTGTTACAGATTTTTAGCTATTTTTGTTTCACAAAACTGTTCGTGAATTCAAAATAACCAAACAATTAATAAATGAACTTTTTTAATAATGGAATTAATTTACAAGAAATAAGTGAAACCTGGAGTATTCAACATTTGATATAAAACTAATCGCTGAATCACCATTGCCATCTTTAAATATCAAATGCTAAAAGAATGCAATTCACTTTTTGAGTGTTGTAACGTTTTCTACATAGCAAATCGTAATATCAACTGTTACCAAAAATAGACTTTATTTATTATATTGCATGTTTTAGAAGGACACCTCTCTTGTGTTGCGATCTTAAGCAACCACGACAATTCCCGATTCCGCCTATACGACACTACCAGTTATGAAAAGCCGTGCTTATCTAGAGCCGGGGGCAAGGAATACTCCCCATAGGCGCACCTCAACCCCAGCCTCACATGGCAGCAGTCCTATAGAAGGAAAGCTGACCACCGGAAGAAAAAAACAAACAAAAACACGGAAAAGAAACTTTAATCTATTCCCCGTTAGCCATGAACAAAGATATATAGATCCAAATTCGCTCGGCGTCCGGGGTGGAGACTCTTAGTAAGGCCCAGACTTTTAAGAGGGCTCTGGCCTACTAGGGACCAAATCCGTTCCGCCGACCCGTCGAACTGCTCACCCAGAGCACCTGATAGGTGAGGTCTCGGACACCGTCACCGTCCAACCGGCACGTATAACCGGACGGCAGCATCCTCAACCTCGGTTGGTCTTGGCTATGTCCAACCGGTCGGCGGCATCGTCAACCTCGGTTGGTCTTGGCTATGTCCAACCGGTGCCGCCACGCCGGTAGGCACAGCCTTCGACCGAGTTGCTGGACCCAAGGCCCCTCCACCACGACAAGGTGGTCCCCTAATGAAGGACAACATTTTTTTAAACGACCGAAGTCACTCGATTATTCACAAAAAAAAAACCTAATCAACTAAATACGGAAATCTCAGCCGACACCCACACACTGTAAAATCACTTAAACAACGATATTTTTCAAACCTCTTTTTTAAACTTTTAACTGTCTGTTCTAAACATTATGCATTTGTACATCATGTGCGTATCTCGCAATATAATCACGCTTCAATTGCATTGTTCTACAAGGGAAAATTTTCTTTGGTTAACTAATGTGTTCCTGAAGTATTTTGGTGTCGGAAATTGAAATCTGAGATCAGAATTGGCCTATCAGGGCTAGTTTTAGAGTTATGGGGATATAACACATAAATTTCATGCATATTACTTGGGAAATGAAAATATCAGGAAATGTTAAATCAAAAAAGTTGGCAACACTGACTTATTTGCAATACTTTATACTCACATGTTGGCAACAACGTTATTCTTTTCATAGTTTAGATCAGTGCTTCTCAACCTTTTATGCTTCACATACACCCTGGAAATGTGTATGTAACTGGCGTACCACTTGTTTAGATAGATAAAATTATAGTTAGAGTATAACAATCGGAATAAAATAATACATGTATATATATATATACACATATTAAATTTTTTATTCATAAATTACATATATCGACAAACACAAAATATAACATAAACAATTTAACAAATCTTATAAAATTATAAACATTTTACTGGATAGTCAGGGAAACAGCTCTCACGGCGTATCCCAAAAACTTTTACCGCGTACCCCACGTTGAGAACCCCTAGTTTAGATACCTACTAGTCTGCCTCTGTAAAGTTTATTTTAAAAACATATAAGTGACAAGATATTTGTGGAATTAACATCAGTTTTTTCAAACTATATTCTAGGGTACGGAAAGATATTTTATGACAATATTTGTGTAGTTAACATGACAGGTTTGTGAATACTTCTATTCCGTTATTTTTTTCTTTTGTGTTCTAGAAAATGCCCCGCCGAAAATTTGAAAATAAGGCAGACAACGTCTGTTATATATTGCTTGTTATATTGTATAAAAAAAACTTTAAATGCTCATCTGAAAAAATAATTAAATTCACCTTTGCAAGACACAAGAAAAAAAGTCACTCATAATAAAGAGAGCATAGAAACATTACTTTGGATGTAAAATAGGAGATCAGGATAAGCAGTGGGCCCCTCACATATGTTGTGCAACTTACTATGTGAAATTAATAAAGTGGTGGAAGGTACGCCATGTTATTTGCTGTACCCATGATGTGGAGGGAACCAAAAGACCATTCCACAGATTGCAGAATGCTACTTCTGTATGACTAATATCCAGGGCTTTACCAGCAGAAAGTCGAAGAGATATATTGATTATACCAACTTATCTTCTGCAATACGACCAGTACCACACCTAAAACTTGTCTAGTTCCACCAACTCCAAGTCAGGGAACAGAAGATGAAGAAAGTACTGGTGAAGAGATTGAGACACGTTAATCACCTCCTGAAAGAAGTGATCCTTCCTACGAGGCTACCATGGATTCATCATCATCATCATCATCATCCTCAAGCAGCCATGGGCTACGGAGGTCCAACCAGACCGTGCAATTTAGTTCTCCAAGCAAGTCTATCCTGAGCTACATCTACTGCATCTGGCCACTGCACACCAATTCTAACAAGGTCCTGTTTGACATTGTCTGCCCACCGCATCCTAGGTCTCCCCTTCTTTCTGAGGCCTTTAGGCACACTGTTCATAACCCTATTCGCCAATCTATAATTATTCATACGGGCAACATGGCCAAACCAACGGAGTCTCTCTCTGCACAATATGCTGCTTAAAGGAGGTTGCAAACTCCTTTTCCTAATCTCATCATTAGTTACAAAGTTGAACCACCTAATGCCCAAGATACTGCGTAAGCATCTGGAATCAAAAGCATCTAGTTTCCTGTTATCTTGTTTACAAAGTGTCCAAGTTTCACTACCATAACTAACCCTAGAAAGAACCAAACTATTATACAGTCTAATTTTAGTCTTTAGGTGTATACGCCTATTTCTCCACACTCTCCATAGATTCTTAAAAGTCCCAGCAGCAATCCCTATTCGTCTGTTAATCTCATGCCGCACATCACCATTATCTGTTACATAGCTCCCAAGATAATTAAACTGTGACACCTGCTCAAGACTGCAACCATTCAAAGTAACTGAATCACAGCCTGCATGACCAATTTTCATCACTTTAGTTTCCTCTCTGTTTATAGCCAAATCTACTCTACTACCAGTCTCATCAACGGCTCGAATGAAAGAGTTCATCTCATCAACATCATTTGCCAGAAGGGCTAAATCATCAGCATAATCTAAATCAGAAATTTTCCTATCTCCAGCCCATTTAAGGCCAAAATCTTTCCCTTGAAGTGAATTTCGCATAACATAATCAATAACCAAGCTAAAGAGAAAAGGAGACAAAATGCACCCTTGTCGAACACCAGAAGTAATGCTAAACCAATTGCTACAAGCCTTACCAACTCTCACACACGACTCAGTGTTATTATAGAGAGCTTTCATAATGTTAACTAACTTGTCTGGTATACCATATGATCTCACAATCAACCACAAATTATGACGATCAACAGAGTCGAAAGCCTTTTTGAAATCAACAAAGTTAGCAACCAAAGGTTTCTGAAACTCTAAACATTTCTCAAGAATCTGCCTAAGTGAAAATATCTGATCTACACATCCCCTACCACTTCTGAATCCACATTGCTCATCACGCAATTGCCTGTCAACCAGATTCTTAATTCTATTAAGCACAATCATGGAAAGAACTTTACCCGGAACAGAGAGTAGGCTGATACCCTTATAGTTATCACAAGAACTGCGATCACCTTTTTTGAAAATAGGGATAACAATAGCTCTGGTAAAATCCTTAGGAACCATGCCTTTATCATAAAAGATATTCAGAATTTCAGTCATCCAAGTGGTAACCGAAACATTCCCAGCTCTAAGCATTTCCGTAGTAATTTCATCTACCCCTGGGGATTTATGAAGTTTAAGTTTAGAAACAGCCAAACTAACTTCAGATTGTGTTATAGGGCCAACATTAAAGCCACCAATGCATCTATCATCATTGCAAACAATGGGAGTAGAACTAACTACATTGTTTAGAACATCACTGAAATGCTCAGCCCACCTAGCCATGACAGAATCCTCCCCTTCTATAACCTTACCTTGTTTATCCTTCAATCCTTGTATGCCTGTCCGTTTTCTACCACACAAAACATTAACTATCTGGTACAACTCTCTGCTGTTGTGCTGTCTAACTGCTTCCTCGGCTTTGTCAGCCAAACCATCAAGCCAAAAATTTTTATCAGCAGCTAACTGATCCTTTACAAGTTTATTAAGGTCTCTGTAATGCTTTCTATTAGGACTAGTAGGGTATTGATTAAGGGCATTCCTGCAGTTCTTTCTTTCCGAAATAAGCTCAAGTGCCTTATCACTCAGATAATTTTGCCTCTTCTGCTCCTTTTTTCCTAAAAGAGTACTGTTAGTGTCCAAAAAAGCCTGTTTAAAATGATCCCATTCTTCCTCAACTTCAGTAGTAAGCAAACCATGACTGTCATAATGACTAAGTAACCTATCATGGTAAGCTTTGGCTATAACTGGATCTTTCAGAGCTTCAGTATTAAAAGTAAATTTTTTAACCCTAGCACAACACTTTTTAAGTTTAAGTTGCAACACACTTTTAACAAGGTAATGGTCAGATCCAATTTCAGCTCCCCTATATGCCCTGGTATTCCTAACAGAACTAGCCCATTTGCTGTTAATTAATATGTAATCAATCATATTCTTACGCAGCCCATCAGGTGAAACCCATGTGTACTTATGTATGTCGCGGTGTTTGTAATAAGTGTTAGTTATTCTGAATCCATTGAGTTTACTTACCTGTAGGAGACGTTGCCCATTGCCATTGCAGCTACCAATACCAAAAGGGCCTATTACTCCTCCCCAAAGGGCAGAGTCAGTACCAACTTTGGCATTGAAGTCACCAAGAACAAGGGTAATATCTCCTTTCTTGACAGAATTCAAAATATCCTGAAGTTGTTCATAAAACCTATCCTTCTGATCCTCATCGGCATCCTCAGTGGGGGCATAACAGCAGATAACATTCAAGTCTTTAACGCTTGTCTGAAATTTTGCTGTAAGAAACCTTTCATTAATGCACTCATATCCTAGAAGAGCATCACTAGCGTGTCTGCTGAGAAGCAGACCCACGCCTTGGTGATGCTTTTTGTCGTCCCTCCCTGAAAAGAGAAATTTAAGATTATTTTTAAGAATCTGACCTTTATCTGTCCATCTGGTCTCTTGCAAGCCGAGAATATCTAAATTATAACGGTGGAATTCTTGTGTGAGGACATCAAGAGAAAAAGCTCTGTGCAGAGTCCTCACATTCCAACTACCTATGGAGAGAAAATGGTTAGTGGGATGTTTAAAGAAACTATGTTTATTGAGAGAGGGAATGCCGACAATATCAAACAGGCCCCTAATCGCAGACATGGGGCAAAGACCCGTTCCCCCACTACTAAAGGCTGAAGCCATCTACACTGGAAGACTTCCTCCAATGTAGAATTTGACGATGCCAATAGAAGCAAAGAGTTCAGGTGCCTGCGATGACTTCTGCTCAGGATTATCCACCAGCTGATAAACATATCCTGTGGATCTATTCACTTGGGGCTGTCAACCCACAAACAAAAAGAAAACACAGCGGAAGATTTTCCCTCCACAGAAGCCCACCAGTGCAGCAAAATCAGGATCCATAATCTAGCTCAGAGCCATATATCTGTCCAGTCCAGTAGGTTTATATGGTCAGCACCAGGACCCTATGTGGTTGACCACTCCTCAGCAGGGTAGAAAAAAAAAGAAAAGTAGCCATAGTTGTCCAGATCAGTAGGCCACACTAATCTGGCAGCCCTCCCCTTCCGTTCACTTCCACAAGAGAGTATCTCTTTTGAAAGTTACTAACGGTCCGCACCACGAGAAGGCGGGGTTGGACATTAGGTGCTAGGCCTGGCCGGTTCTATGCATCATCACAGGGGATTGGTGCATAGCTCTCCTTCCAGTGACTACCTAGCTACCATTTACAGACCCCATGGATTCAACCCCACATTTTTTAATGCAGGCAGATATCAACGATTTCTTTCGTGATCTAGGGCTAAGTAAACAAAATGCTGAACTGCTGGGCTCTAGGTTGTAAGAATGGAATCTTCCCCAACCTTGTACAAGTATAACTTTATATAGAAATAGAGAATGGAATTTTGTTGCATTCTTCTCACATAATGCCCGATTGACTTTCTGTAATGATATTTCCAGTTTGATGACAGCTTTAGGCTTTATTCATGACCCATAAAATTAGAGGCTCTTTACATGTACATCCAAAACTAGCTTGAAGGCAGTTTTACTATATAATAATAATTTAATGCCTTCTGCTCCAGTTACCTGTGCTAGTACGGCAAAAGAATCATTTCTAGATATGATGCTCAAATCCATTAAATATATGGATTTCAATTCGAAAATATGTGGGGATTTAAAAATCATTGTCATGATATTGGGAATGCAACAAGGGAAAACAGAATTTCCTTGTTTCCTTTGTGAATGGGACAGTCGTGACAGAGCATCACATTACTTGAAGAAAACTTAGCCAATAGGTAATTGGAAAGTGGGAGCAAAATATTTACAAAAGCAAAGACTTATAGCTTATGAGGACGTGATCCTTCCTCCCCTTCATATAAAACTGGGACTTAGGAAGCAATTTGTCAAGGCAGTGGATAAATATGATAGATGATTTGCCAATCTAACAACAAAATTACCCTGTCTTTCAGAAGAAATGATAAAAGAGGGCGTGTTTGTTGACCCTCAAATAAGACAGTTGAAGAAAGATGTGAAATTTGACGAATCTCTAACAGAGAAAGAGAAACTTGCTTGGGCATATTTTAAGAAAGTTACAGACATTTTTTTTGGAGGAAAGAGGTCTAAAGATCATAAAGAAATAGCAAACTTTATGCTACATGCATATCGGGTTTCAGGATGTAACATGTCTTTGAAAGTGCACTTCCTGCATTCACATCTGGACGACTTTCCTGAAAGCTGCAGTGAAGTCTCCGATGAACACGGTGAGAGGTTTCACAAAGATATTTCGACAATTGAAAAGCGATAGGAAGGGAAGTGGATGCTTACAATGTTAACTGATTTTTTTGGAATCTCAAAAGAGACAGCACAGATAAACATAAAAGAAAAAAAAAAACATGATTTATGTTTGGTGTTTTTGTTATTTAATTATTCTGTATTCAATTTATTTATGGATAATATTCTGTAAATATTTCTGTGTGAATCTATAATCATTTTAATACTAAGGAAGCTAAGAATAATCTCTTTTCCCTATTATTATTCATTGTGAATATCAGAATAAAATGAAAAATTAAAAATCGTCTAACTCGAAAATTATCTCCGATAAAAAAACAAAACTTCTAAGCACGGATCTGAAGTCTGCACTAAAATACGTTTAAGAATCACGCAACTCTTACTCAGAAAAAAGAATTTATTTTTTGTAGAACAGTGTTATTTTCGCGATTAAAAATTCTGCCTTCATGAACGCCTTTTAACAGAAAATAGAATTTGATTTATGAACAACTTTTTATTTTTCAGGTTGTTATACTATTGGAAAGATATTTGACATATATTTTACATCTGAATATGTGCTGCCATCTATGGAGCACAAATGAAGTTAAAGAAATAATAATTGTCCCAGGCTCTTTTATGGGAATTTTATTTTATTTTAAGACCAATGAGCAAATTTGAAATATATCTACCTATATAATTCGAACCCCTTGTTAACACGTGATTCAAAATAAAAATAAATAAATAAGCATTAAAAAATGTCGAAAAAATTATACGTGTATTAATACAACCATTACACAAGAACACTAACTAAAGAGGATATAATGAGGCATCGATTAAGCCAGAGGTGGCCAAACAGTCGATCGCATTCAACTGTTTGATGGATTGCGTAGCTGCCATAGCTGGTTATCAGCTTTCACTAAAGTGAACACACTGGTCACTACCCTTACAGTATCACAAGTCTTAGCGTTTGTGAGCGAATTTAAAATTTTTTTTTTAATAAAGTGTATAATCGGGAAATTCTCATTAAAAAACTACAGTTTCTAAAATCACAGCTCGGAAAATGTTTTTGAAAGCCTTCCTTAATTTAGAAAACGCCGTGCAAAACAATGATGAAAGCAGATGGACAACTGATACATTTTGCACCGAAATACAAAATTTTTGGCTGGAACAAGAGTGCTATTTGCTAAAGTTGAAATTGAAGAAATCTCCCATAACTACTCTTTCTGTATTCAAAATAAAGGCATCAGACTTGGAGGAAGAAGTACCGAAACTCAAATGTGATATTTCTTTAAAAGAAAAAGCTTCCGAAAAAAAAAAATTTGAAATCTAATACATGAAGAATAGTACCCATACTTGAGATCATTGGCTCTCAGATTGACAGTACTTTTTGGATCAACATATCTATACGAAACAGACTTCTCCCAAATGAAGATAATTAAATCAAGGTACCGAAGTCGCCTTACCCACTAACATTTTAATTACTACTTCATTTGTGCCTTATAAATTATAAGCCCTCATTTAGTAAGCTAGCAGAAAATATGTAATATCATGCATTTACTTTACACTTATAGTAAAGTTAGTGAAAACAATCACCTTTTATAAAATATTTATAATAAATGGTTTTAGGTGGAAAAGTTTGTATTTTAATTAATGTAACAATGTCATGTTAATATGCTTGATGCTAAATTGTTAATTTAAGCTTAGTTGATCAAGCAGTGTTAAATAATTATTATGACTTATTCACTATGGGCGATAGAGAAAGATTTTTTGTCTTTAAAAGTCGATCGCAGAGTCCAAAAGTTTGGTTCTCCCTGGATTAAGCCTATGGCTTCCA
Source organism: Ryuthela nishihirai (assembly GCA_038380435.1). Taxonomy (NCBI): domain Eukaryota; kingdom Metazoa; phylum Arthropoda; class Arachnida; order Araneae; family Heptathelidae; genus Ryuthela; species Ryuthela nishihirai. The sequence continues at coordinate 34,491,687 of JAWZYU010000017.1, read as the reverse complement.
AGGAAGTAGGGGGTGACTCAATCGGTAGCGCCCCAGGCTCGTAATCTGTAGTTCCCAGGTTCGAGTCCCAGCTGGGTCAGCGTTGAGATTTATCTCCGCAAAATACCCCGCCCTGCCCACGGTCAGTAGGGGACACCGATGGGCTTGGAAAGGCCGCCGTCCGTCGGATGGGACGTTAAGCCGTGGCCCCGTGTGTGGGAGAGCCATACCCTGTGCACGTTAAAGAACACGCTGGATGGCCTTGACGGGAGGCTACCATCTGTCTCCCAACAGCTTTTCCATTGGGTCCCCACCCCCAACCTTCTCTGAGCCTTCGGGGTCCATGTGACCTGGCCATTTAGCCCATGGTGTGCAAAAAAGTGCCACTCAGAGGTAAAACAACCCAACGTTAAAAAAAAGCTGGATGGCCTTGACGGGAGGCTACCATCTGTCTTCCAACAGCTTTTCCATTGGGTCCTCTCTCCCAACCTTCTCTGAGCCTTCGGGGTCCATGTGACCTGGCCATTTAGCCCATGGTGTGCAAAAAAGTGCCACTCAGAGGTAAAACAACCCAACGTTAAAGAACAAGCTGGATGGCCTTGACGGGAGGCTACCATCTGTCTCCCAACAACTTTTCCATTGGGTCCCCTCCCCCAACCTTCTCTGAGCCTTCGGGGTCCATGTGACCTGGCCATTTAGCCCATGGTGTGCAAAAAAGTGCCACTCAGAGGTAAAACAACCCAACGTTAAAGAACACGCTGGATGGCCTTGACGGGAGGCTACCATCTGTCTCCCAACAGCTTTTCCATTGGGTCCCCTCCCCCAACCTTCTCTGAGCCTTCGGGGTCCATGTGACCTGGCCATTTAGCCCATGGTGTGCAAAAAAGTGCCACTCAGAGGTAAAACAACCCAACGTTAAAGAACACGCTGGATGGCCTTGACGGGAGGCTACCATCTGTCTCCCAACAGCTTTTCCATTGGGTCCCCTCCCCCAACCTTCTCTGAGCCTTCGGGGTCCATGTGACCTGGCCATTTAGCCCATGGTGTGCAAAAAAGTGCCACTCAGAGGTAAAACAACCCAACGTTAAAGAACACGCTGGATGGCCTTGACGGGAGGCTACCATCTGTCTCCCAACAGCTTTTCCATTGGGTCCCCTCCCCCAACCTTCTCTGAGCCTTCGGGGTCCATGTGACCTGGCCATTTAGCCCATGGTGTGCAAAAAAAGTGCCACTCAGAGGTAAAACAACCCAAGGAAGTAGAGCGCAAAGAAGTTATGTTTTTCAGCCTGACTTTGGATTTCTAGTCATATTTATCAGGGACACAAGAAATGCTAGTGACAATATGCAAACAATCACGCTAGGGAATCTTCATAATATGGAAGAGGGAAAAATAAGTGAGCATTTTAAATTAGTATTTTTATTACACTGAAAGTATTTGGTGATTTTTGCGTTTTTTTTTTTTGTTTTTCACCGTGAAGTGCTAAGAACTTATCTGAAAACCGTGACAATTTTAACATTTTTTTTAATGAAAAGAAATTGTTCTTTCAGTTTTGAAAATAAATCTTTTGGAATTGCATTTAATATCCTATTTCAAGTTAAAAAAAAGTATTTTAAGTAAGTAATAATATCTTTTATTTGTATTTTATATTTGAGTCTTATTCAATTCAGCTAGGTTTTACTTTAACTTCATTATTTCTTTAAAGTTAAATATTCAAAATGACATTTATTGATGCATTTAGTGTGTAAGTGTTAAATGCAAACAGCACTTATATAGCAAAACCGATTCCTTTCGGACAAAGAATTTTTCTTTTTTATCCAAAAGGAAGGAGATTGGGTTGTTTTACCTCTGAGCAGTACTTTTTTGCAAGCAATGAGCTAAATGACCAGGCCACAAGGACCCTGAAGGCTCAGAGAAGTTTGGGGGAGGGGACTCACTGGAACAGTTGTTGGGAGACAGATGATAGCCTCCCGTCAAGGCAATCCAGCGTGTTCTTTAACGTGCACAGGTTATGGCTCCCCCGCACGGGGCTATGGCTTAACGTCCCATCCGACGGACGGCGGTTTTTCCCAGCCCATCGGTGTTCCCTACTGACCGTGGGCAGGGCGGGGAATTTTGTGGAGATAAATCTCAATGCTGACCCAGGTGGAACTCGAACCTGGGAACTACAGATTACGAGCCTGGCGCGCTACCGACTGAGCCACCCCTGCCCCAAAAGGTAGGAGGGATTTCCTTACACAGATGTTTTGACCTAGAAGCTATATTAAGCTTGTCCTGATTTATTCATACAGCATACAAATACATGGACATGCCAGTTGGTTTAGAGTCAGATACAATAAGCACTAGACCAGGTATGGAGAGGTTTGGTAAAGTAAACTTTAAAAAAGTCAGACTTGAAAAAAATATATATATACAGGGTGTTTCAAAATTTTCTGTACAAATTTCAATGGGAGATTGGGAACACCAAGACAAACCTTTTTTTTCTATGAATGTATGTCCGCTGACTTAACTCTTCGATACTAGAGGACACTGTTTGGCGGCGTGCAATTGGCTAGAGGGGCGAAGTGGGAACGGAGAACGGACGTGTTTATCGTCGGCATTCGTAAATTAGACATATTACATGTAACATGGAGTGTTTCACGACTGCTGAGATGGCTGACATGCATCTGGCGTATAGTGCTGCCAATGGAAACGGAAGAGCTGCTGTGAGGTTGTACCGACAGCGCTTCCCAAACAGCGCCCTCTACCACCGAATTGATACGTCATCGGACACACATTCATAGACGAAAAAGGTTTGTCTTGGTGTTCCCTATCTCCCACTGAAATTTGTACAGAGGGTTTTGAAACACCCTGTATAATGTTTCTTCAATACAAGCAACGTTAATCACACAAAGGAATATAACAACCTAAACGACAAAATTTTTCAAAATGTGCCTTTGTATTCGGTAGTTGTATTGTTAGAAATGGTTAAAAACTAAACGTGGATATATGAGACACGACTTATTACGATGAAAGAACAAAATATTGTCGTCAACTAAACAAAAAAAGAAGTCATTCAAAGGATTCTTTTCGTAATTTTATTAACAAATACCAATGGAGTCTCTGTTTACAAATTTCGGCAAAAACAAACGTTACATTTGTTTTTGCTAGCTCAGATAGGTCTGGATATAGGGGGGAAAAAAAGGTTGGAGAGTTGCCTTTGACTGAATTACACTGGAAAAACTTTCGGTAATGCATAAATTCTTTCTTTTCCAATTATCCTCAAAAAGCATTCTTTTGCGAAAATTTTCGAAAAAGAATCAAAATGCGTTCCTGTTCTTTCCAGTTCAACATCTCAATATTCTCCTATAGTAATTTCCTATATATATATATATTTCCCTCTCCATTGCCAGACTCGTAATCTGCAATTCCCAGGTTCGAGTCCCAGTTGGGTCAGCGTTGAGACTTATCTCCGCAAAACTCCCGCCCTATTCATGGTCAGTAGGGGACACCGATGGTCTTGAAAAGGCCGCCGTCGGATGGGACGTTAAGCCGTGATCCCGTGTGCGGAAGAGCCATACCTCGTGCACGTTAAAGAACACGCTGGATGGCCTTGATGGGAGGCTACCTTCTGTCTCCCAACAGCTGTTCCAGTGGGTCTTCTCCCCCAACCTTCTCTAACCCCTTGGGGTCCTTGTGACCTGGCTATTTAGCCCATGATGTGCAAAACAGTGCCGCTCAGAGGTAAAACAACCCAAACCAACCCTCTCCGTTCTAGCGATATTTTGAAAGAACTATTCGTGGAAAATATGAGTAATATAGAAGTTTACTAAGTTTTTCGACATTTTTCTGATTATAGTGGCCGAGTGGTTAGCACGCTTGGCTACTGATCTACGGGACCTGGGTTCGAGCCCCGGATAAGGCATGGATGTATGTGTCGTTTTTCTGCTGAGGTCCTGCCATCCTCTCAGACCTTCTACTATGGTATATAAACTGGCAGGCTCCTGTCAGACCTCTGTGGCAAGCAGCTGCTTGAGGGGGTATTTATTATTTTTTTTTTTATAAATTCGTATTCATCGTTTTAAACTGAATTAGATATCGCAAATCACTTTAACTGTTTCCTTTTTGTTGGTCATAATAATTAATTTATAACATTAATTTATTACATATATTAATTTATTACACGATGAATTGTGAAAATAATTATAAATGGGTGAGAGAAGAAGAGCTTGGATCGAACCATAGACTTTTCTTTCATTACATTTGTGCAGCAACTGTTTACAAAATAATATGTTGCCGCTTTGACTTTAATAAGTGACAGAGAGACTAGGATTCAGACTCAGCAATATTCGAAAGGGCTTGGAAAGGCCTCCGTCCATCGGATGAGATATTAAACCATGACACTCTTGTATCGATGAGACAAGCCCAGTATCTCAGGCACGTAGTTAAAAAATTTTCTGGGGAGAGATAGTAAAACTTTCAAGTTGGGGAAAGAAATTAAAGAAAATGATGATGAAAAAAAAAATCAATATAAATGCAAAATATATTGTTTGTTCTTAGTTAAAGCTCATCATTGCATGTTGTATAATAAAAAATGACTTTAATATACCAAAAACAGATTTGATAAACCTTAGTCTTCTTCATTTTTACGGTGTTAAAATTCTATGAAGGGAGCTAAGTCTCCTGAGTTCTACTCTCCTCTATACATATATGACTGAAATGCATGTTAAATGGTCTTGGCAGAAATTTCAATCAGTCTCTTGGCAGTTGCGCAATGGATTTCCATCTCTAATCCTCTCTGACTCCCAGCTGGGTCAGCGTTGAAATTTATCTCCGCAAAATTCCCCGCCCTGCCCACGGTCAGTAGGGGACACCGATGGGCTTGGAAAGGCCGCCGTCCGTCGGATGGGATGTTAAGCCGTGGCCGCGTGTGCGGATTTGGGTTGGGTTGGGTTGTTTTACCTCTGAGCGGCACTTTTTTGCACACCATGGGCTAAATGGCCAGGTCACATGGACCCCGAAGGCTCAGAGAAGGTTGGGGGAGGGGACCCACTGGAACAGCTGTTGGGAGACAGATGTTGGGAGGCCTCCCGTCAAGGCCATCCAGCGTGTTCTTTAACGTGCACAGGGTATGGCTCTCCCGTACACGGGGCCACGGCTTAACGTCCCATCCGACGGACGGCGGCCTTTCCAAGCCCAGCGGTGTCCCCTACTGACCGTGGGCAGGGCGGGGAAATTTTGCGGAGAAAAATCTCAACGCTGACCCAGCTGGGACTCGAACCTGGGAACTACAGATTACGAGCCTGGCGCGCTACCGACTGAGCCACCCCCGCCCCCCCGTGTGCGGAAGAGCCATACCCTGTGCACGTTAAAGAACACGTTGGATGGCCTTGACGGGAGGCTACCATCTGTCTCCCAACAGCTGTTCTAGTGGGTCCCCTCCCCCAACCTTCTCTGAGCCTTCGGAGTCCATGTGACCTGGCCATTTAGCCCATGGTGTGCAAAAAAGTGCGGCTCAGAGGTAAAACAACCCAACCTCTCTGACTCCATTGTCATTGAACCATTTTCTCAGAGAATTCATTTAGCCCATTATCTGCATAAAAGTGTCGTTCAAAAGAAAAAAAATACAGTCTAAGCCATCTACATAGTTTGTTTCAAATTTAAATGGCTATTTATATTATTAGATGTTTTATGGTATAAGCTGGAATAAAAATTGCCTTGATAGTAATCTCCCACTCCTTTTTTCAATGAGACACCCCATACCGTAAACTTTCTTCTGAAACCTGTAGGTACGTTGTTCATAACCCTATTCGCTAATCTATAGTTATGCATACGGTCAGGCACATGCCTAGAATTTAGCTTCGGGGTCTTGCGGGGAGGGGAGGATATAAGAAGAAGATATGAGTAGGGTTTCCCCAATTGCTAAAATATTCCACTGAACAGGAAAGGTTAAATTGACATTCTATATAGAATGAGATTTTAGAGTTATTTTTCTTTAATCTATTTTTTCTGTCAGACATAAAATATGGGGCTAAAATAATATTATATAAAGGCAACTGCTTTGCATTTCAAAACAGGATGAAAAATTTGAGATTTAGTATAAGACGACAAGTTTTTCGGGGGTGGTTTATCGTCAAACCAACGAGGTCTCTCTCTGTAAAGCATGCTGCCGACTCCTTTGCCCAACCTCATCATTACCTAACGTCAAACCACTTAATGCCCAAGATATTGGTTAAGAATATAGAATCAAAGGTATCAAGCCTCCTGTTATCTTGCTTACAAAGGTACAAGTTTTACTACAACAACTAATTTTAGACAGGATTAAACTATTGTATAACTTAATTTTAGTATTTAGGAGTATAGGCCTATTTTTTCAAAATCTCCATGGATTTTTAAAAGTTTCAGCTACAATCCCTATTCTTTTGTTTATCTCATGACGATCACTGCCAGTAGCTGTTAAACAGCTACAGAGATAATTTAACTGAGACACTTTGCTCAAGAGTGCAACCCTTCAAAATACCTGATCAGTTTCTATCACTCGAGTTTTTCTCTTTGTTTAGCACCAAACCTTCTCTAATATCAGCCTCATCAATAGCCCTATTGAAATAATTCATCTCATCTACATCATTAGCAAACATGACTAAATTAGAGCATAATATAAATCAGAAATTTTGAAATCTCTAGTCTATTTAAAATCCCAATTTAAACTTCCAATGTGGAATATCTGCAACGGCTCTCCGTTGCAGATATTCCACATAACATTATCAATAATCAAACTAAAGAGGAAACTAGACAAAATGCACCCTTTTCGAACTCCAGCAGCAATGCTAAAACCAATTGCTTCAAGTTTTGCCAACGCTCACAAATGACTCAGTGTTATTATAGAGTCTCCATAATGGTAACTTGTATGCCATACGATCTCACAATCAACCATAAATTATGACGATAAACAGAATCAAAAGCCTTTTCAAAATCTATGAAGCTAGTAACCACAAGTTTCTGAAACTCGGTGCTATCGGATGCAAACAATTATCGCCTGTCATTAGCGAAGTGTTCACTTATACTATTTTATAGCAAAATTTCTCCCCCATCCTTCAACTATGATGAGTAAAAATCAATACAGGAAGAGAAGACAGAAGAGAAAGCATGTCACGTTTAATTTATCTAAAAGATTGGAAATTATGAAAAGGCTGGAAAGAGAAAAGGCAAGATTATTCAAGAATACGATATCGGATCGTTAATACACATCTTATAAGGGCACAGATAAAACAGTTACTCAATTGAGTGTTTTTAATATGTTCATGTATTATTATATTTGATGTTTTTAATAGAGCTTCTTTTTTGAGCATTCAGGGGCAGGGGTGGCTCAATCGGTAGCGTGTCAGACTCGTAATCTACAGTTCCCAGTTTCATTGTTCCCACCTGTCCAGCATCAAGATTTAACTCTACAAAACCTCCCGCCCTGCCAACGGTCACTAGTGGACACCGATGGGCTTGGAAAGCCCACGATCCGTCGAAGGGGACGTTAAGCCGTGGATCCGTGTGCGGGAGAGACATACCCTGTGCACGTTAAAAAAATCATGCTGGATGGCCTTGACGTGAGTTACCCTCTGTCTCCTAACAGCTTTCCAGTGGGTAGACAGATGGTAGCCTCCCGTCAAGGCCATCAAGCGTGTTCTTTAACATGCACAGGGTATGGCTCTCCCGCACACGGAGCAACGGCTTAACGTCCTATCCGACGGTCAGCGGCATTTTCAATCCCATTGGTGTCCTCTACTGACCGTGGGCACGGCGGGGAGTTTTGCGGAGATAAGTCTCAACGCTGACCCAGCTGGGACTCGAACCTGGGAACTACAGATTACGAGCCTGGCGTGCTACCGACTGAGCCAATTCCGCCCCTGCCCTTTGTGTGCGAAAAACGTGCAGCTCAGAGGTAAAGCAATCCAACCCAAATCTCTGCAATCAATTAGGTGAAGTCCAATAAGTGAAAACAAGTATTGAGTATAAGATGCTTTTAAAAGTGATATTACAGTACATGACAATATTTACTGTGACTTTGTTTATCGCCATTGTTTACATTTAACACACTGAATTTTTATTTACATTAATAACTACTAACACTATCTTTTAGATATTATTAAATATTTAAAAATGTAAACAAGTTCGTTATTGCTTAATATTCGTTGAAATGCGCTTCTGTAAAACTGCCCAACCGCTAACTATACCTCGCTATAATCCCCTATCTCGCAATCCTCAATGATAAAAGCAAGAATTTGAAAAATTTAGACAAAATATCTGAATAACGTTTATGGAGATGACATCTTCGAAATCGACAGTTCTTATGAAACGTTCCAAGATCGCCTGGTAATTAAACTTATCTTGTTTTGGTGAATGAATAAATTAGCATTATTCAAATTAAATACGAAACTAATGGGGGGAAGTGAAGACTGATAAGTAGATATGACTGTTCTATCAGAGAAATCACTTTAAAAAATGTCTGTAATCGCATCAACTTGAATTAAAAATTAACACCAGGAACACTAAGTTATTTATTTCCTAAGAGTTTGAAAGCGAAGTAACCATTCCTCTGAAGAAGTATGGAATAGCCCAAGGAATAATAAGTCTATTTAAATAAAATATTAGTCGAAAAACTAATTTAAATTTATCGCAGTAGGTCGTCTTTTGGGAAGCTTTTTCAAGGTAGACAAGGAAAGAATTCATATTTATTCACCACCGAATGGGTCTAAGGGTAGAACATAATAATAAAGCAATTTAATTCTGATATTGCTAAATCGTTAAAAGATCAGAATGTTCATATAAAACACAGTAAAGGGAAGATAAATAACTTTGAAAGCTGTATAATAGGATCACTTAATTGAAGAATAGGAATAATGAAGTGATTTTGACAAAAAATCTGAAGTCTAAGGTCGAATTCTATGAATTGAAAACGATAAACGGTATATCCTTGACCAAATACCTCTTTTTGGCTGCATCAGTTGCTTTGGTTCAGTTTTGTCTTTCCACTGTTTGGCAATGCGTTGCGAAGACTGTCTTTAAGGCATATACGATGAAGACACATAAGATGAAGGCACTTGGTGCTGAGAGGCGTTTTCTTCCACATTTGCTTACTCTTATACTGTCTGGTTATCCCGGTTCTACCAGTTTCTTTAACTGTCGCCCAACTGTTTAAAATAGTTTCCTTTTAATATTCTATTGATTTGTGTATATCGGCGTCTGCGTTTGAGGTGTTTATTGTTTTTTCATATTCCTTAGAATCACAATTTTATTAGCCTTCCTAAGTAATATCAATATTTTCTAACGTGTTCACTTGTTTTCAAAGACCTGAAACACACACACTTCACCAAATTGTAGGACCAATCTGAAACAATGGATTCCAACACAAATGACCTTAGACTGCTACATATGCAGGGGAATAAATTGAGGAACACTTCTTAATCCCTTAAGAAATATTTCTAATACTTTTGTACCAAGTATTATATTTTGCCTATTTGAAGTATTATTATTTTGTCCATTTCAAGTATTATCATTTTGTCCATTTGAAGTATTATCATTTTGTTTATTTGAAGTATTATTATTTTGTCCATTTGAAATATTATTTTGCCCATTTGAAGAATTATTTTGTCCATTTGAAGTGTTATTATTTTGTCCAAAAATTATTTTTTTCTCTGTCAGCAACCATATTTTCTTTAGCCAATATCATCCTAAGAATGTAAATTTCTTGGTGCATTCACCTTTGTTAAGAAAAATGCAATGCGTTTTTTTTTTGTTTTCGAGCAAAAAGGAAAAATAATGATTAAATCAGGAGATTTGTTATTAATTTCTCCGACATTTATATTTACACCTCCTGTAAAATTCTGATTCTATATCAGAACTGATGGACACTTCTTTTGGTGCTTTTGCCGTCACTTACTTCTCGAGAAAAAACAAACAAAGGGAGAGAGATCGGTTGGATTTAATTAGCCCCAGATCCGGATCTAGGGATGAGGAGCAAGGAAGCCATTTTCATCCTTTACGAATACTACTAAGGGTAATAGAGGCAAAAATTATTCAACTTACTTATAGCTCATTCATTTTTTCAAGAAGTGATTTAAAGACCTCTGAAACGGATGGAAAAATGCTATATTACAATGGAAATCCAGTCTCTTCCTCACACTCCCCCCCCTTTACTTTCTTCCGTCTCGATTGAATTTCGTGGCCCCCTCCTTAATTTGGTTAGTCTTTTCATTGTTCACGTGAACTCATGATTCGTCGTATGGGAAGAGATTGAGCAACCCAAACTTAGCGGAGAGCCAATAGAAGGAAAACTACGTTTTTAGAAAGCCATAGGGAAAAATCACACGGAAACATGTATTTCTAATAAGTAATGAATTTGGAAAAAAAGTATAATTTTAAGAAATCAAAAAAATATCTTTGTTAAGAAACCCAAAAGACACATTTTATTGAGTCATATAAATTCATAAAATCGTTCAGTTATGCATCGAAAAGTGTTTGGTAAAACAGATGTGGAAGAGATGAACCAGATTCAGTATATGAATAATTTGTTTTGTGGGCAGCATTTTTTTTTTACCAATGAGAGGGGCTTGACCAGGTTCAGTATAAAAGTTTTACCATGATCCATACATCATAAGAGCTTATTGTATGACTTCAAAGATAAGTTATTGTGTGGCCCTAACAGCTATTTAATAGTTCCCTGCTCGTTCAGTTCCTGAGAGCTGGTAAGTTAGCTCGTTGTACTTGAAGAAAAGGAGAGTTCGGTATGTAAAGATTGGGGCCTCAGTGTCAGATTAAGGATTAGCATGTATCTCTCTCTCTTTCCAGCCATCCTGACGAATTGGGCGGGGGTGGCTCAGTCGGTAGCGCGAAAGGCTCGTAATCTGCAGTTCCCAGGTTCGAGTACTAGCTGTGTCAGCGTTGAGATTTATGTCCGCAAAACTCCACGCCCTGCCCACGTTCAGTAGGGGACACCGATGGGCTTGGAAAGACCGCCGTCCGTCTGATGGGACGTTAAGCCGTGCCCAGTGTATGGGAGAGACACAAACATTGGATGACCTTGACGGGAGGCTACCATCTGTATCCAGTGGGTCTCCTCCCCTAACCTTCTCTGAGCCTTCGGGGTCCTTGGGACTTTCCATTTAGCCCATTGTGTGCAGAAAAGTGCCGCTCAGAGGTAAAACAACCCAATCTGATGAATTTTAATTACCGATACGGAGACAAGAAAGGAATAGGCATATATATATATTTTTTTTCACACGCTCTTCTTAACATTTTTAAACATAAAATAAATTGCCTCTCAAGCAGCAGCTGGTCACAGACGTTTGACAGGCTATTATCAATTTAATACACACTGACAATATCTGTAGAAAGGCGAGACATCAGCAGAAAGCCAACGCAGAAAAGAAATATTCTTAGTTTATCCGGGCTTGCATTCAGGTTCCTTTCATCAGTAAGTAACCAAGCACGCTAACCACTTTCATACAGGCTATGAAAGTAGATGGGGTGGGAAATATGTACTGCATTATTTGGCGAAAATAATCAGCGAAAAAAAAAACTAAGGGGAATGCTGTTCTAGTACCTACCGATTCAATCAAATTTCTTGGCTGCCATATAATATTTTTTCTAGATATGACACTGCAATCCATGATATAATCATCATCATCCTCAAGCAGCCATGGGCTACGGAGGTCCAAACAGATCGTACAATTTAGTTCTCCAAACACATCTGTCCTGAGCTACAGCTGCTGTATCTGGCCACTGTAGACCAATTCTAACAAGATCCTATTTGACATTATCTGCCAACCGCATCATAGGTCTCCCTCCATTTCTGAGACCTTTAGGCACCCTGTTAATAACCCTGTTCGCTAATCTATAAAAACCAAACAATATGCTGCTCAAAGGAGTTTGCCGACTCCTTTGCCTAACCTCATCATTATTTGCAAACTTGAACCACCTAATGCCCAATATATTGCGTAAGCATCTAGAAACAAAGCCATGACGTTTCGTGTTATCTTGTTTACAAAAGGTCCAGGTTTCACTACCATAACTAGCTCTATAAAGAGCCACACTATTATATAGCCTAATTTTAGGTTTTTGCTATATATACCACTATTTCTCTACAAAATCCTGGTTTCTTAAATATCCCAGCAACAATCTCCATTCTTCCGTTTATCTCCTATCGCACATCACCAATGTCTATTACATAGCTCTCAAGTTATTATACTAAAAACTTGCTCAAGGGTGCAGCCATTCAGATTAATTGAACCTCAACCTGCCTGACGAATTATCATCTTTTAGTTTCTCTATATTATTATTTATTATCACCAAACCTACTCTACTACCAGTCTCATCAACAGCTCTAATGAAACATTTCATCTCATTAACATCATTTGCCAAAAGGGCGAAATCATCAACATAATCTGAATAAGAAATTTTCAGATCTCTAGACCATATAATACCAAAATCTTCCCCTTGCAGTGAGTCTCGCAAAACATAATCAATTACCAAGAAGAAAAGGAGACAAAATTTACGCTTGTCGAACACCAGAAGCAATGCTAAACCAATTATACGCCTTACCAGCTATCACACATGACTCAGTGTTATTATAGAGGGTATCCGGAAACTTATTCGTCGGATATTTGTTATGAACAGAATCAAAGATATTTTAAGAAAAATATCCAGTGTGAAAGGTTTTAGTGTGTTTTTCAATGGAGGGCTGGGTGGCAGTGGAGTAGTTTTTACCTTTCTATATACTCGATCTGACCACTTGGCTCTCTCCCAAAATCCAAAATATTTATTCATGTATTCACAAGATCTAGGTTATTTAAAAAAACATACGCGGAATAATCATTGAAGTCAGTGTAATTGTTCGAAATTAAGATCACATTAACGTAACATGACCATCCCATATTATGTTAATGGGGCGGGGGGCAAACTTCGAAGCTCTACAACTTCTAAAATCAGCGACTTGTGAGAAAATGTGGGGGAGGATAATTTATCTAAATAAATCTGAATAATAATCTGTCTAAATCTCGAAATATCCAAATAATCCGAATCAAATCTATCTAAATCTCGATTGTTGACAATATTCTCACAGTCTTTAAGCAGGTACCGAAGTTTAAACCTCTCAGAGCAGAAATCTGCTTCAAAAAATTTATTTAAAAAAAATAAGAAATTATTCTCACAAAGTTTTAAAATATGTATTTAAATATGAACTGGTTTGAAACAATATTTACTTTTTTATTTTCAATTAACTTCCAAAGTCTAGCACTATTATGCTGGACAGTAGTAGTAATAGGGATTACGAGAATTAAATTACTTAGAAGTAAGGATTAACAACTATGTTCGAACTTCCATAACTCTTCAAATACTGAAGGAATAAAAATGAAAATGGAAATTTAGACAGAAATGATTTAGAACTTAATTTATCTTTGTCACATTTTCCCATAAAACGTTTATTTAAAATTTATAGGACTTCGAAATTAGAGTCCCATTGACTGATCTAAGGGACCTGGGTTCGAGCCTCGGTAATTAGGCATGGATGTTCGTGTTGTTTTTCTGCTGAGGTCCTGCCATCCTCTCAGATCTCCTACTATGGCATATAAACTGACAGGCTCCTGTCAGACCTCTATGGCAAGCAGCTGCTTGAGGGGGTATTTGACATAACATGGGAGTTGTCATATTTCAATGATCATTTAGCATATAGTTATTGTAGAAAAAAGATCTAATAAAAGCAATTAAAAATTAAAAATAGAAGAAAAAAAATGAGACATCAATGTTGTTTACATTTCAAAAGCCCAAAGAAAGTTAAAAATGCAGACTCCATTCATCGTAAAGCCCCAGAAGAGACCTTATCGAGGAGTATGCCCTCTAGCTGCCTCTCAATATTTCAGAATTCTCAAACTTTTAATAAAATATTAGTCGAAAAAATATCCGTTTCCAACACATTTCGGGCGAACAAATTTCCGTTTCGAACAAATTATACCAAACTATTATAGAGTGCTTTCATCTTGTTAACTAATTTGTCTGGTATGCCATAGGATCTCACCATCAACCCCAATTATGATGTCGAGTCAAACACCTTTTTGAAACCTACGAAGCTAGTAACTAAATTTTTGTGAAACTCTGAACATTTCTGAGAATTTGCTTAAGTGAAAAACCCTATCACTTCTGAATCCACACTGTTCATCACGCAATTGTTCGTCAACCAGATTCTTAATTCTATTAAGTACAACCATGCAAAGAACTTACCTGGGACAGAAAGTAAAATAATATACCTATAGTTATCACAAGAAGTACGATCACTTTTTAAAAAAATAGGGATGGTAATAGCTCTGATAAAATTCTCAGAAACAATGTCTTAACTATAAAAGGTATTTAAAATTTCAGTCAGCCACTTGATAACAGAAACATTCCCAGCTTTAAGCACTTCAGCAGTAATTTCATCTACCCCTGAGGATTTATGTAGTTTAAATTTAGAAACAGAATATATAACTTTAGACTCTGATATATAGCCAACATTTAGGTCAGTAATACATCTATTATTATTGCAAACAATGCTGTAGAACTATCCACATTGTTTAGATCATCACTGAAATGTTCAGCCCATCTAGCTATCAGAGAATCCTCACCTTCAATGACCTTATCTTGTTTATCCTTCAGTCCCTCTATACCTGCCCGTTTCTTTCCATGCAAAACATTAACTATATGGTACAGCTCTCTGCTCTTACACTTTCTAGCTGCTTCCTCTGCTTTGTGACCCAAACCATTAAGCGAAAGATTTTTATCAGCTGTTAACTGATCCTTACCAGTTTATTAAGCTTTTTTAACGCTTTTTGTTAGGACTAGTAGGTGTTGATAACGATATTCTTGTAGTTCTTTCTTTCAAAAATAAACTCCAGTATCGTCACTGAAATAATTTTGCCTCCTCTGCTCCTTTTTAATCCAAAACTTTACCGTTGGTTTCAAGAAAAGTGTGTTTAAAATAGTCCCTTTCTTCCTCAACTTCAGTAGTGAGCAAACCACGATTATCATAATGACAAAGCAACATAATATTGCATGCTTTGGCTATCACTGAGTCTTTCAGAGCCTTAGTGTTAAAGGTAAATTTTTTTTATCTTAGCACAACACTTTTTAAGTTTAAGTTGCAAATACTTTCAACAAGATAACGATCAGATACAATTTCAGCTCCCCTATGTGACCTGATATTCCCAACAAAACTAGTCCACTTCCTGTTAATTAATATATAATCTATCATATTCTTATGAATCTCATCTGGTTGAAACCATGTGTACTTATATATGTCACGATGTTTACAATTAGCTATTCTCAAACCATTAAGCTTATTTACCTGTAGGAGACGTTGTCCATTACCATTGCAGCTCCCAATAGCAAAAGGGCCTATCACCCCTCCCCAAAGGTTAGATTCAGTATCAACTTTGGTACTGAAGCCAACTAGAACAAGGGTAATATCTCCTTTCTTGACAGAATTCAAAGTATCCTGAAGTTATCCGTAAAACATATCCTTCTCATCCTCATCGGTATCCTCAATGGGGGCATAACAGTAGATAACATTCAAGCCATTAATGCTTGTTTTAAATTTAGCTGTAAGAAACCTTCCATTAATGCATTCATATCCAGAAGATCATCATAAGTGTGTCTGCTGAGAAACAAACCAAAGCCTTGAAGATGCTTTCCATCTTCTGTCCCTGAAGAGAGAAATTTGAGATTATTTTTGCCTATCTCCCTATTGCTTTTCGCTTGACATTTGCCGGTTTGCGGATTTGTCAAAACAGTTGTTCCACCATATTTTTCGAAGTCGATAGAGAAACATAATGATTTATGTGTAAAATTAAAGCTTGTAACACGTGGAGTGTCATAGGCTATAAAAATTTGGCCACCCATACTTTTTTCCCCTTTACAAAATGGGAATATAAAAACTATTCTTCTGCTATATCTTCAGAATGTGAGTGCCGCAGTATTTGTAAATAATAAAAAGTACAACTATATAGTAGTCCTACTCACCAAAGCACATGTTTAATCTCTGCTCGTTGAAGACTTTGATTGAGTCTTCATTTTTGCAATTAATAGTTTAAAATCTGGTTGGTAGGATGTCAAAGCTGTTCTAAGAAGTTCAGTTAGTGAGAATAGCACGATATTTTGATTTGACAAATTTCATTACAGTGAAGAGAGATTCACAGCAGTCAATTGTCCCAAAAACAGAGAGTAGTCGGAATCCAGTTTTCTGAAGATTGGGATACTTTGCTTCTGGGATTTGTTTCCAAAAGTCAGTTACTAGTTATGTTCCGTTCCCGCCCCAAGCGCGTAACTTGTGTGTACTGCCTGAAGAGTGATGACGCAGAGTCCAGTTGCATCATCCGTACTTGTTTTAAACAAGTTTTGGTAATGTTTTCGTTTTCTTTGTAATCTATTGAAAACGGCGATTTCAATGGTGTACTTCTGATTTTATACCTCTCGGGTCTATGGGAAGCCTACCGTTTCCTCTCCCGGATCTCAAAGGGTTAATATAAAATTTTAGGAGAATTGAAAACGAAACCCAATATTGTCCGAGAGCCGCAGTTTTCCCACCTCTGTAATATGCTATTAAAAATTGGCCATCCATGCTTTCTTTCTCTCTAAAAATCGGGAAATATGAAAATCTTCTAATCTTCTATATCTTCTGAACGCGATGGTCTACAGATATGAGTTTAGATGTCAAATGATAGCTCATATAACTCATATAATGAAAGTAGTAAATTATTCGAAATTTGTCCCACCAGTTCTCCCTCCCCCTGATGAAAGGAGGGAGGGTAGATTTTTGCGAAGTTCAACTTTAACAAGTCATATCTCAAAAAGAATGTGACGTCTCCAAGGTCGTGGACTACTCCAAACACGACTCCAACGAACCACATTTTAGAAGTAAAATGTGGCCGATGTTTATGAGCCATATATATCAAAAAAAAGTTTCTGCAGATAGGTAATTTTAGTGACATAGAAAAAATATAAATGAATTAAGAAAGTTAAAAAATACTACCCTAAAAATATACCTACCCTAAAGAAGTGCAAAATAAAGCATATCGATGGTGCAATTAGTCACTGGGTTCGTTTTTACTTCAAAGGAAGATTAGACGACGATTTACCTACACAACAATTTTGCTGGCGCTCTGTCTTCCTTTGAAGTGAATAAGAACTCGGTGACTGATTGCATCATCGATATGATTTATGTTTATTTTATTATATTTGGGTCTATTTAGGAAGATAGGTATTTTTTTTATTTCTTAATTTATTTATATTTTTTTAAGTATCTTGTTCATCTGGTTTCTTGCAAGCCGAGAATATGTAGGTTATAACGGGGGAATTCTTGTGTGGGAACATCAATAGAATAATCTTTATTCAAAGTCCTCGCATTCCAAGTTGTGTGGAGAGAAAATGGTTAGTGGGATGTTTCCTGTTTTACCCACTACTAAACGCTGAAGCCACATACACTGGAAGACTTCCCCCAATGTAGGTTTGACGATACCCGTAGAAGCAAGAGTTCAAGTGCCTGCGATGGCCTCTGATTACGATTATCCACCAGCTGATAAAACGTACCCTGTGAATCTATACACTTGGATCTGTCAACCCACAAACAAACAGAAAACACAGCGGAAGATATTCCCTTAACAAAAACTCACCAGTGAAGCATATTCAGAATCAATAATGAAATTCAGATCCATTATTCCATTCAGAATGATATATGTGATGTGCACCAGGTCCTGTGGGGTTGCCTACTACTCAGCAGGGTAAAAAAAAAGAAAAGTAGATATAGTACTCAAGATCAATAGACCACATTGATTTGGAAGTCCTCCCCTTCCTTCTCCTTCCACAAGAGATTCTCTTTTGAAAGGTACTAACGTTCTGCACCACGGGAAGGCGGGGTCGGACTTAGGTGCCAGGCCTGTACGGATCTGTGCATCATCACAGGGTATTGGTGAATAGTTTTCCTCCCAGTGAATATCTAGCTACCATCCACAGTATATTACTCTCAATATTAAATTCTAATCTTTCATTTCTTTTTATCTAACTTTTAAACAATATACCATGGAACATTGAAACCACGTGGAAAGTGAAACAAATGCTCATAAAAGCGTGCGAATTGTATCACGAGGTGCTTCACGGTGTTGTGAAGAATACGTCATATATATGTTACCGCTAAAGTGCAGAAATCAGTTATTCTACAGATTATCTAGGTATTGTGCAGATTAACTAGGGTGATCCGTTAACGTGCCGAAAATTGTTTCATTTCTCAAATTACCTAGGTAATCTGCAAATTACCTGGATAATCTGCACATTACCTATTAGGCACTCGTTAAAGTGAAAATAAAATATGGCGTATCGGCTATTATCGGAATTGGTAATAGCCGGTACATTGTACTTTTTCGTTTTTTAACTATCCTATTATTCAGATAACGTATCTGGCTCTACAGTACACCGCCTGCCGCATTATAAAAAACGCCCCAAATGAGCGAAGGCCAAGTGAGAACGAATCTGTCAAGTGATGAATCTCTTGAATCTCAATCTTCGGGTCACGTGACTCAGTGTTCCGAATTATCATGAAACGCCCCGGATGAGCAGAGGCCAAGTGAGAACGAAACTAAAAGTGGAGGGAGAGGGGGGAAGGAGTAGGGAAAGGAAATGAGAGAAACAAACTTTTGAACTTTAACGATACGGAAGCCGTTAATGTGCACATTACCTAGGTAAAATGCGGAAAACTCTTGATTCCGCACGTTAACGGAGCAAATCAGTTAATCTGCTGATTAGCTAGGTAATGTGCACATTAACGGCTTTCGAGCTTTAGCGGTAACATATATATATAATGCAAAGGACAGTTAGTTTTGAACTGGTAATTGAGTTGTGCACAGTCAGTCGGTTTGCGTATTTTTATAAATAGTAGTTTTTTTTTTTTATGTTGATGTGACATGATGGTAATTAATCATTTGAGTTTAGTGTTCAACTATTAGTTCTTTCGCATGTATGGTACTAGGAATTTCGTTCCAGTCATTGTATTTAGAAAGTGTAGAGAATCCAGTTTACAAGTTCTGTGACATCGTTCTGAGAACTGACTGACAGAAAAAAATAAACTGTTAAAGCATCAAGTTGTGTTACACTAAGCAGATAAATAGGTCATTTGCATATGTTAAATAATGAAAAGTAAGAATTGACTTATACAGTTATGCTGTAGATTAGAATGTTATATGTTGTATATTGGAGCTAAACTTAGAAAATGTTAAATTTTTATTAAAAAGAAGAACTATATGGAAACATTAAATGCAAAATTATTCCTTCAATATTAAAGATCATGCCAGATGTATGAATATGTTTTTTTATTTATAAACACCACAAACGAGTTTTACTCGTGTGGGATGATCATATTATATAAGGTGTATGGTAACGTTACTGTAATGGCAAAAATATAGGAGAAAAAATGCACAATAATAAATAACTTTGATTGTAAGAAATGAAATGCATAGTTTAAAGTTATATATGTAAAATATATATTCAAGCTTATTTGTATTATAGAGCAAAGAGTTGTTATTTTATTTATTACTTTGTGGTAATTTATGTGTACGTAAAACAGAAAATAAACGTGCTTACTTACTTTACTTACTATGCTCATATAATTCAAACGTCGAATATTCTGTTCTATTTACGAATTATGGTAGTAAAAGAAACTCAGTTAATAATTAGTCATGATTACAGTTAGTCCATTTGATTATTAAGAGAATAACTAAAATGTTCATATTTATTGTGAAAATAATTTTTTATTTGTTAAGTAAATTTATTAAAATGGTCGTCTATGATAGTCATAGCCTGGGCAAGTTAAAGAAATGCTGGGTAGCCTTGACGAATGCTGGGTAGAAATGCTGGGTAGCCTACCAGTGCAGCAGTTGTTCAGTGTTTCACCTTTCACAACCTTCTCTGAACCTTGGAGCCCTTTGACCTGTCCATTTACTCCACTGCGTGAGGCGGCAAGGGTGGTCCAGATGATAGCGCAACAGGCTCGTAATCTGCAGTTCACAGGTTCGAGTTCCAGTTGGGTCGGCGTTGAGATTTTTTTTTTCGTAAAACTTCCCGCCTTGCCCTAGGTCAGTAGGGGACACCGATGGGCATGGAAAGTCCGTCGTCCGTCGGATGGGACGTTAAGCCTTGGTGTTGTCATGCCCACGTAATTTTATTACGTGGCCATGACTTTATAGGCTTCAGGACGACATGAGATTAAGCTCCATTTTAATCGTAACATTTTCGACTGCCTCCATTTTTGTGTCCATTTCAACGATGAGGAACTCGGCCGCAGGCACCGAACTTTCCAGATTGAGCCTGGAACCCCAGATGGCAGAGGAACTACGTGATATGTCTGGTAAACAACGTTGGCCGGAGGGGAGCTGAGATTCGCACCTCGGCTACTCTGGCCAATCCCGTACAGCCACGCATGAGCGTAGGTGACCTCCACAAGGAGGGCCAGCGAGAAAGGTCAAAAAAAGAGAATTGGGCGAAAACAGTCAGTCTCTTTTTCTCGTCCGGGCTGTGTGGTTGGTAGCAATGGTCCTCTCCAGTTAGCAGAATTCTGAAGTGTGAACAGTGGATGTGTGGGGGAAGCGCTAAGCAGCCCGGGCTCCCAGCAAATTGGAGTGCAGCGGTCCAGTGATCGCCTTCCCGAGGGACTCCTGATTTGCCGAGGTAAGGGGGTACTGTAATGAATCTGTCTCCGCTTTTCTTTTGCATTTGAATGTATTTCTGTGAACGGCCGTCACGGTACCAAAGTGGAACCGTCTTAACGGTAAAGGACTGTTAAAGGCACGAGCAAGTAACTCTTCATCATGAACTGTTGATTAATAAACTTGCAAAGTTCCCTTAATTGAAAAGGGCCATACTAGAGGCATTGTTAAATCTGTCCCAAAAGTGAGAACTACATATGTGTACAATGTTTGAAGGTAATTTTGTTAAGAAATGTGTATTTTATTGTTAACTGAAAAATTATCTCAGTTCTCATTATTGCAAATGTCTGTTAACTTGATTGTGGGTCCAGGAATTTGCCTTGATTTTTGCAGCAAAGGACGCATCACGGCCTAAACGTTGTGCCGCCCTAAAAATACACAAGGGGGGTCATAACAAAAATAGAGCATACCCTGTGCATGTTAAAGAACACGCTGAATAACCTTGACGGGAGGCTACCACTTGTCTCTCAACAGCTGCCAGTGGGGTCCAACCTAACCTCCTCTGAGCCCTCGGGAGCTTTGAGACCTGGCCATTTAGCCCATTGTGTGCAAAAAAGTGCCTCTCAAAGGTGAAATTAAAAAACGAATTTAGGGTTAAAGTATTAAGATTTTATTTTTTATGATCACTCTTTAGCACTACGACTTTATCAATTTATTAAATTAATTAAGTAATTAATTTAAACACTAAACAAGAACACTCGGGTCAAACGATCAGGAATGCCATTTGGTGTTAAACTGCATCCCATTTTTATAATCTTCTCAGCAACTACAATTTTGTCTAGAGTAATAAATTATTAATCTGACCAACTTATTATTAATCTGTTTTAGTTTGGTAAAAGACTAACTAGGTAGATCAAAAGACTACATCTTCTTGACAATTAGTGTTGTGTAGTACTATATCATTTGTTTCAACATTCTTCCCTGCTGGTCTTCATAAATCTTCCCAGCTGTCAGATACACCCTACTCTTCCTCAAAAAAAAAAGCAACAAAAAAAATAATAATTCCACGAATCCAACAACATGATGATTAATATCTACTGCCCGTCTAATTATCAAAACCGCTATATCATTTACTTCTTTATTCTCTCGGATTCTGCTGTAGCTGGTAAATCTGGAACATAATTTCTCTATCGTTTTTCTTTTGTGCTCCTTCTCATTTTTTCTTTATTTGCTATTATGAGATCTCTACCGACTCTTGAGAGTTGGGCCAGCCACTTATCCCCATCTTAATTTCCTCTCCCACTCCTTTGTTACTTAGTAGAGATCCACCATCTCTTCGATTGAAGAACGTCTTGCAGTTTCAAGAATCGCATCCACTTGAAACTACTTCAGCAGATATTTTTCCTTTAATCATGTCTAATTAGTCGTCACTCTTAAAAATAAGATTTTTCTTCCTTTCTGCATCAGTCGTCTTCTAACTATAATTGCTTCGTCGAGTATTTTATGAAGAAGCATATTTTTTAATTAACCGGAAGATTTTAAACAATTCAAAAATATTTACTCATTTTCATCTGATTTTAGCAAACTTCAATCAATGTAAAATAGTACAGAAATGTTCAGTTTCCTTTAATGCAATAATTAAATTGGCTAAATGCCGTGATGATACCCCTCGGCATACAGGACTGAAAGCAAACTTAGAATGTAAGACTGAAAGCGTCTTCGAAATGTAAGGAGTAAATAAAGACAGTTCTATTAGAAGTAAGAAATTATTGAGACAATTCTATTAGAAGAATGGCATAATAAGAACACTTCTGTTAGAAGTAGAAAATTATAGACACAATTTTATTAAGAATTATTGAGACAATTCTATTAGAAGAGGGGAATTATTGAGACAATTCTATTAGAAGAATGGCATAATTTGGCACTTTTGGCACTTTTGTTAGAAGTAGAAAATTATGGACACAATTCTATTAGTAGAGAGGAAATATTGAGATAATTCTATTAGAAGTGGGGAATTATTGAGACAAATCTATTAGAAGAGGGGAATTATGGACACAATTCTATCAGAAGAGAGGAATTATTGAGATAATTCTATTGGGAGAAT
The DNA here is from genome assembly GCA_038380435.1 of Ryuthela nishihirai. Lineage (NCBI taxonomy): Eukaryota > Metazoa > Arthropoda > Arachnida > Araneae > Heptathelidae > Ryuthela > Ryuthela nishihirai. Next base: position 34,468,919 of record JAWZYU010000017.1, on the reverse strand, counting down.
GGCATAATAAGGACACTTCTGTTAGAAGTAGAAAATAACAGACACAATTCTATTAGGAATTATTGAGACAATTCTATTAGAAGAGGGGAATTATTGAGACAATTCTATTAGAAGAATGGCATACAAGACAAATTACAAGTAAGGAATTATTGAGACAATTCTATTACAAGTAGGGAATTATTGAGACAATTCTATTAGAAGAATGGCATAATAAAACAATTTTGTCAGAAGTAGAAAATTATGGACACAATTCTATTAGTAGAGAGGAAATATTAAGACAATTCTATTAGAAGAGGGGAATTATTAAGACAAATCTATTAGAAGAGGGGAATTATGGACACAATTCTATTAGAAGAGAGAAATTATTGAGACAATTCTATTAGAAGAATGGCATAATAAGAACACTTCTGTTAGATGTAGAAAATTATGGTCACAATTCTATTAGAAGAATGGCATAATAAGAACACTTCTGTTAGATGTAGAAAATTATGGTCACAATTCTATTAGGAATTATTGAGACAATTCTATTAGAAGAATGGCGTAATAAGAACACTTCTGCTAGAAGTAGAAAATTATAAATACAATTTTATTAAGAATTATTGAGACAACTCCATTAGAAGAGGGGAATTATTGAGAAAATTCTATTAGAAGAATGGCATAATAAGAACACTTTGTTAGAAGTAGAAAATTATGGACACAATTCTATTAGGAGAGAGGAATTATTTAGACAATTCTATTAGAAGAGGGGAATTATTGAGACAAATCTATTAGAAGAGGGGAATTATTGAGACAATTCTATTAGAAGAGGGGAATTATGGACACAATTCTATTAGAAGAGAGGAATTATTGAGACAATTCTATCAGAAGAGGGGAATTATTGAGACAATTCTGTTAGAAGAGAGGAATCATTGAGATAGTTTATTAGAAGAAAAAAGGAATGATTTAAACAATTCAATTAGAGTAGGGGATAATGGAAACAATTCCATTAAAAGACGTAGGGAATAATGGAGACAGTCTTATTAGAAGAAGGGAATTATTGAAACAATCTGTTGAAAAAATCCTAAAAGGAATAATGAGATAATTTTATTAGATGAAGCAGGGAATAATCGACAAATCCATTATGAGAAAGAAATAACGGGAAAAATTCCATTTTAATACGTAGGAAATAATGGAGACAATTCTATTGGAAGAAAAGAAATATTGAGACAATTCTATTAGAACACGAGAAATATTGAGACAATTTTATTAGAAGGAGAGAAATATTGAGACAATTCTATTAAAAGTAGGGAATTGTCAAGTGTAATTTTATTAGAAGAATGGATTATTGAAACAATACTGTTAGAATAAGTAAGGAATGATATAGAGAAACCATTTAGAGTAGGTGATAAATGGAGATTTCTATTAAAAGAAATAGGGAATAATTGGGACAATTTTATTACCATAAGTAAGGAATAATGAGATAATACTATTGGGAGAAATAGGAATAACTGATATAGTTATATTATGATAGAATTCTATTAGAAGCATAATAAAGAAGACAACTCTCTTAGTAAAGTTATAACTGTATTATCAAAAAAAAAAAAAATCTACAATGTTATTAGTGAAACAACAACCGAGCATTTTGAAAGATATAAATACATAAAAAAATCAATGATCCGTAAATATAAATTACCTAAACCTAACAGAAACTGAAAGTATTTATTAATAAATCTAGCAGAAACTAGAATAAAATAAAGGGAGGATTGTGTAGGAAGGGGAGGGTGATCATATCATACCGGGGAAAAATAAACGGGAGGGTTAGAGAATGAAGTTCAATTTTAGTATCGCATTTCCTCCCTTCGTTGTTAGAGGTTCTTACAAGATCTCTTGGGAAAATAATCAATTATGCGCAAGTTTTTAATTTTTTTCCTGCATTACACTTACTAGCATTCACAAAGGGGTGGTGGGGGTGGGCCCCCTTGCTTCCCCCCCTAGATCCGGCCCTCTGTTAGATTCTAGCAATCATTCCATTATTGCCACTTGCGTTTCAGCCAGTATTTTTAATGGCTGCTTTTTTAACTTTGTCGACTATCTGTAACCTGTCTGTTGATAATGATACTTTTTATTTTTTAAAAGCTCACTTATATTTTATTAAAAAGAGTATAGTGGTTGCTTAGTTTAATTAAATAGTATTGTACTTTGTGATAGAGAAAGGGAAAATAATAGAATAATCAAAAGTCGATTATACCTAAACTAAGGTAGAGAATGTGTATCTCTGAATTTATTTTTATTTCATTGGAAACGAAAAGAGCAAACTAAAAAGTTTCAATATATTCAAGATAACCAAGTTTTCAATATGAAAATTAAAATATTTTCTTGATATTAATATTTTATCCTTTAAAAAAATTTAATGAATCAACATTGAATTAACAGTGTTCATTTAATGAACACTGTTAATAATCCTTATTAATTCACAAATTGTTCAAGTTCATCTATGATATCTTTAAAAGAAAAATATTGCGTCAAGATGCAATTTAAGAAAACCTACGCTAGTGGGATAAAAATATTTTTATTTGTTTTTCTTGTTTTATAGCAAATTCTTAGCTAAATACTCTTATTTTTTTCTTCAGGGGAAGACTGATTTGCAAATAAAAAAACAACAACTATAGTTTCTAGTATTATTTACCTAATTTAAATAATTTAATATTTTGTGACACAGAAATGCAAAATAAGAATATTGTTACGACAGTTGAAAGTGCTACAATGAACCGTGATGTGATTTATCGTCTTGATGTTCGCGTGAACTACAGCGTGAGAATTACGTCACTAACTACTTCGAACGAATTTGACTTAAAAAATAACGAATAAGTTGTAATTAAGAGGAATTGAAATGTAAAGAAAGAATATAGTTAAAAGAAGAAACGTCTTTATTTGGTGTGTTCGCGGCAGATTAAATAAGTTTATTAGTGTTGATCCTGTTATTGGACTGCAAGAAAAAGAAGTATTCTTACGATATTAAAAATGTGACTGAGGCGGTCATTTGACAATCGATGAATTGAAATATCGATGAAATGAAAAACATATGAAAATGTGACTGAGGCGGTCATATATCAACAGAACTGATCTCAACTTTTCTGTAGGAAGAGTTTATCATTATATTTAGTTGTTTAGTAATTGGTAAGGTTATTCTCGATAGATTGCAGGTTTGTTCACAAAAGTGATTGTGCCACTTATCAACTGATGTAAAAGCCTTGTGTTATGCTTTTTGTGTAGATAGTAAGAATAGTAACAACAAGGTGTTGAGTTCTTTTGAAGATTTATTTTCATGCTGATATAGATTTATATTAGTTGAGTTGATTTATATAATTTTTTCATTCATATTTTTGTAATAAATTACATTATTTTAGAATTATAATTGTTAAATACTAAGCTCACCGGACAAAAAATTAGTCACCTCTGGCTGAATGTCACCTAATAGCGGGTAACGCCTCCATGCGACCGAAGAACAGCAGAAATCCTGTCTGGCATGGATGCCACTAGTGTGCGGATGTAGTGCACATCAGTGTTCATCCACTCTTCCAGAAACAAATGCTGCAGTTCGGCCAGATTGGCCGGATGTCTGGGACATCGCTTCACTCGTTGCCCCAAACAGTCTCACAAGTTTTCTATGGGATTCAAATTCGGGATTTGGCGGACCAGTCGAGATGTTCAAAGGCTTCAGAATGCTCGTTGTTCCAATCCGATAGACTTCGAGCCCTGTGCATGCGACAATTTTCGTCGTGGAAGACTGGGGTATTCTTTTGGTGTTCACTATGGAGATGCTGCGCAAAAGGCAACATGTGGTTGTCCAGTAGCTCCCTATATCCCTTCTGGTTCAAGTGTGACGCCACTGCAACCAAAAGACCCATTTCCTCGCACGTGAAACATCCCCAGAACATCACAGAGCTTCCTCCAACTTGAACAGAACCTTCCAAACAGTCCGCATGGAAGGTTTCATGCGGCTTACGATGTACCCGTCGTCTCGCATCATTCGAGTACCAGCAAAAACGTGAGTCATCTGACGTGATCACATGCTTCCAAGAGTCAATAGTCTAATCTTTGTGGCGCCATGCACTGTAGCCGTGCAGTCTTGTGCAGAGCTATTAACATGGGTCTCTTCCGTGGTACTCTGCTCTAGATATCCATGACATGCAGTTCCCTTCAGAGTGTTCTTTCAAAACAGCTTGCTGTAGGCCTCATTGACTGACTGGAGCAATTCCTGCCTCGTTGCAAAGCGGTTTGCCCTAATAGTGCATGCACACTGCAGCGGTCCCTATTGGTGAACACAGTCTTTCTGCCGCAGTTCTGGCAACGATTAGTGGTGGACTGCGATGTACGCCACTGCTGGAAGACCCTTTGGACAGTACGTTTTGACACCTTCTTGTACACTATGCCCTTTGGCTCGGCCAAACTCAATAACACCTTTTTGCCACTCATTCACATTTTTGGCGCGAAACATGTTTCACAGAGCGACTAACACACACGTGGCACTAATCACTTCTTGTCACTGTATGAACCCCGTAGCGCACGGCACAGCTATTTGTAGGACGCGTTTATTACTGCTGCGTCCTCTGTTGCTGTCGAACGGACGTAAGACTCTTAAGGCGGGAGATGACTAATTTTTTTCCGGTGAGCTTATTGTTTGAACTCACGCTAAATTTCCATCCGTTTAATTCATAACAGTATTTAAAAATTGCTTATACGTAAACTAAGGCAGAGAAAGTGTATCTTTGAATTCAGTTTTATTTCGTTGTAAAGGAATAAAAACTGAAAGTTTTTTTCTTTTTCAAAAAAAAAACAAGTTTTATATAAAAAGATAAAATTATTTTTCTGATATTCATATTTTATTCTTTAAACAGCTTTAATGAGTCAACAGAGAAATGTTAATTACCTTTATTGATTTGGGAAATATTCGAGTTTTTCTGCGATTTCTTTAAAAAAAATAATGTCTAAAAGTTCAGTTTCAGAAATTCTAAAGCTATTGGGATAAAAATAATATTTTTTTTTTCCTGATTTTACAACAAAATCGTAGGCAAAACACTTTTTTTTTGTTCTTCAGGGAAAGCTTTGTTTGATGAAAGAAAAAACTTAGTTTTTAGTGTTCTTTTGTTACCGAAAACGCCTTACATTTAAAAAAAGAAGAAGCTACAACATTCTTCTTATTAAAGTTACCCAACTCTATAAGAAGTAACAGAAGGAAAAAAAAGTTCACTGCTCCGTCTCAGAAATATTTGATTAAAAAAAAACTTTCTTTCATCGCAACACATTGTAGCGATTAAAATTAAATTCTCGGAACTTATCCCGGAATGAAAATCGCATAATAAGAGCTTACACCTTTTTTTTTCCTGTGTGAGGGAGTGAGTGACTGTGTCTGCTACAAGAACTGCAGAAAACAGCCTTCCCATGACTAAGACTGCCTTACCACTTGCTTAGTAAGCAACGGCAAGTAACATCAACAACAATAGAAAGAACCTTTTGCCGCCGGAATCGTAATTCTCCACGCTCTCCAAGTCACGCCGCATTATTAAACTCGCCGGAGTTTGGAGTTGGCAGCTTTATTCTGTGCAAACAAAACTGAACGTGGGGGGGGGGAGACAGTCTTCATCGCCTCCGGTGCCAGCTCCAGCTTAGTATTTACTCTGACAGCGCAGCAAACATGAACTGCAGCAAGCTGGCCTGCTCCTTCTCCTAAAAGGTTTCTCGTTTACAACTGGTTGTTTGATCTGGGGTCCCGGCTCAACTGCCGGTCTCATTTTCTCTGTGGCCTGTCGGTCTCCCTTCTGGTCGGACAACATGTGTGCGCCTGTAACCTTCGCAACCCAGATGGATACAGGCGGGAGCATTTGTGAGCAGAGTTAGCAGAGAGTTTTTATGTCTGTATAAGATGAGAGGGAACAACACTGAGAGTGCCACACGATCGCTCCTCGTTGCTCAGACTGTTTCTCTGCGTCGCCCGATATGTGAATGGGCTCGCACTATATCACGGTATAGAAAGGAATATTTTGTGTTGCTCTATTGGTTTCTTTTTCTCCCGCAAGCTTTTATCTCACTTTCTTATTAGTTTTCTTTTTCCTCGTGTCACACAGTTCCAGTTCAAACCACAGATAACCTCAAAAGTGATGGAAACTCTGACATCCATAGAAATGACTCTAGAAAAGTAAAGAAACTTAGTTGGGAACAGTAAAAGCGGAAAAAGAAAAGTCATCGCAAGAGTAAAACGAAGAAATAAAGGGAAAAAAATCGTTATCGATCATATCAAAATAATTACAATAATAAAAACATTATGATTGATATAATCATCAGCAACACTAATTAATCCTAATATTAGTCAATCAAATAAGTCCATTGTCCATTATCGTTAAGACTGCGATTAATTTTTGGTTAAAATAATCCATAATAGATATGTTATTACATAATTTTCTTTAACTAATAAACACTACTAATTCTGTTTGTGTTGAGTAACGTTATGACATTTCTAAAACCATATAATTAATTTTAGCAGACTCGAATCAGAAAACAAATTGAAGGATGAGGGAGTGGATTTTTATTGCAGTGTAACATTTAAAGATAGATCCATCACTGATTTTGGGGATACAATTTTTATCAACTTCAGTATCAAGGACAGCTGCAAGAATATATCCAGGGAAAAGCAAAAGTAGAAACACGAGTTTGAAGTCTACACACAGCTTCACATTTTCAGCTGGTTAAAAAAAAAAGCTGATATTTACAGTTTGTCTTCTGTCTGATAATCTACAGACATTCAACTTTTATAGAGATAATTTGTCTTTTTTTTCTCTTTTTGATTGGATAGATGTTGAAGAAATATTAGGACTCGCATTTTCCGAAATTTCCATAGCCTACACAATGATCTCTAGCTATGAACTTCCGGTGAAATTTCGTCCCCTTTTTTTGGGAGAAAAGGACAGGAGCAGAACTCTAGGTAGTCCAAGATAGTCCGAACAACAAAAGCTTTCTTTTCATACTTAACTCGCAACTGTGGGAATTCGCCTTCGGAGGATATAATGGAGAGCCTTTTTCAGATTTCCTCTTTTCTAGTGGGAAAGAAAATAGAATGGGTAAACTTTGATATCGTATGGCACTCCCCGCGTCACAAACTTTCTCTTGATGTATAATGCGTCGAGGTCGATAAATGGGTTGGGAAGATATGATGGAGAAACTGTTTTGACAAACACACAAATCGGAAAAACCAACAAATGACAAGAGAAAAGCAATAAGAAGAAGATAGGCAATAAAAACAATAACTTCAACATGTAATCGGATCTCTGCCATTAACACTCAACATAAAACAAACCGCCTGTTAAAGTAAAGCAAACTGAATCCATCTACGAAAACCTACCACACAAACGGTATCTCCATCTATGAAACGACTCCCATCAAGAATTCCGAGGGATATTTCCCCTATTCCTTTATATATTAAGGATGAGAAGTTGTTTGCAAGGCCAGCTACGTTCGCCGTTTCAACTCTTCCAGCTACAGGAACAAGCCTACCGCGAATTCTTTGTATCTTGTAGTTGGATAGGTGCCAAGTTTGTTGTAGTATCGAAAAGAACTTTTTTCTGTTTTGTTGAGGCGAAAGCATTTGTTGCAAGGGCCTTGCATACTGCCGTCGATATGCCGTCGACAAAGCAATGCTGACAGACCACTTGGCTGTCCAATGCGATACATCACGTTAGGGCGAATAAGTTGGCAAAAGAAGGTGACAACCACACGAATCAAAAGTGATCTTTAAGAGATGAGGAAATGTTGAGGATTTTTTAAATTTAACTGGATTAAATGCTATTAAACTGCGATGTAGTAAAAAAATGACTAAAGACGAGGCGATATTGTGCATTTTTAATTTCGCATAATGTATTTCTTAAAGCGCGCAATTTATCCTTATTAAGAGGTTTTCAATCGACAGTATGTTAACCTATAGGGCAATGATTCTCAAAGTTTTTGACATTGCGACTCTCTAGAATTGCAACAAATTTGTGTGACTCAGGATCATAGATAAAATTATGCTACCCCCTAGAATCGCAGATAAAAATCATGCTACCTTCTAGAATCGTAGAAAACATTATGCGACTCTCTAGAATTATAAATAAAATTATGCGATCCCTTCTCTCTTTGCTACAGTGTAGGACCCATGTAGTTAAATCAAAATTTTTCATTATATTTAAATAGGATAAAATGAAAGAAAACTGTCTTCTTTCATTTAATACATTAGTCACAAACAATATTTTAGGTAAGTACACAGGTCTCATATAATATTGCAAAAGAATTCGTTAAAATAATAGTAATTATAAAACTATTACAGTTTTTGCGACCTTCTTCTAAGCTGAGTGCGAACCCCGTGAGATTTGAGATCCGGAGCTTCATAAAACCTGCCCTTTGGGGTATTAAATTACTCTCAAGGGGAACAGGGAGCAGGAACTGCATAACATAGTGACAAACCCAGAAACAAAGAGGGGTTGGATATCGCATTGCATGTCAAATGGAAACTTGCGATATGGTCGTGCTATCGATTGCATATTTCATAAGGTTTAATCTAAATGAATTGAAGGAATTTCTAGACGTTTTTGTTCATGGAAGGTATCACTTTTAGTTAAACGTAGATATCAAATTACTTTAACGTCGATATCAACTTGGTTTAACGTCGATAATCTTAACATAATTGCCATCTTCATTACGTACTTGTCATCTGCTTCTTGAAGCTCTTTTTGAGTAGCTGGGACAATGCCATCATGAGACGCAGAAAATTGTGTACTGTAGGTAGAAAGTTCAAAACATTCAATTCCCAAAATTCCAAAACATTTAATTAGAGTTGATCATGATCGGCGGCTGGTAGCTCAGCGGTCAGAGCACCTGACACGTATCAGGAGGCTGTGGGTTCGTATTCCAACCGGCTCTTGACAGTTATTCCTCTAAATTGTAACGACATTACACTAACAGTGATAACTTCCTTAACAATTTAATCTAAATTAGTTAAGAACGCGAGCAAATACACAAATATTTTATAACGTATAGGAAACTTCAATTATTGCTGAAGATGTCATTCACTTCTAATCAATTTTGTGTACCTTGCTAATTTTGCTTAATTTTTAGTACCTTGCTAACCTTTTTCTGCTATAAGCAAATTTGCCTAATTTTATTATTGTATGAATAATAACTCTTTCTGGAAATTTATCGTTGAAACTAATGACTAGCTTTCATGAAAGCGTCTAATTTTGACATTCGAACAAATACGGGGTATCTAAATAATGGTGGGATTTCGAGAGCCAATATGTATGAAATTAACATACATATTGAAGAAAACAATATTTTAATTGAAAGCGTACCTCAAAGAGTTTTGAATATAAAGTGCCTCGTTCGTAATCTTACATATGTCCAATCGGTATTCCACTTTTTTTTTTGCCAAACACGCTGCAGCATATCTCTTGTTACTTGCACAGATTCTTCTCTTATTCTGGCTTTCAAAGGATTCAGGTCTTGGATTTTGTCCATATAAACATAATTCTTTACAAATGTCCAGAAGTAAAAAATCAAGGGGTGTCAATTCAGGGCTCCTTGGTGGCCATAGAAGTGGACCATTCTTGGCAATCCATCTGTCAGGAAATGCTGCACTAAGAATTTCCGTAGCATCTGTTGAGAAATGTGTCCTCTGGTGACCACCCTTGAAACTATTTGATTAGGGGAATATGCAGGAACAATATTTAGTGTGATGCCATTTTGTGTATTTGGGCCAGTGCTTCCCGAAACACCATCATTATTTGTAGGAATCTTGGACTATAATTTTTAGGTCCTGGGATTGTAATTGCCTTAGGTATTGAAACCTGCTTTACACACGAAACAAAATGTTGTGAATCAATATAATTATCGCAACAAAACTGTAACCATTTCACCGAGTGTGGTTAGAATTTGGAGTATATTAGTGGTTAGATTCTTCGTAACTGATCAAAGAGACCTAGTTTCGAGCAGGATAAGTCATGGATGTGTCCTTTCTTGCGATGATGTCTGCTGAGGTCTCGACTCCCTCACATGTCTCCTCTATGGAACATTTTACTGACATGCTCCTATCACATCTCTGTGGAAAGCAGCTGCTTGAATGGTAATTTATTTACAAAAACTATGATTAGGTCACTATCATTTAATTTCAAGATGAGATCTAGTTTATTCCCGATCTTGCGTTGGATTGTCTGATTTTTGAACAGCCAATTTGTGGGCATAATGGAATAAATAGCCAGGTCACAAAGACCTCAAAAGCTCAAGGTTGGGTAGGAAAAATAGAAACTATTCGATAAATGTTAAGAGACATGGAAGTTTCCCGTCAAGGACATCCTGTGGTTCTCTAAAGTTCACAGAGTATGATTCTCTTACACATTTTTCGCGGTATAACTGCTTCATTCATATAAGTATGGATTCATCCATATATGTCCCTTCTGAAATCAAGGGCATTGCTGAGGTTAGCGAAGGAATCCTTAACTAAGGTCTAGAGAAAGACTCGAACATGGGGACATTTGATTACACGCCTGGAGTGTTATCAAATGCACCGCCTTAAATATTTATAAACAATGCACTTTTGTTTAATGTACAAGATATAGAGTATTTCATTCTGGGGCTATTACAAATAGGAGACGTGTAATAAAATTGCACAGTGGAGAGCACTTAATGCATTACCTATCTCGAAGGGTAAAACTGCAATGTTTAACCCAGGCCATAATAATATACAATACACCTAGTCTCTTGATTCCTCAGATATTAAAAAAGTGAAAGACACACAGACTTGGGCATCATCCTAACTTCAAATTTATCCTTTTCACAATACTGCAATTTCATTGCAATGAAGGCATCCGTGTCGTTCACATGATTTTGAAATGTTACAGCAAGTGTAACATAAGCACCCTTGTAAAAGCATTCATCACATACGTTCGGCCCATTCTAGAATACGCATCTCCGGTATGGTCCCCTTACCATGTGTGTGATATTGAAACTGTTGAAAAAGTCCAGAGATCTTATACAAAGAAGCTATTGGGCTTTCGCAACAAATCTTATCAACAGAGATTAAACGAACTATCACTGCACTCTCTGGAATGGAGACGACTTGAATATGATTTGATCGTATGTTACAAATTCATTCATGGACTCTTCTGCTTTAATCCCGAACAACCTTTCTTTCGCATAGTCAACATGAGGACCAGACAACACTCGCTGTGTATTGACATCCCATTCGCAAGAAGAGATTGCAAATACCACTTCTTTGTTTGTAGAGTAGGAAGAATATGGAATGATCTTACAGAGGACGTAGTCATCTCTCCTACCATAGCCATTTTAAAAACATTTACGAATGTAAATATCTTAAATACTTTAAGCTTTAAGTGTTTCATCTGTTTTTATCTCAAGATTGCTAAAAGACTCATTTATTTTCAATTCATTTTTTTCTTATATGTGATGTACATAATCATTCAATTCATATTATGTTTGTAATGCCATATGTTTTTTAATTCTCCCAAACGGAGTCAGTGTAAATAGTATTTACCTTCCATTTATTATTATTAAATTATTATTAAAAAAATCAAACACACTTACAATGGCTGAAAGAACCAGTTCAGTCTGAGAATACATTTGGTTTTATCGATTAGAAAAACGGTTCCAACATTTTTGAGCCAAACGCCCCCCCCCCCCCCCACCCTCCCTGCTTACTCTTTCTAATTCTTCCCTTTTTAATTTTATTTAAAAAATATTTCTGTACAACAGCAATTTAAATAATATTTACCGCGTTGGTTTTTTTTACCTCTGAGCGACACACCTTTGCACACAACCTGCTAAATAGTCAGGTCACAAATACCCCAAAGGCTCAGGGAAGGTTGGGGAAGTGGACCCACTGTACATCTCTTAGGAGATAGATGAAAGTTTACCGTGTGTCTTAACGTGCACCGTGCTCTGCCGTACACGGAGCTACGCTCAACGCCTCATCCGAGAAACGGCGGTCTTCCTAAACCTATCGGTACTTACCATGCATACATACTTACTAGTACTTTGATACTGTATCCATGAATATCACCGTTATTCAATCGAAACAAAGCGTGCATAGCTCTCTTAATCTAAGGATTATTCGATAACCTATTTAATCTGTTTCTGCCGAAAAAATCAAGACGACGCCCCTCCAAAATTTCCAAAACTCCTCCAAGGAGTCGGTGATGTCCCGTTGGGAACTACTGGGTGAAATGAAAAGCAAAGTTGAATCCACAGACAAAAACAAATAAGAAAAAACTTCAATAAATAAACATTTCACCTGCAGCATAATGTGAATTGTTCTCTTTGCTACATTGCTATTCATCAAAACCAATAGTGGTTGTGTTACATTGCTCATTGATCGATTATTGAAGCACAATTTCAATGTCGTTTACCTTGAATAATCTAGACTCTATTTTATTCAAAAAGATTGTTCTTGGAACTATACCAGCAGAGTATGCTGAGGTAAGGTCTAAAACGCGAGTTTTGTTTATTTTGTAGTTCAAGAATAAGCTGACACAAGATGCAATACACGGTAGAAAAGCCCTGAGGACATTTTCTGATCTGAAAGAGCAAACCAGGCATCTACCGACCTGTGTGGTCGAATGTATGACTCATTTTTCTCCCTGGTGAGTTGGCGCTCTGAGCACTCTCTTTCCCAAGACCATATGTTATATGATGGTTTTTGGCAAAAACAGCTGTAACAGCAAAAACATAAACCACTCCGTGTTTTTGTTCTTCTACTTATTTTATATGCTGCAAACTTAAGTTTATCGGTTAAGCTACTTTTTTATGTGTGCTGGGAACCACAGTATGCCTATTCTTCTATAGCTTTATTATATACTGGAAATTTCCGAGTGTCTGTTTTTCTGATAGTTTTATATGTTAGATATCTCAGCGTATCTATTCTTCTACCTGGTTTTATATGTCGGAAATCTCTGTTTATCAATTCTTCTACTGGTTTTTGTATATTGGACATCTCAGTGTATCTATTCTTCTACTGGTTTTTGTATATTGGACAACATTTATATAATTCAACCAATACAAATTTTCATCAGTATAAAAATAAACCTTTAGAAGAACACAGCACCTTTTTACCATTCCTACAAAGAGTTGTTTCCTCTATAATTCTTAGTCTTTCTACTCAAAGCATAAAATGTGGCTTTTTACAAAAGTCGATAAGTGGCACAATCATATTTGTGAACAAACCTGCAATCTATAAAGAATAACCTTGCCAATTCCTAAACAAACTATATAACTATACACTAAATGACTTCCTTCTAAGGTTTTAGTCATCAAGTACTCGAAAACTGCGGCTAAGTATACTGGTTTCTCAGAACCACTTCTTTTCAGACTTTGATCACTATACACAAGGCGATGAATTATTCTTTTTCTTACTCATTCACTAACAAAATTCACACTAATATACTTATTTTACCTCCCACGCACACCCCAAATAAAAACATTTCTTCTTTATACTATAGTGCACAGACTAAGACAAACTACGTTTTCCTTCACACAAAATATTTCTAGTTACAACTCCCTTATTCTTTATTTCTAAGTTAAGTTCCTTCGAAGTGGTTGGTGAAGTAATTCTCAGGCGATAGTACACGCGACCATCAAGACGATGCATCTCATCACGGGTTCATTGTAGCACGTTCATCTGCGTAACAATATATTGGATATCTCAGCATATCTATTCTTATGCAAGTTTTGCATGTTGGAAATCTTAGTGTGTCTATTCTTTTACTGCTTTTACATGTTGGAAATCTCAGTGTATCCTCAGTGTACCTATTAGTATTCTGGATTTATATGTTGGGCATAAAATATTTATTGTTCTGCTAGTTCCATATGTTGGAAATCTCACTGTGTCTATTCTTCTGTTAGTTTTATATGTTGAAAACTTCAATGTATTGATTTTTTTTCTTCTTTGTTTTTAGGTGAGAACTTCCTTGTATCTATTTTTCTACACTATTTATATGCTGGAAAACTTATTGCATCTGTTTTTCTGCTGGTTTATATGTTGGTTTATACGCTGTATATGATGTATCATCGCTCTCCATATGAAAACCTTTTATACAATGTGTGATCACCATGTCTGTTATCACCTATATATGAATGGAAACACTGCATACGAACAACATGTATATCTTTCGATTATTTCACACTATGGACAATTCGTAGTTTGAAAAAGAACTATGTAAGGGCAGACGTTCGCAGGAAATAGACATCAGAGAAAGAAGACATTTTGTTGTATTTTACTAGTTCACTTATTTATTTATGCATTCCGTTATTAAACTTGTAATCTACAGTACGAAATAACCCAAAAGACGAAAGCGGGAATTAATATTTAATACAAAAGATATTACCGACATGAAATATTGAATGCGAAATGGCTTCTTTGCGACAAAAGCTTTAAGCAAGTTTTTCACGAAACGTTCTCACTCGGATAAAAACTAGCAACTAGAGTGCATCGGCCAATGATCCCTTTTGAAATAAAAGGCATATTTTTTTTTGTATTCATGTGAAAACTGCTACATCATCATCATTCATCAATCTGTCTTCCTATTCTATGGACAGGAAGACTCGAATAGGTCGAATAATGCAGTCTTCCAACTGAGATGATTTCCAGAAAAACCCCGTTGCAGATTCAGAATGTTAAATCCATCTCTTTTCAACAGATTTTGTTAATAATAAACATCAATCTTATTTCGGGTTCGACTTTCGTTGAGTTTCCGATTTCCAGCTTCTGCTACTGTTACTGGTTTGCTTTATTCTTTTTAAAAAACATTTTTTTTATATATCGGAACAATGAACGCTTGTTTGGTAAGCAAAAAGTGAATATGAAGTTAGTACACTTTCAACAAAAGAATGTTTAGTGCCAAAACCTAAAGATGTCGCTTTATTATATAGGATCATTCTGAAAGAGTTACCATATTTTGAAGTGTCGCAGTTAATTAAATAATGAAGTAAAGAAAGTGTATCCAGAATGGCAAGAAACTCTAAAACTTACCTTGTTATGAGAGCGTGGAGTTAGTATCATATGGTGAGGTTAGAATTACATGTCTCAAAAGGGAAATTTCCATATCTCTGGATTCGTAGAGATCAGGCCTGGATCTAGAAAAATTTAGGAAAGGGGAGGGGTGGTAAGTGATTTCAGTGAAAGGGAGGGTGGAGTCAATATCGAGCTAGAACGCATTTAAAATATTGAATTTTTTTCTGTTTAGGGAATTTTAAAGACTTTAAACTAAGTGTAGTATTCTGATTGTATAAAAGTCTTAATGGAAGAAATAGATAAGTTAAAATGTGAAATTATGGCTGTCAAAAAAGACAATTTTGAACTACGTAGTGAAAAGTGGCAGTTGTAAAAAGACTTGGCAGATTTAAAGCAGGACATCAACGATTTGCAACAGTACAGCAGAAACTCCAATACAGAAATTACGGGTTTTCCAGAAACCTCAGGTGAAAATATCAGTTCTATACTAATGAATATAGAACGGATAATGCATATTAAAATAGATATCGGAAACGTCGTAGTCGCACACAGAGTTCCTACGATGAAAAAATAAAAAAATAAAACCTATCGTGTTGCAATTGAAGAACAGGTCCGTAAGAGATAAATGGATTTCAGAGGCAAAGAAAAACCTGATTAAGGCTAACAACATAAATAGAAATTTTGAATATAAGCCATTTTATCTAAATGAATATTTGACACAACGTAATAAAAGTCTTTACGCTCTACATGGCAAAGCAATTCAAATTAGAACATAACTATAAATTTTTATGGATTAGGAACGGTAAAATTTTTTTTAAGAAAGGAAAAAAAACTCCAAGGTTAGAAGAGTAAGAAATGAAAGAGACATAAAGGAATATAATGAACAAAATGAATGACTTAGTCTGCGATATTCAGTCGGAACTGGAATCGTGTGCTTTGTTAACAGATATTGATGAAGTTAATAAATTCCTTTCTTGTTATTGTTTTTTTTTAATTATACCGTTTTGCATGTGATTATCAGAAGTTTGCTATTGCATTTCACTGATTTACTTGTAATGATGTGCCAATTTCGAAATCTCATTGATGTTTATAATCTTAAGTGAAATTTGGGTAAAGGATGATGAAATTGTAAATTACAAAATTGATGGCCATCAGCAATTTTTTAGGAGTAGGCAATATAATAAATCAGGAGGAATTGTAGTTTATGCAAATGTTACGAAGTTAATTTTATGATTGTAATGTAAATATGGAAACTGCAGAGAATGTTAATCTATTTGACTGTAATACAGGTGTATAGTTATGTGATATTTATCGTTCTCATGAATACTCCGTCAGAGAATATACAGGGTGAATCTGAAAAAGTGGGCAAAACTTTACGGGGTGGTAGAACGCAGCTATACGAGCAATATTCGTCATAGAAAGTATGGGCGGAACGCAAACGGCGAGCCGCTAGGTGGCGTTGGAAATGGTATAAAAGGGTTGGTCCTCGCACCCAACGGCATTTCTACCGTAGATTGCCGAGAGGATGGCTGGTTATACTGTTTGGACTTTTTCCGGTGGGGCCATATGAAAAGCCTAATCTACGAGTGCCCCATTGAAACCGATATGGATCTAGTCGCCAGGATCGCCGTTGTTGCCGGCGATATTCGGGAAATGCCTGGTGTCTTCGCAAATGTGCGTCGGTCCCTATCCCGCAGGTGTGAAGCCTGCATTACAGCTGGCGGCAGCTCTTTTGAGCAATTTCTTTGAGCATGTACCTCAATTACATTCCTGTTAATAAAATGTTTTCTGAAGTATCTCCTCTCCTTCTTGTGTTCATTCTTTAAATGTGACAGTGGAAAACTACCTTTTAACTTCTCACCGCTTGCGTTCCGACCATACATTCTATGATGAATATTGCTCGTATAGCTGCGTTCTACCACCCCGTAAAGTTTTGCCCGCTTTTTCAGGTTCACCCTGTATAACTAAACTTAGTAGCACTTTGCAAAATATTAAAAATAATAAGCTAATAATAATTGGGAATATTAATCTTAATATATTAAGCAACAGCTCTGATGTATCAGATTATCTTGATGTAATGTCTTTAAATTGTTTAAAGTCATTTGTGAATATTGCTACGAGATCAACTGTTTCCTCTCATACTTGTATAGATCATGTTTTATACGAGATAAGAATAATGATTATACTTACAATACAGCTGTCTTCCAAATGAATGAACTGAATATAATGATATTACAGATCATTATCCAATACTTGTAAGTGTAAGTGGCAAAGAAATTTTTAACCCAAAACCTTTATTGAAAAGCTGTATAGATTATTATTTATTCGAGATATATATTAAAGAACATAAATGGAATAGTAAAAGCGATTTATCATATAATACATTTACATCATCAGATAAACTGATGATGTAAATGTGTTATATGATAAATTCATATATATGATAAACGAGGACAAAACAATAAGTACTAACGTTTCTAAAAACAATATTGTTTTTGGTCCTAATCTGAGGAGCAAAAACAAATGGATAACAAATGAAATTATAATTTTAGCCAAAGAAAAGCAAAAATTATGCAACAAATATAACAAACGCCCGTTTGACAAATCCCTTGAAAAGCAATATAAATCAATAAGAACTCAAGTAACAAATAAAACAAGGTATGCCAAAAAACTTCATTGTTTAAAGAGTTACATAATTTTAATAATGATGTGAAAAAGCAATGGGCAACAATAAATAATATTTTTGGGATCAAAAAAAATCCTTAGGTATATCCTTCAAAAGATGTTGATGAAAATTAATACACATTTCAAAGATGTTAACCAGGGGTATCAATATACTACAAATAATTTTAGTACTGAAATTAACAAATATGTAAAGGATATAGACAACTCAATGGTTCTGTTTGAAGCAGATCAAACGGAACTAAAAAGTATAATATCAAAAATGAATAATAACAAATCTTGTGGTTATGATGAAATAAAAGCCCATATGTTAAAATTTGTTTTTAAATATAAGCTTCATGTTTTTGTAAAAATTGTAAATTTATCTTTTTCTACTGGAATGTTCATAGATGCTTTAAAAATTGTTAAAGTAAATCCAATTCTCAAAAAAAGTAAAAATATGGATTTTAATAATTATAAACCAATTTTCATACTCCCTATCTTTTCAAAAATAATTGTAAAACTAATGAAACAGAAATTAATTAAATTTCTATCAAAATATAATTTATTATCAAATAAACAGTTTGGATTTAGAGATAAATTGGGTACAGAACATGCTATGTTACAACTTACCGGCAACATCTATAACAGTGCAAATAAACACAGGAAAAAGTTAGCCTTATTTATTGACATAAAAACTTTCGACACAATAAATCATGAAATTGTAATGCAGAAATTAAGTATTATAGGAATAAGGAGATTTGCATTTAGTTGGTTTAAAACATATTTGCAAAACAGGAAACAATATGTGACTATAAATAAACTGTAAAGTTATATGCTTGTTTTGAAAGGTGGTGTTTCGCAAGGTTCTATTCTTGGGCCAGTATTTTTTTTTATTTATATTAATGATTTTTGCAATATAAATTTATTCATCAAAATCACATCTTATGCCGATGACACAGCAATAGTGTACTCGACTGAAACTAATAATGAGTTATTGTTTAAGATTAATAATGACTAAAAAAGCAAAAGAAACTGGTTTAGTAGCAATAAACTGGAAATAAATGTGGATAAAACTAATTTTATCTATTTCGGCTTAATATATATAAGTAAAGAGATTGTCATAAAATACCATAATTCTGATTGTAATTTGGTAAATGGATGTGTATGTAAACTATTGAACAGGTCGAATGTGCTAAATATCTAGGCATTTATTTTGAAAAAAATCTAAAATGGAAGAAACATGTAGATACAGTGTGTAAAAAAATTAAGATTTATTTTGTATAAGTTATATTATCTTAAATCATATTCTTATAACAAGTTGTTTTTAATTTTAGTGTATTTCGCTTGGGTTCATTCAATTTTAAGCTATGGGATCACTTGTTGCGGGGGTATCAAACCTACTTCCTCTAGTGAAATTGCAAAATAAAATTGTAAATAGTTTGAAATAGCGATATTAATAATGTAAATTATCATTACATAAGCAATTATATATTACCCTTGAGATAGTTATATTTATATAGAAGTCTTTTATTTCTACATAAAAGCAACAATTGGGTCGAAAAACGTTCATCCCATACGATACCAGATGTTCAACAAACAGGTTTCATGTTGTGAAATCAAAGAAAGAAATCATACATAAGCATTTGAATTTTATTGCACCAAAATTATATAATTCTTTACCTAACAGTATAAAAGAAGAAAAAAGTGACTGTAATTTTAAGAAAAAAAATTTTTTTTTGGTAAATACTGATGATATTCAAGACGCTTTTAATGCAATTTCTTAGTTTTTTTTTCCATTGCCAAAGATTTTCGTTTACAGTAGAATTTTGTTTTTGTAATCTGTAAGAGTTGTTTTGTAACTCCTAGATTACACAGAGATACTTGTTAAGTGTATGTTTCTGTCAGTTGTGTATTTTTTTAAAATCATTTATTTTATTTTATATTATTTCCTTTTGCACTTTCTATCCAAATTTGATGGCAAATTTTTGTGTGTAATGTTTCTGTAAATGAGCATGGAAATAAATTATTATTAATATTATGAAAACAAATATATATATATTAATATTATTTTTTCGTCTCCATTCTAGTTACTAGAATTTTCAAGGGGAGGGGGAGAATAGAAGGGAGCATGGTCCATTGGCCTCCTTCCTAGACAATTCGTTTCTGGTATGGGTGGACAGTGAAAGGCTTTTATTTGACACCATTAGACTTCCCTTTTTGGCGGGCACATTAAAAACATCGTTTATTCTGAAAACGTTTGTAATTTTCAGCATTTAAACGATGAAAGAATCACTGAAAGATGTTACAAGTTTTACACCAGATATATTGAGCCGAGTACGGAGGAAGTTAAATATCTCTCCGCCGATGGCGCCCATACTGAAGTCTCTTTAGCATCAAACGAAATGTGAGAGTTTTAACATTTTGTTCATACAATTTCTTTTGATACTTAATTATTTTATAAAATGTTCGTGTTCTTTTACAATGACCCTGTAATTTGTTTATGTAAATAGCTAAATTTAGGGCACCTAAAGTGCTACCAGTTACTTATTATCAATCAACTAGAGACAGAGCAGTACGTAAGGATGGTGTGAGGTTCAGGTGGGAGGTTTCATAGTGTTGGCTCCCTACATAACAAATGTTCAGTCGCTGATCGGCGTGCGAGGCCCGTAACCAGCAGTTCCCAAGTTCAAGACCCACTGGGCCAGAGTTAAGATTTTTCTACCCGAAATGCCCATTATCCAAAGCCCATCGGTGTCGCCTCTGTCAGTAGGCGACGCCGATGGCCTTGGAAACGCCGTCCGTCAGATGGGACATAAGCCGTTGCTCCGTGTCTGAGGCAGCCATACCCTGTGCACTTTAAAGAGCAGGCTGTGTAGCCTTGAGGGAAGGCTACCATCTGTCTCTTAACAGCTGTCTAGTGGGTACCCTCTCCCAACCTTCTATGAGTCTCCAGGTTCCTGGTGACCTGGGGCGGGAGTGGTTCAGTCGGTAGCGCGCCAGGCTCGTAATGTGCAATTCCCAGGTTCGAGTCCCAGCTGGGTCAGCGTTAAGATTTATCTCCGCAAAATTCCCCGCTCTCGGTCAGTGGGGTACAACGATGAGCTTGGAAAGCCGCCGTCCGTCTGATCGGACGTTAAGCCGTGGTCTTTTGTGCGGGAGCATACCCTGCGCACGTTAAAGAACACGCTGGATGGCCTTGATGGGAGGCTACCATATGTCTCCCAACAGCTGTTCCAGTGGGTCCCCTCCCCCAACCTTCTCTGACCTTTGGGGTTCTTGCGACCTGGCCATTTAGCCATTGTGTGCCAAAATTGCCACAACAACAACAATCCTTCTGACTTGGCCATTTAGCCAATTTTGTGCAAAAAAAAGTGCTGTTCAGAGATAGAACAACCCAACTATAAAGGGAAAAACCTATCTCGGATAACCGAATTCCCGGTTAATCCGCCATCCATATAAATCATACAAAAACTTCAAAAATTTCAGAAGATATCGTATAATAAACTTACATTATCCATTTGAAATAGTATATCAAGGAAGTTTCTTTTTTCCCTTCATTCGTTTTTCAGAGAATTGTGCTGAAAACATTTTGCTGCATGAAAACTTTTACTGTCGCATCGTATTTCAGCAGCCGTTTTCTCGCATTCCGTATTATTTTCGGGCATTCATTTTTTTAAACAAAGACATCAATAACGGAGAACTGAAATATTAATAGATAGACATCAATAACGGAGAACTGAAATATTAATAGATAGACATCAATAACGGAGAACTGAAATATTAATAGACAGAATATATATAATGCATATCTTGGTATTATGGTTGGTAATAATTTAAAATTTTTCAATTTTGAATTATTGTAACAATTTTTGTCACAATAATTTAAAACATTTCATTTATTGTGACAATTTTTTTATACATGTGACAATTTTTGTGACACGTAAATTGTTTGGTTAAGAAATTAAGATTCATATTATATAAATTTTATTTTGTGGAAAAAATAATGTCGGTTGTAATTTTTTAAGGATTCTTTATTATGTCTTGGTTCGTTCTGATATTTAGTATGGAATCTGTTTTTTTTTTTTGGGGGGGGAGGGGGTGTTATTTTACAAATATAATGCTTGACATTAGATTTCGGAAAATATAGTAAAATGTGCATTTAAAATAAGAGACAAAACCTTGCTGAATGTTTATTCAGATAATTCTCTTCTAATACTCAGAGATCTTTTATATTCAAGTCCATGCTATTTCTCTTTATTAATTCTGAATGGTTTAAATTAAAGGTAAAGTCATATTATTCTAGAGAATCGGGAAGAATTTACTTTGTCCTGAAAGTTAAGAAAACTGTCTATTAAAAACAAATTTTTTACCTAGCTCTAAAAATGTTTAATTCATTACCAGATGATATCAGAAACCTGAACAATCAAATTATATTGAATCCTAAACTTAGAATAAATAAATACCCCCTCAAGCAGCTGCTTGCCACAGAGGTCTGACAGGAGCCTGTCAGTTTATATGCCAAAGTAGAAGGTCTGAGAGGATGGCAGGCCTCAGCAGAAAAACGACACAAACAGCGATGCCTTAAACCGGGACTCGAACCCAGGTCCCTTAGATCAGTAGCCAAGCGCGCTAACCACTCGGCCATGGGACGGAGAAGTTTGAAATACGAAAAATGATTTTGAATTTTTATTCAATATAATTAATTAAAATTACCGTTTTCAGTGTTTTCAGCTAACGTTGTCTGCTTAAATGTATATAACTTATTTAATTACCTTGACGAGTTTGTTTATACCCTTGGTAATATTTCGGGATACTAAAATTATATTTGTGCTTTTATTTATTTTTTTCACCTTTTTTATTTTATTTGGTTCTTATAGTTTCCATTTAAGCTTGATTGAAAATTTTTCATGTAATGTTTTTATAAATAAATATGGAAAGGGAGTTATTATTATTATTATTATTATTATTATTATTATTATTATTATTATTATTATTATTATTATGTATATACAGGTCATCATAAGAGAATACTCATAATTTTAAAGTGATATATTTATTAACAAGTAAGTAACCAAAGCTATTTGTATGTGAAATGTCAACAAATTTTCGAAGTGTCGTTTTGGGTTCCACAGACTTCAATGTGGCAGCCATTGGTGGCTTTGATTATTAACTTACGTCTATACTCTGCTCAGCATGTTTGGAGGGTTGGGTTGTTTTACCTCTGAGTGGAACTTTTTTTGCACACAATGGGCTAAATGTCCAGGTCACAAGGACTCCTAGGGCTCAGAGAAGGTTGGGAGGAGAGGACCTGTGGACAGGTGTATCCTCCTCTGCATGTCTGGTGTAACATTTGCAACAGCTGGAGTGATTCCTTTTAATATTATAAATTACGAATAGTTTTGGAATAAGCGACGTCTTTAAAACCCACACAAAAAGATGGTCATTGATATGAAAATCGGTTCTTCTCGTGGTCATAAGATCGATCCACCTGTACCGATTCAACGATGTGGAAATTTGGCATTTAAGACATATTTATAATATAGTAACAATATTATATACAGGGTGAATCTGAAAAAGTGGGCAAAACTTTACTGGGTGGTAGAACGCAGCTATACGAGCAATATTCGTCATAGAATGTATGGTCGGAACGCAAGCGGTGAGAAGTTAAAAGGTAGTTTTCCACTGTCACATTTAAAGAATGAACACAAGAAGGAGAGGAGATACTTCAGAAAACATTTTATTAACAGGAATGTAACTTGCATTCCCGTCCGCCGGCAATCCACGGTAGAAATGCCGTTGGGTGCGAGGACCGACCCTTTTATAGCATTTCCAACGCCACCTAGCGGCTCGCCGTTTGCGTTCCGTCCATATTTTCTATGACGAATATTGCTCGTATAGCTGCGTTCTACTACCCCGTAAAGTTTTGCCCACTTTTTCAGATTCACCCTGTATATTTATAATATTAACTTCACTTCGTGATGCAAAGTACCACGCTGTCAAAACAAGGAAACTTTTAGAGTTTCTTGACATTACGGGCACACGGATGGTTTTGTTACTTAATTTTTCAATAAAATATAACACTTTAAAATATGGATATTCTTTTGTAATTAACCAGCATTTAACAAAGCAATTTTAAATTATTCATAAATGCCCAATGGAAATGAAGGGGGAAAGTCGGAAAGAAAAGAGCTTTAGCAGCAAAATTTCATCTTTCTCCAATTAAAGTTCAACGACGGGGAAATGAACAGTTTGAAAGAATTCAACTCGATCCTACCAAAAGTCTGTAGATTTAATTTCATCATAAAACGCTCGTTAGAGCACAGTGGGTGGTTTGGGCTCTATATAATCTCTTCCCTTTACCCTCCCCACATCGACCTCTTCCCATCGGTGCGCCGCCGCACGACCGACCTCGCAGGGTGAAACTGAAGCGGAGAGTTACTCACTAATCAGATATTCTCTCCGTTATTAAAGACGGTTCCGCCTGCCTAGATCTGTGCGGCTGTGTTAAACAAGGCAAAACGCTACAAGCTAACAAAGACAGAGCTTAATTATCCAGGTTACCCATTTGGTACTACATTAATCTGTTGTCAGGCTAATTGCTCCAAATCTTCGGCTTCCTCGTAGTTTTGTGGACATAGTGATCGCATTCAAATGTCTGAGGGGTTATTTTCTTGGTAATAAAAGCAGTATTTAAAGAGAAGGTTTTGTTTTCGCACTGTGCTAAAGAGCACATTAAGGCTTTAACAACAAGAAACTGATATGAGTTTGTTTGATAAATTGCTCATTTTTGTTTAAAGATAATAGAGATCTGGTTATTATTAGTGGCTATTTTAATCTTCTCGTAGTTACAAGAATGGGGTTTATTTCCACAAAAGCTTATTTTCGTGATATTTATGTACTTAAGGCTCCTGTCAGCTTGTATTAACAGTCGATGCCATGTAACGAACAGATGCGCTTTCTGAAAGGTGAGACTTGCTTGGCATTTGTTGGTTTTAAATTCTGGTTGGATAATGGATCCCTGAAGGAAATAAATTATGCTCCAGATCTTTGAAACTTGGAGTCTCTCCTAATTTCTCCGCACACAAGAGCTAAGTATGAATCAATATAAAGGTAACTATGAAATTATTTCTAAATTTCAAATCTTTTCTGTTTAAGTGGTGTTTGAAGATTGCGCTTTTAAAGACAAATCCCATTAAGTTTTAATCTAGAAATCTTAGAACTAATTCCATAGTTATTTAGGAATGTAGATCAGTGTAGTAGGAATAAGGGGTACTGGAATACGCATATTCCGCGTAGGAAACTGAAATGGAATGAAGTGCCGCCTAGGAAACTGAAATGGAATGATGAGTCGCATAAAAAACTTAAATGGAATGATGGGTCGCATAAAAAACTGAAATGGAATGATGGGCTACCAAAGAAATATATAATCAATAACGTATATAAAACCAGGGTAAATAAAAATAACATAAATCACATACTTTTACTAAAATTAATTATTTTGATGAAAATTTGCTTCGCAGAAGTTGGACTTCTTGTCCTATATCTTACGTTCTTTCACTCTTTGGCAAAATTAATTAATCTGTCATCAGTAGCTTTGGGGCCGGACAAAAGGAATTAGCTGGCCGTAATTTGCCCAGGACTATTCTAAGCAAATTGTATAAAAATCAGTTGATGATTTTTAACTCTTACCCTTAAGCTATTCCTAAATTCAATTTATTTATTTTAAGAGCTAATTGTTTGTTTTTAGAGATAAATTAAAAAGTGTTTTTGGGTTGGGTAGGTATTGATAAACTGGCTTCGGTCAGAGAGGGAATACCAATGGGCTTGGAAAGACCGCCACCGTCGGATGGAACGTTAAGCCGTGGCTCCATCTGCAGAATAGACATACCCAGTGCATATTAAAGATTATTCTAGATAGCCTTGATAGTAGGCTTCTATCTTTCTCCTAACAGCTGAAGGAGGTCGTTCATAGGTAAAACAATATAACCCTTTGTTACTAAGATGGCATAAAATATATAATGAGTTTTAAATACTTCACTTAACAATAGGTCAACGTATCAAAATGGCTTCCCAAAATACCAGCTAAAACTGCCCTACCAAAATAAAGAATTACCAGGTTATGACAATGGCAATATAACTTTGAAGCTCTATAACTTCTACAATATGCACTTAATGGAAAAATGTGACTGATGATAAATTAAAGATCATAATCAAATCTATTTAAATCTCGTTTTTCAACAATATTCGTTCAGTATTTAAAGAGGCACGGAAGCTGGAATATTTAACAATAAATTATTTTCATAAATATCGTTATGGATTGCCTAATATTGAAATAATCATCACGCAAACTATTAAAATGCATATTTTATTAAATGGTTTGAAACAATACGTGTTATGTCAGTTTTAAGTAATTT
This sequence comes from Ryuthela nishihirai, assembly GCA_038380435.1. Taxonomy (NCBI): domain Eukaryota; kingdom Metazoa; phylum Arthropoda; class Arachnida; order Araneae; family Heptathelidae; genus Ryuthela; species Ryuthela nishihirai. Next base: position 34,442,816 of record JAWZYU010000017.1, on the reverse strand, counting down.
CTGAGGTAAATTCTTCTGACGCATGTTTTACCTTTCAAAGTCTATATTATTGTCTCTAGAGTTCATTTGAACAATCTACAGATGCAGAAAGTCAATAAAACCACGTCTAACATTGCTGCGATAAATTGACGTTGCGAATAATTAACAGTGCGATGAACTGACTTTGCGATGAATTGACATTGAACCCTGGGGGTTGGGGGGTTTCACCCCTAGATATCGTTTTTTCACGTCTCTAGTACTCGCATATCTAAGTGACCTCTATTTGACCTCGAAGGACACTGGATCCGAAATATTCGTAACGTTTCAAAGAGCTACAACCTGCCTGGGCGTCTAGGGATATTTCACCCTCATACACCAATTTTCACGTCTCCGGCACTCGCAGATCTAGGTCACCTCTATTTGACCTCGAAGGACCATGGATCCGCACATTTGTAACGTTTCGGAGACCTATAATCTATCTAGGAGTTTGGAGATGTTTTACTCCTAGACACCAATTTTCCACGTCTCTGGAACTCGCAGATATACGTGACCACTTTTTGACCTTGAGGGACACATCAGAAGTCAAATTTCGGCTTTTTCCGAGATCTACGAACCAAATTACTACAAGGTGCAACATTTCAGAGCTCTACAGTTTCTGCATCATTATGCGTATGATCCCGTCACTCAGTCTCTGACTACCTCAATCAGTTACAATCGTCTACAATTAGATATAATTTAGTGTGAGAGCAAAGTACGTTAAAAGTCATAAATAAAAAAAAAATACTTCCTGAAGAAATTATTTGCCACAGAAGTCTGACAGGAGTCTGTCAGTTTATACGTCATAGTAAAAGGTGTGTGAGGATGGCGCAACCTCAGCAGAAAGAAAACACAAACATCATGCCTTTACCTGAGGCTCGAACCCAGGTCACTTTGATCAGTAACAAAGTATGCTAACCACTCAGCCATGGGATGACTAGCAAGGAATAATATTAAATATATTGCTGACAATGCTTATAGGGGCGGGAGTGGCTCAGTCGGTAGCGCGCCAGGCTCGTAATCTGTAGTTCCCAGGTTCGAGTCCCAGCTGGGTCAGCGTTGAGATTTATCTCCGCAAAATTCCCCGCCCTGCCCACGGTCAGTAGGGGACACCGATGGGCTTGGAAAGGCCGCCGTCCGTCGGATGGGACGTTAAGCCGTGGTCCCGTGTGCGGGAGAGCCATACCCTGTGCACGTTAAAGAACACGCTGGATGGCCTTGACGGGAGGCTACCATCTGTCTCCCAACAGCTGTTCCAGTGGGTCCCCTCCCCCAACCTTCCCTGAGCCTTCGGGGTCCATGTGACCTGGCCATTTAGCCCATGGTGTGCAAAAAAGTGCCGCTCAGAGGTAAAACAAACCAAACCAAACCAAAGACAATGCTCACCTAGCTGGAAAAATACCTGTAAACAAAGAGACCAATTTTGAGTTTAGTTGAAATCAATGCTTATATGCATTTGGAAACAATAACAACATACATTGTAAGAAATCCCTTATATACGAGGTTTAATTAAAATTATAAGACTTTTTTAAAAAATAAATAGGATATATACTTTACTTTTATTAATAGTTCCCTTCAAAGTAGTCTCTCCCTGATGACACACAATGTTATAAAGTATCGGCCACTTATGTAAATATCGCTGGAAGTTTTCAACTGTGAGCCGGTTGATTTTCGCTTTCGCATTCTGTTGGATGGTGGAATGTCGTGAAATCTTCTTCCTTTCGACTTCATTTGAAATTTTGGGAAGAACTTTACATGGGACAAGATCAGGTGAATATAGAGTGTGGAGTATTACTGGTGTATTGACTTTTAGACTAGGGAAAGCAATTACCAAAAGTAGTGCTGCAACCAAATGGGAACGATGTTCAGGTACTCGATGTTTCAAAATCATTGAACCGCAACGACGTTCCAATACTCGATGTTTTCGAATCATTCAACCGGAATGCCGTTCTGGTGTTTGACTTTTCTGAAACTTTGAGTGCAAGCAGTTCTATAGCATTCTGAGATAAAATATTACTGAAATGTTAGTATTATATATATATAGTCTAGTAACGAAGAAAGGAGGGGGGATTGAGGGTGAAATCTCCTCCTAATTGAGAAAATTTACACTAAAAGGACGACTTATTATACATACCCACCTATTAACGTGTGAATCTACAGTTCGCCCAGGGGAAGCAGCCGACGCTGGGCAGTACGAAATGAGTTTTCTTTGTTTTGCGCATTAGGTCAGGTGGAGCACTCACGTCTGATACAGTAGAAGAAAGCTTGGCTAAAGTAATGAGAACCGTAGGTAATGAGTGAGTTAAGTAGTCATGATTAGCTTCGTTAGAAGCGTTATTATGTTTCCACAACTAATTTTTATTATCAACATAGATATTTTAGGGGACTTCAAAATAATAATTGCTAAAATGGGACAATGACAACAATATAGTTGTCATTAATTTGTAGTTTATAAAAGGCAAACCACAAATGTTATTTATAACGTATCACTGTTGCCAAATACTCTACCTTCCAAAACACTTGAAATACTGAACGTATGATGTTGAAAATTTAGATTTGAATAAATTTAATTATTGTCTTTATTTACCTTCGGTCACATTTTTCTATTAAATGTGCAATAATGAAACATATGTTCAATTTAATTGCATAACCATTGACAGGATATCTATGGGGGGGGGGGAATGCTTTCACAGTGGAGTGCTTTTTAACCGGAAGGGTAAAAGACTAATCAACGTTTCAAGATAGAAATATTTAGGTTAAGATGGTCATTAATGAGCGCAGTTACAAATAGAGAAATCACGAATATATTGCATCATAATAAATGTAAGGTTGCCTAAAAACAAAAGGAAAAGCTAGAGGTCTTTAAAAAATTTCTTGAAAAATGCATAAAATATATATAAGTTTCAGAAGTGTTTTGCTTCTGTTACCCTTACAATATTGTCAAATATATAATTCTCAAGGAAAGCATGATCCCATTGGCACCTCCCTGCGTTTTGTTTTCACATATCTAGATATATCAAAGAGATATTTCTAGATATTTCAATACATATCATGGTAAAAAAAAGAAAGCGTTAAAAAAATCAAGATTATATTTCGTTAAGGAAAAAAACGAGATGCATTTTTGAACAGCTGAGGTATTCATCGTTATTTTAATATTTCTTACAATTTCCTCAGGTGAAGGGCTGTTAAGACGTCTATAATTGTCCAAATATGTCATATTATTCCTTGATTTCAGAATTGTTTGTGTGACTGATTTGCTGCAGAACATCAAATGATATAATAAGCCCAACGGATAAAATCTTTCGACGTTTGAGCATCAAATTGACTTATGCCAGTAATCAGTTTCCTTTCTCGCCATATGCAAAGGGCAAGAAACAGTTGCATTTTTCATACTTATTTTTAAAGAGCAAAACTTGTTTGAAATCACCGAGAAAACACATTCAGCTAAGCTGAAAATGAGGAAGAGATACAAGAAGCTTGGTGACAACGCATATACTTAGATTATTTTCGATTTAAACGTATTTTTAATCATAAGTATGATAACCACTTTTTAAATTTAATGTGCTTTTTAATATATTTACAGTTTAAATATTGAAGTAAACGTAAAGATAGCTTGCATTTAATTTCAAAGAAATTAAAAAAGTCTTAGATGCATTGCCCTACCAAAATATTAGAGATGGATCAGAATAACTCCAGAGAAGGTTGACGAAGAAACTTCTAGGAGATGGTAGTGTCCTGTCAATTTCAAATGCACTCGTCGCCACAACTTAACGTCCCATCCAACGGACGGTGGCCGTTCAAATCTCATTAGTGTTACTTTTCTCATTGAAATTAAGGGGAGAATTAGTGGAAATTCTTAAAGACTATTTAGCATTTAGCAGACATATTTAGTTCTTCACCCCCCCTCCTCCAAAAATTAGATAGAGAATTCCAATGTAATGTTAATGTAAACCTAACTTTGAAGCTCTATAACTTCTAAACTATGCATTTATGGGAAAGTGTGACTGAAGATAAATCGAAAATCCCAATCCATTTAGATCACTTTTTTAAAACAATATTCTTTCATTAAACAGTTACGGAAGTTGTAATATTTAACCATTACACTGGAGGAAATTGAAAAAAGAACACCCAGAAGAACGTCATATTATAATATGTTAATAGTTAAGAGCAGCAGAAACCGTGATCCAAGATTGAAAGTCATTGGATGAAATAATGACGTCACTGAGAACGACAACACGCAAATGTACGCAGCGGGTATTTAAGGACTAGAACGTGGAAAAAGAGGTTATTTGTCTTGTGTCGTGTTGTTCAGTTTTTTCCATTAACATGAAATTCTGAAATATTTTGGTACGGCACTGTATTAAACGGATTAGCATCAGTAAAGAGAATTTCATCGAAATAAGGAAACAAATCATGCAATTTATATAGTTGTTTCTAGTAAAATATTTAATTATAATTATATTAACTATTTTGATGATATTGAAAATATTTGATATTGAAAATGAATCGAAATTTAGGCCCCGTGGTTTTCAAACTGTGGGTCGCTACCAGCTTGGAAAGAAGATTGAGATTCTCTATTTTAGGGAATGAAGTTGATTATAGAATTGTGAATTCAATCCATTTTGTCACCGGCATGGTTTTAAAATGGCGATTGAATATATATTTTTATATAAATTGATAGTCACAAAATTAACAAATAAATTAACGAGAAGAAATAAAATTAAATTACCAAAGATGCTCGAATGACAGTCTGTTCTCAGCATGGCAGGCTGTCAGGATTGCTCCAGATGACGTAGTTTCCTTCAGCCTATGGCAGGATTTCAGTGGCGTTGAGACAACCTTACTCTCCACTGAACTTGAGATCCGCCCTCACAACAACACAACACGTTGTGGCATTTACTCTGCCAGGTGTTGGAAGTTTTCGGATGTTATTGGGGCCCATGGTTCCAGGACAGCCGTCCGTAAACGCCGAGAATTGCTGGTGGTGGGTTCGGGCTTGAATGCATCGCTGCACCTCGTCCCACATATGCTCAATAGTGTTCAAATCCAGAGAAAGAGAGGACCATTCGTTGGTTGTGAACAGTGGAATGCTCTTCCAACCACTTTTTCACCATCTTGTTGAAAGAAGGCACCTTGCTGTGGGAAATGGATATCCATGAACGGATATATGTGGTCGGCGAGTACGTCAGCATAGCCTTATATGGTGATGGTGATCTGAATAAGTACAAAGGGCCCCATGATGGCCAACATAAACATGCCCTCAGAGCATTACAACACCTCCCCGCCCTGTAACACCGCAACTTGACAGTTGTGGTCCATGGCTTTCTGTGGTCTACACTCCCATGCAAACTTCTGTCAGTGTATTGTAGTTGTAACCTAGATTCGCCTTCGGACCAAACTAGCTGTTTACAGTCTTTCATGATCCACTGGCGATGTTCCTTCGCCTACTGCAGCCTCATAGCCTAGTGACGCGCTATTTAACAAGGGTACTTGATGTGGACATAAGTTGCCATAGCTCAGTCTATGTAGACTGAGACATGCTCGACTCAGACGTGCTTGGTTGGAGACAAGTTCAGAGAGTATGCTGGCCAAAGGAGTTGGTGCATTGCCTGAAGTGCATTTTGAGTTGCCCAGTCGGAGTGTGGGAGGGCGTTATCCTGCTGGAATATGGCATTTGGGATTAACATTCAGATATGGCAGGACAACCGGCTGTAAGATGTCGCTGACGTATGTATTGCTCTCATCGTACATCGAATGGTATCAATCTAACAAAATCTTCTTAGTTAACTATCATATTAGAAGATTATAACAAATCTTCTTAGTTACACTATCATTGAATGTACTCAATCGTGAAATTTCTTCTGCATTGTGGCCATCCATTCCCACTGAGGTGACCACCCCAGTGGGAATAGAGGGCACCCCAGTGGAAATAGGGGGTGTATATTTAAGGTGACCACGCACTTAGGCCGTGATTCGTTTACTTGCTGCCAAATCTAGGCAGTTCCCTGACCAAATATTCAAATGAACAGACATTTAGCAAAATGACAACTGAACTAATTCTGCACTTAACAATAAAATACATTTATTAACAAAATTATTTTCAGACATTTTACACACACAACTGTTCCCACTTTTGGGACAATTTTCAAACAAGCGGCCGTTTTCAATCAAGGATAACCTTCGTAGTGGTGGAGGCTAAAATGTTTATCAGAGTTCATGGAAAAGCAAGCCACTCGCTCGAAAAGGTGAACAGTTTTTAACAGTTTATGGTCCCAGTTCAGGACAATGTGACGGCAGTTCACAGAAACACATTCGTGTGGAAAAGCGAAACCAGATCTTTGCCAAAAATGTTCCCCTACCTCATCAAGTCATAATCCCTTGGGAAGACACCACTGGGCTGTCCACCTCAAGTTGCTGGGAGCACAGGCTGCTTAGCGCTCCCTCCGAACATTCATTGCACACCTCAGAAATCTGCTCGGCTCACTGGAGAGGATCATTGCTGTCGACCACACAGCCCAGACGAGAAGATGAGACTGACTTTTTTTAAAATTTCTCTGTTGTTCATTTTTGCTGCCCCCACTCGTGGAGGCCACCTCGCTGACCCGGCATGGACGATGCCCATTGGTTGGACTGGCCAAGGTGCGAAACAGCACCCATCTGGTGTTTTCATGTTGTTTGCACCGGGTCATGTACCTCTGCTCTGATACCTGAGGGGACCAACGGATCCATAGCAAATGTTCTATATGCCAGTGGCAAAGGCTTTCCTCAGCAGGAGCTGAACGCAGAAAAATATCACAATATGGAGGTCGGTCGAGAATGTCACTATTGAAATGGAAAGGCGATGGTGACTGACAATCCTCCCTTCATAAAGTCTTGTCCTCGTGACAAAATTACGTGGGCATGACACCACTTCTCGATAGAGGAGAGGAGGCACTCATGCCTAATGCATAGGTTTATATTATACAGTGATATGCCAGTATAATGAAATCGAGATGGTGATTAAAATATATTCGTTATAATGAAATGAAAAGAAATGGGTGATTAAATTATATTCGTTAAAATGAAATGAAAAGAAAAGGGTACTATGAGATTTACATACTACAAAATAATCGTTACGAAAGAAATTTACCATGTGTTAAAGTTCTTAAAAAAGTCGTAATTTTTTAATGTCCCTTCTAACAAGTATCTCTTTGAATTCTTAAATGATGTCGAAACTATGTAAGACATTGTCTGGAATATATTCCCGAGTCATTAGGAAATGGCAAAGACTTCGCGCCATATTGGCTGCTAATGACCAAACTACACTAATTAAAGAACTTTATTAAAACAATAATGAAAATAATAATAAAGAAAAAATATAATAATTGTTTAAATTTAATAAGTAGAGAAAGGGATTGTTAATTTTAGGAGGGCTATAAGTCCCATTATAATCATAAAATTGCAAGTTGTAATGATAAACTTGCAATTTTATGATTATAATGGGACTTACAGCCTTCCTAATATTAATTATCTCTTTCTCTACTTATTAAATTTAAGCAATTATTATATTTGTTCCTTATTATTATTATCATTTTTGTTTTAGTAAAGTTCTTTTATTAGTGTGGTTTGGTCATTAATTGTAATTTGTAATGATAAAATAAAACACATGGATTGAAACTGCTTTGAAAGAACCTGTAACAGTCAGACGATCTGAGTCCGTTCCCCCCACCCGAAGCGAAGGTCGAAGGGCCCTCGGACAGGTGCTCAAGGGTACCAATCGTCGGGTGTGAAGGGTGCTAAAGGGCGTCAATCGTCCGCTGATAGAACCGGAATCGTCATACGGCCCACTATTGGACCTGGAAAAGACTGTCACGCAGAAAAGACTTCCGTGACCACCCTGAGACATGGAACAAAAGACTTCGTTCCAGGGTCCTTCTGCTCGAGAGTGTGCTGCAGGTCGGAGGTCAGGCTCCGACAAGGATAAGAATTCAGCTAGGGGGATATCCCAGTTGGGCCAGTGTTTTTTTAGCCAAAGTTTTTGTTTGCGGCTAGGCAAGGTAGCCAGCTGTTGTTTACCGTCAAGTGACAGGCCTTAGTGAAAAGCCTATCTTGTATTATTGTAAATACTAGCGTTAATAAATGTGTTGTACATATCTTACAGTCTATTGACAATTTATGCGACCACCCAGCTCGCCAAATTTCCTGATAAACTTTAATAGAACACATTTGGTACCTGTTGATTCAAATGCTCGGTACCCGCGTCAGTTCAACAAATATCTGACTCCGCACAAAAACAACTCTTATAGTTGGTGTCAGTAGAGAGTGGGGTCCCTGAGCTAGATACAGTAAAGAGTGATGTATTTGTGTTCAGTGTGTGTGTTGACTGGTCACGTCGTTTTCAACGAGTCATCACTACCCTGCAGAGCAGAGCATCAGTAGCGAAACTTCGGATAATGGTAAGACTAGATTCCTTGTGGTTTGGAGTCTTTGTAAGGGGAATGTACATTACACGAAGAATCACGGACGGTGAATGATAGGTTCACGACATCACATCAATTAATGGAACACAAAAAGTATATTGAGCAAGAGGGGAAATGCAGATAGGGAACATAAGTGACTCTCGGAAGCGAAGTAGCATGGCAGAGCGCGAGAACATGCTCGAATCCTGGGTGCATGCGATGATGCAGGAAAAATTAGCTTCCTTGGTACGCATGCGCGATATCTTAATGGATGAACAGAAAAGGTACGCTGTGGAAGCAGACAAATTGCGCGAACCGTTTAAAAGCGAAAGGGAGGAAGCTCTAAAGAAATCGGTTGCTCAATGCGGTGCATTTGAGAACACGAAGGGTAGCTGCTATATGATTCAAATTGAAGTGTACCGAAGATTGATTAGTGAAATTGATGACGAGGCTAGAGTCAGGGACACAGAAATAGAAGAGTTCAAACAAGAATTAGCTAAAAGCTAAAGTCATACGTTATATGATGTGTTAGGTAAAATAAAAGAAAAAGACGGTAATTTAGGTATGAGGAAACTAATTATTAAGTCGATGAATAATCTAGAATGTTCTGATAAATGTCTAGAGGTTAAGGTTGATCCTAAGATTACTTTTTTCATGTAACTGTTTTGGAATGTAGAGTTCAAACTGTTATATAACTCCAGATTACTTTTAGAGTGTGGAGAATAATATTGATGAAATGATAACAGGTTATCCAACTGAAGGTAAAGTTGAGTTTAGCGAAAGCTCAAAATGTGTTAGAAAGGAATTTAATATTGAATACGTAAATTCAGATTTTGGCAGTGTTTTGGATGTAGTTTCTTGTGAAATGCTAGAAATGAATAATAGTAATGATAGTTGCAAAAACCATACAAATTATGAAGTTCTAAGCAGTAGTTTGGATAAGGATAAGGTAAGCATATTCAATGTTAACAGAGTAATTAAGGTGCTACCTATAGATAAAGATAGTTCACATAAGACTTCTATGGAGTTTGGCGAAAGCCATAACAGAATATTTTCAATAAATGATAAAGAAAGAAGTAATTTCGTAGATGCTGAGGTAAGCAGCATGAAGAGAGATGATAAGATTAAGAACTGTAAATTTAAAGGACTTTTTTTTCATTTGGCGAAAGCTCTAGCAGAAAATTTTAGAAAAATAGTTAAGAAAAAACTAATGTTTTAGATTCTGAACTAAGCAGCATAAAGAGACAATAAGGTTAAGGACTGTAAATTTAAGCATGTTTTCTCATTTGGCGAAGTAGATGGATTCAAGGAAAGCATGTGCAGAGAACTAATTTCCTACATGTTGAAGTAAACAGCATATAGGGAGGTAAAAAGTGTAAATTTAAACAATTTTTTTCAGAAACAAAATAAGAGATAAGAGACATATTTTGCAGAAATTTGTATTTTTTTGCTTAGGAAATGCGTTGTTGCGATCGCGCATGCGCGGCGAGGAAGCAAGAGATTACAGCCGGCTACGGAATAAGACAATAGCTCGGCAGTAGACAACGTCGTGACTTCGACAGTTCTTACGCGCACACACGGTAAAATTCCTGCGCGATTTCTTAGAAGCGGGTTCGAGGATGTCAACTCTTGAGCCAAGAGTCACTGCAGGCTATTTCGAGATGACACTTGGGGAAGGGGACAAGGACACTTGCGGACCCCAGTCAGATTCCTAGCCACGGGAGGAGCCCTTGACTTGGTTGAGCCGTCCAATCAACCCTGAAGCTGTAACAAACCAACGAGTGCCCAGCCAAATAAACATTGCAAACTTTCTCGATGATTGGCAGGTGCGCGTGGGAAACACGCTGGATTGTGCGTGTTGACAGTTTATTACAAGGCCATAGACAGCAAAATTGTGATGTGTTGTGGTGCTTCGGGTTCTCAAAATAATAAGTGGGTCATCTCATTGGTTTGTGTCATATGCAGAATTTGGGGCAGGCGATGTCTGCCCTAATTTCTGGTCTTGGTCGGGGCGTGTAACGGTCAGATGATGAGGGCCCTCGGACCGGATGTGAGGGGTACTCAAGGGAGTCAGTCGTCTGCTGACAGAGTATGCGACCACCCAGCTTGCGACCACCCAGTTTCCATGGTCCACTATTGGACCTGGAAAAGACTGTCACGTGGAAAAGACCATGTGACCATCTTGAGATAAAGAGCAAAGAAAAGGCTTCGTTCCGGGGTCCTTCTGCTCGAGAGTATACTGCAGATCGGAGGTCAGGCTCCGACCGGAATGAAAATTCGTGTTGGAGGATATCCCAGCCGGGGACAGTGTTTTTTTTTGGCCAAAATGTTTGTGTGCTACTAGACAAGGTTTATTATTAGCTGTGGTTTATTGTCAAGTGCGAGGCCTTAGTGAAAGGCCGATCCTGTATTATTGTAAATACTAGTGTTAATAAATGTGTTGTACATATCGTATAGTCTGTTGACAATTTATGCGACCACCCAGCTCGCCAAATTTCCTGACAAACTTTAGTAGAACATATTAAGTACATTTTGAATCAAATGCTCGGGACTCGTGCCAGTTCAACAAATATCTGACTCCCCACAAAAACACCTCTTTTAGAACCTTTTGTTCTAAAATTACCGTTACTGAAAATGCGATAAAATCGGAAACGCGTAGATTTCCAAGTTTGAAAATCTCTTTTCTGCTAGAAAAATGTGGTAACTTTAAACCGTTTTGCCGGCACGGCAATAATAGTCTATGTCACGCAATGAGATCGCCTAAAATGCATGACGGACGGATGATATCATGGATATATAATACAATATTGAATTTACTGATTATTGATTTAATAGCGCTATAATATGATTAATAGCAATTAGATAATTGATTAATAGCGCTGTGATTAGTTAGTTATATATTAGTTAGAATTGAAGTGCTAAAATGTACATTGTTCATATTATATAAGTATTTTCTTTTAAAAATTTCGTTACAGTGGATATATCTTTCGTATCGTGATAAATTTTATCTAATTAAAATGAAACATTATTATATAGAGATACATAGTAAATTGACGGGGTGGGAAAAATATTTCGTTATTCTGGCTTTCGTCATACTGATATTTCACTGTTTGTATATGTATATTGCATTATTTTTAAACAAAAAGTAAATAACCACTCAAACAAGACTCCTCATATTTTGGCAATCAACGGAGATTGCACATCTGTTTGTTCTTAATATTCGTATAATGACTAAGACTCAAGTTTATAACTCTCAGCATTTTGAGCACTTTATTTTCTTTTAGATATCTAATACTACAACGCTACAGCACATTTCCCAATAATATTAAAAATCCTACTAATCGCCAAATCATCCACTAAATTTCCGATATTCAACGTATTTTACACACCCAGTGTATCATATAAACGTATCGTTAAAATTAAAGTACCAAGGAAACTTTAACGTCAAAATGTAAAAAAGTCTTAAAGATAAACGAAAGTTGCTGCAAATGTAAATTTAATCAAATAGATTTGAAATCCCTTCTGCAATTCACATAAATTGTCTCTCAAATGCGTAAATTAAATTCCACTTGAAAGACAGCCTTGATATGTATTCCTATGAGATAGCTCCTTCTATCCCTAACTCAAGAAAGAGACATAAAACTTCTGTAGACGACAGTGTTTAAAATGTCTGAAAAGACAACTTATAGGAGAGTCAGAGATGAGGTGAAAGCCCATCAGAAGATTAGAGTTATTGTCAATAGGAGAGATAGCCAGAAGGCGAAAGTTCATCATGCTGTCACCTGCAGACTTCAGAGTCAATTCTAACAGACAGCCGCGGCTATACGGCGGAGCCAAAGCAATGTAACTACCGCTTCCTTAGACACTGAGAGACGCGTTTAAGCTGGAATTTTCATTGTGTCATCCAGATGGATAATTAAGAGAGGAACGGACTTAAAAAAGGGATGCCTGAAACTACTCAAGTATGTAGTAGATGGCACTCCCTACGCTGGAAACTTTGGCACAAATCGCATTAGGATAGGTTCGTCCTCTCAGCTACCTCCCCATGGTAAATATTTTTTCTCTCTCCCCTCTTCTAGGAGTGGTCTGAACCTCTTTAAAGTGCATAGTAAATGCACTCTCCAATTTGCACGCTTTCATTTATATATAAAACTCAATACAATCGTTTGGTGCCCTCAGGAGCCCCTCCTCACCCCGTTAAGCATTTTATCCTCCCACTTTCAGTGGATGTATAAATTCTCTAAATCATATATCAGATGGTACTCCCCAATTCGCAAGCTTTAATTTGGGAAAATAATCCCTTAAAATCGATGCGTTTCCCTCTCCCTTCGGTATAATTTCTTTCCTCCTCTTTAGGGGAAACTCTGAAACTTTCTAAGTTTTAGTAGATGGCGCTCCCCACTTCGCAAGTTTTCATTTGACATAAAACTCATTACAATCTAAAACAACTCTCCTCTTTCAGGATATATAGTTCTTCTTCTCTTTAGGGGAAGCCTGAAACTCTGTAAAGTTGTAGTAGACGGTACTCCTCACGCGATTTTGAATATCTGCTAAATCTGTGAGAGACCCGGGTTCTTAACCGCTAATGCTAAGTCTATGGGGATTTCGAGAAATTCAAACTCCACCCTCGACTTTGTTGACCCCAATGGGTTCACATGAAGCCTATACCCTTATCCTGACTGAAGGGAACGTTCATATAAAGTTTGGTGCCTCTAGCTCTTTTGGGAATCGACTGAATAAGTAGACAGACAAACAAACTTTTTTCTCTGTTTATTAGATTGTGACTAATTTATTGATTGAATGACAGAGGATCATGCTCGTTCTAACTATGATGCACAAATGATAGGGCTCTGAAACTTTACATGTAGGAGTAATCGCAATCGTAGATCCGTAAATAAATTCGAAATTTAACCTCCGATATGTCCTTTAAGGTCAAACGGAGGTCTCATAGGGGTCAAAGTTTGATATACGACTACTAGAAACATGCAAATTAATTCCTAGGGGCATTTCAGGCTGTAGATCTCAGAAATGTTGTGAAAATTTGGATGCGAGAGGTTCTTCGAGCTCAAAGATCAAATATAAATCTATATAATCTACATGTACATAATATATAGATCGATATAATCTACCGGTGATAGAGTGCTAAAAAGTGATGCCTGGGTTATTTTAAGTTTAGATCAGAAATATTTTGTCACATTTTTGATCAGATGGGTCCTTCGACGTTAAAGATAAAAATTCGATATACCAGGTTGGGTTGTTTACCTTTGAATGGCACATTGTTTGCACACAACGGGCTAAATGACCAGTCACAAGGATCCCGAAGGTTCAGAGACGGTTGGAGGAAGGATCCACTGGAACGGTTGTTGGGAGACATACGGTAGCCTCCCGTCAAGGCCATTCAGCTCGTTCTTTAACCTATTGGATATGGCTCTCCTGCACACGGAGCCACGGCTGAACGTCTCATACGATGGACGGCGGCCTTTCCAAGCCCATCAGTGTCCCCTACTGACCGTGGGCAATACGATTGGGGGGGGGGGGGTTGAAAAGATAAATATCTCAACGCTGACCCAGCTGGGCCCCTTAGAAGGGGCACAGCTGGTCACATCCCCCTCACCACGAAACCTTGTCGTGTTGAGGGGGTTTGTGTGCCTTAGTGAAGTTGAAGGCTATGCCGACTAGAGTCACTCATGTCGGACAGGACGAAACAGAACGCCAGACTAAGAGTTTCCAATCAAAGAAGACTCCACAAGGGCAGCACAAATGTGCGTGGAGGTCAGTTGACAATAAGTCAACAGCTTATGGCTTGAGTGCAGCTGGAGATGAGCTGTAAGGAAAAATAAAGAGATAGATTGCTGGAGAAAATGGTGAATAAAAGTGAAGAGGCAAATGGAGGAAATATAAATGTGTAGTGCAAATGAGGAAGCACAAGATGCTAAGGAGATAGAGTTGAGAGGAGTTTGAGGAGTTAAGAGTTGGAATGGAGGATTAGGATGAGGTATTGAGTTGGATGAAAACAAGTGGATAAGGAAAATTAATACAGTTGCAATAGCAAAGATGAGAATTGCAAACTGCAAATAAAGGACTGAGGATATACTGTGAATATACTATAAAGGATGAGAGACGAGTAAACGCCTAGTGGCTTATGGGAGAGCCCAAAATACAGGTCATCCTCTCAGACCTGCTACTATGGCATATAAACTGAAAGGCTCCTGTCAGACCTTTGTGGCAAGCAGCTGCTTGAGGGGGTATTTATTTTTTATTTTTTTTTATCTGAAGGCTGCTTGAGGGTTACAACGGTTAAGTAGCTATATCTTTCAATGACACTTTTCTCTTGACCACGATGGGCTAAATGGCCTTCTTGACCATGATGGGTTCGAAGGACTCTATCACTTTGAAATGGATAGGGCAGCGATTCCCAAACTAATATGAGTAACACTAGTGGTAAACGAAGCACCTTCCACTAGTACACGGAGCCCCTGCCACTGGTACACAGCCTCTGTCCCTACTAAACAGAACATCTGCCCTGATACGTGAGGTCTCTGCCACTGATACATGGAACCTCTACCATTGCTACACGGTGGTTCTGACACTAGTACATGAAACCCCTGGCATTTTGCACTGATCCTCTGCCACTGGTACACGAAACCCCTGGCATTTTACACTTATCCTCTGCCAGTGGTATGCGAGTTTAGTGCCATCATTCATTTACACATGAATTTGCACAACATTGAAGCAGGATAAATTAAAAAATAAATAATTTTTTAATAATGTCTATTTTATTCATGTTTTTGAAAATACTTTTTTCTTTAGCGAAACGATATTCTGTATGTTTGTATTTATGTAGTAGTGGGACAACAAAAAATTATTTGGTACTTAGTGGTACGCTATAAGAAAAGTTTGGAAACTGCTGGTATAGGGGATCTATTGCACAATTATCGGTAGAGAAATGAAAGCCTCCTGACAAATCAATCAACCGAGTTTTTAACATACGTAAGATATGATTCCAAGGAGCCACAGCTTAATTTCTCATCCAATGTAGGGCGGTCTCTTCACGTTCATAGGTGTCCGTTATGTTCCAAGGAGCCACAGCTTAATTTCCCATCCAATGTACGGCGGTTTCTTCAAGTTCATAGGTATCCGTTTTCTTACTGATGACAGGCAGTGTACAAGAACCTGGAAACAAAAGGAAGCTATTTCATTTTGACCATTATATGAGGCAGCTTAGTTGCACGATTTCCGACATAGATGCTTATATGTCATATTACTGAGAAAATGATCAGTCTCTGACGGTTTAGTGGTTATCATACCTAGCATGTTTCTAGGAGATGTGGGTTCGAATCCCACTCAGGGAGAAGCCAATTATTTTCAGCTAAACATATCAAGTGTTTCTAGACTACAAGAGTTTTCTTGTCACACTTTATTACTGTATTGCTAAAATTGAAAGTTTAATATGACATAAAAAAAAGATAATGAAAACAAATGTCGGTTAATTCCTAACTAAAATGAATCGAGGTTGTCTCAGTCATGTAGCGCGACAGGATTGTAATCTGAAGTTCCCAGATTCGAGTCCGGACTGTGTCTGCGTTGATAATTACTTTGCTAACTCCAGTTTTGATCACCGTGAGAAAGTAGACCCAGTAAGCTTCGAAAGCTGTCGTTCGTCAGATGGGACGTTAAGCCGTTACCCTTACAATGGTTATTCTTGATCGAGACTTCCATCCAGTCTTTAAATAGAAGGATCTCCTACCCCAACCCTCTCTGAGCCCTTGGGGTCTTTGTGACCTGCCCATTTAGCCCATATTATGTAAAAAAAGTGCTGCTCAGATATAATAAAACCAAACCTTAACAACAAAATTCAACAGTTATATATTCGAAAAACAAAATAGAGTCTTTTAAGGCAAAATCTACAGAGATTAAAGCGAAATCTTCTCTGAAAAGGAAAAGAGCTCGTGACAAAAATAAGTCACTCGAAACACCAAGGTACAAAAAAAAGGCGAAAAGGAATGAGGTAAAGAAGCAGAAAAAAACCATTAAAAGGAATGAAGTAAAAAAAGGGAAACATTGAAAAGGAATAAGAGGAAGAAGGAAAGAACCTCTGAAATGGAATGAAGTAAAACGCTAAAAAGAATCAGGTATAAAGCAAAAACGCCGAAAAAGAGTGAAGTGAAAAAGCAATAACGAAATAAATCGAAGGAAAAGGTTTCTTATTCCCTACTCTCCGAAAATATATATGGTGGAAGATAAAGTAACTGGATTGAACTGGAACTGGGAAGTATTATCGCCAACAATTACTAAATGTTTTTACCTCCATTTTAGTTACCTTTCGAAAATTTTTTATTTTTTTCAACTATACATAATATAGTATATATATGTATATATTTACTACTTATCTCCCCACCCTCAATTCCTATTGTAGAGAAAGAGATGTTGCAGAATTCATTTACGCGACCAAATTTCATTTCAGAGTGTAGAAATGAGATATGCAAAAGAGAGAAAGATCGAATTACACAAAATAATCCATCCTAGGAAAAAAGATTCTCTTAGAAATGAAATATATAGTGACAGACTCATGTCAATCCTAGTGTTTACTGATGAATTCTTTCCAAACAAAACCAGACTGCCATCTACAATGCCAGTGTCTGGTTTTGTTACTGGTAATCCATGTATGTGTAAAACGAAGCAGGCGTGCACGAGTATTCACATTCTTATTTTTGCCGGATTTGTCATCACAAAGAGAAGAATCATTTAGAATATGCGGAGAGAAGTCTGTAATCCATCCACGTATAAAATTTCCCATGGCATAAATCTGCTCTAACAGAAATTCCAGCCGCGGAGTCTAAAAATTCAAGATCGTTAAGCACTCGGTGGTCTTTGTCGAGTGGTTTTAATGGATTTCCATTAGTGAAAAAGATAATCTCATATGCCTACATAGAACAATCTCCTTCATACTTAGAATAATCTCTTCATTCATATCAGCATTCTGTTGGAAAGATCTATTCTGTTCTTCCCATAAATATTCAAAACAGGCTGAGTCTATTGCAATTAATCATTATGACCGAAATTTTTAATTCTTCATAACTTATATACATATAATATAACCATTATTTCAAAGATTAAAACCGGGGCACTTTCAGTCCATTAAAGCGATTGAATAAATTACTCTATAGATAAAAATATCAAGAGGAGCAATTTAGAGAAAGTAATTATTTCGATTAAATGGAAAACATTACTAGGAAATGTTCGTAATGATTTATTTTATGCAATAAATTATTTTAATAGAACGAAAGTGTCCGAAATATTTTCAGTTCATTAAGAACGATTCATTATTTTTTTTAAAGGAAATCATTTGAAACAGGCGATAACTGGTTTCTCCTTGGTGGAAATCATTAGGAATGATTTCTAGAAAGATTTTATTTTTACTTATCTTCATATTTCTTTTCGCTCGTCATTTCTCTCTTTGTTGGTTTATTTTGCTTCTTTGTAAAATAGTTTTTCAGCCAAAACTTCCCGACCGATCTCAAAGACTCATGAAAGCTTGTAACAGTAGGAGTGTCATAGGCTACAAAAATTCCCTTCCCCCTAGCCTTTTTCCCCTAAAACAGGAGAAAGGTGAAAAGCGTTGTTTTTTACGTCTTCGAAGGCAAGAGCCTACAGTTACGATTTACGTGTCAAATGAAACTTGTGATGTAGCGACAGTGGCAGGCGACCCCTGATTTTGGTCCTCCCAAAGAGAGGAAGGAAATTTCACAGGGCTCGTTCTCAAGAGTTACATTGCATATTAAAACTTGTGACGTGACAGCCATGAGGTACCTCAAATTATGTCCCTTCATCCTCTTCCCCAAAACAAAAATAAGAGGGAGAGAAATTAAACTTCTCTCCCTCTTATTTTTGTTTAAGATATTTATGTTATGTGGAAAAACATAGATATTTATGTGGAAAAAGGTTTTTCCAATCCACATCACTCCACATTCCTGCTAGACTGTTCTAATCACTAAACTAGCACCGGTATCATCATTCATTCGCTGATATGACTTATAAATCATCCCGAACTTGTCGGTCATGGCGTCATGTGTGAGGGAGAAGTCAACTTAATTTTCCAATGTTGCTCTGAATAAGATGTATAAAAGAAAATTACCGATGCTAAAGAGTTATTAATGAGCAAATGCACATAATTATATTTGCACGCTTACAGCAAAGATTGACAGACAAATAACAAAGTTAAAATTATAGCTCTTTTTTTTTAAAGAGCCAAAAACTCTAACTTTAGAATTACCTTGCTGCGCCAACTCGGCTACACCCTAGTTGAGAAAGTGGACGCCGAAAGGCTAAGAAATGTTTTCTGTCGGATAGGACATTAAAGTGTGTGGAGAAATCCTTGTACAAGCAATTCATATTCTGTGTATACGAACAAATTAAAGATATAGCTGAAATCCCGACCTGATATTTATTTTTACTTATTTAAGGTACCCTGATTCCTTAGCACCTAATGTCCGACCCCGCCTTTTCCTGGTGCAGGCCGTTAGTATCTTTCAAAAGAGATATTCTCTTTTGGAAGGAAACGGAGGTGGAGGGCTGCCAGTTCAGTATGCCTACTGATCTGGTCATCTATGGCCACTTTTTTTTCAACACTGCTGAGGAGAGGTCAACTTTACACGGTCCTGGTGCTGACCATTTATACCTACTAGACTGGACTTGTTTATGGATTTGAGCTTGATTATGGATCCTTGACTTGCTGCACTGGTGGGCCTCGGTTGAGGGAGAATCTGCCACTGTGTTTTCTGTTTGCTTCTGGGTTGCCAGCCCTAGGAGAACATAGGCATGGGATACCTTATATCAGCTGGTGGATAATCCTAATCAGAGGCCATCGCAGGTACCTGAACCTTACTTAGCTATTTGGGAATCGTCAAGCCTAAATTGGAGTAATGTGTCTCAGGCAGGCCACATCACTCTGTTTGATATTGTTGGCCCTACCTATCTCAATAAACATAGTTTCTTTAAAAAATCCTACTAATCATTTTCGCTCTGCCAAACGTGGAACGTGAGGATATTATATAAAGATTATTCTCTTGATGTCCCCACGCAGGAATTCCAGCGATATAAACTAGATATTCTAGGCTTGCAAGAGACCAGATGGACAGGTAAAGGTGAGATGCTTAAAAATAATCTTAAATTTCTCTTTTCAGGGAGGGACGACAATATGCATCACCAAGGCGTGGGTCTGCTTCTCAGCAGACACGCTAGTGATGCTCTTCTAGGATATGAGTGCATTAATGAAAGGTTTCTTACAGCAAAATTTCAGACAAGCGTTAAAGACTTGAATGTTATCTGCTGTTATGCCCCCACTGAGGATGCCGATGAGGATGAGAAGGATAGGTTTTACGGAAAACTTCAGGATATTTTGAATTCTGTCAAGAAAGGAGATATTACCCATGTTCTAGGTGACTTTAATGCCAAAGTTGGTACTGACTCTGACCTTTGGGGAGGGGTTATAGGTCCTTTTGGTAGTGGTAGCTGCAATGGCAGTGGGCAATGTCTCCTACAGGTAAGTAAACTCAATGGTTTCAGAATAACTAACACTCATTACAAACACCGCGACATACATAAGTACACATGGATTTCACCTGATGGGCTGCATAAGAATATGATTGATTATATATTAATTAACAGCAAATGAACTAGTTCTATTACGAATACCAGGGCATACAGGGGAGCTGAAATTGGATCTGACCATTACCTTGTTAATAGTATCTTGCAACTTAAACTTAAAAAGTGTTGTGCTAAAGTTAAAAATTTACCTTTAATACTTAAGCTCTGAAAGACCCAGTTCTAAAGCTTACCATGATAGGTTACTTAGTCATTATGACAGTCATGGTTTGCTTACTACTGAAGTTGAGGAAGAAAAAAAGTACTGTTAGTTTCCAAAAAAACCTGTTTAAAACGGCCCCCGTTTTAAACAGGTTTTATTGGAAACTAACAGTCTCTTTTAGGAAAATAGGAGCAGACGAGGCAGAATTATTTAAGTGATAAGGCACTTGAGCTTATTTCAGAAAGAAGGAACTGCAGGAATGTCGTTAATCAGTACCCTACTAGTCTTAATAGAAAGTATTACAGAGAGCTTAATAAACGCGTAAAGGATCAGTTAGCTACTGATAAGAATCTTTGGCTTGATGGCTTGGCTGACAAAGCTGAGGAAGCAGTTAGGCAGCACAACAGCAGAGAGCTGTACCAGATATTTAATGTTTTATGTGGTAGAAAACGAACAGACATACAAGGATTGAAGGATAAACAAGGTAAGGTTGAAGGATAAACAAGGTAAGGAAGGGGAGGATTCTGTCATGGCTAGGTAGGCTGAGCATTTCAGTGATGTTCTAAACAATGTGGTTAGTTCTACTCCCTTGTTTGTAATGATGATAGATGCATTACTGGCTTTAATGTTGGCCCTATAACACAATCTGAAGTTATTTTGGCTATTTCTAAACTTAAACTTCAAAAATCCCCAGGGGTAGATGAAATTAATACGGAAATGCTTAGAACTGGAACTGTTTCGGTTTCCACTTAGATGACTGAAATTTTGAATATCATTTATGATAAAGACATGGTTCCTAAGGATTTTACCAGAGCTATTATTATCCTTATTTTCAAAAAAGGTGATCGCAGTTCTTTTGATAACTATAGGGGTATCAGCCTACTCTCTGTTCCAGGTAAAGTTCTTTCCATGATTGTGCTTAATAGAATTAAGAATCTGATTGGCAGTCAATTGCGTGATGAGCAATGTGGATTCAGAAGTGGTAGGGTATGTGTGGATCAGATATTTTCACTTAGTCAGATTCTTGAGAAATGTTTAGAGTTTCAGAACCTTTAGTTGCTAGATTTGTTGATTTCAAAAAGGCTTTCGACTCTGTTGATCGTCATAATTTGTGGTTGATTGTGAAATCATATGGTATACCAGACAAGTTAGTTAACATAATGAAAGCTCTCTATAATAACACTGAGTCGTGTGTGAGAGTTGGTAAGGCTTGTAGCAATTGGTTTAGCATTACTTCTGGTGTTCGACAAGGGTGCATTTTGTCTCCTTTTCTCTTTAGTTTGGCTATTGATTACGTTATGCGAAATTCACTTCAAGGGAAAGATTTTGACCTTAAATGGACTGGAGATACGAAAATTTCTGATATAGATTATGCCGATGATTTAGCCCTTTTAGCAAATGATGTTGATGAGATGAACTCTTTTATTCGAGCTGTTGATGAAACTTTTAGTAGAGTAGGTTCGGTTATAAACAGAGAGAAAACTAAAGTGATGAAAATTGGTCAGGCAGATTGTGATTCAGTTCATTTAAATGGTTGCAGTCTTGAGCAGGTATCACAGTTTAATTATCTTGGGAGCTATGTATTCTGGTGATATGCGGCATGAGATTAACAGACGAATAGGGATTGCTGCCGGGAGTTTTAAGAATCTATTTAGAGTGTGGAGAAATAGGCGTATACACCTAAAGACTAAAATTAGACTGTATAATAGTTTGGTTCGTTTCTAGGGTTTCTATGGTAGTGAAACTTGGACGCTGTGTAAGCACGATAACAGGAAACTAGATGCTTTTGATTCTAGATGTTTACGAAGTATCTTGGGTATTAGGTGGTTTAACTTTGTAACTAATGATGAGGTTAGGCAAAGGAGTCTGCAACCTCCTTTAAGCAGCATTTGTGCAGAGAGAGATCCGCTGGTTTGGCCATGTTGCCCGTATTGATAATTATAGATTGGTGAATGGGGTTATGAACAGTGTGCCTAGAGGTCTCAGAAGTAAGGGGAGACCTAGGATGCGGTGGGTAGACAATGTCAAACAGGACCTTGTTAGAACTGGTGTGGAGTGGCTGGATGCAGCAGATGTAGCTCAGGACAAATATGCTTGGAGAATTAAACTGCACGGTCTGGTTGGACCTCCGTAGCCCATGGCTGCTTGAGGTTGATGATGATGATGATTATGATGATGATTTATTTTTTAATCACCTCAATCGTCGATTTACATATAATGCAATTTTCATTATATTCTATTTAGTAGGATAGAGGGTTTCCATTTAGAATTTGTCTCCAGAAATTCCGATTTAGAAAGTGGTCCCAAGGATATCATTAAGAATTTGGCTCCAGGGATCTCCATTAAGAACTTGGCGCCAGGGAATCCCATTTAAAACATTGTTCCAGGGATCCCCATTTAGAACTTGGCTCCAGGGATATCCATCAAGAACTTGGCTCCAATGATCCCATTAAGAACTTGGCTCCAGGGATTCACATTTAGAACTTGTCTCTAGGGTTTTCCATTTAGAGCTTGGATCCAGGGATCCCCCATTTAAAACTTGGCTCTAGTCGGGACTCGTAGGAGACCGAAACAGAATCGGACCTTTAAGAACCAGGTATTCACATTTAGAACTTGGCTCCAGGGATCCCATTTAGAGCTTGACCTCAGGGCCGCCATTTGAAACTTGGCTTTAGGGTCCCCAATTGTTTTAATCCGTCCTTTTATCTATGTACACTAATGAGCAATGTTGATAACTTTAAAGGAAATTTTTCATCTGTCTTCTAGCAGCATCCAGGAGAACCTTCCCCAAAACAGATCTGAGTCTTTGTGACCTAGTTCTTTAATCCATTCTGTGGGCAAAAGTGCTTTTCAGACATATAAGAACTCAAATAACTCGTTGTCTTGGTTTTATATGGTTATATCTTTCTTACATAACAAACTATATGTGTTAACTGTCAAATATTTAAAAAGAAAAAAAAAAACTCATCCAAAGTGCGTTGCACGTGTGAATTTCCTTCGACACATTTTTCTGTACATTATTCTCTCCCTCTTTCAAAACTTTGACAACTTCTTTCTTCAGTGCAAGCTATTCCTTTACCTCTCTTTGTGCATGCTAAAGATTAAATCCCTACGGCTGTAGAAACTTTTTTTCGTTATCGTAGGAGACTAAACTCTTTCCCACTTTTCACGCCTTTCCTCGCAATTTAGCATTCTTTTCTGTTGAATATTGTGCATCAATGTTATTATTTTCTTCGCGAGTTTCAGACTGTAGGAGACCCTAAGGCCTTACCTTTTTTTGTTTGCTCTCAGGCCTGTCCTTAAAATTGGCAGTTTATTACGAGGCGTCAACGGCTAAGTACGTCAATATTTACGGATTTTTTTTTCTGATTCCTAAAGCCATAAAATATATATTTTTATTATTGCCTTTGAAGAAAGAAGGTCATTTCTTGCACGTAAACCCTTGCGGAGACTTCTTTGTAGGTGCTTTTGCTAGGTAAAAAGAGTCATAAAAATAAATGAAAAAACGGTTACCAAAAGCTCTACTGATAATGTATTAGAACGACGCTCCGGAACTTCTCAGTTTCTAATAGTTGCTTTTTGGTAATTATATTTTTTTTTCTCAATGGTTTCATAATTTTTCCAGTTGCATTTTTTAAAAAACAATTGCTTTTCTTGAAAGGAATAACATCACTCTTAACGTCGGTATCAAATTTTGCAGATAATCCCATCCAGCTCAAGATATTTCTTGATCAAAATTTGATATCGGCTTAAGAAATATCAATAAATTTATTGATTTCTTTTTTTCACTTTTAATATGCCAAATTATCAATTTACAAATAATATGATAGAAGTCGAACTTATAAACGACACTAATCGAGGGAATCGAGAAGATAATTGATATTTCTGGGAAAACGGAATTTCGTTCATGCTAACAATCATTCTCCGATTTATAAAAAAGTAAGGACTATCTGGCATGCCGAAACAGAATCGGGATCCGTCTGTGAACAACACTCTCCTTCATTCCGTAGTCCAATGTCTTGCACTCATTCCTGTGTCATGCAAATGTTATCTAATGGTTTGCGTGGACACCACGATACCCGTAGAGCAGGCAGCACAGTCGCTGCACAGTCGCTGTGGTGAAGGAATCGCGAACAGCCCTCCTAGGAAGCATCCGATCTTCACACCCTGTGGTGCAGCCTGCTGGTCCCGTACTTCATGTCCTTCGTGTTATTTGATGCTCCATGATAGTGCATGAGACACACCGTTGCGCTGCGCTGACATTTGAGCCCCATGCGTGCGGCAATTGCTCGGAGGCTCAATCCGAGCTTTCGCATATCGACGATTCGCTCTCTCTCTCAGAAGGAGTTAATTGCACATAAGGGTTTCGTCCACATATCCAAAGGCACGTTCCGAACGTTTTTGCACCATGCACTCCGACCTTACTGTCGGTCATGCTATCATATAAGCTCATGGCCCGGTATTTATCCACAGCTCGGCTGGGTGCCATGTGTCCATCTGATGCAGAACCTGACAATTTGCATATTTTCGATAGTCGATTGCTCCTGAGATTTTCGTATTTCTACTTCCATTCCTTTTTGGTATTGCGATTTCCATTTTGAGCAGTGCATTTCGTAAAATATTCGAAATCAGCATATAAAATTATTTCAGATAAATAATAACAGTAATACAAAGCTAATACTTTAGTGGATAGAAAATGACTGAAACACAAAATCACAGATGTGTTCATGGCGTTATGTTACTACTGAAGGTTTGTTTTTTGGCCTCTGGAAAGGAGAAACTTTCTATTTTTTTTTACTACTTTTACAGCAATGTAGAAAAAATACTGTGATAATTGTTATCATTTCGCAAAACAGTGTGTTACGTCAACAAGTACTGCGTTCCTCTCGTACAATATGGCATAGGAGTGGGCATAGAAGTTCGCTCAGCCGATAACTTGCAGGCTCGTAATCCGCAGTTCACAGGTTCGTGTCCCACCTGTGCCAGCGTTGAGATTTATCTCCACTAAACCCCCACCCTGCCCTCGGTCAGATAAGGGACATCGATGTGCTTGGAAAGGATTATGTCCGTTCTATGGGACGTTAAGCTGTGGTGCCGTTTATGTTATGCGTCTGCATATCCCGTGCGTCTTAAAGTAGTAGCATAAATGAGAGTTCTGGCAGCGTAAAAGGGTCGAGAGAATTCTATGAAAATCTATGGGAAAAGTTATGGGGATGAGGTAAAAAGAATATTTCTTGTGGTTTTTTGGGTAGTTTTGCGGAGATAAGTCTCAACGCTGACCCAGCTGGAACTCGAACCTGGGAACGGCGTATTACGAGCCTGGCGCGTTGCCGACTGAGCCACCCGCGCCCCAATGAAAACGTCACAACTTGGTCTGTCGGCTTTCTGTTGTAGGAGGTGTTGCCCCAACTTTCTCTGAACTTTAGGGTCCTTGTGACCAGGCCAGCTAGCCTATTGTGTGCAAACGAAAGTGCGGCTCAAAAGTAAAACGGCGCATTTAACACATTTTGTGAGGAAAAATGTCTCTCTGAGTCACTTTGTTGTGCAAATGATTAATGCAAATACCCTATCTCATTTTCAAGAGTAAATGAGCTCTAAGCACAACTTGTACACTTAAGAAAACCAAAAGAATCAAACTGTCTTTGAAATTTCACGATTGCCTGACCAATAACCGTTGATAACCATTAAGAATAAACGACGTGTGTCCAATACTCGTTAAAAAGAAGATTTAAAAAGAAAGGAGAAGATAACACCGCAGAAAAAAAGAGAACGAAAGCACGGACAATGCATTTAAAAAAGCTGAGCGATCCAGCTATCTCGAAATGATGGCCTTCAGAGGTCACGGGCACGATGAAAGGTGTAACGACTTCTTCAAGTACGTGACTACGTGATTCCATCAATCGTTTCTTAACTCTGAGTCTCGAACAGAAAACTTTTCACTAACAGCTGCGGGGAAAAACTTTCTAAAAAAATGTTTAGTGGTATTGTTATCCCAAGAGATAAAGACTGCTAATGTGGAAAAAAAGTTAAGGGCAAAAGAAGAAAGTGTTTTGCCTGCCTGATTAATATTTAAAAACGTACTTGAGATAGTTGTTTGACAACAGTATGGTCATTTCTCTTAAAATATAATTAAAAAGATTATTTTATATTAAAAGGAGGAAATTATGATTTTTTTTTTAAAGGGACTAAAATGAGAGTTTTTTTATTATTATTTACGAAGGTATGCCTTATATCGGGGGGGGGGGGATATATCAGTGTTTCAGTTTCGAATGCAGCTTTCCATTGTTTATGAAGGCAAGTGCTTTATTTCGGCTGTAAGCCTCATGATCACGGAAATTTGTATGTTGATGTTGCTGTACGCAATATGTTAAGAAGGAAGTGAAACTATATTTTAATATGATATTGTCACTTGCAGGATTCCTTTTTTATTTGTGGAACATGTGTTGCGTAGTGCTGTGAATATAACAAAAATTGTAAAACAAGAGTTTCTAAAAAGCAATCTGAAACTTTTTTCAATTTTTTTTTTCACGTTTTAGGTACACAGTGAATTTTAAATTGGCATCTTTTAAGAGAATGTTTGTGTTACTATGTATTAAGTGAACAGTTTTTAGCGTTCCTATGTTTTAAGTACCCAAGTTTAAACGTTTCCATGTTTCAGTGCATAAATGTAAGTGTTGCTATGCATGAAGTGGTACTGTTTTTTTACTGGTGTGCTACTATGTTTTTACTGGTGTACTACTAAGTATAATAATATTTATTTATAAATATACCTTATTTATAAGGAAAAATATTTATGAAGTGACACATTATGCACGGGAACATGAATATATGAATTTCCGTGATCATCAGGCTTGCAGCCGAAATAACGCATTTGCTTTCATGAAGAAAAGATGCTATGCTTTAAGCCCACACGTTTAAATGGTGCTAAGTTTTAAGTCTAAAGATTAAGTTTTGATATGATTTAAGTGCACTAGAGTAAGAGATGTTGTGGTTTAAGTGCGCAAGTTTGAGCTTTACTGCGTTTTAACAGCACAAATCTAAGTGTTGCTATGCTTAAAATGCACGAGTTTAGGTGTTGGTATTCTTGAAATGTACGATTTTAGGTGCTCCTTTGTTTTAATCATACAAATATAAGCGTTGATACGTTTTAAGTACAAAAATTTCAATATCGCTCTGTTTTAAATGCAAAAAGTTAAGTGTCCTTACGTTTAAGTGTAAATGTTTAATCATTGCTGTGTTTTAGCTCACAAGTTTAAACGCTGCTAATTACTAAGACCACCCGTTTAAGTGCTGCTGCGTTTAAAGTGCACAATGACTTTTAAAATGACCTATACGCATGATTTGTTTTCACATTCCATGAAGAAAAATTACTCTTTAGTCTGCACTCCTCCCCTAGAAATGAAAGCGTGATTAATAACTTGTTACGACTTGCGAGTTGCTATTATTCTTGTTGTTTCTAACAACACCTAATGCAGAAAACCGTAAAATAAGTTAAATTCGTATCGCGCAATAAATTAGACGGAGTTATATCAGATTCATTATAAATATTTTTTTAGAAATTAATGGCAGAGGCAGATTCATTTTTTCCGATAAGGCTGTCAATTAAATATGGTAATTCCAGAAGTTCGCACATCTTTTCCACTTTGACTAATTGCAATGTTGATCAAAAGATTCTCTCTCTGTTCTTGACCAAGCTGCTTTCGTAAAATTCCACGCACGCAATTCTTTCATTACTTCTCTAGTAACACTTTAAGAAGTAATTAATATTTTTCTTCGTCTTCACAACGTGATTCATGCCGCTCACATATTATCTAAAGATACCAAAATGCAGTAGCAAGAGATAATAATTTTGTTCAAAATTCTTACAGTAATATTCGAAAAATAATGCAAAAATGCTTATGAGAATTCATTGCGGTGTTTTAGCTGAAAAGTTTAAACACTGCTAGTTATTAAGACCACACGTTTAAATGCTATTACGTTTTAAGTGCACAATGACTTTTAAGATGACCTATACGCATGATTTTGTTTTCACAATCCATGAAGGAAAATTACTCTTTAGTCTGAAGTCCGCTCCTAACAATGAAAGGAAAGGGGGCGGGGTGGCTCAGTGGGTAGCGCGCCAGGCTCGTAATCTGTAGTTCCCAGGTTCCGGGGTGGCTCAGTGGGTAGCGCGCCAGGCTCGTAATCTGTAGTTCCCAGGTTCGAGTCCCAGCTGGGTCAGCGTTGAGATTTATCTCCGCAAAAATTCCCCGCCCTGCTCACGGTCAGTAGGGGACACCGATGGGCTTGGAAAGGCCGCCGTCCGTCGGATGGGACGTTAAGCCGTGGCCCCGTGTGCGGGAGAGACATACCCTGTGCACGTTAAAGAACACGCTGGATGGCCTTGACGGGAGGCTACCATCTGTCTCCCAACAGCTGTTCCAGTGGGTCCCCTCCCCCAACCTTCTCTGAGCCTTCGGGGTCCATGTGACCTGGCCATTTAGCCCATGGTGTGCAAAAAAGTGCCGCTCAGAGGTAAAACAACCCAACCCAACAATGAAAGAGTGATTTCTAAAACTAATAAGACACCAATTTTCATGTTTCTAGCAATTTTGGATTGAAGTCTGACCTCTATTTGACCTTGAAAGGTATGTCGAATATAATTTTTTTTAAAAGATCCACGATCCGTATTACTTTGGGGTCAAATATGACCTCCACGTTCATTCCTGGAGAACCACCCTGCTTGCCACAGAGGTCTCACAAGAGTCTGTCAATATAATACTACATAGTGGAGATCTGTGAGGAAGGCGAAACCTCAGCAGAAAGAACGCATTAAAGAAACTCGTACCAAACTCGAGGCTCAAACTCAGGTCCATTTGATCAGTAATCAAGCACAGTAAGAATCAGACCACGAGGATGGTCATGAAAAACACAATGGAATTAAAACACATTTTTAATCAACATCAGTATACACTTATAAGTTATTTAACCACTATTGTGCTGTTAATGTATGCTGATGCCAATGTGTACAGACGAAAAATTGTCTTGAGCAGGGTGGGATTCGAACCAACGACCTTCTGATAATATGTCAGGTGCTCTGGTTGTTGAACTATCAGTCGCTGATCAATCTCTTCTCTGTTTTAGATGTTAAGCCCATGCCATTGGTCGATCGCATAGAGCTGTCTTAATCAGAGCACCTGATATGTTATTAGGAGGTCGTGGGTTCGAATCCAACCCGGTCCAAGACCATTTTTCCCCTGTACGCATTGACAGCAAAATACTTTAATAGCGTTAATAACGCAAAAGCTATATAGACCAGAGTATTAAAAGAAACTCATGACACCGACATACGTTTACATTGCTAGATATATAAATACACCATCTTTCGAGCTACACAGTTTTTCACGGTGAAGAAATTGAAACCAATTTCGCTTTACACGATTATAGACTCGGTTTCACAAAGTATAGGTTTCGATTTGCTTTGTGTGTACAGATATAACACATACGACAGTATGTGTTATATCTGTACACATAATCTGTTGTTATGTGTTATATTTGTACACATATTATGAAGTAGCTCTGTCATCCCAAAGTAAAAATCATCTAAATGGTTTTAGTTTATATTTATTTGCACGAATAAACATTTCATACTAAATTCCTGTGTTAATTAAATATTAATTTTCGAATTTTAAATATTAATTTTTTATTTTTTATTATTAATAATTTTATATTAATCTGTAGCCACATATTTATATATTTTCGCAAAAATTATAATCTTGCCATCGTAATGCAATCTGTCTCATAGTATCTTAATGAAATCAAACTCTTTGAGGCTAGTGAAAATTCTGCTTTATCTCGTTTTCAGCAGCAACTTTAATTTTGTAGTCTATTATGTAGTCTAAATACAGCTGATTCGTAATATCTCTTTTAGCGCCAATTCATTATAACGCATTTCGTCTCAGAAATATTTTTATATTAAAAATATATGTAAATCCATTACAATACACTTTATATAATTTTCTCATGGTCGGTCAGCCGTACAGTAAAATGAGCGCTATCTGTTGTACACTCAAAGCCAATGAAAGCTAATGCGGCACTCTACATACTCTAAGCTCTCAGCCAATGAACGCTAGCCCGCCATACTGTGCTTTCCCCCAATTTGAGTGTCGCTCGCCAATCTATTTGTTCACTCCAGTGTGGTCTCTCTGCCATTATTTCCTGTTATGGTGAACACTTTTCACCAATGAATCTAGTTCTCGTCACTGAAAATGACGCAGATTTTGATCACAGCACTGAAGTGGAGAGAATTGTTGACGATGCGAATTCCTGCTGCAGAGAAATGCTCCGGGAGAAGAAACTTCAGGGAAAGCAATCAACCTTTGATGCCTTCTTCAAGAAGGAGGATGTGCCACAATCTGATTCATCTTTCCAAGAGTAACTCCCATCTTTTCACCCAACACTGCCAAGTTCGCATTGTTCGGGATTGCCTTATACACTAGCGAGTAAAATACAATAACTTTAACTTACTTTAATTTTTTTTTGTTATTATTCATTTGAGAATACAGAATGCATTTATAAAACTGCATATAAAAATATATAGAATATAGAATAGGCCTGTCTATATAAATACTAATTTTACAAAATAAAGCATTAAGTATTGGTACTAATGCTTAAATATAATTCATATTCAATTCATGCAAATCATTCTTTCAAATATCGTCTTCAAATTGATGCTGTAACGCTACATTAACGATGAGTATTTTTCTTGACCAAAAAGAAATGGATGAGAAAGTTTTCTTAGCTCACCCGAATTAGCAAAAATAAAGTACATAATAATAAAATGTTACATTAATGTTCATTATTACTGCTGAACTGAAGTTTCAGATAAATATGTATAAATAAAACATTTAATATACGTTTTATTCATAACAAAGTTTTTTTCGGAACCTATCCCCACTTTTTTGGCATAAGTTGTTGGTCTCGATTTTGCACGGTTTCGATTTATGCGGTATTTTCCCGGAACTGCCTTGTAAAATCAAGCGATGGGCATAATATAAAATTTGAATTATCTACTACTAAAATATATAAAAGATTTTCTTGATGCTGAAACTTTACAGTTTTAATATTTCCTGTAAGAGTATGTCATCATTCTAAATTATCAGCGTACGCTAAAATTATCGCAGGGCAGCAAACACGTCGGTGTTACTGCTACAATGCTGGTCATTAGTTGATAATAATAATGCACAGCTGAAATCTCGTGTTTCTACCGCGAATGGCGAAGAATACGGAAGCTAACAGAATGTTTTGAAAAATGAAATAGAGAAAGGTAGGAGTGTCTGGTGCTTAATGGTAAATAATTACTTATCTTCTAATATGTCGTAGCTGTGTAAATGGAAACAGCAGTCCCGTGTCACTTCTGATTAAAACTTGTATATTGTTCATAGGCAAAATTATCTGGAAGCATTTCCCTCTCTCAGATATCTCTTATTTCGCTTAGAAGATTAAATTTTCTACCTTTTGCATGTAATTAGGGAATGCCTGTAGATATGTAGCCGTTAGATGAATATTTGCATTTTTGTGATACAAAACTGTTGTGTAAAAGTAATTCTCAGCATATTTTAATTAAGGTTTAATTAAGCGCTTGTTTTTTATTCTCTCTGTTTCAAATACCGAAAGTATGCAATATTTTTATAGGCTTAGAGGATGAAAGTTTTTAAAAATGCTTTAAAATTCATTTAGGAGTATTAAAAAAAAGGGTTTTTTGCTATCAATCCATTCGCTTTCGTATGAGCTATGGCTTTGGTTAAAAGAATTGTATGCAAATTTGGCGATTAAATATTTTATTAAAAGAGTATGAAATGGTGATTGAAAAATTTTTGAGTAAATTTTAAACAGCTTTATTTAAAAAAAATTAAGTTTTCCTTTTTTTTTACTTTTGACTACAAAGGAATTCGATGCTGCAATTTTCATACATAATGAAAATTCATATTTGTTTAATCAGTAAGATTATTAAGTAATAGATTTGAAGTAATAGATTTAGAATAGATTAGTAGTATATTGTAATAGATTTGTAATTCATATGCCCAGTAATAGATTTGAAGCATATTAAACTTCGATACGTCATTCGAACGAGATTCATTTCTTTTTTATCTCATTTCAAAAGAGTAAACGAGAGTTAACAAAAGTGACTATTTCAAATATACGTAGGCCATTCAGAAAGTAAAGAACGTTTGCGCATAGTGTCTGCGCAGGTTCCTGTCCGGAGCTCAATCAAGGTCAACCGGGCCCAGCGAGTTGTTAGCTATCTCCTGGCACCATTGCCGCCTAAATGGTAACCTGTGTTCGAACTGTAGTTGGATAATAGCTCAGAATTAGTAAATAGTGAACCGGTATTAGACAGGGATGCCAGATGTCTCAGAATCTCCCACCAACCTTCAAATATCCCGCGAAATTCATTCCTATTGAGTCGGTATTCTCTCTTGTATAATGTACTACAATGTATGTATTTCTGTCTGTATCTGTGCTATATAAATCTTCACTGTTTAATCTAATTCCATATACTGTATATGACAGGCGTGTCCAAACTTTTAACTTCCCTGGGCCACACTAAGTGAAGATGAAGTGTTTTGGGCCGCACATAAAATATAAAATATAGTTAATGAATATGAATAATAAAACTTCATTTATTTTCTTATGTTTCCTATTATAAAATAAAAAAGGGCAATATAAAACTAGTGGGATATCAAAAACTCGCTGAAAATTCAGCGAGAGGAAAGCCAACGGGTCGGATCGATTTGGCGAACTTTCGCGAACGTTCGATGGCCCCTTTTTCTGTGAAGGGCTCCCTTGGCCAAAAGGATTAGGAAATCAAAATACAATGCAATATACTGCATACAAATATTGTAATTCTTCAAAAAATTCCCCGTCGAGTGGATACACAAATAATTCGAAACGTAAATTCTCATGGCATACTAAGATGTTTTTATTTAAATTTTTATTTCAAAATAAATGTCAACGAATCGATTATATATGAAAAATATTGCAAACATTTATTTTTTAATAAAAATGTGTAAATTTAAATATTTTCATAATTTGCGTTTGGGCCGCATTTTAAAGGCTTTTGGGCCACCACATGCGACCCGTGGGTGGCACTTTAGACAAGCATGGTATATGACAAACTAAACGCCGGGATCTAAATGGTAGCCAGTGCTTGAATTGTAGTGCTTGAGCTGCAAAATTTATATATAGTGCCCGGATGGTATATATAATATTTGCCAGATGATTATTTGGATGTGTAGATTTATTTTACGTGAAAACAGTATTGTACAGTTACCGTTCGATTGACGTGGATATATTTCAATTTTTTTTTTATATAAACCTGTAAACAGTTTTGTGCACAATTTTTTTATAATCACATGTTCATAAATTAATTGAAAACAGTCAGAGTAATAATTGACTGGTCCTAGCTAATTTAATTTTATTTGCAGCCCGATACAAAAGAAGAAATTGAAAATTGTAGCCGGATACAAACAATAAAATTGTAAATTGTAGCCGGATACAAGCAAAAATTTTAATTTTTACTTTATACAAACAACAAATTGTAAATTGTAGCAGGAAATGTCGCAATATAATTTAAGTCATTTCAAACTGGATACAAACAAAAAATTGTAAATTATAGCTAGAAACAAAAAATAAATTGTAACCATTGCAACTTTTCGAACATTTACGAACATACTATACATAATAAATATTTTTCTTTTCCTTTTCCTTTCCTTTTCCTTAACTGTTCACTGTAAATTAAATTTTAAATTTAATCTTTATTTCAAAATATTTTGCTTCTTGCTTCCAAATATATATTAGACAGATGATATAGTCAGAAATGCAATAATCTTCGACAATGTCTTGCAATGTAAAAAAAGTATAAATATGGACCATAATTTTCAGAAAAAGGTTTGCAAGTTATAAAGAGGATTACAATCAACGCTCCTTCTTTTGAGAATGCTAACATCCGGAACATGGATGAGAAAAAAAATAATAAAAAATGTATTTATTTTATCGTGTTTCCGATGAAATATTTTTTCTACCATAAATCAAGAAATTTTTAAAAATCACTAAAACGAAGACATTATTTTTTACCGGAATAAGGTTTCGGCTCATTTTTTTTACTCTTCCTCCTTTCACTAGAATAACTTTCCATCACTTCTCTTTATATAATTCTATATCCAATTCTGGTTGCATTTAAGCAGACATTTGTCTCTGATTTCATTTATTTTAGCAAAGAAAGTGTGTCAGCATTTTAAACTGAGAAAAGCACGATTTTTCTGTTTGTAACATTTTAGAAATAAATATGATTCCAGAACTCCGATTTTTCTTTCAATTAAAAGGATTCAATTTAACTATTACAAGTTTTGAGATCAAAATATAATTGTTTCAGGTTTTTTAACTAACAAAATTAAATTTAAGCTCAAATTTTAAAATGTTTCACTCATAGTGTAATGATGTTTGTCTCACATGGTGTTATTGAACATTATGTCTGATTACATACATACAAAATCATCATGCAGCCATGGGCTACGGAGGTCCTACCATACTGTGTAATTTTCCTCTCTAGACATGTCTGAATTCTCTCCAGACAGCTGCTGAATTTGGATACTGTAGGACAATTCTCACAATGTACTGTTTGAGATTGTCTGCCCATCGCATCTTAGGTCTCCTCCTTTTCCTGAAGCCGTTAGGCACATTGTTCATAATCCTGTTTGCCAATCTACAGCTATGCATACGGGCAACATGGCCAAACTAACGCAGTCTCTCTCTGCACAAAATGCTGCTTAAAGGAGGTTGATGACTCTATCTTCTAACCTCATCATTACTTAAAACGTCAAGCCACCTAATGCCTAAGATACTGGGCAAGCATCTAAAATCTAAGGTATCAAGTTTCCTGTTATCTTGTTTACAAAGGTCAAACTATTATACAGCCTAATTTTACTCTTCAGGTGTATACGTCTAATTTTAGTTTTTAGGTGTATACGCCTATTTTTTCACACTCTCCATAGATTCTTAAAAGTCCCAGCAGTAATTCCTATTAGACATATTAGGGATAGGGATGTCTGATTAATAATGTATAAATTCCAAACACATTTTTTTGCAGTTTATTTTAATTTTTGTTAAAAAATTAGATTTACTCTCTGTAAGCATATCTGCATCTAGAAAAAAAATATGGTGGTTGCAGCAAGAGACTGGATTTCCCTTTCAGAATGACATTTCCCCTTCTATTTGAGAGCGTTTTAAAAGAAAGTTCTTGAAATATTCACAAGTTTGATCACTTTGGCCTCTATTACCTTTGCTAGCATTCTCAAAGGGGCGGAGGATAACCTCCTTGCATCCCTCCCTAGATCCGGCGCTTTTATTAGGGGCATATGAAAACAATTTAAACACGGAGCCCTTTTCAGGTTAATGTTGAATATTTTTTTTTCCTTTTTTTATTTTATTTCATTTCATTAAAGCAGTTAAAATGAATCATGTTATATTGATGTATGGATCATATTAACCTGCAGCCCTTATGATTAGTTTACATGTACATTTGTGACATCCTGCACTAGAATTTCTCCTCTTATTTTCTTCCTGGGTTCTCTGAAATATAAAAACTGTTGTAGTTGTATTTTAGTTGCTTATTATCTGCTTTCTTCAGTCATATAAAATATTTTAATAATTAATATATTGTTTTTTGTTCTAAAAGAAAGTTTGATGAGAATAAATTTCAGCTCTACTTAGTTTCGTTGTTGTTGTTTTTTATGCATATATTTTTTTTATCTCGTACGAAAATTATGCCCTTGTCCTATTGATCTCTATTTGTTTTCAGAATCTGAGCTGCTGTTATTAAAAGAATCTGATATGAGGAACTGAATGTAATATCCTGATATCCAACGGAACCAACGATAAAGTAATATTGAGAACACGACATGAAAAACTAATGAAAGATTTCAAAATTATCTTCCTTTGCTTACTGTCTTCAGCAATAATTGTTCTTTCGCTAAAATAGAAAATACAAAAAGAATCTTATCTGATACTTACGCTTGGTAGCATTTTTATGAATGTTCACAAATTATGTAAATATATTTTTTTAATCCACTACTCTGTAATAACTCCAGGAAAAGATAAAAAAATATATCTGAACCAAAAAAAACAGAAGCTAAATTTTTTTGATTTAATATTATATTTCTTTCACATATTTAA
Organism: Ryuthela nishihirai; assembly: GCA_038380435.1. Classification (NCBI taxonomy): domain Eukaryota; kingdom Metazoa; phylum Arthropoda; class Arachnida; order Araneae; family Heptathelidae; genus Ryuthela; species Ryuthela nishihirai. The sequence continues at coordinate 34,406,345 of JAWZYU010000017.1, read as the reverse complement.
ATGTCTTTTAAGGGGAGAATCTTCGAGTTGTTCAAGTGAAAGTCTCCTTAGACAAATATCTACAGTGTACTTACTGAGTCGCTGATGTACGGTCCCCAAGTCGTCCATCCGTTAAACGTAGCCTTATTGAATACAGTAATGGGATAATTCGATTGCCGGCTGTCTCTTACTCTCTGTCTCTTCCTCGGGAAGAGCGAAGGGATGCCGGTAATGAAAACTAATTCCATTCGAGCGTTGAGAAGAGTAGAGAGCTCGCTATTTATCACCTTCGTCGCCGCCGCCGCCGAACTGTTCGTCTGAAGAGAGTGTTCCTCTGTTCCTTATTGTAGAAGGGTCGAACTGATAAAGTTAATGTAATTACTTGCGAAGGAAGTGTGGAAAAACATTTATCAATCGGACTTGGAATGAAAAGGCCGATGCCTAGCTGCACGGGAGTACCTTTAATGTTAACACTAGCCAATACCAGGAAGGACGGAAGAAGAGAAAGTGAAGAGATCGAGAAGAGAGAGTCTGTATTTTAGTGAATGAGGAAGAGCATAGAAGAAGAAGAGCAGACTGAGTTTGTACTCGGAGAGGCAGACAAGCGTCAATGGATAGACAAAGCTCTATAAAGAATGATGACGTTTCGCCGTGCTAGCCAATTTGGGATCTGGCCGGGTAAAGATCGATGATAAAACAAATGGCATTTCCCCCAGAGTGATACCCGTTTTAAAGATTAACGTTACCTTTACTGGTGAATCATTTGTTCATTTTTTCCCTTCCTTCTTCTTCTTCTCCACCTTCTTCAGGAACGTGAAAGTAAAAATAGAAATCGAATTCGAGTGTCTCCATTTCCTCTTCGTATTGGATCAAGCAAATAAATCGTTTTTTTTTCCTTAATTTTTAGATTGTTCTCTTTCTCTCTCTTTTTAAGGGGGGGAGAGAAAGGATTATGAATTGTCACTTGCTTCAGTTTGATCTGTAGAGAGAAGTTCATAAGCAAATCCCTCTTTACTGAGATGTGGAAGTTATTTGGAGGTCTGGAATTCAGAAGATAAGACTAATGGCATATTAGGTGGGATACAGGAAATAAAATTTGTTCTTCCCTGTAGATGAATGATTCCCTGTAGATGATGAGAAAACGAGTAAAACTGATGGATGGCAATAACTCATTATGAAATTAAAATTATTGAAATATAGGAAGGTTGAGAAAAAAAAAAGGTGAATGATAATAAATTTACTGCATTACTGTATTCATAAGCATACTCGAAATTCTCACTTAAAAGATGCTGCAGTAAAAATTGAATGATTTAAGGTTTTTTTCTCCATTTTTCATAATATACACGTACGTAGGGTGGTATAAGTAACTTTGCGTAATTCAGTAACACATTACACTTGGGAAAACACTTGAAAAAGAAATTCGGCATATTATCATAGTCATAAACGCTGACTTCCACCTAGGGATAGTAAAATTTCCTGGTTTAATGGTTACAGTACCTGACTACTAAACTAGTTTTTATGTTGTCTGAGAAACCAGGATAAATCCAATAGAACTTCTAGGTTATCTGTGTAAGGAGCATATTTTTCCCTTTTTTAGAAAATAATATTTGTGATTATCGATATATTTAAACTTGTCACTTTTTTGTCAACTGTTTTTAACTCAAATTTAAACTTTCTTTTTAAAAACAACGGCAAAATTTCAAATATTCACAGTCGGATGAGCATTTTCGTTTTAAAGTTCAGTACTCAACTGCAGTCCAACATAAATTCCACGTTAAAAAGATACATTTTCTCGTTTCTTTTTATACCAAAAGAAAGAGAAATGTAGATTAAAGAGAATGAGTTATCGTTAGTTATAATTTCTAAGTGAGGTTTCAGTTTATAAAACCTGGTGATTTGTAATAACTTATTTTTTATTATCAAAGGAAAGCTAACAGCAGAGGAAGAGAATGCAATTTGGGGAATTCTATACTATATGAAATTAGGTTGCATTTTAAGGTTCTTAGTTTTCTTATTAGGCACTAAATGTCCAGGTCACATGACCTTTTAGCTCCGAACAATTTTTGGTAAAGAACTTCAAGGAAAATCTGTTAGAGGTAAATTATGGCCATCCAGATTGTTCTGCCAGTGAGCTAAATTTATTTTTATTGAACATAATGTAGATATAGGAAATCAATCTTCGTGTTTTTCCAAAACAATTTAAGAGAACAATTTAAATATATTTCAATACATTAGGTTACAAGAAATAAAATCACGAAAGCATTTTTCTTGAATCCAAAGAATTCAGGAGGAAAGTCATTGTTGTATTCAAGAAAGCAATAAATTCTTTTAAAAACAAGTCGTTCAAATAATTTGAAAGAGTTAGATAATAAGGAATATGGATATGAATATGAATTACAAATATAATTAAAAACATCTAGTTATTTTTTTAACCAAATATCTGGTAGATTCTTTAATATTTTGTTTAAAACTTGGTCTGGCCCTGGTTTGAATTAAAGTTTAGTCTACAAATGGCAGATTTTAATTCTTCTAACGTAAATGGATAGTTCATAATATTGGTGTCCCTTTTATATTTGTTGATTTTATTATTTACTTCTTTTTCTATAAGTTTTCTTTTCTTGTTAAGTTTTAAAGTTGATTAATTTTGAGACTTTTAGCCAAAAGCTCTGCAGTTTGTTTAATCCTTAGAATCCTTTTAATTATTTAGATTCCTTACAATTTTAATTGTAATTGCACCATTCAAAGAGATATACAACGAGATCACTGGGCGAGATAATTCAGCGATTCAATTCGGTAAGATCGTCTATCGGGTTTCATCAAGGGAAACCATTGTAAGATTAACACCCTGTGAGATTATCCAGTAATTTATATCCAGAGAGATCATCAAATGAATTTCGTTCAGCGAGATCAACCAATGAATTGCTTGTAGTGAGATGATGCACTCAGAGCGTGGGGTCTCACTAGAGACATCCAGTGATGGGTACCTCCAGTGGTACATTCAGAGATACATACAGTGACGACAAATAGAGTACAACTATTCAGTGAGTTATATTTAACGAAATCATTAAGTAAAATGAATCCTACAAGATAATTCAATGATACTATTGAATGCTCATGTTTTTTTTTTTTCATTCATTTCAGCAAACTCACCCGGTGGGACTGCTAGGTGAATTCCAGCATTGCGTTCTTTAGTGTCATTGGATGGAATTCGCCTGATGGTCTAGGGTAGGGGATCTCAACATGGGGTACGCGGTAAGAATTTTTGGGGTACTCAGTGAGAGCTCAAAAGTCGCTAAGTTGGCAACGCTGCTACTGATTAACTTCTGAGAACTGAGTGATGAAGCACGGCGCTATAGTTAATGTCTGAACACGTTTGTCAACCTTCCCTTCCCTATCTGAGAGCCGAACCTACCCGTAGAGCTGATCTTCCAGTCAAAACATCCATTCTAAGTGAGTGATTGTGCCTTCTTACTGCTCTATGTATTTGTTGTGATTTATTTCACATGCTGTGCTTAAAATTATTTTTAGTCTTCAGTCTACTGTGAAGTTAAATGAACGTGTTTCTAAAGTGCCTTGAAACATGGATAACTGAATAATTAAGAAGAAAAGTAACGTGGAGCCAGAGCCGATTGCTCCTACATCTACGACTATGTCATCATCCCATGTGAGTAAAGAGGTGGATTCAGCAGTACCTAAAAGAACGTTAAATGTTAAACAATCAAGTGATAAAAAAATTAAAAAACGTAAATATCATGAATCATATTTACAATTTGGCTTTACATGGACAGGAAATTTAGTAGATCCAAATCCACAGTGCGTTGTTTACTCTGAAGTCCTGTCACAAAATTCTATGAAACCGTCTCTTTTACGGCGACACTTTGAAACAAAACATGAGCATTTAAAAATTAAGCCTTTAAGCTATTTTGAACGTCTTTTGGAAGTCTTGAGTAGTAGAAAAACCGTAACTAAGCATTTTTCTGGTGTAGAAGAAAATGAAAGTGCACTTAAAGCGTCTTACAAAGTAAGCCTTCAAATTGCCAAATCCGGAAAGGCTCATACAATAGGCGAGTCACTCATTCTTCCAGCAGCGGAAGAAATAACTTCTTGTACGTTTGGTCAAAAAGAGGCGAGCCTTGTCAGAACCATTCCTTTGTCAAACGACACAGTTTCCAGGAGAATTAAAGATATGTCCTGTAATATTAAGGACCAACTCATTCAAGCTATTTAATTTAGCCCGTGGTTTGCCATACGAGTAGATGAGTCGACAGACGTAGCTGGGCTAGCTCAATTACTTGTTTTTGGCGTGGAAAATTCCAGGGTGGAATATTTGAAGATATTTTATTTTGTAAGCCTCTCAAAACATTTTTACGAGTGAGGATATTTTTAATCTGATTGATTCGTTTTTTGCCGGAAACAGCCTTGAATGGAAAAATTGTATTTCTGTATGTACTGACGGAGCAAAGCAATGAGAGGTTATATCACAGGACTAGCGGTTGTATAAAACAAGTTGCACCTTTAAAGTAACGTAAGGATGTAAGTTTATTCATTGTTCGGGGCGGGGGTGGCTCAGTCGGTAGCGCGCCAGGCTCGTAATCTGTAGTTCCCAGGTTTGAGTCCCAGCTGGGTCAGCGTTGAGATTTATCTCCGCAAAATTCCCCGCCCTGCCCACGGTCAGTAGGGGACACCGATGTGCTTGGAAAGGCCGCCGTCCGTCGGATGGGACGTTAAGCCGTGGCCCCGTGTGCGGGAGAGCCATACCCTGTGCACGTTAAAGAACACTCTGGATGGCCTTGACGGGAGTCTACCATCTGTCTCCCAACAGCTGTTCCAGTGGGTCCCCTCCCCCAACCTTCTCTGAACCTTCGGGGTCCATGTGACCTGGCCATTTAGCCCATGGTGTGCAAAAAAGTGCCACTCAGAGGCAAAACAACCCAACCTTACTCATTGTTGTCTTCACCGTAAAGCGCTGATAGCTAAATTTCTCCCTGATCATTTGAAAAGAATTCTGAATGAAAGTGTACAAATGGTTAATTTCATCAAAACCCGACCATTGAAGTCTCGACTTTTTTCAATTATGTGTTAAGAAATGGGTAGCCTGGATAAGAGATTGCTGCTTCACACAGAAATACGTTGGTTTTCACTAGAAAATGTTCTTTCCCGTTTATTTAAACTCCACAATGAAGTACGCCTTTTTTCACGGACCATGAGTTTCGACTTTCTTTGAGACTACAAGACTTAGAATGGCTCCTATGTTTAGCATATTTAGCTGATATTTTGGAAAAATTAATATTTTGAACTTATCATTGCAAGGAGACAACGTTGATGTGTTCTACATTGAGAAGAAAACAGAGGCCATGATAAAAAAAATTCTCTCTGAGAAAACGGAATTAAAAAGAACAGCTGTGACCAATTTCAGCGACTAGATTCATTTCTTAAAGAAAACGAGCAAACGATTACAGACTTTAAAAGACATCAGACAACAAATAATCGTCCATTTAATCACTCTTAAAACTCTTATAAGGCAGTATTTTTCACCCCCTGATGAAACGCAAGAATAGATTCGAGAACCCTTCACATTTGATTTGGAAAAAGGTAAGCTTCCATTGTCCAATAAAGAGTTGAGATATCTTGTGACAATAGTTTAAAAAGCATTCATTCCAAAAAGCCATTGATTAGTTTTTGGATTGGAGAAGGAATATCCGACTTTGTCAAGAATTGCAGTCAAATGTTTGTTACCTTTCGCAAAAACTTATTTATGTGAAACTGGTTTTTCATCTTTAATTGCTTTAAAAAAATAAATATAGGAACAGGCTGGATGTTGAAGATGACTTGCGACTCTACTTTAGCAAGATAAACCCAACCATTGATGAACGGTACAAGCGTAAACAAGCGCATCCCTTTCACTGATTACCCAGTAAAATGTTTATAATTTTATAAGATTTGTTAAATTGTTTATGTCATTTTTTGTATTTAATGATATATGTAATTTATGAATCAAAATTTAATGTGCATTTATACATGGTTTATTCCCATTGTTATACTATAACTATAGTTTTATCTCTCTATACAAGGGGTACGCCAGTTACATACACATTTCCAGGGCATAAAAGTTGGAGAACCACTTGTCTAGGGGGGTTATAGCTCACTGGATAGTCTCACTCGGTGGTCCTCTGAATGTTATCACTGGATAGGACTCAATAGTGGTCTCACTCAATGGTCCCTCTGTTGTGGTCTCCCTTGATGGTATCGTTCTATGGTCTTCCTGAATGTTATCACTGAATAAGATTGAGAAGTGGTCCCACTTGAGGGTCTCGCTCGATGGTCCTTTTGAATGTTATTACTGATTACTATTACACTCAGTAGTGGTCCCTACAAATTTTATTACTGGATAGAACTGAATAGTGGTCTCACTTATAGTTTTGATCTATGATCCCTGTGAATATTATCACTGTATAGAATTCAGTAATAATCTCACTTGATGGTCATTTTAGATGGTTTTTGTAAATGCTGTAATCTCACTGGAGAGTCTCGCTCGATTGCCCCTATGAATGTTATCACTGTATAGAACTCAGTAGCGGTCTCAATGGATTACCTAGCTCTGTTGTCCTTCTTCATTTTGTTACTGAATAGGACTCAGTAGTGGTAGCACTAGATCGTCTCGCTCTATGGTTTCTCTGAATGTTTTCACTGAAAAGGACTCAGTAGTGGTTTCACTTGATGGTTATTCTCGACGGTCCCCTCTGAATGTTGTCACTGAATAGGATTCGGTAGTATTTTCCTTGAAGGTCTTCCTCGACTATTCCTATGAATGTTATCACTGGATAGGATACTTAGTAGTGGTGTCACTTGTGGACTCATCCAACGGATGAGACGAGTCCAGAAGTGACACCACTACTTAATGTCTCATCCAACGGAAGACGGCCTTTTCAATCCCATCTGACCAATAGTAAAGTGGGGCTTACGGAGATAAATTTCAACACTGGAACAATTGGGACTCAATACTGGAAACTGCAGATTAGAAGCCTGGCGTCCTACTGACTAACCCTGGCCTCTAATCTATATATATGAAGATGTTGAGAGCATTTAGCTGAGAATTACTGAAAAACAGCAAAATTTCTAGCTGAACAGATCCCCGTAAAATTTCTGTATAATTTCTACTGGAATAGATACCGCAAAATTTCAACTTAAATAGACCACAGCTCAATTTCCACCTAAAAAGGTCATAGTCAAATATTTGTATGTATAGATCACAGTCTGAACAGAACTCAGTTGAAGTTACGTTGATGTAGAACACATCTAAACTCCTACCTCAAAAGACTAGTGCTGAATTTCTATCCAATGAGGCATCAGCTAAATCTCGAATTAATAATAGACATCAGCTAAATTGTTATCGAAATAAACCTCAGCTAAATTTCTAAGGTGTTCAGATAGTCAAACTCCATTGCTTCCGATCAATAAAATATTGACAACTTCATATTCGAGATACAAAGCCCTAAACTCGATTCCATTCCAACGCTATTATTTTCACAGGGTATATAGTTATACCAATAAAAAGACCCTTAGTACGCTTAACTGGGCGCAACTCTCAATTTATCTGAACTTTACTCTTTAATGGCATCGGAAAAATGCGATATATTTCAGTTAGTAAAGTTTCTCGCTCCTTTTTTTTGCACACTACTTGGAAATAAGGAGGGTGCACTTCCAGAAATTGGTCACGTAAGAGATAGCAAAAGATCTTCAGCAATTCCCAAATCACCAAAGTGCTAACCGGGGATTCTTGAAGTGGTTGGCCAGATCGATGAGATAAGAGGCTTGACCTTGTTCCCCAGTGTCATGTCGCCTTGCAAGAGAATCATGCCGTTTTTGTTTCCGATGGGCTGACTCTAACTGCAAACCTTTCAGCGATTGCTTCCGCGCCATCTCTTGTACGTTGCCTCAACTGATGTTAGTTGCTCATAACAGAGAATGATCCATTTTGGTTTTCTTCAATATCGTTCCTTAATCTTCGATTACTGAAAATGAATTAAACAGAGACACTTGTACCAATGTTTCGCAAACTCTGAAGTTCAATGATGCTCAAGTTTTAGATGCTAGAGAATAAAAAAAAATGTTTCCATTTGTGTCTTTTGTTTCCATTTAAGGCACAATTTTGGTTTTTCGATCGTTCACCTCAACCAATAAATACAATGCTTAAGTGGCCTACGTGCTATTTAACAAGTATCATTGCCATATTTTTCTAAGCCTCAGCTTTTATCAATTCCCTGTCTAGATTGCTCTACTTACAACTCAATCTGCATCAGTGGCATTCTTAGTGGGCTATAGTTGTATTTAAAGCTCTATTAAAAGCGGTATTCCAATTTCCCCTCCCCACCTCCCTCTTATTATGAGATGATTCTGATATATTACCGGTGGCTGAGTGGTTAGTGTGCTCGGCTATTGATCCAAAGGACCTGGGTTCGAGCCCCGGGTAAAGCATGGATATTTGTATAGTCTTTCTGCTGAGATCTCTCCTTCCTCAAAGTGTCTTCTCAATGTCGTATTAAACGATAGGATCTTGTCATAACATCTGCGACAAGCAGTTTCTCCGTCGTTCAGTTGTTCAAATCAAAACTTCACGTTTGGAACTTTCAGTTTGATAACTTTACTACCAGGAGCATCAGAACAGAATTAATTCCATTTGCATATTTTCACAAAACATTCGTTCTAAAAAATCAGTTAAATTTACTCCATATCCAAATTCCTAAATTAATACAGGTAATAATTTCTAATTCTAATTCTAATTTCTAATTCTAAAATAGCTATTCAGATATCTTAAATTATATTCTGTAGATAAAAAATCCTATATGATGATATAATTCAAAATGCATAAAGTGTGTTTAATACTGTTGTTCTGACCTGCACGGTTTTTAACTTTGTCAGTACTAGAAGTTATTTTCTTGAGACAAGTCAGAAATGTAATACATCATCTCAGGTATGTAGCTGTGGGGAGGATGGGGGGTAGGCACCCCTCGAAAGTAAATCGGAGTTGGCAAAATTCAAAGCGACTTGGTAAAATTCAGATGAGATGTGAAAATTCACATTGTTTTTGCGAAATTAAGGAGAGTTGGCAAAATTTATGGTAGTTTGCAAAATCTAGGGAACTTGGAGACAAAACTTAAGTCACCTCGAACTTTGTCAAGTTCGAGGTGACTTGGTAATATGCAGATGAGGTGTAAAAGTTGAGATTTTATTTTTCGTATAATTATGGCAAGTTGGCAAAATCTAGGGGAGTTGCTAAAATTCGAAGCCACTTGGTAAAATCCAGGTGAGATGTAAAAATTCGGATTTTTTTGTAAAATTATGGTAAGTTGGAAAATCTAGGGAAGCTGCCCTCCCCTGGAAGTAAATCAAGATCTCTGATATAATTATGTGTCTCTGACAAACACATAATTATATTTGTGTAAAGTACTTATTTTCTCAGTTGGTAAAATTTGATTTCTGTGTTGGAAAATTTCCGTTCTTCTTCCTCTTCCCTCCCCCCCAACCATAGTCCCTTCGCTACGCCCCTGCATCATCTTCTTGTGGACTATATTCATAAATAATTACTATATTTTCTCTTCACCTTCTTATCTTGGAAGTTATCACTCTAAAAGGATCTTAGTAAGAAATGTTATTCGATGTTTTCAGTGCAAACCTTCAACAGATTAATCTACAAAGGAGTTTTCCCCCATTTTTTAGCAAAATGTTGCAAAACAATGTTCAAGGCAGAATCATTCAAGTTTTAGGGACAGAACTGTTGAAAAGACAGATGGGTATCTGAACTGAATCTGAACAGTCACTGAATATCTCTGAACAGACCGGATCTAGTAAAAAAAAATCGAGAGGGGAGGGCAAGATACACAATCGAGCACGAAAAATGTAAGATGGCGGGAGGGAAGAAATACACAATCGAGCACGAAAAATATGAGGGCGGAGGGAAAGATACACAATCGACCACGAAAGTGCATAAGGGCGGGAGGGCAAAGATACACAATCGAGCACGAAAAATGTAAAACAGTCGGAGGGCAAGACTATAGATTTCCAATGCAGTATAATATTTCACCCTCCGTTTCACAAGTCTTTGAAACATTTCTTGAAAATTTCATGAAAATAAATAAGTTTAATAACTTCTGCCTTTATTACCCTTACTAGCATTCTGAAAGAAAGGGGAAGGGGTCATGACACTCTTGACCCCCTCCTCTCCTAAATCCGGCCCTGGATATGAATAATTTAGCAAGCAAATTGAAACTTGTGATTTTATCTGATCTTTTGACGTTGGTAGTTGTTTTTTTTTTTACTTTCTTTACTTAACTATCAAAATGTAGGATATTGCATAGTCTTTTAACTATACTCCATTTCAGATAAAGAATCGAGTGGAAAGCTTTGAAGATCACAGAAGGTAACAAGAAATGAAAAGCCATCCACATGAGTTCTAGCAAGAATAACTGGAAGATGCAATACTCCACCATATCAAAGAGTTGTTTTATGCAAGAAATAAGTAGTTTTTCTAACGTAAATTATTATTCTGTATCATATTCGGAGCTGTGCTCGTTTCACACAAAGAATGGAGACTTAAGTCTCCTTCAAAAAGATTTTTTTTGTTCAATCTTGGTTTAATACGCTTAACCACGAAAGCCAATGAAAAGCAAGATTCTGCGCCTGGAAATATATCAATCCGCAACTCATTACATCTATAAAATAAAATATGTGTTAGTTGCCAAAAAACTCTTCACATAAAGGGATTAGGAACCTGGAATATTCGCAGAAGGTTAAGAGTAATATGAGAATGTACAATGTAAAATATAAACTCGATAGGTTTAACAGATAGTTAGAAATCGCTATTTTGGATGTAACGTATATTTAATCCATTATTCATTCGTATTCCCTGCTCATTCGGAAATTCTAATCGAGATTGATAATCCCTTACATTACCAAAGATTTCATTGTATTATAGCGTTCCATTTCAGGTAGGAACCTGATTTTTTCACCCAACATAGGGTCATAAAGGGGCAACTCGCGTACGAAATTTGGGACCATTCGGTCAAGTATCTCGGAAACTACAGGAGACCAAAACTACAGAAGACCAAAACTCGGAAACTACAGGAAACGGAAATAACAATTTTGCTAATTTGCATACAGCTAAAGCCACGTGATATGAGAGCGCATATTGATGACAGCAACGATCTAAGCAACATTGCGTAATTCTTCTAGTCGCTAATATCCCAGTGTAAAAGAAATATGATCCATTGAATACTTTGCAATATTCCGAAATTAAAAACAGCATTTTTAATTTATCACTTCCATAAAGTATACATAATAATAATGTACGAGTATATTATAAAAAGTACTTATTTCTCGCATAAGGTGCGTAACTATTTGCTGTGACGCAATTGTATCTGCTAGTTGTTCTTGAAAAAACTGTTGTGGGTGTGTCCTCTTTTCCCTGGTTGATTTCTTGCTTTGATCTTCAAATTTACCGTTCCATTCTTTATCTGGAAGAGAATTTAGAAAAAAATAATCTATAAAGAGAAGGGGGGGGGAGGGCAAGTTACGCAATCGAGGCAGAAAAAGGTAAAATGGGAGAAAGAGATGGATTTTCATCGCAGTGTAAAATTTTCCCCTTCGTTTTAGATTCGTGAAATATGCACCAGTTTAAAAATTCTTGGCCTCCATTACCCTTACTAACATTCTCAAGAGTGTGAGGTAATGACCCTCCCTCTAGATACAACCTTGTTCTGTATAGTTTATGGAACTGAGCAATTGGGAATGCAGTTTTTAATTTCGGAAAATTGTAAGGTGCGCGATGAAGCATAATTTCTTTTACACCAGTACGTTCAAGCATTCACAATATAAACCCCTGCCGTAAAAGCTCCCTAATGAGTGAGGGATGACATATGCTCAGCCGTCGTATCTTGCTATTCATTGATTTCGTGGTTAAGAGTACTAAGCGACGATTTGACAAGGAGTAATTGCTGCCCCATTCTTTATTTCAAACAGAGTATTGATGAATTTAGCTTTAAGATTTCAGTTGTTTACTTCTGAGCGATAATTGTTGCACACAATGGGCTAAATGGCCAGGTTACAAGGACTCCGAAGACTCAAAGAAGATTGGAGAAGGGGATCCACTGGACAGCAGTGGGTCCCATTCCCTAATCTTCTCTGTGGTAGCCTCCCGTCAAGATGGGGGAACAGATGGGACAGGATGAGGGAGGGAACAAAGGAGAGAGATGGTAGCTTCCCGTTAAGGCCATCCAGCGTGTACTTTAATGTGCACAGCGTATGGTTCTTCCGCACACAGAGCGGTGTCTTAACGTGACATCCGACGGACGGCGGCCTTTTAAAGCGCATCGGTGTCCCCTACAGACCGTAGGTAGGGCAGAGAGTTTTGCGGAGCTAACTCTCATTTCTGGTCCAACTGGGACTCGAACCGGATAGCGGGATACTGAAGATTACGAGCCTGGTGCCCTTCTTGGATTTAAGAAGCCTCAAGTTATGTAGGTAGGAGAATCAGAAAATACATTTCTCGCTGTCATTAACTATAGTGACTCAGAATGCATAATGACAGTGACTAGTGTGTTGGCAACAGGAGATTCTTAGATCATAATGAACCTGCTCATTTCATGTCAGCAGTTCTCATATATTATAGGTTGATTGGCAGATGATTATAGGTCGTTGGCTTAAGATCTAAAATCATCGAAAGTCAATTACCCAGTCTTATAGTCTCTCAAACTGTTACTTAAACTACGGCTCTGTCAAATCGCATCTCTGCAATACTTAGGTAGCACACTTTTCCGAGTTTTTTCTAGACATAGGCATAATCGTGAAAGAAAGACCTGGTAAGAAGGTTCCCAACTTGATCATCGCGAAATTTATGAAGGCCGTCAGGATTATAATAATTCCCTGCTGCCAAACACAGTATAACGTATCTCATTAATAATAATCAATTTTGGTTCTATATTTTCCTTTAATTTTAAGCTTCTTTAATAATGAAACATGGTTTTTTGACTTCATTAATTTATATTATTAAACATAATTGTGTGTTCAGTTTTAAATATCTGTGCTATTTTTGCTTTATTTTGTGTGTGTGCAGGTTGTATACATATGTCACAAAAATCTGTTAACCTAGCTATAGGTGTATAAAAAATATATATTTCGGTAATATCGGAAAATATGATATTCCAGTTAAATGCATGGTAAAATTCAATATCCGAGTTACAAGTCTTCCTCCTCTAAAAAAAACGGATATTCCAGTTACACGTGGGGCAAGAGGCCCGGATCTAGAAAAATATAAAGGGAATTGGTCAGAGGCTGGATTTCCCTTGCAGTATAACCGCTCAGTTGTAAAGTTAAAAAAAAACTTTCAGAAACTTTATGCATAAAAATACGCATAATTTTAAATGCATAAAATACACATGATTTTAACATATTTTTGTTTCTATTACCTTTACTAGCATTCTCAAATGGGTGGCCTCTTTGCTTCCCCTTAGTTCCGGCCTTGTAAGGCAAACATCTGATATCCAAGTTACAACTGTCGCATAAAATAATATTCTAGCTATGTGTATGGTAAGTATCTTAGTAGTTATTTAACTTATGTGGCAAACATCTGATAATATACCTACATTTCTGGCAAGCATCTGATGTGCCAGTTAAGTATTGCAAAAAACTGATATTTTACCTACGTGTGTGAAAAACATCCGATATGCCAGCTACTTGTGAGGCAGTCATCTAATATTTAAAATTCTAGTTCCAAGCAATAATCGAAAAGAAAGCTGATGTCCCAACTATATGTTGGCAAATATACAGTATATGTCAGCTACATGTGTTGTAAACCATTTGACTTCCCAGCTACAAGTGTAAGAAAAATCTGATATCCTAGTTAAAAATGTCTCAAAATTCTGATATCCTAGTTAAAATGTCTCAAAAATCTGAAATCCCAGCTACAAGAATCGCAAAAATTTGACATACCTGTTAGAATGTCACAAAAATCTGACATTCCAGTTTGTTGCAAAAAATCTTATATTCCTGTTACAAATGTCCCAAAAATATCACATCTCAATTACAAGTATCGCAAAAATTCTAACATTTCAGTTACAAAATGTCTCAAAAATCTGGTATCCCAGTTACAAGTGTTACAAAACTCTGACATCCCAGTTATAAGTATCGCAAAAATCTGACATTCCAGTTACAAGCGTCACAAAAAATATAATATTCTAGTTACAAGTGTCGCGACAAAAAAAAGTTTGAAAAGTTATGAAAAAAAAAAACCAGTAATACATCTAACAACACCTCACTTCATTTGGTGAATAAAAAGGGCTTAAAACATTATATTCTTTAACTATATTTTGAGCATCATCAGAATATCCTCCAATCAATCGTGAATATCCATCAATGTCTAATCTCGCTGTACACAGACAAAGTTGTCGAGAGACTGGAATGATGTCCGTACGATTTGCAGAAAGCATCTGGTGGTGGGTGCAGCAGGCGTGGCAGCTGAGTCGGAGTTAATGGTCCCTCCAGGACTGAGAAGGAGAATGGATGCTGGAAGAGATAAGTGGCCAGCGGCCAGTGTGAGTGGTTGCGGACCACCATGGGGGCAATTAGCCAGCTAACTGTGGCGCTACTCAGTCCGACTATGGGGAGAAGATGGAACTGTGGACAGGCTTAGGGAGATCAGAGTCTTTGGATATAGGAGTCGCATTTGGTCAAATACTACCTATTTGCCCATATGTGCAGGGTTTGTGAGAAGTATTAACGGTTCCATTGATAATGCGTAAGTTTGTTTCCTTCTGTTCTGGTACAATAATCATGCGCTTGCAAAATGGGTATAAGACATTCTTTCAATTCCTATATGTATTCAATTATAAAATTAACTCAATTATATTTGTTTTGCAAGGTAATTAAAGTGATAAAGATTCAAAAACTGATTTACTTATAAATAACACTCAGCTGAAAACGTTTATTGAAATATGGATGAATATATGAAATGTTCTGATTCATAACGATCTTTGAAAATGTATATTCTTTTTTTCTATTGGTCTATTTTATCTGTCTGAATTTTTTCCCTTGAAGTTTTGCTTTGGAAATCTAGACGATGGTCTACTGAACATAAGACAACGAGACCAGTGCCCCTGTTGTCGCCACAACCACATGTACAGTCACTCAAAAAAAATATTCGAACACTATGGTTGATTAGAGAATTCAGAAAAAAATATCTGGCAACGATTTTTTTAGAAATTAGTGATCTGACAATCTTTGTGACACGAAGGTTGCCAGATCACTAATTTCTCAAAAAATCGTTGCCAGATATTTTTTCTGAATTCTGTAATCAACCATAGTGTTCGGATATTTTTTTGAACGACTGTACAAATGAAGGAATTTTAATTTAAACACATAGCCCGGGTCAGGAGCAAATTATGATCCTTGTAAACACTAGGCACGTCTCTTTCGTAGGCTTTTTGACGGATGTATTTTTATTTGTGCATTTATTTCAATGGATAGACCCGGTGATCAAAATTATCTTAAATAATTTTTCTCGGATGGCAAAGCGGTTTGTAACACACCCTAACAGCTTATCTGACCACTATTCTGATTGTAAAAGATTCTTTGTTACAAGTTTTATCAAACAAAGAAAACAGAAAAAAATGAACGAAACATTGTTGGAACTTTAATTTTTGTAGGCCGTTTACTTTTCGTAGTCCCAAGGTACATAGAACGTACTCAGGGAAAATACGGCTTCGGACAGGGGGGAATATGTCCCCTCCAAAAATTCTAGAACAGTAAAAAGTTTTCGAAAATTTATATTTAATGAAATTTGCTTATTAACTTGCTTTTAACCCATTTGTCATTCTACGGTGTATAATTATATATTCTCATTTAGCAGTAAATGAAGAATATTAAACACATTTTCGAGTGGGTCAAATTTTCTCAATAGGTAACACGCCACGTTCATAATCTGCAGTTACCAGATTCGAGTCCCAACTCTGCCTGGGGATAAGAAATTTCTATTCTAACTCCCGTTTTGCCATCTGCCGAAAGCGTACACCATTGGGATTGGAAAGGCCATTGTCCTTAGAATAAGAGTTTCATCCATGGCTCTGTGTTCAGGAGAGCCATACCCTGTGCATGTTAAAGAATACGCTGAAGAGCCTTGAAGGGAGGCTTCCATATATCTCCTAACAGATGTCCAGGGGTCCCTTTCTCAATTTTTTCTTAATCCATTGTGTCTTTATGACTGTTCAATTGTGTGCACAAAAAGTGCCCTCAGAGGGTTGGGTTGTTCACTTTTTGTACACAGTGGACTAAATGGCCAGATCACAAAGACCTCGATGGCTCAGAGAACGTTGGGGAGAGGGGACCCACTGGATATAGGAGACAGATAGAATTATGAAGAATGCACAAGAAAACGTTTGAAACATTCTAATTTCCACTGTTTCGGTATCCAGAATAAATTGGTATTCCCTTGTAGGCACGTACTCAGGATTTCTTTTCCGAGAATTTAGCTTCAGGGAGTGGGAGGAATGAATATAAGACTGAGTAGGATTTCCCAATTACTAAAATATTTCACCGAGCAGGAAAGGTTAAAATGATATTCTATGTAGAATGAGATTTTATAGATGTTTCTTTTTTATGTATTTTTGGTGTCAGACGTAAAATATGGGACAAAAATAAAAATATACAGAGACTGTTTTGCATCTCAAAGCAGGTAGACAAATTTGAGATTTAGTATAAGATGACAAGAAACCGGAACGCTTGGAACTTCCGGATCCTCCCTCTCTGGGTACGTCCCTGTTCCCTTGGAAAGAATATAATGCAATTATTACTCTTTCATCGGCAGAATGCATCAACATTTAATAGGCAATAAACACTGTAAATATCAAGTTTCAAAAGAAAGGGTTTGGGACTAGATTGCGGCGGACGTTGTTCTTTCGCTAACATTCCGCATTTTCAGCATTAAATTCAGAGAAGTGACTTATCACTATATCTCTGATGTTTCTGGGTTTAATAATCATTTCTCAATCTGTTGTTTTGTATTTCACCCTTTTCAAATCAACAGGGAAGGAATAATAGTGCAATGATCATTCTACTAAATAACACTCAGAAAATAAATCATTAATATTCACAGATGATTCATATAAGTCATTGACATACAAGCTGAGTGAACTATGAAGGTGCCAACTGCGCAATCCTCATTCTGGGTCATAGCTTAGCAAGAGAAGACTCAGTTTCTTAATATCGCGTTCGACAGATAACATCCTTTCCAGACCCAACTTTGTCTGTTGTGAGACAGATGGTAGCATCCCGTCAAGGCCATCCAGCGTGTTCTTTAACGTGCCCAGGGTCTGGCTTTCTCGCACACGGAGCCACGGCTTTACGTCTCATCCGAAGGGCGGCGGTCTTTCCTAGTCCGTCGAGTCTCCTACTAACTGACGGCAGGATGGGGAGTTTTACGGCTGTTAATCTCAACGCTGGCCTAGGTATGACACCAACCTGGGAACTGAAGAACACTACGGACAGAGCGCCAACCCCCTTTCCTCCTCTCCCTCCTTCATTCCTAGGAGAGCTGATAGAGAAATCTTGGAGGTTTCACAATTGGCACCTTACCTCGCTTCCAGATTCCACAAACATTTGAAACTTAATAGAAATTTGTACCTGCAGGGTAAAGAAGGAAACTGTCGGTGAACAGTGATGAAATTTCTGTAAATTCAAAGAAAATCAGGAACGTGTGGAGCGTTGCACAAACCCACACACATAGGTGACTCATGAAGGCTAAGTTGTTTGCATTCAATCAAGTAAGTAGTTTAACTTTGAGATTAGAAGACTGAACATTTGGGATATTCTGCCAGACAGATTTAATCTCGGACAACAAACGGCCTTTCTAAGATGTCAGCAAATCGGCTAGACTCCTCTGAAACTAATCGAGTTTCCCCAAAAGATAAACTTTTCGTGAAATAACTGATCCAAATTAACGTTAAGGAAGCCAATGACTTTCAATTGAATGATTTTCGGGTTTAAACCTTTTTTTACACTACTATCAATAGAAGTAAATGCAAATATATATATATATACGCGGTGTCTTTGCCGAATTGTTTGAGATGAGATACTCGAATCGGTGAATTGTGTTAAATCTTCATCCATTCGATAGACAAATACGTAGATAGGGGAAGGGAGGGTTGTTGGCGCCTGTGCTCATCAGAAACGTCAGACTAACCATAACAGAATTAAAATTAAAGATCCTATATATACTATACACTCAGTGCTCACTGAATTATGACCACCTCCCTCCATTTTATGTCAGCGAAAGCTAACTTCGAAACTCTATAACTTCTAAATATGGTTTTGTGACAGAATGGGACTGAAGATAACTTATACTAAAGATCTCAATCAAGTCTATCTAAATCTCGATTTTCAACAATATCCTCTTAATATTTACAGAGTTATGGAAGTTTAAATATTTAACAGCAGCAATACCAAAAGTTAGAATTTAACTCAGAAATTAATTATAATTTGAATAAAATGTATTATTTCACACCATTTAACAACAGATATAAATTTGAAAAGTTAATGCTAATATTTTTAAATTTTGCTAAGACTTACATTGTTGCTGTTAAATATTTAAAGTCTCTTTAGATACAAAGCGAACATTATTAAAAAACGATATTTAGATATGTTTTATTGAGACCATTAATTTATTTTTCGTTACATTTTCTCGTAAAATGTTTAGTTTTGAAATCATAGACCATCGCAGTTAGCTTCCACTGACATTGCATGGAGTGAGGAAGATTGTCATAGTTCAGTCAGGACTAAATATATTACAAAAACTAAACAGACACTTTGATATTACATGAATGGAAAGCTACATTCAATGCTACCGAACTTTGAAAGGAAGTTTTTTTCCTTATGGAAAAGAAAAGTTACTGGAGATAAAATAAAAATTGGCAATATTCGTTTTAATATTTTAAGAATTAGGGAAGCTGAAACATTTCACTCTTTGTTAATTAAAAATCGCTTAAAATAAAGCACATCTATTCTAACAAATCTTTCACTAACATAAATGTAATATTTGAATTATCAAAAAAGAAGTGCAAATATTTTTTTCGGTTTTCATCAGTTTGGTGGGAAAAAAAAAGTTCAGGAAGAGAATAACAGCGGTATCTGTTGTTAAATGCTCCAACTCTTTAAAACACTAACTGAATACTGTTGAAAACTGAGATTTAAGGAAATTTGAGAGAGATCATCAATTTATCCCAGTGACATCTTTTCCGCAAAAAGCTTGTTTTCATAGTAAGGGAGTTTTCAATGTGGATTTTCATTCACATAACCCGGAAATGGAAAAGGAAAAAAAAGAGAAAATAAATGAAAAATGGTAGTGATTAAATGACTTAATCATACTAAATTTTAAAGAAAGTTAAACAGCAACAATTTATTTCAATGATCAAAATAAATCTTTCAGATTTAAGGTGTTTCTTTGCAGTTTAAATAATTTGAAGCAGCTTTATTTGTTCTACTACTTGGGATATATTTAGGAAACCAGTTGTATTTTTACTTTATTTATTTATTTTTTGCTGATACGTTTTAACGATAATATTACAAGAGACATTGAGGCTAAAGCTCATATATTTCCTTGCTTAGCAAGATAGCCGCGATTTGAGAGAAGGGTGAGATCACATTATTTATGTTATTCTATATTTCAATAGTTCATACTTTATGTATAACTTACTGAGATTGGCCAAGGCTACGTCTTATATATTAAGACCACTCAGAGATTTTGATGACGTCACGGATGAAGGGATATTTTTTGCGTATTTAGTATAACATTACTACAAGTAGCTTTGGGTTAAATTTAACTCAGAAGTTAATTATAATCTGAAAAAGATGTATTATTTCACATCTTTAATACAACAGATGTATATTTGAAAAGTTAATGTTAATATTTTTCAATTTTGCGAAGAATATAATAATAAATAAATTGCTTTTTTACCAATAGAACAAAATAACAAAAAACTCTTAGATGAATACATATTTAATTCTTATTAAGTTAATTGCTTTATAAGAGCTGTTTACTTGGAGAGTCAGATATTTATTGAATGATCGTGGATCTCGAGCATTTGATTCAAAAAGTATCAAATATGTTCTACTAAAGCTTGTCAGGATATTTAGCGAGCTGGGTGGTCACATATATTGTCAACAGACCTGACTGCACTTGACACAAACCACTGCTGGTTACCTTGCCTAGCCAAACATAAAAGCCTTGATCCCGGCTGGGACATTCCCCAAGCCGAATTCTTATCCTGTCGGAGCCTGAGCTCCGATCTGCAGCACACTCTCAAGCACAAGGACCCAGGAACAAAGTCATTTCTTCGCTTCTTGTTTCAGGGTGGTCACGTCAGTCTTTTCCACCATACAGGGCTAATAGTGGACCGTATGCCGATCCAAGTGTCTGTCAGCGGACAAACGTCACGTCCGCTGACAGACATCGGGATCGGCAAACGGCGCTTGAGCAACCTCACATCCGGTCCGAGGGCCCTTTGACCTTCGCTTCGGGTGGGGGGAAACAGATTCGTATCATGAATGAATGAATGAATGTTTATTAGAACAAACTAGTTACAAATGTAATTTGGATAATAACACATAGCATTAAGTACCTACAACCTATTATATTTTTTCCATGAACAATTATGAAGTAAACTTCTATTGCAAACAATCAAATTACTATTCAAAATTTTTGCCTTTATGTACTATGTTACTGCAAAAAAACAATAAAATTTCCTGCTTCATTTTTTATAGAAAATAAAGAATAGTAATCGTAAATAGTCAATAAAGCCAAAAGCAAATATTGAATATTGTCAAAAGTAAATATCCACAATTTTACTTATTTAAGAAAATATTGTTCATTGTTTATGGTTTTAATTTCATTTGGCAAAGCATTGAATAATTTGCTTGACAAGTGAACATAATGTTTAGTAGTAATATTTTTATGAACTCTAATATTAACTAATTGCAAAATATCTGAAGAACAAAATATGTGAATATTTGCAAAATATGTCCTAACAGGTATTCTGATCAAGCTATTATTCCAATTTTGTCTAACACGTTTTATTACTTGATATATATATATAGTTTGCATAGCTGTAAAATTTCCATCTTAGCGTATTCTTGAACGACATGATTATATTTTCTTAGTTTTAGCATACATCTAATAACATGATTTTGTGCATATTCTAATGGTTATATAGTAGTGATATGAGTTCATTTGACTGTTACACGCCCCCACCAAGACCAGAAATTAAGGCAGATATCATCTGCCCCAAATTCTGCGTATGACATATCTGCAGAGATGATGCACTCTTTGAAGAGACCGAAGCACCACTATCACTTTGGCTGTCCACGTCCTTTTGATGAACTGTCAACATGCACAGTCCAGCATGTTTTCACTCGTGCACTTGCCAATCATCGCGATAGTTAGCAATGTTTTATTTGGCCAGGCACTCACTGGATTCTTACAGCTTCAGAGGGGTTAAACGGCTCAACCAAGTCAAGCCCTTCTCTTGTGACTCGAAATCTGACTGGGGTCCGTAAGTGTACACGTCCGGGGCCATCGGGAAGAGAGCGAGCCCGAATGCAGAAAACCTGACGTCACAAGACCAGTCTGACGGTAAGCGAATTGCCACCCGAAGTCAACACACTAAGCGCACAGGACAAACTGGCATTTCGCTTTATATGAAACTATGCTGAATATAAAATTTTGATCCTCTATAGTGTATTTGTTTTTACAAATAAGCTGCGAAATGATTTTTTTAAAGTTCTACAATCATTGTTTATTATGGACAAGCAAAATTAAACGATTTCCACTGCAGAGAAATTCAAAGTGAAATACTTGCATACATATCTATTTCCTTTTAACAAGGAAAGCAGTTATTGTTTGGTTAATATTTGCTGATAATTATGATACGATTAATCAATTGAGGTAAATTTTGATAATAGAAATGCATCTAAAAATTTAATAACTTATTTGTAATAAAAAATGGATTTATTCCGATATAACACTTCAAAAATTTGCTATAATTTGAAGATTACTGCAAGCTGTACATTGCAAAAATATTCCATTTTTCTAATATGTGGCTAAAAATAAATAGCTGATTCAATATGAAATATAGGATGCTCTAGAGAAAAACCAACATCTTTTACCATAAATTATTAGCAACGCTATGTTTTTTAATATTTAGTCTAGCCTAATTAAAAACTGGCCTGTTGGCCGATAAATACCAATGTTTGTTTGCAAGAATTTTTGAATTCCAGTAAAAATATTTTGTCTTTCTGCTATTTCATTTATTGTAGTTCATTTACCCATATTGAAAATACAAGGAAATTAACATAATTTCGACGATACATTTAATATTTCATTTTTCTGTGGTATCAATAAATAAAAACAGAATATTTTGCAACTTGCATATTGAAGTAATTATTGATCTTGGAGTCATTTTTATAAACATTCCAAATACTAAGGTTCGGAATAAATCCAATGCAAATGAATATACTGCTGAAGTACCAACATAACTATTTTAAGGGCTTGCACTTTTCTTGGTCAGATTTTTAGTAATCTAGTTAGATGCTATGAATAAGTTATGATAGAGAAATTTATGCCAATGAAAGGACTTTAAACTTGCTAACACCATTATCAAGTAGAAATTAAACAAATTTCGTTTTATCAATGCAATATGATAATAATTTTTAAAATAAATTTTAACAGAAATATCTACAGAAAGAGATATGCATATGTGAAAGATTTGTAGTATGTGCATTTTGGAGTATGAACTTTAAAAAACCTTATATAATCTTTGGTAAATACCTAAGAATTATTCATTTCATATCCATTTTGATACAACATTTTACAATTGAAATAAGACTATAAAATTCCTAACTAATAAAAAGCAGAATGTTTACAGGCCTGGACATTTCAGTAATTACTTATTAAATTATGATGGCTGCTATATCTTGATATCATCATCTAAACGGTTGTTCCACAATGCCTGTCCAAATGGCTGATTGATAATAAAGTGAAATTATCAGGTAAAAATCTTTAACTGTGTCAATTGAAAGTAATTCGCCTTCTAATTTCAGGAGTACTTTTTTATACATATATAAAGATTCCAAGAACCAAAATCGAAATTAATCCGGGTAAAAATTCGACAGTCTTTGCGAAACAAACAGACTCACACTCAGAAAAGTCCCCTTAAATAGGAACTTAACTTTCTCCGAATCCAAAAAGGCTCTCGAATAGTAAGGTTTTAAGTCCTGAATTGAAATAAGCTTACCATAATAATAAGCCAATTAAAATGCAATGAACGGATTAAATGCCGCCACTGAACTCGCACCTAACTTCGCTGTTCTCCCGCAATAGTTAGATGGAGGAAACTCAGAAATGAAATCCACTAAGTCATTCAGAAAATGAATTCATAAGTTCATTAGAAAGTCCTTTGAGAATATTCCTAAAAAATGAAGGAAAAAGAAATGGGCAACTGTATTTTAGACTCAGGATTACTGAATCACTAATTAATGAAGGACGTGAAAGTCTCAGGTGTGACAACATTTTTCAAGGTATAACTGTCATAAAAATTATTTCAAATTCTATATATTTTTTTATTCAAATATTCTCGTTCTCATATGTTTGTTTTTCTGCTTTTAACTTAAACTCATTACTTACAGTTGCTATTAATCTTATCAGATTTCTTAATTTGCTTCTTCGTTCTCTTTTTTTCCGTCATATTTAAGCCGCATTGCGTTTAGTGAAGGAAGAAAAAACGAATAAAGTAACGATGGCAACTAAGTAATTAAATTGAAAAGTTGTAATTATCATGGCTAATTAGAAATAACATGCTGTGGATGAGCAATCTGATATTGCAGAGGATGCGTAACCTCAGCTAGTTTGCATCTTCTTAAACCTAAATTCATCTTGGGCTCAAAGGTAAAGCTGATAATGTTCGTCGGAATATTACGACTCATTCCATGCCATTTTGCTGTTCAGTTTTTACTGTAGCAGTGATATTTGGCTTTGTTTTAGAGTATTGAGTCGTTATTTCTCTGTTCCCTTTTAAAGTAGGGAGTGTGAAGCCTAAAGTTCGTTTTAAAACAAATGCCATTATTGTTTTTACCTTGTCTTTCTGTTTTGATTGAAATCAGTGATTCGAGTTATTTTGCGTTTAGCTTAAATCAGTGAGTTGCGACGCCTTTGTTTAGGTGTAAAGCCTTGAATTGGGAACTCTTGGTTACGCTATGAAATCGTGAGATGTGCCCCTTTTTATTTTTAATGAAACAGATTTACGAACCGTTTGTTTTAATCTAAGGAAGTGCTTTGCTCTCCTTTTAATTTAAAGCTGTAGATCATTCCTTCCTTTTGATTCGTTTCAATTAGTCGCGAACCTTCTTTTAATATAAAACAGCATTTTATGGCTGTTTCCGTTTCATTTTGTCAGCAGGTTTCGACCCCTTTGCTTTGGTTTAAGCCATTTACTTCTAATCCTTTGGTTTCATCTGAAATCATTAACACAGTCCCTTGGATTTAGCTTAGGCCAGTCAGTCGTGATCTTTTACTGTTATTTGAAATCCTGAGCACGATCCCACTGTTTATGGTAAATAAATATAATTCTGGGAAAATACCAATCGTAATTATGCTTACATTGCTGTTTTAACGTGACTTAAAGAATTCGTACTTAATTCAACCGCATAAAAGAAAAAGAGAAACGAAAAGTGAAGGAACGATGACTCTTTATGGGCATCAAATATTTTTTATCTGTCTACTTCGGAGGGCCGGGGTGTCTCAATCGGTACCTGCCAAGCTCGAAATCTGCAGTTTCCAGTTTTTATCCCACCAAAGTTTAATCTCCACCAACATACACACAGCAAGAGAACACCGAAGGACTTGGAAAGGCCTCCGTCCATCGAATGGGACG
The DNA here is from genome assembly GCA_038380435.1 of Ryuthela nishihirai. Lineage (NCBI taxonomy): Eukaryota > Metazoa > Arthropoda > Arachnida > Araneae > Heptathelidae > Ryuthela > Ryuthela nishihirai. The sequence goes on along the minus strand of JAWZYU010000017.1, from coordinate 34,381,401 downwards.
TTAAGCCATATCCTGTGCACATTAAAGAACACTCCGGATGGCCTTTACGGGAGGCTACAATCTGCCTGGTAACATTTATCCAGTGCGTTCTTTTCCCAACTTTATCTGATTCCTTGGGTCCTTTTGACCTGACCATTTAGCTCACTGTACTCAAAGAAAATAGGGCGGGGGTGGCTCAGTTGGCAGCGCGCCAGGCTCGTAATCTGTAGTTCCCAGGTTCGAGTCCCAGCTGGGTCAGCATTGAGATTTATCTCCGAAAAATTCCCTGCCCACGGTCAGTAGGGGACACCGATGGGCTTGGAAAGGCCGCCGTCCGTCGGATGGAACGTTAAGCCGTGGCCCCGTGTGTGGGAGAGCCATACCCTGTGCACGTTAAAGAACACACTGGATGGCCTTGACGGGAGGCTACCATCTGTCTCCCAACAGCTGTTCCAGTGGGTCTCCTCCCCCAACCTTCTCTGAGCCTTCGGGTCCATGTGACCTGGCCATTTAGCCCATGGTGTGCAAAAAAGTGCCGTTCAGAGGTAAAACAACCCAACTCAAAGAAAATAAATGCTTATTATAGAAAAAACAACCCAACCTTCCTCTTAACTCGAAAATTTTCCCCAAAATCAAATTCTGAAGATTTCATCCTTTTATTCTTTGCCTTGTTCTCTTTTCGAAATAAGCCATCATCAAGTTGGAGAGAGAACGAACTTTTTTTTGTTCCTTCCTTTGCTGTCTTTTTGTTCTTTGCCTTGTTTTGTTTTCGAAATAAACCACTGGCGAGAGATACACTTTTACAGAGTGAGTTACATCATTAAAAATATTTTTTACAATTACCAATCTTACGTAACTTCAATTAGGAGATAACTGAGTCGCTAAAACAAACCCTTATCAAGCAAGAAAGATAACGCGCACCTATTTTGTTTCTCCCATTGCTGCTAACTTCCAAACCCCGGAAACGAACACGACATTCTGCATCTAAAAGATTCTTCCCAACAACTCGGCAAATCTAGCTTAGAGAAGCGCAGTTCAAATTCCCTCGATGCATTCTCTCGTTCTCTGTGTTAACTTCACTGGTACCAGTTGTACAAATGCTGAAGAGAATGTGTGTATGTGCCTTGCATCTACGAATGGCACGACAGGTGTGCTAAAGTACGACCAACCTTCATTTCGTACGCAGCGCACATTACTACGTTGAGGGCAACTAGGCCAATTAGTCCAAGCCTAACCGCATACGCTAATTTAATTACTGCACTCCGTCTCCTCCCGCTGCTCCCCCATCTTCATCTGCCTCATCCTTCTCTCGCTTGGTACTTACTGGCTACTCACGTCCCTCCCTATCTTCCCCCACTCAATCCACTCCCTCCCCCGATTTCGTCTGGACTAGTAGTCAACGTGATGCACCACAGCGATAGTTCGCGGTCATTAATTTTCACATGTTCATTTCGCCACGACTTGCCGATGCGTAGGAGATGCGACGAGAACGTCAGCTTACCTCAACTTGATGCAAGAGTATTCTCCTTATTCTGCATCACAGAATTCTCAGCATCCGACCCACAATCCTGCTCAAAAGAGGCAATCGAATTAGTTCCGAGTCAAAATTAAATTTCCTTAGTTAGAGGTCCATGCAGCACTTGTTTCGTACTGCAGTTACTTTAACGTGATTTTTGCGCTCCTTTTTGTTGCGCCCGTTTCAGCTCTTTCTTTTTTTTCTGCTCTGACTTTTTTAACATTACCTTTTTTTCCTATCTCTCTCTCTCTTTTTAACTTTTCTTTCTGTTGTCTTCTTTAACTTTTTTTTTTTCTTTTAAAACGGAAACAAAGCTTCATGAGACTTTAGAAGGTTTCCTCTTTGTTGATTATTTATTTATTTTGTTTTCCTTCGTTTCTCTGTCTTCGTCGGCTCTCTACTTGTGAACTTGAAAATCACAATTTAGATCGGAGGAGCAGTAAGGAAACAAATGGTAAATAAGAATTATATTAGAATTTATTCAATTTTTACTCTTTTTACTGCATTTTTTTTTCTCTGTCGTAAGTCCGTATTGCGATATCTACAGTAGTTTTATCATATACTGGTATTTTTATTTTTGAAGAGTTCACTAGGTTAATAAAACAGAGAGCATCTTTAGATCCACTCCGTACACTCATGCTAAACTAAATGTCTTTTCACATAAAAAGAAATACTTCACATTATGCATCAACTGACCACTTGGGTTTCAATATTCTTTTTTCTTTCGTTTCGATATTAAAACCTTTTTCTAGAAGAATTATGGATTAAAACCTTACATGAGAATATGCATTTAAAACTCTTATGCAAGAAATGTACATGCAATAAACCGTTGTATGTAGGTCCAGGTAGAGGAAGGGGAGGTAAGCAGCAGAGCCATTCGGATCTGGACTAGAGTTCCCCAAAAATATATATATATCATTGTCAAAATATATTCCAAACAATTGAAAATAATGTGCAAATTATAAAACAGTTTAAATCCTTTTTATTATATAATTTAAAATTTCTTTTAATAAAAGTTCGAAAATCTGATTTTTTAAAAGTATCTATTAAATATATTCATATATTTATATGGCTTTCGGAGCTGTGTGGGGGTGTGTGCGGGGGTGGGACTGGCTAATCTCTCTCACGCTAATGGCCCCATCTAACCTTTCTCACGTTCTTGTATGTTATCAGGGTTGGCAGTAGGGTTGCCAATTCTGCTTCACCGAAAACTGTTGAGTTGTTTAAACTTTGAACGACACGTTGCCTGGAGGAAAGTGATGGATGGGTTCGAAGTTATTGCTACGTAATGCTCTAATGCAATGCTTCTTTCTGCAATTAACATTTTTCCGTTTTTCATTTGATAACTAAAATCATATTAATTATTAATCCAAAATTTATTACATTATCACTTATAATTAGCTTATACTTCGTTAATATTCTACCATAAAAATAATAAAAACTTTACGTAATACTCAACGTATTCTTTGACGTACAAAGGATATGGCTCTCCCGCAAAAGGGGCCACGGCTTAGCATTTCATCCTACGGACGGCGGTCTTTCTAAGCCCATAGGTGTCCATACACCTGCTGGTGATATACATTAAACAAATATAGAGAAAAAAATTATCGTTTGCAAGTGGGATCAGAACCCACGACCTCTTGATAGCGCGTCAGGTGCTCTTAGCACTCAGCTATCGGCCGCTAATAAAAATCTCTTCTATGGTAGCTTTGAGCATTATACCACGGAGTTAGATATTGGAAATCTGTCTGACTGTATTTGAAGACTATGGTCTAGAAAGCACTTTCCAAGTTCCTGTACCCGACTAGCCGTGTCAACAGGCATTGTATTGCTTTTAATCAATATGCCTTTTATCAAGCGTAAGAATGCTATTTTGAATAATAGACAATAACAGGTAAGCACTATTTATGGTGATATACATTAAGAGACGAAATCTTAATCTGCTACCTGTAGCTCAGCGATCAGAGCACCTGCCATGTTATCAGGAGGTCGTGGGTTCGGATTTCGCCCTGTAATAAAACTGCTTCTTTCTTTATTTAAAGTCTTTGAAATGCTTTACTTCTCGTCCAACATTATATAAAATATATTAAATTCATTACTTTTAAATTAATTGGAAAATCTTGAATTCAGTGTTTCCACATGGGCGAATAGGTACTGAATGAGTAAAAAAAATCTGCTTTCTAAGAAAAATCGATATTCGCAAAGAAACGTTTCTAATATTTTATTCAAACTGATTTCACAATGCAAGTAAGAAATGTTTAGTTTCTCCTTGCTGATCAAATTTTGTTGTTCTAACTTAAAGATATATTTATTTCATTTCTATTGCAGCATAATTAATTAAATGTTCAAGTCCCCAGGTCTCAGAGAAGTTGCTTTGAGGAGACTCACTAAACCACAGTTAGATACAGGAAAGAACATCTAGTAAGACCATAGAAGTCGTTACAGCATTTAACGAGCAACGAATTTGGCTCTTCTGCCATCCTTATTGGATGTTACGTCTGGAACACGACTTAACATCCAATAAAGCAAGGTAATAGGTTCTTCTTCTTTTTTAACGAATAATATACCAAGCATGGGTTGAAGCTGCAGTGATGCAGGCAGAACGAAATATATAAATATTTAACTCTTGAAGCTAAATGTACACTGCCGTACTGAAATAGTAGAGAATTTCTGTGTTATGCCAATGGGAATATAATTTCGACGCTTTATAACTGACAAAATATACATTTAATGACAAAACGTGGCTAAATATGAAGACCATAATCAAATCTATTTAAATCTCGATTTTCAACTATATTCGCTTAGTATTTAGGCGGCTTATGGAAGCTAGAAATTGCACAACAATAATGCGTCATAATGATTTCCCTTAAAATTTAATTTAATGTTGAATAATATTGATTGTCTCAAACCCTTTAATGAAATAAACATCTATTTTAAAAGTTCTCATACCGATTATTTCAATACTAGTCAACTAGGAATGATTTTTTGTTTTTTTTTTGAACGAAGATAATTTATTGCTAAATATTCCAGCTTCGATTGCACTTTAAATACTGAACGAATATTGCTGAAAAACGAGATTTAAATACATATGATTATGTTCTTTAATTTATCTTCAGTGATACTATTTCATTAAATGCATATTTTACAAGTTATAAAGCTTCGAATTTAGATTTCCATTGGCATAAGATAGAAATTCTCCAATATTCTAGTAAGATAATATACAAAGTTCCTGAATTGCAATATTTATTTAAAAGCATTATTAGTACTTAACGGTGTGAAATTGCTGTTTTAACATCGACATCAGATTTAGGAAAAATTTGTCTTGAGTCGGGTGCTAGGCTTGGCTGTTTTACCTCTGAGAGGCACATATTTTTGCACATTATGGGCTAAATAGTGAGATCATAAGAACTCAGAGAAGGTTTGGAGGAAGTAGATCCACTAGATTTTCTGTAAACAGTGTGTTTCAGCATTGCGGTTTCTTTTGCATTTCATTCTATCTGTTCTCTTATTGAAGGCGAACTTTAGAATATTTGCAGCGAAATCTATTTCGAAACATATATTCTGACAAGGTGTTTCGTTTTCTTCTGGTGCTTGTTGGTTTTCGTCAATAATTAGTTCTGTATCTTCCATTTCCTTCTCATTGATTTCTGCCGTTTGCTTCAGTCCATAGTCAGTTGCGTTTCTCTCTTCTATGATCCCTGTTTGTTTATAGTTACCGGGGTAGATTTATTTTCCTTACTGACTGCTTCAGTCCCCTGGACTGGATTCAGAATTCTTAAGGGAAGGAGAACCACTGAGAATTGTTGGAAGAAAGGCCTCTACTGGATTATTCTTTGGGAAATAAATAAATAAAAATAAATACCCCCTTAAGCAGCTGCTTGCCACAGAGGTCTGACAGGAGCCTGTCAGTTTATATGCCATAATAGAAGATCTGAGAGGATGGCAGGACCTCAGCAGAAACACAACACACACATCCATGCCTTATCCGGGGCTCGAACCCAGGTCCCTTAGATCAGTAGCCAAGTGCGCTAATCACTCGGCCACGGGACGACTTTTGGGAAATGGGAGCAACCAAAAGTGTTAGAAAAGTTACCCCTTCATTCATAGGGGTAGTGAGCCACTGTGGATTGTTCGAAGTAAGATCTTCCATTGGACAATTCTTAAGTGAGAGATAACCATTTAACATACGTGAAGGGAAAAAGTGTCATTGGGTAGGTGTTAGAATAAGGACAAACGTTAAGAGAAAGGGATCCATTGGGAGATATCTGGGAGAAGAGACCCACTATGAACCACTAGAACAAATGTCTTCCATTGGCCAACTCTTACGGGAAAGAGAGTGACTGACATATTTTAGGGAAATACACATTGGACAGTCCACTGGAAAATCTCACTGGATAGTTGCTAGAGAAAAAGACTCATTGAACGGTTAGAAGAGAATAAAACTCATTGGACACAGGGTATTTGCTCTATGGCAAATGAAATTTATTGATACCTATGAGGGTATCAATATGAGGGATCTCATTCGGAGGGAAGAAATTCTCTAAGAATTGTTAGGGGAAAGAGTCTCCCGGGACAGTCTGTAGGAGAAGGATACCTACTAGACAGATTCTAAGGTGAGGAGCCTCTTTATAGCTTTAGGATGAGGAGACTTTAAGGTAATAGAAGGAGATATTAGGGTAAGATATCTTATTGGAAAGCTGCAAAGGAGTAATATCCACCACATTGTCCAACAACTATAGGTCTAACAATTAATAAGTTCAATTAGTTAATGATAATAATAATTTTAAATTAATAAAGTAAATTAATAGTATTAAATTAGTAATAATGAAGCTTAGAACATATTAAACATTAGGGAGTGTATTTGTGTGACAGTAATTATTCCGAATCATTAATATTATAATCTAAACTCGCATACACTTTATTACTAAGCCTAGCTATCCTTTACAGTCACGTCATAACAGTTCAAGATTACTAAAAAATACAATACGAGTGCATTCATGGTAAAATACCAAAAGTAATGCATATCATAGAGTAAATGACTTTAAATTACAACGTGTTGTACTGATGCAATTCCTGCTGCAAGTATCTAATATGTGTGCCTACACTGGATTCATTGCTGAAGCTGTTTAGAGAGAGTCATAATCTTTAATTTCCTTTAAGACGTCTTTCGGGAGGCTTCTATTTGAATAGTTTCTTTACTTTCAAAATCTTAATTTCCTCCAACCAATTTAAATAAGCCTTCTGGCTTTAGCAATAGCTTATGTAAATCAGGGCTTGAGTTAAACATTATCTGCTCTAAAGAAAATAAAGCATTTGGCTTCCAGTGGAAACTTAAGAAGTGTAAACAACTGAAATCAAGAAAAGGAGCTTCTTTGAATCCTAATCCTATATTACGAGGCTAACGGTTTTATGATTCAAAGTTCAGAGAAGATTGTGCCTGATTGTTATGGACAATAGTCTCATTCGAATAAGATTAGTATTAATCAGTAAAAATTTGCATTCCATTTCCTCGGCGGCAGTTTTAAGGGGATATTATTAGCATTCATGAAGTTAACCTTTTGGAGTGCAATATACGATTGAGAACCAATGGCGTAAAATATTTGTGTTTCTCAAACCTTTTCTGTATCCATTTAGCAATCTACTGTATAAATGAGTGGATTATTTTCTTGTATACTCTTCGAACTTTCGCCATTTAAAACGAAGCGTTATTTAAGTGGCAGACACAAAACTGTAATTCTATAATCATATCAAAGAATTTCTCTCTTAAGTAGAGACATATTTATTTTATCAGAGACCGAACACTGTATCTTTAATTACGCGCGATCATACGTGTGATAAGGTAAATAGTTTCCACAGAAACCTCTGGTGCCGAATTGATAGTCATTCTTCACCACTTCCGAGGAGAAACAAGTAACAAATGAACTCCGCACATTGATCACTGAGTAATTACAGGCTACGTTAGTTCCTGCTGTGTTCGTAATTAAACCTTAGTCTCTCGTACAGAATGCTGCGGACGGAGCCGACTATGTAATTGCCTTAATATGTTGAGCAGCTAGCACTGCCGTATAACATGACGCGATAAATATATGTCTATCTTTAATTCTGCGTTTACGAATAGCGTGGGAGAAACGACTCGTTGTCTTCGCTTGGAAATGCGGCAGGAATCTCAGAAGAGAGCTGAAATTCTCTGCCAATTAAGCGAACCGTTTGATTTAGGTTCGGCCACAATCTCTGTTAATTTTAATCTCTTAGGTGCTGAAACATGTGGGTTTATCTGTTAATATTCAGAAGCGAGGCTTTGTCAGAGACTTATTGTGGGCTGCTTGAAGTAATATGAGGAATACCATGAATGAAATGCAATCAGGTTTAGAATTCAATGGTGGATTACTGTAAAAACGTTGGCGGGGATTGGGTCAGTCTGTACGACGCCAGACTCGTAATCTGAAGTTCCAAGGTTCGAGTCCAAACTGTGTTCTGCATTGAGAGTAATTTTCGCCTCGTCCTCAGAAGAATGAGGATACCGTTGGGTTTGGAGAGTCTCTATCCATCAGATGGGACGTTAAGCCGGTCGCTACATGCACTGGCGAGTCATCCTGCGAACTTTAAAGAACACACTGGTTGACTCTTGGAAGGCTTCCAGCTGTCTCCTAATAGATGCCCAATGGATCCCCCCTTCCCCATCCTTCTCTGAACCCATATGGAATGCTTGTGATCTGGTCATTTAGCTCATTGTGTGCAAAATCCCAGGGATAAAACAACCCAACCTGACAAACGTGGCTAAGACGTGGCATTTATTTCAGGAGAGTCCAAATCTACGCACAATAAATAATACATTGGATAGCAATGACGATGCCTCCTAACAGCTGTCTAGTAGATACCCTTTCCATACCTTTTCTGAGACTAATTTTCTTTCTTTCTCTCTGTCATTTTTTTTCAATTCGCTTAGAATCACGCACCTAGGTGTGAGTTGTTGTTGTTGTTGTTTGGTTGCCTTAAGTCTGAACAGTACGTTTTTGCACTCGGTGGTTAAATGGCCAGGTTACACGGACCCCAAGTACCAAGAGAAGGCTAGGGGAAAGGGGACCCCATGTACAGCTCTTAGGAGAAAGATGGATGCTTCTCATCAAAGCTATCCAGTGTGTTCTTTAACGTGCATAGGATTTGACTCTCCTGTTCACTAGGCCACGGATTTACTTCCCATCTGAAGGACAGCGGTCTTTACAGGCTCTTAGATATCTCACTTCTCACTGAGGGCAAGGTGGAGATTTAGTGGAGATAAATATCAACTTTGGGCAGAGGCGGGACTCGAACCTGGTAACTACAGATTACGAGCCGCGTTCCACTTTGCATGTAATAAGATTTTGAGAATAGCTACTTATAAATCTCCGAAAGGGTATCCACACCCAAATAAAGGTGATCTGAAGTTTTTGATCTTAATTATACCTGTCACTGTTCTCAGGGACGATATGCTATCGAAACTATATATTAGGTTTAATAAAAGTTCCGTTCGAGGTTCCAGTAATCGATTTGATCCAATCACAAAAAATCAACCTTAATCATTTAAACATGGATCTGAAATTAAGTCACGTAAAGCTGGATATGTCTGAACAATTTCTCCAGCGCTTGGTGAAACATATCACACACGACTTATTGCACTTCAACATCCTACTGGAATAGTCAACCCTTGAATGCCTCTGTTAGAGATTCGAATATGTGGAAATCACACGGGAGAGCTATGGATTGTACAACGGATGTTCCAAAATCCCCAATTACATTCCATGTAGTATAATCTCGACGATATTCTCTGCAAGTGAAAGTTCATCATAGTAATGAAGAAGGAATTTTTTCCATGTATAAGATTTTTTAATTGGATCCATGTATGAGCTTTCTTAATAATCAGAAATCATTCTCTGATGCATTATAAATTCATCGAAGCTTATTCTTAATGAATGTGCTTCCCCTTACTGCTTAAAACAGAAGAAATAAATGTTGATATATCAGCTTACATCCTGAAATTAACCTCCAGCTCTTTTTTTTTTCAATTTGTGATCAAACACGTAAAGATATTTTCTCGTATGCAGTCTATGACAGAACAAACGACCATACCATCTCAGGGTGTGCGGACGGGGTATCTCAGAGTGCCAGGCTCATAATCTGCAGTTCCCAGGTTCGCGTCCCAGCTTAGCCATGTTGAGATTTATCTCCGCAAAACTGCCAGTACTGCCCACGATCAGCAAGGGACCCCGATGGGCCTGGAAAGGCCACCATCTGTCGGATGAGACGTTAAGCCGTGGTCTCGTGTGGGGAGAGCCATGCTTTGTGCACGTTAAAGAACACGCTAAATGGCCTTGACAGGATGCTACCACCTGTCTCCCAACAGCTGTTCAGTAGGTCCCCTCCCCTAACCTTCTCTGAGCCTTCAGAATTTTTGTGACCTGGCTAATTAGACCACTACTTGCAAAAAAGTGCCGTTCAGAGGTAAAGCAACCCAATAACTCAACAGCCGTCTCGAAACTCGAATCCTGACTCTGGCAGTCGCAGTGTCACCCCAAACTAACACGATATTACTACGCCACCAATACTTGTTTCTTTTCCTTTTATTTCAACCATTTCTATTAAAGAAAAACTGGATCACTGCATTCTGATCCTGTTTGGACGGTTTTGGCATCTGATGAGCCATTGCTTAGAATTTCTTACAGCTCACACAACTGAGTATCTGCTCTTGAGCACCTCACGGTACTTATGAGAGATGAGTTCGGAATAATTTTTTCCAGTCGAAATCGAAGTTATTCAGCCCGAACCCGACCAATGTTGCTGTATTTATTAGCAGCTAAGCACCTGCTAGCCGTCCCATGGCCGAGTGGTTAGCGCGCTTGGCTACTGATCTAAGGGACCTGGGTTCGAGCCCCGGGTTAAGGCATGGATGTATGTGTCGTTTTTCTGCTGAGGTCCTGCCATCCTCTCAGACCTTCTACTATGGCATATAAACTGACAGTCTCCTGTCAGACCTCTGTGGCAAGCAGCTGCTTGAGGGGGTATTTATTTTATATATAAGCACCTGCTAATAAATACAGTAGCATTCAATAACAATCTTGTTACCGTCTTGTGCAGAAATAGGTGCCTAGGTCCCTATATACAACTTTGTCGAATAGCAATTTTATTACCATCGTCTCTCAAAATAGGAGTTTATATATCATCATATATAAACAAGATATATAGTATAGTTATTAACATAGAAATAGGTGATTTATTCCACATATACAGCAATATCGTATATCAGTATTGCTGATATCTTTAAAAATAAGATTATTAAAAATAAGAAATATATATATGAAAGATCGTTACGTAAGTGTTATTATCACTTTCTGCATAAATAATTGACTTGAGTTCCTATATATATATATAGACGATTCTGAGTGATTGACCTGATTGACTGGGATCAAGCTGATTCTACCATGATGCAGAAATTATATAGCTCTGAAAATTTGCACTTAGGGGTGATCTAGGGCGTAGATCTTGGGAAAAATCCACATTTCATCACCGACGTGTTGTTCAAGATCAAGTAGAGGTCACGTAGTGGTTAAACTTTGATCTACAAGTGATACAAGCATGAAAATTGGTGTCTGGGCGTGTTTCGAGTTGTAAATGTCGGAAACGTTACAAAATGTCAGATCCAGAGGATCCTTCGTGTCCAAAGATCAAATTTTGATCTACCGTTGCCAGAGAGTGAAATATTGGCGCCTGGGAGTTTATACGACCCGGAATACTTTCGGGTCGTAGATTTTGGAAACGTTCGAAATGTCGGATTAGGAGTATCCTTCAAAGCCAAAAGTTAGATTTATTTCTACGGGTGCTAGAGAGGTAAAACTTGGTGAATTAGGATGTATTTAGGGTTTTAGATCTCAGAAACGTTGTGAAATTTTGAATGCGATGGGTCGTTCGAGGTCAAAGTTCAAATTTCTACATAACGTTGCCAGAGAGCTAAAAGCTGGAGAATAGGGATATTTCTAGCAGTAGAACTCAAAAATATTAAGGACATTCAGATCCGACATTTCGTTCAAGGTCAGATGAGGTCGTAGTGACGGTGTAGAAATAAAGAGGTGCAGAAAGGTATCTATACACACACACACCAACTCACTCATTAACCACTTCTCCATCAAAATATCAGAGAATTTTCATGCCATATGAATGGGAATCTAACTTCGAAATTCTGTAACTTCTAAAACATGCATTTATTTTAAAATGTGTGTGAAGATAAATTAAAAAATAATAAATCTCTTTAAATCTATGTTTTAAAGAACAATCGTCAGATTTTGGAATATTTAACGATAAATGATCTTGTTTTTGTAAAATTCATTCATGATAGTCTAATATTAAAATAACCAATACACAAATGTCTAAAATGTACATATTTTTTATTAAATGGTTTGAAACAATATTTATTATTTAAGTTTTAATTCAAATCTGAAGTAAATTCAAACGATGCATTACTGTTGCGAAATATTCCACCTTCCATAACGTTTAAAATATTGAACAAATATTCTTGAAAATAGAAATTTAAATAGATTTGACTATGATTTTTAATTTATATTCAGTCACATTTTTACATTAAATGCATATTTTAAACGATATAGAGTTTCGAAGTTAGATTTCCATTGGCATAACATGGAAATTCTCTAATAGTTTGGGGCGGGGGTGGCTTAGTCGGTAGCGCGCCAGGCTCGTAATCTGTAGTTCCCAGGTTCGAGTCCCAGCTGGGTCAGCGTTGAGATTTATCTCCGCAAAATTACCCCGCCCTGCCCACGGTCAGTAGGGAACACCGATGGGCTTGGAAAGGCCGCCGTCCGTCGGATGGGACGTTAAGCCGTGACCCCGTGTGCGGGAGAGCCATACCCTGTGCACGTTAAAGAACACGCTGGATGGCCTTGACGGGAGGCTACCATCTGTCTCCCAACAGCTGTTCCAGTGGGTCCCCTCCCCCAACCTTCTCTGAGCCTTCGGGGTCCATGTGACCTGGCCATTTAGCCCATGGTGTGCAAAAAAGTGCCGCTCAGAGGTAAAACAACCCAACCCAACTCTAATAGCTTAGTAGGGTGGTGTATAAGAGCGTTATTGCCATCTTCTATAGAAGTAAATGTTTGGTGATAATAATATTGCCTTTTTTCCCTCTCAAAGGTTGACAAAATGTTTTGATTTTCATCAAATTTAAAATTTAGACTTAATATTATTTTCTTACTGAATAATTTAACACTGGAAAATAAATGAACAGATACTAAATGAAATTCCTCTCATCTGGTAGGTTAAATCTTTTTCCAAAAGACTTACGAAAAAACGTAAACTGTATCTTGGCTTTAACTGTAACCCCCTGCATGGAACAAATTATTATTATTAACATGCGCCATTTGGGAAAAGTATTCTTGATTCCCAAACATCTGTCTCGAAATCTAACCAAACTATGCGCTTCATCGTTCAAGACGATGCCGTTTCCAAAACATGCTTCTGCTTGTGTAATAACTCAGTTGAGATATGTCTCTGGTCGACAATGTTTGCTTATTACATTAGCGGTCAACCTTCTCCCTTTCGCACTTGAGGAATGCTTTCCACTTTTACCTCCTATCGTGATCAATCATCGCGAACGGAGTACTGGCAAGCAACCAACGCAACCTCTCTCTACAGAATCTGATGCCGCTCGCTCATAAGTGGAGTGCATCTTTTTCAAGAGTTGATCATTACTGAAAATTGGAACTTCGGAGCTCCTGTTTGTACAGACACACATGCAGAAACGTCTCTGGGGAATCTATTACTAAAAGGACAAACGCATGATGCTCTTTCTGCAGTCAAGCAGAATAAAAGTTGTATCTTTACTTCAGCACTTTTAAATATGCTTTCTCTTTTAAGGTTGCTTTCCACAGCATTTTTGATAAAATAAATACAACCTTCTGAACGACGTGCAATTCTAGAACAACTTTGAGAACTAGTGACATCAATGTTACTACAGTTGCTTACACAGTTGGGTTGGGTTGTTATACCTCTGAGCGGCACTTTTTTGCACACCATGGGCTAAATGGCCAGGTCACATGGACCCCGAAGGCTCAGAGAAGGTTGGGGGAGGGGACCCACTGGAACAGCTGTTGGGAGACAGATGGTAGCCTCCCGTCAAGGCCATCCAGCGTGTTCTTTAACGTGCACAGGGTATGGCACTCCCGCACACGGGGCCACGGCTTAACGTACCATTCGACGGACGGCGGCCTATTTCAAGCCCATCGGTGTCCCCTACTGACCGTGGGAAGGGCGGGGAATTTTGCGGAGATAAATCTCAACGCTGACCCAGCTGGGACTCGAACCTGGGAACTACAGATTACGAGCCTGGCGCGCTATCGACTGAGCCACCCCCGCCCCCTGCTTACACAGAGAAGCTAAACTTTCTGTGTAGTGTTAAAATGTAACATTAATTTTTACCAATTTTTTTACTAGAACGCCAAGGATTGAGTTCGGTTTTACAACTGACTGACACGATTTTTTTTTTGCACACAATGGATTAAATGACCACGCCAGAAAGAACTAAGGGCTCATATAAGGTCATGTAAAAAGATCCACTAAATAACTCTTAGACGAGAGATGGATCCTACAGTTAAAAGCCATCCAGCACTTCTTTATAGTGCAGAGGGTACGATGAACATGGTTACACGGCTTAAGGTCCTATTGGACGACGGAAGCTTTTCCAAGCCCAACGGTGTCCCCTTTCTCACCGGATATAAAACTCAAAGCTGGTATAATTGGATTACAAACCTGGTGCACTACTCACTGAGTCAGACACTTTCCCGGAGCGCCAAGGATACATACTGTATACTAGTATTGCTATTATAAGTAGGACTATTCTAATGAAAATGGCACAACTGACGCCGTTTTGAAATTAAAACAAATATGTCTAATATATATACACAGTCGTATCAGAATAATATGACCACCTACCATACATATACTATGGTAGGTGGTCATATTATTCTGATACGACCACCTACCATACATATATTATGGTAGGTGGTCATATTATTCTGATACGACTGTGTACATAGACGATTGTGAGTGATTGACTGACGACTGACTGACTGACAGTAGATCACGCTAATTCTAACCGTGATTTAGATCACGCTAATCCTAACCGTGATTTAGAAATGGCAGAGCTCTGAACATTTGCACCTAGGAGTAATCTGTGTCGTAGATCTCGGAAACAATCGACAAACAATCGAATATTCGACCTCCGACTTGTTCTTCATGGTCAGATGGAGGTCACAAAGAGGTCAAACCATGATCAGTGATAGAAACGTGAAAATTGGTATCTGAGGGTGTTTCGGGTCATATTATAGATGTCAGAAACGTTACTAAATTTTTGATCCAGAGGGTCCTTTCGATGTCAAAAGTCAAATTTAGATATATCAGTGCTAGAAAGCTAAAAATTGGTTTCTGGGGAGTATTTTGAGTCGTAGATCTCGGAAATATTGAGAAATATTTCAAGCGATGGATCCTTAGGGATCAAAGTTAGATAGCTAAGGGTTAAAAATTGGTGCTTGAGGGTATTATGAGTTATAGAACTCAGAAATTATGCAAAATGTGGATGCGATGTGTCAAATGATTTAGATTCGGGGTCAAAGTCAGATTCCATACGCAAGTACTGGAGAACTAAAAATTGCTTCATAGGGCCATTTCGGAAGGTAGAACTTAAAAATAAGAGGTATTTCCAGAACCGGTGTCGCATTCAAGGTCAAATAGAGGTCAGACTAGAAATCAGGAGATGCCGATTGCTTTCTAATACATATATATATACCTCTACTAGTAGTCTATAGAGCAGGCTCAAGAGAAGACTAATATCGTCTTTGTTCTTAATAGGATAATTCAGTGAAGTATATTGTATTGTTTTCCGAACAATTGGCTTCTTATAATTAACCTCTTGGTGGAGAACAATGGCAACTTCAACAAGACAATGACCCATACATCAAATAAAATTAAATAATAGTTTAAAGAAGATAAAGTTCAGTTCTGGGTTGGGCAGAAAGATCACCGGATCCTAAATGTAATGGAAAACGTCTGGGATCAGCCTTTGTGTATGAATATGGATGGTAGCTCCAAAACGTCTAATGCTTAAACTTTGCAATATTTCACTCATGGGAAAGAATTATATTTGAGTATACTCAGCATTTTTTGTTCATTCAATACCAGAACTCATATTCATATTCCAGCTGACTGGTAACGAAGGAGAGTTACTAGTTATTAATTTGGTATGAATTTGAAACGTGCATTATACTTTTATTTCATATATTACAAGTTGTAATATGAAATTTGTACCGAATTTATTATGTATAAATAAAACATACTGAACATTTGTTTACATATGTGTATTTTTGTTTATATGCATGTTGTAGCCAAATTTTATGAAGGTATATTCACTTCCTTTTTTTCGAAATTGAGATATATTATTTTTCTTTATAATTTTCTTAAGCAATATATACTGTTGCAGACGTGGCAGACGAAGAATATGATTTAGCTTATTGAAAAGTAGTGTTTTGTTATTAGCAAGTACACGGATGAATAGATTTTACACAAAAGAATTTCGCAAACAAATTAACTTATTTCACATAAAGCAATAATTGCATATACTACAAAGAAACTCGTTCGCAAAATTCATAGCTGTTTTTCACAATCTATTTACGAATCAATTATTGTAATCATATCTCTGAACATTTCTTATTTCAAAAACATATATTAAATCTCTAATCGCTTACTCTGATGTTTATAAAACACCAAACGATTTGTTGGAGTAATAAAACTCAAATGAAAACTTGAACACAACGAAAATTCTTTTAATTTTCATCTCAAAATGCCTCATTTGACAAAAAAATTCTTGCCGTCACAACACTTCAACTAACACTTTAAAAAGAACCTAACACTGTTGATCCTTGTTTTTTTTATATTTCTTCTGTCTGTGGCAAATGAAGAATCTCAGAAATTTTCCTTTTTCCTAAGTTCGGGAAAATTTCAGAGTGTACAGTCGCTCAAAAAATATCTGAACACTATGGTGAATATTTTTAGAAATTAGTGATCTGGCAACCTTCGTGTACACGAAGTACACGTACACGAAGGTTGCCAGATAATTAATTTCTAAAAAAACTGTTGCCAGATATATTTTATGGATTCTGTAATCAACCACGGTGTTCGGATATTTTTTTGAGCGACTGTGCATGCAACAGATTCATTGTTGCATGTTTTGCCATTCGAGCAGCAGTGTTGCCGGTTCAATGGTTCATTTAAAATCCGTCAGAAATTGCTAAAAGTTTAAAATTTGTCTCCAAAAAATCCGCAATCTTCTATCTACATACGAAATGTGAATTAAAACGCTCGTGGCAAAAATATAGGTCTTTCTGTAATGTTGTATTCAACAAATAAACTTTTATAAGCATCATATTATATAACGATCGTAATTCCGGGCTAACGTATGGGAGGCGGGGCAGGCCGCACAGGGGTCACGTCATCTGTGGCAGAAATTGTCCGTTTCCTTCTGATTCTGCAGGTACTTGAGCAATCTATCCCAAATTTCGTTGGGTGGTCATCCCACTTAGTCCTAGCCCTGTTGGGTTCATAGATCGGGTTCCTACCTGCCGTGGGTCTGAAGTGATCCCTCGAGAAGTGTCCGAAATTTCTGAGAGGCTGCCATTGACTATCTTTTGAATGGAGTAGTACGTTGTGAGAGTAAGGCGGATTGGATTGTTTTACCTCTGAGCGGCACTTTTTTTGCGCACCATGGGCTAAATGGCCAGGTCACAAGGACCCCGAAGGCTTAAAGAAGGTTGGGGGAGCGGACCCACTGGAACAGCTGTTGGGAGACAGATGGTAGTCTCCCGTCAAGGCCATCCAGCATGTTCTTTAACGCGCATAGGGTATGGTCTCCCGCACACGGGACCACTAATTAACGTCTCATCCGACGGACGGCAGCCTTTGCAAGCCCATCGGTGTTCCGTGAACAGGGCGGGGAATTTTGCGGAGATAAATCTCAACGCTGACCCAGCTGGGACTCGAACCTGGGAACTGCAGATTACGAGCCTGGCGCGCTACCAACTGGCCACCCGCGTACAAATAGTAAGGTGGAAAGCTCTGCTAATGAACTAAGAGTTATGAATGGACATACGTTTCGCGCCAAACTTTTGGCGTGGTTTTAACTATTTTTTTAATATTATTTGATAAATATGCCATCATGGATACCTCATATCGGGGGGGGGGGAAATTCATCTAATTAATTATATTACATATCGTTGCATTATAGTAATACTATATATCTAAACCTCTGCGTAGATGACTTATTTTCCGGAGACATTTCTAAGATCAACTCATTGAAACGTATGGCTCAATGATTGAAACCGAAAACTATAATAAAGGAGCAGACGGATCGAAATTATACCAATCATATAAACAATGAAATCTCCTTGACTGTAGCAAACTTTGTCTCCGACATCTGCATCGGACTATTGGCAGTTCGAACTTCGAAATCCATATACGTTATTTTTGTGAGCATCGCTAGAAGACAAAACATAATTATTAAAGACTGCAAATTCATCATTAGTTTCTTGCAATTTTCCGCTACGTTTACCTCTAGACACAAGTAGATACTTTTGTTGATAAAAGGATATCAAAATCTGTCAGATATAACCGACAAATCTACCAAAATATCAGCAGTGTAGAGCGGTGATATTTTCGTTATCATCAATTCTAAAGTTGAAGCTACTGATAATATCTCGATATATGTTTTCATGTACTGACTTCAAATGAAAATAAAAAGTATATTGTGCAGCATACAATGTCCTTTTAATTCTAAAAGTGCACCAGATGTGTTTTTGATTTAAATTTGTTGGTGTTGTGAACAGGTAAATCCTCACTTAATTCGCGGAGGCTTTCCCGAAAAATTCACGCTGTGAAATCCGCGTTTGCCAGGGATATTATAAAATATGTTTCTCTCTTTTTTTAATTGCGACAAAGAGAACGGAGGGGGGTCCTAAGAACTACATCTTGTTTGTACAAGCGTTCTCATACAAGCACATGTCCCACTAAGACGAAAGTCACTGTTGACCACTGACTTAGTTAGAAAACAACCAGTCAATCTGGAACTCGACCCTAGACCCCCGCAGTTTCAGTGTCGTTTCGAGCCAACGCGATACCACTGCGCCCCCGATGCAGATCCATTCCAATGAGGTATGAGGCCTAACCTCAAGGCACCCAAGTAAATAATTGCACTTCATAAAATGTAAACACAGAGACACAGTAAAAGAACTGTAAAAGAATAAAGATTATTAAAATTTTTACTTATAAATAAATTAAATCTAATCATAAGAAAAGTAAACCATGAACTCTCTGCTTAACCAATTTAACGACAGAGTACGACTTGAAAAAGATGTCTAGGATCCACTATTTGGCCTTTTTATCTCTTGGTACATTATATTTTTTCTAGTATCAAGCAGTATTCACTGCTATTTTTTTCGCCTGATTACATCAATCTCTCTCACCTGAAAAAAGGGTCCATGATCCACTGCGTGACATTTGTCCTTTCTTCGTACATATTATTTGTTTCTAGCATTAGGCAGTAGGTCACTACTAGTTTTACATTTGTCTCTCTCCCCTGAGAAAAGGTGTCCAGAATCGACTACTTGGATCATTTCTCTCTCGGTACATTATATTTGTTTCTGTCACTCAGGCAGTGCTTTGCAACTACTTTCTACAACATATTCTCATGTGAAGTGATAGCTCTATATTTCCTAAAAGCCAGGCACTAATTAAAGGATGTGCCTCTTCAAAAGCTTCGATAAACAAAAATGCAATGAAACCTCTAGCTCAAACCAAAAATACGTTATTAAACTGTTTCACTAGCTGTGTGTCGTTTACATTATGCATAAGAAATTCTTTGAGTAAAAAAATATATTTTAAGATTTTGATGGGGTAAAATGAATTTTTAATACCATATTGTAGCGAATTCGTGTCGCCCAATGGTGCTTTACAATATAAAATATCCCTTATAAAAAATAAATACTCCCTCAAGCAGCTGCTTGCCATAATGGTCTGACAGTAGTCTGTCAGTTTATACGCCGTAGAATACGCCTGTGAGAAGGACGAGACCTCAGGCGAAAAAAACACGAACCTCCACGCCTTATTCGAGACCGCTTAACCACACGAGCACAAGACGGCTTATAAAATATCCATTATAATTTAAATAAATTATAATTTATTTTTTTTTTCATTTTTTTACATGAATGTGATTTTTGTTTCTAAATATGCGTGATAAAATTATACGCTGATCTCAAGTGTTTCTTTAACATTTTTTTATTATTATCTTTATTATTTTTCCCTAGCTTTTTCGTTTCATATATAAGAATGTAATTAAAGTTGTTGTTGTTGTTGTTGTTGTTCGAGTGCGAAAGGGCAGTGTCAAAATTAAATTGGAGAACATTGCTTTCGACAGTGTCTAACACGGCTGTAGATTTCAAACCAAGTGTCAGAACAAGCATATAATTATTCACTCCCCTTTATTTGAGAAACTTCGATTTCTGTATAGTACTCCTGATAAAAAACTTGACATTGGTTCCTTTTTCCCGGAAAACAATACTTTCTCCTTGTTTCGTAGCGAAAGTTAAAAATGTCTTCCTGTACCGAAGAAAAATCCTATTCCTATATTACCTCAATTAAAAATTTAGATAGCAGGCTTGGAGGAGTTCCACTTGATGGAGATTACGCAAAAGAGTGTAAATGAAGGGAGACTCATTAAAATAACATTGTTTTTAATACTGCGTTGTGGAAGGAAATGATCATCTTCAGCTGATTTATAATCCGGAGAGAAATTTTGTAAGAAAAATGAAAAAAATAGTCGTGGTTATTTCGAGACTTTAATTAATGATGCAGAACTCGTTAATTGGGTTTATTTTCTTTTCAGCACACGGAGCAAGTACGACAAGATAGCGCGAAATGACCGACGAACAGGGAAACAAAACACGTCGGAAATTCTCGAATTATTTCAGAGATGTGTACTCAGATGCTGCTTATGTCAACAGGAATTTAGCGGAAATTCTTTCCGTAAAATGCGAAACACAAAATGGTGTGTGTCAACATTCTAAATAAGCTAATGAACGTAAGATATTAAATGATGGTGATTACAGCTAAATAAGTACTTTGTGTGTGGTTGTATCACAAAGTAAGTTACACTCATGAATTCGTAACAAACACCAAAGTATATGACAACGGCAAATATACTAGGGTGAAGATGCAACTTGAATCAACTTCTCCACATAGTCGTATACCGACTGAGCCACCCCCTACCCCATCACTCCAGATCATAGGTTATGTAAACACTTATCCGAAACTGTGATTAATTTGTCTATTCCCTGAACCTAAAAACCTGTTCTATCTGATAAAAACTGGTGTACTGAGCAGGTCAGAACCGCTTCTTTTGCCGTCTTCATCTGGTGAAAATCTTTGCCCTACCAGTAGCTTTTTCATTTTATCGGACAAATGGTAGTCGCCATTTTCTTGATTTTAAATTCAGCGAAACTTGATCTGGAGTGATGGGGGAGGGGGTGGCTCAGTCGGTAGCGCGCTACGATCGTAATCTGCAGTTCCCAGGTTCGAGTCCCGCCTGGGCCAGTGTTGGAATTTCAATCAATCAATTTTATTTCATCATCATATACAATTTACAGAGAAAATTTTGAGTGAACTCAAAAACCACATGGTTTGTCTGGGCCACTAAAGAACATTAATACAAAAAACAATAACGACTTTTATCACACTAATATCACAAACAATAAGTGTCATATTTCGCACATATGTACAATAAATTTCTGCTTTACACTTGAATGTTTAACATAGGTGCAAAATCTTCCAAAGAAAATAGGAAGCTTTTTACGTTCTGCTTGAACATATAAATTTGTTTTACTTCTAATTTCAAGAGGCAAAAGATTGAAGATTTTAGGTGCGATACACGAATAATTCTTATGAGAAATTTCTTTTTTGGTCAAAGGAACTGAATATTGTGGCCCTTTCTCTCTCTCTGAAGCATAAATTCGGCTAAATGTGAAAATTAAAACAAAAAAAGTTTGGAATTTTCAAACATTTCCACCGTTAGAGGGCGCAATACAGTGTTCGAAAGATTCCAAAACGCGAATCATAATTTTGTATCTATTGCTATCTAACTCTAAAACGATTTTTTTTCTTTATCTCAAAATACAAACAATTATCTGTTAAAAGAGAAATTTGCTCCACCCCCCCGGATATAAGGATTCAATTCATTGTTGCCAATGAAACATCATGGCGTTCACATTCCACCACCAAAATTTAAAATTTCTAGCTTAGCTACGTCGTTTGCAATATTTGTTTGAAATTTTCTAATTTACAAATTTTTCCACCGTTAGAGGGCGCAATTATAACTTTCGGAAGTTTTAAAAAAGCGTGAATTATATTATTTTATCAATTCCTATCTAATCCAAAAAATATTTTTTCATTTATCTCTAGAAACAAACAATTACCTGTTAAAACTAAAAAGTTGTGTTTTCCCACCTCCTCTGGGTCTAAAGGGTCAATTCATTGTTGGCAATGAAAACTTCGTGACCTTCATATTTCACCACATAAATTGCAAATTTCTGACATAAATACATCGTTTACAACATTCGTTTGAAATTTTGTAATTTTCAACTTTTTCCTCCGTTAGAGGGCGTAATTATAGCTTTAGAGAAATTCAGAAGGCGTATCGTAATATTTCATCAATACGTATCTGACACAAGAAAAATTTTTATTTTTCTCCGTAAACAAAAATGTTCGATGTCTATAGGCGGACAGACAGACAGACGAGTTTTTCCCAATTAAATTATTTGCTAACTTCTATGGGTTTTTTTTTTATATGACCATTACATTTTAAAAATTCTTCCATGTAATATTTGTTTTTGTGGTCCTTAGTTGCAGACCTTAAGTTATTCCAATGATCTAAAATTTATTCTCGTAGTCCTCGTCAATGGATATTTTTCAAAATTTTTATATAGTTTATCTCTTATGCTTAATCATATCACAGATTTCATTTGTGATCCGAGGCTTTTCAGTTTTTGAATGTTTCTTTTTTCCACAGGAAGATGAATCCTTAATTACTTTACACAGAATCTCTGAAAAATTTTGCACGCATTATTAACGTTACTTTCCGGTGTTATCCCCTCCCATTTAAAATCTTTTAATTTATCATTTATTAGTCCATAATTAATTCTGAGCACGTAATCTTTAATATTATTGTTTCTTTCGTCAAAGTTTAATCTTCCTCATTCCAATTTTAACAACTATGGGATAATGCTCCGAAATCGGCATTTTGTATACTGCAACTTGTACATTAATGCTATTATTAATTTTAATCAGTACATGATCCAAACAAGAGTGGGTATTATGGACCTCTCTAGCAGCAATATTTATCATTGATTCATATCCATACATAGCAGTTAAATTTCATATTCATTTACAAGGTTAGAAGTATTTGATAACAAATATATAGTTATATCACCAGTTATAATAATAATATTTCTTGTGTTTAATCCCTGCATAATATGCGACTGTAAAAGGTGTTCCACAGCACAATTCTCCGAAAGGCGAATGAAGGTAAAAAGCAAACTTTCTTGCTATCCTATTTTAAATGAATAAAGTACGTCCATGCTACGAAAAATTTCAAGTTTTGTGCGCTTTATATGGATGGGGGAAGGGAAGAATGGTTTTCTGGGATTGTTTCTTTTTCATTCATTCTGAATAATCGTGAATCTGATGCATTTTGAAAATACTTTAAGCATCACTTGATTAGTTTTCACTATTCATAGCCCTATCCTAAGACCATGTAACGGTGACACAATCACAAGGGCCTTTCGTATACAGTTTTGTGTATCTAATTTCATTTCGTTACAGTGCTTTGAATGCTATATTAATAAGGACATATTTGTTCCTTTTTTCTTTATTCTTATTGCATAAAACAAAGAAATAAATTAATTTCAGTGCCAAAGTGTTTTGGGAATAAAATGTGCATTTTAATCTCGTTTTGCAAAGATGAGTTTTTACTATATCTGTTATATATATATATAAAGTTCCTTATTTATTTTATGATGGAAATGTTTATAACTCAGAATATTATCCCTCAGTGATCCGTATTATACTCTGACTGAAACGCAATAAGTTTTTTATTTTATTCAGAAAAAACTGTTCCAAAATATTTTAATGAAACTAATTAGGAAATTACATTTGCTTTTATCCTAGCTTAAAGCGAAATGCATTAAAAACAAGCCCATTTAATATATTCTAGTAAAGAACACTAAAGGTTAACTATAAAAAAGAATAGTTCAAAATTTTTATGTATTTTATACGAAAGTCGCGTTTATCTAATAGCAATCAATTAAAGAGCATTAAACAACGGTTTTTGTTTGGAAACAGAAGCTTTTTAGATAGACGTGTTAAAAAGATTATGTTAATAAATCTGAATTGCTTTTTTTATAACATCGCTTCTTTCGCAAGAGCTCATTGCTTATTATAACGCTTTATATTGAAGTAAAGTGAAAAAAATATAAAATATAATTGCCACTTATTGACTGTCTTTATATGCTAGTCTTAAAATTGTATGTTAATTTTAGATTAATGCCATTTGGTTCGGATTTTGTTTTACTTGGAATTGCACGTTTTACACACAGTACACAGATCGTAAATACCCCAAGGGCTCAGAGAAGATTGGTGAAGGGAATTGATTGGATAACTGTTAGGAGACAGATAAAAAAATAAATAAAATAAATTCCCCCTCAAGCAGCTGCTTGCCACAGAGGTCTGACAGGAGCCTGTCAGTTTACATGCCAGAATAGAAGGTCTGAGAGCCTCATATAAAGACTCTCCGGTTCATTCTTTAACGTGCATAGTGGATGTCCATTTGCATAAGGAGTCACACCTTAATGTCTCATCCGGCGCTTGTGATGCCAAGCTGTGATGCCCAATGGTTTTTCCCTTTCTTCCCTCTTGCCCAATGGGTTTCCCTTTCTTCCCTCCTGCCCAATGATTTTCCCTTTCTTCCCTCCTGCCCAATGGTTTTCCCTTTCTTCACTCTAGCCCAATGGTTTTCCCTTTCTTCCCTCCTGCCCAATGGTTTTCCCTTTCTTCCCACCTGCCCAATGGTTTTCCCTTTCTTCCCTCCTGCCCAAAGGGGTTTTCCCTTTCTTCCCTCTTGCCAATGGGTTTTCCCTTTCTTCCCTCTTGCCCAATAGGTTTCCCTTTCTTCCCTCCTGCCCAATGTGTTTCCCTTACTTCCCTCCTGCCCAATGGTTTTCCCTTTCTTCCCTCCTGCGCCCAATGGGTTTTCCCTTTCTTCCCTCTTGCCCAATGGTTTTTTCCTTTCTTCCCTCTTGCCCAATGGGTTTTCCCTTTCTTCCCTCCTGCCCAATGGGTTTTCCCTTTCTTCCCTCCTGCCCAATGGTTTTCCCTATCTTCCCTCCTGCCCAATGGTTTTCCCTTTCTTCCCTCCTGCCCAATGGTTTTCCCTTTCTTCCCTCCTGCCCAATGGTTTTCCCTTTCTTCCCTCCTGCCCAAAGGGGTTTTCCCTTTCTTCCCTCTTGCCAATGGGTTTTCCCTTTCTTCCCTCTTGCCCAATAGGTTTCCCTTTCTTCCCTCCTGCCCAATGTGTTTCCCTTACTTCCCTCCTGCCCAATGGTTTTCCCTTTCTTCCCTCCTGCCCAATGGGTTTTCCCTTTCTTCCCTCTTGCCCAATGGTTTTTTCCTTTCTTCCCTCTTGCCCAATGGGTTTTCCCTTTCTTCCCTCCTGCCCAATGGTTTTCCCTATCTTCCCTCCTGCCCAATGGTTTTCCCTTTCTTCCCTCCTGCCCAATGGTTTTCCCTTTCTTACCTCCTGCCCAATGATTTTCATTTTCTTTCCTCCTGCCCAATAGTTTTTCCTTTCTTCCCTCCTGAGCAATGGTTTTCCCTTTCTTCCTTCCTGTCCAATGGGTTTCTCTTTCTTCCCTCCTGCGCAAATGATTCCCCTTTCTCACCTTTTACCGAAACGGTTTTCCTTTCTCAACTCCTACCCAAATGGTTTCTCCTTTCTCACCTGTCGCGTCCCTCTAATTTATTTCATTTTCCAATTTATTGCTTTATGTGCATCTCTATTATGTGTATTTCAGAAGTGATTGGATTGTTGCTCATTAGTCATTCGCAGCCACGCTCTGCAGCTTTCAATATGCTCACCGAAGCCAGCACACTAAATGGCTTTATAGTATTTCCGTCACTCAGCCCCAACTTGTAGCCTGAGGGGTTAGGGTGCGAATCACTGAGGCTCGCGAAAGAAGATGGCGGAAATAACCAAGGCAGAAAGAGGGTTGCTTAGGAACGGAGGAGTCACGTTTCGTTTAGCGCATCAAAGTGACCTATCTCTTTCTCAAAAGCCCTATAAGAGAAGGGTTTGGTTGTGTGTTAACCTGGTTACGTAGGCAGGGATT
The DNA here is from genome assembly GCA_038380435.1 of Ryuthela nishihirai. Classification (NCBI taxonomy): domain Eukaryota; kingdom Metazoa; phylum Arthropoda; class Arachnida; order Araneae; family Heptathelidae; genus Ryuthela; species Ryuthela nishihirai. The sequence continues at coordinate 34,355,388 of JAWZYU010000017.1, read as the reverse complement.
AGGACATCTTCTCACTAAGTTTTGAGGTTTGTAAAGAGATTTTAATATGGGAAAGTACATTTTCCATCTTCATAAAGTGAATGCCTGCAATAGCAAGCAGCATTCAAGCTACGATAAACCGATTGGAGAAAGTATCCAGGGAATATCAAATAAAGCCATTTCATCCAACGAAATATTAAGCACAGCTGAATCCCACAGAATCGAGGGCATTCTCATATTGTATAAATATGTGTGATGTGCACAGTGTAGATAAATGGTATGTTGTTCTCTACACGGTGAATCAGCATATTTTGCATCTTTCCGTGAGTCAACATCACATCTGGTGTGCATCAAGTCTGGCGCATATGTAAGCACGGGTGTAAAAACCTGCTGATATGTGGTGGTTTCCCCTAGAATCACGGGTGAAGATTAATTAATTGGAATAATTAATTAAAGAGAAAATATAAGGGAAGTTCGGGGTGTCCACCACCACCGTCCCTTCATTACATCTGGAGCAGTCGGCAGGATTGCTTAGTGTGATGAAATAAAAACTCCCAGTAATCTGTGAACTGTGCTATAAAAGAAGCTGCAAGCAATTCAGATGACTGGGTTTTATCCAGTTTCGGGTTCTACAGCGTATAATTTCCACACGTTCTTCAGTCATCGATATTTTCGCTACACTTCCAGTGTTTCCTGATTGTGCTCTGTTCCAGTGTTTCCTGGTGGTGCTGTGTTCTAGGTGTGATCCAAGATTTGTCATATTGGAATAGAAGAGGTTCCTCATTTTGGAGGGAGATTCAAGCTGCAGCAGAAAAGATAGTAGGTCCATTTCTTCGTTGGAGTGAAAGGTCTGTGGTTTTTCTGTCTGTTTTCATTTCTGTTTATTGTCTGTTTTATAATTTGTTTTGTACGGATTTGAGTTGCCAATAATGCTTAGGAGTCATAACAAAATCAAAGGTGGACCCGAGGAGGATGGAAGCATTAATGCAACCAGCTGCATCGAGGCTGGGGAAAGTGAAGGAATCATCGAAATTAATAGGATTGATAGCGATTTTAGGGTAGAACTTGTGCTAGCAGATGTGGTTCGGAGATAGCAATAGGGAGAATGAATACGGTATAGGGAGATAAGAATGGAGAAGATTAGCTATAAAAGAAGAAAAAATAGATGTAGAAAGGGCAAATAAGATTATCTTAGAAAATATTTGATGGATTCGAGAGATCTAAAATTAAAATTAAACTTCAGAAGAATCAAAATCCTTAGCGAAGAAAGCGGAGAATTACCAGCTTATTTCGAGACAATAGAGAAACTATTCAAACAGTGCAACATAACGGATGACTTGTGAAGAATGTTAGTGCATCCATTGCTAGGAAACAGATATTGAAACATTTTTACTCTGTTGAGTGAGGAGGAGATTCAGAATTACGAAAAAACTAAATATGCCGTATTAAAAGACAGCCAGTTACTCCATTGGAGTATAAACGAAAATTTGACACTATGTTTAAGTTTTCTACCGAAATCTGAATTCAGTTTTCATTCTGGATGAAAGTCATTTTAATTATTATCTTAACAGTAGTGAATGAGATAATTTCCAGCAGCTGAAAGAGTTAATGTTAGCTGACAAAATGTAAACTCAGAAGATGCAAAAAATTACATTATGTTGCAGGAGAATGGGTCTTGGAAAAATTGCCATGAAATTGTCGAGAATTTTCTGCAGGAACAGAGGATATATAAGATTGATTCTCTTGAGAAATTTAATTAAAAAAACAGAGAGCACAAATTTAGACATTCAATTGCAAATTAAATTTTAATCAGAGTAATTTAGGACGAAACTATAACAAGCAGAAAAAATTGATAGAAAACAAAAGCAGCGATTTTGAAAGAAAGCAGAACGAGGTTATTCTGCGAAAATCATCTTTATCTCTCTCCAGAAGGGGCATTTCGCAAAGGAGTGCAGCAAAAGCACTAAAGTAGTTCGGACTTGCAATGTAAACAATCAGTAGTCTGATCTTGAAGTAGCAAGTTGTAGTGAAATTGTGGGAAAGTTACCTTCCAGTTATACCTTGGAATCAGGTGTGGGATTATACCTTGGAATCAGACGTGGGATTAGAAGGTTTAAGCTTAGATAACAGGAAGTCAAGGGGCCCTTGTCAAGACACAGAAACTTCGACGATTGTCTATGTTAAGTGTCGAGATAAGAAGTTCCATGCCATCGTGGATTCAGGAACTCATGTTTCAATCATAAAAGGTTCTTTGGTCACTGAGATTATGTATGTGATCTCAGAGAAATATCGAGTTGGTTCCTACATTCGGAGACCGCAAAGAGCACATCTGATTCCAAGGTATAATCCCACACCCGATTACAAGGTATAACTGGAAGGTAACTTTCCCACAATTTCACTACAACTTGCTACTTCAAGATCAGACTACTGATTGTTTACATTGCAAGTCCGAACTACTTTAGTGCTTTTGCTGCACTCCTTTGCGAAATGCCCCTTCTGGAGAGAGATAAAGATGATTTTCGTTAATCAAGGTCCCTATTTAAGCTAACTAGCAATGGAAATCAGACAGGAAGACATAGAGGGAATCGTGAAGATTTGTGTGTGATAATGAAAGATTTAAATGCTGGCATGCTAATTATTCCAATAGTTTCGGTGTACTAGAGAAGTTGGCTTAGAACCAATACGGAGAATCACCGCTGGATACGTACTCTGAGCAGGTACAGAAAAATAATATAAGTTATGTAAGAGATAATAAATTGTAATGCGATAATAAGAATAATTGCTGTCAAACAAATCACCTATATATATATATAAATGAAATAGTGGGTGAAAATAAGAAGTTAAGATTATGATAAGTTATTAAGGTTATGATAAGATAAGGTTAAGATAGCTAATGAGAAAAGGTGTCTGTGATACAAGTCGTGAAATTAAATTTAATGTTGAGAAGAATGTTTCTAAATTTAATGTGGAAAATATTTCTCTAGGATATAAGTATGGAATATTATTTAATGCACCTGATAGAGAAAGAGATGATACTAAGATTAATAATAAAAGAGACAGAAAAATAAAATCTAGAAATTTAATTAAGAATAAATTAAATGATAGAGTAGATATAGAAAAGCAAATGATAGAGAAGATTTAGGTAAATCTGAAGATAAGATTAATTATCAGTTAGGTTTACGTGTAAATCTAAAATTGAAGATAGCATCAATTAGATATGGTGACTGATTCTGATGTAAAGAATCAATGTCAAGCAGAGGAGGTAAACAGTACTGAAGGAGAGTGTAGTTTCCAGATGGAAGATAAATGTTATTCTGAAAGTAGCAATTAATTTCAGTTAGATGAAGTGTCTAAATCTGACGTTAAGAATGATTATCAGGTAGAAAATGGAACTAATGTTAAAGGCTAATGTCTCTGTGGAAAACTCAGGAGAAATTAATCAAGAAATGATAGATAATAATCCAATAATTAGCAGATATATGTAGTTCTGAAGTTATAAATGGTGCACAGATATTAGATAAAGGCAGCTCAGAGGAAATTTAACAAGTAATGGAAAATTAGAGTATAAATGAGAATTTACTTAAGATCGCATATGTAAATGTCGAGGAGTTAGATCATAAATATTAGAACGAGAGTAATATTGAGAATTGTGTAAATAGGAGTGATAAGGAGAAAATGGTAATGTAGGTAGATTTCTAGATAGAAATAATCTAATCTATTAAATTCTGTGATTAATGATAAAGGGAAAGTAGTAGAAGTTCAATTAAATATTGTGAAGATATGAAGAGCGAATAGATGCTATTTTGTCTTAATGGCCGAATAGATGCTATTTTGTCTTAATGGCCGAAATGATGCTAAAGTTAGAGATATATTTTTCCAAGGTGCTGATCTAGTAGACAAAGGTGTAAATAGATGTGAAGACAAAAATTCCAGTTCCTCAGATGATTGATAAATGAAAGTTTCAGCGGGTACCTTTAAGGGAAGAAAGAAATCTAAAGAGCTAAAGTGTAATATTAGATGTAAAATAGAAGATGAAAATTGCTTTAATAATTCTGTTTACCCAAGTGAATTGACTATTAAGCAAGATGTAGAAAAAAGGTTCTTATACTCAGGAACTGAATGAAGAATTTATTAAAGATAGAAAAATGCACAAAGGAAGATCTAAGCGGATATTAACAGTTAATAAAAGAATGTGTTAATAGCAGTGATAATTTCAGTGTTGATAAGGATAAGAACAAAGCAAATAAGCTAATTTCTGTGGTAAATCATAGAATGTTTTAAAATGATATATAAGATTCAGAAAAATGGCTGGATGTAATTGCAGATTTATTAAAGGAAAAGAACAAAATGCAAAAAAAAAAGTCTGTAGGAAACAGGCTCCGATGAAATTTAAAAATAATAAAACTTTTAAATTCATGAGCATTCAAGAAGTATCTTATTATTCAGGAAATATCAGGTTAATTGAATCTAACGAAACTCAAAAGGGAGTATTCAGTTGGATTCGTCACCGGTGTAGGACTAGAAACGAAATCCAGATGCAGATGACAGAGTTGGCCCTTCTCTAACATATCGGATTGGGCTCTATCCGAACGCACTCTGTCACTCTGTTCATTGAGAGAACGTCTAGGGGGAGTCACCATTTAAAGTTTAGAATTCAATGAATAGGGTGGATATGACAACTCAAAGCTCGTAAAAATGAGAAGGATAAAAGGCCATACATCGAACACAGTCTTAGGGAGATGTTTTTTGGGGCAGTAAAGATCATCAAATCTGTGAATACTTAAAGGAAGTGAACTGTAGACAATTACTTCTGAGTAACATTAACATTTAGGGTTCACTGTTAGTCAATTAACTGTCCAGTCTTTAAGTGAGTCCTCCAGCACAAACCATATGTCCTATCTTACCTCCTTCCCAAAAGGTTTCCCATCTATTACCCCCCTGTCCATACGGTTTCCGCTTTCACACCTCATGCCCAGCGATTTCCGCTTTCGCACCTCCTGATTGGCGATTTCCCCTTTCGCCTCTCTTGTCCAAACAATTTCCCCTTGTTTTGACAATTATTTACAAGAAGAACATTGAACCAAGAGAGAGCCCCACAAGCCCACAGAGAGCAAGTGGGAAAAAAAAGCCCTCAGAAACGAAGAAAAGGTTTTAACGGTGTACCGTAGATGATCACCTTCCAGATAAGATCATCCACGTTTTACAAAATTTTCTTATCGGCATTCGAATGTAGTACATCACCATACGATTATGCAGACCACATTTACATTTCCAGAAGACTGTGTCAGGATTCCGAATGATATCATTAAAAATGAAATCATTGCGGACCCTCCACAGTTGATATTTAACTTCGGACAACAGGAAGTTACGGACGTAATTCCTGCTATCAGGGGACAGTAGATGGTAGAGGATGATATCGTGGTCAAACTAAGCATCTCGCAACCAGTCCGAAAGAAGCTCCCACACACGTTGTGAAAAGGCACATGTGCAGAGAAGGTGTCTGTGGTCCTCAGTCAGACAACAGTGACCACAGGCATCGCTCTGCATGACACGCACCTGGGAGAGTCGCTTGCGGGTGGGCATGATGCCATGTGCTGTCTTCCGGTTAAATTGTTGATAAGGGAAAGGAAGGCTTTTGGAACAAAGATTACTCCAGGCATCCTCCCACGGGAGAAAAGGCAGGGCACTGACGACCTCTGTAGTGTCTTCAGGGAGAACAGCCAGGCACACTCGTTGTCTGATACCCTTGGACTCAAGTTCCAAGTGGCACAGGAAATTCCTATTATAAAACATAGACAAATCCTTGTAGTGGCCCACTACATGGCATTAAACCCGACCCCTGAAATCAGGGGCGAAAACAAGAACTTGGCCAAAAGGACCAAGTAATAAACGTAAGAAAGCGGACACAAGGTGAACAATCTCCCGGATACTGTCATATGCGTCTGCAAAGCAAAGTGTGTGGAACCATGTCTATGGGTCCTTAAGACCAAGGTCACCTTTCGTTTCTGGCTGAAAAAGGATCGTTTTTCTTTTGCCAGATAAAATGATCAAGAAGAACAGTGATCTGTCGAATGTAGGTGCACGGTGGTTGCAGCACCTGAACCGTGTGTACGAATTTTGGGAGGATCACTGCATTCGCAATTTTGGCCCTCCCATGAACCGTGAGGTCCATTTTCTCCTATTCCTCACACTGGCGATGCATGTCAGATAATAATGCATCCCAGGTTGAGACATGTCAGCCTTGTTTATCGAGATACACACCGAGAAGCTTTATGGGTCGCTCGGTGGCGATGGTAGCGAGATCAGGTGGAAGGACCCACCGACCCCATGTCACAATCTTAGACTTTCCAATATTAAGCCTTGCTCCGGTTGCCTTGCAGTAATGCATTGCAGAGCCCAGAGAACGCAGTGATGTAAGTTTCGTCCCGAAGGAAGAAACACACATCATCCGCGTATGCTGCGTCCTTCAACTACCCAGGCAAAAGGACCTGGGATCGGGAGACCCCAAAGGTCCTGACGGGATTGAATCGTGTGGAGCAAGGTTTCAATAACAAGAATAAAAAGAGCCGGCGACAAGGGGCATCCCTGGCGGACACCCCCTTTTTCACCTCCTCCCCAAACGATTTCTTTTTTCTCACCTCCTGGCCAAACGGTTCCTCTTTCGCACCTTAAGTCCATACTGTTTCCTCTTTATCACCTCCTACTCAGCGGTTTCCTCCTCTCACCGAAAACAGAATGAAAGTTAGTAGAGAGAAAATCTCAATTAAAGCACGCCAGAAACTGGGAATTCTCCACCATCTGTGCCAATTCCCCACCTTTGTAGTTTGGTATCACTTCTTTAATAAAAGTGTTTTGTACAGGCCTGGAAAAACTTTATAACTGAATTGAAATATACAAATTGAAATGAAATGGGCGACCGCATAAAGACATGAATGGAATGACGGGTCACCAAGAAATATACAAACAATGAATCAATAACGTATGTATAACCGAAAAAATATATATAATTTTATTAAAACTAATTATTTTAATGAGAATTCGCTTCGCAGAAGTTGGACTTCTTGTCCTCTATACATTCTTTTTTCTCTTTTACAAATTTATTTGCCACCAGTAGCCTACGGCCCACAAAAAGAGGTGGCGGGGGATAGATTCTCTAGGCTTGTTCTGTACCAGTAAAGTAATCCTTTAATATGATCCATTTTCTGCTCAGCTCAACATGCATATAAATAACATTAACTGCCATTTAACCTTCGTTTCGGCTTAGGGTTAATAACTTAGTAATAGTTGGCAGCCTTTCTTTAATGCATGATAAATAAAATAACTACTCACCTCAATCAGCTGCTTGCAACAGAGATCTGACAGGAGCCTGCCAGTTTAATACGTCATAGAGAAGGTCTCTGAGGAAGGCGAGATCTCAGCATAAAGACAACGTGAACATTCCTGCCTTGCCCGAGGATCGAACCTAGGTCATTCTAATCAATAGCCAAGTACGCTAACCACTCCGGGACGTGATGGCAACACACGATAACCTGGAGTTTTTCAAAAACGTGGGAACGAATATTTTTGGTAAAATGAGAAGCCTGTTTAATAAATAACAGTGTAAAAGAGAGATATTCGAGGAATATCGAATATCTTGATTCGTCTTCATGGAGAGCTCTTTTAAATAGAGCATCCAAGGCCGATTCTTTGCATTAATAATAGTACGCAATATGTCACCAAATGCAAGAAATATTCTCAGTTATGATGAATTATGTTTATCTTGATAGAATCTGTCAAAGAAACGCCTATCAGAATATCAACTATCCGTTGTGTTTGTGATAATATGTAAGAAAGAAAGGAAATAAGAATGACATACACCGAAGAGCCAAAATATTATGACCAATGCGTCTTTATTCAAATCGAAGCAACTGCAGGTAAACGACGGCATGTATGATGGTCATGAAACGATATAAATAACAACTTATACTGAGCTCTCTTTATCAGTGCTATTTTTGTTCTTCAGATGGGAAAGGCAGCGTACTTAAATGAGTTTGACAAAGACCAAATTGTAGATTTCTAGACGGCAAGGCTTGTGTGGTGCTCATGGTCAGCCATTGTTAGTACCTTCACAAAGTAGTCCTAGGAGGGAAAAACCACGAACCGCCGGTAAGGTGTGGGCCGACCACGGCTCATCAATGCTAGAGGTGAGCGAAGACTCTCCCGTATGGTATGAGCCAACAGAAGGGATACCGTTTCGCAAATCACCTGTAAATCGAATGATGGTGACAGGAGTAATGTATCACAACATACAGTGCATCGAACCCTGCTGAAAATGGGGCTGCGTAGCCACAAGCCGCTCCGAGTGCCCAGCTGACCTCCGCAGTTCACCACTGAAAGAGCCTACAATGGACACGTGAGCATCAAATCTGGACTGGAAGGATTAGAGGGTCGTCTAGTCCGATGAATCTCGGTTTCTTGTTGCACCATGCTGGCGGTCGGGTACGTGTACATTGTTTACCTGGGGGAAGTGGCAGTTTATCTTAGTACCAGGATGCATTGTGGGACGAAACAAAGCCAGTGGAGGAAGTGTAATGCTTTGGGCAATGTTCTGCTGGGAAACCCTGGTTCCAGTGATTTATGTCCAGGAAACCATGACCTCTACCACCTACCTAAACATCATTGCAGATCAGGTACATCCTTTCATGGCAACGGTATACCCCTCTAATTGTGACTTAATTCAGCAGGATAATGCACCAGGCCACAGTGCTAGGATTGTTCGAGAATCATGAGGAAGACTTCCAGATATTGCCCTGGCCTCCAAATTCCCCAGATATCAATCCAATCCAGCATCTGTGATTTGTGTTGAAACAGCATATTCGATCTCAACCTCGTAATTTACGGCTCAACCTCGTAATTTACAAGAGTTAAAAGGATCTGCTGGTAACGTGTTGGTACCAGATACCACAACACACCTTTAGAAATATTATAGCTTCCATGCCTCCCCGGGTAAGAGCTGTTTTGGCCGCAAATGGAGGACCAACATCATATTATGCAGGAGGTAAAAATGTTTTGGCTCTTCCGTGTATCTCCTCTAACGAACATAGAATGCTCTTTTTGAAGGCATTTTTTTAATATTTCCGACTTTTACACTCTCTAACAGGGGAAATTCAAACTGTAAATGCTAGAGATGTGTTCGGGTTCGGGCTTGGTCGGGCTGAGACCAAATCCACCCGGATACTGGCCAATCTACGGCCTCACTCGGGCTCAGAATAATTTAAATTTTAAATATTTCTTGCAATTGTAAAAAATATAAAAACATATTTTAAATTATAATTTTAACTATTTAATCAGTTTTCCTTCACAGGCTTTCTCTACAGCATGTTTATACTGATAGACTTCTGTCAGACTGATAAGTAGTATGCTTGGGAGGCATTTTTTTTTATTTTAGCAATTAAAGCACGTGCTATGCTGCTCTTTATTATTTTTTACGTATTTTCTATCTTTAATAAATGAATGGCTAATTGCGTTTACATTGATTTTGCCCACGAAATCTGAGTTTCTACTAATGTTTCTAATATTTGTCGTCCCAAACACCATTCACTTCTAATTTTGCCATAAAATGATTATAGTTAATATTATAAGAATGAAATAAATTATTAGCGAAATGAATTTCTATATATATATATACTCAATATGTCTCATAATGTGTCAGAGAAACTTTTACCCGAAATTGGGTCCGAGAGGTTCGGACACAACAATTGCCGAAATGGTTCGGGTTCGGGCTCAATAACTTACGTTACTTACTTACTCAATAACTCAGGTTTCAGATTCGGGCGGACTCGGACTTAATAACGTAGGGTTTAGGTTCTGGATCGAGCTCAATAACTTAGGGTTTGGCCTGGCGCGTGCTCGAAAAATTGAGCTCGAACTCATCTCTAGTAAATACACTTTTTTGCTAGCATCTATGAAACATAAAAACAATTTTTCGTTTGTCTCTTATAACACTTGCGTTCCCACTATCATTCCCTTAAGATTAATGTGACAAATCCTTTCTGTCAATACGAAACTTCCGCAAAATTCCCCGCCCTGCCCACGGTCAGTAGGGGACACCGATGGGCTTGGAAAGGCCGCCGTCCGTCGGATGGGACGTTAAGCCGTGGCCCCGTGTGCGGGAGAGCCATACCCTGTGCACGTTAAAGAACACGCTGGATGGCCTTGACGGGAGGCTACCATCTGTCTCCCAACAGCCATTCCAGTGGGTCCCCTCCCCCAACCTTCTCTGAGCCTTTGGGGTCCATGTGACCTGGCCATTTAGCCCATGGTGTGCAAAAAAGTGCCGCTCAGAGGTAAACAACCCAACCCAACCCAACTCAATACGAAACTTCATGACCCTCACATTTCGAAAGAAAAAATTCAAATCTCTAGCATAAATACATCGTTTGTAATAAGTGATTAAAAAATTTGATCATTTTCCACTTTTTTTTCACCGCTAGAGAGCGATAGTAAAACTATTGGGCGATTCGAAAACTATGATTACTAATGTTTCATGAATACTTATCCGATACGAAAAAATAATTTTTTTTATCTGTTAAAACAGAAAGGTTTAATGTCTAAGACGACTAAGTGAAAACAATAGTTCCGTTGTTTTTTAAACAAGCTAAATATAATTTGAATTTCATTCCACATTCGCTGGATTCGAATAAAAATTTAATTTAAAATATAAGATATGCCTATTTTTCAGTGGTGAAAAAAATATACGACTATTTCGTGGCTAGTGGTGCACAGACAAAAGAAAAAGGGTTATTAACTGCAACAACAACAACAAATACATTAACCGAAACCTGTGTGAAGGAAAACGGAAAACATAATAGCGATTTTTTCCGTTATTGATGCAATTACTTCTGGTATCGTGAAAATGCAATTAAGGTTATCGTTTCATTTGCATATTTATCATGCATCTTTATTAATTGTCTTTACAAGTGTATTTATTTTTATGGAGATTATTTTTCATGTTTTATAGAATCTGTAATTGCTTGAGTGTTTTTTTTTGTAAATATACGTATCTTTCATGAAGAAATAAATAATACTGCTACTCTTTTATTCCAAATGATATCATTTGTTTCATTACAACCTAATACTAGTGAAGAAGAGAGGTGACTTATTTGAAACATTTATCATAAACACAAAGACATCTGCAAGAATTTTCATTTGTTCGAAGTCTTATACACATGCGAAAACGGAAAACAATGCCTCAAAAGCTGAGAAGATACATATTGATCTTAACTGATATAATGGAAGCTATGGATACACGATGATTACACGAAATTGTGCTGTTGACTTTAACTACCAGTTTGTTGTTTCAAGACTTCTGCTGGGAATTAGTCGAGTAAAGCGAAAGAATACAGAAAATAAAATTTGTAACGGCGAATTCTCGGAAATGGAATGAAACGACTTTTTTTTCTCTTTGATAAGCAACTATATCGAAAATTAAATGCGAATTATGAGTGACAAAATCAGGGGGATGGAAATCTCAAGGTCTTTTGTAGAGGTGAAAGGTCAGTAGCATTGTAAAAGATGCTGAAATGAGAGATGGCGTTTGTTTGAATGATGATATTAATAGAGATCTGCAAAGGTTCTGAAAGAGGATATTTATGTGTTCTGCATATTGCAAAGAATATCCAAAGATCAATACGGAGTAAAGGAGCTTGGGGCTATGCATTGGGTGAAAGATAGCAAAGAACAAACTGACGGTGAAGGAACAGAGAAAATGGAATTTACATGTCAAGGGAATAAAATATTGTTTTCGGAAGAAGACAAATTTATAAGGCCGGAAAGTACAGTAAACAAGTCGAATGTCTCTGTTGTTGAAGAAGGCAAAAATGACAAGAGAAAAGCGCGTGTGGTACAGAACCGTACTCTTTCTAAGCTGCTGAATCCGTAGAAGTTAAGTCACATGAATGTGAGGATTTTCTTAAAATATGTAAAGATCTGAATGTTTTGATTATCTGTAAAAGTAAATGAATGTGTCTGAAGAATTGTCTTTGGTCGCGTTTAAGGAATTTACAAGTGGGAAAGGTATTCGTTGCGTAAAATTTAATGTATGCAGTTAAACGCAGCGTCAATCAGAATTCTTGTTTTCGTGTGTTGGCAGTAAAGGAATGATGCATAAGATTCTTAACTATTCATTTGCAAATTGGAAGCAAACATCTTGTGAAGAAAGGGTAGCAATTACGTAGGATTGTAATTAGTAGTAAACGATTGATTATTTTTTTCCTCATTCTATTTTTAATCTATCGCAGTAAACATAACACTCATCTTTTTGATGTGTATCAAAATATCTGAAATTTCCAATACAACTTCTTAAAAAACACTCTCGAAATGAGTACTCAAGTCGGGCTATCAGAAGTCTAATATTAATCGTAATGATTTCTATCATCCTTAAATATTAAATCTCTTTCACTAATTAAGAACTTAAAATTATTAAAAGAATGTTTTTGGGCTTTAAATTATCTAATCTGAGAAGTAATATTTCTATTTCGTTTTCAAAATAAAGTGAGTTAAATTTTTCATTTTGTCGTCTGTCTCTCCGTTATAAGACTCAAGATTTTAGAAATAAATTAAACATTATTTCATTCGTTAATTAGGTGTCGATGAAATATTACGAATTTCACTTTTTGAATCGATCAAAAGTTTTAATTACGCCCTCTGACGACGGGAAAAAGTTGGAAATTGCAAAATTTTAAAGAAATACACTGCTGCCCATTAAACCCATAAACACCAGAAAGAACTCATCAGATTGTCCCGAAATATGCAAGATGGGTAGCCCATGGGAGAACATGTAAATGATTCAGAGTGCAGCACATACGTACATCATGTGTGACAGTAACGCCCCCTGGAAATGGCATAAGAGGAGATTACAGATTTGCTCGCAGTTCTTGCGCACTATAGAGGATCAAGTATGCCCCGTCGAAGAACACGGCATACCATACCACCAGGTTTCCGACTTTGATCGAGGGAAAATTGTGGGATTACGGGAAGGCGGATTATCGTACCGAGGCTTCGGTGCTCGTGTTGGACTGAATACAGCCACAGTAATGAGAATATGGCATCAGTGGGTAGAGAGAAACGAACTCACAGACGTGAGGGATCTCAACGGTTAATTATTTAATTGATTAATGAATTTTATATTTTAATAGAGGTTACTAGTTTATATACTGAAATATTTCTACAAAACACTCTAATTTTATCAAATACTTCCGATAGCGCCTAACTGTTGCATTTCTTATAAAGCATAAACCTCTCATGTTGTGTTTGTCCAAAATCCACAGTCTGCGCCACTTACGCTTAGCTTAAACTTAACATTTTCTTATTATACATTGTTTCTGGAATGAGGGTTGGGTTGTTTTACTTCTGAGTGGAACTTTTTGCACGCAGTGGGCTAAATGTTTTACACACAACTGGCTAAATGACCAGGTTATAAGGTCTTCAAGGGCTCAGAGAAGTTTTGGGGAATTGGATGCACTGGACAGATGTTAGAAGAGAGTTGGAAGCCTCCCATCAAGGCCATACAGCGTGTTCTTTAACATTCACAGGGTATGGCTCTCTCCTGAAGACGGGGCCACGGCTTAACGGCCAATTCGACAGACAGCTTCAATTCAAAGCCCATCGGTGTCCCCTACGACCGAAGGCAGGACGGGAGGTTTTGCAGAGATAAATCTCAATGCTGGCCCATTTCTGACTTGGACCTGGGAAATGCATGTTACGAACATAGTGTGCTAACGACTGAACCACCGGAGAAGATGATCATAATTCAATTCAATATGTCTAACAAATGAGTATAATATCAAACATATTACCTTTACAGCAATACAACAAAATGAAAGAAAAAAAGTAAAATTATTTGCTGAATGCATTTATAATTGTTAAATAATAAAAACAACTAAATACCGTCTCAAGCAGCTGCTTGCCACAGAGGTCTAACAGGAGCCTGTCAGTTTATATGCCATAGTCTGTGAGGATGGCAGGACCACAGCAAAAAAAAAAAAAAAACACAAGCATCTATGCCTTACCCGGGACTCGAACCCTGGTCCCTTAGATCAGCAGCCAAGCTCGCTAACCACTCGGCATTATTGTTTCATTCATTTTTAGATATATCCTAACGCAACTTACAATAATATGTTACAATACATTTTTAAAAAGCTTCCCACCATTCATGATTTTATTAAAATTGCTGTCGTGGCCTTCATTTTTAATTTTAAAACACAAGTATCTTGGGGCTTCTCGTGTCATATCAGGCCTGGACAGTGCAGTAACAGAAGTAACCCCCCTCCCCCCGATAGTCCCACCTTGACGTGGTGGTGGTGGGGGAGGCTTAGTGGTGTCTCTGTGAAGTAGGGTCACGGCTCGTTGTTTCCTCATTTGCACGATGGGATGTAACCTTTGGTGGCAGAGCTTTTTGGTGGCCTGCGGACTGGTAAGAGAGCCTCCAGACTTGTGGGCTTACTGACTTGACTCAGGGAAGCTTCAGGTTGCAGCCCCGATGGAGGGGCTGTGGCCTAGAGTACTGTGGACTGGTGTTGGGGGTCACCAGTCCAGTGGTCACATCGGTGCAGCCTCGGTGAAGTTGGGGTACAGACTGCTTCTGGGGGCAGTGATGCGTGGCACTATGGAGAGGATGAAGTTAAGGGCTTGCGACTGGAAGAAATAACTGGTTGACGGGCTTATCGATGGAAAAGCCAAACGAAGAGTCTCCACCCCGGGAGCCGAGTCAACTTGGATATATATATCCATTTTTGTGGCTAACCGGGGAACAGATTAAATTTATGTTTTGACCGATGGATGAACCTTCCTTCTATAGGATTGTTCGACATAGATAGCCGTGGATGAGCTGTGTCCTTGTGGCACTGTCTTGCCCCGGCGTAGGTAGTGGTGTTCATGGCATTCTCCTCATAGATGGTGTGCAGCCATATGCTGCGGTACATCTGGGACTTGCCTTTATTTAATGTTCTAAAGTAAGTAAAACAAATGCTAGGGAAAGTTTCGTAACCTTTGATTTGGCTTCCTTCTACCCGTGGCAAAAGTGTAAGATCGATTACAAGTAAAATACCAGAAGGTATCTTCCTTCGAAGCGAATACAAATTCAGTGATATGCGAATACAAATTCAGTTCACAATCGATATGCTTTAGGTTTATTTTCTACTTTTTGGGGCCCTGTAGGATGAAAGGTATTTCTTAAATTTTTTAATTTTTTTTGTTGTCACTAAAAACACTACCTTCAAAAACTTAAAACTTAACTTAAACATCGAGCACATTTGCCCCTCTTTTGGAATCATGTATTAGGTAGCACAAGACATTGGAGACGTCACAAGTTTTAATTTGAGATAAAACTCATAAATGTCGAACTCCTCGAAATTCCATCCCCCCATTTTATCAGGGAGTAATGGTGGGGGCATAATTCGAAAGAGTATATGACAGCCATTACATGAGCTTTGATTTGACACCTAAATCCATAACTGTAAGGCCCTCGCGTTCGGAAGATATAGCAGAAGGACTTTCACATTTTCCGTTTCTTAGGAAGAGGGAAAGAAAGCATGGGGAGTCAATGTTTTTTAGCGTAAGACAGGGGTGGGCAAATAGCGGCCCGCTAAGAGTTTTTTGTGGCCCGCCAAGACAGTAAGAAAAGTCCGCCTTGAACCGAGATTTCCTTCCCGTGCGCGACCGAAGATTCGTTTCGTATTTTCCACTAGGACGGCCACGTCAATATGCATGCGCAGTGTAGATACGAAAACAATTGCCCACCCCTGGCCTAAGACACTCCCCGCGTCAGAAGCTTTCATTTGGCTCATAGTTCGATAATTTACGCACTTGCGTTCAGAGATATAGGGAAACAATCATTTTCATATTTCCCCCTTTTTTAGGGGAAAAGAAACCAAGGGGGGGGTCACATTTTCATAACCTACTATATTCCCTGCATCAGAAACTTTCATTCGACGTATAGCGTGTTACTTTCGGCATTCGGGATTTGTAGATAAAGCGGAACAATAGTTTTCACATTTCCCCTTTTTAAAGGGGAAGAAGACAGGGGTCAATTTTTTTTATAGCCCACGACACTCCTCGCGTCACAAGCTTTCATTGGACACATAGCTCGTTACTTTCCGCATTCATATCAGAAGATATAGGGGAACAATAACTTTCACCCCCCCCCCCCCGTTTTTAGGGAGGATAAAGAAAGGGTTGGGTCACGTTTTCATACCTACGACACTCCCCGCGTCAGAAGCATTCATTTGACATATCGCTTGTTACTTTTGGCCCTCGCGTTCTGGAGATATAGCTTAAGAATAGTTTTCACATTTCCCCTTTTTTAGGGAGGAAGAAAGCAAGGGGGTCAAATTTTTATAGCTTGTGACACTCGCCGTGTCACAAGCTTTCATTTGACACATAAATCATTAAGTTTGTCGATCGCGTTCGAAAGATATGGTGGAACAACATTTCATCAAATTCACAAACCGACTAACTGACAAACCGACTAACTTGACAAACCGACAAATGCCAAAGCCAAAAGCAGTAAGAAGATAGGTAAAAAACCAAAGTTCGCCAACAGAACATTAATTTTACATCACAATTAATTTGCGTAAAAATGCCTTAGTAAATTATGAAATTACTGAATAATTTTTGCATTTTTTAAGGATATTTACCACTTTTATACTAAAAACTTTTGCAGTTACTAAACATTTGTTATAGAATATTTCATGCAATTTTTCGTCGCATATTTGTAATTGCTTTTTATTGTTCACGATACAGATGATTGAAAAAACTGCAATAAATCGAATATGAATTTCTAGAATCTTGAAAATTGTGGGGTTAATCCTCTCATCTTGAAAATTGAGGGGTTAATCCTCTCATCTTGAAATTTGGGGGGTTTGATCCTCTCATCTTGAAAATTGAGGGCTTTAATCCTCTCATCTTGAAAATAGGAGGTTTAATCCTCTCATCTTGAAAATAGGGGGATTTAATCCTCTCATCTTGAAAATTGGGAGATTTAATCCTCTTATCTTGAAAATTGGGGGTTTTAATCCTCCCATCTTTGTTTCTAGACACTCAAACAAGCAAAGTGACAAAACAAATAGAGAAAGAAACACTTTTCTCTACCCAACTCTTCCATGCAGTAAAAGAGATGCTGCTAAAAGAGTGGTAAGCGAAGCTATAAAAAACTAAAGTCATGTGACATCAAGAAAATATAACAGGAGAACTGTACTTTTCTCCTCACACATTTCAAATGGTCTCTGTGAAGAAGATTTTTAATGATCTACAGTTGTTTCAATTAAATTTCATTTCTTTTTAAATTCAACTGTTAGCTATTAATGTTTATAAATATGGTAATCAGGTTTAAATATTCATAGATATTTTATTAGAGTCATAATTAATAATTTTTATGTAGGTAAAAATAAATAGATTTTAGTTAAATTTGAGAGAAATTAAATCGTTTGAATTTTTATAAATATTTAATTTCCCTTCTTACCTTCCTCCTTTTGTTCAACGGCTGTTGACTGTCCAAGTGTATCCAGATGACCTTGGCTGAAACATCGCGGATAAATCATGGATGATTCTGTGTTGTTCTGCTGACGTCTAGTCATCCTCACAGACTTTCTTTCTCACTTCCTATTATACTGACAGCTTTCTATGTATCTATCTATTTATGCAGAATAAGTTGCATCATCATCATCATCATCATCATCATCATCATCATCATCATCATCATCATCATCATCATCATCATCATCATCATCAAGCAGCCATGGGCTACGGAGGTCCAACCAGACCGTGCAATTTAGTTCACCAAGCAAGTCTATCCTGAGCTGCATCTACTGCATCTGGCCACTGCACACCAATTCTAACAAGGTCCTGTTTGACATTGTCTGCCCACCGCATCCTAGGTCTCCCCTTCTTTCTGAGGCCCTTAGGCACACTGTTCATAACCTTATTCGCCAATCTATAATTATTCATACGGGCAACATGGCCAAACCAAAGGCAGTATAAAGTAGCCTGAGTCAGTTGGTCGTATGGCTGCCATGCTGGGCTATACATGCATTCGGCAACACAGCGTGGCATCGAGTAGAAAAGTCCCCGGATGGTGTGCTGAGATATCGTGGCCCATGCGTCGTTGACCTGTTTCCATAATTCATCGATATTGCGAAGGGGTTGTGCAGAGGTGTGAAGTCGCCAACAAATGACATCCTACACGTTCTCTATTAGACATAAGTATGAGGATTACCCTAGCCAAGGCAGCACCTGGACATCTTGAAGGCCGTCTGCTGATGTTGGCAGTGTGCGGGTGGGCATTACCGTGTTGAAACTGGGCATCAGGGATACCACGGAGATACAGCAATAAAACGGGCTGCAGTAACTATACTCATCAACGTATCATTGTGCTGTCATTGTACCTACACATTGTAGAGCCGTCTGCACAGTGCATCGAATGTTGTCTGCAATGGAAATATGGGACTGTTACGGCTTGCCGGCAAATGCGGCGATCGCGGCGTTCGGACATCCACCTATGTGCACCAGTCCCACTACGACAACTCACATTACCTTTCTCCAACTGTTGTCGTCAAATTCGACTGACAGTTGTTCCATCTCGATGCGTTTCCGCCCCGATATAATTCAGGGACCAACCAGCCGTACTCTATGATAAATTCTCTGGTAAAGGTATCCGTGTGATGGTAGGATTCCCGGTAACGTCGTCCAGTGATTCTCACTGCTTACATGTGCTTTCAACCACTGAGATCACTCCAATGCAATGGTCCACACGCACAGGTGAGGACGACCAAACTTAGCTACGCCGAGCCATTTTGCCCTGTTATCTCCATCACCTATCATGTGATTGGTCTCCAGCTGCACTCATTTCCATAACCCGACTATCGACACACCCATCTATTTGCATGGCTCTCTGACAAATACTTCCTGCTGTGACATTTTCTATGTCCACCAGTGTATATAGATGATAGTGGGTAATTGATGGACAAGAAATTAATTCTAACTATGAAGCATAAATGACAGAGCTCTGAAAAATTTGCACCTAGGAGTAATTCGGGTTTTAGATCTCGGGAAATATCCTAAATTTGATCTCCGGCGTCTAAAGTTTAAAGAGAGGTCACGTAGAGGTCATACCAAGATCTACGAGTGCTAGAAGCTTGAAAATTGGTGAGAGGTCACGTAGAGGTCATATCAAGATCTACGAGTGCTAGAAGATTTAAAATTGGTGTCTAGAAGTGTTTCGGGTTGTAGATATCGGAAACGGAATAAAATTTAGGATTCGGAGGATCCTTCGTGGTCAAAGGTCAGATTTAGATCTATAGTGCTAGACCTAAACATTGGTCTTTGGAAATATTTTTGAGTCATAGATTTCAGAAATGTTGGAGAATTTTGGAAGTGTTGGGTTCCTCGAGGTCAAAGGTCAAATATATATCCACTGGTGTTGGAGAGCTAAACATTGGCATTTTGGCCTTGGAGTATTTTGGGACATAGATCTCAGATATGTTGTGAAATTTTGGATGCGATTGGCCCTTCGAGGTCAAAGGTCAAATTTCAATACCGGTGCTGGAGATCTAAAAATTGATGGATAGGAGGCTTTCACGCAGTAAAACTCAGAAATAAGAGGATTTGTCAGGTGTAGTAGAGCGTTCAAGGTCGCTGCAGACCTGGTCATTGTTGTTTTTGACCTTCTCAA
Organism: Ryuthela nishihirai; assembly: GCA_038380435.1. Taxonomy (NCBI): domain Eukaryota; kingdom Metazoa; phylum Arthropoda; class Arachnida; order Araneae; family Heptathelidae; genus Ryuthela; species Ryuthela nishihirai. Next base: position 34,335,704 of record JAWZYU010000017.1, on the reverse strand, counting down.
GGTCAAATAGAGGTCGGAGGGACTATAAATCAAGAGGTGTCAAAAGCACCGATTAATAAAAACTTGATATATTTATTCATAAATATAATTATTGTAAATGCACGAAGAGTATCCGGGGATATAATTTACAATTTCTATCTTGTTTCCAGCTATAATTAAAGGACAGGCTACTATTTGGGCCGCAGTGTTTAATATGTCAGTTATGGTTGGGTTGTTTTACCTCTGAGCGGCAGCTTTTTGCACACAATGAGCTAAATGTCTAGGTCACAAGGGCCCCAAAGGCTCGGAGAAGGTTGGGGAAGGGAATCCATTGCACAGCTATTGGGAGACAGACGGTAGCCTCCCGTCGATTATCACCATTATCGTCATCCAGCATATTCTTTAACGTACACAGGGTATGGCTCTCTTGCATACGGAGTCACGCCTTAACATCCTATACGACGGATGGTGGCCTTTCCAAGCACATCTGTGTTTCCTACTGACCGTAGGCCGGGCGGGGAGTTTTGCGGAGATAAATGTCATATACGGTATATGTAGTTCGATCGAATAGCGAAGATTTCTATAGCCAACGTACACAAAGAGAGACGTTTTAGCTCATTATATAAGAGATAATACCGACTTAATAAGAATGAATATCGCTGGACATTTGAAGGTTGGTGGGAGACGTGAGATAAATTGATGCTCTACGGAACAGTTCCACAGATTCCGGGACATTTGTCATCCTTGCATGAGACATGACCACTATTTACAAATTTTGCGCTATTACCCGGCTGCAATTCAAGCACAGGCTATTATTTCGTCCCCGGCGTTTAATATGTCATATTCGGTATATCCGAATTTAACAGATTTGATTAATAATTTTCTTTCCTAAATAGACTGCAAAACTTACTTTGGAAAACTCTTAGTTTGCTTTTCGCAGTTCAGGGTGCGCGGTTCCACTAGAAGACAGTAAGAGCTAAGGACGTACCCAGGGGGAGGGAGGGGGGATCAGGGATACACCCCACTGGGAAATACTATCGTGTCATACGAAACCTAAAACCTGTCTGCTTGGTTTGAAATCCAAAACAGTTGTATAATCTTATTTTAGCCCCATAGTATATATCCGACTCTAAAAATGGATTAAAAATGTAAAAACTATATTATTTTATCTCATACAAAAATATCATTTTAAAACATTTCCTGTCCTGTAGAATATTCTAGCAATTGGGTAACCCTACTCAAGTGTTATTCTATAATCCCTCAAAAAAACAAAAAAAACCTCAGAGATCCCCCCTCCCCCCAACTAAATCCCTTTTTAAACAAATAAAAAAAAAGTTTAATAAAACGTCACTAATTTTTCTTTTGTTTAGAAATCGGTATTCAGTTAAGAGGCATAATAAAATCAATGTTTAAATTATCACCTTTATGTAGAGCGCTGTTGTCAACTTTAGCAACAGAAAATGTTTTTCCCCTAATTTGAAGAGGTTAACGGCTTTTCTTGAAGTGGAAAATAAATTCTCCGACATAGCGATTGATCTTTATGATATTCACAGCGCATTTTTTTTAATCATTAGACTACCCTTGTTAATAATGGAAAACAGAATTCAAATGTAGAAAACAAACTAGTCTAGTAGTATTCGAGAAAGTAATATCAACAATAGTAAAAATATTTCTTTATCTACTTCCTAACTTGCTCCGATTTCCAGTAATTTCTTGAATTTCCGCTGAAAGAACAATTATTAAAACAGAGAAGACGAACTGGAAGGCACGCGACACTGATATCGTAAAAAGAAAGAAATTACTATTTCCCAATATTTCATTTTCTTGCCTTCCTTTAAACTCAGAAAAATTAAAAGAAATCTGAAAATGGCAGAAAATGACGGAACGTGGAGAGCGCTTTTTTTCATTTGTTTTTTATTATTTTCATCGAAAGTTTTCTATTCAAATTCTTTTTCATTCGTCATCAATCAAAGAAAATCGTTTTTCTGAGTCATTCACTTTCTCAGTCTTTCTTACACATGGCGCATCAGATATCTAAAGATTAATTCACATTTTTTTTTTGAATTTCCATAAGCCCGATAGAGAAAAGATCATTTCAGAATTTGTTTTTCTTTCCCAGTTCTTCGATTTTGTTAAAAACATTTTTCTAACCATGATTAAAAAATGAGCACGGCTGAGGCATATCTTTTATTTGATCATTATTTTCGAGATTTTTTTTATTTTTATGATAAGACGTCGCACATCGTGTATCGTTGGAGTGCTTCCCAAATAATCAAAGCGCGTTATTCCCAAGTTGTTCCACTTGTTTCCTTTGTTCAAAGAAAACAGCAGATCAGAATCATCATCAGACATTTTTGTTTCGTTCTTCTTTTGTATTGTTGGAGAGATTTGCATTCAACATGAGGCATAAGCAAAAATAAATTTCTTCAATATATATGGCGCAAGAATGCGTTATTTATTAATGCGCTTTGCATACCATAGAGAAAGAATGATAGTTGCCAAAGAATGAGTTATTAAGCTTTTTCAGAGTTATAATGAAAGATTTAAATTAAATTTAAAGGAAAGATTTATTTATCACAACTTTTTTAATTTATCAAGACACTGCGCTATATGTTTTATTTAGGTCATGTAAGTTTAAATATAAGTGCCATTATTTGTTTAGTGGCAAAGCTGGGATGCTTAACTATGGATTACTTTATTCTAAGCAAATAATATTTGATTTCTAATCTTATTCTTTTACTAACGTAAAATTTGCTAGGGATGAATAACAAAGAGTTATTGAATCAACATTGTAAACATTACACTGCCCATACGAAGTCTCAGTGTGTAATAGAATCGCGTGGGCTGTTTATGGTTGCACTTTGTTGTTGTGTATATTGTTTTGCCAAGTCATGAGCAATTAGGCAACGCATAGTAGTCTAACAGGTGAGGAAAGAAATGAGCTAGCCGTGGTTCTTTACGTGCACATGCGTTACTCTTTACGGGCTTACGTAGGTGTTCCTAATAATTTGGCCAGCCAGTGTATATATATTGTTACGACAAATGAACGTGCTACAATGAACCCGTGATGTGATGTATCGTCTTGATGTTCGCATGTGTTTTAGCGTGAGAATTACGTCACCAACTACTTCGAACGAACTTAGAAAAACACAAAGAATAAGTTGTTCTATTAAGAGAAATTAGAGTGTGAAGGAAAACGTAGTTCGTCTTTGTCTCTGCACTAAAGTATTAAAAAAGAAATGTTTTTATTTGGTGTGTTCGCGAGAGGTTAAATAAGTTTATTAGTGTTGATCCTGTTAGCGGACTGGTAAGAAAAAGAAGGATGCTTAGTACACTTAAAGATGTGGCTGAGGAGGTTATATGTTAGTCGAACAAGCAGAGCTGATCTCAACTTTTCTGTAGGAAGAGTTCTCAATTGATGCATAGTTATATTTAGTTTGTTTACGAATTGGTAGGATTATTCTTTATAGATTGCAGGTTTGTTCACAGATACGATTGTGCCACTTATCGACTGTTGTAAAAGCCTTATTTTCTCTTTGTAGGAATAGTAAAAACGGGCTTTGTTCTTCTAAAGGTTCATTTTTATACTGAAGAAGATTTGTGTTGGTTGACTTTAGTTTATATAAATGTTTTTATTCACACTTTTGTAATAAATTGCATTATTTTAGAATTATAATTGTTAAATACTATTTTTGAACTCACGCTCATTTTCTATACGTTTAATTCATAACAATATATATAAATTTCATACATCAAGTTTCAAGAAAAATTTTTAAATCTACTAAAACCGAGGGCAAAATATTTCTTGCTGGAATGGAGTTCTAATTCGATTATGGCTACCTTTCTTTCACTCAGATCAGTCTCCGCCCTTTTTTTTTCTATATTCGAACTTGTTTCTGTCTGTCTCCTAGAAGCTGTGAGACACACTTGATAGCGTCAGTCTTGCAGTCTGAATCTCAACTGTGCCTACGTTTGAGAATTTTCCTCCTATAACACACGCTCTATCTTCTGCGAAAGAGGGCACCAATGAGCTTGGAGTGGTAGACGTCCGTTGGATGTGACGTTAAGTCCTGGCACCGTGTGAAGGGGAGCCATACCCTTGTGCATGTTAAAGAACACGCTGAATGGCCTTGACAACAAACTTCCATCTGTCTCCTAACAGCTATGCAGTTGATCACCTTCCACAACTTTCTCTGAGCTTTTGGAGTCCTTGTGACCTGGTTATATTGCCCATTGGGTTCAGAAAACCAGAACCCGGAGCTAACACAACAAAACAGCAGCTTTGTAGTGTATGTCTTCTCGTATCTAGTTCTGAGACATTGGGGTCCATGAAAACTGCTGTTTTACCCATTGAGTGCAAAAAAAAGTGCCACTCAAAGGGAAAACGATACAATTCGACAAAATGTTTCATAATATAATATAAGTAATGAATTTCATCACGTCATCTTTAATGTATCACTGTTTCAGAAACACTGGTTTAGTGTTCCTTCAAAGAACCCATTTGCAGCATAACTTGACACAGTTTTTGCCCCTTTTGTTTCTTAACCAATTTTTCTCTTACTAAGACGGGTACGAAAAGAACTAAGGCTGTCATGCATGTGATCGCATTATTCATTCAATGTATCACATTAATCAAGAAAATTAACAGCGCAGTCCTCGTAATTTGATGAAATAAATGAAGAACGAAATCGGATTAGCACTTATTAGGAACACTATTCCGTCAGTGGCCAAGTTGTTGAAATAATGCCGCTATGCTAAAACATAAAATGTCATTTGTTACCAAGATGCCCTGGGGGGAAAGCATTTCAAAAGAAAGAGTTGCGGTTGGGAACGAAAGAATATAATGCTCGTTTTTGTATATTGTAACAAAAATTAAAATATAAGGAAAATATGCTGTTTCCATAAATTGTTTCAGGTCTTTTTGTTTTTCCTGGAATGATGCAGAAGTTATTATTTTCATTCTTATAAATTGAAAATCATTACCAAATGTTTCTGTCTTTAGTGCGGGAAAATTAGGAGATATTAACAGTATTTTTTTGTGTGTGTGTGTTTTTAATACGTGTAGATAAATAAGGAATACCTTCGATTACATGATTAGTATATCGGGATTTATATTAAGCATGGGTCATAAATAGATAATACATCCTAGCAGTTTAGGAAAAAAAAAGACACGGTTTCGGCGATAATTCTTAAATTTCGGAAGATCTCGCCCATCAGGAATAGAATGTAAAAAAATTACGATTTTTTTTACACACACAATAATAACACATTGTAACGCATCTCGATTTGATAACTGTTCGAATAACAGCGAGTTGTGCATACTCTTGTCGACAGTAATAAACCAGTTTACTTTGTACACAAAATATCCCGTTAATGACGGTCAATCTCAGCGTAGATCGATCTGTCGTCAAAAACTACGCAGAAAATATTCTGTACCGATTTCGCGTCTCAGACTTAGAGAGAATAAACCATCATAATAATATGACGCGTCAGAGAAGGAACGATAGGGTGCGTCATAGAAAGAATAATGTGTGAGTCAGAGAAAGAAAGATGAGATGTATTAGAGAAAGAAAGATGAGGTGTGTCAGAGACGAAAATATGAGGTGCGTCGGAGAAGGAAAGATGAGTTACGCTAGAGAAAGAAAGATGAAATGCGTCAGAGAAATTAAGATGAGGTGCGTCAGAGGAGAAAAGATGAGGTGCGTCAGAGGAGAAAAGATGAGATGCGTCGGAGAAATAAAGGTGAGGTGCGTCAGAGAAAGAAAGATGAGGTACGTCAGAGAAAGAAAGATGATAGACGTCAGAGGAAGAAGATAAAGTGCACCAGAGAAAGAATGCTGCTGTGCGTTGGAGAAAGAAAAATAAAGTTCGTCAGAGAAAGAATGCTGCTGTGCGTTGGAGAAAGAAAAATAAAGTTCGTCAGAGAAAGAATGCTGCTGTGCGTTGGAGAAAGAAAAATAAAGTTCGTCAGAGAAAGAATGATGCTGTGCGTTGGAGGAAGAGAAATTAAGAGCGTCAGAGAAAGAAAGATGGGTTGCATTAGAGAAAGAAAGATGAGATATATCAGAGTAGAAAAGATGAGGTGTGTCGAAGAAAGAAAGATGAGATACGTCAGAGAAAGAAAGATGATATGCGTCAGAGAAAGAAAGGTGATATGCGTCAGAAAAAGAAAGATGATATGCGTCAGAGAAAGAAAGATGAGGTACGTCAGACAAAGAAAGATGAAATAGTAAGTAAGTAAGTAGGTAAGTTTATTTTCTGTTTTATGTATATGTATATAGTGCATGGTTGTACTAAGTAATAATAAAAATAACAACCCTTTGCTCTATACTACAAATGAGCTTGAATATATGTTTTGTATATATATATATAACTTTAAACATGCATTCCATTTCTTAAAATCAAAACGTTATTTCGTATTGCGAATTTTCTCTTGCATATTTTTTCAACACAGTAACATTACCATACACATTATAAAATAGGATCATCACACACGAGTAAAATTCGTTTGCGAGATTTAAAAATGCAAAATATGTTCATACAGCGTGATCTTTAATATTTAAACAATAATTTTACATTCAATGTTTCCATAAGTTTTTTTTTTATAAAAATTTCAAATTTTCTAAGTTTAACTCCATATCCAATTTCTAAGTTCTTTAACAAATTTATGTACGTTTCTTAAATCCTTTATATTATTTGGAATAAAGTTAAATAATACTGGGGACATATAAATGTAATGCCTGGTAATAATATTCTTTGTTGCAAAAAGCTCTTCCAATAATACATTTTTGGATAATCTAGTATTAACTGTAAAGGCTTTTATGTTTTGTTCATTCCAAGTTTTCTTTATCTGTTTGATTACATTTAAAAATACATAATTTTCTCACTTGCAAGATGCCCAATATTCGACAATCCTGAATTATACTTTCTCTTCTTCTCTTTCTTAGCATACATCTGATTATATGGTTTTGAATTTCCTCTAGCAGTTTAACATATATATATATATCGTAAGCTCCCCCCCAACTTGACAAAATATGTAGTTGAAATAAGATTTTATCCAAGCATTATAAATAATTTTTAATAACGATAAGTCTGAAAAATTCCTGATATAGTACATTTTAGGGATTACTGCCCTGATTTTTTTATAGATTTCTTTATAAATTTTTTTTTTTGAAAATTTCAAGTTAATTTTCTGTCTGTAATTATTCCTAAATAGCAATTACTCTCTACTCCTTTAATACTTTCGCGTCTACATATATCATCAGTACAGGATCTATGATGATAATTTAGCTTCTCTTTAAAATAATCTGTTTTATTTTTCCTAATTCTAATATTCATATACTTTGTTTTCTTGATATTTAACACCAATCTGTTCTTTTTTAACTAGTCTGCTGTTTTACGCAAATCATCATTTATTTGGTTAATTAATATGTGTTTTCTACCAGAAAAAATGCTGTGTCATCTACAAAAGAATTATTTTACCATTTAACCGTAAATCACAAAAGTCATTAATATAGTTTAAAAGGGACGAGTGGTTAGCGCGCTTAGCTCCTGATCTAAGGGACCTGGGTTCGAGCCCTGGGTAAGGCATGGATGTATGTGTAATTTTTCTGCTGAGGTCCTGCCATCCTCACAGACCTTCTCACTATGGCATATAAACTGACAGGCTCCTGTCAGACCTCTGTGGCAAGCAGCTGCTTGAGGGGGTATTTATTTTTATTTTTTTATGTTATACATCATGAAAGTCAATTCCAATATCGGATTTTCTGTTCCTGTACCTTTCCTGAATCCAAACTGAATTAGAGAATTAAAGCTATTTTTATCTAAGAAGGATATTATTTTTTGCTTTACAAGTTTTTTTATATATTTTCGAGAATATAGACAACAACGATATTGGTCTATAATTTTTCAAACGTTTTGCCTCCCCTTCTTTATGAATTGGTACAATAATTGCTATTTTCAAAACTGCTGGGAAAATACCTTGTTAAAAAGATTTATTCAATAATAAACAAATAATATATTTTATTTCTGGATAAATTCCCATAACATTTTTTTCAGTAATGCCATCAAAACCACTTGATGTCCCATTTTTAGGTTATTTATAACTTTAATTTGTTAATTTTTAATTTATGGTTTCGCAATATATTCCACAAAAATGTATTTTTATGGGTCCATATGACTGATAAAGATGACATCACTACTTTCAGAAATAAGTAAAATTTCAACAATGCATTTAAAATACTTATTAAATCGATTTGCTAGCAAAATAGGATTCCTATTCAGAGAGTATACCTTCCCCTCATAATTAATTTCTAGATTTAAATTATTTATCCTTATATCATTCCCACATAATTCATTTATAGTATCTCAGTTTTTTCTTTCAGTTTGATTTGTTTTCTAGAAACCTATTACGGTAATATATATATTTTTTGCTTCCCTAATTAATGATATGAGTAAATTTCTATAAATTGTATAGTATATAATATCCAGTTAAGATATTAAATTCAGTTTATAACGTTTTCCTAACTTTTTTCTTTTCTTTATATAATTAACAATACTCTTTGTGATCCATGGTTTTAGTTTTTTGGTATTTCTGTGCGTCACCATTTCATTTGAAGTTTCTATTTTATTCTGAATTATTGATATGGAGTTGTAAAACCCATCAATTTTATTCAGATCACTGACTCCAATTTATATTTTTAAACAGTTTTTCAATTTAAAAAAAAAAATTAATTTCTCTACTTCATAAGTTTGTTTTTTAGAATCTTCACTGATGTCACAAGCTAGATTTAGTGACAAACCTATATAAAAATTATCATTTGAACATAATTTTATAACATAGGTATTACAAGTACATTCAATGTTTTTAATACACATGATCCAGACAAGTATAGTCGCTCAAAAAGGTATCCGAACACTATGGTGGATTACAAAATTCAGAAAAAAGTATTTGGTAACGATTTTTTTTAGAAATTAGTGATCTGGCAACCTTCGTGTCACGTGACACGAAGGTTGCCAGATCTTGCCTCTCTGAGCGGTACATTCAGTGCATGAAAGTACCACCGCTCAGAGAGTATGTGTGCGTGTGTGTGTGAGGGGGGGGGGTGTTGACACAGTTGGTAGGACGTGAAGATCGTAATCTTTAATTCCCAGGTTCGAGTCCAGCCTGTTATAAATGTAACTATCACCTGAGTTGATATTACCACCCACCCTGCCCTCGGTCAGTAAGGACACTAATGGGCTAGAAAGGCCGCAGTCCGTCAGATGGGACGTAAAACTCTGGCCATGTATGCGGGAGAGCCATACCCTGTGAGCATTAACGAACATGCTGGATGGTCTTGATGAAAGGCTATCATCTGTCTCCTAACAGCTGCTAGTGGGTCCCATTCCTCCAACCTTCTCTGATTCCTTGAGGTCCTTGTGACCTGGTCATTTAACTCATAGTGTATAAAAAAACATGACATTCAGAGATGAAATAACCCAACCTTTAAGAGGAAAACAACCCAATACTTGACAGGACGCTTAATTTTTTTCTCTAGGAGTAGGATGTCTTTCTCATACCCAACTTTCAGACTTAGAGGTTTTTAAACAATTTTATTACATCACTATTTATACTTTGGGTGCAAAAAGCTTTCATCTAGAGGTAAAACAAGTTAACTTCCCAAAGGACTTAACTCTCGCCTAAACTCATTCGATCGGTTTAATAAATCTGTAGTCTCCCACCCTTGAAGAGAATAACTGCTTTTTTCTATCATTCAAGTTTTCTCCTACTTTGCAAAAGAAAAACTGCACGATTAATAGTAAAGTTTAATTAATATCTCCAATGCGCGGACACGGAGTATAAAGAGGAATACTTTAAGATTAACCTGGTTTTGACGAACATTGTGCATTCCAAGTTTTTTCAATGGATGGTCCGAGAACTGCCCGGGTTTGGCAAATCACTTTTGCCCTCCTCATTCATTCTGCTTTCAATGAAATGAATATCTTAATAACGAATATGACGACTTCTTTTGAGAGCTCGCGCGCTCTTCTCGTGTTTGTGCTCACTAGCATCCCATTGGTTTTAAGCTTCACGTCAATTTTAATTAATTCTTTTAAGCAGTTATTAGATTTTTGCTCCATCATCTCATTATCTCTCTCGGCTTCTCAGGGCGATATCTTTTTGTGTTTTCACCTCATTTTTATTTAAATTAGCGAAGTGTGGAGAATTTTTATGAAACGTTTATTAGATAATTATTAAAATTAAGTTTTGCTCATATTATTTTTGCTTCTATGAGATGAGTATCTTTTACATCTTCTTCCAATATTTTTTTGAAATTGGGAAATTTGGAAGCCACGAAAGCTTGATTGATTGCAGGGTTGACCTGTAAAGTGTTTTTTAATAATCCTTTTGGTCAAACATTTCAAAGGGTTTAGGTTTTCTGAAAATTGAAACGTGCTGTAAGAGTTCAGTGCTTATGGAGAGTTCCCAAGAGTATTAAGAGATTACAAGTTATAATATTTCTGCGTTATGTTTCGTACATATTGTTATAAATTCAAAGAGATGAAAGTTTAGCCTGAGTTCATAAATAGCACATATGTATACTACTAAAGTATGAATGATGTAATTTATTACAATGACACAATATCATTATAACTGAATCAATTTTATCTAAACACAAGTATTTCTATTTCTTTTAGCCTAAAGAAAAACCACTTGGAATTGAATCTCATTTGCGACATTAAATAACCTTAATAAAACTTTATACCTTATACATGTGAAACGTTTAACATTGATCTCCCCTGATAGAGGATCCAATAACAAACTTTACCGTTGATTCCTCTTCACCACCGGAATCATGTTTCATCTTAAATTAAATAAGAGCAGTCCTTTTACATAGCATTACACAACACAAATTTAATACAGTATCTCCTTCTTCTTTTTACTGCTCCACTATATATTTTTGCTTTCTTTTTTACAGTTCTTACTATTTCAAAAGCATCCTCGTTCTAAACAGTTTATAACGTTAATCGTCACGCTAAGCATAGATGAGCGTTCATGATACACCTGTCACATGCCACTGTAGCGCGTTCATCTGTTGTAACAATATTTTGTCTCAGAGGCTGATTTTTGTCGTCCCTCGCTTTCATGTATCTCTCAAAAAGGTCATTTTCTTTCGTCACTCTCAGAGTACACTATCTTTTGTCTCTTTTAAGATATCACCCTCTCTTAGCTCTCTCAAAGAGTCCGCTCTCCAATCCCTTCCAGGACCACTCTCTCTTGTCTCTCTTAAAGCACTCACTCTCCCTCTTGTCTCTTTCAAAGAGGTTACTTTTAGTCTCTCTCTCTGTCTCTCTCAAAGAGGTACACTTTTAGTCTTTCTCTCTCTCTCTCAAAGAAGTCTCTTTCTCTTGCTTCTCTCAAAGAATCAACTCTCTTTTCTCTCTCAAAGAGGTTCCTTTCTCTTGCACCTCTCAAAGAGTCAACTCTCTTTTCTCTCTCAAAGAGATCCCTTTTATCTTGGCTCTCTCAAAGAGGTCCCTTTATCTTGCGTCTCTGAAAGGGTCAATTCTCCTTTCTCTTACAAGGAGCCCCCTTTCTCTTGCGTCTCTCAAAGAATCAACTCTCTTTTCTCTCCCAAAGAGGACACTTTCTCTTGCACCTCCCAAAGAATCAACTCTCTTTTCTCTCCCAAATAGGTTCCTTTCTCTTGCACCTCTCAAAGAGTCGACTCTCTTTTCTCTCTCAAAGAGGTCCCTTTCTCTTGATTCTCTCAAAGAATCAACTCTTTTCTCTCTCACAAAGAGGTCCTTTCTCAAAGAATCAACTCTTTTTCTCTCACAAAGAGGCCCCTTTCTCTTGCGTCCTTCAAAGAATCAACTTTCTTTCTCTCTCAGAGAGGTTCCTTTCTCTTGCACCTCTCAAAGAGTCAACTCTCTTTTCTCTATTAAAGAGGTCCCTTTCTCTTGCGTCTCTCAAAAAGTCAACTATCTTTTCTCTCTCAAAGAGGTCCCTTTCTCTTGCGTCTCTCAAAGAATCAACTCACTTTACTCTCTCAAAGGGGTCCCTTTATTTTGCGTCTCTCAAAGGGTCAACTCTCTTGCATCTCTCAAAGGATCAATTCTCATTTCTTGCTTAGAGAGGTTCCTTTCTCTTGCGTCTCTCAAAGAGTCAACTCTCTTTTCTCTCTCAAAGAGGCCCCTTTCTCTTACATCCCTTAAAGAATCAACTCTCTTTTCTCCCAAAAAGAGGCCCCTTTCTCTTGCGTCTCTCAAAGAATCAATACTCTTTTCTCTCTGAAGAGGTCCCTTTCTCTTGCGTCTCTCAAAGAGTCAACTCTCTTTTCTCTCTCAAAGAATGAACTCTCTTTTCTCTATTAAAGAGGTCCCTTTCTCTTGCGTCTCTCAGAAAGTCAACTCTCTTTTCTCTTTCAAAAAGGTCCCTTTCTCTTGCGTCTCTCAAAGAATCAATACTCTTTTCTCTCACAAAAAGTCCCCTTTCTCTTACATCTCTCAAAGAGTCAACTCTCTTTTCTCTCACTAAGAGGCCCCTTTCTCTTACTTCTCTAAAAGAATCAACTCTCTTTTCTCTCTCAAAGAGGCCCCTTTCTCTTGCGTCTCTCAAAGAATGAACTCTCTTTTCTCTCACAAAGAGTTCCCTTTCTCTTGCATCTCTCAAAGAATGAACTCTCTTTTCTCTTACAAAGAGGCTCCTTTCTCTTGCGTCTCTAAAAAAATCAACTTTCTTTTCTCTCTCAAAGAGGTTCCTTTCTCTTGGGTCTCTCAAAGAGTCAACTCTCTTTTCTCTCTCAAAGAACGAACTCTCTTTTCTCTATTAAAGAGGTCCCTTTCTCTTGCGTCTCTCAGAAAGTCAACTCTCTTTTCTCTCTCAAAGAGGTCCGTTTCTCTTGCGTCCCTCAAAGAATCAATACTCTTTTCTCTCACAAAGAGGCCCCTTTCTCTTACATCTCTCAAAGAGTCAACTCTCTTTTCTCTCTCAAAAAATCAACTCTGTTTTCTCTCTCAAAGAGGTCCCTTTCTCTTGGGTCTCTCAAAGATTCAACTCTGTTTTCTCTCTCAAAGAGGTCCCTTTCTCTTGGGTCTCTCAAAAAGGTCCCTTTCTTTTGCGTCTCTCAAAGAATCAACTCACTTTACTCTCTCAAAGAGGTCCCTTTATTTTGCGTCTCTCAAAGGGTCAACTCTCTTGCGTCTCTCAAAGTGTCAACTCTCTTTTCTCTCTTAAAGAGGTCCCTTTCTCTTGCGTCTCTCAAAGAATCAATTCTCTTTTCTCTCTTAGAGAGGTCCCTTTATCTTGCGTCTCTCAAGAAGTCAACTCTCTTTTCTCTCTCTCAAAGAAGTCCTTTTCTCTTGCCTGTCTCAAAGAGTCAACTCTCTTTTATCTCTCAAAGAGGTCCCTTTCTATTATATCTTTCAAAGGGTCAACTCTCTTGCGTCTCTCAAAACGTGAACTCTCTTGCCTCTCCGAGAGCCAGTCTCTGTTGTCTATTGTTTTAAACATGTCGCTTTCCCTTATCTCTCTAACAAAGGGGTCACTTTATACTCTCAAAGAGTTCAGTGTCTTGTATTTAAGATAGGCAAAATAGTGCCACAGGTCACTATTTTACCTATCTTAAAGCTCTCACTCTATTCACTCTCTCAAGAGGTGACTTTTTTTGTCTCTCTCTGAAAGAGTCCACTCTCTTGCCTCTCCCAGAGGTCGCTTTCTTACTTAACTTAAAGTTGTCACTCTCTATTCTCTCTCACAAAGAGGTCGCTCTCTCCTTTCAGAGTCCAGCGTTTTACTTCTACCACAGGCCACTCTTTTGCCTATCTTAAAGCGGTCACTATCTATTCTCTCTCTCTCAAGAGGTCACTTTCTTTTGTCGTTTTCTCAAAACGTCCACTCTCTTGCCTTTCCCAAAGGTCACTCTCTTACCTGTCTTAAACTGTCACTCTTTATTCTTTCTCCCAACAAGGTTGCTTACTTTTGTCTGTCTCAAAGATGTCACTTACTTTTGTCTCTCCCAGAGGCTACTCTCTATTGCTTCTCCCAGAAGCTACCCTCTATTGTCTCTCCCAGAGGCTACTATCTATTGTCTGTAGGGAAGGGCCAATGCAAGTGTTTAGTTTCGTTTTCTTTCCATCTGAGCAATGCTTAGAAAAAGACCTGCACAAAAAAGGGAGGCAAGAGATTTCCCTCTTTGCCTTTCCTTTCTTTTTCACACACAAGCAGACTTTTTATTTCAGACACAGTGGCGTTATATGGATAGGCCACAAGGATCCATAAAGCTTACAATAAGATACGTGAATTGAATCTGTTGGGCTGCTGTTTGCAGACAGAAAGAAGACTCACATCAAAGTAATACAGCATGTTCTCTAACGGGCACAGGGTATGGTTCATGCACACATGACCGCATCTTAAGGCTCTGTCCGAGGGATCGTGGCCTTTGCCAAGATCCATCAGACATCATTCATGATAAATTAATTTTTCATTCAGTTTTTCAGGGGAAAAGGTCTTCTTCTTCCCTTCCAGAACCCAAGTAACTATCCAATATAAAAAAAACAACTAATTTTTCTTATGATAAAAAAGTTTGCTAGATTTGGATTGTTTTACCTGTGAGCTGCATTTTTTTACACACAATGGGTTGAATAGCCAGGTCTCGAGGATTCAAACAAAAGTTGGGGGAGGGAACCCACTGGACAGCTGTTGGGAGACAGATGGTAGCTTCCTTTCAGTGCCATCCAGAGTGTCCTTTAACGTGACAGAGTATGACTCTACCACACAAGGAGCCACGGTTTAACGTCCCATCCGACACACGGCGGCCTTTCAAAGCCAATCTTTGTCCCTTACTGACCTGGGAGTTTTGCGTAGATAAATTTCAACGCTGGCCCAGGTGAGGCTCGAACCTGCAGATTACTAGTCTGGACTATTTTTTCAGTATCTATCCAACACAAAAATATATTTTCGTTTATCTCACAAAACTATAAAGCTGAATGTTTACAGTTATGAGACAAAATTAAAACGATAGTCTTTGTCTTGGAAACGATTAAAAAAGAACGTTTACATATATTTTAACAGTTACATTACACATTCCCATATTCATTGTCGATAAATGAAAAAAAAATCACAAACCAAAAAAAAAATTTTATTAGCACTCTTTTTTTTGTTTTATAAACGATCAAACCTCACTTTAAATTACATTTAATAAAAATGAATAATGAGTAAACAAGACTAAAGTTTAAAACGAGGAGACAGCAAAATAAAAAAGGAGAAGAAGCAGCAACACTCAGCATCGTTACAAAAATACAGAAGCAATCAACTGACAGTTTCGACGGCAGCTGCTGTCATCTTCAGATCCACATGACCGGAACAACGCAATAGTTCTAATAAGCTCATTAATCGGAACACTAAACTTCTGACTCGTTCTTTACGGATGCGAGATACACTGTCAGCACTGCGAGCAACTTACTTCTACAGCTAGGATATTTCATTATCGTCTCGTAAATGCTGGAAGTTTATTTTCTATGTCTGTCATTAGAACAAGATCAATATCAACCTAAACTTCTTTTTTCATCTCTTCCACTACATAGCTTACTTCTGCTGGAGTAGAAAAACGATACTAAAGTACGCCTTATTTTTCGAGAGTCTATGATCCTGAGAAACAATTTTTTATTTACCAACAAGCTGTAGTGTTTAGTAACAAGTGTAGATTATTATGTGTTTATTTACTGGTTTTTTATCTTTCAGTTCTTAGTCTTATCAGTAATTTTCGGCTGCAATCAAAAACTGCTAGAGCCAAAATTTATATATTATAAAAAATAATGTCATTAGAGGTATGAATTCTATCTAGTGAGAATACATGTGATTTAATACATTTAAAATGGGTGTTGAACTGACACAGAGAAGCCACACTAGAAAAAAAAAACGATACTCTTGAAGAGCCGCAGAAACAAATTCTACACCCAAAAAGGAAACACACATTTATAAAGTCTTTATATTCACATATCATGAAATTTAGAACAAAAACTATATTTTTAAAGAATGGAGAAAATATCTTGATTAAAAAAAATATCCATTATTCAATGTACTATGAATTGGCAAACTATGCACCAGAAATATTCAGTTAAAAATATTGAAGGAAATTATTAGTAATTTTTTAGTTTATTTTTTATTGAAGGTTTGATGGTTTATTTTTATACTGATGAAGATTTGTGTTGGTTGACTTTAGTTTACCTAAATGTTTTCATTCTTACTTTTGTAATAAATTAAATTATTTTAGAATTATTGTTAATAATTATTATTTTTGAAATCACGCTGTTTCCATCCGTTATATTTATAACAATATTTATGAACTAAATATTAATTAGAAATTTATAATTTATACCAACACTTAGTGTTATAATTTTTTAAATTAGTATTTAATGATATTTTGTAAAACAGTATACCTACGAATCAGCTCTACAACTTTGAATATTTTGCTAAAAATAAGATAAAACATAATTTTTACTAGTCTGAAAAGTCCAGTCTAGAAAAATCAGATCTCTCTTCAATCAGACTTCATTTCAGTAATATGTTGCCAGACAGATTGCATTACAATCGCAAGAATATAATTTAAGCGAAAAAATATAAATATAACTTGTTGCATTTTACGATTTTATTAATAGAGGAATTTACTATTATCTATTTATTCTTGAAAATGATATCAATTTAAAACTTTTAATTGAGTTTTACTTTGGGATGGCTCTCTAATAATCTCCCTTTGACTCTATAACACTGCTACTTCATAATACTCGTAATATTCATTAAATCTTCACAGTTGAAAAAATTTCAATCCATATTGTGTAAAATCGAGTCCATAATACTGTAAAATTGAGTCTATAATCATGTAAAACCGAATCTATAATAATGTAAAACAAAACTGGTTGCATTTTCTTAATCGTGTAAAACCAAGTCTATCACCATGCAAATCGAAGCTGGTTTCATGTTTGGACCGTGTAAAACCGAAAACATGTAAATAAAATACCGTATAAATCGAGGGACAGTTGCATTTATTCTTGAAAACCGTTTCGTTGATTTTTACTTTGGAGTGACAATCTAATAATCTCTCTTTCCGCTGTATGTACCACTGCTACTTCATATGTTGTTATGAGAGGAAAACGAACAACAATGAAACCGGAACAGGTGCCGCCTCAAGGTCATGTTATGCCTCAGCTTGAGGCCTGTATTTTTTAATGGTGTTTTCTGTTATGTATTCGAAAAGAAGATATTTGAGTTGAGTTGAGTATGGCTTGTTTGAGAAAAATTGAATAGCTAGTTTTTGAAAGAATTCGAGCGAAGTTAGCATTGTGAAGCTTAATTTTGGTAGCAGTGTCGAAGAAGTCTGCTAGTGGAAAAGTAAAGGAAATTTGGTGTTGGAAAGGTATTTAGTGTGAAATATAGAATTGGAAAGGCATATCTTGGTAACTTATAGGTATATAGACAAAGAAAATTGTGTCCCATCAATATATCCATCAAAAAATCGCTGTATCCATTAAAAGAATTGTGAAGCATTCTTTTGATGGTTTACTTCATACTGATGGTAGGCAAATTTCTGTTTACTTTAAATTGTTTTATATATTTACTATTTTAGTTTTATAATTAAATTAGTTCGTTTATCATTTGGTTGCTAATCATTTTCTTTAACTCACCCTTAGTTTCCTATTTAAAATTTGTAACAATATGTATTACATCTACATACATATATAAAGAAAATCTGACCGTGTAAAAGGTAACTGTTTTCATGTACCGTGTAAAAGGTAACTGTTTTCATGTACCGTGTGAAAGGTAACTGTTTTCATGTACCGTGTAAAAGGTAACTGTTTTCATGTACCGTGTAAAAGGTAACTGTTTTCATGTACCGTGTAAAAGGTAACTGTTTCCATGTACCGTGTAAAAGGTAACTGTTTTCATGTACCGTGTAAAAGGTAACTGTTTTCATGTACCGTGTAAAAGGTAACTGTTTTCATGTACCGTGTAAAAGGTAACTGTTTTCATGTACCGTGTAAAAGGTAACTGTTTTCATGTACCGTGTAAAAGGTAACTGTTTTCATGTACCGTGTGAAAGGTAACTGTTTTCATGTACCGTGTAAAAGGTAACTGTTTTCATGTACCTTGTAAAAGGTAACTGTTTTCATGTACCGTGTAAAAGGTAACTGTTTTCATGTACCGTGTGAAAGGTAACTGTTTTCATGTACCGTGTAAAAGGTAACTGTTTTCATGTACCTTGTAAAAGGTAACTGTTTTCATGTACCGTGTAAAAGGTAACTGTTTTCATGTACCGTGTGAAAGGTAACTGTTTTCATGTACCGTGTAAAAGGTAACTGTTTTCATGTACCTTGTAAAAGGTAACTGTTTCCATGTACCGTGTAAAAGGTAACTGTTTTAATGTACCGTGTAAAAGGTAACTGTTTTCATGTACCGTGTAAAACGTAACTGTTTTCACTCTCTGGACCATGTATTTTAAATATAAAATAAAATGAAAAACATATATATTTTGAAATAAAATTAAAATCTACACCGTGTAAATCGAAACTGGTTACATTTTTTTACCGTGTAAAACCGAAACCTTGTAAATCGAGAGATAAGTGTAATCAATGTCCCGAATATGCTTTATTACTTCACGGTTTTTGACCAAACATTTTTAGGTGCACAACTAAATGATTTTGCATATTCACTGTACTCATTAAAAATGCATATTTCCGTTTTTGAAATCAACATATTTTCTTGTTTCTTTGAATATTATTTTTTTTTCAATTCCTTATTCATTAGAAATGCATGTTTTCGTTTCCAAGCAGAGAATTTTATTTCTGCTGTTCTTTAAGAACATAATTTTTTCCCCTAATGGCTCTTCATTAAATTTGGGTTGGCAGGGAGCTGTTCTAAAGTAAATAATACTAGTCTGAATTTCTGCTTAAGATTGCGATGATACTTCTTTAGAAAAAAATATATTTTTTTTTATTAAATCCTTATTTGAAAAGATAAAAGGAAAAAAGGAAATAAGGAAAAAAAGTAATTTTTTTTTCTGAGAATTACCAAGAGAAATTTAAATATGTGAAAAAATCACATTAATTTTGTTAGTTGCGTTGTTTTACTCGGGAGCGGCACTTTTTTATACTCAATGGGCTAAATGGGCAGGTAACAAGAACTCTAAGTGTTCAGAGAAGGCTAGAAGGAGCTTTATATATATATATACGTGTGTACAGGATACCTGTTTGTAGACAGATGGAAGTTAAGTCAAGGTCAACCTGCGTGATTTTTATCGTCCATAAATAAGGCTCTCCTGCAATCGGTGGGAAGGGGGAGGGGACTCGGTAGTGCACTAGGCTCGTTAATCCGTAGGTTACAGGTTCGAGACCCATTTGGGCCACTGTTCAGATCTATCTCTGCAAAACTCCCCACCTAGCCTACGGTCAGTAGGGGACACCGATGGTATTAGAATTGTCGCCATCCATCGGAGGACTTTAAGCCGTGGCTACTTGTACGGGAGAGCCGTTCCTTGTACACGTTAAAGAACAAGCTGGATGACCTTGACAGGAGACTACCATCTGTCTTCTAACAACTGTCTAGTGGGTATCCTCCGACAACCTTCTCTGAGCCCTCGGGTTTTGTGACCTTGGTTTTAACCCATTGTGTGCCAAAATATTGTGTGCCTCAGTCGGTAGAGCCTGGAGCACTACCGACTGAGACAACCCTGCACCCAATTAAGAAATGTTAAAGTGTAAAAAATTAAGAGGGATATTAAATATGCTAAAGTGCAAAAGATTAAAGGGAACATAAAAACTGTTATAGTGAAAAAGATAATGGATAATAATAAATGTTGAAGTACAAAACTGTAAAGCAGACGGTGAAAATGAATTAAAAAACAAAATTGTGAAGATTATAGTGAAAATAAATTGGAGTGCAAAATTTTAAAGTGGCCAACGAAACTAAGTTAACTGTATTTTCGCAACATGTCTGAACTCTGACGAATAAGAATGCTTCAAACCACATAGAACTACTTTAAATTTCGTAAATAGGGATTTAGAACTGGTAACTTTCATCTATAGAACATAGTTTTAAACTTCAAATGAAACGTAACAGTATATTAAATGGAATCTCCAGCTAGTACTTGGTTTAGTTTCTGTATTAAATTTTACAGTCACTAAATACAACTTTTATCTCTGAGTTGGAATAACATTAGTTAACCGTATAAGTGAGAAAGGTATCTTTGCTTTGGATGCCGTTTAATATTCCACGAATTTAATATTTAATTTGCATATCATTTCTATCCGAATATCTCAAAATACTTTCCAGTAATGCGAAAGACGTAAAACATTTTTATCTTTCAAGACAAACCACGACTCTTGTATCTTTCCAGTCGTAGACTTCCACGGATGTTGCTAATTCGGTAAAAGATGAACGGAATCTGTCATAGAGAAATTCTTCCAGGAGAATAGCGATCGCACTTAACGCTTAATGGCAGTACAGTATTTGCTAATCAAAACGCCATAACTTCATTTAAGTCATCTAAATTTGAAACTCTCGTATGAAGCTGCAAACTGAAGACGTGTACATATTCATCCGAATTTTGCATTTCAAAGAAATCAATCTAAAAATTTCCACATCCAGATAAATCATCTAGTAACGAAGGAACTTGAGTAAAAATATCTTTGCATTTCCTTAACCAAACTTCACGAACTGAAACTTCGTTCAAGGCTTTGATCTTTTATCGTAATACAAAGACTAATGCATCTAACAGATGTGAAGTCAACACTCAGCTAGGCTAAGAAAAGTTTTGAAATTACTTGATTGCTACCTAATGCTTAAAGCTTTGGATCGGGCTGTGCCGCTACAGTTTTAATGGCCATCATATTAAGATCACACTTATATTATGTCAACAGGAGTTAAATTTACAGCTCAATAACTTCTTAAATAAATTTTATCTAATATATACACTGAAGTGCTAATTGAAAACCTAGTAACGTGTTGGACCCCCTCTGTCCCTGATAACGGCAGCCACATAATGAGGTAAGGACTCCACAAGCTTGCATAAATGTTCCACCTCCAGAGCTGTCCACAATTCACTCAAGGTCGTCGCTGATGGGACACGTGCCCGAACATTCTGCTCGACAGTATCCCAAAGATTTTCGGTTGGATTTAAATCTGGGCTTTTAGGTGGCCAATTCATTATTTCAAAGTCAGAAGAATGCTCCTGCAACCATGCAGTAGCCAATTTGGACCTGTAAGATGAACAGTTGTCTTGCTGGTAGATGCCATCTCCATTGGGATGCATGGTGGCCATAAATGTAAATGGTCAGCCATGAGTTTTACGTACCGGGTTGCATTGAGAGTCATCGGTACACGTACCAAAGGTACCACAGACGTTCAACTGAAGACCCCCGGCCATCCCAAAGCCTGAGCCACCACCAGCTTGTACTGTTCCGACCTGACATGCAGGATCCATGGCTTCATGGTGTTGGCGCCATACCCTCAGTCTCCCATCGGCGTGATGAAGTTTAAATCGGGATTCATCACTCCAGGCTATCCATTGCCAATTTTCGATGGTCCAGTTTCAATGTTCTTTAGCCCAGGCAAGGCGTTGAACCCTGTGTCGTGCCGTTAGAAGTGAGACTTTCGTAGGTCGGCGGCTACCGAAGCCGAGACGATGAAGTGAGCGTTGCGCGGTCCATGCACTGACTTTCCGGCTGGAACCCGCGTTCAGATGGAAGGTGATATCAGAAAATGTCTGACTCCTATCGGTCCGTACGATGTGGGTCAGACAGCGAAGCCCGCGATCATTCAAGGCTGGTTGTCCTTTGCAGTTTGTCAGAGTGCTTGTTTTTTTGCCGGAAATTTCATATTCCCGGAACACTCTTGAAACTGTCGTGCGAGAAAATCCATGTTCGTTGACAATTTCGGAGATCGAGTGTCCCATCCGTCATGCACCTACGATCTGCCCTCGGTCAAATGCATCTAAATCCCGCGCTTTTCCCATTACGCTTCTCACGAATGCTTGGGGAAGCCAAAGATGACAGCTATATATGACCAGGACCAGAGTTTCAGCCACGCATGCGCGCAAATGCGGGACTTGCGGTACTGAATTTGGATAACGTCTCCTATCCCTAATTCAATGGCACTTCAATGTAAAGAGAATTCAGTAATAAAGTATCACAGGAAAATGTCATGTCATTTGAAATAATTAGTTGAAAAAAATTGATTGTTCAGAGTGGGATCCGACTCAGAACAATCAAATTTTTTCAATTAATTATTATATAGATAATTGTGCGTTATTCACTGACTGACGACTGAAGGGGGATCATGAAAATTCTAGCTATGTTGCAGAAATGGTACAGTTGTGAAAATTTACACCTACGGGTAATCCGAGTCGTAGATCTCGGGGAAATCCAAAATTTGACCTGCAATCAAAAGTCAAATAGAGGTCAAGTAGAAATCAAACCTTGATCTATGAGTGCTAGAAACGTGAAAATTGATGTCTAAGAGATGTTTCAGGTTGTAGACGTTGGAAATAGGCCCGGATCTAGGAAAAAAATCGAGGGGTGGCGGCAGGAAACACAATCGAGCCAGAAATATGTAATTGTAGGAAACACAATCGAGCCAGAAATATGTAATGGGGGGGGGGGTAGGAAACACAATTGAGCCAAAAAATATAATGAGGGGGAAGAAACACAATAGAGCCAGAAAAATGTAATGGGGGAGGGGCAAGATACTGGATTCCCGATGCAGTATAACATTTCACCATCCATTTTACAATTCGTTAAAAAAATTCTTTATTAATGCCTTAAATGTAAAGCAGTTCATAATTTTTGGTTCTTTTACCCATAGCAGCATTCTGAAAGGGGGCATGGCCTCCTTGTCCCCCGCTAGATCCGGCGCTGGTTAGAAACGTTCAGAAATTTCGGATTTCGGGGAGGGGGAAGGTTCCTTCAAGATCAAAGGTCAGAATTAGTTCTACCTGTTATAGAGAAGTGAAAACAGTGAATAGAACTATTTCGAGTTAGAACTCATAAGTGTCAAAAATGGTCCAAATCCGTTGTCGCGTTCAAGGTCAAATGGGGGTCGTAGTGACGGTTTAAAAAGAAATAGGATCCGGAGGCACCGATTGAGTTCTGGTATGTAAATATTGACAGTAGATGAATAAAAGATCTAAAAATTATCTAAATCTAGATTCTGAACAATTTTCGTACAATAAGAATTAAGAAAACTATAATATTTAGCAGAAATAATGTCACGTTTGAAAAAATTAAATGCGAAATACTAAGTAAAAGCCGGTTGAAATGAATGCAGCAGCTTTTGCATTGAACTTTGTGAAAAATACCTAAGTCCATCTTAACTGTTCATGTAATGACTATTTTAGTGGTCATCAATTCTGAATGATTTTGGCACAACAAATTAAATTACTAAGCATTTTAGCATCTATATTTTAAATGCCTAACAGCCATTAAACCACCAACCATCACTTTCACCTAGAGGGAAAAGGGAATACCAATGGTATTGGTATGATCGCCGTTCGTCGGGTAGAATACTAAGCCGTGACCCTTGAAAGAGAGACATACTATGTTCACGTTAAAGAACACTCTGAATGATCTTGATGGGAGACTTCCTTCTGTCTCCTCATAGCTGTCCAGTCTATTCACTTCCCCTAATGGATGCGGGGATGGCTCAGTAGGTAGAGTCCCAGGCTCGTAATCTGCAGTTCCCAGGTTCGAGATTCAGCTGAGTCAGCGTTGAGATTTATCTCCGCAAAATTCCCTGCCCATGGTCAATAGAGGACACCGATGGACTCGGAAAGGTCGCCGTCCGTCGGATGGGACGTTATTAAGCCGTGGTCCGTGTGCGTGAGAGTCATACCCTGTGCACCTTAAAGAACACACTGGATGGCTTTGACGGGAGGCTACCATCTGTCTCCCAACAGCTGTCCAGTGCGTCCCCTTCCCACAACCTTCTCTTAGCCTTCGGGGTCCTTGTAATCCGTCCATTTAGTCCATTGTGTTCAAAAATTGCCGCTCAGACGTAAAACAACACAACATCCTTTCCTATTCTGAGCCCTTGGGGTTCTTATGATCTGGCAATTTTCCAATATTTCTCTCCTATCACATATGCAGGTCATTTTTAATCTCATTGCTTGCACAAGCTTGCCACTCAGAAACGAAATAACCCAAGCTAACAGATATCGTTGAAAGTCGCTAAACTAGTAATAGTGTAATGCTAAAAGTTTGGCTTCCCCACAGATTTTTGCTCACTGTGTTTCTAACAGCTTACATTATTTATAGAAAAGTTTGATTCGTCAGTGTTCAAACAAACCCTTTACTTCAACGAGTTTTATGATAATATCAAATTCGGTTACGAAACGTTAAGAACCTCAAGCTTGGCACTAGCGGAAAACCTTCCGCACAAACAGATAAGACTGCCCGATGCGATCTGAAATATTTGCTGGGATTTACGTTTAAACTCATGCTCTCCGTAAAAGCCGACTTTTAGTTGTTGAGGTAAAAGTGAATTATGCCTGGAAGATACGTCCATCATGCGCTGCAAAGTAACAACTCCGCTTTTTATTTTTCTCTTTAATTTATACCCGACGTCAAAAAGTCAAGGCTGAAGACGATACTTAGTTAACTCGGGGTGTAGCTATCTTCCTACGGAGCAGAGGAGAAAGCTTCAGAGCTCCATACGAATACATATGAATAGGATTAGTGGCTGGGCCAGGGAGTTCCATTAGTGGAGCTGCGGGCTTATGGTAATGTCTGCCTGTGGCCGTAGAGGATCGCTGGCTTATCACATTATCAAAAGCTGCCACAGGAAGGGGGAAGAGACACGTT
Source organism: Ryuthela nishihirai (assembly GCA_038380435.1). Lineage (NCBI taxonomy): Eukaryota > Metazoa > Arthropoda > Arachnida > Araneae > Heptathelidae > Ryuthela > Ryuthela nishihirai. Next base: position 34,310,891 of record JAWZYU010000017.1, on the reverse strand, counting down.
ATTAAGGTCATGCCAGTGTGGGAGCAGAGAAAGATGGAACGGTGCCGCGCTACTGGCGGATGTCAAAGAACATGCGGTTATTAGTCCTTTGTTGCGGAAGCTTGGTTTTTATCATTATAATATATTACAATATACAATTTATATATAATCGTGAACGTAGGGAAAGATAGGATGACGAGAAACCAAGGAGATGAAAAATACTTCAAGTTTATTAAAATATTAACATAATAGGAAAGTTGAAGCTAGTTTAGCGCTGTGAGCAATCGTAGATTTCTTCCAGAGAAATCACTTAGGTGATTTTTTATAACGGAATAATTATTCAGTGCTGTTTGAAATTTTCATAAGTGTTTTTTTTTAGTGATTTAGAATATATCCTGGAGTATATTCAGTTTGGGAAATACACTGATGGACAAAAGTTAAGTTACAGTCCTATGTAATAAACCTCGAAGCTCTGTAACTTCTAATATAAGTTTTATTTAAATGTGATAGCAGATGAAGATCTCAATCAAATATATAATTATCTCTATTTTCAACAATATTCCCTTAGTATTTAATATGTTATGGGAGTTTGAATATTTAACAAAAACAATGCGAGTCATAAGAAATTGTACCAAACTGAACAATACAGAAAAATTAATTAAAAAAAAACTTCTAAAATATACACTTATTTTCAGTAATTAAATCGTTTAAATAATAATAATTGTTAACTCTGAGAAAAATTATTATGACCTGCATTTTTATTTTTAAATATTCAAACTTCCATAACTCATTAAAAACTAAACGAATATTTTTAAAAATCGGATACTGATATATTTGATTAAAATCTTTTGTGCAAAAATTGGCTTTCGCCGACGAGTGGGATTTGAATCTACACCTCCCAGTTACATGCCAGGTTCTTTAGCCACTAAGTTATCCCAACTGTGTCCTTTATCCATTTAGTTGTGACTCTTAAATCTCATTAAACTTGTCGCTCATGGCGCCATCTATGATCAGGAAAGGCAACTTAACCAATATTACTCAAAATATACATGTTCAATAAGGAAGTCATTCACGTTATAGCGTTATTAATGCAAGAAATGATCAATAATAAATTCACAGATCACCTGTTGACATATAATTCAAGAAATAGTTTTCCACAAAGCTGTGTCCACATGGAGCTGGAAAGTCTCTCCTTCACGTATGTAAACTGGACAAAAGATCTATAGCACATTTGAGAGATTTCTAAATGATTATCAACTGCTGCCTTGATCTACTGATGAGGGCAGTAGTTCAAAGGTATTTGAAATATATATATAATATCTATTTTTAGAAATATTTATTTATATTTAAAGAAAAATTATGGAAATGAAAACGTTTAACAGCGGAGTAGCAAGTCATTAGAATTTACTTCGAAGACAGTGAAGAAGCAAGAGAGAAAGCAATTCAGACAATGCGACTGCGCAGTTGACGAATAGATTCTCATACGTTAATTATATATCAATTACCACTAAAGCAACCAATAGTCTCATAAATGAAACAATGATATAACATATCATTGGTAGATCGATTAGAAATTGATGGCTCAATGAACCAATGACCTTTGAAAACCACTGATACTAACATTCTACAGTTCTTTTGTCCTTTTCTATTTCTTCCACTAAAGCTTTGTAACTGCTGGAAAGTTAATTAAAACACAATTAATAATAATAATAAAAAGAACTAAGAGATTTTAAAAAAGGAACACCACCTTCCTCCGAGGACATCATGGTTAAACCTCAATCGCTCTATCGCTCAAGCTAAGAAGGAGGTGCTTTTGCACCTGCTTAGAAGAACACTTGGTTTCGTTAGCGCGGGAGTCTCGTAATCTGCAGTTCCCAGGTTCGAGTCTCAACTATGCCAGCCCTGAGATTTATCCCTGCTAAACCTCCACTCTGCTCTGGATCAGAAAGTTGACACCGTTCAGCTTGGAAAGGCAGCTGTCCGTCGGATAGAACGTTAATCCGTGTCGTCGAGTGACTCGAACCAGCCCCCCAAAAAAGGAAAGGGGTGGGGTGGGGGTGCAAAAGATTTTAATCCTTTGCAGTATAATATTTTTGGAGGGGCGGGGGTGGCTCAGTCGGTAGCGCGCCAGGCTCGTAATCTGTAGTTTCCAGGTTCGAGTCCCAGCTGGGTCAGCGTTGAGATTTATCTCCGCAAAACTCCCCGCCCTGCCCACGGTCAGTAGGGGACACCGATGGGCTTGGAAAGACCGCCGTCCGTCGGATGGGACGTTAAGCCGTGGCCCCGTGTGCGGGAGAGCCATACCCTGAGCACGTTAAAGAACACGCTGGATGGACTTGACGAGAGGCTACCATCTGTCTCCCAACAGCTGTTCCAGTGGGTCCCCTCCCCCAACCTTCTTTGAGCCTTCGGGGTCCATGTGACCTGGCCATTTAGCCCATGGTGTGCAAAAAAGTGCCGCTCAGAGGTAAAACAACCCAAAGTATAATTTTTCCTCCTCAGTTTCAGAGCTATTTGAAAAATTTCTTTAAATATGCGTAAACTTATTATATAAGCCCCATTGGCTCCCTCCCTATATCCATCTCTATATGGACGTGTCCCAATACAATTTCAAGGATTACGGTATATTACACCATTGAGAGAGAATATTATCTAAAAAAGTCTGAATGGCGTTCCGTTATCTTTCTCTTCGTATTAATTTTTGCTTGATCTTTTATTTTTAGGAAATCCGTATCTTTTGTAGTTGACACTATCAATAGGAAATTATTGTTGGCTTACCAAATTCGCCCCATGAGACACATGCGTACGTAAGTATGGTCCGTTATCAAACTTTCAGACATTTGTCCGTTTCTTTTTTCTCTGGCCCTGCGAAGGAAATGGACATTGAATGGCTTGAAAAAAGCCTCAGCCCATTGAATGGAACGATAAAGCGTATGCGTTGAAAGGAAGATACTTACACCGAACGTTTAGGATCTCATGTGCCAATAAAAGATGTCTGAAGGATCAGATTCAGTCATTCAGCTTTCGGCTTTCGGAAAATTTCTTTTATCTATTTGGCCTTTGCTTTCCTAGGTCTGAAAGAGCAGAGGAGACAATGTTAATTGAATGATAAAACAATGCAACACATTTTTCATGGAAAAGAGGGGGCGGGGTGGCTCAGTCGGTAGCGCGCCAGGCTCGTAATCTGTAGTTCCCAGGTTCGAGTCCCAGCTGGGTCAGCATTGAGATTTATCTCCACAAAACTCTCCGCCTTGCCCACGGTCAGTAGGGGAAACCGATGGGCTTGGATAAGGCCGCCGTCCGTCGGATGGGACGTTAAGCCGTGGCCCGTGTGCGGGAGAGCCATACCCTGTGCACGTTAAAGAACACGCTGGATGGCCTTGACGGGAGGCTACCATCTGTCTCTCAACAGCTGTTCCAGTGGGTCCCCACCCCCAACCTTCTCTGAGCCTTCGGGGTCCATGTGACCTGGCCATTTAGCCCATGGTGTGCAAAAAAGTGCCGCTCAGAGGTAAAACAACCCAACCCAACCCATGGAAAAGAGTACAAGAAGATACTGGACCAATGGCTTACTAGACTTAACAGTTGACAATAATATTTACTAGGACACATATAATTTCTGGAGAATATAAAATGCTCGTTTCCAAAGAGAGTGAAATTTATCATTTTCCAACGTTTGCAGTCTTCAGCTGTGATAATTCAAATAATAGAAGATTGAAAGACTGACAGTGGTGCTTTCAGAATTTGGAAATTCGTTAATCTGCAGCATAAAAGATGTCTAACATACACTATGTTGAAAAAAGTGTCCGGACACTTCCATGTTATGTGAATGCAAAGCCACTTTCAAAGCTCCCTAACATTGAAACCTTTTACGCAAAAAATGTTATCGGCGATGAATTGTAGATGTCACTCAAATCTCTCTAAATATATTTCCCGCAACATTCGTTTAATATTAGAGGAATAAATGGAAGCTGAAACATTTATCTTCAGCTTTTGACACTTATAAAAATACTTTAATAGATAAAACACAACTCTTGTAACAATTTGTGCACTAACATAAATTAAATATCTGAAGTTTGTATGACGTTTTTTTAAGACTTCATCAATTTGGAGGCGATGTGACAATATCAATTTTCAACAATCTTCGATCAATATTTAAATAGTCATTGAAGCGGGACCATTTAACAGCAGACGACACTGTCACATTGCCTCCAAATTCTGAAATCTTAAAAAATCGCCATACAAACTTCAGATATTTAATTCATGTTAGTGAACAAATTGTTATAAGAGTTGTGTTTTATCTATCGAAGCATTTTTTTTTTTCATAAGTGTCAAAAGTTGAAGATAAATGCTTCAGCTTCCATTCATTCTTTAAATATTAAACGAATATTGCGGGAAATATATTTAGAGACATTTGAGTGACATCTATAATTTATCGCCAATAACAGTTTTTGCGCAAAAGGTTTATTTTCAATGTTAGGGAGCTTTGAAAGTGGTTCCCCATTCACGTAACACCGAAGTGTCCGGACACTTTTTTCAACATAGTGTACTTAGTTGACGGATACTACTAAATACGTAGCGGAAAAAAATGACAAATATGGAGAAAATTAAACAAACGTTTTAAAAATGTACGTACTGGTTTCCATAAATTAAAGAACAGCCCTCTGCTATGTCAGTGGGAAGCTAACGTCGAAACTCGGTAACTTCTAATATACATATTTTAATATGATAGCAGATAAAGATCTCAATCAAATATATCAATATCTCGAGTTTCAACAATATTAGTACAATATTTGATGAGTTATGAAAGTTTGAATATTTTACAATAATAATGCCAATTTTAAAAAACACAAAACTGATGAATGCTGAAAATTTCTTTGCACAGACTTCTACAATGCCCACTTATTTTATTAAATGCTTTGATAGAATTCTTATTACTAAGTTTTAATTAACTTCTGAAATAAATTTTGTGAATAGTATTGCTATTGTTAAATATTCAATCATCCATAACTCATTAAATACTGAACGAATATTGTTGAAAACCGAGGTATTTATATATTTGATTGAGATTTTTAACTGCTATCGCATTTTTCAAAAAAAAAAAAGCCAGAAATTATAGAGCTTCGACTTAGATTCCCATTCACATAGAAGGGGCGGGGGTGGCTCAGTCGGTAGCGCGCCAGGCTCGTAATCTGTAGTTCCCAGGTTCGAGTCCCAGCTGGGTCAGCGTTGAGATTTATCTCCGCAAAATTCCCCGCCCTGCCCACGGTCAGTAGGGGACACCGATGGGCTTGGAAAGGCTGCCGTCCGTCGGATGGGATGTTAAGCCGTGGCCCCGTGTGCGGGAGAGCCATACCCTGAGCACGTTAAAGAACACGCTGGATGGCCTTGACGGGAGGCTACCATCTGTCACCCAACAGCTGTTCCAGTGGGTCCCCTCCCCCAACCTACTCTGAGCCTTCGGGGTCCATGTGACCTGGCCATTTAGTCCATGGTGTGCAAAAAAGTGCCGCTCAGAGGTAAAACAACCCAACCCATTCACATAGAAAAGGTTTGTTCCTTAAATTTTGGAAGCTAGTATATTTTATTAAACGACTCGAAAAAACACTTCCTTTTTAAGTTTTAATAATATTTCAAGTATGTGTGTCATTGTTTCCTGTTAAGTTTAAAATTTTGTCATTCGTTAAATATCTAACGAACATTGTTGAAATTAGAGATTTAGGAAGATTTAAAATGGTGGTAGGTAGTCACTGAAAGGAGAGCTATGCACCAATCCCCTGTGATGATGCATAGAACCGGCCAGGCCTAGCACCTAATGTCCGACCCCGCCTTCTCGTGGGGCGGACCGTTAGTAACTTTCAAAAGAGATACTCTCTTGTGGAAGTGAACGGAAGAAGATGGTTGCCAGATTAGTGTGGCCTACTGATCTGGACAACTATGGCTACTTTTCTTTTTTTTCTACCCTGCTGAGGAGTGGTCAGCCACACAGGTGCTGGTTCTGACCATATAAACCCACTGGATTAGACAGATATATGGCTCCGAGCTTGATTATGGATCCTGATTTTGCTGCACTGGTGGGCTTCTGTGGAGGGAAAATCTTCCGCTGTGTTTTCTGTTTGTTTGTGGGTTGACAGCCCCAAGTGAATAGATTCACAGGATATGTTTATCAGCTGGTGGATAATCCTGAGCAGAGGTCATCGCAGTCACATGAACTCTTTGCTTCTATTAACATCGTCAAATTCTACATTGGAGGAAGTCTTCCAGTGTAGATGGCTTCAGCCTTTAGTGGTGGGGGAACGAGTCTTTGCCCAATGTCTGCGATTAGGGGGCTGTTTGATATTGTCGGCATTCCCTCTCTCAATAAACATAGTTTCTGTAAACATATCACTAACCATTTTCTCTCCATAGGTAGTTGGAATGTGAGGACTCTGCACCGAGCTTTTTCTCTTGATGTCCTCACACAAGAATTCCACCATTATAATTTAGATATTCTCGGCCTGCAAGAGATAAAGGTCAGACAGATAAAGCTGCTGGACAGATAAAGGTCAGATTCTTAAAAATAATCTTAAAATTCTCTTTTCAGGGAGGGACGATAATAAGCATCAGCAAGGCGTGGGTCTACTTTTCAGCAGACACGCTAGTGATGCTCTTCTAGGATATGAAGGCATTAATGAAAGGTTTCTTACAGCAAAATTTCAGACAAGCGTTAAAGACTTGAATGTTATCTGCTGTTATGCCCCCACTGAGGATGCCGATGAGGATGACAAGATTAGGTTTTACAGACAACTTCAGAATATTTTGAATTCTGTGAAGAAAGGATATATTACAATAAATATTACTTGTTCTAGGTGACTTCAATGCCAAAGTTGGTACTGACTCTGACCTTTGGGGAGGAGTAATAGGCCTTTTTGGTATTGGTAGCTGCAATGGCAATGGATAACGTCTCCTACAGGTAAGTAAACTAAATGGATTCAGAATAACTAACGCTTAACTAACGCTTATTACTCTTTTAGGAAAAAAGGAGCAGACTAGACAGAATTACCTGAGTGATAACGCACTTGAGCTTATTTCGGAAAGAAAGAACTGCAGGAATGTCCTTAATCAATACCCTACCAGTCCTAATAGAAAGCATTACAGAGAACTTAATAAACGTGTAAAAGATCAGTTAGCTGCTGATAAGAATCTTTGGCTTGATGGCTTGGCTGACAAAGCTGAGGAAGCAGTTAGGCAGCACAACAGCGGAGAGCTGTACCAGATAGTTAATGTTTCGTGTGGTAGAAAACGAACAGATATACAAGGATTGAAGGATAAACAAGGCAAGGTTATAGAAGGTGAGGATTGTGTCATGGCTAGGTGGGTTGAGCATTTCAGTGATGTTCTAAACAATGTGGTTAGTTCTACTCCCATTGTTTGCAATGATGATAGATGCATTGATGGCTTTAATGTTGGCCCTTTAACACAATCTGAAGCTATTTTGGCTATTTCTAAACTTAAACTTCATAAATCCCCAGGGGTGGATGAAATTACTACGGAAACACTTGAAACTGGGAATGTTACGGTTACCACTTGGATGACCGAAATTCTGAATATCTTTCATGATAAAGGCATGGTTCCTAAGGATTTTACCACAGCTTTTGTTATACCTATTTTCAAAAAAGGTGATCGCAGTTCTTGTGATATCTATAGGGGTATCAGCCTACTATCTGTTCCAGGTAAAGTTTTTTCCATGATTGTGCTTAATAGAATTAAGAATCTGGTTGAGAGTCAATTGCGTGATGAGCAATGTGAATTCAGAAGTGGTAGGGGATGTGTGGATCATATATTTTGACTTAGTCAGATTCTTGACAAATGTTTAGAGTTTCAGAAACTTTTGGTTGCTAGCTTTGTTGATTTCAAAAATTCTTTCGACTCTGTTGATCGTTATAATTTGTGGTTGATTGTGAAATCATATGGTATACCAGACAAGTTAGTTAACATAATGAAAGCTCTCTATAATAACACTGAGTCGTGTGTGAGAGTTGGTAAAGCTTGTAGCAATTGGTTTAGCATTACTTCTGGTGTTCGACAAGGGTGCATTTTGTCTAATTTTCTCTTTAACTTGGTTATTGATTATGTTATGCGAAATTCACTTCAAGGAAAAGTTTTTGGCCTTAAATGGGCTGGAGATACGAAAATTTCTGACTTGGATTATGCTGATGATTTAGCCCTTTTGGCAAATGATTGTTGATGAGATGAACTCTTTCATTCAGTTAATCTGAATGGTTGCAGTCTTGAGCAGGTGTCACAGTTTAATTATCTTGGGAGCTATGTAGCAGATAATGGTGATGTGTGGCATGAGATTAACAGACGAGTAGGGATTGCTGCCGGGACGTTTAAGAATCTATGGAGATTGTGGAGAAATAGGCGTATACACCTAAGACTAAAATTAGACTGTATAATAGTTTGGTTCGTTTCTAGGGTTTCTATGGTAGTGAAACTTGGATGCTGTGTAAACACGATAACAGGAAACTAGATGCTTTTGATTCTAGATTCTTACGTAGTATCTTGGGTATTAGGTGGTTTTACTTTGTAACTAATGATTAGGTTAGGCAAAGGAGTCTGCAACCTCCTTTAAGCAGCATATTGTGCAGAGAGAGGCTCCGCTGGTTTGGCCATGTTGCCCATGTGGATAATTATAGATTGGTGAATAGGGTTATTAACAGTGTGCCTAGAGGTCTCAGAAGGAGGGGGAGACCTAGGATGCGGTGGGCACACAATGTCAAACAGGACCTTGTTAGAATTGTTGTGCAGTGGCCGGATGCAGCAGATGTAGCTGAGGACAGATATGCTTGGAGAATTAAACTGCACGGTCTGGTTGGACCTCCGTAGCCCATAGCTGCTTGAGAATGATGATGATTTGAAAACTTTTAGTTTATTCTGTTACAATATAACTAAAATCTTGTTTGAAAAATCAGAGAACTCGGAAGTTAGCTTCTTATTTGACATAACGTGGAACGGGAGTTATGCTTTTGAGTGTACAATTAAAACACACTTGAGACTGAACAGGAGTAACATTAGAAGACACTTTCTGCTAAGAAGTATTTGGGATTTTTTTCTGCTCTTTTTCGCAACACCCCAAAGATTGAGAAAGAGGAGTGTAGTTTTTATGTTGTAATTTCAGGAGTCCTAAACCACATTCTCAGCTCTCTAAGCGAGACAGAATTTTTTCAGGCAGTTGATTGCTGCTCACTATGAGGTTCTACATCAAAATTAAGAACTTCTTCGATAATAAGGTTATTTATCACCACTAACGTGGCTGAAGTTATTAGAGCCAAAACTATGGGCTAAATGGCCAGGTCACATGAACCCCGAAGGCTCAGAGAAGGTTGGGGGAGGGAAGAGCTGGAAGAGCTGTTAGGAGACAGATGATCGCCTCCCGTGAAGGCCATCCAGCGTGTTCTTTAACGTACACATGATACGGTTCTCCTGCATACGGAGTCACGGTTTAACGTCCCATCCGACGGACGGGACATGGTTTTCTTGCACACGGAGCCACGCCTTAACGCCCCATCCGATGGACGGCGGCCTTTCCAAGCCCAGCGGTGTCCTCTACTGATCGTGGGCAGGGGGGAGAATTTTGCGGAGATAATTCTCAACGCTGACCCAGCTGGGACTCGAACCTGGGAACTACAGATTACGAGCCTGGCGCGCTACCGACTGTCGCGTTCCAGGTCAAATAGGGATCGGAATGACAAGCTAGAAATCAAGAGGTGTCCAAAGCAGCGATTGGTTTCTAGTGTTTATATGTGTTTTCAACTACAAGCTTCCCTTTTATTCTGGTTTGCTTTATGGCTTCCTTAGTGGAATTGTGGCATGATATATGCATGATTGCTGCTTCTGCAACTGCCCTCATTAATTAACAACTGATTTACTTTTTTGCCCACTGCAGGAAAAAAGGTTTTCCACCCCAAAACCTATTTTACCCCCCCCCCCCCTCTTGCCCTTTTATTTTTTCTGCCCACAGCCACTTCGCGCATCTGTCACCTGCAACCAATAAGCACGACCTTATTTTTTTCCACTTTAACTCTTACATAAAGTTGAGTACGTCGGAGACTGTACTGTAATCCACGACAAATTCGCTGGTATCAATAGCGTATTGATTGAATTCAGAAGCTTTTTTAACAGTTTCTGTAAGAATAAACATAATATTTTCCCAACTGAATGTCGGTTTACAAGCACGTGTCAGTTCACAGAGAGGATGGGCAAAACTGTAAAAATCAGTCTTTTTATTTATAGAAATTTTAAATTTCCTGTAATCAAAGAGTTGATATTCACAATTGGGATATCCTTTCCCTCACCTGGGACATCCTTTCACTGGGCTGGGACATCCTTGTCCTGGGCTGGACCATTCTTTCACCGAGCTGGGACATCCACTGGACTTGGAACACATAATATTTTAGCTTTTAAGAAATATGCGAAAAATTGTTTTTGAATTTTTCAATTGGAAAGTTCCTGCAAGCAATAATATATTACTACTTGCAGTTTACGAAACTTACCTTGAATTGAATTTTCATCGTTAGAGTTCGCTAAGGATGAAAAATGACATAAGTGTATTCTCTTTAAAATCATGCAGTTCTATTCACCACGGGCGTTTGGATTTTCTAGTCCTGTTTTTGGTTCCGATAAATGACTCATTTTAGGTCCGAGACTCCATTAAGAAGGATTTATGACATTGAGTTTTAAGAAGAAGTGAAGGGCGAGTTGAAGTCATTGAGACAATGAAATTGCGCAGTGAATGAAACAATGGTTCTTATTGGTCATTGCTCCTTGAGTTATCAATTACTTGTCAATTAACCAATGATCACATAGTTCAAACAATGATATCATTAATCATTGGCTGACTGATATATTATTGATAGCTCAACCAATGACTTATGAGCGACATTGACGCTTCAACTGGAAGTCTTGTCTCAATTATCTCTGCTAACCATTATTCTGCCTTCAGTGATAAAGGGAACACCGTTGGTCCTGGAAAGGTCGGGTCCATCTGGTGAGACGTTTAGCCGTGTCTCAGTATGTGGGAAAGCTATATAATGTTCACGTTATAGAAGACGCTGAATGTCCTTGACTAGAGGCTACCATCTGTCCAGTTGGTCTCTTTCACCAAACGTTCACTGAACACTTGGGGTCTTTATGACCTGACTCTTTAGCCCATTGTATGCAAAACGTGCAACCTAAATGTAAAAAATCCAACATCCTCAATGACCAGTAATTCTCAAAGTGGTGGTATGCGGACTTGTGCTCATATGCTCCCTGAGCTATCAATTGCAGGTCCACAGCAAGCTGCCAGGAAGAAAGAAATATGGTTTCAGAAGCAAAAAATTGATATACCATAGTATTTTTGTATATTTTTCTTAATTTAATATAATATCTCTTTTTAATGTTTTCTGTAAAAATGTATAAATTTTTAAAGTAGTGTAGTAAATGAGAGTTCTGGGCCAATGTTAAAGTAAAGGGAAATACATGTTAAGCTATGGGAGACTTATGGGGAGACGAGCTTTAAACTAATTTTTGGGAAGAGACTCTGCTTGAAAGACAGGACACGAGGGGTTTTGTTTGGAAAATATTGAAGTTATCAACACTTCACTCAATTATTGGGCTATCAGGGTGTAAAAATCCGGTTAAATCGGAGAAATCGAGAAACGCAAGACAGTTTTGGGAAATTAGTTTAAAAATATAACAGTTCAAAATCAACAGGTAAAATGAGGTTTTTGGGAGCTGCGGGAGAAAAAAATAATTACTGAAAACTATCTTGTTTTCCCCTGTTTCTCCGATTTAACCGGAATTTTACACCCCAACAGCCCAATGATTCAGTGAAGTGTTGATAACTGTAACATTTTCCCAACAAACCTCCTCGTGTCCTGTCTTTCATGCAGAGCGTCTTCTTCAAAAATTAGTTTAACGCTCGTCTTCCCAAAAATCTTCCATAGGTTAACATGGGATTCCCTATACTTTAACATTGGCCCAGAACTCTCATTTAGTACACTACTTTTGAATACCCCCTAAGTCGGCAACTCTACACCAATTCCTGGTGCACCAGATCCAAATGGTCTCCTATTCGCCACATGAGACAGTTTGTGAAGAACTGACATAGATCATTAATTGATTGTTATTGATTGATAGCTCATTCAATCAGTGACATGTGAGAGCTAATGATGCCTCAATAGTGAAGTCTTCTTGTCCCAATTGCTTCCACTCACAATTTCTCACCCATCTTAGGTAATAAATTCCCAGAACTTCAGATTCACATCGTACGTACACACTAAAATTAAACTCAAAGCTAATCTAAACGATTTTCGAATTATACCAGTACTTTTGTTTCCAGTTGCCAAATGTATAATTGGGAGTCCATATCTTCTGTTGAAGATAAGCCGCATGGCAGTCTCAAAAGTCAATTAATATAGAAGTAAACGTTGCCATCACAAATCGTCTACTTAAATAAATGTAATTTAACAATTTCTGGATCATAATTCATTCAATTTTCGTTCAAACTTAAGAAAAAAAAATATTTGGTACAAGTTTTTATAAATGTTCCAGTTTTAGTTTTCATTAATAGATGTGAAATTAAATGTTTAACGACTTTTAATGGAAATTGTAATTTAGTGAGATTTTACTGAGAGCTTCTATTTTTTCTCTAGTGACGTTTTTTGTGTAAGAATCTTATTTTCATAGTTAGGGAGTTATTAGTTTTGCTTTCCATCCACATTGCATGGCAGAGTCTCAAAACAACGGCAGGGGTACTGTGCTTTTTGTATACAACGAGTAATATTTAAGTGTCCCCACATATGTTAGAGGGTAGTGGTACTTTTTGAGCACATTGAATAATTTTTAGTTGTCCCAATACACGTTAGAGGGTAGTGTGCTTCTTGAGCACAGTGAGTAATTTTTAAGTGTCCCAATGTGTGTTACAGGGTAGTGTACATTTTTAACGAAACGAGGAATATTTAAGTGTCTCAATACATATTAGAGGGTAGTGTACTTCTTGTTGAATAACTTTTAGGTGTCCCAATACATGTTAGAGGGTAGTGTGCTTCTTGAGCACAGTGAGTAATTTTTAAGTGTCCCAATGTGTGTTACAGGGTAGTGTACATTTTGAACGAAACGAGAAACATTTAAGTGTTCCAATACATATTAAAGGGTAGTATACTTCTTGAACCCAGCGAATAATTTTTAAGGGTCCCAATACGCGTTAGAGAGTAATGTACTTCTTGAACACAATAGTTATATTCATGGATGATTTCTAAAAATTCCTCTTTTTCATTGTTAGGTCAATTCGACGAAGTTTGTTTTGTATTATTGTCACTATACCTACTTAGCAATTTTCTGCACTGGTCGCTTCTTTCATCCTTTCTATGAATTAATAACATTTTTTATATTCTAATGCACCTTAACAAACCATTATAAAAATCAGTTTCAGAAAGATTATTATCCCTTAGCCTAATTTGCGCTAGCTATTTTCCACTTTGTTTGAGTGTTTACTACATTCCTAGTGCGAAAGACAGTTTTCCACATTCTTTGAATTCGTGCTTTCATCAATTGCGTTGTTACACGCTTCACAACTCCGTAAAGTATCTTTCACTTGCTATCTAAGATCACCTGCAAGCTCAGTAATCCTTTCAGTATGCCGTATTATGAGAGCGCTGGGCATTTCCAAAGCTTTTAATTATCAGAGCAAACAATTTCAGGTTCTTGGAGCATAGGAGCTTTTATGAAAGGATCTTGAATGAAATGTTTCCGATGACATACCAATTACTTCATACTCAACCTAGCTAGTTTCCAAACTTATTCAGTTACTTGCTTGCATAATATTTGTTGCTTTAAAAGACTTATTTCACTTTGCTGCTTCTGGTTTTTCTCATTTATTTCTGCCGATATTTGAGCACGTTTCATAGTGACGAAGCAAATTATACTCAAATTACACTGACTTGTTCTCACTGTCGCTTTATAATGAATCACCCGTTAACTCTTGCTTTTTAAGGCACATTCATTCAGTTAGGTTAAGCCTTTTAAAAAGAGTCTAATACTTGTGCAATTTAAATTAGTATAAGTTTTTCAGACGAACCTCAAAAATGTTTCCTCCTGAACATGGGTTGGGTTGTTTTACCTCTGAGCGGCACTTTTTTGCAATGGCCAGGTCACAAGGAACCTAAGGCTCAGAGAAGGTTGGGTACCCACTGGAACAGCTGTTGGGAGACAGATGATCGCCTCCCGTCAAGGCCATCCATCGTGTTCTCTAACGGGCACAATGTGTGGCTCTCCCGCACACGGGGCCACGCTTAACGTCCCTTACTGATCATGGACAGGTAGTTGTTAGGAGATAAATCTCAACGCTAACCCAGCTGGGACTCGAATCGGGAACTGCAGAGTACGAGCCTGGCGCGCTACCGACTGAGCTGGCCCCGCCCTCCTGAACATGACTCATGCCAACATGTTTGATAGTTTCCAAGCTTTCGAATATACGTTATAAGATTCGTTAACCGTTTGCGTTTGTTAATCCACAGCATCTAAAACAAACTCAGCTGGTAATCGATTAAATTATCCAATTCTTTTCTTAACATTTTACAATGAGGAAATGATCGTTAGAGTTTAAGAATATATTTATAGGGAACTCAGATTGTGAGCCAGGCGGTAGCACACCAGGCTCATATTCTGATATTCCCAGGTTCGAGTTTCAGTTATGACACAATTCAGATTTATATTTGTAACACCCCACGCTGCTGTCAATAAGATAGAGAACACAGATGGGTTGGAAAGGCCACTATCCATCGGACGAGACAATAAGCCTTTGCTCCGTGAGCAGGAGAACCATTTCCAGTAATCAAGATAGAGAGCCGGATATAGAGAGGGAGGGGGTTATGAAAGTTGTGCATACTTCACGTATTTTTCAAGAATTTTTTTAAAGACCTCTAAACCGGAGGAAAAACTGTTATATTGCAATGGAAATGCAGTCTATATCCCTCTCTTACATTTTCCCCTCGATTGTGTCACTTAGCCCCACTGTCTTCCAGTCGGTAGCGTGCCAGACTCGTAATCTGCAATTCCCAGTTTCGAGTCATAACTGGGCCAGCGTTGAGTTTTTTTTCCGCAGAACTCCCCGCTCTGTCCACGGCCAGTAGGGGACACCGACGGGCTTGGAAAGGGCGCTGTCCTTCGGATGTGACGTTAAGCCCTGGCTCCGTGTGCGGGAGAGCTATACCCTGTGCACATTTAAGAACTCCCTGAATGACGTTGACGGGAGTCTACCGTCTGCCTCCCAACAGTTGTTCCAGTGGATCCCCTCCGCCAACTTTCTCTGAGTCATCGGGGTCCTTCTGACCTGGCCATTTAGCCCATGATATGCAAAAAAGTGCCGCTAAGAGGTAAAACAATCCATCCCTGCCCCTCTTTACTTTTGCTTAGATACGGGCCTCCCGTGTACAAGTTAAAAATCAAGATAGAGAGCCTTGACGAGCGGCTTCCATCTCTGCTAATCTAACAGTGGATCCATTTCGCCAAGCCTTCTGTGAGTGAGCACAAAAGAGTTGCTCAAAGGTAAAACGACCAAACCTAAATAATTTTCGAACTATGCTTCTACTAAAACGGCCTTAACTGGTATTACACTAGCTAGAAATCTCTAACCGCTAAGTTAGTGGTTAAAGGACTACTGCTGTTCCAGCAGGCAAACTTTGTGTTGTATTAGCTCTGAGACATTGTTAGCAGTGATTAGGTTTTACTAGGGTAGGGTTGTTTTACATTTGATCGGCACTCTTTTGCGCACAATGGACTAAATTGCCAGGTCACAAAGACCCCGAGGGCTCAGAGAAGGTTGGGGGTGGAGACAGTGATGACTCGTGAGTTTCTAAATAAATGCTGCCAGAACAAAATGGTCTGTAAATGGTAGCTAGGTAGTCACTGGAAGGAGAGCTATGCACCAATCCCCTGTGATGATGCATAGAACCGGCCAGGCCTAGCACCTAATGTCCGACTCCGCCTTCTCGTGGTGCAGACCGTTAGTACCTTTCAAAAGAGATACTCTCTTGTGGAAGTGAATGGAAGAAGATGGTTGCCAGATTAGTGTGACCTACTGATCTGCACAACTATGGCTACTTTTCTGATTTTTTTTTCTACCCTGCTGAGGAGTGGTCAACCACACAGGGTGCTGGTGCTGACCATATAAACCCACTGGATTGGACAGAAATATGGGTCCGAGCTTGATTATGGATCCTGATTTTGCTGCACTGGTGGGCTTCTGTGGAGGGAAAATATTCCGCTGTGTTTTCTGTTTGTTTGTGGGTTGACAGCCCCAAGTGAATAGATTCACAGGATATGTTTATCAGCTGGTGGATAATCCTGAGCAGAGGTCATCGCAGGCACCTGAACTTTTTGCTTCTATTGGCATCGTCAAATTCTGCATTGGAAGGAAGTCTTCCAGTGTAGATGGTTACAGCATTTAGTGGTGGGGGAACGGGTCTTGGCCCCATGTCTGCGATTAAGGGGCTGTTTGATATTGTCGGCATTCCCTCTCTCAAACATAGTTTCTTTAAACATTCCACTAACCATTTTCTCTCCATAGGTAGTGGTAATGTGAGGACTCTGCACCGAGCTTTTTCTCTTGATGTCCTCACACAAGAATTCCACCATTATAATTTAGATATTCTCGGCTTGCAAGAGATAAAGGTCAGACAGATAAAGCTGCTGGACAGATAAAGGTTAGATTCTTAAAAATAATCTTAAAATTCTCTTTTCAGGGAGGGAGGATAATAAGCATCACCAAGCATGGGTCTGCTTCTTAGCAGACACGCTAGTGATGCTCTTCTAGGATATGAGGGCGTTAATGAAAGGTTTCTTACGACAAAATTTCAGACAAGCATTAAAGACTTGAATGTTATCTGCTGTTATGCCCCCATTGAGGATGCCGATGAGGATGAGAAGGATAGGTTTTACGGACAACTTCAGAATATTTTGAATTCTTTCAAGAAAGGAGATATTACACTTGTTCTAGGTGACTTCAATGCCAAAGTTGGTACTGACTCTGACCTTTGGGAAGAGTAATAGGCCCTTTTGGTATTGGTAGCTGCAACTGCAATGGACAACGTCTCCTACAGGTAAATAAACTCAATTGATTCAGAATAACTAACACTTATTACAAACACCGCGACATACGTAAGTACACATGGGTTTCACCCGATGGGCTGCATAAGAATACGATTGATTATATATTCATTAACAGCAAATGGGCTAGTTCTGTTAGGAATACCAGGTCATATTGGGGAGCTGAAATTGGATCTGACCATTACCTTGTTACTTAAACTTAAAAAGTGTTGTGCTAGGGTTAAAAATTTTACTTTTAATACTGAAGCTCTGAAAGACCCAGTTATAGCCAAAGCTTATCATGATAAGTTACTTAGTCATTATGACAGTCATGGCATGCTTACTACTGAAGTTGAGGAAGAATGGGATCATTTTAAACAGGCGTTTTTGGACACTAACAGTACTCTTTTAGGAAAAAAGGAGCAGAAGAGTCAGAATAATTTGAGTGATTAGGCACTTGAGCTTATTTCGGGAAGATAGAACTGCAGGAATGTCCTTAATCAATACCCTACTAGTCCTAATTGAAAGCATTACAGAGAACGTAATAAACGTGTAAAGGATCAGTTAGCTGCTGATAAGAATCTTTGGCTTGATGGCTTGGCTGACAAAGCCGAGGAAGCAATTAGACAGCACAACAGCAGAGAACTGTACCAGATAGTTAATGTTTTGTGTGGTAGAAAACGAACAGGTATACAGGATTGAAGGATAAACAAGGCAAGGTTATAGAAGGTGAGGATTGTGTCATGGCTAGGTGGGATGAGCATTTCAGTGTTGTTCTAAACAATGTGGTTAGTTCTACTCCCATTATTTGCAATGATGATAGATGCATTGGTGGCTTTAATGTTGGCCCTATAACACAATCTGAAGTTATTTTGGATATTTCTAAACTTAAACTACATAAATCCCCAGGGGTAGATGAAATTACTACGGAAATGCTTAGAGCTGGGAATATTTCGGTTACCACTTGGATGACTGAAATTTTGAATATCTTTTATGATAAAGGCATGACTCCTAATGATTTTACAAGAGCTATTACTTATTTTCAAAAAAGTTGATGGCAGTTCTTTTGATAACTATAGGGGTATCAGCCTACTATCTGTTCCAGGTAAAGTTCTTTCCATGATTGTGCTTAATAGAATTAAGAAACTGGTTGATAGTCATTTGCGTGATGAGCAATGTGGAATCAGAAGTGGTAGGGGATGTGTAGATCAAATATTTTCACTTAGGCAGATTATTGAGGATTGTTTAGAATTTCAGAAACCTTTGGTTGCTAGCTTTGTTGATTTCAGAAAGGCTTTCGACTCTGTTTATCGTTATAATTTGTGGTTGATTGTGAGATCATGTGGTATACCAAACAAGTTAGTTAACATAATGAAAGCTCTCTATAATAACACCGAGTCGAGTCGAGTCGTGTGTGAGAGTTGGTAAGTCTTGTAGCAATTGGTTTAGCATTACTTCTGGTGTTCGAAAAGGGTGCATTTTGTCTCCTTTTCTCTTTAGCTTGGTTATTGATTATGTTATGCGAAATTCACTTCAAGAGAAAGATTTTGGCCTTAAATGGACTGGAGATACGAAAATTTCTGATTTAGATTATGCTGATGATTTAGCCCTTTTGGCAAATGATATTGATCACATGAACTCTTTCATTTGAGCTGTTGATGAAACTGGTAGTAGAGTAGGTTTGGTTATAAACGGAGAGAAAACTAAAGTGATGAAAATTGGTCAGGCAGGCTGTGATTCAGTTAATCTGAATGGTTGCAGTCTTGAGCAGGTGTCACAGTTTTATTATCTTGGGAGCTGCGTAACAGATACTGATGATGTACGGCATGAGATTAACAGACTAATAGAGATTGCTGCGGGGACATTTAAGAATCTATGGAGAGTGGGCAAAAATAGGCGTATACATCTAAAGCCTAAAATTAGACTGTATAATAGTTTGGTTCTTTCTAGGGATAGTTATGGTAGTGAAACATGGACATTTTGTAAACAAAATAACAGGAAACTAAATGCTTTTGATTCCAGATGCTTGCGCAGTATCTTGGGCATTAGGTAGTTCAACTTTGTATCTAATGATGAGGTTAGGCAAAGGAGTCAGCAACCTCCTTTAAGCAGCATATTGTGCAGAGAGAGACTCCGTTGGTTTGGCCACGTTGCCCGTATGAATAATTATAGATTGCCGAATAGGGTTATGAATAGTGTGCCTAAAGGCCTCAGAAGGAGGGGGAGACCAAGGATGCGGTGGGCAGACAATGTCAAAAAGGATCTTGTTAGAATTGGTGTGCAGTGGCCAGATGCAATAAATGTAGCTCAGGACAGATTTGCTTGGAGAACTAAATTGCACGGTCTGGTTGGATCTGCTTAGCCCATGGCTGCTTGATGATGATGATGACGACGACAACGTCGACGACGACGACGACGACGATGATGATGATGATGATGATGAGAACAATATTATATAGAGAGAAAACAACTAATTGTGGCTTAGATGGTAGTACGCAACGTCGGCGATTTTCGTCGCTAACACCAATTTTGTTC
This sequence comes from Ryuthela nishihirai, assembly GCA_038380435.1. Lineage (NCBI taxonomy): Eukaryota > Metazoa > Arthropoda > Arachnida > Araneae > Heptathelidae > Ryuthela > Ryuthela nishihirai. The sequence goes on along the minus strand of JAWZYU010000017.1, from coordinate 34,291,268 downwards.
TTGGTGAAAAAGAGAACATCTTTTGGATCGAAAAAGTCATACATATGTACGTGTAATAAATGCTTATAGCAGGATTTAATTTCAGGGTTGGGGGTTCGGTGTTCGAGAATTTAGCCTCTGACTCAAAGTTTTCCCGTAGTATTTCGCTCTGATAATTAAGGCGCGAAGGACAATTTCGAGTATATTACTTTATTAAATGCTTATTGAAAAGAAAAAAAAAACGGGGAAGATTAGAGAGCAAATATCCATGTAAAATATTATGCATTCAATTCGGGTTTAATGTTTTAGTATATATATTACAGAAATGTTGGTGGAGCCAGCCCCTAATGAAGAGACCCACTGGACAACTGTTGGGAGAATAGATGGTTGCCTCACGTCAAGGTCACCAAGAGTGACTTTAACGTGCACAGGATATAGTTTTCTCGCACACTGAGCCACGGCTTAACGTCTCATCCGACGGACGACAATCTTTCTAAGCCCATTGGTGTCCCCTACTGACCGTGGATAAGGAATTTTGCTGAGACAAATTTCAACGCTTGCCCAGGCGGGACTCAATCCTGGGAATTACAGATTACGGACCTGGCTCGCTACCAACTGAACCACTCCCGCCCCGATCTTACTAGGACTTGTATTTGTATGATAAGGCCTGTAAAAGATAGAAGTAGCTTCTAAGTTTTTTCTCTCTACTTTGTGTTGCAAATGAATGAAAGAAAAAAGTAATATAGTTGGGAATTTTTCAAAGTTGTTTAATAATTGATGACAACGAAACAAATTCCCCCAAGCTTCTTCGGGAGTACGTGAAGACTCAAAAAATATTAAGTAAAGCTATATAATTCAAATAATTTAAATGCAAATTGCATAAATTAACTAGCGTAGACTAAGGCATGCCTGCTACTGTACAAATGGTTAATGACTTTGTAGGTGTGCTATCCGAAGATGGTGAACTGCGAATTACATTCTATCCCGATCAGCTGGCTAAAATCCGGAAAGTGAAATGTTTAAATGTAACCAAATTATAAGCAAGAAAAATGTATGCTATCCAGAGAAACTACAACATTTTTCACCGATTAAAAGAATGGATAAAAAAGAAATACTTAAATACTTTAAAGAAATTGCAAAAGAGTAAGCTGACGAATATTACATAATGACTAAAAAAATTCCCTTTAGATTTAGAAAAACCACAAACGTTCTTGACTTTAATGGAGCTGAAGGAACAGTTTAGCTTTAGTAGTGTAAATCAGCCAAATACTAAGTAAACCCTAAAAGAAAGAGAAATGCTTTATCAAGAAAAAAAAACTAAATTTTTTTCGAATAATAAACTTTACATCCTAAGAAGCTGTAACAAAAAAAAATCCAAAGAACTATAAGTCAAAGCGAATGCTAAATAAAGTTAGTGCTTACATAAAATGCATAAAAATAATATTTATATATGAATAAATATATGTAATGCAGCCATTTAGAATAAATGAAATCCTTTGCCAAGATTAGTATGATATATCTAATGAAGAACATTCTTCCACAGAATTTCCTCGGATTTTTATTTTGAATTCCTCCTTTCTTATTCTTTTGCTCGTAGAATGCAGCTGTGGCCCCATTTTGCATGGATAATGACCTTCATTATTCTTACTAATAGCATCCAGTAGCGTTTACTGGAAGAGCACATTTTCCAGATCTTCCTTTGTCGAGGCGTTTCAGGATCACTTTCACATTAATGGCTAAGTATGGAGTTTGGATATACGCCTAAAGTATAAGGATGATCTGTTTTTATCATGGTGCTAAACGTGTGATGCTTTCTCGAGCACTTACAGCGTTAATGGTGATTAGTATACAATAGAACGTATTTTGTTGTTGTTTTTTTTCTTTGGTTCAATCATTAATTGTTTACAATAGTGATGGTTTAAAAAGAAGAAAAAACTGCTTCGTTTGCTGTTGGCTAATATATCTTTATGAGGTGAGGCACTTCTTTAGAGCGTTGTGGGGAAATGCATTATGATTTGGTTGTAGATTAGGTCCACCTTTTTAACTACGTAAACCTCACTGCTCTTTTTTTACTTTATTGATGGAAGTGAAGTCACTGATTCTAATTAACCTTTTAGGTACTTTGGGTTTTAAAGTTTGTGAAGTTGTGCAATTGCTTGCTCTAATAATCTAAAACGAATAAGCTAGTTTGTTTTATCTCTGAGTGGCACTTTTTTTGCACACAACCTAACAAATGGCTTGGTCATAAAGACCCGAAGGTTTCAAAGATGGGTAAGGAAAGATGCTCTATTAAACAGCTATTAAATGATAAAATGCAAATTCCTTGTGAAAGTAATTTAACTTGTTTTTTTTGTAACTTTTTTTAACTCAGTAGGTAGCTCGCCAGGTTCGTAATCTTCAGTTCCCAGTTTCGAGTTATCAAGATTGAGTTCCAAGGTTCGAGTAAAGAGTTCAGCTAGTTAGAATGCTCTGAACTAGTTGCAATTTGATTTGTAGACTGGGCTATTATAGTAGTAGTATGATAATAAATCTTACTACTACTATAATCAAAAGATGACTTTATAGCTACTATAATAGACGGTTTGGTGAAATTTGTTCGACAACGTTTGTTCAACGGAAACTTATTCGACGAAAATTTGTTCGAAACGGAAATTTGTTCGAAACGGAAATTTGTTCGAAACTGAAATTTGTTCGAAACGGAAATTTGTTCGAAACTGAAATTTGTTCGACGGAAACTTTTTCGAAACGGAAATTTGTTCGACGGAAATTTATTCGAGACGGAAATTTGTTCGAATGAAAATTGTTTGAGCAATATTTTACCGACAGTTTGAGAGGCCGATAGGGAGCGTTCTTCTCCATAAGGTCTTTTCTTCTTTGTTACTGGGAGGTTATCGGAGAGGGAGTGGATTCGGGAAGAGCGGTGACAAAAGAGAAGGCTTCGTTTTAGATTAGGTAGAGTAAAACACTTGTTTCTCAGACAATCTAGATACCGTTGATTCTTTTCAGTTTTCATTATTCTTATAAGCTAGGCCGAGTGGTTAGCACTCTTGGCTACTGAACAAAGAGACCTGGGTTCGAGCCTCAAGTAAAGCATGGATATTTGCTGTGTTTCTACTGAGGTCCCGACATCCTCACACACCTGGCTGTTAGACCTCTGTGGAACGCAGCTGCTTTAGGGGATATCTATTGTTTGTTTATCTTCCTATTGCTTTTCGCTCGTCATTTTTCGAATTGTTGGTGTGTGGATTTGTCAAACAGTCGTTCCACCATATCTTTTCAACACGATGAGGATTTATGTTTCAAACGAAAACTTGTGACTCAGGGAGTGTCATAGGTATAAAAAATTGACCTCCTGTACTTTCTTCCATCTCCAAGAAAGGGGAAATGTGAAGAAGATTGTTCCTTCATATCTACAGAGCTCGAGATCCAAAAGTAACAAGATATACGTCAAATGAAAGCTTATGACGCGAGGAGTGACATGGATGATACAAAATGGTTATTTCTCCCTAAAAATGGGAAATATGAAAACGATTGTTCCGCTACTTTTTCCGAAAGAGAAGGCCTGCAATTACGAGTAAGGTTCTTCACGATTCTCTTCCTCACCCTAAGGGGGGAGATTTTTCACGGGAATGGACCTTAATGAGGGTATCCGGAAACTTGTTCGATAACATTTGTTCGATCGCAATTTGAACGACGGAAACTTGTTCGATGGCAATTTGTATGCTGGAAATTTGTTCGAAATTGAATTTTGTTGGGAACGGGAATTTGTTCGACAAAAACTTGTTCGAAACGAAAATTTGTTCGAAACAGAATCTTTTTCGAAACGGAATCAAAGTTATTTTACGAAAAGTGTCGGGATTTTGTATCTATCCAGTGCGAAAGGTTTTATGTGTTTTTCAATGGAGGGCTGGGTGCCAGTGGAGTAGTTTTTGCTTTTTATCTCATTTACAAAGAAAACGAGATATTAGTTTCGCTTTATCGTCTGTCTGTAGACATCAAACGTTTTTGTTTACAGAGATAAATTAAAAATTATTTTTGCATTGGATAGGTATTGATGAAATATTACGATATGCTCTAAAGCTATAATTATGCCCTCCAGCTGCGGAAAAATTTGAAAATTCAAAAATTTCAAACAAATATTGCAAACGGCGTATTTAAGCTAGAAATTTTAAATTTTGATGTTGAAATGTGAATGCTATGAAGTTTATATTAGCAACAATGAATTGACCACTTTGACCCGGCTGGAAAGCCAATATGTTTGTTTTAGCAGATAATTATTTGTATATAGAGATAAATGAAAAAAAATCTTTTTAGGATTAAATAGGAATTGAAAAAATATTATGGTTCGCACTTTCGTAATCTTTCAAACACTATAATTGCGCTCTCTAACGGTGAAAAAGTTTGAAAATTCCAAAATTTTAACCGAATATTGCAGCGAGGTAATAATGACAAAAATATGAAATTTTGGTGGTGGAAAGTGAACGTTGTGAAGTTTCCATTTGAAACAATGAAAATGATAATTAGAAAACTGTTTTTTAATTTGATTGGTACTAACAGAGGCATGGGATACCTTATATCAGCTGGTGGATAATCCTAATCAGAGGCCATCGCAGGTACCTGAACCTTACTTAGCTAGTTGGGCATCGTCAAGCCTAAACTGGAGTAATGTGTCTCAGGCAGGCCATATGGCTCTTGAAAAAGTCCACTTGAAAAGGTGGTGCCTGAAGTTCCTACCAGCATCGGTGACTTCAGCCTTTAGCGGAGGAGGAACAGGTCTTTGCCCCATGCTTGCGATCAGGAGGCTGTTTGATATTGTTGGCCCTACCAATCTCAATAAATCTAATTTCTTTAAAAATCCTACTAATCATTTTCTCTCTGCAGGAAGTGGAACGTGAGGACATTACATAGAGATTACTCTCTTGATGTCCTCATGCAGGAATTCCAGCGCTATAACCTAGATATTCTAGGCTTGCAAGAGACCAGATGGACAGGTAAAGGTGAGATACTTAAAAATAACTTTAAATTTCTCTTTACAGGGAGGGAGGGTGGAAAGCATCACCAAGGCGTGGGTCTGCTGCTCAGCAGACATGCTAGTGATGCTCTTCTAGGATATGAGTGCATTAATGAAAGGTTTCTTACAGCAAAATTTCAGACAAGCATTAAAGACTTGAATGTTATCTGCTGTTATGCCCCCACTGAGGATTCTGCTGAGGATGAGAAGGATAGGTTTTACGGACAACTTCAGGATATTTTGAATTCTGTCAAGAAAGGAGATATTACCCTTGTTCTTGGTGACTTCAATGCCAAAGTTGGTACCGACTCTGACCTTTGGGGAGGAGTAATAGGCCCTTTTGGTATTGGTAGCTGCAATGGAAATGGGCAACGTCTCCTACAAGTAAGTAAACTCAATGGTTGCAGAATAACTAACACATATTATAAACACTGCGACATACATAAATACACATGAGTTTCACCTGATGGGCTGCATAGGAATATGATTGATTATATATTAATTAACAGCAAATGGGCTAGTTCTGTTAGAAATACCAGGGCATATAGGGGAGCTGAAATTGGATCTGACCATTACCTTGTTAAAAGTGTCTTGCAACTTAAACTTAAAAAGTGTTCTGCTAGGGTTAAAAAATTTACCTTTAATACTGAAGCTCTGAATGACCCAGTTATAGCTAAAGCTTACCATGAAAGGTTACTTAGTCATTATGACAGTCATGGTTTGCTTAATACTGAAGTTGAGGAAGAATGGGGCCATTTTAAACAGGCTTTTTTGGAAACTAACAGTACTCTTTTAGGGAAAAAGGAGCAGAGGAGACAGAATTATTTAAGTGATAATGCACTTGAGCTTATTTCAGAAAGAAGGAACTGCAGGAATGTCCTTAATCAGTACCCTACTAGTCCTAATAGAAAGCATTACAAAGAACTTAATAAACGTGTAAAGGATCAGTTAGCTACTGATAAGAATCTTTGGCTTGATGGCCTGGCTGACAAAGCTGAGGAAGCAGTTAGACAGCACAACAGCAGAGAGCTGAACCAGATAGTTAATGTTTTATGTGGTAGAAAACGGACAGGCATACAGGGATTGAAGGATAAACTAGGTAAGGTTGTAGAAGGTGAAGATTCTGTCATGGCTAGGTGGGCTGAGCATTTCAGTGATGTTCTAAACAATGTGGTTAATTCTACTCCCATTGTTTGTAATGATGATAGATGCATTGTTGGCTTTAATGTTGGCACTATAACACAATCTGAAGTTAGTTTGGCTATTTCTAAACTTAAACTTCATAAATCCCCAGGGGTAGATGAAATTACTACGGAAATGCTTAGAGCTGGGAATGTTTCAGTTACCCTTTGGATGACTGAAATTTTGAATAACTTTTATGATAAAGGCATGGTTCCTAAGGATTTTACCAGAGCTGTTATTATCCCTATTTTCAAAAAAGGTGATCGCAGTTCTTGTGATAACTATAGGGGTATCAGCCTACTCTCTGTTCCAGGTAAAGTTCTTTCCATGATTGTGCTTAATAGAATTAAGAACCTGGTTGACAGGCAATTGCGTGATGAGCAATGTAGATTCAGAAGTGGTAGGAGATGTGTAGATCAGATATTTTCAGTGAGGCAGATTCTTGAGAAATGTTTAGAGTTTCAGAAACCTTTAGTTGCTAGCTTTGTTGATTTCAAAAGGCTTTCGACTCTGTTGATCGTCATAATTTGTGGTTGATTGTGACATCATATGGTATACCAGACAAGTTAGTTAACATAATGAAAGCTCTCTATAATAACACTGAGTCATGTGTGAGAGTTGGTAAGGCTTGTAGCAATTGGTTTAGCATTACTTCTGGTGTTCGACAAGGGTGCATTTTGTCTCCTTTTCTCTTTAGTTTGGTTGTTGATTATGTTATGCGAAATTCACTTCAAGGGAAAGATTTTGACCTTAAATGGGCTGGAGATGCGAAAATTTCTGATTTAGATTATGCTGATGATTTAGCCCTTTTGGCAAATGATGTTGATGAGATGAACTCTTTCATTCGAGCTGTTGATGAGACTGGTAGTAGAGTAGGTTTGGTTATAAACAGAGAGAAAACTAAAGTGATGAAATTTGGTCAGACAGGTTGTGATTCAGTTAATCTGAATGGTTGCAGTCTTGAGCAGGTGTCACAGTTTAATTACCTTGGGAGCTACGTAACTGATACTGGTGATGTGCGGCATGAGATTAACAGACGAATATGTATTGCTGCCGGGACTTTTAAGAATCTATGGAGATTGTGGAGAAATAGGCCACCTAAACACCTAAAGACTAAAATTAGACTGTATAATAGTTTGGTTCTTTCTAGGGTTAGTTATGGTAGTGAAACTTGGACGCTGTGTAAACAAGATAACAGGAAACTAGATGCTTTTGATTCTAGATGCTTACGCAGTATTTTGGGTATTAGGTGGTTTAACTTTGTAACTAATGATGAGGTTAGGCAAAGGAGTCTGCAACCTCCTTTAAGCAGTATATTGTGCAGAGAGAGACTCCGCTGGTTTGGCCATGTTGCCCGTATGGATAATTATAGATTGGCGAATAGGGTTATGAACGTGTGCCTAGAGGCCTCAGAAGGAATGTGAGACCTAGGATGCGGTGGGCTGACAATGTCAAACAGGACCTTGTTAGAATTGGTGTACAGTGGCCGGATGCAGCAGATGTAGCTCAGGACAGATATGCGTGGAGAATTAAACTGCGCGGTCTGGTTGGACCTCCGTAGCCGATGGCTGCTTGAGGATGATGATGATGATGATGATGATGATGATGATGATGATGATGATGATGATGATGATGATGATGATGATGATGATTGAAATATTATAATACGCATTTTTAAAATACTTAATAGTTTTAATATATATATATACCTTTACAGATCACTGAAATGATGAAAGAGCAGATCTGTTATAAAGCTTTACGAATAATATGTATTGAATACAAATATAAAAAATTAGTGATACTTTTTAAGAGATATTCCATTGAACAGTTGGAACCCACTTTTTAGAGAAAGATGTGGGTAATGCAACTTTTTAGAATTAAGAATTGAAAGACGAATATTTTTATGTTGTATAATTACTAATGAAATACTATTTGCATTTTTCCCATCATTCGCTAGCTCAAATTAAAACTTTTAAGGAATGAAAGAGTAGTTAAAGGGAAAACTTCTTTATCTTTGAAAACGAAATTCTCATATGCGCCAGAGGCCATATGCTTCCTTCTAAGTTTTAATTTTCCATTGTTTTTATGAAATTTTTTCTATTACAATTATACGCTGAGTGATCATTGAAATAATGACCACCTCATGTTATACCAATGTGAGCCTAATTTCAAAGTCCTATAACTTTTAAAATAAACGTTTTATGGGCAATATTTGTTTGAAATTTTGGAATTTTCAAACTTTTCCATTGTTAGAGGGCGCAATTATGGTTTCCGGTAGATTTAAAAAGTGCGAATCATAATATTTTATCAATTCCTATCTAATCCAAATTTAGATAGGAAACAATTATCTGCTAATATCAAAAAGATATATCATTTATCTCTGAAAGCAAACAATTATCTGCTAATATTAAAAAGGTGTGTTTTTCCACACCCTCAGGGTTTAAGGGATCAACTCATTATTGGCAATGGAAACTTCGTGACCTTCCCATTTCACCACCAAAATTTCAAATTTCTGGCATAAATACATCGTTTGTAATATTCGTTTGAAATTTTTGAATTTTCAAATCTTTCTGCAGCTGGAGGGCATAATTATAACTTTAGAGCATATCGTAATATTTCATCAATACCTATCCAATGCAAAAATAATTTTAATTTATCTCTGTAAACAAAAACGTTTGATGTCTACAGACAGACAGATGATAAAGCGAAACTAATATCTCGTTTTCTTTGTAAATGAGATAAAAAGCAAAAACTACTCCACCGGCACCCAGTCCTCCATTGAAAAACACACTAAAACCTTTCGCACTGGATAGATACAATAATTCCGACACTTTTCCTAAAATAACTTTGATTCCGTTTCGAAAAAGATTCTGTTTCGAACAAATTTTCGTTTCGAACAACTTTCCGTCAAACAAATATCAGTTTCGAACAATTTTCCGTCGAACAGATTTCCGTTTCGAACAAAATTCAGCTTCCAACAAAATTCAGCTTCCAACAAATTTCAGTCGAACAAATTTTCGTTTCGAACAAATTTCCATCGAACAAATTTCCGCCGAACAAGTGTTGTCGAACAGATTACACCCAACCCCTTTATGAGTTATATCTGAAATTAAAACTTGTCACGTCTCCAATATCACGGGCTACATTAAACATGACTAAAAAAATAGGGGAGGAAAAACGTTGTCGATGTTCAAGTATCAAAAGAAAGTTTCTGAAGGTAAGTGCTTTTAGGGATAAAGAAAAATATAAATAATTTTAAAAAGAAATCTTCCCACATGTGCACTAAAAAGTAGAAAATAAAACTAAAGCATATCGATGGTGTAATCAATCACTGATTTCGTATCTACTTCAAGGAAGATAGGGCGCAGATTTTCCTACTCAGCAAGATTCGCGGCGCCTTATTTTTGTTTGAAGTGAATACGAACTCAGTGACTGTTTGCACCATCGATGTGATTTAGGTATATTTTCCACATTTTAAGGCGTATATAGAAAGATGGGTAGTTATAAGTTTTTAAATTTATTTATATTTTCTTTATTTGAAATATTGTTACTAGTGTTATTAGAAAACAGAGTTTGTAAAATATTGCAGTTAAAAATTTCGAATAACCCTTTCTATAAGAAGCTTACTGTAGCTTAATGTAATAGCGAAAACTGTGAAGAAATAAATGGCGCCAAGCTTGACTCGAAATCAAGAAGGTTTGAACTGTACACTTAAAGATAAGATCTAAACCACAATGATCCTTTTCAGCTGCCATTCTTCGGTTCCCCCTTCCCCCCCCTTTCCAGAGGTTCTTCAACGGCAACGCACAAGACCTATAACGCTAGTGCCATACGAGGAGCCCTTCGCTAGCGGTCTCTTAGACTTTCGAACAAAATTTAATCGAACAAATTTCCGTTTCGAACAAAATTCCATCGAAGAGATTTCCGTTCCGAACAAATTTCCCTCGAACAAGTTTCCGTCGAACAAAAATTCCCTCGAACAAGTTTCCGTCGAACAAATTTCCGTTTTAATAAATTTCCATCGAACAAGTTTCCGTTGAACAAATTTCCGTTCCAAACAAATTTTCGTCGAACAAGTTTCCGGCGAGCAAATATTGTCGAACAAATTTCCGGATACATTATTACACTGGGCGAGTATGGTAGTCATACCGAGCCTTAGATGAGAAAGGGGACACATTTGGGTTTGGAGAGTTCTCCGTCTCTCGGATACGACGTTTAACAGTGGCTCCGTGTTCTGAACAGACATATCCTGTGCACATTAAAGAGAACACCTGGGATTGCTTTAACGTGAAACTACCATCTCTCTCTCAACAGCTGTTATGTAAGTCTACTTTCTTCTAACCTTCTCTGAGTCCTTGTGACCTGGCCATTTAGCACGTTGCGTGCAAAAAAAAGTGTAGCTCAGAGTTAAAACAACTCTTTAGCTTGAGAAAGGTACGGTTTTCCTGAAAAACCACTTAACGTATGATCCGACGGATGTAGTCCTTTCAGAAATCGACCGTTTTCCTTTTTTGTCACTGAAAACAGAGTGCGGGGATCAGTACAGAAGGTTTTTCATCGCAGGCATAGAGGGGATTTGATAATAGTAGCATCAAATTGCAGCCCAGGAACTACTGCCTGAGTCAATTTCTACACACTCGAATGAGTAGGTAGAGCGGGTGCTCACTTTCCGTGATAAATTGGTAAACAAAAAAAAGTCTTGTCAAACGAATTTCATTCTTTCTGAGCAATAGGGGCCTTTCTTTAAAAATACATTTATTTAAATTGTTGCTTTATTTTGCTTTTACACCGCTCAAAGTGGAAATCGCAACACCCCGATAGAAGTGATCTATACTCCCAAAACTGACAGGATGGAAGTTATGATGGTAGATGTGCAAATGATCAAAAAACAGAATGTGCATTTATTGCAGATTCATCAGTACATAGTAGGCAAACCTCAGGCGGTTAAACATGACTCTTGACGTCTCGGCATTCCATCAGTCAGATGGTCATTGGTTCCTGGTATAGAGTTCCAAACAGCACCCAATTGGGCATGCATCTCAACCAGCTTAGCCGCTGAAGGAACCTAGCTGAGGCGGTGACACATAAGGTCCCACATGTGCTCATTGGGCGACAAGTCCGGGGAGTATGGCAGCCATGGGAGAATGTCCTAACCTTGTAGACTGTCCATAGTCATGTTGGTAAGGAACGATCGTGCCACAGGATTAACGATGTCATCGATGTTACGTCTCGCCATTACAGCGATGACAGATGATACCAGAAACATGCAGCAGTGGTGTCTGGCCGCCATACGTGATACACCATTTTACCATGGTGGGAAGCCATATGGCGCTAATGAAATAAGCTTCCTAATGTCGGTGACGACGAGAACGCCATGAGAACAAACGGCTGTCTGGCATGAATCGGGACTCGTCTATGAACACTCTCCTGCATTCCGTAGTCCAATGTTGCCTCGCTCGACACCAATGAAGACGGCATAACCGATGATGTTGCTGAAAAGGCAGATTCTAGACTAGACGTCTCGCCTTCTTTCCTGCGTCATGCAAACATTGCCTAATGGTTTGCATGGAGATCACGGTTCCTGTAGGGTCCACAAATCACTCTACACACAGTCGCTATGGTGAAAGGGTTGTGAATGGCCCTCCTACGGAGCATGCAATCTTCATGTTCTGTGGTGCGGAGTGCTCATCCCTTACCTCCGTCGTGTCATTTGGTACTCCATGATGTTGCATGAGATGCACCGTGCACTGTGCTCAGATTGTACCCCATGCGTGAGGCGATCGCTCTAAGGCTCAATCTGAGTTCTCGCAAATCGGCGATTCGTTCTCTCTCAGAAACCGTCAATGCACATAAGAGTCCCACCCGCATATCCGAGGCATGTTCCGAACATTTTCTCAGCATGTACTCCAACCTCATTATCGGTCGCCCAATGATACGAGCTCATGGGCGCCCGTTATTTTTCAACGGCTCGGTTGGGTGTCACGTGTCCATTCTCTGTGGAACTCTGACCATTTGCATATCTCCGATGGCCGATTGCCTTCTTCGATTTATTCTACTTCTATTCTTTCTTGGTGTGTGATTTTCACTTTATGAAGTGTATAATAATATATGTATAGATGGAGTTTTAATAACGATTATGTAAAAATGAGTGCTCATGACCTTTCCCTTTTAATAAAATTTGTATGTTAAATCAAACATTATTGTAAATTGCATTTTAATAAAAAATTAAAAAATTCAACAAACATTTAAATGAAAAAAGACCTTTTTGGAAGCCTGCTGAAAAACTAAACACTAATTAACCCTTATAAACAAACCTATCCATTGAGTTTTGATTTTTTTTAAAAATTGAAAATTATAGTAACGAAAAATTTAAATGAAAAACGTTTCTTTGGCAACCTGTTTCAAAATAATACAACTCCATCTATGGCCTCACAGTTCATTAACTCAACGAACAGTAAAAATCTCTGGAATCTCTATATGAAGGAGCAGATTCTTGGCATTCTTCAGAAGGTGGGGAAGAGGTTTTCAGGGTTGCTCTTGAAAAGAAAGGTTAGTAAATTATTAAAATCGTTATATATATACAATTTCTATAATATATGTGTGTGAAGTTTTCCAAATGCATTTTATTCCGTACTAGCTCCTTCAGTCCCCCTCCCCCCACTTTTTATTTCTGTTGCGTTGCAACAAACTTTATATAAAGCAAAAAAAAAAATCCATGATTACTAATTTTTTTATCATTTTATACACTCCTTCCTGGATCTTGTTTTATATTCTGTGTATTTATTAAATCTTTATCCTATATCATATGCGGATTATTGTAAATTGTCTAAGTAAACCTCTCTTTAGAATTTTAACATTGGCGAGTGATTTTTAAATTGTTTATTGATGCGATGAATATAATTAGAGTAAATTATCGCTGATAAACGATATGAAATTTCATTCGTTTCAACTGAAACAAAATCGCGTTTCCTTGGAAAATCACGATCAAGCTGATTTGAAGATTTTTTTAATGCTTTCAAAAAATAAAAACACCGGTAATGCTAACATTACCGTAAACCGATACCTACAGTAAAATATTCTCATTAAAAGTTAGTTAAAGAAAATTCAGGTTCACCGCGAATGAGATACGAACTCTTGACCTCCTGATAACATGTCATGCTCTCCGAAGTGGTTTTAACTTAATTTGTGGATTTGGCTATTATAAGAAGTTTGAGTTAAAATTGTATCCAGATTCAACAAGAAATTGTAGCCAGGCTATTATTCAAACAGTTACAATATATTTCCATCAGTTAACATATGTCATTTCGCACTCAACGTACATTACGCACTCAACAGTTAATGGGGCAACATCTTTGTCAAATGGACGTTAGTTACTTCAGACAAATACCTTAGGCACGAGGAAGTTAGAAGAACAAACACATTAAGCACTTAGCAGCTAGAAGGACTAGTTATGCACTTTACAATTAGATGGAAAGACATATTAATAGCTTAGAAGTTAGAAAGACAAACACGTTAGACATTTGGAAATTAGTAGCAGTTTAGGCACTCGGCAGTTTAACCACAGACAAACATTTTAAGCATTCGGCAGTTAGAAACACAAATACGTTATATAATCAGCAATTGAAGACCACAGATTATATATAGATTAAGCATTGTGCAGTTATAGGGATAAACACTTTAGGACTCGGCAATTAGAGGATAAACAGAATAGGCACTTGGCATTTAGAAGCAGTTTAAGCAATCAGCAACTTAAGACCACAGACAAACACACCTTAGGCATTCTGCGTTTAGGCAAATACAGTACGTTAGGCACTATGCAGTTAGAGGGAGAAGAAAGTTAGTCATAAGGCTATTAAAGGAAATAAATGTTAGACACTCGGGAGTTAGAGAGACAAATATATAAGGTTCCCTAAAGTTTACTTTTTATTAGAAGGTTAAAAATTAAGTACTCGACAGTTAGAGGGAAAAACAGGTTGGACACTCGGAGATTAGAGAAACACTTTAGGCACTTAACAGACACAGGGAACATTAAGCACTTAAGAGGCACAGGGAACATTAGGCACTTAACAGACACAGGGAACATTAAGCACTTAAGAGGCACAGGGAACATTAGGCACTTAACAGACACAGGGAACTTTAGGCACTTAACAGACAGAGGGGTAATCAGGCACTTAACAGACAGAGGGGTAATCAGGCACTTAACAGACAGAGGGGTAATCAGGCACTTAACAGCCACAAACAACATTAGTCACTCAAAAGTTAAAGGGACACTTTAGGCACTCAACAGTTAAAAGGACAGGTTAGGCCTTTGACAGTTTAAGTGCTCGACATCTTAAGACAATAGAAAAACATTTTAAGGAACTTCGGTAATTAAAAGGACAAAAACGTTTGACACTTGCCATTTACAGAGGGAAATATGTTAAGCAATCGGCAGTTATAGGGCAAACATTTCAAAGCACTCGAGAAGTTAGAGTGGCGGCAGACCCAAAAAAAGCTAAGTACATGAAGTTAGATTTTAACATAGCACCGGTACTTGCTTTATACTACCGGGTGATCCAAAAGTAACAGAAAAAGTAAAAATGCAATAATTCAAAAAGTATAGACAGTAGCACCATGCGGTTTTCACAGAAATGCACAAAAAACATGGGTTTTTGTTTTAATAACGAAACATTTTATTGCCAGAATAGTTATATTTGTCACCGACAGGTTATTTGCCACCGACTTCAGTTGTGTCAGTAGTTTGTACAGCGGCCGCAGCATAATTCACAACGCAGCTAGGATTACAAATGTTCAATGTGACGGCCGTCATTCATGAGAATGGCCGTCAGACGTGGAACGACACTCTTCACAGCATCGAGGAGGGTTTCAGCTGTAATTCCTGTCACATGATGGCGAATAGCTTCTTTCAACATGGACAATGACGTCGGCCGACCTCTGCACACTTGTGACTCAAGTAGCCCCATAACCAAAAGTCACAAGGTGTAAGGTCTGGAGACCTTGGTGGCCATTCGTGCGGAAAAGAATGACTGAGGACACGGTCATCGCCAAATATCGATCGCAGCAGGTGCTGGACAGGACCTGTGATGTGCAGAGGCGCTCCATCCTGCATGAATGTTACACTATGGAGCGTTTGACTCTCTTGCAAGGAGGGAATGATGCTGTCTCTTAAAAGCGCTACACAACGCTCGCCTGTGACAGTAACAGTTCGAAATGTACCACTGTGGACTTCCTCAAAGAAAAAGGGGCTATAATGAATGACGCAGTGAACTCGAACCACGCTGTCACCTTTGGCTGATGCAAAGGGATTTTCACAATCGCATGTGGGTTCTCTCTCGCCCAGATGCGGCAGTTGTGTGCATTTACACTTCCATTAAGCGAAAAGTGCACCTCGTCAGTCCACAGGACGTTTGACAGCCAGTCCGCATTGTTTTCCATCTGTTGAAAAGCCCAATTTGCAAATTCATGACGTCTCTCGAAATCGGTTGGTTTCAGTTCCTGTACGTGTTGGATTTTGTAAGGATACCTCTTGAGGATGATCCTGAGTGATCGCCACACAGTCCCGTACGAAATGCCAGTTCATCTTGAAATTTCACGCGCACTGCATTCCCCACGTGCGGAAGTTGCCGATTGTGTGTCGGCCTCGTGTTTGACCTCGTGCACAACTGCAATAGTTTTTTTGGGTCTCCCACTTCTTGCACGTGCTTCCAAACTGCCAGTGTCCTCAAACCTTTTCATCATAGCTATCAGTGAGGAACAAGACATCGGTCCCTTTCCACTTCTAATACCCCGCATCGAACGATAGGTGCGCAAAGTCGCACTTGCACATTCGGAGTTCTGATAATACAGCTTAACTAAAAGTGCTTTTTCTCGTAACGATAACATGCCTCACCTTGGCAGAACGTTTAACTTCGGTAATAAACGTTAAATGCTGAAAGTTTAACTTCAGTATTCACTATATCTGAAATTTACGTAACTCATGGCAAAGTCAGATTGATCAATGTTCGCAGTCTTGCAGCGTTTGAGGAGCGGCGGCCGGCGGATCTGTTTAAATAGCGACAGGCAGTAGCTCCGGGACCGCTACAGCGCCACCTGTCGGTGACAAATGTAACTATTCTGGCAATAAAATATTTCGTTATTAAAAAAATCCCATGTCTTTCTGTGCATTTCTGTGATAACCGCATCGTACTACTGTCTATACTTTTCGAATTATTACATTTTTACTTTTTCTGTTACTTTTGGATCACCTGGTATATACTATACTATTTAAAAATTCTGCACCGGCATCTGCTTTAGGAAATTAGAGGATCAAAAGCTTCAAGTGATCACAAAATTAGTTGGCTGTCTCTGATTAGAGATCGTTACAGCCACCCAGAAAAAAAAATACCATTGTTATTATCTATTAGAGATATTACTATATTTCTGCATTTTATCTTACTTGCAAGTAAAAATTCAATACTAAATTTTTTAAACTTCTATTCAGTAAATCATAGAGTTATTACTAAATTTACGTTTTCAGCCTTGAGTCATATAACATCAGCTTTATCTCTCAGGTATGAAGACTATGGGGCGAGAGAGAGAGTTTACAAATTTTAAAGATAGATGCTCCAATTTTAAGAAGGCGAAATGAGGTCTGAAAATACTAAACTAAGACTAGCAGACTCACCTGGCTATTAAAAAAAGAAACACGTTACACATTTGGCCGTTAGGCAATTGGCATCTTAAGACAATACAAAAATGTAAATCGTTCGGTAGCTAACGGAACACAACGTTAGTCACTTGGCAGTAGTAGGCTAAACACGTTAGTAACTTGGGAGTTAGAAATTCAAATACGTTAGGCACTCTGTAGTTAGAAGGTCAGACACATTAGGCACTTGGCAATTTGAAGCGCAAACACGTTATGCACTTGGTAGTTAGAAGGATAAACACTTCAGGCATTTAGAAGGGCAGGCACGTTAGGCAGTAAAAATGACAAATACGTTAGGTATTTTGCAGTTAGAAGAGACATGTTAGGCAACTGGGAGTTAGCAAGTCAAATACGTTAGGTAGTTGGCAGTTAGAAGTGTAAGCACATTAGCCTCTGTGAAGTTAAAAGGGCTATCAGGGAGTTATAGTTGACAAGGAAAAAGTAACTTGTAAGGGTAAAATGTTAAAATATTCCAAGGGGAGAAATGTACCCTCCTACAGGAGAAAATCATGTGTCAGAGAAAGCGAATAAATCTGCCTTAAAATTAACCATGAAAGTGGTTTGTTTTACTTTCTAAATTTAATCTAAACAAGCAGAATATATTCTGGTTACATTAATTACTAAATCTATTTCGCAAATTAAAACTTGTCTGCAGAAAATTAATGGGTATCCAATGCTAATCCTTTTTAACTTATAGTGGACGAGAACTAATGATAATTATGCTCAGCTTATAACTTATAGTTTGGAGGTAATGAGGCTTATAAAACGAAACTGGAATTGGAACACGCGGCGTAATTAGCCAGTAATGTACTAAATATTACTGTCGTTCTTTTACGGTTGTGTGGTTAATGAACTGGATAAAATAGAGTACACAATATCTTTCTACACATCAACATCACTCGTGTTTTGTTTATATCTTAATAATGACAGTGTAATCGCCTTGAGAAGGTTTTTTTATCTGTAAGCAGATAAAGCGAACCAGTCTATTTATATGTGATTTACAATAAACCTTTATTGCTAAAAGATATTCATTTAGGATTAGAGTGTATCCAAACAGAATATCATTTATGGTTCAACCTAATTAATGTTTAAAATTATTTTGTGGGAAAGAATTTCACGCTGCAATTCATTCCTGTGAACGAATTTATGCCGTGTTTGAAATCAATTGAGCATTGTCCGTGTAATAATATGCCTGCAGATTTAAACTTTTATTTTTATTATAGAAATTATTATTAATCACCAAAATCAAAACGATTATTCGTCGTGATTTTGATTCTTCATCGTCATTAAAAACGACTAAACAATAACATATTTCGACTAGTAGAAAGCTAATAGTTTTCATGAAAATATCGTCTTAAATTATACTAATGTTACTCAATGTTTAGAAACATTGAGTAACATTAGTATATTTTAAGACAAATAGTAAAAATATTTAAGGAATACATTGAAAAATTATGCATCTACGCAACTGCTTCATGATTACCATATTGTATAAAATTTTTATATAGCTGTCAATCATGTGAGACTATTTATGAAATGTTCATTGAGTATGATAAAGGAGACCAATTGGATTAAAAAGGCAGCAGTCCATCGTATGTAATATTAAACTTCTGCAGGTAAGGAATTTTTTGTCGACAATGCTGATCAAGAAGATATGAACGTGAAAATCGAAATGTGTTCTTAGATGGAATGACCAAATAAATGTGCAACAAGATATATTTTCGGTCTGGTGAACATTAGGAAATAAGCAAAATGCTAAAGAATGTGAAAAGAAAGAGATGAGCAATAACATATGGTCCCGATTTCATTAACGTAAAAAATGGCAGCAAAATATAATTTAGTGTGATGAACAAATATTAATGCATCGAAATCGAGACATGCAGATTGTGTCCTTTAAACCCAGCCCTAAAAGTGGATCTCAGTCATACATCATGCTGAAACCTAGTAACAATATTATGTTTCAACATTATGAGGCGACTACTCATACTGCTAACACAATAACATCTTTTTTGCTGAGCTTCTTTGGTGAGTTTGGTGAGTGATTCTGTAGTCGACTTTGTTCACATACGATCCCGACACCTCCTGACGTTTTCCTGTTGGGATATCTTAAATATAGAGTTTATCGCAAGAACCCAAGAGCTTGGGGAAACTTAAGCATAACACTGAACAAACGGTTGCAGGCAAACTTTTCGAAAAGTTGCAAGAAACACTGTAAAAAGTAGATGTTTGTTTTCTAAAAGTAGTGGAAATTTTCAGCATGCGTTTTAATTGTATTTAAATTTGTTTATTAGGTTTATATCCCCGGTAACTTTGAAAATAATTTTTACGCAACATCTGGTTGCGTTTCAAATCATACACCCTGTATATATATATATGTGATATACGTATGTGATGTATCTATCGTTTATATTTGTCTATGTTATATCCACCAAAATTTACTTAAAACAGTTTAAAAGATCAGTACCGGGTGTAATTCATCCTGTACTCTACTAGAGTTAACTATGATCCCTTAACCTGTTTTAATTAAATTTTGGGATCATTTTTGTAGCCTGTTAAATATTCCACCTTTCATAACTCTTTGAATAGAGAATAAATATTATTTAAAATCGAGATTAAAGAGATTAGATTGAAATCTTTAATTTACCTTCAGATATAATTTTCATTAAAAATAGTATTGAATACGTTATTGAGATTTGAATGTGTTTTTCTATTGAGATAGCATGGAATTGTTTCCATTTTTCTGTCCAGTATCTACATGTATCACAAAGAAACAAATATATGTGTAAATATTTACGGGTGTTTTAAAATCTGAATTTCTTTTGAAATGAAGAAGCAAGCATAAGATGGGTATAAATTCGTATTAAATAAGTTAATATGTCTTATGTCGAAGAGTGTAAAGCACTAAAACGCAATGTTAGTGAGGTATATAAGTGATAGAGCTGTCCCGTGGCCAAGTTGTTAGCGTTCTTGGCTATTGATAAAATGGACCTTGGTTTGAGCCCTGGGTAAGGCATGGATGTTTGTTTTGTCTTTCTGCTGAGGTCCCACCATCCTCACAAACCCTCTACTTTGGCGTATAAACTGACAGACTCCTGTCAGACCTCTGTGGCAAGCAGCTGCTTGAGAGAATATTTATTATATTTAGAAGTCCAGGAACTGAACCCTTAGTTCGACATATGGTGCACCTTTGGAAACACTCTTGGATCCGTAAATCTATCCATCCCCCCTTTATATATTTATATAAGTCGTTTCCATTTAACTTATATTTAAATACTAATCAATTGTTAATTGTGAGTTTTTTAGCTTAGTTTTAGAATTTTTCTAGTTAATATCCCGGCAAAGGGAATTATTGAAAACCCATTTCTCTTCAGACGTAACACGGTCGTATTCCTAATAAAGCGTCCTCTGAGTGTTTATTTACACTGATGATAATTTTCCTTAGCGTGATTATCCCTTCGCTGATACTCAAAGAAAGAACAGCGATAACGTTAAAGGAGTATGTCATTAAACTAATTAAATATTAGTGATTTCGCAGATTAATCAGTGGCAATTCAGCTATCAATCTTCACTTGTGTCACTTCCTCAAGATAATACATTCTCATCAGCGAGCTTGGGTTCGTCCGATTCCATGCCTTGCGTGAAAGATCTTGTCTAAGTAACGGGTAAGCTACCATGGAATAATTCAGAAGATATATTACGTTTAATGCCTCCAGAGTAGTCTAGCGGTTAACTGGTTTAATTGTAACACTGAGAATGAAAATTGGTTTAAAACCGACGAATATGTAGTTTTAGATCATGCGTCATATTCAGCATAGTGTGCTTACAATATATTGAAGCACTGATTACGTTTTCAATGCAATTTATATATTGATTGGTTACTTAACAGTGTAATACAATGTAGACAATAATATGAGACGAAAATTGCTTTCCATACGAGCCGGAACCGATTCTTTCAAGGTGTATGAATTCTATTTCAAACGATGCTTTTCAATGTGAATTGTTGAGTTGTTTTTATCTGTGGCGACACTTTGTTTCGTACTTTTAAATAATTAATTAATTCCCCCTCAAGCAGCTGCTTGCCACAGAGGTCTGACAGGAGCCTGTCAGTTTATATGCCATAGTATAAGATCTGAGAGGATGCAGGCCCTCAGCAGAAAACCGACACAAACAGCCATGCCTTACCCGGGGCTCGAACCCAGGTCCCTTAGATCAGTAGCCAAGCGCGCTAACCACTCGGCCATGGGACGGCTGTTTCGTACACAATGGGCTAAATAACCAGATGGCAGGAACGCTCAGGGCAGGTTGGGGAAGGGGACTCACTTGACAGCTGATAGGAAACAGATGGAAGACTCCAGTTAAGGCCACCTAAAGTGTTTATGAGATTATTATTAATGTATATCTATACAATGAATATCCACAACGGTAGAATCTCTTTTTCAACTCAGTCTCTTTAAAATTCCCTTTTCATTGGTATTCTTTCAACCTAAAGTTTTAATGCAATATTCAGTAATAAGAAAAGTCCTTCTGCTATTAAACAAGCAAATGTTAACGATTTGAATCATCAATAGAATTCGAATTGTCTGAGGGTCACATTTCATAAAGATTTTCTTTTCGGAATCATTTCAAGTATCGCTTATTCCCGATGCAGTTAAATCCTTTCTGTCGCATTTCCGACTATTCTTTTCACCATTTAAGTTGCTTATATCTCTATTAGTAAGAAGAAATTATTAGTTAAATCGTTTTAGCATCATCTTACAAGACGGAATTTTTTACCATGTCTTTTGAATGCGTCTGTTTCCATTTTTGAGACACAAATTAAAAGGTGTTTCTGCTGATTATTTCACGAGTAACTCTTTCGAAAACGGTCACGATCATCAGATATTTCATGATTTTACACTATCTCTTAGCTTTGATTGATAAGAAGCTCATTCAAAGATTGTGTGGGAGAGGAGATCTCTGTAGCCTCAGATACCGCTCCAAACAACTGTTGGAATAGTTAGTGAAATACGTACTATCTACCAATTCAAACATTACGAACATTCCATGGGAGCGGGGTTTGCTCAGTTGGTAGCGTGCCAGACTCGTAACCTTTAGTTCCCAGGTCCGTGTCAGCATGGTGCCAGCATTGATATTTATATCCCTTAACCCCCACACTGTTCTCGGTGAGAATCCGATGGATTTGGAAACGCCGCCGTCCGTTAAGACACCTCCCCCCGTGTTCAGGAGAGCTATAACTTGTTCACTTTAAAGAATACACTGGATAGGAGAATACACTTTAAAGATTACACTGGATGGCTTCGAAAAGAGGCTTCCATCTGTCTCCTAACAAAGACAGATGGAAGCCTCTTTTCAAAGCCATCCAGTATATTCTTTAAACCTTCTCGGACCAATTCCAGTGTATTCTTTAAACCTTCTCTTCACCCAACCTTCTCGGAGTCCTTGTGACCTGTCCGTTTAGACTATTATGTGCAGAAAATTCCCTCAAAGGTAAAAAAACTCCAAACGAACATAACATGCCTTTTGTTTTTGCCTTATCATCAGAAGCTTATGGTATTAAATCTTGACTTCAATATCATTGTTCACATACTCGACATTAAATATCCTCATAACTCTTTTGTGCAAAGTTTCTTGTACACAAATACACACTGTTGATGAAAATCAAAGGATAATGGAAACGCTAACGTGATTTAAAATGGCCTCACCAAATATAATCAAACGTCGTATGGAAATGTACTGTGACATGATTAAGAAACAGCAAATGAAATAATAATAAAATCTTGTACTATGCATGATTGATTCATAAGAGAGTAGGATTTCTCCTAATGAAGGAGACCGGAGTGGCTGAGTTAGTACCGTGCCAGGCTCATAATCTGCCAGGTTCGAGTCCCACCTGGACCTTTGTTCAGATTTATCTGCGAAAAACTTCCTTTCTTGCCCTGTGTCAATAGGGGTTACATTGGGCTTAAAAATATCGCCATCCTTCATATGGGACGTTAAGCAATGGCTCCATGTGCGGGAGAACCATCCCTCTGCACATTAAAGAACACGCTGGATGGCCTTATGCGTGGCTCCCATCTGTATCCCAACAACTTTTCTAGTGGGTCCCCTTCCTCTAACCTTCTTTGAGTCCTTGTGACCTTGTCATTTAGCCGGGTCATACAAAGCTTCGTCACAAAAAAGTGCCGCTCATTGGTAACCCAACCCAACTCTTAATGGAGGTGCTGAAATTAGATAACAGAATACAATAATAAGATCATCTCTGACACCACTAAAATTCACGTCATACATTCTTAAATTCTGAGAGATGATGATGAAGTATTTTGATAATAAACCCAGCTGCCTCAAAAGAAAATAACATCTCAGTTCATCGAGGCTTCTGGAAAGAATCCGGCATCTCTCAATTCACCAACCCAGAGAGTCCATACCCGTTGATATAATTTAGCCATTCCATCGAATGGATAATTTCCATTTCAAAGAAATCTCACACAGCATAAGCCCTACGAGGACGGGTAGTATATACTATAGAGATGACATTAGGGCCTAGAGCATCACTGCAAAATCTCACATACAGCTCAAGATTCTCGTCTCTGTATCGCTGAGCAGTCAAAAGGTCAATGTGATCTGTGCGCACATCACACTGCAGTCATCAAACAAAAAATATTTCGTTCCTCTGACATTATTTTGGTTATGGTGAATTCCTTTTTCTATCCTTTATCAACTTTGGAAGAACTAATTATTAATTAACACTAAGAGAGATTGTAAACTTGTGATGTGGCAGATGACTGTGATCGCTTAAAAGACTTTACTTATGATAATAATCAGCAGAAGTAGCGTATTTTACAACATATAAGACGCACCTTTTCCAAAAAAAAAGGATAAAGCAAAATCCTTCTTCTAAAACGTGAATTTTTCGTGTCCACAGGCTAATGACTCCTCCTTGCTGCTCGGAGGTAAAACGGTAACGCCATATTTAATTACCACCACATTTAGCACTAAAGTAGATGACATCGATCTTCAACTAAACTGTATAAATACAATTTTAGGCGATTATTAATTTAGTATTGGTCATTAAATTTATCGTACATCAGAATTCCATTAACGACAGAAAACTCAGCTATGCATTACCCGATATGATCTCAATTAATCATTAATTTATTTAACATTGCACGTCTCTAGGATATTTAATTACAGACTTCTGCCTCAAAACAACAATTGAAAGGATGAAAAACTCAGATCAGTATTATATAATAATAATAGAAAGAGCTATTTTCATAGTCTTAGACGTCAGGAGACTGCGGATTAGTATGCCACCAAAATATAATCCATTACTGCTCTTTTTAACGATGAGTTGCTTAAATAGACTTAAGATCTTTCCAAAGAAAATTGAATCTTTTTTTACTTTAGTTTTGCTATCAAGCATTTACTTTAGGTATCGTTGAACTTACAATAAGTATTATTTTAAATTGCAATCAATTTTAAGAAACATTCTCAGCTATGGCGACCGAATTGAATGACTGCAAAATGACAAGGAAGCATTAATTTTACTTCTGGGTGCCGTAGATGCTGCTTTAAGGCCACGCCCATGTTGCTGAGTGTGTGATGTTATATTCATGAAATTTAATGATGGATATCTATATTGGATAAAATAATAAAAGCCGTTAATGCAATGACAATTAGTAGCCACTTTCTGCGTTTCGTTCTTTGGAAATAACTTTGTTAATGAACCGAATTACAAACTTTTTATAAAGTACATAAACATGAAATGATAAGCTGAAAAAAATGGTTTTGTCGTTAATGGGATTTGAACCCAGGTCTCCTGTTTATAAGTCACATCAGATGAAGAAAAAATGCTAGCCGATGATGGTGTAGTGGTTAGCATAACTGGTTTGTTTCCACGAGACGTGGGTTCGAATCCCACTCACTCCAAAACCAATTTTTCTCAGCTTATTATTTCATGAGTTCCATGTTTACAGGGCATATCCTCTGATTCTTAAACTACTAAATGTATATAAACTTATTTCTTACGTTTCCGAAAGACTGTACCTAAGCATATTTAAAGAGGAAGTCTGAGTACAAAAATAGGATGAGTACAATAGGATGAGTACAAAAATTGGTATAAATCAAACACAAAAATAATTTAAGTATTGTCTGCTAATGCGGTTTACTATTGTTAATAAATCTTTATTGTCATTACACCAGTCTAAAATTTGGAAAGCTACTAATCATTGTGGGTGATATGAACGCCTCATTGTTTGAGGTTGGGTTAAGTTGTTTAACCTATGAGATACATATTTCTGCATAAAATGTGCTACGTAGTCAGGTTACAAGGACTACAATGTCTCAAAGAAGATTTAGAAAGGGGATCTACTGGGTAGACGTTAGAAGACAGATGGTAACCTCCCATTAAGACCATCCGGAGCGTTCTTTAACGCTCACAGGGTGATTCTCCTGGCCACGTCTTAATATCTCGTCCAAAACACGGTGGCCTTTCCAAGCCCATCGATGCTCCCCTTTCTCATCGAGGGCAGGGTGAGTGGAAAGGTCCATAAGTTAATAGCCAACTCTGATTTTACACTATCTTCAGATTCTTCAATATTATCACAGGGACAAATAGGTTGTAAATTCAACAGAAAAACTTTTTTGCCCTTCATAATCTAGAATAAATCAAATTTTTGTATGTTAGCTTTCTAATTATCTGCTTCAACGTTTGTGTCAAATAAAGCTGAATGAGTGAACAAATTTCTGGAAGAAAGTATTCTCTGACCACGTGTTGTTTAACATTTAAACAACATCATTACTATTATCTTCAAAGTCAGCAATTGGGAACTTATTAAATATATTTTTCTCCCCATCATGCTAATCCAATTAACACTTAAAATAAATCAAACATTATTTAGCCAAGAAAGTAATCAAAATGTACGATAAAAAAGGAAATTAAATCAAATATACTCCAATTAAGGTTTGGAAAAAGAAAATCATATATTTTCTTTCCGTTTTAGCAGTGAAATGTAATTATTTAAGACTGTTTGGAAAAAGGTATGATCAAAGAAAAGGAACAATAATCCCATTACGCATCTGAAGTTAAGAATTCACCCAAGATGATTTAATAAGTAGTAGGCTTAGAAGATTTTAGAAGTCATTATAATCGTTGCAATTTATGACAGTGTATTAGAGGTACAGGTTTTACAGCACTAGTAATCGGTATGCGGGAAAACAAACTTTACTAGACCTATAACAGTCACAGAAGTTAAAAATCAATATTTACTTACAATTTAATAAACTAATCTGCATGTACACTCAGGATCATTTTGTATGAGGTGCGAATTTTATCACACACTGGCTGTTTTTTTAGTTACAAGCTTTCAAAAATAATAATATTATACTTCAAACAAAAGATATTAAATTTATCTTTCGTGCTTTTACTAAATGAATACAAGGAGAACTTCTTATCGATACCAAATATAACCGCAATTAAAAATGATGTGATTAGTGATAATTTAATAAATATTCTGTAAATAGAGTTAGGGATTTAGCAAATAATTATAATGAAAAAAAAATTTTTTTTTCAGAAATAGATACTTTAATGCATTTTTTTTTTATACATTACGTTTTTCTTATTTGCTGTAACTCAAAATTACCCTTATCGATTTTCAACAATATTCGCTCAGTATTTAAAGAGTTATGGAAACTGGAATGTTTCCCATCAGTAAAGCGGCTCTTCAAGGCTAGTGACATTTCGCAAATTTGACTCCCCCTGCCCTAGAGTAATAGGGTGTATCTTAGAAAATCACTGCCATTGGTATGCCAATGCATCGTTGCACATCAAGGTTGTTCGTCATCGTACATAAATTACGAAAAATGGTACATGGATTATAAAAGATTGAAAGGCACTAAACTAAAATAAATGCTGATTGGAAACAGTGACATAAAATTTGATACGTCATGCCCGACTGGATCACGAAATTTTTCTATAAATTTAATTAAGTTGTATAGGAGCATTTACATAAAGTTAAATTACCCAAATATAGTGAAGCTAATGAACTCTTGATTCATTATGTTTATTGTTTTAATTTAAATCACCGATCTAACAATTTTAGATACTTTGGCAATATGGAATTATAAATTATTTCTGTTTTCCTGAGGCGTTTATAATCAAATCACTCCTTCAATAGGAACATTGATCCTGAAAATAATGATATAAACTCTGACTGAGACTCATCAGTTGAGTAATTACACAGTTTCAGTTTAAATATTTATTCAGAAATGAAAACAGTTTGCTGCAAGTAAAAAGTATTAATTGTGTTTAATACAACGCATATGTCATAAATATTATATTGCAGAAAGAAATCGAATGATGAATATATTTGGTTCACCAGTCTCTCGCGAACCAATCTTCGTGTAATGAATGTTAATAGCTTAATTTCTAGGGCCTTGTGGTGCTATTATCACCTTATTAACAATCTGCTCTTATATTCAGTAAAACCAAATTCATATTTCAGCAAACTACCAACGATGTGCACTCAGTAAAACTGTCTACACATTTGCTATGCAGACAGCGCAGTCAAAGCAGAGGACTTTAATAGATTTGTTTATTAATTATTTAATAGCGTCTTAATAACTAAACAGAGAGGTTAAAATCCGCCAATTCCCTCCCTGTATTCAGATTTTCTGCTTTAACTCACTGCCATCGGTAGAGAGGTAGACAACGATGGGTTTGTAAAGTGGATGGACATTTGATGGGCGTTAAGCCTTGGCTCCATTGCATTAAAGATATACTAGATGGTCTTCGGGGATGTTTCCATGTCTCCTAACAGCTGTCAGTGGATCCCTGCCCCTTACCAAAGTTTAATCTGATCAAGCTCTGATTTGGTCATTATATGAGGAAAACCTAAACGCCATTCAGAGTTAAAACAACCTAGCAAGAAAAACCGTACAGTCCAGTAGTGTCAGAGGTTTTTGTTCCGCTCATCTTCTCTATGGTGGATTAAACTGACAGGCTCCTGATAGACCTCTGTGGCAAGCAGTTACTTGTGGGTATATTTATTTATTTATTTTAGTCCAAAAATGAAGGAAACATAATGTTCTTTAGTTTTATCAACAAATGGCAATTTAGAACATCTACTTTGTTAGAAACCACAAATGATTCACTGCCCTACCAAAATATTAATCTCCTTGTTATATGATAGGAATCTAACTTCAAAGCGCTGTAGCTTCTAAAATACGCATTTAATTAAAAAATGCGACTGGAGTTAAATAAAATATCATACTCAAATCTATTTAAATTCCGATTTTCAAAAAACAGTCATTCAGTGATTAAAGAGTTATATGGAAGCTTGAATAGTTCACAACAGTAAAGTGTCATAAGAATTTACCTCAGAAATTAATTGGAACTTAAATAATAAGTATTGTTTCAAACCATTTAATAAATTTTATATGCATTTTAATAGTTTGCATAATTATTATTTAAATATCACACAATGTCCTTGTTTATGAGTTTGTGAGACAAAACGTTTTTAGGAAACAAGATAATTTATTGTTAAATATTCCAGCTTCCATTAACTTTAAATTCTGAACGAATATTTTATGCAAACGAGATTTAAATAGATTTCATTACAGTTTTTACTTTATCGTCAATTTCATTTTTCCATGAAATGCATATTTTAGAAGTTAGATTCCAATTGGCATAACATAGAAATTATCTAATGTTATAGGGCATTGAATAAGAATAATTGAACAAAAATAAGAAACGAATTATCTTAAATTATGTTTTTTATTTTCACCTATATCACAAATAGTTTGAAGAAAACCTTTTCATTTTAAACTAGGTTTATTATACCTTAGCTTCAAGTAGGTTAAGAGAACAAATACCGTATCGTGTCTATTGTAATATAACCAGTCCAAGATATTGGTTCCGAGAAATACTATCCATCACTCAAACTAAATCATCTCGGCAGATTTACTGTTAATCATTTACGCCAGTAGTTCACAATGGGGTGCTTAAGAAAATTTTGGGAGCGTTTTCTCGAGTTTTTTGTGTGGAAATTGATTGAAAAAAATGCCGAATGCTTCTTAGATTAACATAATTACGCATGTTTTATATCGAGAGAAAAACCTTTTAAATTAATGGAACAAAATATGGTGTGAATTAATAGATACTAGCTCCTATCTTGTACAATGGTTAACGTACGTGACAATAAGCCATAGGTCATGTGTTTGTGCGAAAAGTGTAAGAAACCAGGACATGCTAGATAAATCTTTTAGTGTCTCCATAATTTGTGTAGGATAGTAAATTGTTCCCTTTAAAGAAATCGTTGTAAATTTGTATACACGGTAAATACGTCTTCAAGTAGTTTTATACAGCTAAAAGGTGTTTGTCTTCCATGAAGATTCGACCTTCATGATTAATAATAAAAAATGAAGACCCCTCAAGCAGCTGCTTGCCACATAGGTCTAAAAGCAGCCTGGCAGTTTATACGCCATAGTAGAAGGTCTGTGAGGATGGTGGGATCTCAGGAGAAAAACGAACATTCAGGAACATTCATATCTTATCCGGGGCTCGAACCCAGGTCCTTTTGATGAAATGTGTGTCTTAGAAAACAGTATTTATTAATGGAAGGTTCGACCAAAAATTTAGAAATCACTGATTTTCGCATTTACTATTAAACCTATTACAACTTAGTTTAAGAAAGTTAGATTAGAGTAAATAGACACCTTAAGAAATAAAAATTAAAAAAAAACAATTAATATTAATTGTTTCCGTAATATACTATCTAATGAAACAACTGCATTAACTAAGAAAACATTTTGGACCAAAGCAAAATTAAGTTCAACTACCATTGACAATTCAGATCCTTGTAGTAACATCGGATGCTCTCTCCCTTACAAGTGTCAATGTTTTTGTTTGCTGAAGGCAATCGATAAAATCTCTTCTTCCCGCAGATTTTTCTTCTTCAAAAACATTCCTTCCCCAATTTCTTAAACATTACTACCTCCTAATATATCAACGGATCGATCCCTCAGATTGAAGTCTCCGACCGGCAACTTTTGAATTCCGCTGGCGTATCTCATAAGGGACGACGGACTTTTCTTGATGCAGTAAAATTAAAGGAATACAAGGTTTTTTTTCTCTCGTTATGCTGTTCGATATTTTTCCTTGCTTTCTTCACATACCAAAAGCTTTAGTCCGAACTTTTACTGAGTCATATGTATACCGAATTAGCTATTTCATTTTTTACTGTTGCATAAATTTCTTTCTCTAAGTGTGTTTAGGTAATCATTTTTCACTTTCATTTTGAATGCTCTTTTTTTTCCCCATAGGTAATAGAGGTTACACCGTGATTAGGCATTTCTGTTGTCGTTGCAGTAGGATTTTGTTTTGTTCATTTTCTAATGAAATAGGACACCCTCGCTTGTCCGGAATCCATTTTAATGACATTCGTAATTCGTTTGATATTTCCCAGTTGCTGTCGAGTGCGAAATTGGATTTTAGGTATGGTACAGTAATAAAATAATAACTACAATATTATACATTTTAGTTGCACTTTGTATTTTGAATATTTTGATTGTTTCAGAATAAATAAATCCCAATTTCTGTTTCGGTTTTGCTCGCTTCTTTTATTTTATTTCTGCTGTACTTATAAAGACTGCGGAAACGTAATTTTTTTTTATAATAAGGCTAAATACCTTATTTTACGGCATTTCAGCAGAGAATATTTAGGGAAACATGTTTTAATGTATTTAAGCATTGAATGTTTAATTCTACTAATATGGACATGATACAGTAAGAATGCATAAAAAATATAAATCTTGAGTGATAATTCTAGTAGCACAATTAGTAGCATGTGACTACCGGTGCCGACAGAAATATTTCCACATAGGGGGAGGACAAATTAGCTTCAGAGAGGGGCAAAATGTAAATCAATACTTAAGGATAGAAATATTTTTGTCGAGCCGTTTATTAGTGAGTGCAGTTCGGAATAAGATATCATAATATAATTAAGACACCCGAAAACGAAACGAAAAAAAGCAAAAAACTTGTCATTGAAAATGCAGAAACATAACGTTTTTTCGTAATAATAAATAGAAATAAATGACTTCAGACTAAAAATAAAAATGGTTTTCCATAATAATAAATTGAAATAAATGAAATACTTCAAAAGAAAACAGAACGTATTTCTTTAAAGAACAAAACGAATTTTTTTTTGAAAATTCACGTAAGAAATATATTTTCATAACAATAAATTGAAATAAATGAACTACTTCGAACAAAATGCTTCTTTAAAGAACAAAACGAAAATATTATTAGAAATAAACGAAAAATTGTTTTTTTTTTCATAATAAGAAAATAGATATTAATGAAATATTTCCGACAAAAACAAATAAATAAAGTAAAAAAAAAACAAGTACTAAACCTGATTTTATTTAACATAATTAATTTTAGGTCAAATTTTGCCTGCAATCGTGACTGGCACAGAAAATATTATATTCGGGTAACAGCGAAAAAAAAATGCTGATTTTTGTGAATGAATGCTTTTTTTTTCGCCATAGATAATAGAGGATACACCGTGATTGGGGTTTTTCTATGTAAAATTACATTTTATCCTCAATTTCATAATGTGACAAATAAATTAAATGGACCAATCAAAAGTTTTTATTGAACGTTCATTCATATGCTTATATATATACCGGTTACGATGAAGCTTACCGACATCAATGCAACAAAACGTTTAAAGTGGTGTGAAGCACATAACAACTGGGATTCTAAAGACTGGCAACGTGTCATCTGGTCT
Source organism: Ryuthela nishihirai (assembly GCA_038380435.1). Taxonomy (NCBI): domain Eukaryota; kingdom Metazoa; phylum Arthropoda; class Arachnida; order Araneae; family Heptathelidae; genus Ryuthela; species Ryuthela nishihirai. The sequence goes on along the minus strand of JAWZYU010000017.1, from coordinate 34,259,623 downwards.
GATGAATGGTAATACACATTTTTTCACACACTGGTAGAGTGTAAGTCTGCTGAAAACCTGCAGAAGCGTAACACCCCGACTGTTTGGTTCCGACTGTGAAGCATGGAGTATCCCCCAACTCCTAGATCCGGTCCTGAATTTAAATGATTTTTATGAAACGAGATAATTAATTGTTAAATATTCCAGCTTCTAAACTATTTAAATACTGAATGAATATTATTCAAAATCGATATTTGAATAGATTTGTTTACATATATCTTCAGTCACATTTTTTTCATTAATGCATATTTTTTCCTGATGATTTGATCCCTTATGCTGTGGGGTGCCATATCATGGAAATCCTTAGGGCCATTAGTTATTCTGCAGGGTTGTGTCACATTCGCAAACTACGAATCCATTTTTGGGGACCATCTGCACCCAATGTTGTGGGCATTGTTCCCTAATGACCGTCCCTGGTTTCAAGCGCATAATGCACCCGTGAATTGCGCGAAATGTGTCAAGTTTTGGTTTGCAGAGCATGAGGATGACGTGCAGCTGCTACCCTGGCCACCTCAATCTCCAGACATCAATATTATTGAACATTGTGGGAATTTCTGGAGCGCAAGGTCAGATCACACTTTCCACCTCCAGCATCATTGACACAGTTGGGCCATATTTTACAGGAAGAATGGTTTCACATTCCAGTACCGTATGTGCATGGCTTGTATAAGCCTATTTCACGTCGAATTGCATCTGTTTTGAACACGAGGTGGGCATACGGCTTTATTAATAAAACGTTCTCCATAATGAATGCTTTTTTCCGTTATTTTGATAAACTCCTGTACATTTCAGAAATTTGCCTATTCATTATTTCATTCAATGGGACACAGGCTTAGATCTAGAAGAAAAATGAGGGAGGGTGGGGTCAAGTAACGCAATCGATCCGGAGGAAAAAAGTAAAACTGGGGGAGGGTGGGACACGAGACTTTATTTCCATTGTAGTATAACATTTCCTACTCCTTTTTAGGGTCTTTAATAATTTCTTGAAAAAAGCATAAAATATGCAGAATTTTAATTGTTTTTTGCCCTCTTATTCTTACATGCATTTTTGCAAAAGGGAGGGGAGGGTCATAACCCCTTCTCCCCACCTCTTAGATCCGGTCCTGAATTTAAATGATCTTTATGAAACGAGATAATTAATTGTTAAATATTCCAGCTTCTAAACTCTTTAAATACTGAAATAATATTATTGAAAATCGAGTTTTGAATAGATTGGTTTACATTTATTTTCAGTCACATTTTTTCCATTAATGTGTATTTTAGAAGTTATAGAGCTTCGAAGTCAGATTCCCATTGATATAACACGGAAACTATCTACTACTCTGGTAGAGTAGTGTACATTTCACGCATTTTTCAATAAATATTTTAAAGACCTCTAAAATGGGGGGGGGAATTTTATATTGGAGCGGCAATCCCTTTTTCTATTTTTTATAGATCTGTACCTGGTTGTTTATATCGCAAATTCTATATACTATCATGAAATATTGTACTGCTCGAAGTGGAAATCGCAACACCGCGAAAGAAGTGATGTATACGCCCGAAACTGACATGACGGAAACTATGAGGGTAAATGTGCAAATGATGAAAAAACGGAACGAGAATACGCAAGATAGGCACGTTTATTGCAGATTCATCAGTACATGTTAGGCCCACCTCGATCGGTTATACAAACCTGTAGACGTCTTGGCATTCCATCAATCAAAGAGTTAATGGTGCCCTGAGGTATGGCTTTCCGAACAGCATTTAATTTGAACACGCAACTGTACCAGGTTTGCCGCCGGAGGGAGCTAGTGAAGGCTGCGACCCATACAATTCCACACATGCTCAATCTAATCCGGGGAGTATGGCGGCCATGGGAGAACATCCACACCTAGGAGACTCTCCATTGTCCTATGCAGCATTGGGTGACATTTGTCCTGAGTGGCATTTGGTGGCATCAGTCCAACATGGTGGCAAGGAAGGATCTTGCCACAGGATTAATGATGAGATCGATATAATATCTAGCTATTAGTGTGCCAGAAACATGGAATATGTGCCATATGCCATATGTGATGCCACATCATGCCATTGTACCATGGTGTGGCACCGTATGGCGGCTAATGGAATAGGCTGCCTCATGTCATTGACGACGACGATGCCATTAGGACAAAATGGCCATCTGGCATACTGAAATAGAATCGGGACTCGTTTGTGAACAACACTCTCCTCTATTCTGCGGTCCAATATTACCTCACTCGACACCAGCGGGAACAGCGTAACTGGTGATGACACCAGTGGTGACAGCGTAACTGGTGATGACACCAGTGGAGACAGCGTAACTGGTGATGACACCAGTGGAGACAGCGTAACTGGTGATGACACCAGTGGACATAGCGTAACTGGTGATGTTAGTGCAACGGCAGATGCCGGAATGTGGTAGAGTATGCTGGTCACATACCAGTCCGTGTTATTTGGTGCTTTATGATGTTGCCGGAAATGCACCGTTGCACCTTACTCAGATTGCACCCCATGTGTGCGCTGATGGTTGGAAGGCTCAATACGAGCACTCGCATATCGACGTTAGCTGTCAGAAAGCGTCAATTGCTTATAACGGTACCGCAGGCGTTTCCAAGGCATGCTCTGAACATTTTCGGAGCATGCACTCCAACTTCATTGTGGTCGCGCTATGATACGAGCTCGTGAGGCAAAAATATCTGCCATAGGACGACTCTCAAGTACTTGGGGATCACTATGGACGAGAGGATGAGCTGGATCCCACACTTGCAGGACCTGAAAGCTAAATGCACAAATGTTATATGTAAGCTGGGGCGAATGGATCGCGTCTCATGGGGACTCAGAAGCGAAGTCCTCAAAGAAATTTATATTAGGGGAACGGAGCGTATCCTAACCTATGGTGTGGGCGCCTGGTGGCGCCCGACGGACCACTCCATAATGTGTAGAAAGCTGATTGCAGCCCAACGACCAGCTTTACTGCGAATCACCAGGCTTATAGGACCACATCTATCACAGTCAGTCTTATAGGACCACATCAGTCTTATAGGACCACATCTCATCCCTCCTGGTGTTAGCAGGGATCCCTCCGCTATTTTTGACGGTCGGTAAAGAAGCGACCATCTTTAGAGTCCTGCAAGCTAAGGAGAAAGCAACATTCCTCGGAGTTCAGTATGACCATGAGGATTATAAAATAAATACCGCTAAGTGGGAACACCATCCCACAAAAAGACTATGTGTGTCCTGGTCCAAGGAGTTACCATCAGGATTAGGAACAGAGATATACACCGATGGTTCCAAGAGCGAGGATGGTGTGCACCTAGCCTTCATTGTCTACAATCAAGGAGCCAAGGTGTATGACTACAATAGGAGGGTAAAAAACAATGGCTCGGCCTTCCAAGCAGAGCTGTTCGCCATCAGAGAGGCCTTCAAGTGGGCCCTCAATGACGGCGGTCAGGATAGCAACATTCGGCTGTACACGGACAGCCAGGCAGCTATGCAGGCACTTGAAGATTCAAACAACAGGCATCAAATAGTTAATGAGATCAAGTGCATCCTATGCAATCAGAACATGCCCAGAGTATCCTTCCCCTGGATCAAGGCACATGTAGGTCATGAAGGGAATGAACGGGCAGATGAACTGGCCTGCTCTGCAGGTAATAACACTCAACCTGTGCTAGCGGTAAAGACTTCTAAAACTACCCTGAAGTGTATATTAGGTCGAAGAGTACTGACTGAGTGGCAGAGGCTCTTGGATACGACTGAGAATGGTCTTCAAACAAAGACATTCTTGAAAAGGGTCAGTCTCTACCTGATGTCCTCTGACAACTATTTGACGCAGGTCCTGACGGGACATGGGAGTTTCCCCAAATATCTGGAGCGGTTTGAGATCGCTACCCACAGTTACTGTGGCTGTCGGGCTCCAGAGGCAGATGTCGGGAACTATATTCTCTAGTGTCCGATTACGGAAGGGTTCGCTAACGAACTCAGGGACCCCCAAGCGATCGATGAGGTAGCAGGTGAGAGTCGGTGTCCATTGAGAGTGCCAGTGTCAGGGCACACTTGAGGGACATAGGCTGGCTTGTCTTCCGGCTTCGGGACTCTCTTCTTTGAGACCAGGAGCTGCTTTTGCTCTAATATTTATCTTCCTTTTTCAACCCGGGCTGCACTCTGCACTCCCTTTAACACCACCCATACTCCAAGTCCCTACTGGTCTCCTCTGAGACAAACTTCATCTTCTACTTCTAGTCTTCTCTTTAAAGCGCGTGTAGTGTCGTAAGACGGAGCACACGCTTTCCCCATGGGGAGCGGGTCCCTCGGGACCCGCCCCCCGAAAATACCCACCCAGAAATAAAGAGAGATACTTATCCACGTCTCGGCTAGGTGTCGCGTGTCCTTTCGCTGTGGAACTTTGATCATTTGCATATCTCCGATGGCCGATTGCCTCCTGCGATTTACATGTCTCTACTTCCATTCCTCCTTGGTGTTGCGATTTCAACGTTGAGCCATGTAAATTTAAAACTTCAATATCCATTCCGCAACCCGGAATTTGATCCCTAATGTAGGCTGCAGAACCTTTACAATATGCGCATTCAAAAGCATTTTGTGCTTTATTATAGGATAAGAAAGACATAATAGGCCTGGATTTCGAAGATTAGTAGGAAAACAAAATACTCTTTTACTTAATTCCTGTTTCAGAACTGTTGATCAGCCAAACATAGCAATAAAGAAATAATTGTCTAGCATGTGATTATATTTCGTGGAGAAGGAAAGGAAATTTTCATCACATAAGTAAGTAATAATTTATTTCTAGTTCATATAAAGTTGTATTTTACATAACTTTTTTACGAAAAATATACATCCAATTTGGGAATACTAAAAGCATCCAAAAGAGTTCAAGAAACTCAGGTGGGTTTAAAATTTTTATAATGATGTGGAAAAAGCATCAATTTTAATGCAAAATAATACATATGTATTGCCATTTTCAAACATATTCCATTTTCATAAATAAAAAATGATAAGACTATATATGTAATATTTGGACTTATGAAAAGTAGATTCCGACGTTTAAAGTATTTTCAATTCCTTTTGCCTTCATTAAGCACAGAAAAATAAACGCATTTGTAACTGTTTGGGGTGCTTTAAAAAGTAAAGCCAATAAAAATAATTAATAATATATATTTATAATTGTAATTTGGATTATTAGGAATATGTTGGAAACATCCCGCTGGTGGTTTGAACTGGGCTGTTTTATCTCTGAGCGACACTTTCGTTACACACAGTTGACTAAATGGCTAAGTTGCAAAGACCCCAAATCCTCGGAGAAGCTTGGAGAAACGATCCACCAGCTATTAGGGTGACAGATGGAAACCTACATCAAGAACATCCAGCGTGTTCTTTATCCATCGTGAAAAAAATATGACTTTCCTACAGATGCGGAGACTACTTAACGACCCATTTGATGGATAGCTGTTTGAACAAGCCTGTCGCTTTTATTATTGAGAATCAGGGCCTGATTTAGGGTGTGAGGTGGGAGTGGGAGGTGGGATATATATATATATATCGATGGTGCAATTAGTTACTGAATTCTTTGTATTCACTTAGTGTGCCGGTAATCTTGTTGAGTAGCAAAATCAGAACCCAAGATAGGGTTCCGATTTTGCTACTCAACAAGATTACCGGCGCCCTGGTCTTCCTCTGAAATGAATGCGATTTCACTAACTAATTGCATCATCATTATGTTTTAGTTTTATTTTCTACTTTTTAAGGCGCATATAAGAAGATAGTAATTTTTAATTTTATAATTTTTTCTTATGAATTTAATTTTTAAGATATTTTCTACATTTTCAAAATTATAAAATTCAGTATTGAATCCTCACACCCGAGAGTACTCTTGTGAGTCTTTCATTGTTAATTTACGTGCGTAATTTTTTAGGAAGGTTTTTTAGAATTTTGGGCTTTTGGAGAAAGGAATGGAAACTGATTTTTTTCCATTCCCTCTTCTCTTTTCCTCTAACCAAGATAGGAATAAAACTTTATTCTCCTGTATGAATGATAAAAGATTAAATATAAAAAGCTTTAAAGAAAAAAACAATCATAATATCTAGTTTATTGTAGGGCAGATAGCGGGTTACGCAGTATTTAACGCGCCAGGATCATATTCTGCAGTTCTCCAGTTCGAAGTGAAACGTGTTAGTTTTGAGATTTAAATCCGCTAATCGCCGCCTTACTCTCGGTGAAAAAGGGGATCGCCGTCCGTCGGAGCTGTGTGCCATAGAACCTTGGTCTGCGCAAGTTAATGGTGAATACGCTGAATGGTCTTGACACAAGGTGCTTAACACTCATTTCGAATAGCTGTTTAGTGGGTCCCCTTCCCCTAACTTTCTCTGAGTAACTGGGGACTTTGTGACCTGGCTATTGTGTGTACAAAAGCGACTGTCAGTGGTTAAAGAACACAACCGAATTCTAAGAAAATCTCTTAAACATTTTCTAAACATTCGCTTATAAGGCTTAATTATTTTACAAATAATTAAATTCAAGATGTATGAAGGTTAGAAGTTCCCAATGAGCTAGAAGAGGCTGCTGTCCGTCGGATGGGGCGTTAAGCCGTGGCTCCGTGTGCAGAAGAGAGCCTTACCCTGGGCACGTTAAAGAACACCATGGATAAATTTGACTGGAGGCTTTCATCTATCTCCTATTTGCTGTTCAGTGGACTCCTTTCCCAACTTTCTCTGAACCCTTGGGGTTCTTATGACGTGGCCATTTAGACCACCGTGTGTGAAATAAGTGGCCCTCGTTCTATAATGGAACGGGTGAATAAATCTGCCATTACGAGAGCTTAATGTGGAACATATGCAACTGTAAAAAAAATCAAGTTTTCAGAAAAGGAAAAACGACTTTTTTTTAGGAAAAAAACTAAAGGGGTAAGGAAAAAGACAAAAAATAGTAGCGAAAAAGCAAAAAACCGTACTTCCACATCACGTGAAAACTATTAAATTAGATAAACTTGCGATAAAGAGATGGATTCATTAATTGTGCCACTTGGGATCCCCACTTAGCATTGTATCTTACTGACAACCTTATTACCGGAGGGAATTCAACTACCACCATTTGAAATCTCTCAACACCCTTTTAGTGATAAACAAATCACATCCATTTAACAGTTTAATCACTTAAATCCCTAATTTCTCTCCTTGAAAAGCATAAATCCTCTCTCACTAATTTAAATTCCTGGAGTAAAAATTAGTGTCGAAACTAATTAAATTGTAATTGATGGCAGCTCAGATTTTTTTCTTTGCCTTAGAACAGAAATTAAACCAAGCTATTGAAAAAATTACAATCAAACAACGTAGACTCAATATCTTTCTCGCACGAGTATCTGAATTTAATTTTTACAATACGTGTAGAGATAATCTAATATCACGCACCCGATCGGATATCCTCTATGGATACCATTTATCATTTCTGATTCAAAGGATTCAAACTTTTCATTCAAGGATAAAAATCCATAAGATCTCAATTTGGATAGGAATTTACCAGTGCACATTTAGTTATATACGGTGTTACATTCAGTAGATAATAAACAGTAGACATAACAGCGTTCAACTCTGAATAAATAATACAAACATTGAAAGTAATACAAGAAGATGATAGGAAAAAAAAATCCCCACCGTAGGCATGTATCATTACTTATCGTGATCGAAACCTTACCTATGGCAAACGCGTTTCAGAGAGTAAGGCTGATGCAAGAAAGAGAGATGAAAAAGAATCTACTTCCAGTACCATTTTCCATATCCTTGGCATGCATCAGTTCATAAGAGATTGATGAAGAGCTAGGACCCTAGACCAATAACAATGACTATCCTAGCCTCGCATCTTCGTGATTTATTTCTACTCAGGGAGATCGTGTCTCTCATTAATCACGACAAATCTTGAACCTTTCCTCGGTTACTACTCTGCCACGTCATCGACCACGTGACTCCCCAAACTGCGCGCTCAGCCACCAGTAGCATCGCCGGGCCAGCATCCGCCGCGGAGTGGCCAGCAGCGTCGGCGGCACAACTCAGTTGAGTTCGTGCCAGCTTGGGAGATGCCAGATGCGCTGTTGATTGTGCTAGTGACAGGAGGAGAGGAACATCGGGCGTGTGTGTGCCAGGACTCGCTCGATATTCTTTCCCCTTCTCGTTTCTTGGGAGCACTTGCTGCTGGTTCTACGGATGTTGCTGGGACAAGATTTTTCCAAATTACGCTTCCAAAGAGGAGGAATACTTTTTTGTTGCTGTTATTGTTCTTGTTGTTGTCGGCGCTCTGACGTGTTTTTTGTTTCTGTTCGCTCATTAAGAGAAAAAGGCTTTTTCGCAGTTTAAAGTAACTTTTGAACTTCGAGCAAGAAAGAAAAAGCGAACCATTTGCAGAGCTGAATACGAAGGAAGCAGAAGGAAAGCAAGATAGAGGAAAAGAGCTGGGAGAGAATTTGTTTTTAATTGCAGTTCGCAGTGGTTACGGTTTTCCACATCAGCGATTTCTCTCTCTTTTTTTTTTGGCTTCTAGAGACTAATATATAAACAGTTGTTAAGGGGAGAAATAAGAAGAAAGTTTTGAAAAATAAAATCCGGTAAATAATTCCGATAAACTGTCAGAAGTTTTCTTTTTGTCATTAGTTGCGGAATTAAGATTTCTGGAAAAACTGGAATTAAAACTTGTGTCTGAAACTTTTGTTGTGCAGAAAAGTAATCTGGACTTTGAAGGATCGTGCAGTGTTCTCTGGACTTGCTGAAAGACAACGACTCGGAAAATGTAAAGAATACAAACAATAAACCATGGTGTACTTAATGCTATTGCTCATTTCTGGATGCTTTGTTTTCAACGTTTGGCAATGTGGTAAGTTTTATATATTACTTTAAATTACCTGAGTTCATTGCATGTGATATGTTTCTTTTTAATCTGATTATTCATAAACTTCTTATTAAAATATCTTTTTTAAAAAAGCTTAAAGAATTAATAGCAAAGTTATGTCTTTCTTGTAGTAAAGTTTTAATAAGCAAGAAATCGTTATAATGTAAATCTAGAACAATATATTTTAAATACGAAATAATGTTTAGTTCATAGAGCAGTTTGAGAGCAATTAAAGAAAGAGATATGACAAATTTAAAATGCTATTAAAATTTGAATTTTTTTTAAAATTTTTTAAACGAAAATTAGTTTTATAATATTCAGAAAAACCTATTTTGTTCCTATTTAGTTCTGTGTTGGAAACATTAACAGCAATAGTACGGAACAGCAAATGTTAGACGCAACTAAGCAGTTACGGGGCGCGTTCAAAAAGTTCTTGACACATGTCTGTAGATTTGAACTCATTCCTCCGAAGTTAACGAGTTACAACTTGTTTGAAAGCTTGGATAAACTTGCTATTGCGTGTTGAAAACAAAGGCAGTATCATCATTTCTCTCTTAGCTGGCAACGCGTAAAGTTCGGTCGGTGAAATCTGTGTGTTTTTGCTATGGAGCATACTAAAGACGAGGAATGATTTTACAGTTTCACAGGGATAAAACTTGGGGATGACGCGAAAAATTCATCCCGAATTATCACAAGTATATGGAGATTATGCCTGTTCATATGGCACTGTTACGTGATGGATGAGTAAATTCAGAGAAGGAAGACAGAGCTTCAAAGACTTCCCTCTTGTAGGAAGACAGAAGGAGGCTATGAACGAGAGAACCATTGTTGCTGTTCCTGAACTTATTAAGTAAAACCCACATCACCATTCAGGTTATAAATTTAGATGTCATGCGATTGACAGAGTGGAAACAATGATGCAATTCATTTAAATCAATTCAATTCATTTAAATGATTCAATTCATTTAAAGCTCTGAAACATCTGTACTAAATGGGTACCCCACAAACCGACAGAACAGAAAAAAATGGCTAGACTCGACTTGTTAAAGGAGATACTGGCAATGTTTGAACTTAGTGGCCCCAAACGGTTGATAGACATTTTCACCGGTGATGGGTTGGGTTGTTTTACCTCTGAACGGGACTTTTTTGCACACCATGAGCTAAATGGCCAGGTTACATGGACCCAGAAGGCTCAGAGAAGGTTGGGGAAGGGGACCCACTGGAACAGCTGTTGGGAGACAGATGGTCAAGGTCATCCAGCGTGTTCTTTAACGTGCACAGGGTATGGCTCTCCTGCACACGGGGCCACGCTTAACGTCCCATCCAACGAACAGCGGCCTTTCCAAGGCCGCAAGCCCATCGGTGTCCCCTACTGACCGTTGGCAGGGCGGAGAATTTTGCGGAGATAAATCTCAACGCTGACCTAGGTGGGACTCGAACCTGGGAACTACAGATTTCGAGCCTGGCACGCTACCGACTGAGCCACCCCCGCCCCTCCGGTGATGAGACATGGTTTTATTACTATACAACTCCCAGAAAGATCGACACCTTTGCTTTGGCTGCGGAAGATGAATCGCGTCCCTAAATTCTCCTACAAAATTTTAACTCGATGAAGAGAATGTTAATTTTTTTTTAATTTCTCAGGAATGGTAGACGTGGACAGCTTACACGAAGAAGTGACTATAAATAGCTAATACTACACCAACAATGTTTTCCCCAAAATGATTAAGAAGATGAAGGAGTAGGGTCCAACAGGAGTGTCAAGAATTCTCCTTTTTCAAGACAATGCCAGTGCTAACAAAACCCAGCAAGTTACGGTATATCTGGAGCAGCAAAAAAATCAAACAGCTACCCTCTCCTCCATATTCAACTGATATTGCATCATGCATTTTTTTTTGGTTGTTTCCAAAAACTAAAAAGGGACTTGATGGGAAGCCTTTTTCAAGGGTGCAAGACCTTGCAAAATGTGTCTTCAGAGTTGCGGAGTATTCCCCAAAAAGAGTACTGCCAAGCGTTCCAGAATTGGGATAGACGTGTGCGACTTTGCATAGATGGTGGTAAATGGTGGAGGCGAGTACTTTGAAGGACGGTAAAAGTTTTGTTGAAGTAAGTGTAATGGTTTTTGTTCCCCAGATACATGCCACTGGAAGACGGTATTGAACTTTTAGGCAGTTACTGTTAAGCTTTAAGTCTCTCAGAAGACGGAGTTAGAAAAACTAAGAAATTTATACGGTGAATATTTTCATTCACTGACAAACTGTATTGAACTTTTAGGAAGTTAATTGCTGGTTAAGTTTTAATGCTCTCTGAAGACGGTGTTTAGAAGAAGGTGAGCAGTTTCTACAACATACACTGAGATGCCAGTTTTAGGTACACATTTATGTGACGAGGGGAGCCTCATCACATAAATGGCTCATTCCAACATGTAATACGCCACCTGACCGAGGTGTGCAGTGTAAATCAAGCAGACGAGCTCTTCGAGTATCAGGTACAACGTAATAATGCGTGACAATACCGGTGCACCGCAGTACAGAGACTGCATATCACCATAAGGGAGTTGTTACTGAAATCACTATCGACTAGCCAGGATCCTGCTGATCTAGACTGCCTTACTTTGATCTGCCCTACTGAGGGAGAAGACCTCGTGAAGAGAGAAACACTGCTTTTAGTAATTAGCCTGTCTGTTGAAATAATCATTGAGGTGCAGTGAGAGTGGGATTTTTTGGGATTTTTGAAATAGAGTCTAGGAATATGCCCAACACTCACTGGATTTTGTCCAAAATATATGCCAAATAATCAAAGGTATCTTTAGAATTTAGAGCCAAAATGATATAAGAAGTCCTAACTTTTTGCATGGGGAAGCTAACATGATGGAGAGTTGGGTTGGGTTGTTTTACCTCTGAGCGGCACTTTTTTGCACACCATGGGCTAAATGGCCAGGTCACATGGACCCCGAAGGCTCAGAGAAGGTTGGGGGAGGGGACCCACTGGAACAGCTGTTGGGAGACAGATGGTAGCCTCCCGTCAAGGACATCCAGCGTGTTCTTAAACGTGCACAGGGTATGGTTCTCCCGCACAAAGGGCCACGGCTTAAACGTCCCATCCGACGATCGGCGGCCTTTCCAAGCCCATCGGTGTCCCCTACTGACCGTGGGCAGGGCGGGGAATTTTGCGGATATAAATCTCAACGCTGACCCAGCTGGGACTCGAACCTGGGAACTACAGATTACGAGACTGGCGCGCTACCGACTGAGCCACCCCCGCCCCTGATGGAGAGTCGTCAGTCTCTCTCATCGATAAGTCACATTTAATAGGGCTGCAGTCCCGTTCTGCATGACCCTCAATTTCGTCCTCTCTGCCAGGACACCAACCGGCGGCCTTCCCAGTAATACCTCGAGCCGGACTTCGCTGCAGCTGAGCAGACAACCCACATGACCGAGGACTCCAATCCCGGTCTGCAGGCCCCACAAGGCCACTCCATTCCAACTCCATGACACCTCAGACTTCGCTGGGGCGATAAAGGGGCCCACTCAACAGTGGATCCTTCCAATCGGCAGGCCCTCAGTAAAGCCACTCCATCGGGGCACCAAGACGACCTATGACTTCGCAGGGGCCGACCAATAAGTCCACTCGACTCGGGATTTCAGTCCCAGTCGGCAGACCCTCTGCCAGCCCCTCCATCGAGGCTGCAAGGCACGCCAGAAACACCGACGAGCCGGCACCCAGTTTCACAGAGACACCTTGAAATCCTCCACCATATCATATAAGTATCCTATGCTTGGAAGCCTAAAGAGTTACTGGGGACTCTTAGTTTGGCTTTTCCATCGATAAGCTCATCAACCGGGGTCACCACTCCCAGTCACAAGCCTTCAACTTCAGCCTCTCTATTGTGAACGGGCCGAAGCCCCCCAGAGAACAGTATTCCGACCCCGATATCATAGAGACAGCATCGGAATCCACTGGACTGGGTCACCACTCCGGTCCGCAGAAACTCAACACGGCCCCTCAACCAGGGCCGCAGCTCTTAGTTTCTCAGGGACATCCTGGAACTGGAGGCTCTCTTACGGTTCACGAGTAGTTCAATGCCCCTCCACCAGAAACTACAAGAAGTCATGAACCCCGGAGAACCAGCGATCCGAACCCAACTTCTCAGAGGCACCGTAAGCCCCCACCCCTCTCGACAAGGAGGTCCCCTTCAGGGGAGGGGAGTATCAGGTACAGTTGGATTGAGCGTTAGAATGGACAAAACGAGCGACTTTGAACGTGGTGTGATAGTTGGTGCTAAGTGTGCCAGTTCTAGCATCTCCCAAACGGCTATCCTCCTGGGCTTTTTACGCACAACCATTTCAAAGGTTTGTCGATAATGGTGCGAAAAGCAAAAAATTACCAGTGATTGGCGATCCTGTGGACGAAAGCATCTTGTGGATCAGAGGGGTCAAAGTGACTGACGAGAATCGTTCACGCGAACAGACGGGCCACAGTCAGGTACATCAGAGTAGAATTAAACATTGATATACGAAAGATCATCTCCGAATGCACCATATATTGGACCTTATCATAAATGAGTTACAATAGCCGCCCATCATGTCGAGTGCCGATGTTGTCAGTGAAGAGCAAGAAAGTGCGTCTTCAGTGGGTGCAGGAGAATCGACACTGGACCGTTGAGGACTGGAAAATGGTAGCCCTGTCGGACGAATTAAGGTTCCTTTTGCATCATGCTGATGAAAGGATCAGGATTTGGTGCAAGCAACATGAGGACAGAAAGCCACTTTTTCTGGTGTCAACAGTACAGTCCGGTGGTGGCAGTGTGATGGTGTGGGGAATATTTTTATGGAACACATTAGGACCTCTGATACCCATTAAAGGACATCTGAACACCATGTAGTATTTGAACATCATTTGTTGACCAAGTTCATCCATTCATGTCTACAGTGTATCCTCTCTCAGATGAACACGTTCATCATGATATTGCACCTGCTGATAAATGATATATCGTCACGAATGGTTTCAGGCACATGCCGACGAGTTTTTCTTGCTTCATTGGGCTGCACAATCCTCTAATATAAACCCTATCGGACATCTTTGGGATGAGGTGGTAAGGACTGTTCACAGAAATACTGTGTCGCCATCTTATTGGTAGTAACTGTGTAACACAATCATTCCCGCATGGTACAATATTCCTATAAAACGCATCCAGTATCTTGTAAAATTCATCCATGGTAAAATACACAGATTACCTGCAGATATAGAATTCATCAAATGCTCATGTGAAAAAAATTATTGCCGACCCGGCGGAGATCGAACCCGCAACTCTCTAGATACATGCTAGAGCCATCTACCTTTAAACCACCTAATAATTAGTTTCTATGATGTGATCTGTCATGCTGCGATATATTCGATCTATTCCGAAGACCAAAGGAGACGCAACATGCTACTTTTTAGGTCTAATAAACTGGCAATTCAGTGTATATTTATTCATTCATTGGCAGACTGAATTGAACTTTTAGGCAGCTACTGGAAATTTTAACCCTCTCTAAAGACAGTGTCTGTAAAAGATAAACAGTTTCTACGATGTAAATTTTCATTTACTAAGAGATTGTATTGACCTTTTAGGTACTTAGAAGTTTTAACTCGCTCTGAAACGATGTTAAAATGTAAGCAGTTTCTAAGATATATATTTTCATTCATTGGCAGATAGTATTGAACTTTCAGCCAGTTACTATCAGTTTTAACTCTCCCTGTAGACGGTGTTAGAAAAAGGAAAGCATTCACGGACAAACGGTATTAAACATTTAAGCAATTACTGCATGTTTTAACACTGTCTGTAGGCGATGTTAAAGAAAGGTAAGTAGCTTCTACGACTACATTTAATTCGTAGCGGAGATCATATTGAAATATTAAGGCAAGTGTTATAAGTTTTAACTACAGTGCAGTGTTGAAAAAACTAGGCAGTTACTCTAAGTTTAGACTCATGATGCAAACGATGTTGCAATAAGTTTTTAACTATGGTTAAGATTTTTAACTAATGGCTTAAGTGGTTAGAAAAAGCTCAGCAGTTACTATGATACAAGTTTATACTCCATGTGTAGACAGTTTAGGAAAACTAAAGAAGTTCGTAATCTGCAGTCCCAGGTTTGAGTCCCATCAGGTGCTTTGAGATTTATCTCTGCTAAACACTCACTCTGCACTCTGTCTTAAAAGGGACATTGATGGACTTGAAATAGCAACCGTCTGTCAGTTAGACTTGTAAACCCGTGACCCCGTAAGAAGGAGAGCTATACTCTGCGCTCGTTAAAGGTCTTGATGGGAGGCTATCTTCTGTCTTGTCCAGTGGGTCTCCCTTTCTTAGCCCACCCTCAGTTTTGGGGTGCTTGTGACCTGATCAAATGATCAGGTCACAAGATAAGCAGTTTCAAAATACGCAGTTAAGATAAGCAGTTATATATAATAGTTCAAGATAAACAGTTATAAATAATAGTTCAAGTGAAGCAATTATAAATAATAGATATTTAGGTGCACAAAATCACTTATCAGAGGTATAGCAACCAAATAACCAAACACAGAACCTTTGATTATAGATTTGTGTGAAGTATCTTGTGTATTAGGTGGTTTGACTCTTTAAGCAATGATGAAGTTAGACAAAGGAATCGGCAACCATCTTTGAGCAGCATCACAAGCAGAGAGAGTTTGCGTTGGTTTGGACATGCTAGCATAGAAAAGGTTTCCATAGTTCATCAATCCGTAGTAAATATGCAAATTACCTCTAGATATAAAATTCAATAATTGCTTATGTGGAAAAAATATTGCCGACGTTGTGTATGATAATTTTTTCCACATAAGTATTTATCGAGTTCTATATGTATAGGTAATCTGTGTGTTTACTATGGATTGATTTTATTTTTGCAAATAACGGTTAATCGTGAGTGACACTCTCATTAACATATGATTCATTAGTAACAATTGAAAAAAACTTGCTTTTCTGATTATGATGGCGCAAGGTCCGTTACATTCAGCGAAAGGTACAAAGGTCATATTGTGGAAACAGATTATCGTCAGATTGTTGGTATACACCAAAGAGCCAAAACATGACCACCTGCTAAATTTGATGTTGGTTCTTCACGTGCCGCCAAAACAGCTCAGACGTGGCGAGGCATGGACGCTACAAGATTTCTAAAGGTGTCTTGTGGTATCTGGTACCAAAACTTTACCAGCAGAGTCTTTAACTCTTGTAAGTTACGGGGTTGAACCACTACAGACTGGATATTCTGTTCCAACACCAACCAAAGATGTTGGAACATTCCTCAACCCCTAAAAGTTAACCCCTCAACCCCTAAGTCCCTGGTCATGTGGGTTGTCTGCTTGTACTTCTAAGTACCTAAAAGCTCAAATACAGTCTGTTGTTCCAACACTAACCAAAGAGCCAAAACATGACCACCTGCCCAATATGATGTTGGTTCTTCACGTGCCGCCAAAACAGCTCAGACGTGGCGAGGCATGGACGCTACAAGATTTCTAAAGGTGTCTTGTGGTATCTGGTACCAAAACTTTACCGGCAGAGTCTTTAACTCTTGTAAGTTACGGGGTTGAACCACTACAGACTGGATATTCTGTTCCAACACCAACCAAAGATGTTCCATTGGAATGATCTCTGGAAAATTTGTAGGCCAAGACAATACTTGAGAAGCTTCCTCATATTCTGCACACCATTCTTGAACAATCCAGCCAGTGTGGCATGGCGCATTGTGCCGCTTGGAAATAAGGCACTACTAGAGGGTACACCATTGCAATGAAAGGATATACCTGGTCTGTAATGATGTTTAGACAGGTGGTAGACGTCATAGTTTCCTGCGCATGAATGAGTGGACCGAGGGTTTCCCAGCAGAACATTGCTCAAATCATTACACGTCCTCCACCGTCTTGTTTTCGCCCCACAGTGCATCCTGGTGCCAAATGCTTCCCCAGGTAAATGACGCACACATACCCGGCCATCCACATGGTGCAACAGAAAATGAGATTCATCTTACCAGACGACCTTCTTCCAATCATTCAAGATACAGTTTTGATGCTCACGTACCCATTGTAGGCGCTGTCGATGGTGAACCGAGTTTAGCATTGGTACTCGGAGCGGCCTGTGGCTACGCAGGCCCATTTTCAGCAGGGTTCGATGTAGTGTGTGTTGTGACACATTACTCCCGTCACCAGATTTCAAATTACGGATGAATTGCGCCACAGTATCCCTTTTGTTGACTCGTAATATAAGGATAGCCTTCGCTCACCTCTAGCATCGATGAGTTGTGGTCGGCCCACACTTTGCCTGGCGGTTCATGGTAATTCCCCTCCTCGGACCACTTTTTGAACGTACTAATCACGGCTGTGAGCATCCCACAAGCTTTGCAGTCTCGGAAATACTCTGACCCAGTCGTCTGACCATTACAATTGGTCTTTGTCAAACTCACATAAGTTCGCTGCTTTTCCCATTGAAGAACAAGAATAACACTGATTAACAGAGCTCAGTATCAGGTGTTATTGATACCGTCTCATGACCTTCACACGCGCTGTCATTTGTCTGCAATTGTTTCAATTTGCGAAAAGACCTTCTGGATGTTTTGGCTCTTCGGTATATATGTAGAGATGTCGTTGGATGTTTTGGCTCTTCAGTGTATATCTAGTGGATTCACATCCGGCACCGTCGGCAATAGTTTTTTTTCACATAAGTATTTATTCCATACTTCATGCTTGAATTTCTCGGTAATATGCAAGTTGCAGGTTTCGATGTCGAAGGAGAGGAAAGTATGCTATTGCTGACGTTTGTTTTCTTATATCAAACGATGGAGAATTCTAGAAAAACTCTGTCATGACTATCCAAGGTTGTACAGATTTGAGTGTTTCAACTGATGCCTGCTTGTTAGCTTAAAGAAAGCGTTAGACTCTTCTATCCCCTCTTACACCCACCTTATTTTCTCACCTCAATTCCTGTGCTTACTGATCGTTTTCCCTTCAGTGTTCCAGTCCACATTATATATAAACAACAGCTGTTTTTTTCAAAAACTATCGAGGAATTAATATTTTGGCCGTCATTTAATTCTATTGGTCGGGGGTTGTCTCATTCGTCCGACCCTAGAGCAACAACTTGGAAATTTATTCAGTCTCTCCAGCTCTGAAGCAACAACTAGGAGTGTTTGTGCATCGAAGTAGCCCTGGAGAAGTCACTTGAAACTCTTAATTCAGTCTGTTTAAACCTTGAGAAACTACCAGGAGTGTTTATGTATCGATGCAGCCCTGGAGAAGCCACTTGAAACCCTTGTTCAGTCTCTCCAAACCCTGATAAACCACTTAGAGTGTTTGTGTATCAGTGAAGCCCTGAAGAATCCACTTGACACCCTTGTTCTTTCTGTCAAAACCTTGAGCAACTACTTGGAATGCTTGTGCGGTTAGACCAGCTCTGCAGTACCGCTTGGAATGTCTATGTGTGTATGTGTGGGGAGGGAGAGGTCTGATTGCACTGTATTCGTTTTCCTGGCCGAATAACTTTTAACGATTGTGCGTCAAAGACGATCTATGAGATTGTGTATTCTTATGACTCCTACATTTAGTCGATTGTGCAGTAAAACAATTATCCTGAATTCTAACACATCCCAGTCGGAAATCTTTGATTACAAATTATTCCGGAAACAACCTAAAACATATTTTTGTACTGATACTTTTATCCTTTCTTGTCTATGACGTCCAAAATTCGCGTCACACTTTGATCCTCTTATCGTCTCTTTACACGTGTTCGAATAATTGATTTTTCTTTCAACATTGAATAAGTAATAGGAAGATGCACGTCTTGTCTTTAATGCAAAACTTTAGTTACATGGTTAGCACTTTAGTTACGTTTACTGTGCCTAGTTATAAACAATTCACCTTCACTGCAGTTATAGCTGAAACACACGTAGGGAAGTCATAGTAAACCAAAAAAAAGTTCTACCAAAAAAGCTCAACGTTTGGAAACAAAACCTTTCATATTAAATATTTATGCGTAGAGTGAAAAACAGGTTTCGTTGCAAGCAAAGTTTCAAAATATCAAAAAGCAGAAAACAACTGCCAATCCAGTGCAGAAACAACACTTTCAAGTGATCACCTGAGAAGGACGGGGTGACTCAGTCGGTATTTGGGGCAGGTTCGTAATCTATAGTTCCCAGGCTCGAGTCCCGCCTGGGCCAGCATTGAGATTTCTCTCCGCAAAACACCCCGTCTGCTTTCGGCCAGTAGAGGACACCGACGGACTTGGAGAGGTCGCCGTCGTCGGATGAGTCGTGGATCCGTGTGTCCACGACTGGTGTGTGGACACACGGATCCACGACTCATCTGGGTTGTTTTGGGTTGTTTTACCTCTGAGCGGCACTTTTTTGCACACCATGGGCTAAATGGCCAGATCACATGGACCCCGAAGGCTCAGAGAAGGTTGGGGGAGGGGACCCACTGGAACAGCTTTTTGGAGACAGATGATAGCCTCCCGTAAAGGCCATCCAGCGTGTTCTTTAACGTGCACAGGGTATGGCTCTCCCGCACACGGGGCCACGGCTTAACGTCCCATCCGACGGACGGCGGCCTTTCCAAGCCCATCGGTGTCCCCTACTGACCGTGGGCAGGGCGGGGAATTTTCCGGAGATAAATCTCAACGCTGACCCAGCTGGGACTCGAACTGGGAACTACAGATTACGAGCCTGGCGCGCTACCGACTGAGCCACCCCCGCCCCACACGACTCATCTGACGGACACGACTGGTGTATGGCAGAGACTTACCCTATGCACTTTAAAGAACACTCTGGATGGCCTTGACAGGAGACTACCATCTGTCTCCCAACAGCTATCTAGTGGGTCCAGCCCCAACTGTCTCTGAGCCTCGGGGTCTTTGTGACCTTGCCATTTATTCCATTTTGTGCAAAAAGGTGCCGCTCATAGGTAAAACAATTCAGGTCTCCTTGATCAGTAGCCAAGCACGATAACCACTCGGCCACGGGACGGCATGCGTAATATAAAATACGTAAAATCTGTAACTCCCCTCGATGTCTCTTGATTTCTAATTTGTCACCCCGACCTGTATTTGACCTTGAAAGCAACACGGCAATTCAAATTCCTTAATGTTTTTGAGATCTACGTCAGAAACACTCATACTCACGAAATCTCACCTTTTTTAGCACATACATATCAAAATTTGCCTTCGTAGAATCAGCCGGATCCAGAACTTTGTAAGGTTTCAGAGGTAGGCAGTAAATATTATCTCTCTGGTAGCAGTTAATCGATATTTAATCTTTGATATTGAAGGATTCATCGGATCACAAATTATATCATTTCGTTTCTGAGAGTTACGATCCGAAACAACCCTAGGCATCAATTTTTATATATCCAGCACTTGTAGATCAAGGTCCAATCTCTACATGACTTCTGCTTGACCTTGAAGGACACGTCGGAGGTTAAATGCTGTATTTTTCACGGATTATATGATCCAGATTACACGTACGAGTAAATTTGCAGAACTCTGCCACATAGCTTTAGCGATATCCCTTTATCAGTCAGTCACAATTGTGTGTATAAATTAGATGCTCCTCCACCTCATGTGTGGGGGCGGGGGTGGCTCAGACAGTAGCGCGCCAGGCTCGTAATTTGTAGTTCCCAGATTCGAGTCCCAACTGGGTCAGCGTTGAGATTTATTTCCGCAAAATTCCCCGCCCTGCCCACGGTCAGTAGGGGACACCGATGGGCTTGGAAAGGTCGCCGTCCGTCGGATGGGACGTTAAGCCGTGTCCCCATATGTGGGAGAGCCCCTGTGCACGTTAAAGAACACGCTGGATGGCCTTGACGGGAGGCTACCATCTGTCTCCCAACATCTGTTCCAGTGGGTCTCCTCCCCCCAACCTTCTCTGAGCCTTCGGGTCCATGTGACCTGGCCATTCAGCTCATGGTGTACAAAAAAGTGCCGCTCAGAGGTAAAACAACCCAACCCACCTCATGTGTAATATAAAATACGATCATTTCCTCTTCCTCTTCCCCCCAAAAAATCGATATATATATATACACGAAAATCTCTTTCAAGAATTCCAGACAACTGGATAATCGCTCTGCGGGAGATGTCGTAGAGATAAAAATCTTCTGATTTTTCAAACCAGCCGAATACGTGTTTCAAAACCGTAAGGAAAAAAAAAGAATGGACTTGCTGGCGAAAGTGCTGATCTCAAAGTGCATTACAATCAAGACTTGAAAAGTTAAATAATTTGACTGTGCGCATTAATGAGCTATTGTTTTGTGCAGAAATCTCCAAAGTGTTCTTTCCGTATTACTTAACTTCGGCGACATAAAAAAAAGGATTCATTTCTGTTATCTTTAATTTTGCTTTGCTGCTTTTATGAGTAAGAGAGAAAATTAATTTCTTTTTGCCTTTGCCAATCTGATTCCACATAAGCTCTCATTTAATCCAATTAACTTCTTTCACTCCTTCTTCCGTATTTTCGTTTTACATAATAGTTAATTTTTAATACTCACTTCTTCTAGAGTTTAATTAAGTTTTATGTTTTCTTTTTCTCAATCAAATTACCTAATCGTGATTAGTACTTCATAATAATTTTTAGAAAAAAGTGAAATCATTTTCCTTTAGTTTTTACTGCATATGACTTTTTGAAAAATTTTCTTTACCCCTTTTTTTGGTTTGACTTTAATGGACGGGAATCTTTGGAAAGGGTTAGTTCTTGTTTGTATTAATTTACTTTTATTTTTTTTTGCGTTATGACTTAAAATGTTTCTCGAACTCTTTTAATAATTTAAATATACCCATTAAAATTTAGCGCCTTTAATTCGCAGTGAGTGATACAGTGAATTAATTAGTATAAAAATTAATATTACAGAAGGTATTTGGTCCTTATATCGTTGATCTTTAGAGGTGCTTTGTTTTCAGCTTCTCAAGTAAGATTATTTTTGCTGTTTAGCCTAATTTCTGTGGCTGGGTTGTTTAACCTCTGAGCGACACTTTTTTTTGCACACAATGGTCTAAATGGCCTAGTCACAAGGACCGTGACTCCATGTTGCGGGAGAGCCATACCCTGTGCACCTTAAGAAACACTCCGGATGGTCTTGACAATAGGCTATCATCTGTTTCCAAATAGCTGTCCAGTGTGTCCCCCCAACCTTCTCTGAGCCTCGGGGCACTTTTGAAACAGTTGTTGGCAAATAGAGAGTAGCCTCCCGTCAAGGCCATCCAGTGTATTCTTTAACGTCCACAGGATATGGCGCTCCCGAGCACTAGGCCACGGCTTAATGTCCATCCGACCGACGGCGGCCTTTCCTAACCCATGGTGCTCCCTGCTGACCGAGGTCAGGGATTTTGCAGAAATAAATTTCAAAGCTCCTCAGCGGGGACTCGATCATGGGAACTTCAGATTACAAGTCTGGAGCGCTACCGACTGAGCCACCCCCCGCCTCCAATTTCTGTGGCAATTGCTAAGCAGATGATATCGCTGCTTGTGCAGAGTGAATCATTCTGGTAGTGAGGTGTATGTGTTTCCAGGTTTTTTCGAAATGGGACTTGGAGGACCAATTGACCAAGGGTTCATTTTTTTCAGGAGTCTCAAATATTTTTAATATTCAATAAATATAAAATAGATAAAGGAAATCTTCATTGAATATTTGCTTTTAGATGAGGTAAAACAATGAAATCAATTAAGAAAAAAACTAACTAGAGCAGACCTCTAGCACTGATCATCTATCTGTTTATAAACTGGATGCGATTATTTTCCTTTAGGGGGAAAAACAATCGCATCCAGTTTCCTTTTTCACTA
Organism: Ryuthela nishihirai; assembly: GCA_038380435.1. NCBI lineage: Eukaryota > Metazoa > Arthropoda > Arachnida > Araneae > Heptathelidae > Ryuthela > Ryuthela nishihirai. The sequence continues at coordinate 34,236,884 of JAWZYU010000017.1, read as the reverse complement.
CCCTCAAATTTCGTAAGATTTATCCAAATCATAATTCGGCCACTTTATTTCTATGACAAGGCCATCCTTTTGATCACTTTGGAGTGATTAAAAGAACAGTGCACTGAGTGCAATTTTTGGAGAAAAAAAATCCCCAGACTCCTCTATTTGTTCACAGGATATGAGGCATCTATGGGGTGGTGACCGCAAAAATATAAAAACTTTTTATAATAAAAAGGCTCAGAGAAGGTTGGCGGAAGGGGACCCACTGGATAACTGTTAGAAGACTGATGGTCTTTAATGTTCACAGAGTATGGCTCTCCGGTACACGGGACAACAGCTTTACTAGATGAGACCATAAGCAATAGACCCATGAGGGATTAAGGGCCTAATATATAGGGTCCATTATAAAGGTGACAAATTTTGGTTGCAGAAGAAATTAAGTGTTAGGTTATTGTTTTAACGTATTACTTTAGAAATAAAAGATTATTTCTATAATTGTATTAGAAAAAATAAATTATTCTATACCTTTATACAACGCTCGCCCAGCGGGGACTCGAACATGGAAACTTCAGATTTTTTAAGGGAAAAACGTAATTCAAGTTAATGCGTTTTCTAATTAAAAGAAGATTTTTTTTTGTCATTTGAATAATATTTATTGTTTTAATTCTACTACTTTCCTCATTTAATGTTAGAATAAGCTTATATAAATATAAAACATGTAAAAGTTTTAAAATATTACAAATTTACAGACAGTTTCATTAGTATTGTAAATTATCTCTACAAAATTTAGCACCCTTCCGGTGGAAAATATAGGGCGGGGGGAAGGGAGAGTTAAGCGAGGCAATCGAGCTGAAAAATGTAAAAGGTAAAATGGTGGCCAAGAGACTGGATTTCCATTACAATGTAATATTTTCCCCTTCGTTTCGAAAGGTTTTTAAAACATTTTTTGAAAAATGGTTAGGAATATGCAGAAGTGTTTTTTGACTTCCATTTCCCTTAATGGCATTTTTAAACGGGAGGATGAGCCCTTTGCCCCCTAGGTCCGGCAGTACATACCTTTCATCTTGACACTGCGGGTTCCTTGTATTAACAATCTGGCTTGTTTTACCTCTCAGAGACACTTTTGCACACATTGTGCTAAATGGCCATGTCACAAGGACCCCGAAGGCTCAGAAAAGGTTGGGGGAGGGGACCCACTGGAACAGCTGTTTGGGAAAAGGATAGTAGCCTCCCGTCAAGGTCATTAATCGAGTTCTTTACCACCACAAGGTTTGGCTCTCCCGCATACGGAACCAAGGCTTAACGTCCCATCCGACGGACGGCGAACTTTCCAAGCTCATCGGTGTTCCTTACTGATCATGGGAGTTGTGAGAGATAAATCTCAACGCTGACCTAGCTGGAACTCGAACCTGGGAACTGCAGATTACGAGACTGGCGCGCAACCTTCTTAACATGCTGCCACCATCTGGCTGAACAACTGTTCTGTTGCTCCTATTACAGTTATTGTATAATCTAAATATTAATTTTAACCTGGTTCGTTTAACCCAATTTGAAAAGAAAAAAAAATAGAAACAAACAAAACAGAGCTCCAGGAGCAAAAAACACAATCCAAAAAAAAAAAACTACGAGAAAAAGAGAAGATAATGTTATGAATGAAACCAAAATATATTGTTGTAGCGATGCGGCCACTGGGTAGCGAAAAATATTTGGTATATCTCCTAATGTTATTTTGTGTCAGAAGCATCACATATGCAATATTCTTTTTTCTACTCTCTCCACTCAAGTACTTGAACAACACATGATATCCCATGGTGTCGACAAAAAACCTTTCAAGCTCCGTTTCGCCGACATATCCGAAAGTGTTTACCTTTGATGAAAGATATCGGTCGCTCTTTCACTTCTTATTATCGGTGAGCATGTTCCTCTTCTTATATACTCAGGTACAGAAATGCAAGGATAGACCACTTTATCGTCAAGAGTGCATAGGAAAGTGCGGGATCTCTATATAATAAAAAAGGAAGAAATTTAAAGGACAGTTCATACGAATTATTGATTGGAGCATCTCCATGAAACACTTGACCGTACCCTAACAGCCATTCGACGCTGTGAATTCTGATGTTATAGTAAATTCGGGATAACAGTAAATTCCTGGGGCAAGAGTGGCGCAGTATATAGCGCCCCAACTTCGTAATCTGTAATTACCAGGATCGAGTCCAAATTCTGGCAGCGTTGAGATTTATCTCTGCTAACTTCCCCACTCTACCCTCAGTGAGAAAGAGAACACAGATAAGTTTGAAAAGGCCACCGTCCTTCAGGTGGGATGTTAAGCCGTGGTTCTGTGTTCGGGAGAGCGTATACCCTTGTGATGTTACTTCTTCGGTTGTCTGTCTATTGGGATCACTTAGGAATGTCCCTCCGGTTCGATCGCAATACGCGGCGGGTGAAAGGGTCTTTCAGAACAAAAATCAAAGATCTTATTGCAATTGAAGGGACTCAATACTGAGGCTCCTCCCCAAATAAATGGTTCAACTTAGTCCTTGGTAAAACAATAACAATTCTTTATTGATATGAATTACATTGACTGGTGAGGAAAAATACACTCGTAACTCATTTACTATGAATTATAAAACCAGCTTACTATCCCCGTTCAGCTGTTTTCACGAGAGCCTGAGTACCGCTAATACCAGTCGGCACTCACGAGCTTTTCAATTTTGTGTCTTTCCGCGCTCGTACTTCGACTGGCTCTCCCTCTCCTCGTCGTTGCCAACCCTCTTCTCCCTTCTCTCTCTGCTTCGGCCATTTGGCAAGGCCGCTGGCCCCCGGGTCCAGGGTCACTTGTCAGCGGACACCAGCAGTGGGTGACCTCCATCCCCCGGACACTGCTACTTCGATTAACATTCCAGTTGCTGGGACAGAGGGCCTCCCACGTAGCTATGCCTTTTTGGTGAAATCCAAAATAACGTACAAAACACAAAGAAAACAAATATTTAAAAAGGCCTCTATCCTGACAACTCTATTCACGCTAAACAGCGTGCTAGATGGTATTGACGAGAGACTACCATATGTCTCTTAACAGTTGAGAAGTGGATTCTCTTCCCCTAATATTCTCTGAAACCTCGAGTCTTTGTGATTTCGGGGTCCTTGTGACATAGCTATTTAGCCTATTGAATGCAAAAAAAAAGTGCCGCTCAGAGGTAAAACAACCCAACAATAAACCTGGCCTTTCTCTATGTTTTTATGCTAACTACTGGAAAATCTGTTTGGAAATTTGTTTGAGAAATATAATCAGAGTTAGAAATTTTTAAAGTTTAAAATAACCTCAAACCTGGGACAGCAGTGGCTCCATGCTCGTAATGTGCAATTACCAGGAACGAGTCCCAACTCTCCTAGCGTTGAATAAACCCCACCATGCCCACTGGACTAAATAATCAGGTTACAAGGAAAGCTTCGTATAGGAAGGAGATCCACTGGACAGAATGAAAATTTAGATCCATTGGACTAAAGAAGACAAATGAAAGCCTCCCGTCAAAATTGTCACACAATTCTTTAACGTACACAGGTAAGGCTCTCCTGCACACGGTGTCACAACTTAAAGTCCAGTCCGACGGACAGGCGTACTTTTCAAGCCTAACAATTTCCTTTTTTTTCACTGAGGGTAGAGTCGGAGTTAGCAGAAAAAATCTCAAGTCACGAACACTGGGGACTTAAAAGTAGGAACAAAGTTTTCCGATTTCGCTTTGCCGATCAAACCAAAACATGCTCCCATCTAATACAAAACTAACCAAATACATTGTAGAATATCATGCACCGAGTGTCCACGAAATTGCAATTAGTTTGAAAAGGTATTGGCAGCCAGAGAGGCATATGCGACAACTTCTGTTCTTTAATAATTCAAGAGTCATCCATCGACAACGTTTTCACCTAGGAGACAAAAACATTGGCATGCCACTCACATTTTTATAGCTACTTTGCTCGGAAATGATTTTCAAAAAAGCCATAATTGCATCAGAGTAGCTGAAACCCACCAATGGGAAATGACATGCCATTCAGGTTGCTATCGAAAGACTAATGGGTAAGAGAAGACATGACTGATACTATTCAGGCAAACTACGTAAGCGTCGATATTAATTTTTATGGTGGAAATTATTACTGTGCTTAAACTCAAGTTATCAGCCATCCCGTTTGATGTGTTTGATTCCGTGGTTACTTTTCAAAGGCACCATAATCTTTTTCCTTTCTTTTCCTCCTTCCTTTCTTTTCCAATGGATGCATATTACAGTCCTTTAAATTGTTTAATTTATTTTGAGAGAATTCAAAGTTTTCACCAAAAATTGCATTTGGGGGCAGGCGGGGTTTCCTTTTTAATTTGAGGGTCAGTCATTTTTGAAGCGAACTTTTAAAAAGTGAAAATGAAAGGGCTAAGTTATCTTACCTCTTGACAACACTTCTTTAAAACTAGGAGCTAAATGAGCAGGTCATGGGGAACCAAAGGATTCCGAGATGTTTGGGCACGGAGACCCACTGGATAACTGTTAGGAGATAGATAAAAACCCCGCTTCAAGATCATCCAGTGTGTTCTTTAACATGCACAGGGTATTGCTCTGCTATAGAGGAGGATACGACTTTACGTCAGATCCAATGGACGGCGACTTTTACAAGCCCATTGATGTCCCCTTTCTGAGTGAGGTCTTTAGGGGAGAAAAATCTGTAGGCTGTCAGAGAACCTGAGAAATGCAGTTTAGAGCCTGGCACCCTACCGATTAATCAAACCTAGTCCCAATAAAAAATATGGTAAAGAAATATAGAGAATAGCCAACTCTACATGAAAATAATAGATTTGTGGTTAACAACGTAGTTAAGTTTCAAGTTTTTAGTTAACAACACAATTTCAACACTATCAGTGTAAAAAAACAGTATCTTTTCTAAACTTAACTCTGTCTCCGATGAGACAGTGGATATCAATGGGCGTTTAGAAATTGATTGTGGTATTAAATCGCTTGATTGTGGTATTAAATCGCTTGATTGTGGTATTAAATAAGTCTCAATGTTGGGGAGAACCCTGTTCACTTTCAAGAACAACTTCTCAGGCTTTTATGAGAAGCTCCCATATGTCTCTTAATAGCCATCCAGAAGATTACTTCTTCGAGCTCTTAGATATTGGTGTCCTTATGACCAGCATTATCTCATTGTGTGAAACAAATACAGTTCAGAGGCCAAATGATTGGACTGGAGAATTGACTTCAGATGACACACGATGCATGTGTACCAAAATAGTGGTTTGGAATTTCCTTGAGATTACACATGATGCATGTGTACCACAAGAATGGTTTGGAAATTACTTGAGATGACACACGATGCAATGTGTACCAGAAGAGTGATTTGGAAATTACTTGAGATGACAGACGATGCATGTGTATCAGAAAAGTGGTTTGGAAATTACTTGAGATGACGCAATGCATGTGTATCAGAAAAGTGGTTTGGAATTACTTGAGATGACACACGATGCATGTGTATCAGAAAAGTGGTTTGGAAATTACTTGAGATGACGCGATGCATGTGTATCAGAAAAGTGGTTTGGAATTACTTGAGATGACACACGATGCATGTGTATCAGAAAAGTGGTTTGGAAATTACTTGAGATGACGCGATGCATGTGTATCAGAAAAGTGGTTTGGAATTACTTGAGATGACACACGATGCATGTGTATCAGAAAAGTGGTTTGTAAATTACTTGAGATGACGCGATGCATATGTATCAGAAAAGTGGTTTGGAATTACTTGAGATGACACACGATGCATGTGTATCAGAAAAGTGGTTTGGAATTTACTTGAGATGACACACGATGCATGTGTATCAGAAACGTGGTTTGGAAATTACTTGAGATGACACACGATGCATGTATACCAGAAGAATCCATTTTTCATCACACGTCACCAACCTGTCCAAAATGGCTCATTCTTAATTCTTAGCGTAAAAGCAGCGATGAGCAGATAGTAAGCATCTGGGGTTTCTTGTCGGCAGTCAGTTCATTTGGAAACCCATTTGCTCAACTTACAGACTTTTCCTAGGCGATGGAAATGCAAACGAATAGTTTAATCACTTACATGGAACCTTTCTGCAAGATCTTGGCACGTTTGACGTGAATCCAACTCGATGCTGGACTTCAATTCATTGTCATCAATGACGGTCTTCCCTCGCGGGGTGCATCTTCAAGTGTCTCGTCGCCTGACGCAAATTTTCTGAATCACTTTTGGGCTGTCCGTTCGCTCACTGTGTTCTCTCCAAATGCCCTACATATCTTGCGGGTTGCTTGCGCCGCTTTAGTTCCCAGTTTAAGGGCATAAAGTAAGCACGCTCGAATAACTGTATTCGAAGCAGACATGCTTTCGTCACACTTCCTAATCACCGAACCACTTTTCACGCTTGCTACACATCAACTGACTCAGCGTGCCACGTGCTTTATATGTGTATCGACGCACGCGAACCACTTATAATTGTGCTTATGCACTTTTCGTTGAAATGATAACACTGAAAATCGCACGAACGTATTTGGTTAGCTGACCACACACGTTCCGTACAGTGCATCTAAACTGCAGTGTTTTTGAGATTTTTTTTCTTTAGGTTTTCAGTTTTACATCTCTGTTATTTTTGTACTTTTCACATCCAAAAGCAACTATTCACGATTAAGCTGCTTAAGCAAATTCGCTTCAATTATAGAAAATATTGTGTGGGGAGAAAATTTAAGAACTTGGGGTATTTATTTTTTTTAAGGGTACAATAAGTAATATTTTTTAAAATGGGTACTAGAAAAATATTTTAAAAAGGGGTAATAGAAAAATAGTTTAAAAAGGGTACTAGAAAAATAGTTTAAAAGGGATACGAAAAAAATAGGTATTAGAAAAATAGTTTAAAAGGGATACGAAAAAAATAGGTACTAGAAAAATAGTTTATAATGGGGTGCTACAATTTTTTTTCAAAAGAGTTACTTTAACAAGATAGGTTGAGAAAGATTGGCATAGAATTAGTTTCTTCTCGAGAAATATACAATTTCCATAATGCTCGCTTCTCGAGAAATTTGTTAATTAATTATTAGATAGATAGATAAATAATTTATTCTCAGAATATGCAATACTTTACATTTACATGTTTTTTACCTTAGAACTGAAGTTATAATGAAATATATATAATGTTGTATTTCTCAGATACACAATTTTAAAATATTACATTTTGCAATATATATTCTTCTTTATACATAGTTTGTCCAATAAAAAACATATATCTATTCATACCATATATATACATATATGGAAAATTTTAATATTATATTTCATTAGTGTTTTATAATTTTACCTACATTTTTCAGTACAAGTCTGAGAAAGAATGTTGAGTCTTCCACGAGAGTAAAAACTCGCTTGTGGAAGAAATTTAACAGTTATGTTGTAATAAAATGAAAAGGCAACCATGCTTCAGTTTCACAATTACTCACACTTTGCTAACTTGATCAAAAAATCTAAGTAAATATTTAACTAATTTATAAGTTTGAAAATTATCATTTAGAATAAATGAAATAAAAAAAGTAAAATGACTTTACTGGGTAGAAAAACAGAAAAAAATATGAAAATCTATATTGAACTGTGCGTTAGTAAGTGGTTCAGTTGAGCACCTTAAGGGCAACTTAGCAACAACTGAAATTTTATTACATTTAAATCTCTTTTATTTCTAAAACATAGTCTCAATATTTACCACATTCAAAAACCATTTTCTTAATTCCTTATAGAAAAAGTTATCATTTCTTATTCCTTTGATGTACTCTGGTAAGCAGTTAAAAAACGTTGGCGCCAAATAAACATAATATTTTTCAACAATAGTTTCGTTCGCTTTTAAATCAAGTAAGAAAAGGTTTTTTGACAGTCGAGTATTCTTTTCAAATATCCGTAAGGTTTGAACATTAAAATTCATCCTTATGTATTTCAGTACCTGAAATACATATAATTTCCTTATTTGTAAAATACCTAATTCATTGTATACATTTGCAACGCTTTCAAATTTTCTTAGTTTCATCATGCATCTAATTATGTGATTCTGCACATAGTATAACGGTTTGATTGTTGTCAAATAGACTCCACCCCACGATAATAAACCATAGGGCAAATAAGATTTAATCCAAGAAAAGTAAATAATTTTCAATAAAGATAAATATACGAATTTCCGGATATAATAAATTTTAGGTTTAATGCAGTTAATCTTTTTAACAACATCCATATATTTGTATTTTTAAGGACATCTTTCTGTCAATAAAATTACCCAAATATTTATAGCATTCAACCCCCGCAATTTTGTCACAATTACAATTTTTTCCAGCACAAACTTCAGAGTGGAAAATGATCCTGTCACGAAAAAAATCAATCTCATTTTCTCTTGGTCTAATAAAAATATATTTCGTCTTCTTTGTATTTAAAAAGAGTTAATTAAATTTTAGCCACGTTCTTATTTCTATCCAGTCGCTATTTATATTCTCTAAAATTTGCTTTTCCTCTCCAGAATATATTAGTGCAGCATCATCTGCGAATGAAATTATTTTACCATTCAAATGCAATGTACCGAAGTCATTTATATGAAGTAAAAAAAATAAAGGTCCCCAAACAGAACCCTGAGGGACACCAACTTGAACATTTGTTTCTTCACTAAAATATTTTTTAATTTTTACTTTTTGCTTCCTATTCATTAAATAGCTCCTAATCCATGAAAGCAAATTTCCCCTAACACCACTGGTTTTTAACTTTTCTAATAATATATCATGATCCACTGAATCAAAAGCTTTTTTTCAAATCCAAAAAAATAACAACTTTTTTAACATTTTGATTTAAATTTCTGTAAATTTGCGTAGTCATTTCTAAAATCGCAGTTTGAGTATTCAAACATTTTCGAAATCCAAATTGGTTTGGGGCAAATAAATTGTGCATATCCCAAAAGTTAACAATTTTTTTTAACAATTTTTTCAAGAATCTTAGAAAAGGTTGATAGAAGCGAAATCGGTCTGTAATTTTCAATTGCCTAAGTATCACCATTTTTAAACACTGGAATAATTAAGGCAGTTTTAAAATTTCAGGGAACACACCTTCTACAAAAGAAAAGTTTACAAGTTTACAAAATATAGTTCTAATTTCCGGAAAAATATTTTTAATAGTGGTAACTGTAATTTCGTCCAAACCAGGTAATTTTCCCTCCTTTAGTTCCTTGATAGTATCAGAATTTTTTTGTTCTGGTATATAAGGGAAAAAATAGAATTAGGCATTTTACATTTTAAATAACTTATTATCTCTTCTATTTTGGTTTCATTATGTAGATTTTGTTTACATAACGAAGAAATTACCTCAGTAAAATAATTGTTAAATTTATTAACAAATTCCTGCGGCTTTTCATCAAACCGAAGTAAATTATTTCTATCTGTGATAATTTGAGGAGAATTGCCCTTTACTTTTCTTCCGTCACACATTTCACTGATTGTTTCCCAATTTTTTTTAGCATTATTTCCATTTTTTATAAAAATATTTTTATAATAATCATTCTTAGCTTCCCTAATAACATTAGTTAACATATTTTTATATCTTCTGTAGTAGTTATTTTCATCCAAGTTTTTGGATTAAATCTTTTATATAAATTTCTTTTAAAATTGATTGAATTAACAATAGCTTCTGTTATTCATGGTTTGAGTTTTTTAATTTCCTTTCTAGAGTACTTAATCTGCGCATCTTTGATTAATAGAGTTAATTCCCTTAGAAATGAGTGAGATTATGGGTTGGGTTGTTTTACTTCTGAGTGGCTCTTTTTTGCACAAAATGGAATAAATGGCCACGCCACAAGGACACCAATGGTTCAGAGAAGGTTGGGGGAAGGGACCCACTGGAACAGCTGTTGGGAGATATATGGTGGCCTCCCGTCAATGCCATCCAACGTGTTCTTTAACGTGCACAGGGTATGACTCTTCCGCACACGGCCCCAAGGCTTAACGTCCCATCCGACGGACAGAAGACTTTCTAAGCCCATTGATGTCCGCTATTGACGGTGGGCATGGCGGGGAGAGTTTTGCAGAGATATATCTTAACGCTGACACAACTGGTACTCGAACCTGGTAACTGCAGATTACGAGCTTGAGTGAGAAAGATGATCAGTTATTAAACTTGTTACTAACCTAACGTTCATCAAAACGGTTTGTTTCTAGCGAATAGGGTCTCCCTAGTGATAATTTAATATCGTAAAGTCACATTTCCCAAAGTGTGTTCATTACACTGTCATAATCCCAAGCTGCTGCAGGATGAAAGGCATTTGTAAAGATGAAAATGTCTCGATTTTGACAAGCGTAACTTTGACTGCAGAGAAGTAACTAGAATTGCAGAAAAACGTACTATCCACAAACCCTCTTACGAAATAAATCCCTAGTGACTTTTCTTTTTACTTTGTCGTCTTCAGTAAATAATAAAAATCATCTGAATTCCATATAATGTGGAAGCTTCTAAGCACATGAATCAAAGGAATGTGCAGCAAATGAACAAAGACAGCTGAGACAAGACAGTCAATATCAAAATAACGTAAAAGTGTGTGATTTGTGCTTATGCGCTGCTATAATCGGCGGCAATTAGGCTAGATTTACGCATTATCGTTTTCAGGATTTAGTAATACTAGGTAGAATTAGACTCCCTTACAGTAATTCTCCCCCCCATGTTTATTGCCATTTAAATAACAGACAGATACTGGTAATTCAAGACTAAGTGTCAGAACGTAGTGGGTAAATGACAGAGCTGGTGATATCTTAGTGGTTAGGGTAACTGGGAGGTGTAGGTTCAAATCCGACTCATATTTTCCAACAGAAAATTATTTCTTGAGTTATGTATCTACAGGTAATCTATGAATTTATTATTGATTAAGATACTGATAATTTTCCATTTTAAATCTGAATTAAAACCTACCTATCCTGAAGTGATCGGGAAAATAACCTTTCGTTGAGTTGTTTAAGAAAGAACGAATGGTCCGAATGAAACAAGTGATTCTCCAAATAGAGAAATTTATATTTACTAACACATAGTTATAAACAGTAAATGCATGAATTTTTAAACCATATTAATATCGCCATCTCTTTGGTCTAGAGTGGTTGGGGTGGCCTAGTTGATAGCGCGATAGGGTGGCCTAGTTGCTAGTCGCATTCTGCAGTTCCAGGGTTCGAGTCCCACCTGGACCAGCGTTGAAGTTGGTTTCCACTAACCCTCCCAACTGCATCGGTCAGAAAGCAGACACCGATGAGTTTGGAAAGGAGGCCATCCTTCGGATGGGACGTTAAGCATGGCTCCATGTGCCGGAGAGTCCATTCACTGTGCATATCGATGGCTTTGACGGGAGGCTACCCTATGTCTCCTAACAGTTGTACAGTGGATGCGTGCTCCCAACCTCCTCAGGTTCTTGTGGCCTGGCTATTTAACCCATTGTGTGAAAAAAGTGCCGCTCAGAGGTAAAACAACGCAAGGATTAGTAATAATAGCTACGTTAGCGCTCTTTTGGCTTAAGAACAGTTGTCATACCTCTGAGCGGCACTTTTTTGCACACAATCGTCTAAATGGCAGGTCACAAGAACACCGAGGGCTCAGAGAATGTTGAGGGAGGGATTGAATAGCTGGTAAGAGACAGATTGTAGACTCTTCTCAAGAAGTTCCAGCATGCTCTTGAACTGGCACAAAGTATGGCTCTCCCGCACATGGGGTCACGTATTTACGTTCCATCGAACGGATGGAGCACTTTCCAAGTCCATCGCTGTCTCTTCTGACAGGGTGGGAGGTTAACGGAAAATAAATCTCAACGCTGGCCCGGGTGTGACTCGAACCTGGGAACTGCAGTTTACACGCCTGGTCCGCTATCTACTGAGCCACCCCCTGCACCAGTTTAAGGTCAAGTGAAATATTATATTTCGGATTGAAATGTATAGAAATTGTTTGAAATGAGCTCTTCAAAATTGCAGTGAAATTGCAAAATACGAGAATAATACAGTAGTTATCGATCTCGTCTATCGGAGGAATCGTTTAATTGAATCAGAGTGATGTAGAGCCATCGGACAATTGGAAGCAGGCCAATCGATAGCTGAAGTGACACACATCAGCAGTGTTAACATATTATCATCTATAGGCTGTGTAACCAGTTCTAAACTTCTGGGACAGTTACTAAATGGAAAACAAAGGTTCTCCCCATAGGACTTTTGATACCCTAAGGGTTTTTGCATTAAGGTAAAACCTTAATATAGTGTTTATCAAACTGTATGACGCCAGTTGAAATCAGGTGTGCCGTGAATATTCGGAATTACTATTAGATAGAGACCTTCTAAAGAAGAATAGAGATTAGATTGAGATATTCTAAAAACCGAAAAGGTCTTTAGAAAAATACGTTTCATAAATTATTTTATTTTCCAGGGTTTCTCACTCAAACTCGTCACTTTATCATTCAAATTCGTCATTTTCGCAATCAAATTTCCCAACTATAAGTGTACGAAATATTTCCGCTTGCACTTCTATGTCGGTAGGAGGAATAGTTAATTTTCAGTACCAAACCAAACCCTTCAACTGCGAATATTTTCTGTTATATATTACAGCAATTCGCGATATTTTAATCCTTATTAATTATGACACAAAGGACATGTATTCCCAAATAGCTATGCATGTTTTGTTTTTATTTTTTTTCTGGTGTGCGGCGACAATTTTGGATTCTCAGAAGTGTGCCATGGAGTGAGAAAGATTTGTAAATACAACTTTAATCTTGTAGAAGGAAAATCCAGGAACTCAAACATTTTAAATCGTCCTTCAAACAATAGCTAAAAAACGAAGAAAGGTCTTCATAATTTACAAAATGTATTGAATACGTGAAGATAGTCGCAAAATTTTCCTCGCAGTTTTTTTTTGGGGGGGGGTGGGGGGGATGCGTAGCCGGCAGTGCGTAAGTCTCCTGATCTTCCCAGGTTTGATTCCCTACTGTGCCAGATTTAAGATACATCTTTTTTTCTCCCACTCTTGTCGTCGATGAAAGGGTGACACGGATAGGCTTGGAAATGACACTGTCTATCGAGATGAGATTCAACTGTAATCCGTGTGCAGAAGAGCCATACACGCAGGACAACCTGAAGGAAGGCTCCAATCTGTTTCCTAACAGCTGTACAGTGCTTCTCCTTCCTGCAACCTTATCTAAGCTCTAGGGATCTGTAACGGTCAGAAAATGCAAGTCTGTTCCTCCCGCCCGAAGCGAAGATGGAAGAGTTTTCGGACCGGATGTTGACGGTAATCAAGAGCCATCGATCGTACATTGACAGGTAGTGGGATCGGCATACATCTCACTATTGTCCCATTACATGGAAAAGACTCACGTGACCACCCTGAGACAAGGAGCGAAGAAAAGACTTTGTTCCTGGGTCCTTCTGCTTTAGAGTGTGCTGCAGGTCGGAGGTCAGGCTCAGATCACGATAAAAATTCGGCTTCCGGCCGGGCTCCGAGCCGGGGCCACTGTTTTTCGGCCAGGATCTATGCGCGGTTAGGAGAGGTAGCCAGCCGTGGATCGTTATTAAGTGCAAGGCCTTTGTGGAAGGCTGATCTTGTTATTAAACTCTTATTGAAAATGCTATAATATGAAAAATAAATGTGTTGTACATATTGTAAAGTCTATTAATAATTTATGAGGCCACCCAGGTAGCCAAATTTCCTGGCAAGCTTAGTTTAACATATAAGGTACGTTTTCAATCAAATGCTTGGGACCCACGCCAGTTCAGCAAATATCTGACTCCACACAAAAACACCTCTTACAGGGTCCTTGTGACTTGGCCATTTAGCCCATTTCGTACAAAACTTTCGCTCAGAGATAAAACAACACAAACATTTCCTCACAGTCAATAGAAAACTGCATAGTAGACACAGAATTGTGAATAATCTTTCTCCACAGCCAACAGAAGGCTTCACCATAGACAGAGAAAAAGTGAACACTCTTTCTCCACAATCCGCAGAAAAAGATTTTAAATTAATTGCATTTAGCTCTGGTTTTGTCTCCTTCAGACAACACAACTGACAGGCGCGGCTTAACCTTTATGTTAGATATGCATAAGGTATGATTCTACTTCACAATGACCACGACTTAGAGTTTCATATGACACGACGCCTTTTTCAAGTTCATTGGTGTCCCACTTTGTCACCAAAGTAGGGTAGAGGTTGGCGGAGATAAATTTCAAAAATGGGATTGTTGGGACTTGAACCTGGAGGCAGATTACTAGCCAATGATCGCCCCATCTAATTCTGGCTTTATGACACTATTCATTCATCATTTAAGACGTTATGCAAGCTAGGAGATTAAACACAAAAATCCTTCACAAACATTTATGAAAAACTAAGAGAACGTAAAAATACAATCACATTACTAAACAATTGGATACTACGGTTAATATTAATGACTTGATTAACGTTTCCGATACAATCTTAGGAATGGCAAAGACACTTACAAATGTTCCAACTCCCAAAACTAATGGGGCAGGGATGGTTCAGTCGGTAGCGCGCCAGGCTCGTAATCTGTAGTTCCCAGGTTCGAGTCCCAGCTGGGTCAGCGTTGAGATTTATCTCCGCAAAATTCCCCGCCCTGCCCACGGTCAATAGGGGACACCGATGGGCTTGGAAAGGCTGCCGTCCGTCGGATGGGACGTTAAGCCGTGGCCCGTGTGCGGGAGAGCCATACCCTGTGCACGTTAAAGAACACGCTGGATGGCCTTGACGGGAGGATACCATCTGTCTCCCAACAGCTGTTCCAGTGGGTCCCCTCCCCCAACATTCTCTGAGCCTTCGGGGTCCATGTGACCTGGCCATTTAGACCATGGTGTGCAAAAAAGTGCCGCTCAGAGGTACAACAACCCAACCCAAAACTATTTTAATAGTAAATGGATATTGCTGATAATTAAAATGTAGAGTTATTGATTGCGAAACATTTGACTTATTCTCAGTGGCACTTTTACAAAAGAGAAACAAAAGTCTATTTTCAAAATTTTGAAGGTTGGATTTTGCTTTTCTTTGGTATCATCACCCCTAATTTACTTTTGAAAAAATAAAAGGTAAAACGAAATCCAAATCTAATTTTAAAGAATTTTAGAATTTCTGATTTTTTCCCCTGGTCCTTCTTCTACTTGCCAGTACAGATGATAATCGAGAGTCAATTGAATACCGAACTCACGTTATCTTAAATAAAGCACTTTCAGAAATACAGTTTTTCCAAATATTAATGCGCAATGATTTTTTTTTCTTCGAAAGCAGTCTTCTTCGGTCTTTGTTCAAATCTCAGTTGGCATTCGTTAAACTGCTTCTTGTCCACAAACGCTTTGAGTAAGAGAAGAAGACGACAGAGAACAAAAAGAAGAAGAAGAAGACCATCTCTTCACTAGAAAGAGGATCTCTGTTTGATCTGAAGAAGAAAACAAATCTAGAGAAGCACTTTCCTAATGGAACTCAACTTTAGCAATAGTTTTCAAACTTTCCTATCTAGTGGCCTACTTTTAGATGATGGAAACACTCTTTTCTTGTCACCACAAGATTTTTATCGAGTTTTTTAATTGTCCCCAGCATGTCTTCTCTTGTAACACGATAATGCAGCTGTTATTCCCTTAAATGTGTACGTGACATGTATTTGGCTTCGTTTCCGTGGTATTACCATGACAGTGTCTTTTATTATTTTGTACGCAACCTTTTTCCACTTTTACTGCAGATAAAAACTCACTAGGGAGTAAAGCGAAATAATTCACCCGAGTAAAAATCGATTTCATACGTTCATTGTGGAGTTCGATCTGCACAATTAAATATTGGATGCATCAAGACTTTTAAATGAAGTGTTTTGCATGAAAATGGCAGAAAGCAGATGAAAGAGGTTTGAGAAATAAACATTTATTATATTATATATTTATAAATGAAATATTTAAGAGTGAAAAACGAAGGGACGGTAAGTAGCATCATTAATGACGAAACGAGAAAAATCTTTATGAAAGATGGTAAAAATAAAGATAGAAAAAGATGATGATTTACAAGCTCTGCGTAACTATAGTAACGGTGAGGCGGAGGAGGCATTAAAAAGAGAAGCCGGTTACTGAGAAGAGAAGAGGAGCTTAATTTGGGCGAAGTGGAGAGCTTCAGAATATAAACGACGAACCAAAAATCAGCAGAGTGGATGGACTAATGATTGAACTTCAAAAGAATCTGGAAGTTTGGCAATTTATTCAATGAATGGAAAAAAAAAAAGATGAATATAATTTGAAGCCAGAGGAAAGTTCGTCATTAAAACTGAAAAATATCACAGATGGATGGCATAAGATAAAAATATCAACGTAGAAGGAATGGATTAATTACCAATTTATTGTTTTGTTACGTTATATTTGAAACAAAAGAAGATGAAGGACCAGGTGTAGTTATGAAAGTGAATAGCACAAAAGAGGATATGGGAATAGAATAGAATGGGAAAAGAAGATCGAGGGGGAAAAGCAGAGGAAAAGACACTTAGGAAGACTGGACAAATATTTAGAAGGGAAGAGGGGATACCGCTTGAATGCAAGCTACCTTAAAGGTGTGTTGCATTACCTCCGAGCAGCACTCTTTGCACACAATGAGCTAAATGACTAGATCACAAGACTCCAAGTGCTCACGGAAGATTGGGGAAAAGGGACCAACTGCAGAGCTAAGGAGACAGATGAAAGCCTCTAATCTAGGCCATCCAGCGTGTTCTTTAACTTGCACAGGATATGGCTCTCCTGCACACAGAATTAAGACTTAACTTTCCATCTGATGGACGGTGACATTTCAAAACCCTTACTTTTGTCCCATTACTTACAACATGGTTCCCACCATGTCATAGGTAAAGGGGCATAGTTGGAACTGGAACCGGATAACTGTAGATTGAGAGCTTGGAGGGTTATGGACTAAGCCAATTCCAGTCCTTAAAAATGTTACCTAGGGAGCAACTCATAGTTAAATCTCCTCCTGTAATAGGGTTTGACATCACATCAAATTTTACCGTGTTGGAAGGTTAAATGGGTTTTTTTCTTGTAAGCATATATTGTTAGATTTATCTCACAAGTTTCTAAAATGAAGGGGAACGAAAAGGAATGTTTTTAGAGTAATGAAAATTTTTCTTTGAAATCAAAAACGATTTTGAGAAAAAAATCTCGTGCAAATGATGAAAAGTATTATATACGCCACTCCATAGTAATAAAACCTTAAAGATCATTCCACTTAAGAGTCATCGTCGACAATGCTTCAGCCATTTCTTCAGATAAATGTTTTTGTGTAAAAACGGTGAAATATTATAGCTTCAGTTCTTTAAGTTTCTTTTGTTCATCTGTTTCATCGCATTTATTTAGAAGATGGATTTAAGATGAAACGGAAATAAAAAAAAAACTTACTTTTTTTAATTGTGCGGCGTAAAATTAACTGTCATTGACCCAGTTCTGGACAGTTGTAAGTAGAGTTAGGATATAATACAATGTATAAGAAAAACCTTAATACTTTCGTCCAGTATAAAGCTATTTCTCAATCACATCAGATATACAGGGTGAATCTGAAAAAGTGGGCAAAACTTTACGGGGTGGTAGAACGCAGCTATACGAGCAATATTCGTCATAGAAAGTATGGGCGGAACGCAAACGGCGAGCCGCTAGGTGGCGTTGGAAATAGTATAAAAGGGTCGGTCCTCGCACCCAACGGCATTTCTACCGTGGATTGCCGAGAGGATGGCTAGTTATACTAACCACGAAATGGCGGATATGCACTTTGTGTACGGTGCGGCGGACGGGAATGCAAGTGAGGCAAAGAGTATCTCCTCTCCTTCTTGTGTTCATTCTTTAAATGTGACAGTGGAAAACTATCTTTTAACTTCTCACCGCTTGCGTTCCGACCATACATTCTATGACGAATATTGCTCGTATAGCTGCGTTCTACCACCCCGTAAAGTTTTGCCCACTTTTTCAGATTCACCCTGTATATACTATGGATTTTTGTTTCAATTTAAATCATGCTGTAAGATGCCCTTTTTTTGTGCCCTAAGCTTTTTAGTGTCGATATCTGTGAGAAAATATGGCTAGGATGGCTCAGGTAGTAGTTTAGTTAGTAACTCAGTTCATAATCGGCAATTCCCACGTTGAAGACCAGCGTTGAAATTTATCTCATCTAAACCCCAATCATGCCCTTAGTAAGAAAAGAGTCACCGATGGACTGGAAGATCTGGAACTGCCCTCGTCCGTCGGAATGGGATGTTACGTCGTAGTGCTGTGTGCCATAGAGACTTACTCTATTCAAGTTAAATGATAGGCAGGATGGACTTAATACAGTGGCATGCCAGAAAATCTTGGGACAAAAAATGTCTCTGGGGTCCTTTTGTAATAAATCTATTAGCTTCAATAGTTGGAATTTTGTATTCAGATTTCATAGTAATATCGTTGTTTTGATATTTTTTGTAGTTTTTTTAATAATTAAAATTTTTAGATCTCACAAAAAAATTACTACGTTTTGCTGCATATGTGAGGTTTGATTCAAACGATTATCTTAGGTTTATACCTATAGTAAATACCAATAAAACACTCATCCAAAAAATTTACCATAACGTGGATATTTTATTCCTTTGAGACCTAAGAAGAGGTTTAGAGAAAACATACACTGGCAACAAGAAGCGGAATTTCTAGTAGGGAAAGCGAAGCTGATTGTTCACGATCTGTTATTATTCGTTCGAAACTGATTGTTCACGATCTGTTATTATTCGTTCGAAACTGATTGTTCACGATCTGTTATTATTCGTTCGAAGCAGATTGTTCACGATCTGTTATTATTCGTTCGAAGCAGATTGTTCACGATCTGTTATTATTCGTTCGAGGCAGATTGTTCACGATCTGTTATTATTCGTTCGAAGCAGATTGTTCACGATCTGTTATTATTCGTTCGAAGCTGATTGTTCACGATCTGTTATTATTCGTTCGAAGCTGATTGTTCACGATCTGTTATTATTCGTTCGAAGCAGATTGTTCACGATCTGTTATTATTCGTTCGAAGCTGATTGTTCACGATCTGTTATTATTCGTTCGAAGCTGATTGTTCACGATCTGTTATTATTCGTTCGAAGCTGATTGTTCACGATCTGTTATTATTCGTTCGAAGCAGATTGTTCACGATCTGTTATTATTCGTTCGAAGCAGATTGTTCACGATCTGTTATTATTCGTTCGAAGCAGATTGTTCACGATCTGTTATTATTCGTTCGAAGCAGATTGTTCACGATCTGTTATTATTCGTTCGAAGCAGATTGTTCACGATCTGTTATTATTCGTTCGAAGCAGATTGTTCACGATCTGTTATTATTCGTTCGAAGCAGATTGTTCACGATCTGTTATTATTCGTTCGAAGCTGATTGTTCACGATCTGTTATTATTCGTTCGAAGCTGATTATTCACGATCTGTTATTATTCGTTCGAAACTGATTGTTCACGATCTGTTATTATTCGTTCGAAACTGATTGTTCACGATCTGTTATTATTCGTTCGAAGCAGATTGTTCACGATCTGTTATTATTCGTTCGAAGCAGATTGTTCACGATCTGTTATTATTCGTTCGAAGCAGATTGTTCACGATCTGTTATTATTCGTTCGAAGCTGATTGTTCACGATCTGTTATTATTCGTTCGAAGCTGATTGTTCACGATCTGTTATTATTCGTTCGAAGCAGATTGTTCACGATCTGTTATTATTCGTTCGAAGCTGATTGTTCACGATCTGTTATTATTCGTTCGAAGCTGATTGTTCACGATCTGTTATTATTCGTTCGAAGCAGATTGTTCACGATCTGTTATTATTCGTTCGAAGCTGATTGTTCACGATCTGTTATTATTCGTTCGAAGCTGATTGTTCACGATCTGTTATTATTCGTTCGAAGCAGATTGTTCACGATCTGTTATTATTCGTTCGAAGCAGATTGTTCACGATCTGTTATTATTCGTTCGAAGCTGATTGTTCACGATCTGTTATTATTCGTTCGAAGCTGATTGTTCACGATCTGTTATTATTCGTTCGAAGCAGATTGTTCACGATCTGTTATTATTCGTTCGAAGCAGATTGTTCACGATCTGTTATTATTCGTTCGAAGCAGATTGTTCACGATCTGTTATTATTCGTTCGAAGCTGATTGTTCACGATCTGTTATTATTCGTTCGAAGCTGATTGTTCACGATCTGTTATTATTCGTTCGAAGCAGATTGTTCACGATCTGTTATTATTCGTTCGAAGCTGATTGTTCACGATCTGTTATTATTCGTTCGAAGCAGATTGTTCACGATCTGTTATTATTCGTTCGAAGCAGATTGTTCACGATCTGTTATTATTCGTTCGAAGCAGATTGTTCACGATCTGTTATTATTCGTTCGAAGCTGATTGTTCACGATCTGTTATTATTCGTTCGAAGCTGATTGTTCACGATCTGTTATTATTCGTTCGAAGCAGATTGTTCACGATCTGTTATTATTCGTTCGAAGCAGATTGTTCACGATCTGTTATTATTCGTTCGAAGCAGATTGTTCACGATCTGTTATTATTCGTTCGAAGCTGATTGTTCACGATCTGTTATTATTCGTTCGAAGCTGATTGTTCACGATCTGTTATTATTCGTTCGAAGCAGATTGTTCACGATCTGTTATTATTCGTTCGAAGCTGATTGTTCACGATCTGTTATTATTCGTTCGAAGCAGATTGTTCACGATCTGTTATTATTCGTTCGAAGCAGATTGTTCACGATCTGTTATTATTCGTTCGAAGCTGATTGTTCACGATCTGTTATTATTCGTTCGAAGCTGATTATTCACGATCTGTTATTATTCGTTCGAAACTGATTGTTCACGATCTGTTATTATTCGTTCGAAACTGATTGTTCACGATCTGTTATTATTCGTTCGAAGCAGATTGTTCACGATCTGTTATTATTCGTTCGAAGCAGATTGTTCACGATCTGTTATTATTCGTTCGAAGCAGATTGTTCACGATCTGTTATTATTCGTTCGAAGCTGATTGTTCACGATCTGTTATTATTCGTTCGAAGCTGATTGTTCACGATCTGTTATTATTCGTTCGAAGCAGATTGTTCACGATCTGTTATTATTCGTTCGAAGCTGATTGTTAACGATCTGTTATTATTCGTTCGAAGCTGATTGTTCACGATCTGTTATTATTCGTTCGAAGCAGATTGTTCACGATCTGTTATTATCGTTCGAAGCTGATTGTTCACGATCTGTTATTATTCATTCGAAGCTGATTGTTCACGATCTGTTATTATTCGTTCGAAGCAGATTGTTCACGATCTGTTATTATTCGTTCGAAGCAGATTGTTCACGATCTGTTATTATTCGTTCGAAGCTGATTGTTCACGATCTGTTATTATTCGTTCGAAGCTGATTGTTCACGATCTGTTATTATTCGTTCGAAGCAGATTGTTCACGATCTGTTATTATTCGTTCGAAGCAGATTGTTCACGATCTGTTATTATTCGTTCGAAGCAGATTGTTCACGATCTGTTATTATTCGTTCGAAGCTGATTGTTCACGATCTGTTATTATTCGTTCGAAGCTGATTGTTCACGATCTGTTATTATTCGTTCGAAGCAGATTGTTCACGATCTGTTATTATTCGTTCGAAGCTGATTGTTCACGATCTGTTATTATTCGTTCGAAGCAGATTGTTCACGATCTGTTATTATTCGTTCGAAGCAGATTGTTCACGATCTGTTATTATTCGTTCGAAGCAGATTGTTCACGATCTGTTATTATTCGTTCGAAGCTGATTGTTCACGATCTGTTATTATTCGTTCGAAGCTGATTGTTCACGATCTGTTATTATTCGTTCGAAGCAGATTGTTCACGATCTGTTATTATTCGTTCGAAGCAGATTGTTCACGATCTGTTATTATTCGTTCGAAGCAGATTGTTCACGATCTGTTATTATTCGTTCGAAGCTGATTGTTCACGATCTGTTATTATTCGTTCGAAGCTGATTGTTCACGATCTGTTATTATTCGTTCGAAGCAGATTGTTCACGATCTGTTATTATTCGTTCGAAGCTGATTGTTCACGATCTGTTATTATTCGTTCGAAGCTGATTATTCACGATCTGTTATTATTCGTTCGAAACTGATTGTTCACGATCTGTTATTATTCGTTCGAAGCTGATTGTTCACGATCTGTTATTATTCGTTCGAAGCTGATTGTTCACGATCTGTTATTATTCGTTCGAAGCAGATTGTTCACGATCTGTTATTATTCGTTCGAAGCAGATTGTTCACGATCTGTTATTATTCGTTCGAAGCAGATTGTTCACGATCTGTTATTATTCGTTCGAAGCTGATTGTTCACGATCTGTTATTATTCGTTCGAAGCTGATTGTTCACGATCTGTTATTATTCGTTCGAAGCAGATTGTTCACGATCTGTTATTATTCGTTCGAAGCTGATTGTTCACGATCTGTTATTATTCGTTCGAAGCTGATTGTTCACGATCTGTTATTATTCGTTCGAAGCAGATTGTTCACGATCTGTTATTATTCGTTCGAAGCAGATTGTTCACGATCTGTTATTATTCGTTCGAAGCAGATTGTTCACGATCTGTTATTATTTGTTCGAAGCTGATTGTTCACGATCTGTTATTATTCGTTCGAAGCTGATTGTTCACGATCTGTTATTATTCGCTCGAAGCTGATTATTCACGATCTGTTATTGTTAGTTCGAAGCTGATTATTCACGATCTGTTATTATTCGTTCGAAGCTAACGGAAAAAAATCTGGACTATTATTTTAAATAGTTGTTTAGCAAATTTCCCTATAAGTTTTGCAAAACTATTTTTGCAGAGGTCCCTTTCTGATGTGGGGCCCCCCGCAACTCGGGGCTAGCGGGGTATATCAGAACGCCTTTGCGCTACAAAAGCTACTTAACGCTAATGTTTTACAGCTGTTCAGTGGGTCCCCTTCCTCCCAACCTTCTGTGAGCCCTTAAGGACCTTATGCTCTGGCTATTGTGTACACAAAAGAGCCTCTCAGAGTTTAAAAACTCAACCCCATCGTGAGAAAATTTCATAATCTTTTCTAAAAATTCGCTCATAGTGTTTATTTATTTTAAAAAAACTTAAGCTGAAACCTATACGAAGCCTAGATGTTAGTTCGCAAGACAACATAAAAAATAATACTTATCGGGATAAATTCCACGCTTATGCAGAGTAAGAGAAGACACTTCTGGTTAAAAAAAAACTGAAGGAGAAACGAAAAAGATAAGTGATATGAATAACATTTAAAAAAAAAACTCAAATAAAATTACCTTCTGTCGGTTAATCCTTTCCACGTTATTAATCACATTTTACAATAATGATATTCTGAAAAGAAGCCATTATCGGGGGGAGATGGACGGAGTTTCGTAACCAGAACCCTAAGAAATTACTAGAAATGACGGAGAAATACTTAAAATTCTAATTTCGTACGTCAAAATGAATGCCAAACTTGATATTCAACACGAATACATGGTCAAAACGATCCTCTCTTAGCCTTCCTGTTTGGAAAACTCGCGGAATCCATCAAGTTACAAAAATTACAGATGGGAGGAAATCACTTTTCATTTATAACCTCACCCACTCCCCGCTTCCATGGTAAGCGCCTCTATGACATAAGGTACTTAAAGCGTAATTTATTACTGTTATTAGTGTTATGGAGATTCTGCAGCTCGAGCACATCAATCTTTAGCTTAATGCTCCTAGGGTAATTTGCAAAGTCGGTAAATGTATTGACGATGTTTGTTGCTTGGGACATAGAATTTTTAATTGAATGTTCTTCCATTTTCCTATCCCTCTCGTACGGAACCCTCTTCCCACCCCCTCTACTCTCTCCTCCCAACGGACTAGATCCATTTCCTCCATTCGCTCGAGCTTGTTTTAAATTAAATGCTACGAATGTGCTGCCACTTAATCATTGCCATTATTTAAATGGGAATAATAATCTGCTAATTCATAACACATCACGTATGTTTCATCAACGCTTATTCCCTTCTTCGTTGGAGGTGTTGCAACTTTCGAGGGGAAACGTGCTCCATCATTATTGACGCTGAATGTGATTACCTTACGTAAGGGACGAAAGGGAGATTCGGTTTGGATGTTTGATCAGAAATTTATTGCGAACGTACTTTCGAAAGCTCTGCAAGTGCACTTAATTGTAATTTTGTAAAGTTTGGTGACGTATTTCAAATGTACTTCTGTAATAATACTCTGCGCGGTTCTTTAATTATGTTCTTACAAAATCTGATGAATAATCCTGGAAATGTACTCCTGGTTTGTTTCAATCTGAATTGCACTCTTTTTGCACCCAATGGGCTAAACAGCCAGGCCACAATTGCCCCAAGGGCTTAGAAAATGTTGAGAGTAGGGGACCCACTGGACAGCAGTTAGGAAACAAATGGTACCCTCTCGTCAAGACCATCCAGTGTGTTCTTTAACGTGTCTGTCCCTTATGCGGCTTTACGTTCCATCCGACTAACGGCGGCGCTTTCTTGTCCATCGGTGTCTCCTTTCTGACCGAGGGTAGGGTAGGGTTTTAGTGGAAATTAATCTCAACGCTGGTATCTTATAAACCTGGGAACTACAAATTACCTGGTCCGCTATCGACTGAGCCGCCCTGCAAATGTATTATTATTATTGGAAGATTATGAGTTCCTTACGTTATATTCTCATGATGTTTGGTGAAATATTCGAAATATATGGTGATTACAAATGAAAGTAATGATTTCAAATATTTATTACACAAAAATTATAAATGCAATAGCATCAACGAATCTACATATTTTGAGAAACACATGAATTTCTTATACATCTCAAAAACAGATTGAAAATTTTCAATGTCGCTACCAGTCACTCTTCATACATCCACCATATGTTCCAGTTCATCCCATTCACTTTCACTGTAGGGAGTCAGGTCCTTAGGATTGTCAGTGCGCAAAATTCCGATATTGTGACGATTGAGGTTGGCACTGACGTGCAAAATTGCTTCTTGAGAGAAGACGAACTTTATAGCAAGACTCTATCATCATTCTCGAGCCATTTCTGTAAGTCACATTGAAAACTGAAGAGTTTTTCTATATCTGTCAGTCTTTCTTTCTGTATCTGACAGCTTGATAGTATGTATGTAGCAGTCTGCGAGATAAAGTATAGCTTTGTTTAAGAACTGTATTGAAATGAAGTGAAAGAACAACCAAAAGATGCGAAGGATTAGGTATAAGCAACTGTTGAAAGACACCTTTTCGCAATCAAAAAATAGCTGTATACAATAAAGATGATTTTGAAGGTATGATAAGGATATTGAAGATTTGAATTATTTTTCCTTTGACAAACACTTTTTATATGCACAATGACTAAATGGACAGATCAAAGCACCTAAGAGCTCAGAGATGGATAAGGGAAGGGTGTATCACTAGACAATTATTGCGAGAATAGATGGAATCCCATCCTGCAAAAGATCATCCAGAGCATTCTTTAACGTAACTAGATAAAATTAAAAACAAAGATATGGGAAATGAGGAATGAAATTTAATTTCGAGAAAAGAAAGATATCTGGGAATAGTGATGACAGAAAAGCTCCTAAAGTGAATTGAGAAAGGATTGTCATAGGTGAATATGTTTCTATATCTCGGATCTACACGTATGAGAATAGTTACATGGAGGAAGTGGAAATACAAAAAAAAACATGGAACAGAAAAAAAAACAAGAAGATTAATAAAAATATTAACTTCACTTTTGTATGATGTAAATAAAGATTAAACGATTTGTCATACAATTATAGCCAGTGTTATTTTTAAAATGCGGATCAAAGACAAGGATATGGACACATGGGATCTAAGCTAACAGAAGTCCAAATGATTTTCTGGAGAACATGGGTGCAAAAGATTAGATGGATAATTGAGAAATGAGGGAATTTAAAGAATTATGAGAGTAGAAGGAGATAATAGAGGGGATATATAAAAAATAAAAGAGACAGGTAATATGGGCAAATGGATGATAAACTGGAAGGAGGCATATCACCTCTGGCGCATATGAAAATCTCGTTTTCAAAGATAAAGAAGTTTTTCCTTTACCTTCTGTTTCATTCCTTAAAAGTTTTAATTTGAGCTTGCGGATAATGGGAAAAAATGCAAACAGCATTTTATTAGTAATTATACAACATCAAAGTATTCGTCTTTTAATTCTTGAATCTAAAAATTACATTTCCCACAACTCTCTCAGAAAAGTGGGTTATAGCTGTTCAGTGGAATATCTCTTAAACATTATTCTATACATATTATTTGTAAAACTCGATAACAGCTCTGCTGTTTCATCGTTTCAGTTATTTGTGAAGATATACACCGAAGAGCCGAACCTTATGACCAGCGCTTCTTTATCCAAATCGAAGCAACTGCATGTAAACGACGGCGCATGTGAACGTCATGAAATGGTATAAATAACACTTGATGCTGAACTCTGTTAATCAGTGTTATTCCTGTTCTTCAGATGGGAAAGACTTTGGGTTGGGTTGTTTTAACTCTGAGCGGCACTTTTTTGCACACCATGGGCTAAATGGCCAGGTCACATGGACCCCGAAGGCTCAGAGAAGGTTGGGGGAGGGGACCCACTGGAACAGCTGTTGGGAGACAGATGGTAGCCTCCCGTCAAGGCCATCCAGCGTGTTCTTTAACGTGCACAGGGTATGGCTCTCCCGCACACGGGGCCAGGGCTTAACGTCCCATCCGACGGACGGCGGCCTTTCCAAGCCCATCGGTGTCCCCTACTGACCGTGGGCAGGGCGGGGAATTTTGCGGAGATAAATCTCAACGCTGACCCAGCTGGGACTCGAACCTGGGAACTACAGATTACGAGCCTGGCGCGCTACCGACTGAGCCACCCCCGCCCCATGGGAAAGGCAACGGACCTAAGTGAGTTTGACAAAGGCCAAATTGTAATGCCCAGACGATTGGGTCAGATTTCCGAGACTGCAAGGCTTGTGAGGTACCCACGTTCAGCCGTAGTTAGTACCTTCAAAAAGTGGTCCGAGGAGGGAAAACCTCGAATCGCCGGCAAGGTGTGGGCCGACCACGGTTCATCGAAGCTAAAGGTGAGCGAAGGCTATCCCGTATGGTATGAGCCAAAAGAAGGGATACTGTGGCGCACTACTTGTAATGGAAGTAATGTGTCACAACACACGGTACATCGAACTCCGCTGAAAATGGCGCTGTGTAGCCGCAGGCCACTCGAAGTGCCCATGCTAACCTCGGTTCACCATCCAAAGCGCCTACATGGGCACGCGAGCATTAAAACTGGATCTTGAATGACTGGAAAAAGGTCTTTTGTTCCGATGAATCTCATTTCTTGTTGCACCATGTGGATGGTTGGGTACCTGTGAGTCGTTTACCTGGGAAAGCATTTGGCAATGTTCTGCTGGGAAACCCTAGGTCCAGTCATTTATGTGGAGGAAACTATGACGTCTACCATCTCCTAAATATCATTGCAGACCAGGTACACCCTTTCATGGTAAAGATATTCTCTTCTAGTAATGCCTTCTTTCAGCAAGATAATGCGCCATGCCACACTGCCAGGGTTTTGCGAGAATGGTTCGTGGAACATGAGGAAGACTTCCAGGTATTGCCCTGATCTCCAAATTCCGCAGACATCGGATGTGTTGGAACAGCATATCCGATCTGCGGCGGCTCAACCACGTAACTTACAAGAGTTAAAGGATCTGCTGATAACGTATTGATGCCAGAACCACAAGAAACCTTTAGAAATTTTGTAGCGTTCATGCCTCACCGGGTAAGAGCTGTTTTGGCAACATGTAGATGACTAACATCATATTAGGCGGTGGTCAGAATGTTTTGGCTTTTCGGTGTATATATTAAAACAATTAAAAGTATTATAAAATGCGATTTATAATATTTTATTGGTGCCAATCAAACAAATATAAACTCTAATTATCATTTTCTGATGAGCGATTCTTTCATCTGAGTGGCACCTTTTTGCACACCATGGGCTAAATGGCCAGGTCACAAGGACTCCGAAGGCTCGGAGAAGATTGGGGGAGGAGACCCACTGGAACAGCTGTTGGGAGCCTCCCGTCAAGGCCACCCAGCGCGTTCTTTAACGTGCACAGGGTATGGCTCTCCAGCACACGGGGCCACTGATTAACGTCCCATCCGACGGACGGAGGCCTTTCCAAGCCCATCGGTGTCCCCTACTGACCGTGGACAGGGCGGGGAATTTTGCGGAGATAAATCTGAACGCTGACCCAGCTGGGACTGGAGCCTGGGAACTACAGATTACGAGACTGGCGCGCTACCGACTGAGCCAATCCCGCCCCAATAAGGTCAGGTAAAAGTAAGAAAATAAGCTAAACAAATATATTTAAAATAATATTTGTCTCATTCCTATTTCATTTCGTCATCACGTGAGCTGATTGGATTGATTGGTACACTATTTTTCAAGGAACTCAAAAAGTGAATTTGAAAAAATAAGTCTAATTTTCCAATTGGTGAATTCCATTGTCATTCTATTAAGACCACCAACCCATAAACCCACTGGTACAGAAGGCTAGATAATATGATGCATGCCAGAACTCAGGATTATTGAAAGAAAAAAGTGATTCTGACGCAAAATAACGACACTGAAACATCCTCAAAGAACCACCGAAACTAGGCATCATTTATTTCTTTCACTGTTTCACCTCAGTTGCACTCTAGTCAATAAATAAACACACTGATTAGCAAAAAAAGCAAAAATCGCCAAAAACCATCTCAACAACCTTACTGGGTCTACACAACACAGCCTTTCGAACTTTTACCCAAAACCGATTTTCCTGAAGTGGGGTCTCTATAAGCTGATCGCGTGCTATTGACCTATGTGCGTGCTTCAGGATGCTTTTATGGTGAGCATCTAACGCGTACTTGATGGCGCGGGGCCTCAAGAGTTGGACGATTGTTGCTGCTCTCTCCTCCATTTGTCCACCGCCGGAGGCATTTTAGTGGACTTGGTTTCCCCATCCATTAGCAGAACTCTCCCACTGATAGCTTGGGAACAGCATGCCCAGTATTTGATTGCATTAGCCAAGAACCTGCCACAGTCTTCATTGCCGTTAGCCTCGTTGTTTGTTTTTTCATCGTCTTACTTTACCAACAATATGCACTGTATCTTTGCCCGTGTTAAAATTTTTCTTGTCTAACCGGTGATTTCATCTACTCCTCTCAAGAAATAAGAGCACCCGTCAGATGAGTTACGTGAGCTTTCACTAGTAATGGATGTTTCAATAGGTAAGTAGTGAAGAGTCTCTTTTACATATTCAGCTTTTTATGTGTGTCTGTGAGATGCTATTTTAGTGTCGGGTTTGACGTTAATGGATTTCAAGTGCAGTTATGCTTGGGAGATGAATGCTTTCTTTTCGTATTTTAAGAATAGTGCACAATGCATGATGATTATTTCTGTTGATATGCCATAGGAAAGACGAGACATGAGCAGAAAGAAAACACAAACATCGATGTCTTATCCGGGCGCAAACCTAGATCCCTTTGATCATTAAGATTGTGAAGCTGAAATATTAAGCTGAACAATTCTTTAAACTATTATTATACTGATAGCTAAACGAAATTCAGTTCTTATATAGAGCAGAAGCCGTCCCGTGGCCGAGTGGTTAGCACTCTTAGATAATGATCAAAGGGATCTGGGTTTGCGACCGGATAAGGCATGGATGTTTGTGTTTTCTTTCTGCTGAAGTCTCGCCTTCCTCACTTATCTTCCCTATAGAATATTAAACTGGCAGGCTCCTGTCAAACCTTTGTAGCAAGCAGCTGCTTGATGAGGTATTTATAGAGTAGCAAACCCAGATGCTCAAGAACCCTGGATTGGATTGTTTTTCCCTCTGAGCGGCAGGTTTTTGAATACAAGAACCTTAGATATGATTTATGTTAGATCTCTTCAAGTTTTGAAAAACGGCTTAAAGTTGCTTAAATTCTACTTAAACGTTTGTTACAAAATATACGTTAGGGCTGTATCTGTAAACAATATTTTAACCTCCAAATTGAAAGCACATCACAGCCAACTCGGGTCCAGACGCAAACAGTTTTAGGGGTCCCATCTTGTCTATGAACAATTTGATAAAACTCGCATATAAAATTGATGATAGGATAGCATTTAATAAAAAATAACGATCTAAAAATAAATAAAATTAAAATCAGCACACAAAATGTTTTATTAACCTAAAAAAAAATTCAGCCTTCGAGTTCGCTAGTGACCCCTGTAACCCCACCTACCCATGCATTTGCAAACTAGAATATTATCTCTCTTATGGAATTATTGTTTTTCTTAGTTATAATAAAGACATTTGGTATTCATTTTAGAAGAGCTTGTAAAACACATTCAAACTCAATTATCAATTACTTATAATAGAGACCTATTATAAGATTTCTAAAGTAGAATTTTCCAGGTAAATTGCTATCATAGTCTTTATTTCTTTTTTTATGAGAACTTTGATACACTTGAGGACGTTAGTATAAAAAATAAAGCAAAATCTTTAAAAGTCATAAGAATCAAAGTTATTGAATGCATACAAATGTACATCCGCCTGTAAACGTGGCTATCATCAAATTTTAAAGAAGTCAGGCATCATTGGCCTTAACAGGTAGTTGCGTAATTTAGATGCTCTAAAGCAGTTGTTTATATGCTTTCTATGATGGCGCCCTCATATTTTAACAAATATTCCATTGCTCTCCCCTTCTGAAAACCCTCTTCCTCCTCTTCCCGTTGTATGGGCAGTTGGTTGGGTTGGGTTGTTTTACCTCTGAGCGGCACTTTTTTGCATACCATGGGCTAAATGGCCAGGCCACAAGTACCCCGAAGGCTCAGAGAAGGTTGGGGGAGGGGACCCACTGGAACAGCTGTTGGGAGACAGATGGTAGCCTCCCGTCAAGGCCATCCAGCGTATTATTTAACGTGCACAGGGTATGGCTTTCCCACACAAGGCTTAACGTCCCATCCGACGGACGGTGGCCTTTCCAAGCTCATCGGTGTCCCCTACTGACCGTGGGCAGGGCGGGGAGTTTTGCGGAGATAAGTCTCACGCCGGCCCAGCTGGATATGGGCAGTGGTGACGAAGGTTAATTGTTGAGAGGTAGCTGGCAGACACTCAAAAATGCACTCATACAAAACGCAAATGTCAATTAATGGATGCTGCCAACTCTCAAGACCAATCGCCATTGTTTGTGATGTTGAACTTCAAATCGTGTAACGATGCAATGACTTGCAATTGAATTCACCGATCTTATAACAGTAAGGGTTGTATTTCCAAAAGTA
The DNA here is from genome assembly GCA_038380435.1 of Ryuthela nishihirai. Classification (NCBI taxonomy): domain Eukaryota; kingdom Metazoa; phylum Arthropoda; class Arachnida; order Araneae; family Heptathelidae; genus Ryuthela; species Ryuthela nishihirai. Next base: position 34,205,498 of record JAWZYU010000017.1, on the reverse strand, counting down.
ACGCACAAAGCTAAACAATCGATCTCTGACATTATGAGAATTATAATCAATTTTATTCTACCATAAAACATTGCGGGAAACTTCACCCCTTCACTCTCACGCCGATACAAAGGATTGCTTCCCGCACTTTGGAAACAACTGATCTAGACGTTTGTTTCTTAAACATTTTCATGATTTGTTTTTCTACTTTTAAGACTATTCTTCAAGAAGAACAGCTGTTTCTCGTAGACAAAAACAATTCTGAAATAAATTCGAAGTTAGAAAAATGAGAATGGCAACGATAAAGTGATGGTGCAATTCTGACGTTTTTTCTGACGTTCACTGCAAATAACAAATGTCTTTCACCACCAATATGTAAAACCATAATTTTTCGCCAGAAAACATTTGATTTAAAATGTACATACGCCTCATTCATTCAAATTTAAACAAAAGTCATTTCAAACAAAATATGTAAGGAAATAAAACATGCATAGAGAAATAAAACCATACCCGGAGTGTGACAAAGCCTCTTCTCAAATACACGTTTTCAAAAAACAAAACAAAAATGCATTAATGTCTTCAATTTGTCGTCTCTCAATTTGTCGATATTTTCGGAAAACAAAGTTGCTGAAAGACCTTCACCCCAACCTCGTCTTTATAGTTTAATTGTCAATTCGTAATAACTCTTCCAGAAAATATTTTCACTTCGTTTACACGCTTTTATCGCAATCATAATCCTCTAATTTCTTTGAACTGAAGTATGACGTCACTTAAGTGCAATTGATGTGATCCATTTAACCTTTTTCACTTTTAGAGATAAATTTAAAAATTCTTTTTGAGTCCCATAGGCATTAGGGAAATGTAAGGATTCCCGCTTTCCGAATTCACCAAAAGTTATAATTGCACTCTGGAACAGTGGAAGATTTTGAAAACGGCGAAACTTTGAACGAATATTACAAACTATCCATTTTGACCCCGGTTAGTGGGGAGGGGGGCGGGGCTGTAAAAATACAAAAGTTATGGTGACATTTGATAGACAACTATTTAAAGGAACAACTTGGAATTTTTTATAGCTTAGAACGAATAATAAACAGGCCGTCTGAAAGCAACTGAAGCAATATTTTATGAAGAAAGCTGTAAAAACTATATACTATGGCTCAGTCCCAAATATCGAATTATGCATTACGGTATCCAAAATAACGTCTGATATTTATTATGTACCTTTTCAAAAAAGTTAAAATTAAAGTGTATAATGATTCACATTAAATGAAACAAAAGTCCTCCCTCCGATAAATTTCTTATTCAGGATTCCGAGACATTTCTTACATGCCCCCCCCCCCCATCCCTGAACATTTCTGAACTTTTTGTTAGAAATGTCTCAAGGGCCCCTTGAGACATTTCTAACCTGGGAGTCCCAGAGACATTTCTTACGTGGCCCTCAAAGACATTTCTTAAGGTCTCCCCCTTCAAGATATTCCTTAGCTGAACCCCCGAGACATTTCTTACGTGAGCCTCATCCCCGGACATTGCTTTTGTGGAGGTCCCTCGAGACATTTCTTACGTGGGAGCCCCTAAACATTTCTTATGGGCGGGAGGGGGGTATCGATACATTTCTTACGTGGGTAAAAAAATGTTTCCAAACATTTCTTGCGTGGCCCTCAGAGACATTTCTTAAGGTTCCTCCCAGACATTTCTTACGTGTCCCTTCCCGAAACATTTGTTTTGTGCGGGGCCCCTCGACACATTTCTTACGCGGGAGTCCCCGAAACATTTCTCACGTGTGTGCCCTCGACACATTTCTTACGCAGGAGTCCCCGAAACATTTCTCACGTGTGCGACCTCGACACATTTCTTACGCGGGAGTCCCCGAAACATTTCTCACGTGGGCGCCCTCGACACATTTCTTACGCGGGAGTCCCCGAAACATTTCTTACGTGGGTAAGAAATATTTCGAGACATTTTTTCAGGTTCTCCCCTCCCCTCCGAGACATTTCTTACCTGAGCTCCCCGAGACATTTCTTACGTGGGCCCCCGAGATATTTCATACATGGGGCTCTCGAGATATTTCGCATGTGGAGCCCCGAGATTTTCGGGTACGCCACTTTTGAGATATTTAGCAACGATTTTTCACCTTTACAACCAGGGGGATGGTAAAATATAACTGTTGATTTTAAGATATAAATGAAAAATTTCTGTTTTTCAGTTGGACAAGTACTAATGTCAAATTACTTATGGCTTGTACTAATGTCTAATTGTTAAAGATACTTTATGTATTATATATTATCAATTGCATTATAATTACAAATTCTTTATGACTTATACTAATGTCATATTGTTAAAGAGCGCAAATATTCGAAAAATTTAAAATTTTATTCTCCTTGAAAATGAACATCCTATATTCTCCACAGGTATTAAAATATTTTTCTAGAAAATTTACACAATTTTTTGAAATGTGTCCTCATTTGAAATGTCTCCTCCATCATTGTTTTCCTATTTACGTGAAAATTTCGTTGTGCTGTATTTTCCCTAAATGGAAACGTTTCCACCTAAAATTAAAACAATCCAAATAGAAATTAAAGACTAAAAGAACCACGAAGAAAAATCATACCTAAAACAATCATAACGGAAACTAAGCGTGAAACAGAAATAATTTAAATTAAAGCCTAAAATAAATATTTCGTAAGCAGGTGCATTTTTATGGTTATTTTTTTAAGCTCTATGATTGCTTTCAATATCCAGAGCAGAAAAGTCAAGCATTCATTGAAACAAAATTAAACGATTTTTATTAAATATATCAACATACATAATACATATACACGATTTTAGGCGACATTTCTTTTCAGACTTTGCTTACTCTTTTAAGCGTTGGGTTGTTGTACCTCTGAGTGGCACTTTTTTGCACACAATGGGCTAAATGGCCAGGTCATAAGGACCCTGAAGGCTCAGGGAAGGTTGGGGGAGGGTACACATTGGGACAGCTGTTGGGAGACAGATGGTAGCCTCCCGTCAAGGCCATCCAGTGTGTTCTTTAACGCGCACAGGGTATGGCTCTCCCGCACAAATGACCGCGGCTTAAAGTCCCATCCGACGGACGGCGGCCTTTCCAAGCCGATCGGTGTCCCTTATCTATCGTGTGCAGGGCACGGAATTTTGCGGAGATAAATCTCAACGCTAACCCAGCTGGGACTCGAACCTGGGAACTACAGATTACGAGCCTTGCTCGCTACCGACTGAACCATCCCCGCCCCTCTTTTAAGCGACTAAATTTTCGGAAATCAAAGTTAATAAATGACCTTCACCCCAACTTCGTCTTGTTATTTTAAATGTCAATTCGTAATAAGTTTTCGAAAAAAATTCTGAACTTCCTTTTCAGGCTTCAATGATTAATCCTCTAATATCTTTGAATAGAAGTCTGACGTCACTTACGTGTAGTTGGTGTGATGCAGTATTTCTCTGTTTCTCCCATTAGAACATCAACTGCGATTGAAAATCCGACACGCGAGTTATTTTTCTACGCTTTCTCCGAGTCGTTGACACCACGTGAAAACCCTCCTCACGTTTCGTCTCGGGAAGCACGGGCGGCCGAAGCCGGCGCTGCACGTGACAAGATCATTTCCTGTCGCAAGAGAAGTATTCCTATCTCTCCAAGTATCAGGCAGAGGTATCTGATCTCAATTTGAACAGTGCAACTTCGATTAGCAGGCCATAATGCAGGAAAGTTGCGTTCAATGGATGCTCGAGGAGAAAAGTATTTAGTTATATGCAGTTAAGGGATGCTGGTTTGGTTTATTTTTACCTCTGAGCAGTATCGTAACCTGAAACTTTCAACTCGAGGGGAGATGTGATGGATGTTTAAGTCTCATTTCAAGTTGTGTTACCTCTGAGTGGCACTTTTTTGCACAAAACGGCCTAAATTGCAGGGTCATAAGGACCCCGAGCTCAAGGAAGGTTGTGGAAGGAAACCCACTGGACAGTTCTTAAGAGACAGATGGTAGTCTCTCGTCAAGGTTGCATAGGTTATGGCTCTCTCGCACAGGGGACCACGGCTTAACGTCCCATCCGACGGAGGTGGTCACGTGAACAGGTTATGGCTCTCCCGAACACGGAGCCACGGTTTATCGTCCCATCCAACAGACGGAGGCCTTTCAAGATCATCGGTATCCTATACTAACGAACGGTAGAGCGGATAGTTTTGCGGAGATAAATCTCAATGCTGTCCCATCTGGTATTAGAATCTGGTGTGTTACCAATTGATCCAACCTCTGCCCCTCTGATTTGAAGTAGTTGAGCCTCTGTTTTTCTAGGGCTGCTCTAGCAAATATACAAAACTGAAGCCTCAAAAAGTTGGGGATTATAATCCCTTCCTTGGGTTCTACACTGCTCCTGAATGGCACTTTTGTGCACACCGTAGAATAAATGACTAGGTCACAAGGACAGTGAAGTTATTTAAGGGCTCAGATAAAGATATGGAAAGTTACCCACTGGAGAACTATTAGTACGTAGATGGAAACTACCTTTCAAATTCATCCAACGTGTGGGGTTGAGGTTGCTTAGATGGTAGAGAGCCAGGCTCGTAATCTGCAGTTTCAGGTGCGAGTCCAGGCTAGGCCAATGTGAGATTCATCACTGCACAACTCCCATCCCTGTCCAAGGTCAGTAGGGGAAACGATATGCTTGGAAAAGCTGCCGTTCTTCGGATGGGACGTTACACCGTGCCTCGTGTGCGGGAGAGCCATACACTGCGCACGCTAAAGAACATGCTGGATGTTCTTGAGGGGAGGCTACCATCTGTCTCCCAACAGCTGTCCAGTTGATCCCCTCTCTCAACCTTGGCTGAGCCTTCCGGATCCTTGTGACCAAGCTCTTTAGCATATTGTATGCAAAAAAGCACCGATCGGCGGTAAAACAACCCAACCAATCCAACGTGTTTTAAACGTGCTCAGGTTATGGCCCTCTTGTACATGAGATTATGACTTAACGTACCATCCGCCGGATAGCAGGCTTTACAAGCCCATCAGTGTCCCCTTTCTTTTCGAAGGCAGAGGGATGGTTGGCGGATATAAATGTCAACGGAATAATAGTTGGGACTTGAACTGGAAACTGCAGATTACAAGCCTGTCGCGTTAGCGGGTGAACCATGCTATTCTGTGGAGCAGTTTTTTTTCCCATTTGTGATTCCATTTGGGATTTGTGCAATTGACTTTCGAGATTTCGCATCGTTACAAGGAATCGCACAGATGCCGTGGAGCATATAACATCGAAATTGAATAGGGTGCGTACACAAGCTTATGCACAAATACTATCCTTCGTACCATCGAAAAAATAGACCATGGCAGTCGATGTCCACATCGTGTCCTCTTGTTGACTGCGAGGCACCGAAGGATTCGGCTTCAGTTTCCAAAGGCCTATCGCAATTTGAAGTGCGGACGACTTGAAACACAGTCTGACGATTCACGGTTTCGACTCTATCACGCCGATGGAAGGGTGCATGTCTATCGTAAACCATACGAAGCAATGAACCCAGCTTGCTAAGTTGAAATCATACAGGCAGGTGGAGGCGGTGTAGAGTTTGGGATGCTTTTACATGGGCTTCCTTGGGGTCCCTCACACACGCCGAGACCTCCGTCATGGCACGAGGTGTGTGAACATTCTCACCGACCATCTACACCCATTCGTAAAGATTCTCTTTCCTCACCATGACACCATCTTTCAACAGGAGAACGCTACACCGCATACTTCACGAGTGGCGACCAATTGGCTCCAGGAGCATTCAGTTCAGTTTACCATACTCGAATAGCCTCCTCGATTGCCGGAGCTCAAACCCATTGAGAATTTATGGGACATATTGAAAAGATCTGTTCTAGACGGCCAACCACGTCCCCTGGCAACTGTGGATGCTCTACGACAGGCAATCCTCGCTTCATGGGTGCCAATACCACTTCCGTGATTTTAATATCTCATGGAGTCCTTCCCAAGATGTCTGGCTGCTGTTGTGAGGGCAAAAGGTGGAGCAGATTATTAGGTAGGTGTATATAATAATTGGCCCATTCAGTTTCTATATAATGTTATGTTTCCATACCTGAGTTTAGAGAAATCATAGAAATAAAAAAAGAAAAATATTTTATATATAATTCTGTTAAAGATAAATCAATACATTACAATTCTAATCATATCTAAGTTTTTCGACCCTTTTTAAAAATGCATGCATAATCCTGAAACAATCAAAGGTACAACAAGTGTGCACAATTTAATTTGATTATTTTTATGATATTTAGCATTTTGATATTTTACGCTGTGATTTCTTTTCAGTTAGCTTATATTTTTGACAACACTTGTTGCATTTGGTCACTGCAGAGCAATTATACTAAAGTACTATTCTACATTGTCTACTCACAGCATGCTCTGCCTCTTATCCTCAAAATTTTCAATTAATCTTCGTAACTCTTTAAGTTAATCTGTCTACGAAGCTGCAAATAGGCAGTTGATGACTCCATATAATCTCCTTATATACCTAAGAGCCAAAACATTATGACCACCTGCCTATTATGATGTTGGCCCTCCATGTGCCGCCAAAATAGCTCTTACCCAGCGAGACATGGACGCTACAAGATTTCTAAAGGTGCCTTGTGATTTCTGGTACCAACACGTAACCAGCAGATCCTTTTAACTCTTGTAAGTTACGGGGTTGAGCCGCCGCAGATCGGATATGCTGTTCCAACACAAATCACAGATGTTCGATTGGATTGATGTCTGGGGAATTTGGAGGCCAGGGCAGTACCTGGAAGTCTACCTCATGTTCAGCGAACCATTCTCGAACAATCTGGGCAGTGTAGCATGGTGCATTATACTACTGGAAGAAGGCACTACTAGAGGGAGATGCCATTGCAATGAAAGGATGTATCTAGTCTGCTATGATATTTAGATAGGTGTTTTGATGTTTAGATAGTGTGAAATGATTTTGAGATAGGTGGTAGACTTCATAGTTTCCTGCACATGAATGACTGAACCCAGGGTTTCCCAGCAGAACATTGCCGAAAACATTACACTTCCTCCACTGGTTTGTTTTCGTCCCACGGTGCATCCTGATATCAACACTTCCCCAGGTAAACGACGCACACGTACTCGGCAGTCCACATGGTGCAACAGGAAACGAGATTCATCGCACAGGACGACCTTCTTCCAATCATTCAAGGTCCAGTTTTGATGCTCCCCTGCCCATTGTAGGAGCTCTCGACGATGAACCGAGGTTATCATGGGCACTCGGGGTTGCCTGCGGCTATGTAGCCCTATTTTCAGCAGAGTTCGATGTACTGTGTGTTGTGACACATTACTCCTGTAACCAGCATTCAAATTACGGGCGAGTTGCCCCACAGTATTCCTTCTGTTGTATCATACCATATGCGATAGCCTTCGCTCACCTCTAGCATCGATGAGCCATGTCGGCCCACACCTTGCCGGCGTTTCGTGGTTTTTTCCTCCTTGACCATTTTTTGAAGGTACTAACCACGGCTGACCATGAGCACCCTAGAAGCAGTGCCTTCTCGGAAATGCTTTGACCCAATCGTCTGGCCTGTACAATTTGGCCTTTGTTAAAGTCACTTAGGTCCGTTGCCTTTCCCATCTGAAGAACAAGTATAACACTGATTAACAGAGCTCAATATCAGGTATTATTTATACCGTTTCATGATTTTCACTCTCGCCGTCGTTTACCTTCAGTTGCTTCGATTTGCATAAAGACGCGCATGTTTTGGCTCGTCGGTGTATTTAAAATGCAACTATCTAATAGCAAAGATGTTATGAAATTAGAATCAATGGCATGAAGTTGCCATTGATTCTAATTTCATAATTTTATAAATTACATATATCGATAACAAGCTTGAAAGATAATCAAACTATTATCTAGATCAGTGGTTCTCAACCTTTTATGCTTCACGTACCGCCTGGAACTGCGTATGTAACTGGCGTACCCCTTATATAGATAGATAAAACTATAGTTATAGGATAAGAATGGGAATTAAATAAAACATTTATATATATATATACACACATTAAATTTTGTATTTATAAATTACATATATCGATAAACACAAAAAATGACATTTTTGCACAGCAGTGTTACCAACTTAGCGACTTTGTTACTAGATCTAGTGACTTTTGAGCTCTCACGGCGTACCCCCAAAAAATGTACCGCGTGCCCCACGTTTAGAATCCCTGATCTAGGTTATAAAATCCAGTAATGCTAATGCTGGGTTGTTTAACCTCTGAGCGGCAGTTTTTTGCGCACAAACTGGGCTATATGGACAGGTCACAAGGACCCCGAGATCTCAGAACAGTTGGCGGAATACCGAATATCTTTTAGGACACAGATGATAGGCTGCCGTCAAGGCCACCCAGAGTGTTCTTTAACGTGCACAAGACCTGGCTCTCCGCATATGGGAACACTGCTTTACGTTCGATCCGAAGGTTGGCGGCCTTTCCAAACCAATCGGTAACCCCTACTGACCGACAGCACGGTGGTGCATTAGCTGAGATAAATCTGAACACTGAGCCTCTAACCTGGGAACTGCAGATTCGGTGCTCTACCGGCTGAGCCACCTACCGCCCCAGTAATGCCAATGTGAAAGATCTTCTACAACTGTCAACGTTTTTAAGAACCCTGATATTGCAAATTGTGCACCGCTGAAGACAGAAAATAAAAACAATAATGAAATTCGGGTCATAATTGTACCTGGGTTGATAATTTTATCCGCTAACCCCCGTTCTGTCCTCAATGAGAAAATGGACATTTGAAAATGCGCCGTCCGTCTGTTGTGATGTAAAGTGACCCCGTGTGCAAGAGATATATATCCTGTGCACATTAAAGAACTTGCTGGATGGCCTTGTCGGGTGGATTCCATCTGTCGTCTGAAAGTAGTTAGTGGATACCCTTCCCCAATCTTCTCTAAGCCCTGGGGGACCTTGCGACTTGTTTATTTAGTCCATTATGTGCGAAAAGTGTCGCTCAGAGGTAACACAACCCAATCCATGTGAGATACACACCCTGCGCACGTGAGAGAACATGCTGAGTGATCTTGACCGGAGGCTCCCATTTGTTGTCTTAAGAGTATTCAGTAAATATCCTCTTGCAATCTTCTGTAAGCCCTTTGGTAACCTTATGGCTTTTCTATTTAGTCAATTACACTGGTTTCCATATTTTAAGGGAAATTTCTATGTTAAGTCAATGGGAAGCTAACGTCAAAGCTCTTTAACTTCTAAAATAAGTTGTTTTTTTTTATTTTGAAAAATGTGATTGCCTATAATAATCTCAATTAAATATATCAATATCTCGATTTTTTTAAACAATGTTCGTTCAGTATTTAATGAGTTATGGAAGTTTGAATATTAAGCGATAACAATGTGAGCCACAAAAATTGACTTCAGAAGTTAATAAAAACTTAGTAATAAGTATTGTATTCATGTGTTTAATAAAATAAGTTTGTATTTTAGAACTTTGTGTAAAAACGTTTTTCGCTATTCTTCAGTTTTGAATAAGTTTCATAAGACTGGTATTGCTGTTGTTAAACATTCAAACTTCCATAACTCATTAAATACTGAACGAATATTGCTGAAAAACGGTATATTGATTTATATCATTGAGATCTTTATCTGCAATCACATTTTTCAAAACAAAAAACTTATTTTAGAAGTTATAGAGCTTTGACTTTAACATAGACCATTTCCCATTAACGTAACATTTTCATTTCCCATTGACTTAACATAGGAATTTTCCTTAATTTACCCAAAAAATACGAATTTTAAAGATTTTCTAGAACACAATATGTTCCATTTCTTTGTTGTTTTAGTGAATGAAATAAAAAACGAAAAATATATCTATTACCACACATACCTTGGCGTAAAAAAACTTTGTTAAGAATAAGAGACAGAAAGTTTATTCTGCACATTCGTTTGTTGGCTCGAGTTGTTGGCTTACTTCCAGAAATCTTGAATGCAGATTCTTTTTTTTCATCGATAATCTCTTCAACAGCTTACAGTTCACAAAAAAACGTTTCTGTTTGCGACATACAAATCTGACTAGAGTAACGTATCGTTGTTCAAATGCACCTGTTACTGACATGCCAAGTAAATTCTGTTCAGACTCTGCGGCTATGATGTTGTTCCAAGAAAGGAGATATTAAAAAAATTATTCCATCCGCTAAATGTTGGAGAGGGTTTAAGCTACTAGGAAACTGAACAAAATAGGAATACAGATATGTATTGCTGAATAATATATATTTTACATCAATAATAAAATATAAGAAGTTTCGATTCCATGGAAGCTACCGGAAGTAAATAGAGAAGAAGACCTGGTTTTGATATGGGATATTCTTTGGACAATAAGGCTATGGTATTCATAGCATATGGAACTTCTAGGCGGAAATTATTCACACCATGAGAGTTGGATTAGATTGTTTTACTCACCTTTTTTTTTACATTTTTGTATGGTGGAAAACGGACAGATATACAGGGATTTATGGATAAACAAGGTAAGGTTATAGAAGGTGAGGATTCTGTCATGGCTAGGTGGGCTGAGCATTTCAGTGATGTTCTAAACAATGTGGTTAGTTCTACTCCCATGGTTTGCAATGATGATAGATGCATTGGTGGCTTTAATGTTGGCCCTATAATACAATCTGAATTTATTTTGGCTATTTCTAAACTTAAACTTCATAAATCCCGAGGGGTAGATGAAATTACTACGGAAATGCTTAGAGCTAGGAATGTTTCGGTTACCACTTGGTGACTGAAATTTTGAATATCTTTTATGATAAAGGCATGGTTCCTAAGGATTTTACCAAAGCTATTATTATCCCTATTTTCAAAAAAGGTGATCACAGTTCTTGTGATAACTATAGAGGTATCAGCCTACTCTCTGTTCCAGGTAAAGTTCTTTCCGTGATTGTACTTAACAGAATTAAGAATCTGGTTGACAATTGCGTGATGAGCAATGTGGATTCAGAAGTGATAGGGGATGTTTAGATCAGATATTTTCACTTAATCAGATTCTTGAGAAATGTTTAGAGTTTCAGAAACCTTTGGTTGATTTCAAAAAGGCTTTCGACTCTGTTGATCGATGCCTTTTTGAAATCAGAGTCAAAAAGGCTTTCGACTCTGATTGGCTTTGTTGATTTCAAAAAGGCTTTCGACTCTGTTGATCGTCATAATTTATGGTTGATTGTGAGATCATATGGTATATCTGACAAGTTAGTTAACATAATGAAAGCTCTCTATAATAACACTGAGTCTTGTGTGAGAGTTGGTAAGGCTTGTAGCAATTGGTTTAGCATTACTTCTGGTGTTCGACAAGGGTGCATTTTGCCTCCTTTTCTCTTTAGCTTGGTTATTGATTATGTTATGCGAAATTCACTTCAAGGGAAAGATTTTGGCCTTAAATGGACTGGAGATGCAAAAATGTCTGATTTAGATTATGCTGATGATTTAGCCCTTTTGGCAAATGATTTTGATGAGATGAACTCTTTCATTCGAGCTGTTGATGAGACTGGTAGTAGAGTAGGTTTGGTTATAAACAGAGAGAAAACTATAGTGATGAAAATTGGTCAGGCAGGTTGTGATTCAGTTAATCTGAATGGTTGCAGTCTTGAGCAGGTGTCACAGTTTAATTATCTTGGGAGCTATGTAACAGATAATGGTGATATGCGGCATGAGATTAACAAATGAATAGGTTACTGCCGGGACTTTAAGAATCTATGGAGAGTGTGGAGAAATAGGCGTATACACCTAGAGACTAAATTTAGACTGTATAATAGTTTGGTATTTTCTGGAGTTAGTTATGGTAGTGAAAGTTGGACGATTTGCAAACAAAATAACAGGAAACTAGATGCTTTTGATTCTAGATGCTTACGAGGTATCTTGGACATTAGGTGGTTCAACTTTGTAAGTAATGAAGAGGTTAGGCAAAGGAGTCGGCAACTTCCTTTAAGCAACATATTATGCAGAAAGAAACTCTTTTGGTTTGGCCATGTTGCCCGTATAGACAATTATAGATTAGCTAATAGGGTTATGAACAGTGTGTCAAAAGGCTTCAGAAAGAGAGGGAGACCTCGGATGCGGTGGTCAGATAATGTCAAACAGAAATCTTTTCAGAATTGGTGTGCAGTGGACAGATGCAGCAGATGTAGTTTAGGACAGATATGCTTGGAGAACTAAGTTGCATGGTCTGGTTGTATCTCCGTAACTCATGGCTGCTTGATGATGATGATGATGATGATGATGATGATGATGATGATGATGATGATGATGATGATGATGATGATGATGATGATGATGATGATGATAAAATGGCAGGTCACATGAACCCTAAGGGCTCAGAGAAGGTTGAGGTGAGGAGATCCGATGGCTTAACGTCCCATCCGACGGACTGCAGTCTTTCCAAGCCCACCAGTGATCCTTTTCGCACCGAGGCCAGGGTCGGGGTTATCGGTGATAAGTCTCAACGCATGCACAGTTGTGACTCCAACCTGGGAACTGCAGATTAGGAGACTGGAAGCTACAGATTGAGCCATCCCCTCCCACACACCAAGAGGATTTTTAAGAATCCAATGGAATTGTTACCTTTACGATATCTTTGAAAGTTTTTAAGCAGAGCTTCGTGTAATTTTGTTTAAGCTAATACTTATGTGATGATTTCTGAGAATTTACATGACTTACTACATCCCGTGGGCTTTTACAGTGCTTTATGTTTAAGAAGTTAAAAACAACTGAATTGACAATACCACTATAACAAATTGATTATAATTCTGGTGTGTGTTGAGGGATCCTAGATCTACTGGATAGCATAAAAATGATAATTATCTCTAGGCAATTACAATTGATCAGATGAATTTTCTTGGATGCAATTTAAAAATTAATGTATCCTTGAATGCTTTATATATCATTAAATTTCCTAACTCTTTTAAGTCAAAGGATCTTTAATAGGGCCGTTGTAAAAGAATATGCATACTTTAAACCATTATATTTTACTAAACAATTAAATAAAAAAGGAAATTTTGCTTCCAAAATGTTGGGAAATTCTTAAAGTCTATTTGACCAAAAATGCAGCTAAGTAGCGTGTAGTTATTGTCACTTGTCATACCTTAAAATGGCAAATTTCAAAATTGCTGGCTTCGTAGATATGAACAGATCGTGTGGCCAAGAAGTCCTGATCTGACATCAGTGTTCTTCTTTATGTGAAGGATATATTAAAATATATTTTATTCATAAAAAATTTGCAATTTAAAGGACATAATCACTACTCATTATAAGGAAGTTCAAGATCACGACAACAATGGATTCGGTTGAATACAAAACGAAACTTTGCGAGATTCTTGACATTTTGCACACAATTACTTGTGCTACTTAATTATTTAATGAAATGTATAAATTTAAAATATGGGTATTATTTTATAATAATTCCTTTATAATGGTATTGGCCACAGTTTTGCAGATGCTTTTTACCTTCAGCAAAAAATGGATTAAACTTCAAAGATTTTTGTGAAGGTGCTTCTAATGCTTTAAATGGTGCCTGTTAAATAATGGCATAATAAAATGGTTCTTAGTGTATAAACAAATTAATATTTTAAAATATCTACTAAATTCGATATTCTACCGTACAAAAAAGGGTATTTGAATAATGCTTTCTGATAATTTTTTGGCATATTTCCCTCATTTACTTTCTTGACTTTTAATCATTCTAAAGAGAGCTAATGTTGTTGTTGTCTAGCTAGAGAGCTTATGTTGTTGTTGTAGACATTCAACTTTTATGTTTTTAGTGATAAATTAAAAAATTTCATTCAGTTGGATCTTTATTGATGAATATTACGATTCTCATATTCCGAATCCCTAAAAACGTTTAATCTCTTCCTCTAAAGGTGAAAAATGTTGCATAAAACAGTTGAATAAAACGGTATTCTGTAAAATCGTATATAATATAAATTTTAAATTTCAAAATTTTAAACGAATATTTTAAATGAATGTATTTCTGCCAGAATGTTATGTAATCGGCCAGAACGTTAGTTGGGTTGTGTTATTTTACCTCTGAGCGGCACTTTTTTGCACACCATGGGCTAAATGGCCAGGTCACATGGACCCCGAAGCCTCAGAGAAGGTTGAGGGAGGGGACCCACTGGAACAATTGTTGGGAGACAGATTTTTTCATCCCGTCAGGGCCATCCAGCGTGTTCTTTAATGTGCACAAGGTATGACTCTCCCACAATCGGGACCATGCCTTAACGTCCCATCCGACGGACGGCGACCTTTCCAAGCTCATCGGTGTTCCTTACTGATCATGGGCAGGTAGTTGTGCGGAGATAAATCTCAACGCTGACTCAGCTGGGACTTGAACCTGCGAACTACAGATTACGAGCCTGGCGTAAAAAACAACTGTAAAGGGAATAAAATTTTATAGTTTTTTTTTTAATCTGTTGTAAAGGTTATGAAATTTCCATTTTTAGAAATGATTTGCTTTCAAGTGTGGCAAAACACAACTTTTTTAAGAGATGATTTAAAAAATTTGCATTGGATAGGTACTAATGAAATGCTACGATTCACAGTTTTTAGAATCGCCCTGTAACTTTAATGGTGCCTGTTATCATTGGAAAAAGTTGGAAAACACCAAAACCTTTAAACGTATATTGCAAACGAGGTGTATAGGCAAGAAATTTCAAGTTTTCGGGGGTGGAATGTAAGGGTCATGATGTTTCCATTAATAGCAATGATTTACTTTCTTATCTCCAGAGGGTGAGTGGTTGACTTTAACTTTTTTCTTAATTTTAAGAGATGAATGTAAAATCGTTTTGAGTTGCGTGGATATTAACGAGATGTTATGTTTCGCATTTTTATAATCTCAGGTATTCATGATTCCCATTTTTAGGGGATGCTAAAAGTGGGAAGTGAAACGCTCTACACCAATATTCCAAACTATTTATCTATGCTAGAAATTTGAAATTTCTCTGGTGGAGTGTCAACGGAGTATTACACTGGCAGAAACACTCTGCTTCCTCTTTTATAGTGGCTTCAGAAAAAGGAACTTTTTCTTATAGGGGAAAAGAATAGAAATTCATCATTTTTTACTTTATTAATATTAAGAAAATATTATCATTTGCATTTTCTTAATTATCTATTTGTTCAAATTATCACTCGAAACGGTGTAAAAATTGTAAAATGAAAACTTCATTCTCTTTGAAAACGAGTATCTTATATTCGCAAGAGAATGCTGGTACCCAGGATTTATGTAGTTTCGAGCGTGTGTGTGGGGGGGTGGGGGAGAGATAATGTTTTGGGGGGTCCGAGAATTCAGTTTCGGGGAGGCTCCGAGAACATAGCTTTGGGGGTTGTCTGAGAATAAGACTTGACAAGGGTTTTCCAATTACTAAAATATTCCGCTGGACAGGAAAGGTTAAAATGATATTCTATATAAAATAAAATTTTATAGTTGTTTTTTAAATCTGTTTTAAAAGTTCGATATAAGATATGGGGCTAAAATAAAACTATACAAAGACAACATTACAAAATAATTTGCGGCTCATATAACAAATGATCTGTATATAGGTCTCGATCATTTCTTCAAATTTCTTTATCAAACATGTTTAGGCAAAATCCTTTTAAAAGATTTTGCCATTTCATAGTACTCATTAAATACGAATATTATGATTTTTAATCAGGATATTTTCTCGATTTTGTCAAAATGATTTTTTAATTCAAATTCATGATTTTTTTTTGCTTTTAAGTAGATAATTTTTCCTGTGGACCTTTAAGAATATTGTTTCATTTCCTAGTGGCTCTTCAAGTTTGGGTTGGTGAAATTCAAAGGTTCTGCCCTTGTGAAAATGACCTTTAACAGTTCTCTAGCGTCTGCTCTAAAAATCGTTTTCCTATTATACTTCATCACTCCAGTAAACTTATTCAAAGAAAAATATTTAAATTTCAGTTAGAAGGAGAATAGCGCCTATTTGAAGTTAGCGTAAGAAAATGCATATTTGATGATACTGTCCTTTAACGCACTCTGCACAGAAATAATCCACTCATTACGTTTAAAATGATTTAACTCTTGAGTTTGGAAACCTTTATTACAAGTTTTCCAATAACTTTGCAGATACTTGGAAGTTCTGCATCTTAAACTACGCGTGATGTGGTGGTTATGAATAATCTGACTTTGGATTTCAGAATTCGTTGTCATGGTGATTAGAATTCGTAATTTTAATTCGGAGCTGCAAGAGAATTTGTTAAACTCAGATAAGCACCCTCTAGATGTACACAGAAAATTAATTGTTTCATGGACATAAAATATGAAATCCGTTCTCTTTCTCGAATAATAAACGCATGTCCTCTCAAGTAATAAGCTTCAGTTATTCGTCCATTACAAATCGTTAAGAACATGAGCCAAAATGTCAGATATAGCGCGTGGCGAAACCTCTAACTGTCAGGATTCGGAGGGTGGTTCATTCTTTACTTAGCTTTCAGGTTCGAATCCCAACTGTATCAGCGATAAAGCTTAACCCTCGGTGACCAAAAGCACACGTGGAGGCTTAGAAAGACCGTTATCCTTACAATGAGACGTTAAGACGTGGACCCTAGTGCAGGAGAGCCAAGTGCATAGATAGCGCGCCAGGCTTGTAATCTGTAGTTCCCAGGTTCGAGTCCCAGATGGATCAGCGTTGAGATTAATTTCCGCAAAGTTCCCCGCACTTCCCATGGTCAGTAGGGGACACCGCTGGTCTTGGAAAGGCCGCCGTCCGTCAGATGGGACGTTAAGCCATGGCCCGTGTACGGGAAAGTCCTGTGTATGTTAAAAAACACACTGGATGATTGACGGGAGGCTACCATCTGTCTTCCAACAGCTATTCCAATGGGTTCCCTACCTTAACCTTCTCTGAGCCTTCGTGGTCCATATGACCTGGCCATTTAGCCCATGGTTTGCAAAAAAGTGTCTCTCAGAGATAAAACAACCCAACCCGAGTGCATATTCAAAAACTCATTGGGTGGCCTTGAAATGCAATCTATCTCCTAACAGTTGTATAGTGGGTCCCCTTTTTCTAACGTTCCCTGAGCTCTTGTAAAATGACCTTTAACAAATCTTGTTGGGTAGATGAATCGGCACCTTCTCTTCCTTTGAAGTGAATATGAATTCAGCGACTGATTGCACCATCGTTATGTTTTAGATTTATTTTCTACATTCTAGGGCACATATAAGAAGATACGAATTTCGCATTTTTTTTTCTTTGTCACAAAAACACCTAACTTTAGAAACTTTATTTGATATGTGACTCATAATCACTGACCATATTTTCCCTCCCGTCTTGTTGGAGTGTGTTTGAGGTAGCCAATGACACTGGAGACATCACAAGTTTTAATTTAAGATAAAACTCGTTGGAATCGACTCCCGCGAATTTCTATTTTTCTTTTGGGAAGAGAGGAGAATGGTTGGGGGGCGTAATTCGAAGTAGTCTCCGACTGTCCTCATATGAGCTCTCATTTGACACTCATAACTATAGGCTCTTGCGTTCAGAAGATATAATAATAGAATGACTTTCTAGTGTCCTAATTTTTTTGAGGAGGAAACAGGACAGAAAGGAAGGGGAGGGGATATTTTTTGCCTACAATACTTTCATTTGATATAAACTTGTCATCTTTGTCCCTCGATTTCGAAAGATATAGCGGAAGAACTTTTCGCATTTTTCCCCTTTTTGGGGTAAAAAGTCAATATACAAATAAATATTTCCTCAAGCAGCTGATTGCCAAAGAGGTCTGACAGGAGCCTGTCAGTATATACGTCACAGAGATGGTCTGTGAGAATGGCGGGACCTCGGCAGAAAAAAGCACAAACACCCATGCCTTACTCGGGCTCGAACCCAGGTACCTTATATCAGTAGTCAAGCGTGCTAAGCACTCGGCCACGTAAAGGTAATGGTGGGGGGGGATTTTATAACCTGTGACACTTATCATGTCACAAGTTTTCATTTGACACAAAGTCCGTTACGTTATGGCCTAGCGTTCCGAAGATATAGCGGAACAATGGTTTTCGCATTACCCATCTTTTAGGTGGGAAGATAATACGAGCTTAACATTTTTATAGTCTATGACACTTCCCGCTTCACAAAGCTTTCATTTCACACGTAAATCATTAAGTTTGTCCCTCGCGTTCGAAGATAGGGTGGAACAACTGTTTTGATAATGGACAAATGACGAGCGAAAAGCAATAGGAAGATACAGTAGATAAAAACTGGCGACGCCAATGAATTTACGTCAATATCTTAGCAATTTCTAAATCACCATGCCATCTGCTAGCATTCACTCCCTAATTTCATATTCCACTTAACGCCATTCGAAAATCACGAGAACGCTCTTGAATGCAACCTTATTTGTGACTCTGTATACTTGGGGATTCATGATTGCAAACGATAGGATTCTATCGTCTTATCCATAAGAACCAGAGAGAAAGGTGAATAACTTGTATTTATTTATTTGGCTTTGCTGGCTAAGTAATTAACGTAATTTGGTATGCTAATCGAGGCCAAGAAGAAGAACGCCTGGTTTAATTGACTTCTGACACGCGTCGCTGCTTAGCGAGTTTTATGTGGGGGTACCTCATTAACTGCCTAGGCCTTATTTCTGTTACTCCTTAACAGTTCTTGAGATTAGTTTGGTTGTTGTGTGAACTGGTCTGGACTGCATCATTGGTAGGAAAGGAAAAGGAGGTTGGAGATTTTCTTGTTTGTTGGTGATGCTTGATCTCAAGGATACAATTAGCTAGGAACGGGAGTAGTCATTCTGCATTTAACTGCGGAGGAAAGAAATTGGAAATGGAAATTGTGGGAAGGAATGATAGTCGACGTACGGAGTGGAGAAGGTGCATAAGTTAGGCGTAGGATTATAAGTAAATTATATTATTATCTAAAGTGCAATCCAGAGAATTTTGTTCATGTTAAGGCTTGGAAAAAGGTTTAAAAATGAAAAAAAAGTGATTTTTTTATAGAGGGAGAAGGGATAGGGAATGTTTTGTATCTAGGAGAAGGGGGAAGAGGAATAAAGGATTTTTTGATACAGGAGTCGGAGAAAGCAAAAATAAAGGAATGATTGTTTTATCAAGGCAAATGAGGAAGTAAAATAAAGGATGGACTTGTATTTATAAGAATGAATAGGGAATGAAAAATAAAAGATATTTTTATCAAAAAGAAAAATGCAAAGCAAAATAGAGGATTCATTTTTTATCAAGGAGTAGGAGGAAAGCAAAAGATAAAGAAATGAGTTTTTTATGAAGAAGGGAAAACACAACAAAGGATTTTTTATCAAGGAGAAGGGGAAAGAAAAATAGAGGATTTTTTTTATCGAGGAGAAGGGTGTAAAGCAAAATAAAGGAATGTTTTTTTTTTGCCAAGGGGAAAGAGAAACGAAAGGTGTGATGGAGAAAGCAGTGGTATCGCCTTCGCTCATGGTGACACTGCTTCTGCCTGAGCCTGGGTTCGAGTCCTGGGATGGCATTATTGTGTGTTCATGTATGTGTTGGTATGCTATATGAGAAATCAAAAGAAGGCTGATAAAGCTTCTAAGTTTTATCCATCCTTTGTGAAGGGAGGTACCTTCTTAAAAAAGGGAATTGCCTTCTTCCTTTAAAAATACTAGAAAACCAGGGTAAAAGGGAGAGCAAAAATAAAAAAAATTATAATTATTTAAAGGAAGGTGAAGATGGTGAAATCCGATGCCCTTCAAGGTTAAATAGAGGTGAAATTTTGATCAAATGATTTCTGCATCACAAGTTAGGAAGATTATGGTAATTAAGAAACATCGTAGCGATAATGGCACTTGAAGAGTAAAGGATGGTTCACATTGGATATATTCCGGGCCCTAATCTCAAAATCCTTATAAATGTATTGATTCTAGGGTTCCCGATGTCATAGATCAAATGTCTATCTACGTGTACTAAAAATCTGAAAATTGGTGCTTATGGGTATTTCAGGACGTAAATCTTAGAAACGTTATGAACTTATGGTTCCAACAGGTCCCTCGGGGTCAAGGTCAGTTTTCGATCTATTGTACTAGAAAGATGAAAACTGGTGCCTATGGTTTAATATAAATAAAGCGGTAGATCTAACAGACTTTAAAAAATTTGAGATTCGGCATTCATGGTAAAATAATAGTTAGGGTGACGGTCGAGAAATCAAAAGGTGTATGTAAAATAAAAACTTATTGAAAGATATGGGACAAAAATATAATTAAAAAAAATACTGTTGAAAGATATTTATATTGATTTATTATTACAAAACTTATAGATATTGATACGTGCCAAACCCTATTTATAAATTTTACATTTGTGTCCTTTTATAATGATGTATAGCTAATTAAATTATTCCTAATTTGGCGGGAAAAACATGCATTTGTAAAACAATGGCGCATAGAATTTCGCGTACCAGAAAATAATTTGGATATTTAAGAAATTTTCCTTTTAAAAGCGTTTCTCCATAAAATCGAACTGTTAACTGAAAATATATAGTAAACTCTCGATTATCCGTTGTCGATTTAACCGTGTTTAAAATAAAATTTGCGCCCGAAAATATAATGAGATACGAGAAATAAAAAAAAAAAAAAATAAATACCTCCCTCAAACAACTGTTTGCCACAGAGGTCTGACAGGAGACTGTCAGTTTATATGCCATCGTAGAAAGTCTGAGAGGATGGCAGGACCTCAGCAGAAAAACGAGAGTGAAAATAGAAACTTCCTTACTAACTATTCTAAATACGTGTTTTAAATGAATAGAGTAAGTCCATACTACGATACTTTGTAAAAAAGTTTGAAGTGTTTCTATGTTTCATGAATGGCGGATCGAAAGAGAATTTCCTCTCTTGTCGTCTCTTGTTTTCCTACCCTTCATCCTGGTCAATAGAGAATCTGTTGTATTTAAATAATATGCTATGGCTCTTGAGAATACCTTCGTTCGAGGAGCATTAAGGTAATGCAGCATAATCACATATAGCAAAGTTTCATTTTTCTTTCTCTCTTTGGGAAATTTCACTGGTTTCCAAAAAATTAAGGTTTCCAAAAATTAAGTCAATGTGAAACTAACCTTGAAGCTCTATAACTTCTGAAATAAGTTCTTTTGTTTTGAAAAAATGTGATAGCAGATAAAGATCTCAATCAAATAAATCAATATCTCGATTTCCAACAATATTCGTTCAATTTTTAGAGTTATGGAATTTTAAATATTTAATAACAGCAATGTCAGTCACAAAAAATCACTTTAGAAGTTAATTAAAATTTAGTAAATAGTATTATATCAGTGTTTAATATAATAAATGTGCATTTTAGAAGTTTGTATAAGGAATTCTTTCACTTATTCATCAGTTTTGTATATTCATTAAGACTGATGTTAATGTTATTAAATATTCAAACATCCATAACTCATTAAATAGTGAACGAATATTGTTGAAAATCGAGATATTTATATATCTGATTGAGATTGCTATCACATTTTTCAATATGACTAAAATTATTTTAGGAGTTGTAGAGCTTCGACGTTAGCTTCCCATTGACATAACATAGGGTTGTTTCTTAATTTATGGAAACCAGTTTACATACGTATATATATGTATACTAACAGCCAGCTAATTCGCCAAGTAATCCACAAGGAGAAATGCACCATCCTCCCGGGAAATATTTCAATAACCGAAAAGAAGGGTGAAACGTATATTTCAGTATTCGGAAAGACTAATTCCGGACAGTTCTAGTTTAATTTTGCTTCTTGCCCTTCTTTCTTGTCCTAATAATCGTTTCTTTAGATCCAGGCTTAGGCTCAACAACATTTTTAATACTTAAAATAAAAATCAACTACTTAAAACAGAGGGATGGGGATGACTCAGTCGGTAGCACCTCAACCTAATATGTCAGTAATATGCAGTTCCCAGGTTCGAGTCCCACTGCGCAAGTGTTAAGATTTGTCTCCGCAAAACTGCCCACCCTGCCCTCTCAGTTAGTAGGAAACACTGAAAAATTGGAAAAGGCCCCCGTCCGTCGGATGGGACGTAAAGCCGTGCCTACGTGTGCGGTAGAGCAATACACTGTGCAAGTTAAAGAGCACATTGGATGGTCTTGGCAGAAGGCTACAATCTGTCTCCTAACAGCCGTCCAGAGGGACCCTTCCCCAACCTTCTCTTAGCCTTCGGGGTCCTTGTGACGCGGCCATTTAGCCCATTGTGTGCCAAAAAGTGCCACTCAGAGGTAAAACAAATGGACTTAGAACAGTGCTTTCCAAAGTGGATGCCACTGCTTCCTAGGGGGCATTCCGGAATTTTGTGTGTAGTTTGGATGTCAAATCGATAGCTCGTGGTAATATTTCCAGCTAGTTTTCAATTAGTTTTATACAGAAAAAGTATTCTAATTTACATAAATCGGGAGCTCGAAACTAATACTTGGTGAAAAGAGGTATCTTATGAACTGGAAAAGCAATTTTCTTTGCTAGATCACGATAGCAGAACTCATTTTTCCAAGATTAAAACTTCAAAAAAAAAATTTCAGATCTGTCTGGGAGAATTCTAACATTTTCGAAGGTAGAAATACTCATAGAGGCAACAAAATATAATTAAAAAAAAGAATAAAATGTGTTTTAAAAACATCCGATAGATATTAGACTGAGCTACTAATAGAAAACGTAATTTCAACACTGCAGTAGCTACAATAAAAAAAAAAACGTTTCCCCCACAACTCTCTAAGATATGATTAACTCTTATTTTTGCTGATGATATAAAAATTAGGAGATGCTTCGACTTCAGAAAAAAATCGCATAAAAAATCACTATTTCTAGCTGAAATAAAAAAAAGGTTCTGCCATTTGATCGAAACACGAATCAAATAAGGAGATGAAAGAGAAAAAACAGCAGCTTTAAACTCCTTTTCTTATCCTCTTTGTAGTCCCACTTTAAGTTCACATTTGCTTCACTTGGCGCTTTCAAAAGCGCCATCAGCTCGTAAAGTACAAATCACAGATATCTAAAAGCTGCCTGCATTAGACTTTCAATTTCCTCTGTTCTATATTCAGCGACTTCAAAGGCCAATTTGCCTAGTGCCCGTATCATCTTTTCCATTAAACTGCATTCTGATATTGCCAACGACGTATTCAATGCATTCTAGCCACTGCCCTTCTGTGATTAATATTGAAAGGACGTCAGGCCATATTACCATTAACTTTAATAGTTCCTGTCTCCACAGCATCTAGCCATCATTCGACTTTTCAAAGCCGCCTCATTACTAAGGAGAGCACTGAAATTGTTTAAAGTCGTTATATGAAACTTTGTTTTCTTTTACAACTTTTAAGATATCATCGATATGCATGCCAAATAATATCTTAGAAGGATATTCTTTTACGAACACGAATATGGACTCCAGAGTTTTCCGATAACTAATGCTTAGCTATAATACACCGTTAAATATTTAGAATAAGAAAGGCTGAGGCTATTAAACAGTACAAGTTGGAAATTGAACCGGATAGGTCCTTAAGCAGTTATAACAGTAAACAGAATTAGTCAGAGTACTTGATATTTTATGAGGTAAAAATTTCCTGACTTTCGAGATTATTTAGTTGTAAACATTTTGAAAGCCATTATTCATTCAATATATCTTTAAAATTATTTTCTTTTCAGTGCAAACTGTAATATGATTCAATTTTGCAAAACAAAATGCCTTTTTATTTCATTTCTCAATTTTATGTTTGTGTCTTAAACGAATTTCAGTTGATAAACATAATCATTTCATTTATATTCTGTAAATCAATCTAAAAGTGGAAATAATACAATATACAAGTACTCGTTTGGAGTATAACTACCTCAAACGTAGGGTAGTTATACCCCTACCTTTGGGGTATAATAACACCTTTCCCTCGGGGTACTCCATTGCTCGTGGTAGACTTTTGCGCTTCCCATTTATTCATGTTGGAGAATCTAAAATGCTGTAAATAACCTGAAGATTACTAGAAAGTGTACTATCCTAAAGAGGTGTTACCTTTGTGTTAGTAGTTATGCATAGTTATTTTACAGTAGTGTTTGGAATTTGTATTCTACATAATTACCTGAAACTTGTTGAAAATCCTTAGTCATTTTGCAAATCTCTCTATGGTATGCATAAATATTCTTAGAGATATTTTATAAAATTATCCTACAATAGGTTTTTTTTTATAAAATTGCCCTATGGTGGGTATAAAAAACTTTAGAAACAGTTTATGAAATTGGTCTCTGGTAAGCATAAAAATATTAGACAAATCTTATAAAATGGTCTAAAATCGTTATTTTATAAATCTACCCAACACAATTGTATTTGGGTTTTCTTGTTTTACCTCTGAGCGTCACGTTTTTGCATGCAATGGGCTAAATGAACAGGTCTCAGAAAAGGTTGTGGAAAAGGGACCCACTAAGTAGCTGTTAGGAGACTGATTGAAATCTCTCTTCAAGGTCATCGAGCGTGTTCTTTATCGTGCACAATGTATGGCTGTCACGTACACAGACCCGCGGCTTAACATTCCTTCCGATGGTGAGCGGTCTTTCCAAGCCTATCGGTATCTCCTTTGCCACCAAGGGCAGAATGTCGGTTAGCAGAGAAAAATCTAAATTCTTGCACAGTTGGGTTGTTTTAACTCTGAGCTGCACTTTTATTTTGCACAAAATGGGCTAAATTGCCAGGTCACAAGGACCACGAGGGCTCAGTGAACGTTGGGGGGCAGGGAACCCATGGACAGCTGTCGGATGACATATGGTAACCTCCCGTCAAGGCTATCCAGCGTGTTCTTTAACGCGAACAGAGTTGACTCCCCGTACACGGGGCCATAGCTTAACGTCCAATCAGACGGATGGCGGCCTTTCGATGCCCATCGGTGTCCCTACTGACAGAGGGCAAGGAGTTGACAAGGGGGGAAGGGAACCCATGAACAGCTGTCGGAAGACATTGGAAGCCTCCCGTCAAGGCTATCTAGCCTGTTCTTTAACGCGAACAGAGTTGACTCCCCGTACACGGAGCCATAGCTTAACGTCCAATCAGACGGATGGCGGCCTTTCGATGCCCATCGGTGTCCCTACTGACAGAGGACAAGGAGTTTTGAGGAGATAAATCTCGACGCTGATACAGGCGGGACTCGAATCTGGGAACTGTGGACTACGAGCCTATCTCGCTGAACGGCGGAGTCAACCTCCCCCGCCCCTTCTTGGAAGTTTGTGTGGCTGCATTGCAAATCATGAGACTCCATTTACCGTTGATTAGTAAGTAACGCTCGTGAGGAAGTTTGCGCAATATATTCGCAGTTTTTGCTCCTTTTCAATTTAGTGTGTCACATAAGTTTTTTTACATCTCTCGATTTTCGACACCTCGTTGAATAATTCACGATTTGAGCTGGAAGCAAACAGTTCATCAGTTAATCGATACTTTTTAACCAAAGTGAAGAGTGATATACTTCTAGGATGTAACATTTATGCTACTCATTAAAACCCGGCTGAAGCGGAAGGAATAGAGATAAAAACACTGAGATAAACTTTACCTTAGTGTATGTTGAAGAAAAAAATATCACATGAAAATATTCACTTATCATCGTTAGAGATAAACGATGAATATTCTTTTGACAAGAAATAGGGAAAAAAAGGTGCGAACTATTAAAACTGAAACATCAATCAATCTTTTGCGACGTACTGCAACTTAGATAATTTCCTTTCTTAACCAGATAATTTATTTTCCGTAGATAACTACTACATAAGCTGATTACAATGGTAACATTAGTTTTAAACCGGTTATGGGGTCCATTCCTAACGGCACTCTGCTTCCTAACAGTTTTGTATCCATTTCACAATTTTCAGAATCCTAAATTGTGTTCGGCACACCATAAAAAAGTGGATAAACAAACCTTTATCTTTATGGGAATATGAGTGTTTACACCGTATTCCTAACTTTTTTTTTTTTTTTTTTTTTGGGGGGGGGGTCGTCGGTAGCGCGCCAGGCTCATAATCTGTAGTTCCCAGGTTCGAGTCCCAGCTGGGTCAGCGTTGAGATTTATCTCCTCGAAAATTCTCCGCCCTGCCCACGGTCAGTAGGGGACACCGATGGGCTTGGAAAGGCCACCGTCCGTCGGATGGGACGTTAAGCCGTGGCTCCGTGTGCGGGAGAGCCATACCCTTGCACGTTAAAGAACACGCTGGATGGCCTTGACGGGAGGCTACCATCTGTCTCTCAACAGCTGTTCCAGTGGGGCCCCTCCCCCAACCTTCTCTGAGCCTTCGGGGTCCATGTGACCTGGCCATTTAGCCCATGCTGTGCAAAAAAGTGCCGCTCAGAGGTAAAACAACTCAACCCAACCTAACTTTTTTTCATTCACATAAAAATGAAATTTAATATTATTTCATTTGTGAGCCTATTAATGATTTTTAATAATCGGTCGGTGATATTTTTCTTTACCTAATTTACGACTGGACCACAATTCCACAGTGTCGATCAGTAAAAAAAAAAGGCTAATTTAGCTTAATTTAGTCACTGGTGTTAACTTATTCTAATTTTTCGGTAAATAAAATTATATTGAAATGCATGTTTAACATTTTTACATGTTCTTGGGTCATTTACTCAAAATCACCCAGATATCTCATAACAAAATATTTAGACCATAGTATCCACAACTTTTTTTGATTTGCGACATATAGGACAGAGAAGAATCCTAGAAGCTACTCCTAGCTTAATACAGGCCTTCTCATACAAGGACATGCCCTACTACGACCGAAGTCACTGCTGACCACTGCCTTAGTTAGAGCTAACACAACACACAAAGTTTGCCTTGCTGAAACAGTCGCTAGCTGCCTAACCACTATGCCAGTTAAGGCTATTCTTATATCTAGTTGATTTATTGCTTATTGGATGGCTCTTTCGTAGCGCACCAGACTCGTAATCTGCAGTTTCCAGGTTTGACTCCCACCTGGACGAGTATTGAGATTTATCTCCGCAAAACTCCCCGCCCTTCCCTCGGTCAGTAGGGAACACCGATGGGCTTTGAAAGGCCGCCGTCCGTCGGATGGTGTCAGGATTTGGCAACCGAGCACTGTTTCAGGGCTGTAATCTGGATAAACAACTACAGGAAACATGTTATAAATCTGTTTGTGTGGTCGTGCATGGCCCTGAGTTTATGTTTTATGGCTATAACACCTCATAGAGATATTCTTATGTGTAAAAAGGTTGAGTGTAGCCAGCGGAGGAAGTTGACCTTGTGTAGAAGAAGGTGCAGAATGTCCTGATCCGAAGGTCAAATGATTACCGGGGGCAGTGGGAAATTTGGGAGAGAAGAAAAGGGAAGATCGACGCCTGACTCAGGTGAAGGTGGACGTAGTTCCGAGGCTGAGGAGTAGACAATTTTCTGTGGGTATTGCCCTGTGATTTATCTGTGGGTCGACGCCCTGTGAACCGAAAGTATGCTGTGGGCTGAATTGTCCTGTGCGTTTAACATGGTGCTACATATGGTAATAAAATGAGATAGAAATAAGCTTTACTGTGCTGACAGGTGTATAAAATAAATGCGCAACTGCCCACTGGCTACCTCCCCGTAATTTGTCTTAATAAATAATTGTTATTCTTTTAAGATAATTGGTTGTTGAGCATTAATCGACGGGAGCAGATATAGAACATCTTCTGTACGAACTAAGAATAGAATTAATAAAGCGAGAAGGCGCGTAAAAAGCATTAGAAAACGTTATAGATGGGACATTAATCCGTGGCACCGTGTGTGAAGGATATCTATACCCTTTTCACGTTAAAAAACAAGCTGGATGGCCATGACAGAAGGCTACCATCTGTTTCTTAACAGTTGTCCAGTCGGTTTCTTTCCGCCAACCTTCTGTAAGCCTCTGGGGTCTTGTGACCTGGTCATTTAACCCATTGTGTGCAAGAAAAAGTGCCAATGAGAAGTAAAACAATCTTTATTCCTGGAAAGCAAAATTAATGTGCATAGCTATTATTTAAGACAAACAACAACAGAATTTTGTTTGCCTTCCCACCATTCATCAGCCTTCCCACCATTTATAATTTTAGTGACATCATTCTTTATTACCGGAGTAAAATCGCTTACCTTAATTATAGTTTTTTTCTCCTGGGAATATGCAACTATCATCAGGCACATACAGATGATGGAATAATTTACAGTGCTCTCTCATCACCACAGATTACGATGATTCTTTGCACATAAAAATATGTCTTTAATGTCCCATCTGTTATACTCAAGTTCTCTATCGAGCATTAACACGAAGAAATAAATGTAAACTAGATAGCCCTGCGATGAACCAACGCCGCAATGAACTGACGTCGCGATGAATTGACGCGAAACCAATGATATTAGATAAAAGAGTCATCAGCCATCTCTAAGTAGCATTTTGAGTAAGTAAATAATGTGCTTTTCGAGTTGGTTATGCCCAGGAAGAACTAGTTTGTTGAATAGACGTGAAAATATTCTTAAAATTCGAGGAAAGTTGTAAACTAATAATGACAATAAAAGACTACTTTAACAGAACTTAAAAACACAATCATCTCGCTATTTATTGGACATATACATTCAGAGGCCAATTTATTAGGTAATATTTCATATTATGTCAACAGTAACTCCAAGACAGAACTCAGTAACTTCTTAAATAAGCACGTTTTGTGGAAAAAAAAGTGACTGAAGATAATTTAAAGACGTTAATCAAATCTGTTTCAATCTCGATTTCCAAAAATATGTGTTCAATATTTATAGAGATATGGAAGCTGAAACATTTGACAAGTTAGCTAGTTCTGCGAAAAATTATTAAAAATGGAAAATATTAATATTATTATTCAAACTACTAAAATGTTCTTGCATGTGTTAGTTATGTTTAGTATAACAATTGTTGTTTTTTGTTTTAATTTATTCTTATTAACTTTTCACAGCATTACTTTAACCGGCATTATTGATGCTAAGTATTTCAATTTCCATAACTCTCTAAATACCGAGCGAACTTTATTGAAAATCGAAATTGAAAATAGATTTGTTTAAGACTTTAATTTATCTTCAGTCACGTTTTTTCATAAAAACTTTATTTAAGAAGTCTTTATTATCGAATTGCATATCTGAGTTACTATTGGCATAATATTAAACTGTATTTAAGAAAATGGCTTACCCAGTTCATCGCTTAATTAAGAATTTTCTAAAAGAAAAATATCAGAAAAATAATAAATGTTTAATTCCTGCATACAAAATATCTTTCCTCCCACTAGTGGACCAAAAAATTAAAATACAATATCCCATCACTGTTTACAGACTACATCCCTGAATGTAACTATTTTTTTCGTATTATTTCATCCAATTTCAAAGATTACCACAAAATAGCCAGGGTAGCAATACAGGTAGAGTTGAATGCTAAAGTATCTGTGAAATATATTCATGTCCACGTTTGTTCTAACCCCCATTAATAAAGATGACGACCGACTGCCATTAATGAAATGAATCAGATAGGGTATACAAGACACGTATCACATGACGCTTAATACATATGCATTCACATACAAGTATTAATATGTGCAAGTATATTAGCTATGCAGGAAACCAGCACGCACCTATGGGAAGCACAGTGGTTCACTTCCAATGCATTATCCCAAATTTGGGAAGTGCTTGTCAGCATGAAATGAATTATATTTTACTTTATTTATATTCTTTTTACTTTACACTACATTTCATAATTTTTTTTATTTCAAGTAAATTGTTAGAAAATAACTTTTTAACCAATGAAAAATTTAAATAACTGGAATGAGGAAGTAAAATAAATAGTAGTATTCACAACTAATATTTCGAAATATTATTTTTAAGTGGTTATTAGAACGAAGAAGAAAATAATACATTACACTATTTGGTGATAATATTTTTCTAACATTATTATTGAAAAAATTAACCTTAAAATGAAATTATTCAAATTTTATATCATAATTTACTCAGCCCTCCCGACTTTACATTTTTTTAATTTAACTCATAACATCTGTCCTTTTTTAAATATTATACTCAGAGGTTTTTACTTTACTAAGTGTTTAATTCAGAGAATTAATCTCTACTCAATGTCCCATTCACGTCATTTAGCTTTAATATGGAACTAATGCAGATAGTTGGGTTCTTTTCCCTCTGAGCAGCTTTTTTTTTTTACGCACAATGTGCTAAATGGCCAGATTATAAAGACCCAAAGAGCTCAGAATAAATTTGGCGAAAGTCACTAAACGGACAACTGTTAAGAGACAGATGGTAGCCTTCTGTAAAAGCTATCCAGCATGTCCTTTAACGTGCACAGAATTTGGTTCTTCCGAACACGGAGCCACGGCTTTACGTCCCATCGGACGGACGGCGGCCTTTCCCAAGCCCCATCTGCCTCCTATTGAGGTTTAGCGGACATAAAGCGTAAGAGGGGACTCGATTCTAGGAAATGCAGATTACGAGCCTGGCGCGCTACCTACTGAGCCGACCCCTGCTCCCTTGGCTTTACCT
Organism: Ryuthela nishihirai; assembly: GCA_038380435.1. Taxonomy (NCBI): domain Eukaryota; kingdom Metazoa; phylum Arthropoda; class Arachnida; order Araneae; family Heptathelidae; genus Ryuthela; species Ryuthela nishihirai. Next base: position 34,175,008 of record JAWZYU010000017.1, on the reverse strand, counting down.
GTATTTTACATACAGAGACTAATTTTACTTCCCTGATCCAGGGCCGGATCTAGGGAGGCCAAAGGGGCCTTTTCTCCACCCCTTTCAGAATTCCAGTAAGGGTAAATGAAGCAAAAATTGAAATTAAAATAAACTTATTTAAACGTCTTGCATATTTTTCAAGACATTTTTAAAAACCTGTAAAACGGAGAATAAAATATTATACTACACATACATTGATACATTGGAAATCCAGTTTTTTGCCGCCCCCCATTTACATGTCTCCGGCTCTCCCCCCTACATTTCTCCGGTTCAATCGTTTTTCTTGCCCCCCACTTTACATTTCTTCTGCTCGATTGTGTTTCTTCCTCCCCTACATTTCTCCGGCTCAATTGTGTTTCTTGTCCCCCTACATTTCTCCGGCTCAATCGTTTTTCTTGCCCCCCCCCTTTACATTTCTCCAGCTCAATCGTTTTTCTTGCCCCCCTCTTTACATTTCTCCGACTCGATGGTGTTTCTTCCCCCTACATTTCTCCGACTAAATTGTGTTTCTTGCCCCCCCCCCCTACATTTCTCCGGCTCGATTGTGTCTATCCCCCCCTACATTTCTGCGGCTCAATTATGTTCCCCCCCCCCTACATTTCTCATGCTCAATCGTTTTTCTTGTCCTCCTCTTTACATTTCTCCGGCTCGATTGTGTTTCTTCCCCCCCCCTACATTTATCCGGCTCAATCATTTATTTTTGCCCCCCTCTTTACATTTATCCTGCCCGATTGTGTTTCTCCCTCCCTGTACATTTCTCTGGCTCAATTGAGTTTCTTTCACCCCCCTACATTTCTCTTTCTCAAATGTGTTTCTTCCCCTCTACATTTCTCTGGCTCAAATGTGTTTCTTCCCCCTCTACATTTCTCTGACTCAAATGTGTTTCTTGTCCCCCCCCCCCTACATTTCTCTGGCTCAATCGTTTTTCTTGCCCCCTCTTTATATTTCTCCGGCTCGATTGTGTTTCCCCCCCCTACATTTCTCTGGCTCAATCGTTTTTCTTGCCCCCTCTTTATATTTCTCCGGCTCGATTGTGTGTCCCCCCCTGCATTTCTCCGGCTCAATTGTGTTTCTTTCCCCCTCCCTACATTTCTCCGGCTCAATCGTTTTGCTTGCCACCCTCTTTACATTTCTCCGGCTCGATTGTGTTTCTTCCCCCTACATTTCTCCAGCTCAATTGTGTTCCTTGCCCCCCCTACATTTGTTCGGCTCAATCGCTTCTCTTGTCCCCCCCTCTTTACATTTCTCTGGCTCGATTGTGTTTCTTCCCCCCACCCTACATTTCTCCAGCTCATTTTCTTGCCCCCTCTTTACATTTCTCCGACTCGATTATGTTTCTTCCCCCCCTACATTTCTCCGGTTCAATTGTGTTTCTTGCATCCCCCCCTACATTTCTCTGGCTCAATCGTTTATCTTGTCGTCCTCTTTACATTTCTCCGGCTCGATTGTGTTTCTTCCCCCCTGCATTTCTCTGGCTCAATTGTGTTTCTTTTCCCCCCTACATTTCCCCGGCTCAATCCATTTTCTTGCCCCCCTCTTTACATTTCTCCGGCTCGATTGCGTTTCTTCCCTCCTACATTTCTCCGGTTCAATTGTGTTTCTTTCCCCCCTCCCTACATTTTTCTGGCTCAATCGTTTTTCTTGCCCCTCTCTTTACATTTCTCCGGCTCGATTGCGTTTCTTCCCTCCTACATTTCTCCGGTTCAATTGTGTTTCTTTCCCCCTCCCTACATTTCTCTGGCTCAATCGCTTTGCTTGCCCCCCTCTTTACATTTCTCCGGCTCGATTGTGTTTCTTGCCCCCCCCACCCCCGTAGTTTTTTACTAGATCCGGGCTTATCTAATTCCAATCCATTATCTAATTCCAAGGTCGGGAAAAATATTTTTTTAGAAGTACCCCTTGCTACCTCTGAGAAAATGATTCACCTTTACATTTCAATAAAAAAAATCCATTTCAAATAAAAATATCATTTCAACAAGCAAAAATATTTATTGCTTTTTAATATTACTTAATTTTTATGCGTTATTTTTACCCTAGGATAGCTTTTCCTAATCTCATAACAAAGGCAGAACCTTTGAATGATTTTCTCATGTTCTACGGAAACTGTGAACTATAGTGCAAGTCTTACAGAACCCTTGTATATACAAAAAATACTGCTGCCTTTTTCTTTTCAGTCACCCCTCCCACTCTCAGAAAGATAGTTATTTTTAAACATTTTTCATATTATTTATAATTAATCATTGCAACCTAGAATTATTAGGAGGCAGTTTTAATTATTAATCATTCAGGGTTAGATCTAGCTGTCTAGCCTTTAACTTTACTGCATGTTTTACAAGAAGTATCGAATTCGAAGATGGGGATGGGGAAACAAAATTTTAAAATTCAAATCTACCCCTTGATGCACCACCTGAGGAACGCTTCACCCTCATGTTTCAATAATAAAAAAATAGCACTTATTGTGAAAAAAGTTATTGCTTTTCAATATTATGCAAATATTTTATACTTGGGTTCGAGCCCCAGATACGGCATGGATTTTCGTGTAGTTTTTCTGCTGAGGTCTCGCCATCCTCACAGACCTTCTACTATGGCATATTAAACTGATAGGCTCCTGTCAGACCTCTGTGGCAAGTAGCTGCTTGAGGGAGTATTTATCATAGGTCAGTTTTTCCCAGCCTCATATCAGAGGTCGAATACCTGAACAACAGTGCCAAGTTCCACGGAATCTCAACATATACAGAAAAAAAAAAAAAATCATTAATTTTTCACCATTTCCTCTACCTCGTACACACACCAGGATCTCAATTTTTTTTAAATATTATATATATTTCAATTTATAAATCATTGCACCATAAAATTCTTAGACGACAATTTAAATTATTGATTATTCAGTGGCACACCTCGGCTTTTTCCTTTGCATTTTTCCCGAATTTTTGGGCGAATTTTTAATAATCTTGCAGTTCTTCAGATAACAACTTTTTATCAACGTTTCTTTTGCAAGAATTCTTTGTTTACTTTTTATATTCGTCAGAGATGAAAACGCTTCTACATAAATATGTATGTGGTTGAAAACTTGGAAAAAACGATGGATTTTTTTTTCCAATTGCATAAAAAAAAGAAATCCATCGTTTTATTCAGAGAGTATAAGCTGGGATTTGAGTAAAATTATTATTATTAATTAGGGATATTAAGGAGTTATTATTAAGGATATTAAGTAAAGTTATATTAATAAGAAGAATACTTCTTACTAATAATAATAAAAACATTAACAGAAATCTAGGCTTTTCGTGGAACCCTGAAGACTTCTCGCGGAAACCGCTTGGGAAATAGATTCCTTGGTTGTTTGAAGTTAAGAAAACAAAAGGCATTGTATAGTTTAATCCACTGGTTCTTAACCTTTTATACTTCACGTACCCCATGGAAATGTATATGTAATTTGCGTACCTCTTGTGCAGATAGAAAAAAACTATAGTTATAGTATAAGAATGGTTATTTTTACTTTGTTACTAGATCTAGTGACTTTTGAGCTCTCACGGCGTACCAAAAAAATTTTTACTTTACCCCCAAGTAGTACGCGTACCCCACGCTGAGAACCCCTAGTTTAATCATTTAATATCATTATATTCGTTAGGTACCGAATGAGGATACTGCTGTACACAGCTGAGGATAAAACTGACCTCAGTTCAAAACTGATAAACGCAACAAGGCACCAATCAGATTGAATGATTCTCCTCGGAATACATAGACTGTTATTTAAAGATAAAATTCAACGACATTGGTGCAATAAAACCCAATAGGCAAATATAATTTAGTTTGTTTGTCAAGTTTATGAAGAGGGAGGAATCGACTATGTAAAAGGTGGAATTCATCCAATGGGAGTAGTACAGTCTATGCAAAAGAGTCGAATTCATCCAATGGGAGAAGTCAGTCTGTGCAAAACAGTGGAATTCACCCAATGGGAACGGTATAAACTATGCAAAAGAATAAAATTCATCCGATGGGATAGCTACAATCTACGGAAAAGAGTGGGATTCATCCAATGGAAGCGGTATAATCAATGCAAAAGAGTGGAATTTATGCAATGTAGAGGTAGAGTCTGTGTAAAAGAGTGGAATTCATATACTGAAGAGGTAGACTCTATTCAAAACAGTGGAATTCTGCCAAAGTTAGAAGTAGAGTCTAGGCAAAAGAGTGAAACTATCCCGCTGCAAGTGGTAGAGACTGTGTAAATAATGGAATTCATCCAATGGTAGAGAAGAGTCTATGCAGAAGAGTGGAATTCATCCAATGGGAGATGTAGAGGTTATGCAGAAGAGTGAAATTCATCCAGGGAGGGAAGAGTACACTGTAGTAAAAGAGCAATGTGTTTCCAGGGAAAAGGATTTGACATTATGTAAAATAGTGTAATTCATTCAATAGGGGAGGTGAACTCTATGTGAGAGAGTGGAATTTATAAAGCAGCCAGAAAAACTAACCGTCCCGGTGACCTAGTGGGTATGATGAAAAGGACCTGGGATCGAGCCCGGATTAGATGTTTATGTTCTCTTTCTGCTGAGGTCCCTACTTCCTCTAAGAGGCTTGTGTCGTATCTCTGCGTCAAGCAGTTACTTGAGGGGTATTCATTTTTTTAAATCCCAGCTTATGCTTTACATGAATATATAAGTATATATATATCCACGTTATGGGAAGAAGCACTTTCTTCTATTTCCCCAGTGTCAGGTTTTTAGTTCTTTGTTTACAAATAAGGTATCAATTTGTCTCCCTATAATTGACATGTATTCAAAAAAGTGTCATAAGCATTGGTTTTACGATGAGACTTCGACTTTTCATTTAACATGCTGCTTAGGCCATCTTGTGTACTTCGGAATGTTTAACATACAATTGCATCTTTGGATACTTGAAATTGCTTTCTTATCATTTAGCGTCACTGAAACAAAAAAGAGTGTTTTTAAATATTACCTATTATACTCAAACGCATATCATTTATGATATCATTCTTTATAACGCTACAAATTGTTTACTGTTCTAAAGCCTGTTTTGAAGTCATTAATATTGTTACGACAGAAGAATCTGGCAACCGAAAGCAAAAAGTTTCAGCCAACGAATAAGAACGTTGGGAGAATTTGAGAACAGTGGAGCGTTAACGGTCGTGTGTTGTAACGGTCGAAGAGTTCGAAAATGGACGGTGAGCTGTTCTGAGACAGTGCGCGTAAGTATCAAGAAGTAACTTGATGTGTTGTGTATACGCGGAAGGATAAAAGTGGGATCTTTTATCGTTAAGTATCAAGAAGTAACTTGATGTGTTGTGTATACGCGGAAGTATAAAAGTGGGAACTTTTATGGCTAACTTCGAATGTCTACACGGACTGTCTTTTTGTTCGGCTAGTGTGTGAAAAGTTATTAGCACAGGACGAGAATTGGTTTACGAGTGAAGATCTTCGGGTGACCTGGTAAATCAAGTAAAAGGTAGTATTTAGTAAAATACACAGAGCTGATGTTGTGTGCTCACGCAGGAAGATTGATGACTTGTGCATGTTAATAGTTGATTTGTTAATAAGATACTTCATCCATATTTCCTTTGTAACAATTTACCTTGTATTGAATTTGGTTTTGAAATATAGCTTTTAATACTCACGCTCAGTGGCTATCCATTTTTGTGATCCGCAACATTTGGTGTCAGGAGTGGGATTAATTTAATTGAATGCCTTTCACTAGAAGTATGGATGAGTTAATAAAGCTGATGACTGATATGAAAGCCGATATAGCTGCCCAAAGCGATAAAATAGATGATTTGAAAGCCGATATAGCTGCCCAAAGCGATAAAATAGATGATTTGAAAGCCGAAATGGCCGCACGAAATAATGAGTTGAGGAATAAAAGAGGTGATCTGGCCGCACAAAATACTGAGATGAGAGCTGAAGTGGCTTCTCAAGTTGGTAAGATTATTAATCAGTTCAAGGATCATAAAACCGAACTCAATAGACAATGCAATAGTTTAAATGTTGAATTTGTCAGTGAAAAAGATGATCTTGATAGTGTTAAGTTAGATTGTAAACATGGAAAAGAAAAAGAGAAAGGCAACGCATATAAAAATGTGGATCTGCTACTGGAAATCAAGAATCGTAGAGATAGCGCAGATAATGCCTTTGACCACGCAACTACTGGTAATGCATGGCAGAGTGTCTATGTCGCTGGTGACATGTCTAGGAACTGTGAAGAACAATCACACAGATCAGAGAACTGTGAGACTATACAGCACGCTTTGCACTTCAAAATACCTAGGTATACAAGTCTGGCACGATCTGAAGAGAGATCCACACGAAAGGTATTCTATTCCTCGCTGTCAGCAAAATGCGTCATGGACAATTATCGCAAAGGCAGAGTAACGAGTGGTAATGAAGGGGAACGAAACAGAGTTTACGTTTCGCAGAGTGGTCCGAGTAAAGAAGAGGCGTCCATTCATCATAGATACAAAGTGCCATTCGACTTTACCGCGGAAGTCGGAGAGATTTTTCCGAAGCATATAGCCACACTCGAATCGTTTATAGAAAGTGGGGATTTAAGGAAGAGGAATTCCGAAGGATGGCTTAGAAGCATAACAGGTGATGCTAGTAAAAGAGCTTCAGGCAGAGACAGTACTTCAAAGACTAACTTTCTGGATGAAACTAAGCCTCAGAGTTACGATCAGAGAGAAGTAAAGCCCTCAGACAATCTCAACGAAACCATGCTGAATTTCTTTTCTGAACAGTCAATGTGCAGATTTGGACATTATAACCATTTAGATTATAAGGATATAGAAAAGTTTTATCACGATTACAAGAGCTCTAAAGTGGACAATATCATGTTACAGAACTCGTCGCTGATCTCCAGAATGGACAATTTGGCAATCATGACTGATATTACTCTGGACAAACTGGAATCCATCCCTGGCTTCACAGTCGACTGCACTAAAGATAAAATCGAGCAGATGATGGAAGACGTCGGATGCTGCATCGTAGGACAGACAGTGGAGCTGGTGCCAACAGATAAGGAGATTTACCGCTGCAAGGATCTGACGGCTACCGTAGATAGCGTTCCTCTAATGAGATGCTCAATTGTGTCCAAAAAGCTGGCTGAAGGAGTGTGCGCTTTGGTTTATGATGTTGAATTCGGAAAAGGAGCTATTGATCTCATCAGAACAGAAGACGCTGTTGATTTAGTTAAGAAAATGGTTGCAGCATCACAAGCTCGTGGAATGAAGAGTTTGAGTTGTTCAGCTGTTATCAGCAACATGGATTCACCTCTTGAAAACTCTGTTGACAACTCTCTGGAAGTGATGGAAGCTGTTCAGTGTTTCCTTGGTGACGGATCATTGGAACTGCAAGAGCTCGTCGAAGAGTTAGGAGGAGAACTTCTGCGTTTGGTGAACATTGTGGATAATAGGGTAGATGAAGCATCACGTGTCCGCAAGGTTCTGCATAACGGCAATGCTTTGAACAAGTTTCGTAACATGTTAATAGAACAAGGAGTATCTGAAGATGTTGCAAGCTGGCTATGTGAAGGTAAAACAGAAAAAATATTGCTAGCAGCCCGACACATCACTGATTTCACTTATACAGGAGAAACAGGTAAGGTTGTCGGATTAGAAGCTGCAGTTCTAGCAAGAGTATGGAAGGAGGAGATGGACCGAAGCGCTAAAAAGAATTATGGAGCTGATATTATATTTGTGAAGCACCTTGGGGATCAAATTGAATCAGGTGAAATATGGCTGAAGGTTCATCACGACAGTTCTGAATTAAGTGAAAGTCAACTGACAAAAGGGTCAGATTGCAGGATGAAAATTCTCCCTAGATTTTACGTCACTAATGACTTTCATTCCTTGTTACTGTTGATAGAAGTAAAAATCCAAAGAAGAAAACTTTCGACAAAGAAGAAAACTTTTTACAGGTTTTGCACGAAAACTCTTAGTCGATTCTTCTCCCTGCAGAGACATAAACGTGTTCACAAGGGCTATAGGCCTTACACGTATTATGTTTGTGGACGAGGCTTCAGTCAGAAAAGAAATCTACGTCATAATGAGATTCGCTTTCATTTTGACACAGACGTGGTATATCGCATTCGTCGATGTCCAGCTACAAAGTGCAAGGTGGTTCACGTGGATCATTAGGCCCCGTTTCATCGAAGAACTGAAGAAGCTTTGGAATCCAGAATTGTTCGGGACGAACAAGACCTAGGAAGGGGGCAGTGTTACGACAGAAGAATCTGGCAACCGAAAGCAAAAAGTTTCAGCCAACGAATAAGAACGTTGGGAGAATTTGAGAACAGTGGAGCGTTAACGGTCGTGTGTTGTAACGGTCGAAGAGTTCGAAAATGGACGGTGAGCTGTTCTGAGACAGTGCGCGTAAGTATCAAGAAGTAACTTGATGTGTTGTGTATACGCGGAAGGATAAAAGTGGGATCTTTTATCGTTAAGTATCAAGAAGTAACTTGATGTGTTGTGTATACGCGGAAGTATAAAAGTGGGAACTTTTATGGCTAACTTCGAATGTCTACACGGACTGTCTTTTTGTTCTGCTAGTGTGTGAAAAGTTATTAGCACAGGACGAGAATTGGTTTACGAGTGAAGATCTTCGGGTGACCTGGTAAATCAAGTAAAAGGTAGTATTTAGTAAAATACACAGAGCTGATGTTGTGTGCTCACGCAGGAAGATTGATGACTTGTGCATGTTAATAGTTGATTTGTTAATAAGATACTTCATCCATATTTCCTTTGTAACAATTTACCTTGTATTGAATTTGGTTTTGAAATATAGCTTTTAATACTCACGCTCAGTGGCTATCCATTTTTGTGATCCGCAACAATATTCATTACATCGAATCCTTGTCCTACTTCAATATATATATATAAATATTTCTTTTTTTAATGGGCGGTGAATTCGGGTAATCAAATAAAACTTTGTAGTTTGTTTCAAAAATGTTTGCTCAAAAATATAGTTAAAATATTCAGACGTTGTAAAAACCTTTTACTAGATTAAATGCTAACTAAGATAATATTGCTGTTTTATTAATTATATTTTTCGAACCCGAAATTAATTACAATATTTTCTAAGAAGTTCTTTTCTAAAACGTTCTGACATAATATTTTGTAAGAGTAAGATAAATATTAATTTTCACTCTTTTTAATCAGTTGTTGAAGATTTAGTCTATGAAAATATTTCTCGAACAAATAATTTTTGAACTTTGACTAAATAAATTGTGAAAAATTGCTTATTTATAATTTTCAGAATATATATATATATTGTTACAAATAAATGTTCTGTTTATTGCTGACAATTTTCAGAATAGAATTATGTAAATAACAAGAAGACAAACAAGAAAAATCTTTCCTTCAAAATACCCATATACGAATTAATTACAAGTTGTCACGTTAAAAATTTCCCTAGGCAAATTTCTATTCATGCCATACAACTCATAGCATACATCTAACTACACTGGTTTCCATAAATTAAGGAAAATCCCTATGTTAAATCAATGGGAAGCTAACGTCAAAACTCTATAACTTCTATAAATAAGATTTTTGAAAAATGTGATTTCAGATAAAGATCTCAATCAAACAAATCAATATCTCGATTTTCAACAATATTCGTTCAGAATTTAATGAGTTATGGAAGTTTGAATAATTTACCAACAGCAAGGCTAATCTTAAAAAAAAACTTATACAAAACTGAAGAGTAGTGAACGAATTCTTTACACAAAGTTCTAATACAAACTTAATTTATTAAACACTTTGACACAATACTTATTAATAACTTTTAATTAACTTCTGAGGTCAATTTTTTGTGACTGGCATTGTTATCGCTAAATATTCAAACTTCTATAACTCATTAAATACTGAATGAATATTGGTGAAAAACGAGATATTGAGTTATTTTATTCAGAACTTTATCTGCAATCACATTTTTCAAAATTAAAAAAAAACTTATTTTAGAAGTTATAGAGCTTTGACGTTAGCTTCCCATTGACCCATTGACATACCATAGGAATTTTACTTAATTTGTGGAAACCAGTGTAATTCACACCGAAATGCGGAGGGAATGGCTCAGTCGGTAGCGTGCTGGCTCGTAATCTACAATTCCCAGGTTCGAGTCCCAGCTGACTCAGCGTTGAGATTTATTTCCGCAAAACACTCTGCCCTGCAGGGGGACACCGATGAGCTTGCAAAGGCCGCCGTCAGTCGGATCTCTAAGCTGTGGTCCCGTGTTCGGAGAGTCATACCCTGTACACTTTAAGAAATATGCTGGATGGCCTTGAGGAGAAGCTACCACATGTCTCCGAATAGCCCTCCAATAAGTCCATTCCCCAACTTTCTCGGGATCCTTGTGACCTGGTCATTTAGCCTATTTTGTGCAAAAAAAGTGCCTCTCATAGGTAAAACAACTCAACATCTTGTTTGTCTTCTGTTAACTCTAACTGAAGCAGTGGTCATAAGAACCTGCTCCACTAAAAGCTAAATCACTGATGACCACTGCTTCAGTTAGAGTCTTAGTGGAGCAGGTCCTTGTATGAGAAAGTCTTTAAAAGCTAGGAGTAGTTTTTGGGACCTTTCTCCGTCTTATATGTTGCAAACGAAAATAATAGTTAAAAAATAAACCAGATTGTATACACTCCTCTGGCCAAACCTTTGTCTACAATATGCTACAAAGCTGAAATATTTCGCTTGTTGGAACATTCAATAAACTTCTAGTTCTTAACGTCATTATCCACTGTTGCTCATCAATCTATACAATGATGACTCCTAAAGTAAACAACCTTGTCATCTATAATAATAAAAGAAGCTTTAAAAACAATCACTATTTTAACCTAGACGAGCTATTGTTCTTGGGTTGCATATATCACTCCACAAGCAATATATGAATACTCTATTCATCTGTGTAACTGTGCAAATATATCTGCATTCCTTGTTCATCTACATAAATCACAAATGCATATGTATTTTTTGTTCATGTGCATAAAGGCATAAATATTTATATATTTAAATAAAATAAACTCTGGTTTTGAAGATGCCAGTGGGAAATAGGGGATTGTTGCAAAAGCAAACGCATCTACCATACCATTCCTTTGGTAAACCGAAGTCGTTGCCAAATCCACTGTCGCCATTTATTGTTCCCTAACCGTGAACATAAGAATCGTAACAACATTTAAATCTTCTGCAGTTTCCGTATCTCTCACATTCCCAAAGGCATTATTATATTAATGTATCATACTTCAGGTAAATACTTAATTTTTAACCCAACGCTAAGTCACACAGATGGAATTGGTATACGAAATTTGGATTCATTCGGTCAAGTATCTCGGGATCTACAGGGTACCGAAAACTGGAGAAATCAAAAATCGTGCTAGTTTGCGACGAAGTCATGGCTATGAGTGCACGCTGATATTAGCAACAACCTGAGCAAAGCCGCGAAATTCTTCTTGTTAAATTCTTCTTGTTTAATCTGTGCCAAAGGGTCTGGGTGTGAGGGGGGAGTCAATACTCACGAAAATAACCTATAGCGCAGTTAAAATCAGTATAAGGATTAAAAGTGATGCCCTGGCAGTCCGTGGTATCTTCAGCTAGTTTTATATAAAATGATTTGGCCGTAGCAATTTTATACACTCAGTGGACACTACATTAGGGCCATTTCCACGTGACGGAATAACAGGGCCATGTTAAAAGCTCTGTAACTTCTTACATAAGCTGTTTTGATGGAGAATGTGACTGAAGGTATGTAAATCAGCTCAATTAAATCTATTTAAATTTCTATTTCCGACAATATTCGTTCCGCGTTTAAAGTGTAACGGAGGCTAGGATAATAAACAACACCAGTGTCAGTTAAAGTAACTGACCAAAAAAGTAAATTAAGTCAGGTTAAAACGGAAGCAAATGTATATGACTTTATTAAAGTGTACAAACGCACATCTGCCAGTGTAACAATTTTCAGTAATATCGAGTGACTGAACTGATTGATTTATATTCAGGTAATTCTTAATGTATTGTCCACTGAGAGTGCGTGTTTTAAAGTTCAATCGCATGTGCGTACGCACACGTACGAACTCCTGAAGCAATCGTTCATCCACTTTTTTAGATAACTGTTCCGGTGTCTTCGGGACACAGCATATTTATATTCGTAGATATATAATAATATTCATGTACAGCATAAGCTGGGAATTTTAGAAATGGGATTTAAAAACCTAAATGCTCCCTCACGCAACTGCTTTCCACAAAGGTCTGACAGGACCCTTTCTGAGGAAGCTGTAGAAAGACAGCATAAACATCCCTGTTTCGGACGTCTAAATGTGAGGTCCGAAACTAACGATAGGCAGTCGACTCTCAATTTAAGCGAATTTAATTAATGAGTATTTGTAATAACACGGTTATGCCTTTTTTTTTTTCAAATTAATTTAGGATGGACTTTTCTTTTTTGGAAAAACGTGTTTTGCACTAAGCGCCAAACATTCGGTGCAAGACATCAGCGTAATTGATTGTTGCCGATAAATTTTTCGCAAGCATGGCGGCACGTGCGGGTTTCTAATTAGCCGAGAGAAAAGTAACACCTCTCCAAAACGCTCCCGAAAACAGTAAAATTCGCACCTCTGTAAAACATAGGCCTATGGTCAATCTATGTAGCATATATATGCCATATGTACCAGAAGCGGTTAGGATTGTCTAAATCTTTGAGCCTCCCACTTACTACGATTGGTTCATCATGCATGTGTCATCATGTGTATTGCGCCTCTGTAAAACTGCCTCAGTTAAATTTAATATAATTTTCTCTCTCTGTCTGTGTGTGTCTTCTGAGAAGGTATTTACCACTTTCATTTAACTGAAATCGGGACACTTGCTCAAAATGTCCCGGTTTTTACCAATCTAAATCTGGTCACTCTACGGTTAGGGGATGTTAAACACTTACCCCCCCCCCTTCCTTTCGCAGCCCATCTTTCGAAACTAGATCTTAAAAATGAGTTCAATAAAATGAGTGGATGTCTCTGAAATCCTCTACCAGAACTTACTGATAACTGAACGTCACCCGGGCGCTACTCTGGTTTCACTTTTAATCTGCATATTCTTATTTTCGCTACATTACAAGTTAGTTTTGTGAGCACTCCCCCTCGATCCCCGATCCTTCAGCGCAGATTAAACAATGAAAATGAATTGCCGGGCGTTGCTCGCGTCGTTGCTGACGTCAGTGCACGCTCACATTTCCGGTGGCTGCGTTTTTATGCAAACTATCCAGATTTTTATTTCCATTTCGACATATTTTGGTACCTGTGATATTTGCGATACTTGACTGTTGATCCCAAATTTCCTACGCTACTTACACCTCAAATTTATGTAAAAAAGTTTACTCCTTGTTGGAGTAAAAATCAGATTTCTACCTGCAATGGGACACATTAAAATATTTTTTGGGACTGCAGGTGTTCTGGCAAAGACACCTCTTACGTTCACAGTTAGGAAGCAGAAAATGGCAATGATTGATTTGGCAGCGAATTTGGTTTCCCATAGGAATAGCATGGTAAATATATTTATTTATAGCAAGCCTTCCTAACACTTTTTGAAAGTTCGACTTAAAATTCCGTACTGCAACTCTGACGACAACCACATATACTCTGAAAATTTGAAGAAGTCTTCCTCGATTTCCCGATGCGTTATGGCTGCCACAGAAACGCATCTTTTTATCATAGATTTAACTTGTCATATGGCGTATTGTATTGGGCTGTGCTTATATGTTGTACTTTAAGTTTATTCTGGCATGGATTACTGGCGGAGTACTGGCTCAATGTAAACGTCGGAACCAATCTATGCATGCTTGACAAATTATAGTTGGAAAGTCCCAACTTACTTTTCCAGTTGAATTGGCGTCAATAATGCATGCCAGTTTAAACTAGGTTTAAAATCTTTGCAATATGCGTAAAATTATTAGGATAATAACGAAATTGAGAAAATTTGATCACGTCAGTGGAATATACAAAAAATTACAAATTCTTACTGTGCATAAATTTTGTATTTTCCCACTGAATAAATATATAAAAAATCGGGGTCTACAAGACATGGGGAAGTTTATAATTAATACAAATTAACAATCAAATTATTTTTACATAAATTTGAGGCTTCTGAAACTTTAACAGAGAGGCATTGATTTGTCTCGTAGTAGATTTTTTATGCTGTTGCAACGTATAGGGATGATTTTTTTATTTATTTATATGCATCACTCATATCTGGGGAGTTTACTGAAAATACTTCTTCCTAAAGATTTTAAAGCAGTAAAATTAAAAACAATAGTATTCTACATTAAAACCAAACAGTAAATTCAATATTTACACACATTTGCCTATTTATTAGTTACACCACCCTTCGTTACATAAATAGTTAATTCCAACATGTGATACGTCATGTGACCGTGGTGGGCGGAATAAATCAGACCAGCTCTTCCAGCACCAGCGAGAGTTGTATTGAGCGTCGGAAGAGGTTGGAAGAGCTCAGGTTGGAAGAGCAACCTGGGCGACTTTGAACGTGGCATTATAGTTGATGCTAATTGTGTCTGTTTTAGCATCTCTCAAACGGCTGTCCTCCCGGGATTTTCCTGCACAACTGTTTCAAAGGTTTAGCGAGAATGGTGCGAAAAATGAAAAACCACCAGTGAGCAGCGATCCTGTGGACGAAAACAGTTTGCGGATCAGAGGGGTCAAAAGAGACTGGCGGAAATCATGTAAACGAATAGACCGTCCACAACCAGGCAAATCACAGCAGAATCGTTCTCTGGTGGACAGAAGGCATCTCCGAACGCACCGCATATCTGACTTTGTCGCTAATGGGCTACAACAGCCGCGATCATGTCGAGTGCCGATGTTGTCGGCGAAGAACACGAAAATGATGTCTTCAGTGGGCACAGGAGAATCGATACTGGACCGTTGAAGGCTGTAAAAAGGTAGCCTGGTCAGACGAATCAAGGTTCCTTTTGCATCATCCTGATGGAAGGATCAGAATTTTGCACAAGCAAGAGGAGGCCATGGAGCTATCTTGTTTGTTTTCAACAATACGGGGTGGTGGTGGTAGTGTGACAGTATGGAGAATGTTTTCCTGGCACATGTTAGACTCCCTGATACCCATCGAAGGACATCTGAATGTCACAGTGTATTTGAACATCGTTGCTGGCCAACTTCATCCTATCATGGCTAGTTTTTCCTTAGTCGGATGAACACGTTCAGCATGATAATGCACCTGCTCAGAAGGATTTAATATAGTTTGCAGTGTGAATTCCGTCATTTCACATTTTTGAAGTTCTGCAAAATATTTCTCTCTTTCATCTGCTTATCTTGTGCAATTCAGTGGAAGATGAGGAATTGTCTCCTTTACAAATCGTGCAAAGTGATGTCAGCGTCTTTTAAAAAGATATTTGTTCCTGGTCTTGCAATTATTGGATCATCAGTTCTTGAGGGAACTTGACAAAATTTTCTTAATAAATATTATTAAAATTGGAAATTTATTTCAATAACTTCAAAGTTGTACTCTCAATTAAAATTTTGCACAGTAAGTTAAATTCGTGGTTGTTTTAAACATTTTTAACAGTAGTCGAGTGGTTAGCGTGCTTGGCTACTGATCCAAGGAACCTGGGTTCAAACCCTATTTAAGTTACTAATGTTTTCGTTTTCTTTCTGCTGATGCCTAGCCTTCCTCACAGATCATCTCTATGACGTATTAAACTGACAGTATCCTGTTAGACATTCCGTGTCAAGCAGCTGCTTGAAGGTTTCTTTTACATTAGTTAAAACTGAGTCCACATAGGACTGGAAGTTTTTTTCCACACCTATGTGGTGGCTTTCGAGCTAATGTTTTCTGTGTCATGCATACAGTTCATCATTAGCAAGTTTATTATGATGCTTTCTTTGAATTTGAGGTTTATTACTCTTATCACATACAATGTTGTATATTTTTCTGTTCGGTTGTATATATAAATACAAGGCCGCATCTGGGAGGGTGTGTGTGCAAGAGAGCTTTAAGAATCTAGCAAGGGTTGGGTTGGGTTGTTTTACCTCTGAGCGGCAGTTTTTTTGCACACCAAGGGCTAAATGGCCAGGTCACATGGACCCGAAGGCTCAGAGAAGGTTGGGGGAGGGGACCCACTGGAACAGCTGTTGGGAGACAGATGGTAGCCTCCCGTCAAGGCCATCCAGCGTGTTCTTTAACGTGCACAGGGTATGGCTCTCCCGCATACGGGCACAGCTTAACGTCGCATCCGACGGACGGCGGCCTTTCCAAGCCCATCGGTGTCCCCTACTGACCGTGGGAAGGGCGGGAAATTTTGTGGAGATAAATCTCAACGCTGACCCAGCTGGGACTCGAACCTGGGAATTACAGATTACGAGCCTGGCGCGCTACCGACTGAGCCACCCCCGCCCCAATGTAGCAAGAGTAATGCAGGCCAAAAGTTACTAAACATGTGCATATTTCAAGCGTTTTTCAATATTTTTTTTAAAACTTCCAAAACAAAACTGAAAATATCACACACCACAATTGAAATCCAGTTTCTTGCCATCTCCCTTTATCTTTTCCCTGCTCGATTGCTATTGCTTGCCCCTCCTCCTTGTTTTTTTTCTATTACCGGGCCTGCAGAGGTATCTGTGTGAACAAAACTAACAATAATAATAACTGTGTTGTAATGTACGCCATAACTATATAATGCATGTAAACTCGTGGAAATAAATAAATAAATAACTTTTATTGTGTTCCAGGAACACTTTTACATCTCGTAATCATCAAATGCAGCTGATGTTCTCTCCGGGACGCTCCGATCGTGTGAGTTCTGAATAATTTCTTGAAATTGCTCGTGAGAGCAAGAATTGGAAGCATGTAGGTCTATGCACTTTGATCACAAAGCACCTATGCTTTTCTGGCAGGAAGTAAAATCATTCCCTTCATAACATAAAGTATTCAAGGTAATAAATAATTACTCCCTAATATGCGATCGATTAACCTTATTTCGTGTTGCCTCATTATATTACATCTCAAACGTAAATATTTTAAAAGCCAATCATGGAAGTTTAAACACCAAAAATTATTTAACATTAGCAACCAGGCAGTCTGCTAGTATATGTGTATACACTGAGATGTCAGTTAATTAGGTACACCTACCTAGTAGCGTGTTACGTCTCCTTTGTCCTTCAGAAGAGCCAGAATTTTTCGGAGCATGCTACTTACAAGATGATGGATGCGTTGTGAAGGAATGTTGTACCATGAGGAAATGACGGAGTCGTGCAGTTGTTGCCGATTGGAAGGCGACCGAGTCTCGCTGCAATAGCCCTTGCCACTTCATCCCAAAGACGCTAGATAAGGTTTATATCAGGGGACTGTGCAAGCCAATGAAGCAATGAAAACTCGTTGGTATGTTCCTGGAACCATTCGGTGACGATACGTGCCTTGTGAGCAGGTGTGACCATTATTATACATAACGTTTCCGTTCGAATGAGGATAAACTACAGCCATGAAAGGATGAACTTGTTCAGAATGATGTTCAAATACGTCGTAGTATTCAGATGCCCTCCTCTGGGTATCAGGAGCTTAAATGTATGCCAAGAAAACATTCCCCACACCATCACACCACCACCACCGGCCTGTACTGTTGACACCAGACAAGATGGCTCCATGGCCTCATGTTGTTTTCGCCAAATTCTGATCCTTCCTTCAGCATGATGCAAAAGGAACCTTGATTCATCTGACCAGGCTACCTTTTTTAGTCCTCATCGGTGTAGTGTCGATGTTCCTGCGCCCACTGGAGACCCATTGTGGTGTTCTTCGCTGACAACATTGGCATTCGGCATGGTCGGCGATTGTTGTAACCCATTCGCGACAAGGTCCGATATGTGTGCATTAGGAAATGACCTTTTGCACACCAATGTTTGATTCTGCTGTGATCTGCCTGGTTGCGGCTCGTCTGTTCGCTTGCATGGTTCTCGCTAGCCACCTTTCACCCCTCTGATCCATAAGGTGCTTTTGTCCACAGGATCACCGATCATTGGTAGTTTTCTGCTTTTTGCACCATTCTTGGTAAATTCTTGAAACCATTGCCCGGGAAAAGACCAGGAAGACGGCCGTATGGGAGATTTCAGAACCTGAATGCCTAGCATCAATTACCATGCCATGCTCAGGCAAAATCGCTCAGGTGGCTCGTTTTGCCAATTATGACGCTAAATCCAACTCTAACGTTTGCTAGAAGAGCTGGTCTGACTGATTTGTACTGCATACCGCAGTCATATGACGTATTACTTCTTGAAATGAACCATTTATAGGCCGAGGGGTAACTGACACTAGTAAACTTGCATCTCAGTGTATATACACAGTAAAGATACGCTAAAAGGAAGACTTATGTTTCTGGTATGTTTTGGTGAAACTATATTTGTTAAAATATTATGGGAATTATTGGGTTCGATTGTTTACCACTGAGGGCAGGGTGGGGGTTTTGCGGAGACAAATCTCGATGCTGGCCTTGGCGGGACTCAAACCTGGGAATTACAGATTAAATGACTGTTGAACTACCGACTAAATCACCCCCTTTCCTATATGGGAGGGGCGGGGGTGGCTCAGTCGGTACGCGCCAGGCTCGTAATCTACAGTTCCCAGGTTCGAGTCCCACCTTGGTCAGCGTTGAGATTTATCTCCGCAAAATTCTCCCCCTCCTGTCCACGGTCAGTAGGGGACACCGATGGGCTTGGAAAGGCCGCCGTCCGTCGGATGGGACGTTAAGCCGCGGCCCCGTGCGCGGGAGAGCCATACCCTGTGCACGTTAAAGAACACGCTGGATGGCCTTGATGGGAGGCTAATATCTGTCTCCCAACAACTGTTCCAGTGAGTCCCCTCCCCCACCCTTCTTTGAGCCTTCGGGGTCCTTGTGATCTGGCCATTTAGCCCATGGTGTGCAAAAAAGGGCCGCTCAGAGGTAAAACAACCCAACAAACCCTATATGGGAAAAGAAATATAGATTCTAGAATTCTTTTCCAAGACTACTACTTTTAGCTTCTACTTTTTCAAAAGTAGTCTTTTTATATTAATTTTTATGTACTGTGAAGTTTCACAAATTACGTAACACCTTAAGGGGGGAATCAGATTACCTTCTGACACCCCCGCGATCTCTTCAAGGCCTGCGCCAAGTTCGTAATCTGTAGTTCTCAATTTCGAGTATCACCTCTGACAGGGTTGAGATTTATTTCCGCTAACTCTGACCCTATCCTTGGTGAGAACGAGGACACCGCTGGGCTTGGAAATTTCTCCTTTCATCCGATGCCGGGCGCCGTGTTCAGGACTAGTTTGTGCATGTTAAACAACACGCTCGATGGCCTTGACTGGAGACTTGCAACTGTCTCCTAACATCTCTCCACAGTTGGTTAAGGGTCCCCTTCCCCTGATATACTCGCACTTGAGGTTCTTGTAACCTGACCATTTAGCCCATTGTGCTCACAAATTAGTGCATAGAGGTAAAACAACCAAACGTGTATGAGACTTTCAGATAACACACTTCAAAATTTGGTTTCGAATTGATTAAATTTTGATTTGAAAAGCAAATATTGATTTTAAAGTGATTTAAATGACAAAATTTAATCAGAACCCAACGGATGAATTCTTTCTAGAGTAGTAATACAAAAAGGAGCACGACGTCAGAACAAGAGATATCTGAAGCAGCATCAGTTGCGCATTGAGAGAAAGGATCGTAACTCATAACAGCTGTGTTTCTGCTATGCGTCGGTGACTGACGTGTGATGTGCGCGGCCCTTCGCGTTAAAATGAAAAGATAAGGAAAAAAAGACCTTTATTTTTACCTGGGTGAGAGAATATCTTATTCGCTCGGAATCGAGATTCTTTTTTTGCTTTTCCTTTCTCAGGTTCTTTCTCGTTTCTTATTTCCTCGGAGAAGTCTCAAATCTCAAAAGTCTTAAAAGGAACGACTTCAAGCGGAAGTATGGACAGAAGAAAGCAAGAAAAGAATGAAAGAAACAAAATTCTTTATTTGATTTTTTTTTAAATTGTAGCGAATGGAAAATAATATTTGAATTATATAAGGGCGATGTTTATAAAGTATTTATCTCAAGATATATTTACGAAACATATATAAGGGAATGTTTGTACACATTTCATGGAATACCGGGATGTATTGAATACATATCATGGGAGCACTAGACATATATCAGAAGATCTTTGAGTACATATTCTAGAATTTCTTCTTCACGTCTCATTGAATTTCACTCATGGGATCAGTGGGATTCCATGAGTCTATTCAATCTATTAAAGGATTTGTGAGCACATCTTATGGATTTGTGGTTACGTTTCATCATATACCTGGATATGTGTTGCTTTACCTCTGAAGGCACTTTTTGCACACAATGGGCTAAATGGCCAGGTCACAAGGCTCTAGAGCTGAGGGAAGGTTAGGTGGAGGGGACCCACTGGATAGCTGTTAGAAGGCAGGTGGTAGCCTGCCTTCAAGGCCATACAGCGTGTTCGTTAACGTGCACATGGTACCTACACCTTTATGTCCCATCCGACCGACGGTAGCTTTTCCAAGTCCATCGGTGTCCCCTATTGACCGAGAGCAGAATTTGCGGAGATAAATCTCAATGCTGTCCCAAGTGGGACTCGAACTTGGAAACTTCAGATTAAGAGACGGGTGCACTGCATACACAGACTGAACCATCCCCACCCTGACACCTGGATACATCTCATGGAATCACTGGGTTCACATTAGATGATCTGCTAGCATATCTTATGGGATATTACTTCACGTCTCATGAGGTACCTGGACACATCTCATGAGACCAGTGGGCACATATCAAAGGACATGTGAGGACAGCTTATGGTCGTATGGATACATGGTCATGTTTCATGGAATACCTAGATTCTTATTAAGGGATCGGTATGACCATAACAGAGTATCTGTAAGCACATCTTATACGATATGTGGTCATGTCTCATGATATACCTGAATGAATCTCATGGGATCAGTGGGCACATATAAGATACTCCGTGAGAACATCTTACAGAATATGTGGTCACATCTCATGGGATAGCTGGGTCAGCGTTGAGATTTATCTCCGCAAAAATTTCCCGCCCTGCCCACGGTCAGTAGGGGACACCGATGGGCTTGGAAAGGCCGCCGTCCGTCGGATGGGACGTTAAGCTGTGGCCCCTGTGCAGGAGAGCCATACCCTGTGCACGTTAAAGAACACCGCTGGATGGCCTTGACGGGAGGCTACTATCTGTCTCCCAACAGCTGTTCCAGTGGGTCCCCTCCCCCAACCTTCTCTGAGCCTTCGGGGTCCATGTGACCTGGCCATTTAGCCCATGGGGTGCAAAAAAGTGCCGCTCAGAGGTAAAACAACCCAACCCATCTCATGGGATATGCGATCTCGTCTCATAAGATGCCTAAATATATCTCATAGTATAGGTGGACTCATATTAAATTTTCTGTGAGCACATCATAAGGGATATCAGATCTCGTCTCAAGAGATATATGGATACATTTCATGATCCAGTGAATAGATCAGTAAGATCACCCGGAATACAGCAGAAGATCTGTGAACACATTTTCTTGGCTATGTCGGGTTCGGTTGTTTTATCTCTGAGAACCGCAAATGCTCAGAGAATGTTGGGGGAGGGGACCTACTGGAACAGCTGTTGGGAGACAGATGTTAAGGCCATCCAACGTGTTCTTAACGTGCACATGTAATGGTTTTCCCGCACGTGGGGACTCGGTTTTACATCCATCCGATGGACGGTAGCTGTGGCTCTGTGTAATTCATCCAGCTGCCTTTCGAATCCCATCGGTGTCCTTACTGATCGACGGCAAGGCGGGAAATTTCGCGGAGATAAATCTCAACGTTGGCCCAGGATACCTGTAACTACCTGTGAAAATACAAATTACGTTCGTACCGGGGAAATGCAAATTATGTTACGTTCGTACCTGGGAACTGCAAATTATGTTACGTTCGTACCTGGGAACTGCAAATTACGAGCCTGGTGCGCTACCGACTGAGCCAACCCCGCCCCCACTGGGCTATGTAGTCTCATCTCATGGGTCAAAGGGCAGACGAACGAGCACATGTTATGATATCTGTGGTCCAGTCTCATGACATACCTGAATACATCTCATGGGTCAAAGGCAGAAGAACGAGCACACATCATATGTGGTCCAGTCTCATGACATACCTGAATACATCTCATGGGTCAAAGGCAGAAGAACGAGCACATGTCATATGTGGTCCAGTCTCATGACATACCTGAATACATCTCATGGGTCAAAGGCAGAAGAACGAGCACATGTTATGATATATGTGGTCCAGTCTCGTGACATACCTGAACACATCTCATGGGTCAAAGGCAGAAGAACGAGCATTTGTTATGATATATGTGGTCCAGTCTCATGACATACTTAAATACATCTCATGGGATCAATGGGCGCATATCGGAAGATCAGTAACCATTTCTCATCGGCTATGTGGTCACAGCTATGTAACAGATGCTGGTGATGTACGACATGAGATCAACAGACGAATATGGATTGCTGCCGGGTTTTTTAAGAATTTATGGAGAGTGTGGAGAAATAGGCGCATACACATAAAGACTAAAATTAGATTGTATAAAAGTTTGGTTCTTTCTAAGGTTAGTTATGGTAGTGAAACACTGGTAGTTGGACACTTTGTAAACAAGATAACAGGAAACTAGATGTTTTTGATTCTAGATGCTTGCACAGTATCTTGAGCATCAGGTGGTTCAACTTTGTAACTAATGATGAGGTTAGGCAAAGGAGTCGGCAACCTCCTTTAAGCAGCATATTGTGCAGAGAGAGACTCCGCTGGTTTGGCCATGTTGCCCGTATGGATAATTATAGATTGGCGAATAAGGTTATGAACAGTGTGCATAAAGGCTTCAGAAATAGGGGGAGACCTGGGATGCGGTGGGCAGACAATGTCAAACAGGACCTTGTTAGAATTGGTGTGCAGTGGTCAGATGCAGCAGATGTAGCTCAGGATAGACTTGCTTGGAGAATTAAATTGCACGGTCTGGTTGGACCTCCGTAGCCCATGGCTGCTTGAGGATGATGATGATGATGGATCTCCAACAGAATTTTCATCAAGCAAAATATCCTCCGTAGCCCATGGCTGCTTGAGGATGATGATGATGATGATGATATGGTCACATCTCATGGTATCAGTGGACACATATGAAGAGATTTGTGACACAACTCAGGAGAACACATTTCAAACAGTACTTTAACACATTTTATCGGGTCTGTGTACATCTCAAAATTTTCGTAACAGTATCTCTTAAGACCTCTACGAATTGTATCCCAATTAAGAAATGTCATAGCTATTTAACATTTTTATATGAAATTTGCGATGTAGTTATGACCGTTTTAGTGTTTACTGAAAGTTCTATTTTTGCAATTCTTAATCACACATCCATACATTTATTTTTTTTTTGTTGGAAAGTTATTTAAATACGTTCTGTGGATAAGAAAAGTAATCTAATTTATAAGAAAGGCAAAATATTTGGAAGCGCTATACCTCATTATTATAACCTTTCGATAAAGATATTTAAGCATTTTGCAAAGCGAAACTAACACTAAGCACACACTTCTTCTAAGTTCGTTATGATATTCCACTGAGAAACCGAATTATTTTAAAATGAACGAGTTAAAAAACTGTGGGAGGTGATGTCTTCTGCCTTTATGCGCATTCTAAATGATTTGCTTCGGTCTGCGCTAAAATAATTTAATTGACAAGACCCAGACGCGTAACTGATGATACTATTTTCCTCTCTTTTTTTTTGCTTTTATTTCCACCTTCACTGCTCTAGCTTTCACGTGCAGCATTTATATCGATCACGAAAATACTTTTCTTGCTACCTTTATCGTATCAGAATCGAAGTCGTGATAAATGAAATTCGGAACAGACCTCAAAGATTAAACTTACACGGAGTCAAAAAGAAAGAAAAACTGACAATTTTAATGCAACTCCAGCATCAACTTTACTCCTCAGGTTAATTAATTATAGATAAAACTACCAAAGCGTACATTCTGATAATCTGCTCCGTCTTCTATTGATCGTATTTGGTTCAGGTTTTTTTTTTCGTTAGTTTCTTTGATCTTTAATTTGCTAGAGGAAAGTCTGCGGTTTGCACTAGGAGTACCTTTTTTTGTCCACGAATCGATATTTGCGTGTAAAATACCTGGAAAGTATAGATAAAAATTTTCATTTAAAAACTAATTATTCATCTAAAACGGGGCGGGGGTAACTCAGTGGGTAACTCACCAGGCTCGTAATCTATAGTTCCTAGGTTCGAGTCCCACCTGTGCCAGAGTTGATATTTATCTGCGATAAATCTACATCTTGTCCTCGGTGAGAAAGGGGACACCTATTGGGCTTGAAACGGCAGCTGACTGTCCGGTGGGACGTTAAACCGTGGTCCCTTGTGCATGAGAGTCATACTCTGTGCATATTAAAAAACAGGTTGGATGGCCTTGACGGGAGGTTCACATTTGTCTCTTAACACCTATTTTCCTTCAACTTTCTCTGAGATCTTGGATTTCTTGTGACCTGGCCATTTAGACCACTGTATGCGTAAAATTGCAGTTCAGAGGTGAAACAACCCAACTCCATCCCTCGAAACCGAAGATTCAGATTCTATACCTTCATGTTATTTTTAGCGTGTCAAGATGAAAGTGTAATGACTTATGTATGTTAAGAGCATATTCGATGTTGTAGGTTTGTAACTACGTATTGTTCTTTCCTCTGGCTAGTTTCTACTTACATGTAATCTATACAGTGTTTGAAACAAATATAAGAGGCCTCCATATTTTCATCAGGGTTATGATTTAACTGCGGAGAAAAAGGACCTGGGTTCCAGTCCTCGGAAAAGTCTTCCATGTTTTCTTTCTTATGACTTTCTGTTCAACTTTCACTTTCGTCATACACCTTCTCTGTAGTGTATTACATTAATAGGATTCTATCACATCTTCGTAGTTAGGGAGCTGTCCGGAGAGTAATTGCATTAATACTAACTCACATGTAAATGTGAATTAGTCTCTCAGCGACGCTCTTTTATACATAATGGACTAAGTAACAGGTCACAAAGGCCCAAAAGGTTGAGAGAAGGTTGAGGGAAGAGGATAGATTAGGGAGCTATTAGGAGATATATGGAAACCTCCCATCAAGTCCATCCAGTGTATTCTTTGCCGTGCACAGGGTATAATTCTTCTCACATCAAATCCATCCAGTGTATTCTTTTACGTGCAGAGGGTATGATTCTCCTCCCATCAAGTCCATCCAGTGTATTCTTTGACGTACACAGGGTATGATTCTCCTACACAAGGCACCACGGCTAATCGACCGACGACGGCCTTTATAAGCCCAAAGGTGATCCCTTTATGACCGAGGGAAGCATGAAGATTCAGCAGAAATAAATCTTAACGTTGGTGCAGTTGGGATCAAAACTCGAGGTTACGAACCTTGAGCACTACCGGCTGAACCAATCCCCTTCCCCCTTTATTAATATTTGCCTTTTATTAATATTTAGAGAACCTCGTGTTATAAGTTTAATATTACTATGAGAACATTAGATTAATTAGATTCAGCTCTATAGACTGAAATAATCCATGCCTCATTAAAAGTGGCAATAATTTATTTCATGAAAAGTAATTGTAAAGGGGTCTCAACCGACGACCGTGAAATCATTTTGTGTTGCCCACGAGCAATACGTTCTAGCTTAATCATGATATCGAATTGTGACTTACTACTGCTTGACTTGACTATGATTGTATCATGCGAGTATGGGTAATACGGTGGCTTTCAGCAGAAGATAAGCCATTGCAAATGAAACTATAATTTATGTCTGTTATTAGAAGTACGTAACAATTAAAAATAAAATGGTACCAGTATTTATAATTTGTTATTAATCCTCAAAATGAAATGCAACTCGTCATGAATTGAATAGCCACTAATTTGGCCTCTATATGATTTGTGGGGCGGGGGTGGCTCAGTCGGTAGCGCGCCAGGCTCGTAATCTGTAGTTCCCAGGTTCGAGTCCCAGGTGGATCAGCGTTGAGATTTATCTCCGCAAAATTCCCCGCCCTGCCCACGGTCAGTAGGGGACACCGATGGGCTTGGAAAGGCCGCCGTCCGTCGGATGGGACGTTAAGCCGTGGCTCCGTGTGCGGGAAAGCCATACCCTGTACACGTTAAAGAACACGCTGGATGGCCTTGACGGGAGGCTACCATCTGTATCCCAACAGCTGTTCCAGTGGGTCCCCTCCCCAACCTTCTCTGAGCCTTCGGGGTCCATGTGACCTGGCCATTTAGCCCATGGTGTGCAAAAAAGTGGCGCTCAGAGGTAAAACAACCCAACTATATGATTTGCGTTTAAAACCACTGGTTTATTGCATTTCGGAGAAATTAAAATAATTCATTTCATTATGATGTAATTTTCAGACGGTGCCCAGCTCCAAGGTCACGTGTTCGTCCACAACTTATTATTCCTCAAAATATAATATGGACAGCCACATATTGTGAAGTATATAATTCGGCACCTATGTAATTTGAATTTGAAACCTTAGTTAAGTGCATTTTTCATTTACTTAAAAATAATTCATTCAGTTATGATTTAATTTTCAGATGGTGCCCAGCTCCAAAATCACGTGCTCGTCCAGGAACCTCCACAGCTTATTATTCTTCAAAATATAATATGGACAGCCATAAACTGAGAAGCAACTGATTTGGCCACTATATGATTTCGATATGAAATCTCTGGTTTAGTGCATTTCTCATATACTTAAAAAAATTCATTCAATTATGCTTTAATTTTTAGATGGTGCCCAACGCCAAGGCCCCATGTTCATCCAAGAACCTCCACAGCGAGTGGACTTTGCCAATAACTCTGGAGTTGTGATCACTTGCACCGTGCATGGCCGCCCAACTCCTTCAGTTTCTTGGGTCACTCGGGATGGATCACCGGTCAACGAGATCCCCAGCATACGTCACGTCCGGCATGATGGTTCTCTAGTATTTCCTCCATTTCGGGCTGACCAGCTTCGACAGGACGTTCATAATAATGTATATCGTTGCCTAGCATCCAACTCTGTAGGAACTGTAGTTAGCAGGGATGTCCGAGTCCGAGGTGGTAAGTAATCTTTATGATATATAAAACTTTTTCCCAAATGGTAAAAGTAGACAAAAATAACCATTTTGTTCATGGCTGCCTTCGTTTACTAAGAAAAGGTTTCTTACTTGACATTTTGTCGATTTTCTTTCATAATTTTCTGTGAATATTACAAGAGATCATTCATAGACTTGAAGAAATGTTCAATTTTCAATTATGGGCTTCCAGAAGTTGAAGAAAACCAACATAGAATAGTCGTTGATGGGAGCGACATCAATCAAGAGATCGTGCATTTTTTTCAACAAGAACAGTTCTTTAAAAATTTCAAATTTTTATTTTAGAATAGTCTGTACCATGATTTATTATTGTTCTGCGATTATTAAATTATGTTTATATGTCATATATGCTTTGTTTACGTTTATTCTGTTTTGCAAGGATCTGTTTGTTTATTCTCCACGTGGCAATTTGCACTGATATATATGATATGGTGCCCAGCTCCAAAGTCACATTTTCGTCCAGGCTTTATGTTTTTAGATGTAATAAGAAAAGCTTTGATTGATAGGAGGCTTAGTTTTATTATAACTATGTTAAGATAATATAGTTATTATTGATTTTGAAAGTGGGAGCATCGCTTTCCTCAAGAGTCAAGTAGAAAAAAATTAAAGGACTCTTTAAAACTGATCAACAATAGAGTTACATTAGTATTTTAAAATGGTTTAATAGAAATGTGCCTTGAGACTAATACTAATAATATTTAATTTATTAAACCCATCGTTAGGGTATGAAAATAATCTTCTCCATTTGATTTTAATTCATAAAAATATATATAAACTAATCTTTAATATTAATCCGATATACATAGTTTAAAAATTATGCATTTTTACAGCATTAGACAAATATATATGTATATATTTATTATATTCGTATATTTAAAAAGATATCGTTTGCTATCCTTCATGACCCCTTATAATTTTGGACGAGTTGGTTTGTCACACAGAGTTCCATTTCCACATAAAAATATCGTAAAAAGACATTTTGTCTTTCTAGCTCCTAAAATTTGCAATAGTTTGGACATAAATATTATAAATGAAAATTGGCTAGTATATAATTAAATAAATAAATAAATAAATAAAATAAAAAATAAAATTAAAAATATAAATATTGATAATTAGTACCCTTTTTAGGAAATTTGAATATTTTCCTTTGTTAGATGTTGCTTTAAAATAGTTATCCGACTTCAAGTTATGATTTTGAATTATTTATTCACTGGCGTAATTTTTTTTAAAATTCAAAACATTGTTTATTACTAGAGACAAAATTAAAGTATGTGTTGCCACATATTACAAAACTTTACTAGTTCTTCAACCCTGGACGGGCATAAGGTGCTCTTTGGTTCTAGACATTGCTAATTCATATTTTTTTTATCATTTTCCTTTTTTTTTCATTATTTTTTTCATTGGTGATTGTTGTTATTATTATTTTTCGTTCTTTACAACTATATTTGTTTCCTAAAATGTATATATAACTGCTGTGTAATATGATTTTAATGAAATAAATAAAGCAGTATTATTATGATAAACAGCCAATCAATAGTCAGAAACAATTAATTTTTCAGAACTGTACAAGAAAAAAAAAATGTGAAAAACTATTTTAAGAATTTTTAGAATAGACAAGTGTCAAAAATCCCACCAATCCGGCTCCTGGACACAAACAGATGATTTGAAGTTGCTCTATCAATTGAGTTAATGCTGTGGCCATTTATTCTTACTTAAGATTATGAAAAAAGATTGAAAAACTCATTCACGCTCATATTGTAGAAACGTTATAAGGAGCATGGGCGTCCGCAAAGAGGAGCAAACGGGGCACTTCCCCCCCCCCCCTGCGATCGAGTAAAAAAATCCACAAATTATAATCGTAACAATTTAAATGTAATTAATTTATATACATTATGTATGCGTTTTTGCATTGATGCAATACCGTATTCTATAATCTACTCGTGAAAAAAAATCCTAAAAAACTTAAATAATTAAATAAAAATTTATTCATGTAATTATTTGTCTCCAAGCTTTGCCCCCCGCCCCCCTGAAAAATTTTCTGCGGACACAAATGATAAGGAGTTATATAAACCGACACGGAATTGAATCGTTAATAACGAGGGTGAACTTTTTATATTCTCTTCCCATAATGTGTTTAGACAGGAAAAAATATCAAAATACGTAGGACATAGTTCGTGTTATATTTAGAATAATATAGTATATTATAAAGTTTAGTAATTCTACGATATGAAATGGTAGCAGTAAAAGTTCTCCGTGCTATGCAACAGGAATGATATAATAATCATTCCTCTTGCATAGCTCGGAGAACAGGTTCGGATGTGAGATGTTATGGATAGTTGTAGGTGAAGGCATAAAAAGATATAAGAAACGAAAAAACTGGAGGAGAAATGACCGACGCAGGAGATAACGAGGAAAGAAGAGAGATACAGGAAAACTTTGCTTAGTAGAGGCATATATAAAGGAGGGAGATTCCTTTAGAAGACGATTAGTTAACAGGAGTTCTTTGTAGAAAGTCAGACATCAAAGGTTAACGGAAAAGAAAGCTTGAAAATTTGAGTAAATCTGTGCATAAAGAGAAAAAAGTATACCAAAGTGTTTTTCATTCCATTTGTATGTTAATGCAGTGGTCCTCGATTAACGATCCTTTTGATTAAGGATGGTTTGGTTTAAGTGGACTTTTCATAGGACCCTATGCATTTTATCTGTTGGGTTCGGATATTTTACTTCTGAGCAACACGTTTTTGGCAAGCAATAGGCTAAACGAACAGGTCACAAGGACCCTGAGAGTTCAGAGAAGGTTGGGGGAGGGAACACACTAGATAGCTATTAGGAGACATAAGGTAGCCTCCCGTCAAGGCATCCGGCGTGTTCTTTAACGTGCACAGAGTAGGGCTCTCAGGCACGCGGCGCCACGGCTAAAGGTCCCATATGACGGACGGCGGCATTTCCAAGTTCATCGGTATCTCCTAATGAGTCAGGGCCAGGTGGAACTCGAACCTGGGAACTGTTGATTACGAGCTTGGATAGATACCGACAATTTGATTAGCGATGGAAGTTCCAATTAAATATGTCGGTACAATAACATTCGGGCGTCATTTTTGGTCAAAGAAAGCTCTCGGAAGCGATCGTCATTTTCAGCCAATCAAAACACTCTAAAGTGACACGTTCGTGTTCAGCCAATCACAGCACTCTAAAACTTGAACCTCCAGTAGTGGTTATGGAAGAGGGGAGGTTTTGGATTTTGAAGTGTTAAGAAGTGTTTTATTTTGCTCTGAGCTAACTAATTAATTTTCTAATTGTTTCAACATGGATTACCTAAACGATAAACGTTTGCAATTGTCTTTTAAACTTCAACATCGGGATGTTAATTGTGATACAGTTGTTGTGAAGTATTTTGTTCAAGAAATGGAACTGAAAATATTGACATAGTGCAAAGCCTGAATAATGCCACCACTGTTTTAACTTTTGGGAACGAGAACAGAGCAGATAAATTTGCAGCAAACACAAGTCTACAAATTGATGAAAAACAAGTCAGTAGATTAGGTCTACCTGTCAAAATTGTCATAATCTCAAAGTTACCTTTTTGTGACTAATGAAGACGTTAAAGATTATCTTGAACGTTTTGGTCAACCTCTCAGACCTTGAATCCATCAAATCTGGTTGTAGAGTTACTATCATTGAAATGAAAACTCCTATTCCTAATTATATTAAATAGGAACTTTTACTGCTACCATTTCATATCATAGACTTACTAAACTTTGCAGATGGTGCAAATCTCCCGTCCATCTAATCAATGACTGTGATACTTTGGCCGAGTTTAGGTTGGTTCAGATGGATACCATTCCTCTAGAAAATTCGAACTCAGCTCATAATAAAACTAATATTATTTTAAAACTCTCAAAACATTTAACTTCAGAAACTCTAGTGAATGAAAATTCACTAGGTGAACTTTCGACTCAAAGTACCATTCCAAAGTCTCAAGAATCTACTACACCAATCACATCTGATAAAAGAAAAGGAACTTCCCCTCCAAATCAATCAATCACTCTCTGGGACGAATAGAAATCGGTCCTAGAAAGAAATCAGCCAAGGCCTTCTTAAAATCAAACTTATTTCCCAATTAATCTTCAAGAGTTAATCGAGAATCAAGATTTTGTGCACAGAGAAGATTCTACTTTAAATTGTAAGGACATTCAAGAAACTATAGAAGATGTCACGGACATTTTTCACTATATTGCTAACCCAAAACCTTCACAGGCAGAGTGGAAGATTTCATTTTGATATAAAGTTTTAAAAGGAGCAGTTAATAAAGAAGGAAAAATTCTAAATAAAAAGAACTTTACAAAACGTTCTGAAAATATCTATTTCAATATGTTAATATTTACAATTACCCCAACAAGATATATTATCTGTCTTGGACTACCTCTCCTGTGTTTGTCAGTTATTTCAGAGTTACTGCAATAAATAAGCTAGTTTAGTTTTATTTAAAATTAACTAATTACTTCATTTTGTTACTATTATGATTTTATGTTGCTATTTAGACCATTTTGGTTCCTCTGAACTTTTGTTTTTGTGTTGTCTATATTTAATTGATTTTTACTTTTAATTTTAGAGATGGTAATAATTTAATAGTATCATTCTTCTTTTATGTTCATATCATGTTGTCATTTCAGATCTTGAGCTGAATTCAGTTTATATCATATTAACCATTTTGATTAATTAGCGATTAACAAGAAACTTCGTTGAAGCGCTGATTTTTTCTTTAACTTTAAAATACTTGATTATTTTAAATAACTATAAATTGAACTGAATATTGTATTGTTCCCTCATCAACCTTTGAATTGAATTTTGCTATTCTATTTATTAACTTTACTTTATTTCGGTTGTTCTATTTCTAGTGAATTTAAGAGAAACAATATTTTAAAATAACTATTTAGGTTTAATAACACTAAACAACATGTTTTCAGAATCTTTCTCCTTCTTTTCCAAATTTGAAGCTTTGACTTGTAGTCTTAGCGAATCAAAATTCATTGTCATCTCGAATTCTCATTGGCTAAAGAACTATGTTGCAATAAAACTTTGTGTACCAAATTAAACATGTTGTATTAAACTCTATTTTTATTAAATTTTACGATCTCTCCTGAATTTAAAATCAAATAATTGTGTTCTTTTTGAATAGGATTATTTCCTGTCATTTGGATCTTTATTTTAAATTGTTTTATCAATATTGTATTAGTTTATATCCTGATTTCAGGAACTTGTATTTAACTGTATTTTTCAAATTGTGTTTAATTTACTCAATCTCTGGCGCATTCGTGACATACCAACATAGGGAGGGACACAAAATATATGATGATGGTGATGATGATGATGCTATGGAAGAAGACTGTCCAGAAATTTTCCCCAACCTCAACTTCTCCATCAACACACTTAGGCAATGATCATTTTAGCTAAAAGAAATATATATTATATATTTTACTTTACTGTATGACTATGTACGAAATTAATGATGTGAAAATAAGTATTTATTTACTAATATAAAATGCTAAAACAGCGTTCTGTATGTAATAAAATGCGCTTTTTTTCGTGAAAAAGTTCGACTACCAATCGTCTTGGAATGCATTAAGCCTTTAATCCTTATTTCATATACTCGATTAACGATATTTTTAGTAGTTATAGTTTTCATGGAACCTATTACGATCGCTAATCGAGGGACCACTGTACTCCAATCCTACTTTATAGATAATAATTTTGTATTTTATTGTTAGCAAACCAACTGCTGCAAGAGACTGAAATGTATGAATAGGACTTTTGCATTTTATCTGTAAGAAATCAACTAGTGAAGGATCACATTGTGTAGCAAAATGGGTAGGTATTTTATTACTAGCAAACAGGATTTTGAGTAATTGAATCTGGAATGATCTTCTCATCATATGCTCTTATTTTTTAACGCTTGTCTCAAAGATTTGTTGAGTAGAATTATTAAAAGGGAGTAAACATCCAAAATGAAACATAATCTTTACCCTATTTAAATTTTGTAATAAATAACAACATTCAGTGCAAGGGAATTTACTTAATATAATTTGGTTTTTGTCTTTTCTCAGTTACGTTGAAAAAAAAAATAAAACTTTGTCAATCAAAATTATTAAATTCTGATTCAGTCCAAAGTCATGAAATCAATCCTTTACATCGATATCAAATTTAGAGGAAATTCACTCAAGAAGATATTTTCTCTAAATTTCATATCAATGTGACTTCGTGATTTATCATACTCAATATATTGCATAAAAACTTTTCATGTGTTGAAAACAAAGTGCTAAGTATGTAATGATCAAATCCATAGAGTTTTGATTTCAAAAGAACAGTTAGCTTTCCAATGCTTCAAGTTCTGGCTTCCGAAATATGCATCAGGAAACGTGAGGAATCTACGACTTTGAAAACCCAGCCCTGAGGTTTTCAAACTTTTTGAAGTCACGTAACCCTTGCCTTTTAAACAAATTCTCCACGAAAACCTTATATTTAATTCCTTTTCCCCTTGAAACCCTAGATTTTTCATCCCTCTTTCCCGGATTCATTATATTTAATTTTTTTAACATTAATCAAGAAATGCTAATCGAAGTAGTAATAAAACAATATAATATATATTATTATATATTATTAAAAATTAGTTTTGATATTTAATTAATATTAACCATTAAATTAGTAAATTATCTGTAATAAAATATTGCATATTTAATATGCACCAAAGAGCCAAAAGGCAAATAGGCAGTTGATGACTCCACATAATCTCTTTATACACCGAAGAGCCAAAACATTATGACCACCTCCCTAATATGATGTTGGCCCTCCATGTGCCGCCAAAGCAGCTCTTACCCAGCGAGACATGGACGCTACAAGATTTCTAAAGGTGCCTTGTGATTTCTGGTACCAACACGTTACCAGCAGATTCTTTTAACTTTTTTAAATTACGTGGTTGAGCCGCCGCAGATCGGATATGCTGTTCCAACTCAAATCACAGATGCTAGATTGGATTGATGTCGGGGGAATTTGGAGGCCAGGGCAATACCTGGAAGTCTTCCTCATGATCCGTGAACCATTCTCGAACAATCCTGGAGGTGTGGCATGGCGCATTATCCTGCTGAAAGAAGCCGCTATTAGAGGGATATACCGTTGCCATGAAAGGATGTACAGTCGCTCAAAAAAGTATCCGAACATTATGGTTGATTGCAGAATTCAGAAAAAATATCTGGCAACGATTTTTTTAGAAATTAGTGATCTGGCAACCTTCGTGTCACGTGACACGAAGGTTGCCAGATCACTGTTTTCTAAAAAAAATCGTTGCCAGATATTTTTTCTGAATTCTGTAATCAACCATAGTGTTCGGATACTTTTTTGAGCGACTGTACGTGGTCTGCAATGATGTTTAGGTAGGTGGTAGACGTCATAGTTTCCTGCACATGGATGACTGGACCCAGGGTTTTCCAGCAGAACATTTCCCAAAGCATTACACTTTCTCCACTGGCTTGTTTTCGTCCCAGGGTGCATTCTGTTTCCTTGGGGTACTCGGGTTCCTGGGGGTATTTTGAGTCGTAGACCTCAGAAATGTTGTGAAATTTTGATGGGCTGGGTCCTTCGAAGTCAACGTTCAAATACAGACCTGCTTGTATTAGAAGGCTAAACAATGATGCCCGGGATATATTGAGTAGTAGATCTCACAAATTATGCCAAATTTTGGATTTGATAAATCGTTCTAGTTCAAAGGTAAAAAATCAGGCTATTTCAGGCTATTTCAGGTAGTAGAACTCAGAAATAAGTTGAAATTTTGGATCTTGTGCCGCGATCAAGATCAAATTAGGGTCAGAGTAAAGGGCTGGAAATCAAGAGGTGGCTAAGACACCGATTAATTTACACACACATGCACACACTCATATTTAAATAATTAATATCCCTTTTATAATCTCAAATTAGTATCAAATGGGTGTTCTTTATATTTCCATATGTAACAAAATAAATTGAAGTGAATATCGTGTGCTTCTGACTGCGGAAAATTCCGTAACTGTTGTATGAAAGCCGGACATGTATTGAGTCAGCGAGTTCCTTTCAGTCTCTCTTAATTCATCACGGAACACTAAGTTTATGGGGAACCGAAGGTTTCTGCGCAACACAGTTTGAATATCTGTCGAAGAGCTAAACAGAAATTCGGGCATTCAAGTTTTAACTGTGCCAGCCGATTTTGCCCGCATACAACACCGCTTACCTCAGAAAGAGGATACTGATGCAATGGAAAAAATTGCCGCCAATTGTGTGGGGTGTATTAGCTGTGTTTTCACGTGCAGAGTTAAAGCCCACTGGATGACACTGATCAATTTTTCCTGAGCCGTTGGACGGTTTTAATAAAAAGACAAGAGCAAAGTAAAACAAAAAAATGTTTTTGAACTCAAGTGGTGTGGGAGAAAATATTAGTGGAGTTTACGGTTATGTATTCTAATAGGTTTTTGGCTACAAATATTCTACAGACCTTCCACTACAGATATTTATTAGATCTCCCCCTATAAACATATTACCTCATTCTTAGCATATAGATATCTTTCTAAATGCTTTTTTCTATTTTTGGACAGTTAGCTTCAGTGTGACATATAATCTGTATGATTCGCAAAAAAAGGCCAGTTTTCGACTTTTGTCCTAATAGTTTTATGTTTTGCAACACTGTGAGTCGACGTCGAATGAAACGTTAAACTGTATCCCGGTGTGAAAGAGAGTCATCTTTGTACCCTTAAAGAACACGCAGGATGGAGTTGACGAGAGGCTTCCTGCTAATTTCAAACAGCTATCCAATGGGTTACTTTTGTATACCAGCTCTGTTATATTGGAATCCTCTTTATTTAGTCATTAGTCCATTCTATCCAAAAATGTCTGCTAAAAATTTGAAACAAACCAATTCAAACACTTCCTTAATATTTCCAAACGCTTCCTAATAATGCATCATCGCTTACAGATATTCCCTAGATCCACGTAAATATTTTCAAACTTTCTCTAAGTCTCTCTAATAATTTAATTCTTCCCTTATAAATATCTCCTACATCTTCTCCTAAAGATATTAGCTAAATCTTGTCACTATATCTTTATTATATTATTATTATTATTCTGTCTATAGTCTCCTCTTACATCCCTATATCCTATAGACATCTTATAGATCCGTGGCTCCCAAGGGGAGCGCTATTATCCTTGGTTTTAGAAATTGTAGGATAGTTTTTTTTTTTTTGAGTTTTCCTGAAGAAATTGATTCAATAGAATATCGAATACTTAAATTGGCATAGTTATACATGTTATATTTCTTTAAAAATCATTAAAATTCAAGGATGAAATTGATCATTAATTTATATATAAGACAGATTTTTTTGGTTAGTTTACAGAGGAAAAGTTATTGGATTTTAATGAAGGGGAGGAGAAGTAAAAAATAATATTTAGTGCAAAAAGGGGGCGTTTTGTTAAAAAAAAAAAGGTTCATTCCATACATTGGATATCACCTATATTGTTTGCTTTAAATATTCCCTATGCCTTCCTCTCTCTATATGTATAACGTGCTTAACGATCCGATTTGCAAAAAATTTTTAAGTAATACATATATTGAAGACCTCAAAATGGGTTCTAGACCTCAAAGTGGTTATATCTTTTTTTTTACACTGCAATATTACACTGCAGGCCATTAAAAGTGCAACACCAGGAAAGACAAAAGATATCAAAGCCATATTTAGTGAATACATAGCTTATGTTAGAAGGACCAAATGATTACAAATACAACTCGGTTAGACTTGTGGAATATAAAGAAATCAGTATCTTGTGTAGACACCATGAACGGCAATAACCGATGTTACAAACACGCATTGATACACGGTCCGGCATTGAGAGGATGTAACGTCTAATGTGTGTTTGGGGAATGCCACTCCATGCAGTTTCGATACGTAGCCAAAGTTCATCTTTTGTAGCAGCTGCTGGTGTCTGGTGTGCTAGTCGTCGTAAGATCATGGATCAGACATGTTCAATTAGGAACAGATCCGGTGAAAGCGCAGGCCAAGGCAGAAGGGTAACATGGTGGCTATCCAGGAATTGTTGAACGATGCAAGCCACATGTGGTCGGGCATTGTCCTGTTTAGATTATGATGTAAATGGCACCAGAGAGCCCCTGAAGATACCGGTACTGCGTACAAGGTGAATGCATGAGTGGAGCCAATGGCACCTCATACGATAACATCAGGGACCGAACCTGTATGGCGCTGCATCATGCGTGTCTCACTGAGCCTGTCGCTGCAGCAAGGCCAGATACGGATTCGTCCATCATGGTGCTGCATACTAAAGCAGGATTCGTCTGAAAAGATGATACGATGCCATTCGCACGTCTATGCACGACGTTCTTGGCACCATTGCAGTCGCATACGCTTATGTTGTACAGTCAATGGTAGTAAAAGCAATGACCATCTAGCAAAGAAGTCCTGATGCTGCAGACGATGTCGAACCGTACATTCAGACTCTGGTTGATGTGCAACACATCCTAACTGTTGAGCTAAGGTGTTTCATGTGGCTGTATGATCATTCAAAGCCATGCACACAAGATGTCTGTCCTCTCGTTCGTTTGCGTGACAGGGCCATTGAGAGCCCTCACGTTGGTGAGTTCGTTCCTAATCTACCAACTGACGCCATATTCTCATCACTGTGGCAGCATTCCATCCATCACGAGCACCGATGTCTATTTACGATAATCCGCCTTCCCGTAATCCCACAATTCTCCCTCGATCAAAGTCGGAAACCTGGTCGTATGGATGAAGTTTCTTCGACGGGCATACTTGATCCTTTAGTGCACAAGAACTGCGAACAAAAACAATTCCAGTGCTTTACACTGACTCTTTGTAATCTCCTCTTATACCACTTCCAGGGGGCGTTGCTGTCACACATGATCTGCATATGTGCTGCCCGTTGAATCATTTACATGTTCTCCCAAGGGCTACCCATCTTGCGTATTTCGGGACAATCGGATGAGTTCTTCCTGGTGTTACATTTTTAATGTCCAGCAGTGTATATATTATTTAAAAGGTGAGAAAATCAGTCGTTTCCTAAATCAATGCTTGCCACACTTTATGAATCATGACACACGTTTGATAATCCAAAATTGTAGCGGCACACTGGGGGAAAATGTACACGGCTATTTCTTTTAAATAATATTTTATTAATTAATATAAATGTTATTATTTTAAAGCGAATATTTTTTAAAATATATTTTCATCTGAGAGGGCTGAACAGATAAATCACATAGGAAAAATTCAATGATATAGAATAAGGTGAAGAAAGGAGACAAAAAACTATCCTTCTAAAACCAAGGATAGTTGCGCGTACGTTTTGGGTAGATAAATATTTCGCGGCACACTTGACACTACTTCACGGCACACTGTTTGGAATCATTGATCTAAATGGTAAAGAAATTGGGTTTTGTCGATCAACTTTCTGTCTTTAACCATTGTATCGTGTGAAGATAAAGCTTCTTCACAGAACTAAACCAATCGTCCTTGTTTTTGTTTTATAGCTCTAGATAGAGATGTAAATAATTCTTGTTTAACTCCATTAAAGTCTCCTCCATTTGTGTTTCCCTGACTGAGCATCACAATTAGTTTGCAGCAAAGCGGGGACACATGAATTCGAGATATACGAGAGTGTGACAAATTTATCCTCTCAACAGTTATCACCCAT
Source organism: Ryuthela nishihirai (assembly GCA_038380435.1). Taxonomy (NCBI): domain Eukaryota; kingdom Metazoa; phylum Arthropoda; class Arachnida; order Araneae; family Heptathelidae; genus Ryuthela; species Ryuthela nishihirai. Next base: position 34,136,038 of record JAWZYU010000017.1, on the reverse strand, counting down.
TAAGAGGATATATTATCCTGTCATCCTCAGATAGCCAGATTTCCCTTCCCACCACTCCAACACCTAATTAATTGTCAGTCAGATCTGATTCTGGCTGCCAACCAGTATTCATCAATGAACCCATATAGTCATTCGTCAGAGTTAGGAGGACGTGGGCAAAAATTTTTGCTCCTCAGTTCTTCCAATAGAAATCAATATCTCGCAATTTTTGTTCAATATTCAAGAAAGCACTTTTCACTAAACACAAAAAATTTGGTGAAAAATCACTCATTTGATAAACACTTAAGTATCTTATTCTGTTTACCCTATAGACCGTTGGTGTTCGTTTGTTTGTTCCAGATTATCATTCGAAAGATTGACACGATTCTATTGATTTTTATTCTATTGATTATTTACGTAAAAGTTCATCTCATCTGTAAAGTGAACGGGTGTTTGCTCAGTCAATACTTACGAAACTTGCAAACTACATGGTGAGGTTCTGGTCTTGACTGAGGGGCGGTTATTGGCTAAGTTGGTAGCGCCCTAGGTTTTTAATCTTCAGTTTCTAGGTTTGATACCCAACTGCGCCGGCTGTGAGATTTTTCTCCGCTTTATCCCTGTGTAGGTGAAAGAGTAAACATCAAAGGGGTTGGAAAGGCCGTCCGTCGGATGAGAGGTTAAACCGTGGTCGCGTTGGAAAAGCTGTCGTCTGTCAGATTGGAAGTGTTTAGGAGACCTGTACACGTTAAAGAACACGCTGGTTAGATTTGACGCGATGCTTCCATCTGTCTTGTAACAGCTGGCTAGTGCTCCCCCCTTCGGCAATCTTCTCTGAGCCCTTGGGGTCTTTGTGACCTGGCCATTTAGCCAACTGTGCGCACAAAAGTTCCGATCAGAGATAAAACATTCCAACTGAGATCCTAATTCATCATCATTATCCTCAAGCAGCCATGGGCTACGGAGGTCCAACCAGACACGCAGTTTAATTCTCCAAGCATATCTGCCCTGAGCTACATCTGCTGCATCCGGCCACTGCACACCAATTCTAACAAGGTCCTGTTTGACATTGTCTGCCCACCGCATCCTAGGTCTCCCCCTCCTTCTGAGGCCTTTAAGCACACTGTTCATAACCCTATTCGCCAATCTATAATTATCCATACCGGCAACATGGCCAAACCAGCGGAGTCTCTCTCTGCACAATATGCTGCTTAAAGGAGGTTGCAGACTCCTTTACCTAACCTCATCATTAGTTTCAAAGTTAAACCACATAATACCCAAGAAACTACGTAAGCATCTAGAATCAAAATCATCTAGCTTCCTGTTATCTTGTTTACACAGCGTCCAAGTGTCACTACCATAACTAACCCTAGAAAGAACCAAACTATTATACAGTCTAATTTTAGTCTTTAGGTGTATACGCCTATTTTTTCTCCACAATCTCCATAGATTCTTAAAAGTCCCGGCAGCAATCCCTATTTGTCTGTTAATCTCATGCCGCATATCACCAGTATCTGTTACAAGCTCCCAAGATAATTAAACTGTGACACCTGCTCAAGACTGTAACCATTCAGATTAACAATCACAACCTGCCTGACCAATTTTCATCACTTTAGTTTTCTCTCTGTTTATAACCAAACCTACTCTACTACCAGTCTCATCATCAGCTCAAATGAAAGAGTTCATGTGATCAACATCATTTGCCAAAAGGGCTAAATCATCAGCATAATCTAAATCAGAAATTTTCGCATCGCCAGTCCATTTAAGGCCAAAATCTTTCTCTTGAAGTGAATTTCGCATAACATAATCAATAATCAAACTAAAGAGAAAAGGAGACAAAATACACCCTTGTCGAACACCAGAAGTAATGCTAAACCAATTGCTACAAGCCTTACCAACTCTCACACACGACTCAGTGTAATTATAGAGAGCTTTCATTATGTTAACTAACTTGGCTGGTATACCATATGATTTCACAATCAACCACAAATTATGACGATCAACAGAGTCGAAAGCCTTTTTGAAATCAACAAAGCTAGCAACCAAAGGTTTCTGAAACTCTAAACATTTCTCAAGAATCTGCCTATGTGAAAATATCTGATCCACATATCCCCTACCACTTCTGAATCCACATTGCTCATCACGCAATTGCCTGTCAACCAGATTCTTAATTCTATTAAGCACAATCATGGAAAGAATTTTACCTAGAACAGATAGTAGGCTGATACCCCTATAGTTATCACAAGAACTGCGATCAACGTTTTTGAAAATAAGTAATAGCTCTTGTAAAATCTTTAGGAGTCATGCCTTTATCATAAAAGATATTCAAAATTTCAGTCATCCAAGTAGTTACCGAAATATTTCCAGCTCTAAGCATTTCTGTAGTAATTTCATCTACCCATGGGGATTTATGAAGTCTAAGTTTAGAAACAGTCAAAATAACTTCAGATTGTGTTATAGGACCAACATTAAAGCCATCAATGCATCTATCATCATTGCAAACAATGGGAGTAGAACTAACCACATTGTTTAGGGACATCACTGAAATGCTCAGCCCACCTAGCCATGGCAGAATCCTCCCCTTCTATAACCTTGCCATGTTTATCCTTCAATCCTTGTATACCTGTTAGTTTTCTACCACATAAGACATTAACTCTCTGGTACAGCTCTCTGCAGTTTTGCTGCCTAACTGCTTCCTCAGCTTTGTCAGCCAAGCCATCAAGCCAAAGATTCTTATCAGTAGCTAACTGATCTTTTACACGTTTATTAACTCTCTGTAATCCTTTATATTAGGACTAGTAGGGTACTGATTAAGGGCATTCCTGCAGTTCCTTCTTTCTGAAATAAACTCATATGCCTTATCACTCAAATAATTCTGTCTCCTCTGCTCCTTTTTCCTAAAAGAGTACGGTTAGTTTCCAAAAAAGCCTGTTTAAAACGGCCCCATTCTTCCTCAACTTTAGTAGTAAGCAAACCATGACTGTCATAATGACTAAGTAACCTATCATGGTAAACTTTAGCTGTAACTGGGTCTTTCAGAGCTTCAGTATTAAAGGTAAATTTTTTAACTTTAGCACAACACTTTTTATTTTTAAGTTGCAAGACACTTTTAACAAGGTAATGGTCAGATCCAAATTCAGCTCCCCTATATGCCCTGGTATTCCTAACAGAACTAGCCCATTTGCTGTTAATTAATATATAATCAATCATATTCATATGCAGCCCATCAGGTGAAACCCATGTGTACTTATGTATGTCGCGGTGTTTGTATTATGTGTTAGTTATTCTGAAACCATTGAGTTTACTTACCTGTAGGAGAGTTGCCCATTACTGTTGCAGCTACCAATACCAAAAGGGCCTATCACCCCTCCGCAAAGGTCAGAGTCAGTACCAACTTTGGCATTGAAATCACCTAGAACAAGGGTAATATCTCCTTTCTTGACAGAATTCAAAATATCCTGAAGTTGTTCGTAAAACCTATCCTTCTCATCCTCAACCTCAGTGTGAGCATAACAGCAGATAACATTCGTCTTTAATGCTCATCTGAAATTTTGTTGTAAGAACCCTTTCATTAATGCACTCATATGCTGGAAGAGCATCCCTATCATGTTTGCTAAGAAGAGACCTACACCATGATGATGCTTATTATCGTTCCTCCCTGAAAAGAGAAATTTAAGATTATTTCTATGAATCTGATCTTTATCGGTACATCTGGTCTCTTACAAGCCGAGAATATCTAAATTATAATGGTGGAATTCTTGTGTGAGGACATCAAGAGAAAAAGCTCTGTGCAGAGTCCTCACATTCCAGCTATCTATGGAGAGAAAATGGTTAGTGGGATGTTTAAAGGAACTATGTTTATTGAGAGAGTGAATGCCGACAATATCAAACAGTCCCCTGATGGCAGGAATGGGGCAAAGACCTGTTTCTACTCCGCTAAAGGCTGAAGTCACCGATGCTGGTACAAATTTCAGGCACCATCTTTTCAAGTGGACTTTTTCGAGGGCCATATCACCTGCCTGAGACACATTACTCCAGTTTAGGCTTGACGGTGCGCAACTAGCAGTAAGGTTCAGGTACCTGCGATGGCCTCTGATTAGGATTATCCACCAGCTGATATATGGTATCCCATGCCTCTGTTCACTTAGGGATGGCAACCCAGAAGCATACAGAAAACATAGTGGCAGATTCTCCCTTAAGAGGGTCCCCTCAGTGCAGCAAGTCCAGGATCCATAATCAAGTTCAAATCCATAAACAAGTCCAGTCTAGTAGGTATAAATGGTCATCACCAGGACCCTGTGAAGTTGACCACTCCTCAGCAAGTTTGAAAAAAACGAAAAAAGTGGCCATAGATGACCAGATCAGTATTCCATACTGAACTGGCAGCCCTCCCTTTCCGTTCCCTTCCAAAAGAGAATGTCTCTTTTGAAAGGTACTAACGGCCTGCACCACGAGAAGGCGGGGTCGGACATTTGGTGCTAGACCTGGCCGGTTCTGTGCATCATCACTAGGGATTGGTACACAGCTCTCCTTCCAGTTTATGCCTAGCTACCATTTACAATCCTAATTACTTTAAGATTTATCTCCGCTAACTGCTTATCTTCCCTTCTTGAGAAAGAAGAATGTGTGAGTTTAGAACTGACTCAGTAGAATGGGGCCTTCAAATGTGTACTCTTGTGCACCAGGAGAGCAATAGAACACGTTGCATGGTTTATTTTTATTTCATTTCAGTGATGGACTGTTGTATAAAACTCTTAAGATAGCGGTAGGTTGAAAATTCCATGTGCAATGGCCATACATTTAAAATCTTCTTATAGTATTGTGCTTTTTCGGTATCAGTATTAATGAGTTCTTGAAGTAGTAGCTCTTCAAGTATACTTGTTTAATAGTAACACTGCCATGGGCTTCAAATTAATGAAATTCTTCATTGAGTATTGACCAGCAAACCTTAAGCTGCTTTGTTCTAAATCCTAAACCAGTAGAAATAATCGAAAACCAAGTCTTCAAAATAAAAGCCAATTAAATGTCCATAAAATGCAATTTATCTTATTTGATGAAAAGTGATACAGAAATCACCCTTAAATATAATATGTTAATTGCGATAATTCTTTTTATTGTGATTGTCTATCATAGAAAGAGTGAGTAATTTCAAATAAATAAATAAATCCCTCCTCAAGCAGCTGCTTGCCACAGAGGTCTGATAGGATGGCAGGATCTCAGCAGAAAAACGACGCACACACACACACACATCCATGCCTTACCCGGGGCTCGAACTCAGGTCCCTTAGATCAGTACTCAAGCGTGCTAACCACTCGGCCATGGGACGGCAATTTCAAATACCTGGATGTAACTATAGATCAGAAAGTGAAAACTAGTGCAAATCTCTTAAATAGAAAACTTCGATTTGTGTTGTAGAGATTTTATTTTTTTAAAGAAAATTATTTCTCAAAGAATTCTGATCATGCTTTATTATGCATGGATATTCTCTGTTGTATAAAATGGGATTAATAGTTGGGATGGTGGCTTTGAGGGAAATTAAATAACTGTTTCATATTCATAAAACCAAATCTGAAAACTTGTTATATATTCATAAAATATCTGTTAACTTGTTTCGTATTCATAAAAAAATCTGCAAACTTAATTTTAACATAAAAAAACTTTTTCTACTGTGAATTTCATAAATACTAATAATTTTTATTCTGTTAGGCAGATTTATATTTTTTAAATATTGCTATTTTTATACTTAAATCAGCACTAGATGATTAATTTTTTTTACCTTATAATTCTAGAAAATCTGGTCTTTTTTCTGGTCTTGTTATTTATCATTTGTCTTTATAAAAATATTACAAAACGATATTTTATTTATTTGACACAAATTTTAATGACTTAGATTTAAGAATCGAAATAAATTCCAATAACTTTTTTAAAAAATGTTTTTTTTTCTGTGTTCAAAATATTACACAACTCTTGAGTTCATAATTTAATATTTTGTTCGATTTTTACCTCAGCTACTTCTAGTGTGCCTTCACATTTGTTTTCACACTTTTTTTAAATTACTTTTATTATATTTTTTTTATTCTGTTGAAATCAAAACTACAGTAGTAATTTTTTTTTCTGATACCTGAACGGGCGATGAATTTTCTCCTTAGTGTTGAACATGCAAAAATATAATTTTTTTTTCTGTTTTTCATTTTTCTGTTTCACATTTTTCTATTTGAGTTTGTTCTCTTAATATTTAAGGAAAATATTGCATACTGTGAATATTTCATGTCTATGATTTGTGTTTTCACTTTCTTTGAGTACTAAGAATAAATCAAATTATAAATTTTAATTTCTAAACACTGTTTCCAGTATCATAAATTTCCTATTCTGACTATCGTTTACACATATAGCAGGGTGCAACCCTTCGCAAAAATCCGTAGGATTTGTTTTAGAAGGTAAGCAAGAGATTGTTTTAAAGGGTCCACGAGCATTTCTTTTAGAGGATACTTGAGGACTTGTTTTAGAAGTCTGCGGGTGCTTGTTTATGAGAGTCCACAAGAGTTTCTTTTATAGCCTGCAAGAGTATGCTTTAGGGGGTTCGGAGTGTTTGTTTCAGAGGGTCGGCGAGAGTTAGTTTTAGAGAGTCCGTCAGTGTTTCTTTTAGAAGGTCCCGGAGAGTTGTTGTTGTTGTTGTTGTTTTTTTTCAGGAAGTCCGCGAGTGATTTTAGAGGGGTTCATGAGGGATTCTTTCAGAGAATCCGTGAGAGTTTGTTTTAGGAGATTCGGATACTTTGATTTAGAGGGTCCATGATAGTTTGTTTCAGGGGGTTTGGAGAGTTTACTTTAGAGAGTCCTCAAAAGTTTTCATTAGAGGGTTCGCAAGAGTTTGTTTTAGTGGATCAGCAAGAGTTCGATTTATAAGGTTCAGAGAACTTGGTTTAGATAGTCTGCGGGAGTTTGTTTTAGGAGGTTCCGAGAGTTTGTTTTAGAGGGTCCGAGTGAATTATTTTTAGGGGTCACGAGAGTTGTTTTCAGAGAGTGCCCGAAAGTTTGTTTTAGGAATCTGTGAGGACTTGTTTTAGCCTGTCAGCTAGAATTTTTTAAAGAGGGTTCGGAGTGTTCGTTTCAGAGGATCCGCGAGAGTTTGTCTTTAGATGGTTCGTGAGAGTTTTTATTTTTCTAAGGAAGTCCGTATGAGTTTGTTTTAGGGAATCCGTGTCAGTTTGTTTTAGATGGTCCAGAGGGATTGTTGCAGAGAGTCCGTGAAAGTTTTTTTAGAGGGTCTGTGAGAGATTATTTTATGAAGGTTTTTTATAAAGCAAACTAGAGATTTTTTGAAGGTCCACTGGAGTTTGCTTCAGAGATTTGCTGCGAGTTTGTGTTATGAGGTCCGCAAAGCTTTTCCTTTAGAGTCCATAAGTTTGCTTTAGGGTGTTCGGAGAGTTTGTTTCATATGGTCCGCGAGGGCTTGTTTTAGGGGATCCATTGGAGTTTATTGTAAAGGGTCCGAGATAGCTTATTTTTAGGGATGTACGAGAGTTATTTGTTTAGAGCGCGTGAGAGTTTTTTAGAGGTTCGCGAGGGCTTGTTTCAGACAGTCAACGATAATTTGTTTTAGGGGTTTCGGAGTGTTTTGTTTCAGAGAAATCGAGAAAATTTGTTTTAGAGTTCATTAGAGTTTCTTTAAGGGGGTTCGGAGAGTTTCTTTTAGAGGGTCCAGAGGGATTGTTTTATAGGATCCGTGAGTGTTTGTTTCATAGGGACCACTAGAGTTTTTGAGGTTCACGAAAGTTTGTTTTAGGGGGTTCAGAAAGTTTATTTTAGAAGATCCGCAAGAGTTGTTTCAGAGCAGAGGTGGAAAAACATTTTCCTTTGTGGGCCACTAAAATGCTCCCCGCTTATTAAAACAGTTTTTCATGGCTTCAACTTCGTCAATTCGAGTGTTTACATAACAATTTGAGTTTTCTGTTACGTTTTTACGTGCCAGTTGCCACAAAAAAATCATCTCGCGTGTCGGAGTTTCCCATTCCTATTTTAGAGGGTCCGTGAAGGGTTGTGTTTATGGGGTCGGCAAGAATTCGATTTTATAAAGTTTGTGTTTATGGGGTCAGCAAGTGTTCGAAGATTTTTATTATTATCATTAGAGTTCACGAGAGTTTGCTTTAGGAGATTAGCGAGGGATTGTTTTAGAGGATCTTTTGTTTTAGAGTGTCCGAGAGAGTCTATTTTAAAGTATCCATGAGAGTTTGTTTTTGAGGGTTTGCGAGAGTTTGTTTTAGAGGGTTTGCGAGGGATTGTTTTAGAGGGTCTGCGAGAGTTTGTTTCAGAGATTCCGTCAGAGTTTGCTTTAGAGGGTGCATGAGAGTTTGTTTTAAAGGATCTACAAGAGTTCGTTTTTGGTGTCCGTGAGGAATTGTTTTAGAGAGCTTGGTTTATGGGGTCGCAAGAGTTTGCTTTAGAAGGTTCTAGAGTATTTGGCTCAGTGGGTTGAAAAAAGGTTGTTTTAGAGAATCCGCAAGAGTTTGTTTTAGGGGGTCCACGAGATTTTTTTTTAGAGTGTGCGCGAACGTTTGCATTAGGGGGTCCGTGAAGTCTTGTTTAGGCGGTGAAAAATTCTTACAGTAACTGACTGCACTTCAATACATTTTTTCCGTTCAAGCAATATCGGAATGATTAAGTGTATCTAAACATAAACAACGTCAATGTGATTGGCGGTCAGCCAAGTTTATCGATAAGCAATATAATATATAATAAGTTTATCGATAGCAAATTTTGGCACAAGACAAATAAACCGTGGCTTACAACCACACTCTAACCGCTAAATCTAACAATTTATGTTTTTTTCATTACTCTTTGTTTTACAATATAATGCATTTATTTTATTTTCTTTATCGTAACTGCCATCCTCACGGACCTTCTACTGTGGCATGTAAACTGACAGGCTCCTGTCAGACCTCTGTTGCAAGCAACTGCTTGAGGGGGTATTTATTATATTTATTTATTGTACCTTAGAATCATGACACTGAACAGGAGTCCAGCTTGTCTTAATCTGGAACTTCTGAATAATATTTTCCAAAACACCCCACTCTACTTTCGGTCAGAAGGGGACACCGATGCTTTTGGAAAGGCAGCCGTCCGTTGGATGAGACATTAAGCCGTGGCGCCATATGAGCGAGAACCATACCCTGTGCACGTTAAAGAACATGCTGGGTGGCCTTGACGGAAGGTTTGGTCTCCCAATAGCTGTCCAGTGGGTCCTCTCCCTCCAACTTTCTCTGACCTTCAGGAGCCCGCAAGGTCCTCGTGAACTAGCCATTTATCTCATTGTGTGCAAAAACTACTGCTCAGAGGTAAAACAGCCCAACCCTTCTGATTAAAAGTGAATATGTGTCATGTTTATCGACTTAAATAACGGTCTGCCATAATTACCAACAAAAAATGCGGATTCGCATGCTTAATGAGTTAAAATGTAGATACTTATCTTACTGAAGTCTACTGAAGTCTAAGAACAACTGGTAGGGTTTCTTAGACAAATATTTAGAGTACATTCAAATATGTGACTATTGACAGATCTAAAAGTACGCGTAAATTGCGATATTTTAAAGTGATACTTCCGAAATTTTTTGAGTCCACGAAACACTTTTCAGAATCCAAAACTGTCGCGACACACCATGAAAAAAATATGCATATCCACTTTTTTAAAAAATAATTTATTACATTAGTTTAACTTTGACGTAAGCAAGTGACTCGCAGCACTCTCCCGTCATCATTCATCTCTTTGCGCACAAAGGACTTTTACTTTGTCTCAATAAAATAATACTTTCTACTTTCGACTTCCTAAATACGAAAATATGAAAAATATGACTTACAATAAAGAAAACAGAATGATGAAAATTTTGCTTAAACAGAAATACTGTATCTCAAGCACACCTGAAGTTCTTTGCCGCCTACCTGAAATTCTTTAACGACACATTTCGTGGCACATCTGAAGCTCTTTCGGGGGCACATCTGAAGCTCTTTCGGGGGCACATTTGAAGCTCTTCGTAACACCGTCAAGCTCCTTCGAGACATACCTAAACCTCTTCGAGACACACCTGTACCTCTTCGCGGCACATCTAATGCTATTTTGCGGTACACCTCAAGCTCTTTCACGACACACTTGATGCTCTTTCGAGGCGCACGGTTTGTACGCATTGTTTATGGTATTGCCTTATTCTGCTTGTACATTCTTCATTCGGACATTCAGCGTTAATGAGCATATCAGAAGACTGGTTGAGAAATAAACATAAGTAACAAAACAGAACACTTAGAACTTAATTCAATTCATAAATAATCGTAATATCTCAGTGTTTTTGAAGATAATTTCATAACTAAGGCTCTCAACTAGTTATTAACATATAATTACACAATTAAATTGTTTTAAAATGTTTATAAATTTACCTTTCCATTATGTAGAGTACAGTTTTAGGTTTTTTCGTTCTAAAATCTTTTAATGAAGTTATCTCCTTATGTTTTTTTTTTTATTTTCTCTAGACGAAACACTTTCTCTACATACAGTGGTGCATTAGTTGTAACGGGTCCTAGTGCAAAAAGTGAAATTTCTTCTCTTCAATCCCTTTTCTCCATTGAGAAATTAGGCACTTACGTAATGAAACAACTTCCATCGCAAATTTATTTGGGTAAAAAAAAAAACTTTGTCGCTGGGAAAATCCAATTTTCTTGTTAGTTCATTTCCAAGTTCTTCAGAGTTTTGATTAAAAAACCCGGGAGTACATACTCAGCATGCCTTGAAGTTCAAGATAACGACCACTTCCCGAACACTAATTATCATTTTAATCCGATAAAATGGCATCCTGGTTTGCTCATCATGAACCAAAAGCGGCGGGAGTTAGTTGGTAGAGTCAGTGGCGTACCAAACTCTTAAAACGAAGGTTTTCAGGTTAGAATACCAAATATTGTAGTCTTTTGCAGATAAGAATTTGCGATGGATTTGGAAGAGCAGTTTTCTTTCGGATGTTGCGTTCAACTCTTGTCTCATGGATAGTCGTAATTCATTTACATTCGTTGTACAGTAAAAACACCTCGGTTAGTGCAAGGCCACCTAGAAGGCCATGACAGCGATACTGTGACGTCACGGACGGAGGGAGAACAGGCGAATGAAGTGTACTGTATAAAAGCTCGTTTGCTGCGTTGGCTTTAACGGAGCTACCTAATTCGTCTGTTCTCCCTCCGTCCGTGATGTCCCAGTAATCCTGTCATGGCCTTCTCTTCTAGGTGGCCTTGGTTAGTGCACCTGATAAAATGGGCGCGGGTGGCTCAGTCGGTAGGGCCTCAGGTTAATAATCTGCATTCCCCAGATTTTAATCCCAACTGTGTCCGATGGGCTTGGAAAGGCTGCTATCCATTATATTAGATGTTAAGCTAGTGATTCACAATTTTTTTTTTGCTCACGACACACTATTTTTCGCCGTAAATACTTGCGATACACTAAAACGTAAGTTGGCAACACTACGGGAAATTCACGCATGCGCAGTTTGCCTTCAATAATAACCATTTCAGTGGAGTCGTTTGTAAACACAGAGCTATTCTGTTCAACTTCTGACGTGTGTCGAAGTTTGAGCGTACGCCGTACGCGTTATGGGCATATTTTGTGTTAATATTGGTTTTAAAATTTTGAATTAATATGCATAAGTTTTTGATTAAACCCAAAGAGTTAATTGAAGAATCAGTGGCAGAAAGTAGGAGCAAAATGGTTTATAAATTTCCTTTTATCTTCAATATTATCCGAAATTTCGTGGCACATTCTTTGGTTATCACAACGTTAAGCTGTGGCTCCACGTGAGGAGAGCTATATTCTGTTCCACTAAATAACATGTTGGATGGCCATCATGGAAGGCTTCTGTCTCCTAATAGATGTCCAGTTGGTCCTATTATCTCAACCTACTCTGGATCCTTAGTGTCCTTTTGACCTGACTATTTGGACCATTGAGTACAAAAAGTGCTGGTCAGAGATTACTAAAGAACCCAATTCGTATGAAACACGGATTCTGTTTTTTCGATATATGTGCTGTCTTTCTGTTGAGGTCTCTTCTTAAATTCTTCTCAATGATATATTATGATGAAAATATTATGAATTTAATCAGCCCTCAGAGGGAAATGAGCTGACTAAGGAGTTATTTATTTTTTTATTTATCATTTATAGAAAAAAAGCACATTTAGTGTTTCCCTTAAATGAAATACATTTAGTGTTATCTACTAGAAGTATATTTACTAATAGAAATACATTTTATCAGCTATCAGCATTAAAATCAATTTTTAATCCGCGGTTTTTCCGGGCTTCTCGAATATCCGCATCTCCCCAGGATCTATCCAGTGTCAACCGATATCATCTCTAGGATCCAGCTGCGTACCGAAAGGAGGCTGATTATAAAACCCACCTTTAAAACCCCCGCCCCACTTTAGACACAAACATGTTAACATCCTCATTGAAATTTTCTGTGCACGTTCCTGATATCACTAACTAGAATTGCTGAACTGTCCCCATCTTAAATGGAATGTTAATTTCTACAGAGATTTCTTAATACAGACAACTGATGATATCCTTCCCTAGAGTGTGCTAATGCGATGTTATTCGTACAATGTACTTTAATCAAGAGATTCCTTCTTTGTAAGTAACTACTAAAAGAGAAACTCAACGTTTATAGTTGTATGGTGCACACAGCGTAAGTAAGGAGTTGTAATAATTGCAGCAGTAACCTCTAAAAGCAAGTAACCTGCACACAGATTGGTATTTGATGTTAGATTTTATTTCCCTCTTGTAGTAACATCTGCAGTAAAATTTAGCCACAATAAACCAATAATGTTCCTGCTATATCACAATGGGAACAATTACATTGATTAATTTTAGGCTGGTTCCCATTTAATGACTACATTATGAGATATACCCCCTCAAGCAGCTGCTTGCCACAGAGGTCTGACAGGAGCCTGTCAGTTTATATGCCGCAGTAGAAGGTCTGAGAGGATGGCAGGACCTCAGCAGAAAAACGACACAAACAGCCATGCCTTACCCGGGGCTCGAACCCAGGTCCCTTAGATCAGTAGTCAAGCGCGCTAACCACTCGGCCATGATACTGGAACAAAAATGCTTTATAACACTGCATATTTTAATTAAGTACGAGGTGTAAATTTTACTGCAAGTAGATTTAAGATAATTGCAATTTTTGAGAGTTGTGGACCCATATATAATTCCCAATCTGATATTTAATATTTCCTGCAAAAAACCTTGTCCAAAAGTTTAAATTTCGGCCTCTCTTTAAACTTATTTTCATCTGTTCCTCTATCACGTTTTTAAATTACATGTGATATCTAATTACATTAAAATGGGATTATTTATTTAATAATTATTATAATGGGTCACGGCCCTTTCAATAATGGTTCGAATCATTTTTTGTAGCTGTTAAAAAAAGGTAGCAGTGGTTTTTAATAGTCGTTCAACTGGGTTGCGATCCTTTTAGTAATTGTTGAGCTAGCTCATAACTTTTTTAGTATTTGGTAAAATGGACAACATTTAATTGGCCCATGGAAAATTCCCGTCAAGGCACCCAGTGTGTTCTTTAAATCAATCAATCAATTAATTTTTTCCAAGTAAAATAGCGTCAAGAATCCTTTCACCTTTACATTGTTAGTTGGAAAAAAATTACCCACAAGAGTTACAAACTGTCCTGTGGATAAGAAAACGCACATATTATACAAAGCACAAAAGTAATTTCTGAAGTACTATTACCTTATTGAGTAATCTAATTACAATATAAACATAAGTAATATAATATTATACAACAAAAACCACAGTGAAACTTTTACACCAAAGTGCACAGATTATGACTCTCTTGTACACGGAACCATGTTTCAACGTTACATTCGTGGGACGGTGATATTTTCAAGCCCATCGGTATTTCTTTTATAAACTAGGATAGAGTGAGGGTTAGGAGAGATGTATCTCAACGCTGGAACAGCTGGGACTCGAACCTGGGAACTACAGATTGAACCAAATATACTTCCTTCTGTTGAACATACATCCTTCTCTGAACCCCTTCCCTTCTGTTAATATCGAAAGGTCGTAATTGCAATAATTTTCTGACTAAATGGATTATTATTTTTATGATAAATCTCCAAGTGTGAGACATGAAGGTGAAACATAAAATAGAGATTTAATTAAAAAAAAAAACTACAAATATGAAGAATACATAAAAATATTTCAGAAAAAAAAATTCTAACTTCAAGAAGCTCAGATATTAGCTGTATTCCTTTAAACGTACGTTTTATATATATCTGACTATACGACATTCGGAAAATAGGAATATATGTCGCATCACGTTTCTTAGAAGCAATTTCACGCAGCACATTATATGACCCCTTTCTTTGCTTGTTATATCCACTGTTCCCTGTCTCATGAAACACAACGCACGGCGTATTTTCTACTGTCGAACTTTCTGTAACAAGGAAGACAAGCCCAGCTACAATAACAAGGACCAAACAGGGGAAAGACAAGAGACGAACGTAGAAAAAAAAATAGGGAAAAACAATGAGATCCAGACGGCTGTTGGACACGTTTCCGAAGGTATATATATTCTTTTTAGCAATATAACACATGGGCGAGACATAGAAGCGAGCAAAAACGGGTTCCACTTCCTCGAAGTGAAAGAAAAGTCTGTAAAAATATATCTCCCGACTGTTTCTTTTTCAATGCGATACCATTTTACAAGAAAACAACACCTAGAGACAAATCAAGGGAAGTGTGTTGGCAGCTAGTTATTATTGTATCTATTGTGAGAGCTCTCTCTCGGAATTATTGCTTTTTTTCTTTGGGAGTTGTTAAAAGACGTGTACTATACTATTCTTGTTTATTTTTTTTTAAGGAAAGAGTTTTTGTCATTGTTTTTTTTTTTGGTTGTTGTTGCTTCCGAATCAGTCAGTTCTAGGAGTGTCACTGAAAAGTGCGTAATTCTAAAAACTTCGTCAGCAGCTGATAGTTTTTCAAAATTGAGTTTTGGAAAAAGCAATCTGTTTACAATAGTTGGTGGCGAGTAAAGAAGAGAGAGCTGTGTTTTTTTAAAGGTTGAAATATACTCCAAAAGAATAATGTAATTTCGGAGGATCTTATTGTTCGCAGTTGAAGTTTCCATCTATGACTAAAGAAAGTTACGAATTCAATGGGAAAAAGAACCAAATCGTAGCATGGTTCGTTCGATTTAAAATCTTGCTTAAAAGGAGGCGGGAGATGGCCCAGTTGGTAGCACGCTAAACCTTTAACTTTAATATCCCAATTTCAGTTTTTCGTTTTCGGGTCTCAGCTGTACTAATATTGGATGCTAAATCTGTTATCCCCAATCGTGCCTTCGAAAAGAAAGAGGACAAATATGAGCGAGGAAAATCCACCGTCCTTTGGAAAGGATCTTAAGTGGTGGTTCAGTGTAAAGAAAAGCCATACGCTGTGCACTTTCTTGGCGGAAGACTTATATCTGTCTCTTAACAGCTGCCCAGTGGGTTCCCTTTTCTTAGCATTTGGGGTCTAAGTGACCTCATCATTTGACCCATTGTGTGCATAAAAGTCCTGCTCAGAGGTTAAATAATCCAACTTGTTTATAAGATCTGTTTCTCCATCGCTGTATGCCATGATGTCATTACCAGAAACTTCTGAATGATTCAACTTTATATTAGGACTTTGTTAAAAAAATCAGCATATGACCTACAAATAAATCAAGTCAAACATAACATAATTTATAATCATACCTATAGACATACGTACCACTATATATAATCATCATACACTATATAAATGTTTCATTTTATAAATTCAACATGACAAGTAAAATATGTATACCGTATCGAGCTCCGGATAAGGCATGGACGTTTGTGTTGTTTTTCTGCTGAGGTCCTGCCATCCTCTCAGACCTTCTACTATGGCATATAAACTGACAGGCTCCTGTCAGACCTCTGTGGCAAGCAGCTACTTGAGGGGGTATTTATTTATATTTATTATATATAAATGCAACTTTATTGCCCCTTGGCTGCAAGAAATTTTAAATTTGATCAGTTGTTAGAGCCGTTCTGTAGTGGTGTATTTCATCCAATATTTAAAAGATACTTTTCACTACAACCAATTTCTCATTTTCAATCTGCATTATTGAACCAACATTGATACGAACCTTGTATTCAAATAAAACTGCTTTTAGCCTTTTTTTTGTGTCCACCTTTATCATTGTTTCTTTTCTGTTTAAAATGATTGAATGAAATATAAATAAACAAGAAAAAGAAATACGAAGCATTAACCGAAGTATAATCGCAATAAAGGAATAACATTATGCTAATAAGGTTAGAATTCTAGAACATAACTTCAACTTTAAACATAATTTTACAAATAAATATACATAACTTTTGCTATAAACAACCCACAAGCAAACCTTTTCCGGGTTGTTATATTACATATTACATTGTATAAAGATAACATAGAATACACAGAAATTTAAACATATGAACGTGTATACATACATACTTTAAAATTTCAAACTATCCGATGTCAAATATCTAATAATGCAAATGAAAAAAATATTCTCAGCTTCAGGAGGTAGACAACAAGATTTATTTAAGTATATTATACATAAATTCAATATCAGCAAACCCCATAAGAAAAACGTTTAACTTTTTTTAAACAAATAAATATTTCCAGAGAAATTTCTTAATTCATAAGGTAGGCTATTGAACATTTTGGGAGCTAAATACATTGAATGCTTATGTACAATCTCTTTTTTAACCAATGGAACAATATATTGTTTCCCCTCAGTACGCAAATGATGTTCAAATATTTTTTCTTGAAGATAATTGCTATTTTTATAAACGTATATCATTAGCTTATATACATAAAGATGTATTAAAGGCATAATATCCACATGTACATAACTACAATGTACAATAGAAGACCTATTAATATTATTTGTTAGTTTTTTATTATTCTGTTTTGAATTGTAATTATTGGTTTGAGAATTGTTTTATAAGTTCCCCCATAGAGCAATAGCCAATAATAAAATACAGACTGGATTAAGGAATTATATATATTTAACATCATTTCTGCATCTACCAATTTATTTAAGTAATGAATTTTGTATAACATTGATCTAAGTTTTTTTTTAATTGTATCCACATACGGTTTCCAGTTCAATTTTTGATCGATTTTTATACCTAAGTAATCAGTCTCATCAACAATTTCGATAGGCTTACAATTACAAGCCAAATGTTGATTGCAGGCTCTATTATGAATTCTAATATCCAGATCTTCAGTAATTCGGCTCTTCAAACTAAAATACATTAATTTTGTTTTATTTAAATTCAAAGTTAATTTATTATTACTAAACGAAGTACCAATAATTTTCAATTCACTGTTGATTAATATTTTTAATTCTGTTTTTTTAGCTCGAAAAGTGATGTCAGTATCATCAGCAAAACTTGTAATTCTCCCTGTTATGTTCATCTGACAAAAATCGTTGATGTATATTAAAAATAAAATTGGCCCCAGTACAGAACCCTGTGGCACGCCATATTTTACCTTTAACTCTGAACTAATAATACCATTTATTTTAACAACTTGTATCCTATTCTTTAGATAACTTTTAAACCATGTTAGTACAATTCCCCTGATTCCAGCATGTTCCATTTTATTCAATAGTGTGGGAGATGGTGTCAAATGCTTTTTGTATGTCCAAAAATACAGATATAGTTTTATAATTATTTTCTAAGGAGTCATATATGAATTTAGTAAAATCAATTGTGGCATCCTCCGTACTTTTACCCTCTCTGAAGCCAAATTGTCTATTGGAAAAAAAAATATTTTTCAATAAAAAACAGTTAATTCTTTTTTTAACTAGCTTTTCGAAAATATTCCCAAAAATTGAAATGATAGATATTGACCTATAATTTGATAACATATTTTTTTTTCCATTTTTATAAACAGGAACCACGACTGCCTTCTTTAATTCATCTGGGAAGACCCCATTTTCAACTGACATGTTAAAAATATGCGAAAGAGGTTTAGTAATATATTTTACAGATTTTTTTAATATGATGGCAGTAAAACCATTTAAACCTGGACTTTTACTGTCATGCAATTCTAGAAAAATATTTTCAATTTCAATTTCCCTAAATGGTTGCAGAAACATAGAACTGTTTGTTCTAGACTATGCTCAAATGAATTGGTAGTAGTTTCATGTGTTTGGCATGTAATAATATTTTCTGCAACTCCAGTAAAATAAAGATTAAATTCATTTGCTATTTTTAATGAATCGCTATCATTTGTTTCCTTACCAATATTAAACAACTGCAGTGTAACAGATGTTTTCTTTTTTTGATCAGTTAGTTCATTTATAAATTTTCATTGTTTTTTACTATTACCATTGCATTTTTGAAATTGTGTTTTATAGTAATTATTTCTTGTATATTTTACTTTGGTATTAAGCTTATTTCTTACATTTCTGTAATTCGTTTCATATACATTATTATGCGGATATCTTTTAAATTTCTTTTAGCATTTATCTCTTGTTTTAATAAGGTTTATAATTTCATCTGTTATCCAATTGTTTTTTGATTTTCTGTTTGTGTTTTTTAAGCAGTACCGTTTGAATTTATTAATTATTTCAGAAAATTTGTCAATAAAACTATTAAAATTAATCAATAAATAACTTGTATGCCAAATTTGTATCACCTGTACTCCTTTATTTTTAAAGTTATCCCAATTAGTCTTTTCCAATTCTTTAATAAGTAGTGTATAGTCTATTCTACATGTAAAATTATTTTGCGTTTCCTCTATTTTACAATATTCTCTAATTAATCCAATTTTAATACCAATTGGGTAATGATCAGATATGTCTGAAAATACAACTACTGCTTTCACACCTTTATCAGAATTCCCTTTAACAAATACATGGTCCAAACACGAAAAACTGTCCAGTGCACTTCTGGTTATTTCATTTAAATACGATTGGAAACCGTATGTCGACATCAGTAGCAAATAGCCATCTACATACGCTTTGTCAAAAAATAAATCAATATTTATGTCTCCTGTAAAAAATATATTTTCCGTTTCAACTTTTCCTAATACTCTATCTAATTCTTCAATGAACTGACATTGTGTGTAAAAGTGAGACCGGTACGCTGCTAATATACAAAGATTAGAATTGTTTAGTGTCAAACACAATGATTCTGCTGTTTCCATCTTTATATCATCATTTATAACTATATTTATACAATTCTTAACATATATTAAGATAGTTCCTGATTTATTATACTGTCTGCATTTATAGAATTTTTTATACCCATTAAGATTATATAAAGAAATTTTGTCCTCTTTAACCCATATTTCTGTTAATATTAATATATCTATTAAGTTATTATCATATATAATTGCCTCTATTTCTTCAAACTTATTCCTAATACTGCGTATATTAAGATTTAATATGCATATAGACGGATAATTAGCAGAGTTAAAAAAATGATTTTAATCTATCCCAATCTAATACACTACAATCATTATTGTCTTCACATTCAACATCAGTTAACAGCCGAGCCATTTTGCTTTAATACATCTCTTAAATCATCATTTCTAATTCTACATATTTTTACTATTTCATTTAAACGCATAAAGATCTTACCTTCTTTAACCCATATGAATTTTTCAGTTTTTGCTTTATATAACAATTGCTTCAATACAGGAGTCAAATGTTCATTTAAATATATTTTATCACTCTTAAATCGTTCATCAACATCTGTACAATTAATAATATAATTGGTGTTTCTATTTGCAATGAACCATTGATCACGCGTATTAGTATTCTTAAATTTTACAATTGTAGGCTTTATCCTATTTTTAATTACTGTCGGCACTCTGTGTTTCACCAATATATCTCCCTCTTTAATATTAACTCCAATTTTTTTAGCAATTTTGTTCACGATGTTCGTTAGATCTTCATCGTGTTCCTCTGGTATACCCACAACTTCTATATTCTTGCTCCTTGAATATTTTTGTAGATCAGTTAGCTCACCTTTGATTTGACATATTTCTTTCCTTAGAAAGTGATTGTTCTCTTCCAGTTCAGAATTTCTTTTCTTTAGTTTACATATACCTTTAGTTAGTCCAGTAATATTTTTTATCACCTCATCTAATTTCTCTGAAGCAAATTCTACAAAAATCCTAATTTCACTGATTGCTGCGGTATCGTTCTTTATTTCAGTCACTTATTGCATCAGATATTTTAATTTATCAAATTATGTTGGTGGGTCATTTGAACTGGTAGATCCTTTGGCATGTTGTTGCCTAGTGGAAATACCGAGTTCGCTTTTACATTTCGTACATTGATACCGCATTTTTGTGTTTTTACTCATTTTTCGAAAAGTATCTTCATTTTAGCCAGCACAACTTGAGTGGAAATTGCTTTCACACTCACCTGAACATCTCAGCATATCATTATTATTTTGATATTACCTTTGCAATGTGCACAATTTAATATATCCATACCCTCGCGATTTCTTAGGATTGTACAGTCGCTCAAAAAAGTATCCGAACACTATGGTTGATTACAAAATTCAGAAAAAATATCTGTCAACTTTCTTTTAGAAATTAGTGATCTGGCAACCTTCGTGTCACGTGACACGAAGGTTGCCAGATCATCATCATCATCATCATCATCATCATCATCATCATCATCACCACCACCACCACCACCACCACCACCACCACCACCACCACCATCATCATCATCATCATCATCATCATCATCAAGCAGCCATGGGCTACGGAGGTCCAACCAGACCGCGCAGTTTAATTCTCCAAGCATATCTGTCCTGAGCTACATCTGCTGCATCCGGCCACTGTACACCAATTCTAACAAGGTCCTGTTTGACATTGTCTGCCCACCGCATCCTAGGTCTCCCCCTCCTTCTGAGGCCTCTAGGCACACTGTTCATAACCCTATTCGCCAATCTATAATTATCCATACGGGCAACATGGCCAAACCAGCGGAGTCTCTCTCTGCACAATATGCTGCTTAAAGGAGGTTGCAAACTCCTTTGCCTAACCTCATCATTAGTTACAAAGTTAAACCACCTAATACCCAATATACTGCGTAAGCATCTAGAATCAAAAGCATCTAGTTTCCTGTTATCTTGCTTACACAGCGTCCAAGTTTCACTACCATAACTAACCCTAGAAAGAACCAAACTATTATACAGTCTAATTTTAGTCTTTAGGTGTATACAACCGTAGTGTTCGGATACTTTTTTGAGCGACTGTACACAGCAGAAGTTTATAAGTTCTTATGATATAATGTTAATTCAAAGTTATCGCTATTAGCACAAAATGTGAGGAACGTACGTCTTACGCTACTCTGCTTATTGCTACTCTACAATACATCACTTAAGCAGACGACATCAATACGCTAGGATGTTAGGAGTTAGTTATTTATGATGGCAACGATTTAACGACCACGCCCAATAGGTAGTGCACAGCGTAAGGAAGAATTTGAATGCATAGCTTATTATCCTATATACTCACAGATTTGAAATTCTCACTTCGATACTAGGACGTTCTACACAATTGCAATTAACTCAAACAGTTAAAATACATTGAATTAATAGATCATATAAACTTTTTAAACGGACAGTTCACTCACAGCACATTACTATCTTCAGACACAGTTACGGATTCCCTTAATATGCATCAACCTTTTTTTTGTCAGATGACCATAACAGGGAGAATTACTAGTTTTGCTGATGATACTCCTCCTATTCTTTCTTTATTTCTTACAAGAAATTTCCTCACAAATAACATAATTTACCTTTACACGATTTTTGTAAAACCATATCTATAATGTTAATCGGAGATTGAGTGTATTCTTAAATTAAACAATTTTGAGAGAACCCTGTTCGCATCAAAATTCATTGTGCTAGACAAAAAATGCACTTATTGATAACAGCCTAAATCAAATAAATTATTATCGTTGTGTAATGAATTTATGTCTGATATATATAAACATATAAATTATTTCGATATGTGTAATTATTTGTAATATTCTCAATGTTTCAGCAGCAAACTGTATACTTAAGAAAACTATCGGTCGTAGATAACACAGCACAAATGGAATAGTTACATTGCCTCAATCCGCATTGTTGAGGAAATGTTCTGCTCGTGTAGAAGACAGCACAAGTGTAAAAAGACAGTCCAAACTAAAGATGCCTCTTAGAAGCCAGTTAAGACGAAAATATAATGCCGACAACCTGAATCACAAATGTGAATATGTGGACGAAATGTTCATTTTTCAAAGAGAATAAAGTTTTTTATTTTCCCTCTTTAGTACCCTCTAACAATGGATATTGGAACGAATGGATAATTGTTAGAATAGAAGAGGTATTATTTTTCGGTACCTGTAGTGTGCAAAACAATTTTTCATTTATCCCTATAAAACTTGTGCTTCCTCCCCCCTCAGAGTAAGGGGCAAATCATTGCTGCCAGTGTAAACCTCGTGACCTTCACACAGTACAATAAAAACTTAAAATTTCTGCCATAAATGGTTCGTTGGCAATATTCGTTTGAAGTTGTTCATTTTCCAATTCTTTTCCACCGTTGGATAGTTTTATTAAAGCTAGCCAGAGACTCTGAATGAGAATATTAATATTTCGTCAATACTTATCCAACTCAAATTCTTTTCGAATTATCTTTGTATACTAAAAAAAGTTGAATGCATACAGAAAACAGTGGATATAAATAACTATCAAACAATAAAGCTCGTTCTTTAAAGGGAAAGAGAAATTTTTACAGGAAAAAGCGTTAAGCCTTCTTCAAAGTTTCTCCATTGGAAGTATGGAGTCAAACCATTACTTCCAAAGGTAAACCTCTTAACCATTGCACTATACCAACAAAATTTCAAATTTCCGTCATAACTGGATCAACTGCAATATTCGTTCAAAGTGCTGCCATTTTCCAACTTTTTTCCACCGTTAGATGGCGCTATTAAAGCTATTGAGAGATTCAGAAATGCAATTCGTAATGTTTCCTCAATAATCCACTCGAAAAATTTGTTTTTTCTCCAAAAAAAAGTTTAATTTTTATAAAAGGACAGACGACAAAATGAAAATGTTCTTTGTTTCTTTCTGAAAAGGAGCAGAAATATTTTCACGAATAACACAACTGAAATCAAAAATGCCTGGTTCAAAAGCAGCTATCTGAAAACCTATCGTATTGGAGAAAAATACGGTTCAGAGATGCGAAAACTTAATCGTTAGATGCAGTCTCAGAAACGTGTTAAAATAAAATTCCTATCGAGGACAAGACAAAGTATATGTCTTCATTTGAAATACACTGCTTTATAGAAAAATGCCGGCATGGACAAGACTGCCCAGAATAATGAAACTCTCACAAAAACCCTCTTCTCTTTTTTTTTTTATTTTTCCTTCTCTTAATTAATATAACACTCTGAATTAAAAGGTTTCTCTCTGAAAATCTAGATAGATATAAATGCCGTTCAGTCATAAGACATTAATAGTTTAAGATATATACTTCTAAACACGCTACGAAAAGGAAAAATTCGGCGCATCTATTTAACCGCCCAAGTCAAAAATTGAACATAGCAAGTATTGTCCCTGTTTGCATTGCCTGTTGGTAAATGGCACCAGAGAACCCCTGAAGTTAAGGTGCGACCACAGGCTCCAAACTTACTCTTCAGGAGCAAACTATTGTTGATGAATAACACAGTTCAAGTCAAAGATGAAAGAAAAAACAGATTTGCTCCTTTTTTTAAAAAAAAAAAAAGCTATTGTTTTCACTTTGTCTCCATCTGTCCATCTACCGATATTCAATTTCTTTTGTTTTTCTGAGATAAAAAAATTGGATTGATGAAATATTCGATTCTCATTTTTTAAATCTCCCAATAGCTTGAATAATGCCCGCTAGCGGTGGGGAAAAGTGCAAAATGTCTAGTTTTTAAACGCATATTGCAAATGTTTTGTTATGTCGGAAATTTGAAATTTTTGTTAGGTTGGGTTGTTTTACCTATGAGCGGCACTTTTTTGCACATCATGGGCTAAATGGCCAGGTTACATGGACCCCGAAGGCTCAGAGAAGGTGGGGGGAGGGGACCCACAGGAACAGCTGTTGGGAGACAGATAGTAGCCTCCAGTCAAGGCCATCCAGCGTGTTCTTTAACGTGCACAGGGTATGGCTCTCCCGCACACGGGTCCACGGCATAACGTCCCATACGACGGACGGCGGCCTTTCCAAGCCCATCGGTGTCCCCTACTGACCTTGGGCAGGGCGGGGAATTTTGCGGAGATAAATCTCAACGCTGACCCAGCTGGGACTCGAACCTGGGAACTACCGACTGAGCCACCCCCGCCCTTAAAACCTTTGTGATAAAGTGTGATGGTCATATGGTTTACATTGAGAGAGAAGGAGGTGGTGAAGCCATTTTTGTTTTAAAAGATAAACTAAACGTATTTTTATTGGATAGGTACTAATAAAATATTATTCTTTGCATTTTTCCTATCATCCATTAATTCCAATTTCCCGTCTTAGAGGGCGTTAAGTGTGGAAAATAAATAATTCCATTCGCTTTGAAAACGACCATCAAATATTCGCCAGAGGCAAAATGTCATTCTTCTAGTTTCAAATCTTTTAAATAACGAAAACGAAGTTGCGATTTTTTTAATGAGTATATGATAAAATCTCTACTCTCTTCTCTCGCATTCCTAATGTCTTCAAAAAAAAAATGTTTTTCTTTCTCATCTTATGACGTATTACTCCACCGAGAGAATCTAGTCCTCTTAGCCTCGTACTGCATCATATGAGGTTTAAGTTGAGTGAGAAGTCTTCTTGTCTGGTTCCGAAGTTATTTGCAGATCGAAGTACTTGGAAGGCAACACTCTTCCCGTCTCTTACTGAAACTTTTCCCAAACCGACTGCAGAAGTAAACGACTCGAGATGGGTAATCTGATTAAGTGGGTCCCTGTAGCTTTGCGCTAACGAACATCTGATCCTCCGCCATCCTCTGAAACAGCCAGGTGGAGAATATATCCCGACTCCGCAGATTAGGAAGCGTGTGGACATTTGGAACTTCCCTTCCCGCTCTGCTATGCGATACGTTTCCGGATGAATAAACAGCGAGCATTAGTTCTGCCGCTGTTGGCTCTGTTTCAGCCGAGCCAGATTCCCATCATCAGACTTTGCTAATGGTGTGAACTCTTATGCTGTGTAAACCTTGATAATGAAGTACGGGTAAGTGTATTTTTCTGTCACCCCCATTGGCTGAATTTTAAATATCTTTGCATGAGTCGAATTTACACAATTACCCACTCAACTAAGACTGGAATAGGTGAGTAAGTTTAAGGTCGTAACATTAGTGTGTGCCAGTAAAATGGATCTTTGAGAACTTGATGTTGGCTCGAAATAGATTCTTCACAGTCTTATTGCTTCTTTGGAGTTTGGTTGTAGTTAACGATCGATTGCAAAAATAGAGTGGGGAAATATTGATGCTTTCAGTCCAATGGGATCATGCAATCCATTAACAACACAGCTTCTAAGTAATTGTTAATACTTTGTGAGTTTATAAGCTAGTTATTCTTAAAACATGGTCATAAAATAAAAAATGAAACCATCTCGGTTATTTTATCAAGATATCAATATTTTAAAAAATAGTTTTCATTTGGTATTTATAAAGGATATTTAAAAGAATATTTACTAGGTTTTGATGACTGTGAACAGTTATTAAAATTTAGTTGATTCCAATCTGTTAAGAAATAATATATATGTCATGGAATTTATTAATTGTAGGCAATTTATAGTTAAAAACTGAAACTTTATTTAATAAGAAAGTACAAGTGCTTGATCTCGCACAAATATGTAAAATACAATATATTATTTAACCCGTCCAGCTTATTCCGCTATCGCTTAACCGTTATCGCTGGTGAAAACTGTAAGCATCAAAATTTGTTTCTTGTTTATGATGTTTACTTTTATAATTTTGCACTTTCACTTTATTCTAGTTAAATAAATAATACGTTGATTGATTCTACGTATGAGAAAATAAATTGTATTATTTAGCTGAGTTTATTTTAGGTATTTTTTTATCTTTTTTTTTGAAAACGAGATAATTTTGTCCGATAAACTTTGACGTCAGTCTAAAGACATCGAACTTTTTTGTTTATAGAGATAAATTAAAAATTCCACTTTCCGAATCTCCCAAGAGCTACAATTGCTCCCTCTAGTGGAAAGTTTTGAAAATTCCGAATTTTCAAACGATGTATATGTTACCGGCAAAGTGTGAAAAGCAGGCATTGTATAGAATGCGTGACGTTTTTAGGCAAAGTATGAAATATCTGTTTAATTTTAATATTTTACATGCTTCCCCTAGACATATTATAGAATAGCTAGGCATTATATAAAATAACAAATACTATTTCGGCAAAGTATGAAAAAGGCTTTTATTGAAAAGAATCATGTGAAAATGTAAGAAGTATAAAATGTAAGATACGGGTTTTTTCTACAAAAAGAGAAAAAGACCAGTGTTGAATTACCGCCAGCAGATTGCACGAGTCACCTAGTCCCTTGTCGACGTCTGGGATAGGAACTAGCGCAGTGGCCCCCAAAGGTGCAGGAGCAAATTTTCTGTCGGAATTTATTTTCATTTTTTTTGGCCTGTATTTCCAGATTCAATTTAGACCGAATTTTACCTTCGACAGCATTTTTAATATTGAAGCAAAGAGTACACAAAATATTAACATCATAACCTGTAATGAATCTGTCGTCAGCATTATAAAAAACGCCCAAATGAGGTGAAGCCAAGTGAGAACGAATCAGTAATTCGAGTTAGGACACTAGCTAGTATTTCACTTTACTACTTGTCAAATCTATTTCAGTGGAGTTCCGAGATGCTTGTGATATGTCGTTTTTTGATGACTTTTTTGAATCTGTTTTTGACCTCAACTCTCTTTCTATGGCAGCTAGGGTTCTCAACCTTTAGGATCCCATTGGGGCAACTTTCTTTTACACTTTTCAACGCTAGGGGGCGCTTTTTCGAATGGAAGGGTGTTTTTTTTTTGGTGTCCAAAGTGACCAACTGCGGCGCTCTCTTTTACCGAAACTAGGGACTGGCGGATCGGGCAATCGGGGTGACCCTATAGGGGACCCAGGGGGACATCTACTGGTCACTTCGGATTGGACTGAGTGCTCTGGCTCTACGTTTGAGGCGAGCGTCGAAAGTCACTTGACTAGCCTTGTGACATTAAACGTCACTGCCGGGAGTATTAGATACTTTGCCGATTTTCCTTTTGGCATTCTATAGAATGCCTAGGAAATGTGTGAAAATCTAAGCGTTTCATACTTTGACGTCCCACTTTCGTCATTCTATAGAATGCCTAGGCATTCTATACAATGCCCAATTTCACACTTTGTCAGTAACATATATATATACATGCTATAAATTTGAATCTTTGGTGGTAGAATGTAAAGCTCACAAACCCCCAAGGGGTGGAAAAATGCAACTTTTTTGTTTTAAAAGAAAATAGTCTGTTTTTATAGATAAATTAAAAATTATATTTAGGTCGCATAGGTATTGATGAAACATTGCGATCTGCACTTTCAGAATATCCGGAAAGCTACATTTGCGCCCTCTAATAATGAAAAAAAAAAACCCAGATAATTCCAAAATTTCACACGAATATTGCAAACAATGTAGTTCTGCTAGAAATTTGAAATTTTAATGGTGGAATATGAGTGTCATGGAGTTTTCATAGCCAATAATGAATTGACCCCTTATCTTGAGGGAGATGGGAAAACGCGACTTTTTTGTTTCAAGAGATGATTGTTTGTTTTTAGGGATAAATGAAAAAATTTCCTTTGGATCTGATTACTGATGAACTATTACGATTTCCTCTTTCCGAACAGGGGGCGGGGGTGACTCAGTCGGTAGCACGCAAGGCTCGTAATCTGTAGTTCCCAGGTTCGAGTCCCAGCTGGGTCAGCGTTGAGATTTATCTCTGCAAAATTCCCCGCCCTGCCACGGTCAGTAGGGGACACCGATGGGCTTGGAAAAGGCCGCCGTCCGTCGGATGGGACGTTAAGCCGTGGCCCCGTGTGTGGGAAAGCCATACCCTGTGCACGTTAAATAACACGCTGGATGGCCTTGACGGGAGGCTACCATCTGTCTCCCAACAGCTTTCCAGTGGGTACCCTCCCCCAACCTTCTCTTAGCCTTCGGGGTTCATGTGACCTGGCCATTTAGCCCATGGTGTGCAAAAAACTGCCGCTCAGAGGTAAAACAACTCAACCCAATCTTTCCGAATATCTCAAAAGGTATAACTTCCTACACTCTAACATTGGAAAAAAAAATCGAAACTTTCAAATATTTTAACGAATATTGCAAATGATGTATTTATGCTAGTAATTGGATATTTTGGTGGTGGAATGTGGTCATGAAGTTTTCATTGACGACAATGGTTTGATCACTTATTCCAGGATGGGTGGGATGAGATATTGTTTTGTTTCAAGAGATAATTGGGAAACAAATTTTTTGTTGGATTAGTACTAATGAAATATTACAACTCGCATTTTTCAAATACATAATAGGTTTAATTTATATCGTTAGAGATGTCTATTTCGTTATCGGCGAAATGTTTAATGACAGCAATAATCTATTCACTTTTCTCAGAGGAGTGTGAGAAAAACAACTTTTCGAATTAAGAAACAAACGGCAAATACTTTTTTATGTTGTATAATTAAACGAAATACTACTATTTGCATTTTCCTCCATTTCCATTAAAAAAAAAAATAAATGCCCCCTCAAGCAGCTGCTTGTCACAGAGGTCTGACAGGAGCCTGTCAGTTTAATACGCCTTAGTATAAGGTCTGTGATTAACTCAAATTAAAACTTTTAATTAGTAAAAAATTAGGTGAGAGAAAAACTCCATTCTCTTTGAAACAAAATTCTTATTTGCGCTAGAGGCGATATTGGATCTTCTACTTTAGTTACCCCAGTTCCACCTACGTATTTGTTTTCATGTATTTTTTTTTTTACCTGGACGGCTTTGTTAGAGATCTTGATAATATTTTTTGATAGATACAAAAATAATCTTTTATTCCATCGTTTTTTTTTAATCTTTTTCTCGTTGTTTCCACTCAAAATTTGGTTTAAGTTGTTTTGCAATTATTTACACTTTTTAGAATACTGTGTAATGTTTTTATAAATTAAAATGGAAGTAAAATTAATCATTATTATTATGTTCGCTATACATAAGCAAAGTACATGTGGTATTGTTATTTTTAAACTTTTTCTCATATGTATTCTACGTCTAAATGACGTATATAATAATGAAGTTAAGAGATGAACAGTTTATATAAAACGTAGCCTATGACCGCGTCCTGATGTAGAAAAAAATAACAGTGGCTAGAGGGGAAGTGGCAAAGCGACTTCGTTGATCCTAAAAAATATAAAATTGAGGACCCAAGAGACTGGAATACCATTTTGCTATAATATTTTGTCCTCCATTTTTGAAGGTCTTTAAAGCCGAGTGGTTAGCGCGCTTGGCTACTGATCTACGGGACCTGGGTTCGAGCCCCGGGTAAGGCATGGATGTTCGTGTTGTTTTCTGCTGAGGTCCTGCCATCCTCTCAGATCTTCTACTTTGGCATATAAACTGACAGGCTCCTGTCAGACCTCTGTGGCAAGCAGCTGCTTGAGGGGGTATTTATTTATTTTTTTTTAAATATATCTTGAAAAATATAAGAATTTACATTTTCTTTTTGCTTTCATTACCATTAGCAACAATCTCAAGAAGTTGTTGGGTTGTTTTACCTCTGAACGGCACTGTTTTACACGCAATGGGCTAAATGGCCAGGTCCCAAAATCCCCAAGGGCTCAGAAAAGTCTGGGGGGAAGCGAACTCACTGGATAGCTGTTGGGGGACAGATGATAGCTTCCCATCAAGACCACGTAGCGTGTTCTTTAACGTACACATGATATGGCTCTCCTGGATACGGACCACGACTTAACATCCCATCCGATGGACGGCAAGCTTTCCACTACTGACCACGGGCGGAGCTGGAAATTTTGCGGGGATAAATCTCAACGCTGACCAGTGGGACTCGAACCTGGGAGCTGCAGATTATGAGCCTGGCATCCTGGGTAGAAATCAATCAATATAAAAATCCATGCAGACATAGAGGGTAATCTAACCTGGAAACACCAGGTTAAGAGCCTGACATTCTATTTTTGAGCCAAACCTTACCTTATTTCGCTGAATTACGAAAGTTGGTAATTTTCAGCAAAAACAAAAAAAATATATTTATTGGCATTTGGATATTTAATATCATGTTTTATATTTCGGATCGTTAATATACTTTAAGCCGTCCCGTGGCCGAGTGGTTAGCACGCTTGGCTACTGATCTAAGGGACCTGGGTTCGAGCGAATTAGGCATGGATGTGTGTTTCGTTTTTCTGCTGAGGTCCTGCCATCCTCTCAGATCTCCTACTGTGGTATATAAACTGACAGGCTCCTGTCAGACCTCTGTGGCAAGCAGCTGCTTGAGGGTTGTATTTATTTTTTTTTATAATATACTTTTCATTTTCTCTACTTCTTGCTCATCCTCAGAGCTATTTAAACCTCATCTCTTTTCCTTCTTACTTCCCTCACACTTGGACGTCGACTCTTCTTCCTCCAGCAGCACTCATCGCTTTTCCTTCCTCTATCCCACCCCCCTCTTGTATCGCTTCCGCCCTCTTGAGGCTCCTGGCATCAACTGCTGACAACTGCCCTTTTGCTCCTCCCTGCGTGTCTCCTGCTGCTCTAGATACATCCACACGTTGCTAACGTGATGTATAGTGGTGGCGTCTTTGTTATTCACGCAAGTGAAGCTACTTTAAAAACAAGGACAGTAAAATTCTATCGTAAGACAAATACATACATATCACTAACATGATGCAGAGTGGTGGTGCTTCTGTTATTCACGCAAATGAAACAACATTCAAAATAAGGTCAGTAAAACATTATTGTAAGACACAAACATATATATTCACATATTGCTAACATGATGTATAGTGATAGCATCTTTCTTATCCACGCCCTTGAACATAAAAAGAGTAAAACTCTATTGTAAGACAAATTAGACCTACATGTTGCTAACATAATGTATAGTGATAGCGCATTTTCTATTCATGCAAAGGAAGCTACTTTAAAAATAAGGACAGTAAAACTCCATTGTGAGGCAAATATATACATATTGCTAACATGATGCATAGTGCTGTCGCCTTTATCATCCACGCAAGTGAAGCTACATTAAAAACGAAGACACTAAAACTCTGAGACAAATACACACAAGTAACTACCTTGATTTATAGTGGTTGGAGTTTTGTATCCACACAGGTTGGGTTGTTTTATTTCTGAGCGGAACTTTTTTGCACACCATGGGCAAAATGACCAGGTCACATGGACCCCGAAGGCTCAGAGAAGGTTGGGTGAGGGGACACATTGGAACAGCTGTTGGGAGACAGATGGTAGTCATCCCGTCAAGGCCATCCAGTCTGTTCTTTAACGAGCACAGGTTATGGTTCTCCCGTACACGGGGTCACGACTTAACATCCCATCCGACGGACGGCGGCATTTCCAAGCCCATCGCTTGTCAAGCCATCCCTACTGACCGTGGGCACGGCGGGGAGTTTTGCGGAGATAAATCTCAAAGTTGACCCAGCTGGGACTCGAACCTGGGAACTGCAGATTACGAGCCTGGCGTTCTACTGACTGGGCCACCCCCGCCCCAAATAAAATTGGGTGTAGAGGAAAAATTGTCTTTAGCTAGCTGGTATGCGAGCCCACAACTTCCAGATTACTTGCCAAGTGTTCTGAATACTGAGCTACCAGCTACTGATGAATATTCCCTCTATTGATGGTGCTAAGCAATACACTCTATGGTCAGTGGCTATATGGAAATGCATTTGGATCATCACGTTTTGTTGATGTTTAGTTCTGATCCCGCCTGGCTCAAAACAAATTTCTCTTGATCACATTGTCATAACGATACGGTAAACTGCCTAATAGAGATTAAATACTTAGTAAGTCGATGATGTGCTATGGTTTAATTTGTGTAACAGCTCTTTCGTTCTTAACCAGATAATATATGAATCATTATAATCTTGTATTTAAAAATTAATAATATGGGCAGTTTTGTTCCCTCCAACATGAGTGGTTAGCGCACCTGACTGGCAAACCAGCGGGCATGTCCCTGTCTATGTGTTGTATGGCAAACCAGTGGGCATGTCCCTGTCTATGTGTTGTATGGCAAACCAGCGGGCATGTCCCTGTCTATGTGTTGTATGGCAAACCAGTGGGCATGTCCCTGTCTATGTGTTGTATGGCAAACCAGCGGGCATGTCCCTGTCTATGTGTTGTATGGCAAACCAGCGGGCATGTCCCTGTCTATGTGTTGTACGGCAAACAAGCGGGCATGTCCCTGTCTATGTGTTGTATGGCAAACCAGTGGGCATGTCCCTGTCTATGTGTTGTATGGCAAACAAGCGGGCATGTCCCTGTCTATGTGTTGTATGGCAAACCAGCGGGCATGTCCCTGTCTATGTGTTGTATGGCAAACCAGTGGGCATGTCCCTGTCTATGTGTTGTATGGCAAACCAGCGGGCATGTCCCTGTCTATGTGTTGTATGGCAAACCAGCGGGCATGTCCCTGTCTATGTGTTGTACGGCAAACAAGCGGGCATGTCCCTGTCTATGTGTTGTATGGCAAACCAGTGGGCATGTCCCTGTCTATGTGTTGTATGGCAAACCAGCGGGCATGTCCCTGTCTATGTGTTGTACGGCAAACAAGCGGGCATGTCCCTGTCTATGTGTTGTATGGCAAACCAGTGGGCATGTCCCTGTCTATGTGTTGTATGGCAAACAAGCGGGCATGTCCCTGTCTATGTGTTGTATGGCAAACCAGCGGGCATGTCCCTGTCTATGTGTTGTATGGCAAACCAGCGGGCATGTCATTGTCTATGTGTTGTATGACAAACCAGCGGGCATGTACCTGTCTATGTGTTGTATGGCAAACCAACGGGCATGTCCCTGTTTATGTGTTGTATGGCAAACCAGCGGGCATGTCCCCGTCTATGTGTTGTATGACAAGCCCAATAGAACTTCTTGGTTATCTCAGTCCTTTTTTAATATATACAGTTATCCCTCGTATAACGCGAATGTTAGGTTCCATAGAAATGCTGCGTTATACAAATCGCGTTTGCGAGATTCAGATCACATAGAAAAAGTAGTGTTAGGTTCCGAAATCGTTTTTTTTAATTATATAAACAACAATGACATATTCAACCAAAATATATTTTTATTTAATTCAGGTAATTCGGGAAAGTTAAGAAAACATATGAACCATGAAACAAATACATAGGATAAAATTATAAATATTACAAATTGTACATAAACTCATTGCACATTTCGTAGACGATCTTTATTATTAAGTGGTCGGACGTCGTCATCACTTGAAATCTCTTGGACATCATTTGTATGATTCCCATTGCATACTTCGGCTTGTTTAGTTATCAAGAAGTCAGTAATGAGACTTTGCTTGCCACTATGCTGCAATTTTTTTATTAGGTTCATAATATGGAGCTAAACAAATATCCAGTTGTCTCGTGAATTTTCCAGAGCGGTCCGTTGACCCAGCAATAACATTTGCTCGGATTTTATGTTCATTTTGTTTGATTGTTCGAATTGTTAATTCATTTAACTTCAAAGTCCTTGCAACAACTCCTGGTTTTTCTCCATTTTTTAACCGATCTAAGATTTTAATTTTTTTCTTCTAAAGAAATCAGTTTTCCTTTCAATATTGTTTTTCTTTTCCTTTCCTTGAAGTTTCATTGTCCATTACTATAAAAACAAATTTTTTATATAAAAAGGTATTACATATTAATTATCCATGTAAATCAGCAGAAAGATTTATAATTTTAATGCGCTTTCCTGGCAGAAAACGAAGCCAATTTTCAACAATAAACACTTTGTACGGTAAAAAAATTGACGCTACGCAAAAAAAAAACGCTAAAAGGTATTTCCACTAATATAAATTTGTAGAGAGTCGCAGAAATTTGTAGACCGCGTTGTATAAGCACCACGTTATATGTGGATTAACTGTATTGTAAATGATGAAATGTTATGCCGTGGTTTAGTGTGAAGGATAGGCATAGCTTTGCACGTTGAACGACATGTTAGATAGCTTTGATAGGAAGCTTCCGCGACTTTACCTCTGAGTTGCACTTTTTTGCACACAATGGGCTAAATGACCTGGCCACAAGGACTCCGAGAGCTCTGGTTGGGGTGAGGGAACCCAATGGACAGCTGTTGAAAGACAGATGGTAGTCACCAGTTTACGACATCGATCGTGTTCTTTAACGTGCAGAGGGGCACGGGGTCACGGGCTATGTGATGGATGGCGGTCTTTCCTAGTCTATCGTTGCCCGCTACTGAACGAGGGCAGGGCGGAAAGTTTTACGGAGATAAATCTCAACGTTGGACTAGTTGGGATTTGAGTCTGGGAACTGCAGATTACCAGCTTGGTGCGCTATTCCTGGAAACCGAAATTTAGATAGATATGAGTGAGTTGGGTTGTTTTACCTAAGAGTGGAATTTGTTCCCACAAATTGGCTCAACTGACAGGGTTGGGTTGCTATACCTCTGATAGGAACTTTTTACACACAATGGGCTAAATGGACAGGTTACAAAACCCCCGAGAGCTCAGATAAGGTTGGAGTGAGGTTGTTAGGAGATATATGGTAGCCTCCCGTCAAGGCCATCAAGCGTGTTTTTTAATGTGCATAGGGTATGGAACTTCGGTACACGTGTCTATGGCTTAATGTCCTATCCGACGGACACAGGTCTTCCAAGCCAATCGGTGTCCTCTTTCTCATCGAGATCAGAACGGGGTTCAGTGGAGATAGTGTGATCACCAATTGAATTTTTTAGTAAAATATTTTCGTAACGAATTTATTTTCAAAGTTAGTGAGCATTGAATGTGACTTTCGATTCAAACAACAAGGGATTGTCCGAATATTTTTTGGATATATAGTGTATATTCAAAGGATGAGAAGTAGAACTTAATATATTTTTGTCTCCTTTCATAATTAGCGAAATTTATGTTCAAAAATTTTCTTTATTGCCAATTTGCAAACTATGATTTTGTCAACCTTCTCTCTGCTAAAAAGGAGCGGGGTACTCAGTTGGTATAGCTCCAGGCTCGTAATCTGCAGTTCCCAGGTACGAGTCCCGCCGGGCCAGCGTCGAGATTTATCTCCGCAAAACTACCAGCTCTGCCCTTGATCAGTAGAGGATACCGATGGACTTGGAAAGGCCGCCGTTCCTTGGATGGGGAGGGGGCGGGGGGGGGGCTCAGTCGGTAGCGCGCCAGGCTCGTAATCTGTAGTTCCCAGGTTCGAGTCCCAGCTGGGTCAGCGTTGAAATTTATCTCCGCAAAATTCCCCGCCCTGCCCACGGTCAGTAGGGGACACCGATGGGCTTGGAAAGGCCGCCGTCCGTCGGATGGGACGTTAAGCAGTGGCCCCGTGTGCGGGAGAGCAATACCCTATGCACGTTAAAGAACACGCTGGATGGCCTTGACGGGAGACTACCATTTACCTCCCAAAAGCTGTTCCAGTGGGTCCCCTCCCCCCACCTTCTCTGAGCTTCGGGGTCCATGTGACCTGGCCATTTAGCCCATGGTGTGCAAAAAAGTGCCGCTCAGAGGTAAAACAACCGAACTCAAATCCTTGGATGGGAGGTTAAACCGTAGCCTCGTGTGCCAGAGAGCCATACCTGTACGCGTTAAAGAATGCGCTGGATGGCCTTGAGGGGAAACTACCATCTGTCTTCCAACAGCCCTGTAGCTTGACCTTCAACCCGTTGTGTGAAAAAAAGTGCCTCTCAGAGGTAAAACAACCCAATTCTCTGCTAAAAAAACGCATACGGTTTCGTTTATATTGTGAAGATATTTCAATAGAAAGACAACACAAGTTATATCTGGGATTCGAACCCGGTGCATTTTCACTAGAGGCAAAAAGCCCTAAGCATTCATTCCCAAAATTGGATTTATACATCTATAACTGAGAAAACACACGGATTTCAGATTCTTTTTTACCGTACCGTTGTGTTGCATAATTTTCTGCGTGGACTCGTGAAAAAATGCTGTGAGATTTTCGACGACTGCTGACTCTCTTTTTTTTCGTTTTATTGAGAGATTTAGTTTTCGTTTTTTTTCCCCGGATAAACGAAGATGCTGAGTAGTCGACTTACTTGATTCCGACTTGGTGACAGCTGGTAAAACAAACGTCGATACAGAAGAAAAGGAAAACTTGGAGTTGAACAGATCCATTTGTTTCTAGAAGAAGATGCTAATGCGTCTTCCATCAAACGGATCCTGACGTCTATTGGCCTTCGTAAAATAGCATTCTTCGCACAAGAACCCGTTCTAGATCATTCTGATGCGTTTGTAGAGTCTGAGATTCCAGAGTTAAGAGTAAAGTGCCGAATATATGCAGGAAGTGTCTTTCTCTATTTCTTCATGCACATGTGGTCCTTTTGCGTTGACTTTACGTCCAGGTATAAACTTAGCGAAGGAGAAATATAGAACGTGTCAAAAATATGTTTGTATTCTCTATAAATTTAAGTTACTAAATTGTTAGATGATGTCATATTTTGTAGTTAATTTGGAAACGTGACCACAAAGATATGTAAAGGTTAAAATGTTAGAATCTGAAACAATGAAGTCACAAAAATTATTCTTGAAAAACATTTTGTAAACAACTTCTGAATAATTTTTTCCATTGGAAATACCTTTAATTTGCAAATTGAATTAAGTAGAATCTTTCCAACAACTCAACGCTGAATTTCTGAGAATATACTTCTGAGACAATATCACAGTAAAAAATAAAATATATAGAACTTTGGAATTAATAAGTAGCGTCCGGCAGTATATTGATTTGTTATTTTATCTGGGCAAGATTAAGGAGAAGGGTCAAAGGGATCCGGAGTACGAAAAAGCGGGGAGGGGAAATCTTTTAATTCTAGTATCTAAAAATATTTTATAAACTAACATTTTTTTAAAATTAACTTATTAAATAAAACTATTAATTAATTATGATTAATAAAACTAACATTTTTTTAAACTTGTGCAAAATTTTAAGCTGGTAAAAAACAATATTATGGTCAAAGAAATATGGTATAAGATCGGCGCTTTTGTTGTTTATTTATTTATTTATTTATTTTTTATTTCTGATAACATGACGAGGCGGGGGGGGGGATCTCTAAGTATTCCGGGCACAGGAATTGCTAAATACGGTCCTGTGTTTAATTGTTTAAGAGTGTATTGGAATTCATAGAAATTCAAAAACATTCAATTCATATTGTGAAAGGTCAAGTTTCACTCCCACGACAAACTTTGGAAAAGATTAAGCTATTATAATGCTTAAATAAATAAATGTTTTTATATTTATTCTTTAACTGTAGCCATTTATTATAATTCTTTGTCATTTTTGCAACTTTTGAATATCATTAAATTTTCGCACACTCTGCTCATATAAAGAACTCATCAAATATGCAGATGAAACTATCATGAAGTACAATTGTGTAAATAATTAAATAATTAGTAAACTATTAATTAATCAATCACGTATACACAGATTTACCGCATAAAGATTTTCTCTCTAATTCATCAATATAGAACGCTAGAACATAATTCACGTTATAAACTGTAAATCATCAGGCTTTGCTATTAAAATGAGTGTAGGTAGTTGCTTCTTATATACACTTCCTGCACAAATTATTATGAACACTAATTACATCGGGCGCGAAGTACCATGAAACATACAGATATATGCAAAATCTCTTACTTACGTAAGCATTTTACGTCACTGTGAAGTCCTATAAAAGTGTAAACTTGAAAAGCAAAGCATGTGGGACGTGGGTAAAATCACTGATCTGACTGACTGAGAAAGGAGGCTCATTGTTGGAGATGATGGGCAGGAGTATTCGTAACGGAGGTGGTGGAACTCAGCGGAAAATCACGGGGCACAATATCCCAAATGCATGAAGAGGGACATTGGTCTCAAAAAAGTCTTCCAATCGTGGCAAATGGGGAGGAGAAAGGCTTTGACAGAGAGGGACAAGCGTTTGCTGACATGAATATACCTCAAAAGAGAGCTGCTACAGTTCATCAGCTGAGTGATATGACCGCTAGCAATACTTCAAAACCCATATAAACGAGAACTATGAGCAGAGAAATGAAAAATTCGATATTTGAGAACTGTGCCATGATACGTACGACGAAGCAATAGGCAGTGTATCTTCCAATTTCAAATTTAAATCCATCCTGCTGTTAAATTAAACTAGGAAACTAGCTATGTTATTAGATAACCAGGGAGCTAACTATATTAAAATAAGTACCAATGTAAAATGTGATTTTCAGAGCGATCGACGAATGCTCTTAACGTAAACAAAGCCTATTGCACTTTCAGGGATATATTTTAACCGATATAGTAACAACAATTACCAAACAGATATTAAAAATAAAAATTTTGTCAGCTTAAAATCACTGCATGATTAAATGTATCTGAACTATAAAATTCTTCCAAAGTGTATTTACACTGTACAATTTACTCATTTATATTTGCATTGATTGATTTACTTGCTTTATATTTACAATCTGTAATTTATTTTATACATATATACATATTTACAACATCTAATTTATTTTATACACATATATACATATTTACAACATGTAATTTATTTTATACATATATATATATGCAACATGAAATTTAATTAATACTAATGTGT
The DNA here is from genome assembly GCA_038380435.1 of Ryuthela nishihirai. NCBI lineage: Eukaryota > Metazoa > Arthropoda > Arachnida > Araneae > Heptathelidae > Ryuthela > Ryuthela nishihirai. Next base: position 34,097,173 of record JAWZYU010000017.1, on the reverse strand, counting down.
AGCCCGTCGAAATTCAAACGGACAAAAGCTGATAATTTCGAAATCTGTTTTTATTCTAAATAAAGCTAAGTTGTAATGTTTTACTTCCGAGCTGCTCTTTTCTATACACAAATGGCTAAATGAACAGGACTCTCGGGACCCCAACGGCTGAGAGAAGATTGTGGGAAGGGAACTCACTGGACAGCTCCCGTCAAGACCATTTAATCTGCACATCCTTTGGCTCTTCCTTACAGGGCCAACGGCTTAATGTTCCTTCCTACATGACGCGATTTTTCCAAGGTTTATCGTATCCTCTTACACGCCGAGGGCAAAGTAGGGGTTGAAATAATACTTCTTTTTTCAGAGTAACAATTCAACCTTATTTTAAAAGTGTGTGTAAATAATTTCTTCAATACTCGTTTACTTTTTTGATAAAAGATTTTAGAAACACTGTTGCTCTTAAATGTTTAAACCTCCACAATTGTTTAAATAGTGAAGAACTGTGTTGAAAAAACGAGCTTTATATATAATATTTTTGATTGAGATCCTCAAAATTTCCTCATTCACTTTTTTCATAAAACGCTTATTTTTGAATAGATAGATCTTTGAAATTAACTTCCTATTCACAAAACATGGGGTTGAGTGGTCAAAATTCAAAGTCTACTGGCTGCATTAGTACAATGAGAAATTAATTTGCCTTACATTTAATCAGGCAAATTACTTACTATGTCTTTAAACTGTATAATTTGCTTACCGTATGTTTACACTAGATAATTTAATTGCTGTATATTTGCACTGTATAATTTATTTACTATCTATATATTTGCGGGCATTATTTGTTTTTTAGGTATTTACACTGTGATTCCTCTAAAATTAATAAGTCTGATTTTTACCGACGTTTCAACAATTGTAAATATTCACATTTTATCGGTCGATATTGGTAGAAAATAAATTCAAACTCTAACGAATTTTTTGTGACTTATGCCAAAAATTTGACATTTTGGCGGTAGAATGTGATTATGGCGGTAGAATGTGAGTAGTAGCATAAAGGCAGTTCTGGGCCAGTAAATGGGGCCAAAGAATTCTGTGAAAATGCATGGGAAAAGTTAAGGGGGGCGAGGGAAAATGTATGTTTCATGTGGTTTTTTGTGAAAATATGTGTGAAAATTAGAAAAAACGGGGGTGTTTTTTAGCATGTGAAAAAATAATTAGTCCCATTACCCAGTAAATGGGGCAATCTTTGGCCCCATTTACTGGTCCAGAACTGTCATTTATGCTACTACTAATGTGATGTAGATTATTTCGCTAGTAGAATGTCGCGAGATATTCCACTATTTAACTCGTACATTGACGCAATGCTTTGCCCTCTTACCACAGAGGATTGACAATTTTCTTTTTATAATTTTAAGAGATAAATGAGAAAATTTTTGCTTCTTATAGGTATTTTTATTTATATTTCTCCAATCACCCATTAGTTGAAATCTCACCCTTAGAGGCTGCTAAATCCGAAAAAAAAATTTAAAAGTGTAACAAAACAAAATATTTTAAAGAATGTTGCAAGCCTCTAAGATACTAGAAAGCATTTCTAGAAAGTTAGAACTTATAGGTAGAGTGTGATGGTCAAGTGTTTAACACTAAACATTAATAATAAGTGACTAAATTCCCCCATAACATAGTAAAAACACAACTTTTTTTATTTTAAGAAGGCAATGAGAAATTCTTTTCGTGTTTATAGTCACTAATAAATCATTAATATCAGTATTTTCCCAATCATCCATTAGTTTTGACTTTCCACTGTTAGAGGATGTTAAAGGGGGAAGATTGTGTTGTGTTGTTTTACCTCTGAGAGGCGCATTTTTGCACACAATGGACTAAATGGCCAGGTCACATGGACCCCGAAGGCTCAGAGAAGGTTGGGGGAGGGGACCCACTGGAACAGCTGTTGGGAGATAGATGGTAGCCTCTCATCAAGGCCATACAGCGTGTTCTTTAACGTGCACAGGTTATGGCTCTCCCGCACACGGGGCCACGGCTTTACGTCCCATCCGACGGACGGCGGCCTTTCTAAGCCCATCGATATCCCCCTACTGACCGTGGGCAGGGCGGGGAATTTTGCGGAGATAAATCTCAACGCTGAAACGTGGGAAGAAAAATTATTTTTTTTGAAATCGAGCATCCCATATTCGCCAGAGGATATATTATTATCACGTTTTCAAAAGAAAGAAACGAGATTTGAGAGATGTTTGAGAGAAATTGAGAGAGGGTGGGAAACGAAATTGTTTGAAGACATAATTCGACAACTCATTTTTAGTTGGATTAATACTAATGAAATATTATAATTCGCGTTTTTCAAACACTAAATTTAAAATTATACCATTAAAGATCACTAAATATGGAAACGGTGAAATTCCTTACAAATATTACTAATAATCTGTTTTTGGCAGATTTTTGAAATTTCGGTAGTAGAGTGTCACGAGATATTCCACTGATAGCAACAATCTTCGCTCTTTTCGCAGAGAGGTGTGAGAAAACAACAGTTTTTAAATTGGAAAAAAGTAAAAGACAAACACTTTTTTCAATTGAATAACTACTAATAAAATATTAATTTTGCATTTTCCTTATCATTCCTTAGTTTGAATTAAATCCTTTAAGGAGCGAAAAAAGTAGGCAAAAGAAAAACTTCATTCTCTTTGAAAACGAGATTCCAAATATGCGCCAGAAAGGTATGCGTTCTAATTCTAGTTTTCCCTGTTTTCTTCTTAAAAGAGCAGTTCTTCTTTTACAATATTTTAAAGAACGAGTACGCTCTTAAAACGATGAAAGTAAACCGTGGTCGCAACAACGACCACAACAATTATTTTCTTCCCATTTCCTTGAGAGTCTCTGTGCTAAACTATTAAACACGCTTTCCATAACACCAGTGATTTATACACACTGCGAAATCCGCGTCAAAATATTTCCCCAGAAATAAAGCAAAGCATTAAAGGTGCCACGTCAAAATCATTGGTTCGAACGACTCACTTCTTCTTCAGTGAGCTTCCTTTGAATAGCAAATGCATCTGACAAATGCTCTCTTTAATCATTACCGATCGATCCATCGGTATAAAAGAAAAAAAAAGCGCAAAAAAGAGGGGGGGGGATAAGTTTGTACGCTTCATTAATATTGCTTGCTACCGATTCTTCATATACAGGAACGGGAGTGGAGAAGGGAATAAATTAAAAAGAAGGAACAGAAGAAGTTAGAAAAAGATGAAGTTTCAGATAGAGAGAAAAGAGAACGAATGTTTAAACGATGAGCCGACAAATTTCCCCTAACAGACTGTGATTAGAAAAAAAAAATCTTTATTTTATTCCACTCTTCACGACTTAAACAGCTCGCATTTCTCAGCATAAAACGCCAGAAAAACGAAACAAGTATTAAAAACCGAGTTCGTTTCTTTCACTTGCACACAGCTCAAGTTAAAAGATGAACCTATAGGATTTCATTAGTTTTCTGCGCTAATTTTTCTTATCCTGAGTTTTTTTTTTTGTCTTCTTTTCCGTAAAAAAATACAAGAGAAATATAAGAAAGAGAAGCGTTTGAAGAAAAATGATTCCAATATGCAACCATCGAGATCCAAACCGTTTTTTTATTCCTCCATTTCCTGTCGTTTTATCTTACGTAGGAGAGAAATCTTAATCAACTAATTCTAGCGACGATGCTTCTCCCGAAACACAATGCCTTTAATGAGCAAGCATATCGTATCTGCTATCACCAGTTGTTATCTCCTTTATAATGATGCCATAGGCAACATCCGAGAAGGTCTTTGATAATGATCATTAAGTTTATGGAGCATTAAACGTCCACGCACAGGTTTTAACGTGTCCTAGTTTCTTGCTGCAATCAATATACATCGTTTCATTTTCCACTTTCGTATGTGAGTATCAGAGGCCTGGTTTCATTTTTTTTGTGCTGTGGTACATAAATTGCAATAAAAGTTGCACTGCTTTCAAATGTAATCCGAGCTTCCGTACTAATGAACGCTGCAGTTAAGCACAAAAGAAAGTTTTATAGTTGCCATTCAAATTACGGCGATATTTAGTTACCCATGAGGTACTTTCCACGTGGTTTTCTTGTATTTATATATAATGCAAATAATAGTTCAATGTATTTTTGGAATGCCGCGAATGTTTGAAGGGTTATGTATATCAGAGTAGTGAATGATATCCAATTACTGGATGACAGAAAAATTTATTCATTACTTTCCGATTTTTATGCATAGGAAATAGTGAGTTCTGCATCAATAGAAAAAAGAAATCTGAAGTTATTGTATTAATAGGATACTGAGATCGCGCTTATATTAAATGAATGTAATGCTTTTTAATTAAGCTTGGAGAAACTGGGTTTTAATTTTACCTTATTTGTATGAGGTACACTGAACTATTATCAATGACGGGGATGATTTAGTGATTGAAAGATCTGAAAAGCAGATTTAGAGTAAGATTTGAGTTATTTTACCTGGTACTGCCACATTTCTCTTCGACGCAGTTGATCAAAAGGCCAGGTCACAAAGATTCCAAGGACATAGAGCTGGATTGATCAAAAATATTGAAGGATATAGAACTGAGTTGATCAAGAAATATTTAAAGACATCCAGCATTTTTTTGTGACCAAATTATGACTTTTATTTCGTTGGGTTGTGTCATCTCCGATCGGCACTTTCAGTAGACGATGGGCGAAACGGCCAGGTCATATGGGCATCAAGGGCTCAGAGAATGTTTGAAAAGGGAACCCACTGGATAACTATTATGAGACTGATGAAAACGCCCTGTCAATCGAGTATGTGTTTTAACGATCTTAGGGTATAGCTTTCCTGTACACGGGGTCACAGCTTAGGACCCATCTGGTGAACGACGTCCTTCCCAAGCCCGTCGGTGTCCACTTTCTGACTGAGAATATCGTGGGGGTTTAGTGGAGATAAGTCTCAACGCTGTCTCAGATAGGATTGAACCTGGTAACTTCAGATTACGAGCCTGGGGGACTACCGACTCAGATAAACTCTGTTCCCTGCTTTTTCTACGTACGACATTAAGAATAAACATATACCACCCGACGATGCCGACATTTTCAGTCCATCGGTGCCCCCTTTCTTCCCGAGGGACGTGCGGGGAGGTAACCGAGAAATACTCAAAGGATACGCACTGGGGACTCGAACTTGGGAACATCATATTGCGATCTGGCATGCTACTGACTAAGAAAATTCCTACAGATTTTCATTGTCAGGAAATAGGTGATATCATATTTCATCTATTGATGAATAAATAAAAAATCTAATTATGACTGGGGCGGAGGTGGCTCAATCGGTAGCGCGTCAGGATCGTAATCTCCAGTTCCCAGGTTCGAGTCCTACTTGAATCAGCGTTCATATTTATCTCCGCAATACTCTCAGCCCGTGGTCAGTAGGGAACACCCGATGTGCTTGGAACGGCCGCTTCCAACGGATGAGACGTAAAGCCATGAGCGAGAGAGCCATACCATGTGCAAGTTAAATAACACCCTGGATGGCCTTGACGGGATGCTACCAACTATCTCCTAATAGCTGTCCAGTGGGTCTTCTTTTCCAACCTTCTCTGAGTCCTCGGGACCTTTGTGACCAGGTCATTAGCGCATTGTGTGAAAATAAATGCCACTAAGAGGTTAACACAACCTAATTAAAACTTCTTTCCCGCGTTTAATTTGTTCACTAATTTTTTAATATTAAAAGCAGGATTGAAGAAAAAATAAAGAGTGATTTTATTTGTCTTATATGAAGTAGTGTAGAAAAATATTCTTTGTAAATAAATCTTCATAAATAATTTTTATAAAAGGAAAAAAAACATCTTACATTAATTTAAACTATTTAACCAGCAGGAATATTATAATTCACGGCTTGGAAATTTAATATTACAATTTGTGTTATATTAAATATTGTGCTATATAATGTATCAAAACTTGTAAGAAAAATGGATTAGTAGATGGTTTAAAAAATCTAAATAATGTTTCTACTTTGATGTCTCTTTGACCGTCTGTAGACATTCAACTTTTTAGTTTTTCAGAGATAAAAATTTTTTGAGTTGGATATGTATTGCTGAACTACACTGGCGGAAATCGAAAAAAAAAAAAGAACACCCAGAAGGAATCCCTTTAGGAACGTCATATTAAAATAGGTTAATAGTTAAGGGCAGCAGAAACCGTGATCCAAGATTGAAAGTCATTGCGTGAAATAGTGACGTCATTGAGGACGACAACATGCAAATGTACGCAGCGCGAGTTTAAGGACGAGCGTAAAGAAAGAAGTTAGCAATATTCCAGCAGGGTAACGCCCGCCCACGCTCCGCCCAGGCAACTCAACATGCTCTTCAGAAAGTGCACCAACTCCCTTGTCCAGCACACTCTCCGGACTTGTTTCCAATTGAGCATGTCTGGTACTAGATCGTACAAAGGCACTTCCGCGGCAGGCAACGACCATCGCTGAATCACGCGTCCAAATTGAAAGCGCATGGAATGGTATCCCCCAGCGTGATATCTGGCATTTGTACGACCGATTGCATGCCAGATTGTAAGCTTACATTGCTGCTCGAGGAGGTTAAACATCTTATTAAAATGTGCCTTCTGTAAAATTTAATACTCATTAAAAGGTAAAATAAAGATTGAATCACTTCATACGTATGATCACTGTCCTTTCTCAGCAAGTTGTTTCTACTTAATAAATCTCATAGATTACGCTTCAATTGTTCATGGTGTTCTTTTTTTTAATTTCCGCCAGTGTATTCGGATGCGCATTTTCCGAATCACCCAAGAGTTTAAATTGCGCCCCCTAAGAGTGGAAAAAGTTCGAAAATGAAAAACTTTAAAATGATATTGTCAAAGATATACTAATAGTAGAAATTTGAAATTTTGATGGTACAATATGATTATCCTGTTACTTACATTGGCAACAAAGTTTTGGCCCCTTATCCCCAGGGAGGAAAGGCAGGAAAACGCAACTTTTTTGTCTTAAGTGATAAATAAAATGTTTTCGTGTTGTAGAGTTACTCATGAAAGATTATTTTTTGCTATTTTCCAATCATCCACTAGTTGGAATTTCCACTGTTAGAGAGCAGTGAATTCGAAACATTAGAAAAAATATGTTCTCTTTAAAAATCAGTACTTCATATCCTTCAGAGACGATGCTATTTTTCTAATTATTGTATATTTTCAATTAGTAATTAGTAGTGTGACTAATTACTGATCCAATATATATATATAACTTAAAGAATATGGGGTGCTCATTTCATTCGTTTCTGAATTCCAAAAGAAATCATTTTCGGAATACTGCTTCTCCCGCGGTCTGTTTCTCTCTGCATGCCCCTAGAGCTGAATGGTTTAATCCAAGGGGGGCAATTGTTTTCGTATCTACACTGCGCATGCGTATTGACGTGGCCGTCCTAGTGGAAAATACGAGACGAATCTTCGGTCGCGCACGGGAAGGAAATCTCGGTTCAAGGCGTATTTTTCTGACTGTCTTGGCGGGCCACAAAAAACTCTCAGCGGTCCGAATGTGGCCCGCGGGCCGCTATTTGCCCACCCCTGGTTTAATCTATTAAGTTGAATTTCTATATTTAAGTGTATTTCATTCGGACTATATCTCGTTTTAAAAGAGAATCGCTCGCTAAATACTGCAACACAGGAGAAAAAACACTGAATACGCAGTCAAACTCTATTGAAAGTTAGAAGAACATTTGTTCTCCCGTGTGACATTCGGTTAGTTTATATCAGTTAACAACACTTCTGTTTTTTGCACGTTGTGGGTTACATAAATGATCAGATTACAAGGCCCTCGAGAGCTCAGAGAAAGTTGGCTCTCCAGCACACTGGGCTACGAATTAACATCCCATCTGACGGATGGCGGTTTTTACTAGTCTATTGGTGTCAGAGCTGAAATTAAAGGAGAAAATCTCAACCCAACTGAAGGCGGGACTCGAACAGAGTAGCCCAACCCTCGCCCCTGTGACGTTTGTATTAGCCAAGATATAGTAACAGCCTCGAGGTGTAACGATTACCCTTTAAACTGCAAACACACGTCAGTTACTGCTGGCAAAAATATTAAACTGTGAGATCCATATTAATAACCGCGAACAGTGAAAGGTTCTAAGTGATACATTAATTAAATATTAAATTATATCGCGAGCCAGACAAATTTTGATAGTGATGAATACGTTATAAACTCTCTAGGTTTAGAACAAAATATTGTGTTCAGTAGGTGTTTAAAGTAACCAAAATAACTATAGCGATAAACCTAGGAAATTCAATCTAGCTGCGTTATTATATATTTTTGCTTAATGAATAAACACAATTGTTTTTAACGCAATGAATGTAATAGAACTTTTATTAAGTGTAGAGTTTGATTATTATTTTTAAAATTGAAAGAGAAAACAGAGACGATAAAATTTCTCGACTGAAAAATCCAACACAAAATGATATTTAACCAGAATAAATACATCTTGCCTCTGCGGAATGTAAGACACTTGTTTTCAAAGAGAATTAATTTTCTTTTATTTTTCTTGTTTAGTACTCTATAACAATAAAAATTGGAACTGGTGGATGATGGGAAAAGTGTAAGTAGTAATATTTTATTGGTACCTCTACAACACAGAAAAAGTATTTTTTATTTCTTAAGCAAAAAACGTTACGTTTACCCACCCTCCCTAGGAATAAGGGGAAAAATCATTGCTGGCAGTCTAAACTTCATGACGTCCACACTCTAAAGCAAAAATTTCGAAATTTCTAGCATAAACAGATCGATTGCAATCGTCATTTAAAAGTTTATCTATCGTTAGAAAACTTTATTAAAGCTATTTTGAGAATCCGAAAATGCGCTTTGTAATATTTTATAAATACCTATCCAACCCAAATATAATTTTTAATTTATTTTCACACAAACAAAACAGTTGAATGTCTACCCCAAGCAGCTGCTTTTACAGAAGTCTGACTGTTTATACGCCATAGTAGAAGGTCTCAAGGACCTCAGCAGAAAGAAAACACAAGCATCTTCACCTTATCCGGGGTTCGAACCCAGGCCCCTCTGATCAGTAGCCCAGGACGCTAACCATTCTGCTACGGGACGGCTGAACGTCTACAGATGGAGAGATGGATAAAAAAGAAAGAGAAAACATTAATCATGATTATTTATTTATTTTCATTTTTAAAATGAGCTGAAAAATATTTATTGCATTGATTAGATTCCATTACTATGTTAATTCATATTTAAAAAAATTATCCTTTTAAATAATTGCTCTATTTAATATTATATCTAAGATATTACAGTAAAATGCTTCTAAAATAACCTAGGTTACTAGGTTAAGAAATGAGTACACCTTTCATTCAATTCATCCGTCAAACACGATCCGCAAAAGCATTAAAATGTCTTCCTGAGCTCTATAGACAATTTCCCAAACCTGAATATGCACACAGCACACTAATGTCATTGGCGCAAGAGTTATGTACATGGCAGTTCTCTGGAAATAAAATCCCATCCAGTCAAATTTGAACATTTTTTTTCACCTATTGAAAGTTATTACAATTGAATCGCAAAAACGTCGAATAAAAGTATGGATTATTTCGATTATTAAATTCTTCAATAAAAAGTATGCTATGCGTATAAAAATGATGTATATTAAGATGTAGATAACGAAATATTGTAATAATCTAACAAATAAAAGTAATTAGTAAATAAATATGCATAGAAACTTCCCGGCAAAGCAACGGCACGACCAACGCAAAGTTACAGTTGTTTACTTCCGGGAACAAAAATCCTAAAATAAATACTAGCAAATTTCCTTTCTTAGAACTGCCAAATGCTTTTAAGTTTTCTAACTTTCTGTTACGGCATCTTCAGCTGGACAAGTTTGCGAGTTTAACTCGACAATTTATGCCCAAGGATCGAGTCAACAGTAGTAGGGACTTCTGGCTGTGTATGTTTACTTCTACTTAATAATGCATAAAAGAAGGATGTTTTTTTTAAAGCGGTAGAGAAGACAAGAAATTGTTGAGTCCACTGAAATTCCCGTTTTAATCATTTTGAAATAAATTAAGTAAACAATGTCCACACTATTGACAGGGGAAATTATAACTTTTTTCATCTTTCAGCAATTCTGGTACAGAGGTCTGCATTTTAATCTGCATAAGATTTACGATTGTTTTTTTTTGCGTTTTAATTTTCTTTTCAGATATTAATTAATTCAACTAAATATTGACACTGTTGTATTCAGGACAGGATCTAGATGGGAGGAGGAGGCAAGGGGACAATGCCTCCTGTGAGAATGCTAGTAAGGGTAATAGAGGTAAAAATACGTTGCACTTCTATAAATTCATGCATTTTTCAATACTTTTGGAAAGGTTGGGTTGTTTTACCTCTGAGCGGCACTTTTTTGCACACCGTGGGCTAAATGGCCAGGTCACATGGACCCCGAAGGCTCAGAGAAGGTTGGGGGAGGGGACCCACTGGAACAGCTGTTGGGAGACAGATGGTAGCCTCCCGTCAAGGCCATCCAGCGTGTTCTTTAACGTGCACAGGGTATGGCTCTCCCACACACGGGACCACGGCTTAACGTTCCATCCGACGGACGGCGACCTTTCCAAGCCCATCGGTGTCCCCTACTGATCGTGGGCAGGGCGGGGAATCTTTTGGAAAGGAGATAGAAATGTTATACTACAATGGGAATCTAGTATCTTGCTCCCCCCTCTTTTACCCGGGCCGATTGAGTTTCTTAGATACCTTTTAATGTTTTTTCTAGATCCGGGCATGTTTGCATTCCATTTCTTGTAAACAAGCTATGTAGACAGAAGCGGATTGGTAAGGGGTATAGGGTGCTGTAGCGTTCTGGGCTTTCCGACCCTGTGCCCCATATCATCGTAAAACCAAGACTTTTCTTTTTATTTTGATAATAAAACTTATTTTACATAAGTTCAATGGAATTCGGCAAAAACTGTTTTAAGCCGTAAGTACGAACTGTCGCAGAATAAATATTGAAATCTTGCAAAAAATAGAAAAAGAGTTTTTTTATTTCTTATCGAAGTTCCCTCCCCCCACCCCGATATATCTAGGTCCTATAAAAAAAGCCAGTCCTCCCCTGTTAATGAGATAGCTAATAATATTTTGTAATAATATGATGAGAAAATAAATATTTATTTATTATTATTAAAAAATGACAAAATGATGGTTCATTACCAGAATTTACTACATTTCAATTGATATATGTCAAACTTATTTAGTTGAGATTCGCGAGCTCCATTTACTAGCGCATTAGGTTTATCAAATTAGAATCCATTATCAAATGATTCAAACTCACTATCTGAGAATAGAAGGCTCTGGTCCCAACCTACCAATCTCATCATATTAAAATGATTGGCCTTTGTTCCAAACGTAACAGACTGATTACCTGGAAATCGAAGCTTCCAGTTGCATTGTTTTACGTCTGAGCTGCACTTTTTTGCACACAATGGGATAAATGGTCAGGTCATAAGGACCCCGAGGGCTCAGAGATGGTTGGGGGAAGAGGACTTACTGGATAGCTGTTAGAGACAGATGGAACAGGGCCATCCAGCGTGTTCTTTATCGTGCACAGAGTATGGCTCTCCCGCACATGGGAACACGGCTTAACATCCCAAGTGACGGACGGTGTCATTTCCAATTCCATTGGTGTCCCACACTGACTGAGGGCAGGACCTGTAGTTTTTCGGAGATAAATCTCAACGCTGGCTCAGGTGTGACTCGAACCTGAGACTGCAGATTACGAGCCTGGTGCGAGACTAAGCCAGTACCAGAGCCAGCCCCAACCCAAATTTCACTCCCAAATGCTCTAGGCCCATCACATGACAATTGCAACCTATAGTCTCAAATGTTCTAAACTCCCCATCTGATAATCGCAATATACAGTTTCAAATATTCTAACTCCATCATATATTAAAAATTCCACAAAGTTTAAAAAAAATTCACACTTAAATTTCTGGATTTTTTTTAACAAAAAAAAACTGCCAATTGTAGAATATTTTGATAAGAGAAAACATTTAAATTGCAATTTGAATCATTAAAAAAAGCAAAGTTCAGACAGGTACAGATTTCTATTATTCTTGGCTTTAAGCTACAATCATCGGTTTTTACTTGATACTGAGAAAAACTAGAATACCCGTTGGCCAGAGAACAATTTGCTTGGGCGAAGTCGTAACACGAGAATGAATGTGAGACATGTCGGGGCACGGATACGGGTAGTCGTTTAGGGAGCAAACTTGGGAGCGCTTTATTATTATGTTGCGATAATGTCTACGGTAATAATATTCTCTTGCTGAACTGAAACTCCCATCACGTTTTTATCAAGCGTTGCGTATGGAAGATTGAAAGAACTATTAAAAACTTTTTAGAGGAACCCAGTACAGTCTTATATAACTGTATAGTCCATAACTGGAATTAAGTTGTAGTCTTTCACAATTTAGCTTCTAAAATGAAGACCAAAATAACAAAAAAAATACATAGTCGTATATTCTGGCTACGTGTATGGCTAACAATAATAAATGAATGTACAGCAACCGACATAGACGAGGAGAGAACGGATGAGCAAATATAAGAGGCAGTTTTTAAGTAAACGTTTACGAGTTGTAAATCATTTTTCAGAGAGTTGGTTTATTGCAATCCAGGCTCGAAGCTCTTTTAATGGTGATGCTAATACCGAGTGGTTCGCGAGCATGGCTATTGATCAAAGGGACACGGGATAAAAAAATAATCACGTACAAGGATTTTTAAGCCCCTGATAAGGAATTTCTCTTTTTCTTCTTGTCCTTCTGCTGAAGTCTCGTCTTTTTCACAAAGCTCTATGGCATATTATGTTGACAGACTCATGTAAGATCTGTGGCACGCGACTGTTTGAGGGGCAAAAAACGTTTCTTAATGGTCGAAGCTAATGGGGAGATTAATCAGAAGCGTAACTCTACGAGCGATCAGGAGCGTAACTAATGAAGGGAAGGAAGCATCATCCAGGAAAATATTTGAATATTCACAATTTAAATTTCTATTTTAGTATTGTGTTTGCTACTTATATTTATAACACAATTTAGAGAAATTGTGTAGTGAATTTATTAATTATATATGTAAATTTACCCTGTTTTGCAAACAGGGATACAAGGTATGGTTTCATCTGACAGACGGCAACCATTAAAAATTCATGCCCCCTTTCTTATTGAGAGCAACAGGGAAAAAGTTAAGCAAAAACTTTAGAACTTTCAGTGAAATGGTCCAAGTATTTATTATTAAACATTTTCTTCCTAAGAAATGGCCGGAATCGACTTGTCCTTTATCTAATATTTCCAGGTCCAACTGTGGCTGAGTTGAGATTTTCTCCGCTTACCCCCAATTTTGGTAAGAAAGTGGACATCTATTGACTCCAAATGCCCTCTGTCCGTCGTCGGATGGGACGTTAAGCATTGTCCTCATATGTAGGAGAATCAAAACCTATACAGAATCATACCCAGTAGCCGTTAAAAAAATCCTGGATACCCTTGACTATTGACTTCATTATGTCTCTTAATATCTATACAATGCGATCCTTTCACCTACCTAGCTCCCCGCCCTGCCCTTGTTCAATAGGGGACACCTAGAGCTTCGAAAGGACGCCATCCGTCGGATGGGACGTTCAGCTGTGGTTCCGTGTGCAGGAGAGATATATCCTGCGCACATTAAAGAACACGATGGAATGGCCTTAATGGGAGGCTACCATCTATTTCCTAATAGCTTCCCTATGAGTCACGTTCCCTAACTTTCTCTGAGCCCTCGAGGTCCTTGTGACCTGGCCATTTAGCCAGTTATGTGTAAAAATGCTGCTCAGAGGTAAAATAACACAACCCCTATCTAGATCAGAGCATTTATGATCTAGCCATTGAACCCACTGTGTGCAAGAGGTCTCATCAGAAGTAATTTCAGAGTGTCGCAAAAATTTGAGTTGCCGAACCAACTCAAATCTCCCCGAAGAGATGATTGCCATCATTTACAACATCGCAAATGCATTTTGAGTTGAAAAAGCATACACACACAAAATGTCGTCGTTATGCTTCACTGGACATAATTTATGGGGAGCACGTATACGGGTAGTCGTTTCGGGAGCAAACTTGGGAGCGCTTTATTATTACGTTGCGATAATGTCTACAGTAATAATATCTTGCTGAAAGTTTCGTCTTCTTTACAAAGCTCTGTGGCATATTATGTTGACAGACTCATGTGAGATCTGTAGCAAGCGACTGTTTGAGGAGCAAAAAATATTTCTTGATGGTCGAAGCTAATGGGGAGATTAATCAGAAGCGTAACTATACGAGCTATCAGGAGCGTAACTAATGAAGGGAGAGAGGTATCATCTAGGAAAATATTTGAATATTCAACAATTAAATTTCTATTTTAGCATTGTGTTTGCTACTTATATTTATAACACAATTTAGATGAATTATGTAGTAAATTTATTAATTATATATGTAAATTTACGCTGTTTTCTGCGCTAGCGTAACTAATGAAGGGAGAGAAGCATCATGACTGATATACTTAAATTGTTAACAAAGTTCGGCAAAGAATCGATGGCAAGTTCTTTAGTAATACTGATCAATTCAATGATTTAGTCGACTTATAATTTGGCGAAATTAGTGCTTAATTCTGAGGCATTCTTCGTTGTTGCCTGAAACAGCCACTGAACATCTTAACTATAATATTATGTGGATTTTTGGCTTTACTGTAACACCCTAGTAAGAAATAAATTATTATATAACCAGTCAGTCCAGGGGAAGAAAACAGGAAAATTAATAAATGAAATGAAGGGTATGCGAACTGCAGCAAAATATGCTTCGCAAAAATACAATTCTTTGACAGATTTGGGTTATTAATTAGGAACTAGTTGTTGCGGTGTCGCCCAGGAGATTGTCGCTGTTATTTTTACTCTCCACGAGGCAGATTACCTTGTGTTAACACGTGCTTCGCTCTTTTCTGCAACGATGCAGCGATTTTGATTTATTAACCATGAAATCAACTCGCATCTGGCGAATGCGAAATGATCGTTTTTAAAGATAATAGAAGCTTCTAATTTCCATATTTTAGTTCCCTCAAAGGGAGAAAATTTAGATTAATGAAAGGTTCGGTAAAAAAGAAATAGTAATATTTCATTAATATCTCTTTCGACCACGGATAATTTTGTTTACAAATATCTCTTAAAACGAAAGAATGTTGGAGGAAGAAGAGGCACTTGCTTATACATTCTGAGTTAAATGATCAGATCATAAAACCCCAAAGACGTAAAGATATATGAGGGAAGTGGACCCACTGAATAACTGTTTAAGAGACAGATGGAAGCCTCACATCATAGTCACACAGTGTGTTATTCAATACACTGAATGGACTCACTATTATTCCCGGAACCCGCTGGTTAAAGTTCCGTCTGATGGATGGCAGAGGTGTTTTCAATCCTCTTTTGGAGTCTCATTTATCATCAAGAGCAGTGTGAAAATTAATGGAGAAAATTTCGATGAAGGCACAGAGAGGAATCGATCCTGCGGACACCAAATTGCGAGCTCGGGGACATCAAGTTATGAGCCTGGGGACACCAAATTGCGAGCTCGGGGACATCAAGTTACGAGACTGAGGACATCAAATTCAAAAGCATGTGGGCACTAAGATACAAGCCTGGGGACAACAGATTACGAGTTTAGAGATACCAAGTTACGATTCTAGACACCAGCTTATGAATCTTGAGACACCAAGTTATGAGTAAAGAGACACCAAATTACGAACCTGTAGTGCTATTGTCCAGCCCTGAATGTCCGGCGACAAAGTGAAAACAGTAGCCAATATTTTATTAAATGAGCTGAAATTAAAATATTTCATGCTATTCGAGAGTTATTTCTGAACAAACTCACAAACAAACAAACTAAAAAAAATTACAAACGAGAAGTAGAAAAAGCTTTATTATAATAAGATAATTTTGATTCACTCGATAAATTATTCTATATATTTAAAATAATTGTCCAAGCCACAGATATTTTTCCTATTCGGATTTTTTAGTTCAACAATATTTTATTGCAGTCACCACTACATTCACAAAACATACATCTACATTCAAAGACGTAACGTCTTTAATACGATGTTAACAAACACAATAACTTGGGAAACAGGAATTACCAAACTCACACGGTTAAGAGTGGCATTATATAACTATATAAATCTTCATTTCAGACAGTTCTCACCTTGAATACAACATCTTTCTCCATCAGTTTTCATAGAAACGTACGCAGAGAGTTAAATTCAGATTTGCCGACTATTACAGAAAATATTTCTCTCTAAGTCGTCCAGAAAATGTCGCAGGGACTTTCAAGCAAGAACATTTGTATGCAACTACTCTTCCCCAGGTTCCGTAGTCTAGAATTGCCTCACGTCCAAGCAGAATACAAAATTGTATTCTTCACCAGACTCGCTATTGTTGGAAGATTCAGGATTTACGTCGTCTTACTGGAGTGGCAGGAAACATCTGTCTTGGTGCCTAGAGATGAAGGAAAAAGCAGCATTTTTTTTGCGCTATGTAGTTTTTATACATTTTCGAATAATTTCAAAAAGTGCGAATCCCGAAGCTTAGAGACTTTACAGTGGAGGATGTAAAAAAATGCTTCGTACAAAGGATCTGAATCGAGTATTAAGGGGGAACATCTTCCATTCATTTCGGGACTTTGGATCTTACGTAGAGAGTTAGGATGGTTTTGAAGCATTCGAAATTTGTTCCTAAAGTGGAGTAAGCGAAGTAATAATTTCGCCATCAGACAATTTTTTTCATCATATGGAAATGTTATTGGCTGTGGTGGTACATCCGAAGGGTATAGCTTTTTGCATTGTATCTGTAAATGGAGTCGGCATTGAATTATTACTGTTTAATATTCTCGTTAAATGAGGTCAATATATAGAGATATGAAGATTTAGATTTGTATATCAAGCTCTTCTAAGCACACAAACAGCAGCAGCTTCATTTTTTTCTAATTTTCTGCAAAAAAAAAACATATATATTTGTTTCATTTTACATCCATAAAGGGAGGAAATAAATGTGAAATACATGTCGCATTTTGACAAAAAACGTATGCAATTTCTTAACCAAATTGCATAAATATTAATGCAATATTAACAACAAACTCCCTGTGTCTTTTGACGTCCCAGTCAATTCTTAGGTTTACTTATTCTTAGATATGTCTCTGTGTTTGTCCTTATTAAACATTAGCCTGAGTCCCTTTGGCTGCTTTAATGTTATTAGTCTCTGTCTTTAACGTTATTAGTTATCTGTCTCCCAACAGATGTCCAGCAGGTCCCCTTCCCATCATTCTCTGAGCTTTCTTGACCTTACCGGGACTTGTCGAGACAGGCTCATAACCTGATAATCCCAGGTTTGATTTGAAGGAGGCTCTTTGATTCAGGCTTTTCTAATCTCAGCTCTGCCTCTGTGAGAACGGGGACATCAATGGACGTCGAAAAATCACTGTCCACATCCATGGTCCCGTGTGCAGGAGAGTAAATTTCTTAACACACTAAAAACATTAAAAAAACATTCCGGATGTCCTTAATGGGATACTTCTATCCCTCTCTTAACGAATCTAAAGTGAATTACTCCTTCTAGCCATTATGAGTCCTGGGGTTATTTGTGATCTGGCCTTTTAGCTCATTCTGTGTAAAGAAGTGAGATAAGATGTAAAACAATGCAACATATTTGTGCAGTTCGTAATTTAAACAGAAATGGGAATCAAGGAGCAACAGCGTAACATCAAAACTTTGCAGTCCTCCCCCTGAAAAAAATCAAAAGTTAGGCAACAAATTAAAATTGTTAGTTTTTTTTTTATCCTGAGTTCAAACAGAGTTCGAAATCAACAGAAGATCGGACTCAACTAAGAAGTAATTATAGAAATATAAAAAAACTTCTCTTTTTAAAAAAAACAAGCCTGATTTTTGTTTCCTTTTGGAGAAACTTATTCCTACACTTCGTTTTAGGGAAAAATAATTCGGACACATAATTAAACATCGTGTACAGAAGTACATTCACCTTTTTTTTTATTTATTTATTCTTATTATAGACTATATAAAATTTTAAAATAATTATAATTGCTTCAAGACTAAAGTTTAAATCTAAGGCTAAAGGTCAGGTATAGGACACGATGGACTTGGAAAGGCCGTTGTCCATCATACGGGACGTTAATCCGTTGCTCCGTGTGCGGGAGAGCATGTAGTTCAAATTAATAAGTAAGATTAAAATTTTGATTATTTTTTCAAATATTCTATCGCATTAATGAATCGTGTTAGCCTCGTAATGACGTCACTCAAGAATTTTGGGCGCACTTTAAAACCACTATGGATGGCCTTGAGGAGAGGCTACCATCTGTCTCTCAACAACTGTCCATTCGGTCCCCTTTCCAACATTCTCTGAGCCCTCGGGGTTCTTGCAACCGGACCAATTAGCCCATTGTGTGCAAAAATGTGCTGCTCAGTGGTAAAACAACCGAACCCATTCCATGGATGTCGGCTTTTCCAAGACTATCCTTGATCCTTTTCTCACCGGAGGTAGACTATGAATTTTTCGGATAAAATCTCAATACAAGTACAGTAAATTCTTGTTCGACCATATACGAACGTCAGATTAGGAGCACGACGCGTTAAAGACTTAACCCTATCTCCATCCTTATTAGATGTTTCTGAACTTTTCGTTTGTTTGTTCTCTACGGCCTGAAATACTGAAGCGTTCAGCAATTGATATTTATTGTCCATCTTTGCAGATTCCGTAAACGGAAGGAATGAAAATTTGAAAAAAAGATAATGTTAAGCCAGTGGTTTCCAACGTTTTTTGTTCTGCGAACCACTTTCAACCAAACAAAAAAAAAAAGTTTTGCGAACCCCAGGGTAGCAACGAGTAAAAAAAGATCCAAATTAAAATTATATATATTTTATAAAAAATAATATAATTATAATTATGAAATGTAAAATTTTACTACCTATAATTATGAAACCTCTAAAATTTAGAGTCTAAATATAAAATTATAAAACTAATTATAAAATAATTTATCTGTAAGACTTCATATTAAATTTCTTTATAAAACAAAATTTGTTGAATATATTATTTTAAATATAAATAACATCTTAATTGAAATAAGTTACAACTTGGAAGATGTTTAACATAATATAAGAATAATATATAAATTTAATTTCGATGTTAGTCGTTCTTATTTGAACAAAGGTTTGTTCTGCAGAATGTTTGTGATAGTCCGTGATGGTTTCGAGTCGCTGCAGAAACAAACTTATAATGCACATACTTATACATTATATAACATACATATTATAACATGTACATACTTATTGTCATCATCATCATCCTCAAGCAGCCATGGGCAATGGAGGTATAACCAGACCGTGCAATTTAGTTCTCCAAGCAAGTCTGTTCTGAGCTACGTCTGCTGCATCTGGCCACTGCACACCAATTCTAATAAGGTCCTGTTTGACATTGTCTGCCCACCGCATCCTAGGTCTCCCCCTCTTTCTGAGGCCTTTAGGCACACTGTTCATATGCATAGAGGAAAAATATATTTGTAACATTATTGTGCAATTCTTTACGGCCTAAGGCGCCATTACATAATTTTCAGCGCGAATCCCTTTGACCAAATGGGAACCATTGAACTAAGGTAATAAGAGTGTTTATCAGAAAAGAGCTAAGGTGCACTTATGCTACTTAGCTCGCTTCGAACAAATGAGTTGTTGCTCCCACTTTCCTTTCCACTCTTCACTTGTGGTTTTTCCCTCATTTTGAACCAACGAGTTATTGTTTCCATTTGTCTCTTAGAGTTTTTATCCCATTTTTAACAAATGAGCTATTATTTCACTTTGTCGTCGTTTCTCTCTTGTAATATTTACTCTCTTTCGAATAAACGGACTATTGTTACCATTTTGTCATCGCTTTTCACTTCTAGTAGTTTTTATCTCGATTGGAATAAATTAGTTATTGTTTCTACTTTCTCGTCGCTTTTACCACGTCGTAGTAGTCTTTATATCGATTCGTACAAATCAGCTGTTATTTCCATTTTCGGATAGCTTTTCACTTGTCGTAATTTGCATCTAATTTTGAACAAATGAGCTATTATTCTCGCTTAGTCGTCGCTTTTTACTTTTTTTAGTTTTATCTCGTTTCGAACAAATCTGATATTGTTTCCGTTTTATCGTCGCATTTCACTTTTAGTGAAATGCGACGATAAAACGGAATCATCCATTTGTTTCATGCATTTTTCAGGTTCTTTATTTATAAAGACCTTTAAAACAGAGGGGAAAATTTTATGCTACAATAGATTTCAAGTCTTTTGACCACCCACCCATCCCTTTGCTTTTTTCCGGCTCAATCGAGTCACTCCCCCCCCCCCCCTCACAGACACACACACACACACACAATTTCTTTTCTTCGATCAATTTCACAATTCAAACGATCTCCGCACATTTCATAATTCTCGTTTCAAACAAATCAGCTATTTATTCTCACTTTGTACCCACTTTGTTTTAAACAAATGAGCTATTGATTCACCTTCTTCGTAGTTTCTTTTAGCTCGTTTTCAACATACGATTTACTGTTTCACTCTCAATCTGTAAATATTCCTCTCTTTTTGTTTCGTTAAATTAAAAGTTCTTTTTTTTTAGTTGGATAGTTATTTCCAAGATACTACTCTCCCATTTCCAGAACCTTTCATTAGTTTCATTTCCACCGTTATAGAATGATAAAGATGGGAATTTGAAACAATTTTAAATCGTATACCTTATTTTTATTGCAGAAATTTTATATTTGTGT
The DNA here is from genome assembly GCA_038380435.1 of Ryuthela nishihirai. NCBI lineage: Eukaryota > Metazoa > Arthropoda > Arachnida > Araneae > Heptathelidae > Ryuthela > Ryuthela nishihirai. Next base: position 34,076,323 of record JAWZYU010000017.1, on the reverse strand, counting down.
TGCAAAGTGGGGCGGAAAACCAAGCACGGCGAATGTGTCCTACCCTGGAGAGAAGGTAGGGGTTGGATTGTTTTACCTCTGAGCCTTTGATAGCCACTTTTTTGCACACAATGGACTAAATAGTCAGGTAACAAGGACCCCGAAGGCTCAGAGAAGGTTAGGGGAGGGATCCACTGGACAGTTATTGGGAGACAGATGTTATCCTCCCGTCAAGGCCATCTAGCTTGTTCATTAACGTGCACAGAGTATGGCTCTCCCGCATACGGAGCCACTGATTAATGTCTCATCCGACGACATTTACGAGCCCATCGGTGTTCCCTACTGACCATGGACAGGACGGGGAATTTTTCGGATACAAATCTCAACGTTGGCCCAGCTAGGAAGGGAAAGGAGGGTTTTAACATTATATTTTAGGAACAAAAGCAAAAAACTGTTTTTCGCGATTTGATAAATACCAACAAAATATTATTCTTTGCATTTTCAGAATCTCTCATTAGTGTCATATTCTACCATTAGAGAACGTTGAAACTGGAAAATGACATTTTTTTCTCTGAAATTAACAACAGCAACAATACTCAAATCTGAAATTTGGACGTATATTCGACAGATAAAACTGCACGTCCTAATTTCAGATTTGAGTATTATTACTGCTGAGGATTGTATCGAGGGCCCACCTCCCTCTTCAGAATACTAGTGATGGCAATGGTGTTAAAAAATTATTAAAGTAATGTATTATTTCATCCATTTGTTTCATGCATTTTTCAGGTTCTTTATTTATAAAGACCTTTAAAACAGAGGGGAAAATTTTATGCTACAATAGATTTCAAGTCTTTTGACCACCCACCCATCCCTTTGCTTTTTTCCGGCTCAATCGAGTCACTCCCCCCCCTCACACACACACACACACACTTTCTTTTATAGATCTAGGCCTGTTACTAAATTTAAAATTTTAAACAGCTGTTTATACTAAAAATTTGATATGAAAGCAGAGTGTGGTGGTAAATTAACGCGGCTATTGTTTCCTTCTTCCGAAGGACGAAGGAAGAGGTGGTCAGCATTTTCTATAAACAAAAAAGAAAAAATTCTCTTTTAGATTCAATAGATACCAATAAAATATTATTATTATAACCTTCACGATAACAAGGGTATACCTATGGGGAAGGCTGAAAGAGAAAAAGCTATCGCTTTTATTAAATTGATGCTTTTAAATACAGCAGTAAAATAATTGAGCCAATGCGAAAATCAAGAGAACCCCCATCCCACAGATTTCCCAATAATTTAGATTCGAGTTATTCCAGTGTTGTGCTGTGCCAATCATAGTTATTAACTGACTCAGATGCTCTACGGAAACAACGGCTTCTGAGACAAACTAAGAACTAACTTTCGAGACACAATTGAGCACACAACAGTCATTTGAAAAACTTCAATATCATCCAAGATCTACCAAACTTTCTCTCATGTTTTAATCGTGGATGTTCTTTACACGCAGCTAGATTATTTTTCCTCTTGCTCTTTCTACGTCGTCTAGAAACCCGATCAGTAACTCTTCCCCTCCCTCCTACATCAAGGTCCTTCTCTACGAAACACCCTTTTGGAAGCCTTCAGATAAATTTACTATTTTTGTTGTTTACTTGCAAGCGATGCCGGCGTATCCCGGAAACACAAAAATTAGCCTATGCAGTAATTTCCGAGATACAAACGGCCGTCAAGACCTTCAGAGTAATGGGAGAAGCTAATCGCTTGCCGAGATGCTGCATGATCTCAGGAGACGTAAAGGGAAGTGCATGAATGCTGAGGAGGAGATGGGAGAAGGAGGAGGTGGAAAAGGTAGGGAGGGGAGCAATGACATCGACCCCCCACACAGCTGGCTGTAGCTGAGCAGATAGAGGAGATGAGAGTAGGAGAAAGCCCCGGTTACCTCGTATACTGTGCCGGCTTTATTACACAAACATAACGAAAGGCGGATATTGGAGTTTCTAGGCTGGCAGAGGCCGGATTAAATTACGCAGCGGACGAGCTGACTTCGTTTAATGAAGTTTGGCTCATCACGCATGGTGGTGCACATCAGCGCCATCTACAGGGATGCTTTTGTCTGTGCTCGTGCTCTCCCTGTATCTCTCTCTCTCCTTATCCCTCCTTCCTCCTACCCCACCAACTTTCCACCCACCCCACATCTTAAGTTTCATTCTAACCACTTGCAGTCACAGTCAGTTAACTCGATGAAGCAGACACATACGCTGAAAGAATAATGAAGGCATTTGTAATAATTTTCCGAAGTCTTAAAACGTGAAGTGAATTTCAATTATGTGCTTGTCATTCAGGCCCAACTGGATTGTGTGAAATGGGAAAAATTTCAAGGATTTTATTGTCCTAATGAACGTTTCGCTGTTGGTGGAGGAACTGTTATTTTAGCTCTCAAAAGCTGAGAAATATTTTGAGAGAGAGGAATGAAAAACGGTTTACCGGTGACGTTAATAATGACTCGTCATGAATATGAAAGACAGAGGAAAAATATATTTAAATTAATTAACCTTCGGCTTTCTGGAATATCTCTTCCTTCATTAGAGAGCTTTCAAGAGAAAAATTCGTCGACAGAAGAAATATAAATTGATAATATTTTTTTCGCTTAAATACATTCCAAACAAGTATAAAGCTTGAAATTCATTACTTTTATTCTTCCCAAAATTGAAGGATAATTTATTATTCCATCAACTCATACTGTTCCTAATCTAAACGACAGACTAAGATATTTTTATTCAAATAATTATACAGGGTGTTCCATTTGTAACTATTCCACTCAATTCCAATGGCTTAAGATATATGTATGCAATATAATAAAATCAGCCTGTCTGATCTGTTCAAATAAATAATGATTCTAAATATGGCAGTTTGTGCATATAAAGTGCTGGAAGTCAACTATCTAATGTAAAGGTTACGTTAGCAAATATAAGGTGCCAAGTGTCAACTAGGAATTAGGCGCTGAGAGTAGACTTTTCTATATTAAATGCTACTTGTCAACTACATATAATGAGCTACGAGTTAACTATTTAACAGAAATGCTACGAGTCAACTATCTAACATAACTGCCACGTATCTATATAAGACGTTGCGGGTCGAGTGTATAAGTGCTGGGAGTTAATTATAACGTAAGCGCCATCTATCAACTATATATAAAACACTGTGAGTCGTTTAGCATAAGTGCTGCGAGTCGATTATCCAACTTAAGTGACACATGTCAACAACATAAAGACGCTGAGAGTCGAATATGTAACATAAATGCCATGTGCCAACTACTAGGAGGACGATGCGAGTCGACTATCTAACATAAGTACCACGTGTCAACTACATATCAGACGCTGCGAGTCGAGTGTGTAATATAAGTGCTGGGAGTTAATTATCTAACGTAAGCGCTTGTATCAACTACACATAAAACACTGTGAGTCGTTTATTTAACATAAGTGCTGCGAGTCGATTATCCAACATAAGTGACACATGTCAACAACACAAAGATGCTGAGAGTCGAATGCGTAACATAAATGCTATGTGTCAACTACTAGGAGGACGATGGGAGTCGACTATCTAACATAAGTACCACGTGTCAACTACATAAAGACACTCAGAGTCGACTATCTAGCATAAATGGCATGTGTCAACTATGTATAGGAGGAGGATGCAAATCAACTCTTTAACTGTGCCTCGTACCAACTGCATAAAGACGCTGAAAGTCAACTATCTAACATAAATGTCATGTGTCAACTACTAGAGGAGGACGAGGCGAGTCGACTACATCTCTAACATAAGTGCCACGTGTCAACTACATATAAAACGCTGCGAGTCTACTAAGTGCTGAGAGTATCTAACATAAGCGCCACGTGTCAACTGCATATAAAGTGCTGTGAGTCGACTATGTAATATAAATGCTGAAATTTTTGAAGGAAAAAAAGTGTAAAACTCTTTTAGTATAAAGGATGTACATCGTTAAAAGTCTTTATAAATGAATTTTATAAATAATATAAATAAAACAAACGTTTTATAAATAAACAACTCAACTTCTCTCTCTACATATTACGAGACATCAAGAATCATAATGCATGTAGACTCAATGCCTTTTTTTTTGAAATTTTTATCATAAGAAAAATTAGTTATTATAGAAAATTTGCTTCAAAAATACGAACCATCTAATTATTATTTATATGTCAAAGATTTAGATTAAAAACAGATACTCAGGCGATTTCCAGAACATCAGCAGGAAACGATCCTCCACACTGCTGCCACTTAAGCAAGTGTTTAGATTTGGTACGTATTTCTACAAACGAGTGTGAAAGAGGATTCTCACATATGAATTTCATTATCGCATCTAGGTCTTCTTTGATGACGTCCACTATATTTGATCTGATGTTTATTAGAATGTTCGGACCTCCACTACATCAGCTCTACTTTTTATTAGAATATTGGAACCTCTACTGCACCTTTTCTACTGTTCATTAGAACAGTTGGACCTCCACCGCACCTACTCCAATATTTATTAGAACAGTGGGACCTCCACTCACCTGCTCTACTGTTTATTAGAATGTTTGGACCTCCACTATATCAGCTCTACTGTTTATTAGAATATTGGAACCTCTACTTAACCTTTTCTACTGTTCATTAGAAAAGTGGGACCTCCACTACATCTACTCCAATATTTATTAGAACAGTGGAACCTCCACTCACCTGCTCTACTGTTTATTAGAATGTTTGGACCTCCACTATATCAGCTCTACTGTTTATTAGAATATTGGAACCCCTACTGCACTTTTTCTACTGTTCATTAGAATAGTGGGACCTCCACTACACCTACTCCAATATTTATTAGAACAGTGGGACCTCCACTCACCTGCTCTACTGTTTATTAAAATGCTTGGACCTCCACTGCATCAGCTCTACTTTTTATTAGAATATTGGAACCTCCACTACACATTTTCTACTGTTCATTAGAACAGTGGGACCTCCACTCACCTGATCTACTGTTTATTAAAATGCTTGGACCTCCACTACATCAGCTCTACTTTTTATTAGAATATTGGAATCTCCACTACACATTTTCTACTGTTCATTAGAACAGTGAGACCTCCACTACACCTACTCCAATATTTATTAGAACAGTGGGACCTCCACTCACCTGCTCTACTGTTTATTAAAATGCTTTGACCTCCACTACATCAGCTCTACTTTTTATTAGAATATTGGAACCTCCACTACACATTTTCTACTGTTCATTAGAACAGTGGGACCTCCACTACACCTACTCCAATATTTATTAGAACAGTGGGACCTCCACTCACCTGCTCTACTGTTTATTAAAATGCTTTGACCTCCACTACATCAGCTCTACTTTTTATTAGAATATTGGAACCTCCACTACACATTTTCTACTGTTCATTAGAACAGTGGGACCTCCACTACACCTACTCCAATATTTATTAGAACAGTGGGACCTCCACTCACCTGCTCTACTGTTTATTAAAATGCTTTGACCTCCACTACATCAGCTCTACTTTTTATTAGAATATTGGAACCTCCACTACACATTTTCTACTGTTCATTAGAACAGTGGGACCTCCACTACACCTACTCCAATATTTATTAGAACAGTGGGACCTCCACTCACCTGCTCTACTGTTTATTAAAATGCTTTGACCTCCACTACATCAGCTCTACTTTTTATTAGAATATTGGAACCTCCACTACACATTTTCTACTGTTCATTAGAATAGTGGGACCTCCACTACACCTACTCCAATATTTATTAGAACAGTGGGACCTCCACTCACCTGATCTACTGTTTATTAAACCACTATATCAGCTTTACTGTTTATTAGAATATTGGTATCTCTACTGCACCTTTTCTACTGTTCATTAGAACAGTGGGACCTCCACTACACCTACTCAAATATTTATTAAAACAGTGGGACCTCCGCTCACCTGATCTACTGTTTATTAAAATGCTTGGACCTCCACTACATCAGCTCTACTTTTTATTAGAATATTGGAACCTCCACTACACATTTTCTACTGTTCATTAGAACAGTGGGACCTCCACTCACCTGATCTACTGTTTATTAAAATGCTTGGACCTCCACTACATCAGCTCTACTTTTTATTAGAATATTGGAACCTCCACTACACATTTTCTACTGTTCATTAGAACAGTGAGACCTCCACTACACCTACTCCAATATTTATTAGAACAGTGGGACCTCCACTCACCTGCTCTACTGTTTATTAAAATGCTTTGACCTCCACTACATCAGCTCTACTTTTTATTAGAATATTGGAACCTCCACTACACATTTTCTACTGTTCATTAGAACAGTGGGACCTCCACTACACCTACTCCAATATTTATTAGAACAGTGGGACCTCCACTCACCTGATCTACTGTTTATTAAACCACTATATCAGCTTTACTGTTTATTAGAATATTGGTATCTCTACTGCACCTTTTCTACTGTTCATTAGAACAGTGGGACCTCCACTACACCTACTCAAATATTTATTAAAACAGTGGGACCTCCACTCACCTGATCTACTGTTTATTAAAATGCTTTGACCTCCACTACATCAGCTCTACTTTTTATTAGAATATTGGAACCTCCACTACACATTTTCTACTGTTCATTAGAACAGTGAGACCTCCACTACACCTACTCCAATATTTATTAGAACAGTGGGACCTCCACTCACCTGCTCTACTGTTTATTAGAATGGTTAGGCCTCCACTCACACTTTTCATTCCAACGAAGTAAGTCTAGTTCAAGGTCATCAATGTACAATTTAAAGCAAAAATAGAAATTGCGGCAAAGATAGGAATGGAAACATACTCTATGTCTGAAAGTTAACTTAAGAATTATATTTATCTTTTTATAACTAAAACGTTATATTATTTTGCGACTTTAGAAGAGTTAGGTTTCGTTCAGATCCCGAAACAAAACCGCTTGTCTGTCGCTATTTCCGTTTCATGGAAGACAAATCACATATCATCTTACTTACAAATCTTTGTCCTGAAGTCCACGAAATACTATTGTATTGTGAGACAGTCCATCAAGTATCTGCTTCAAACTCTGAACAGAGATGACATACTGCCATCTAACCATGTCGTCTAGCAGTTAGAGTCAGAGTAACCATCTACTTCTGTTCTGAACGTGACCGACATTGTACACGTTTTCGGGATACACACCCTGTCACCAAAATTGGGATATCGTATTTGGGAGAACATTCAAACATCTCGCTGCTACCTCCTTTGCCTATCGTGTTTCCATCGACCTGACAGATCTCCACCACTATGAATCGCTCATACTGTGTGTCTGTGGCATGTGAAAGTTAAAGATTTCTCTACATTTTACGATTTCTGTGATACAACTAACTGGGTAAAGCACTGTCAGTCATACACCTACCCAGTTATATTTGCATAATTTAATTGTTCTTTGGGAAATGTTTCGGTTTCCCAAAGAACAATCTATGCAATTACTTCTCTATACTCTTTGATTATATATTATTTTTTTTTCTTTTTACACATAAGAATTATAAGAGGTTCAGATTTGGATACCATGTGAAAAGAGGTAATAAATAATAATTTACTTTTATTACCGATTGCACAGAAGGTTAGATCGTGCATTAAACTTTTTTTTACTTCCCCTAACTTGAAAACACGAAATGTAAAATATTTCTCAATACTTAAGACTAATTGCAATAAAGTCCGCAATATTCGTCGCTCTATCATTACTTTACCTCTCATAATATGGTCTTTTTGCAGAAGTCAAATAAAACATACTACAAACCTCCAATTATCCTCGGACAATTATCGATTGCACATGAAATTAGTTTTCAGTTACATTTTACTATTTAGTCTAGAACAGTGATTTTCAAACTTATTTTGCTCACGGCAAACTAAAGATTTATATTGGCGACACTACGAAAGACTCGCGCGTGCTCAGTTTGCCTTCAATAATATGCCATTTCTGTGGAGTTATTTCTAAACGCAGAGTTATTCTGTTAAAGCTTTGACGCGTATTGAGATTAGTGCGTATACCGTACGTTATACGATGGCGGGGATTGTTAATTTTGGTGTTAACTTTTAACATGGATAAGTTTTTGATTAAACGAAAAAAGTTAGATGTCGAACCAGTCGCAGAAAGTAACAACAAAATGGAAAGGAATATATAAAAATTCCTTTTATCTGCAAAAAACCCGAAATTTCGCGGTACACCTCACGGCACACCCTTTGGGTATCAATAGAACCGTGGTTCTCAACCTTTTATGCTTCACGTACTCCCTAGAAATGTGTACATAACTGGTATACCCCTTATCATCATCATCCTCAAGCAGTCATGGGCTACGGAGGTCTAACCAGACCGTGCAATTTAGTTCTCCAAGCAAGTATATCCTGAGTTACGTCTACGGCATCTGGCCAATGCACACCAATTCTAACAAGTCCTGTTTGACATTGTCTGTCCACCGCATCCTAGGTCTCCCCTTCTTTCTGAGGCCTTTAGGCACACTGTTCATAACCCTATTCGCCAATCTATAATTATTCATACAGGCAACATGGCCAAACCAGCAACTTTGTTATTAGATCTAGCGACTTTTGAGCTCTCACGGAGTATCCCACGCTGAGAACCCCTGGTCTAGAATATAAATGCGGGATGTTCTGGAATTTCACTACACGTTAATTATAGTAATGTAGGTTATTAATATCAGCCATTTATTAGGAAACAAATATGATGAATAAACCTTTCTTACAAAGTCTTCGTTTCCCATAATTACAACCTTCATTTTCGATGAATAAAAGCAAAATTTCCAGAGATAAAATTACAAGAATGGAAGTCAGCTGTTAATAGAAAAAAGAAGTTGCATTTACCAGAAATGACATGTAAGGATCAAAGCGGAGCATGACTGGCAACTGGGAATCCCATATAGAGACTATTCGCTTGCTCAGTTAACATTCGACAGTTTTTATTATTATTAGTTGATTGACAGATCAGTTTATAGGTAGGCTTGCCATAATTTTTATGAGCTAATCCCGAACGCTTATCCAGGAGGAATGATTTTTAATACCAAACACTGCGAACAGCAAAACATAATGTACATACAGGTATAAATAAAACCATGCTCTATTTCTCAGGTGTGAAATTGTAATAAAATGAAAAGGAATAAATTGGCAAAAATAGTGTAAAAAATTACTATTAACAGATTAATATGTACCTAGTATTGAATTTAACGACACTGTAGAAATGATTCCGTTAATGCTAATGGTAGAAAACTTATTTACTTTACATCAATTACAAATCTTCATGCAGGTACTTCAGTGAAAAACGTGGAACCCAGACAAAATACCGGACATCTATTGAAATCCTGGACATTTTAAAGCTCTGGACAAAACAGCGGGCAACTATTGAAATTTTGGACATTTTAAAGCACTAGACAAAACACCGGACATCTATTAAAATCCTGGACATTTTAAAGCCCTGGACAAAATATCGGACAACTATTGAAATACTGGACATTTTAAAGCAGGAACGCCGAAAAAAAATTGATTGGATTTAAAGCCTGGACAGAATATCGGACAGTTATTGAAATCCTGGGCAGTGCGGATCAGTCCTAGACGTAGGGCAAGCCTACGTACGGGTCATTGACCTATGATCTATGAGAATTGTCGAAATGTAATCTTCTCAGTCTCATAGTCTCTCCAATTGCACTCTGCGACTGACACAGCTTAAACAGATAGTTAAGATGAGTAGTCATAGCCTAACCTTTTACACCCCAAGGTATGAAAAGTGTACTGGAGGTGGTGATATAGATCTTGTTCATCGGAAGTGGCGCCATAAAAGCGTCCGAAAAGGTTGCAATCGATCGGAAATGACGCCATAATTTTTCAGAATAGTCTTACTGGAAATGACACAATCAATTTCTCCAAAAGCAACGTCTTTTCCGATTACTTGTGTAATTTTATGCAGCTTTTTTCTGAAAGCTCAGTTCTTGAAAAGCTCAGTTCTGAAAAAGGAGATTGATGACATCACTTTCGGTGACGAAGAATATTCTGTGACTTAATCAATAAATAATATCCACAGGGTTAACTGCTGACTTTGAAGTCAATAAATCAATAAATGGTTAGTTTCTATTAGTTTAGTGGTCTCAGAACACTCTGGCATGTATCTGAAGAGATGTGGGAACGAATCCTGTACGTCGGTGAAACTTTTTTCCACAAAACCATTTATTGATTTATGGACTTCAAAATCAACAGTTAACTCTGGGGATAATATTTATTGATTAAATCATTAATGAAGCTTTTAGCATGAGTGACGTACTTATTATTTACTTCTTGTTCAGTGCAATATTAAAAATTGTTGTCTTCCTCGATTATAGATGGCGCCATGGGCAAGTGCCGCAGTGACGTGAGTTTGAAAAGGTCATATTAGTGGAGAAAAGATGCGGTCGGCGTTAGTTTAGTGGTCTTAGGGCACTCTGGTATTCCATGACTTTCTAAGTGGTTACTTCTAGTCATTTGGAGCATTTTCTTATTTTTTTTTAAATCTGCCCACATCCGGCAAAAGGGATTTCAGGTTCTCTGAAGACGAATTTACAGTGAGCGTATTTTCGGATACTGCTTGATGAGGTCATTTCCGGTTAACATGTCATTGTGACTATAATAACCGAGAACGTTTCATGACCTGAAGGATTACAGATTAGAGGTACTACTAATAACTTATATCATGGCTTTGTTGATAATTAGAATATTGGAGTTTCTAAGAATACCCTTAAATCCGCAATTGAATGTTTTCTCTATATATTAAGAAGAAAGGGGCCCTCGACTTTATCCCCATTGATGATGGAATCACAACTTTCCTGCACAGACAACTTCTGAGTAAATTCATTGCTCCTTGTAAATCTACCTACGGATCAATTGTTTCAAGCGCGATTTCACACACGGGATTACCTGAAATGATTTGGAAAATCCTCTCGAGCTCACTACACACGCAAAGTAAAAATGATTGGATATATATCCGGCGCAAGAATTCCTGTTTACAGTTGAAAGGCTTTCGTGTATAGCTGTGGAAGAAAGGGACCTCTTTTAAATCCCGGATATCGCATGAGTGTTTGTTTTCTTTCTGTCGAAGTCTAGTATACTTTATAGCCGTTTTATTTTTTAATTTTCCGCTGAAAGGATCGTATTGGATCTCCATGGAAAGTCACTGGATGTAGGAAAAGTTCATTTTTGCTTATAAAATTTCATACTTAAAGTGTGTTTTGAGACAACTGTTTGCGTTTAAGGTGCTACTAGTCAATTTTTTTCGAATGGAATGCTGTTGAAAATTGTTTGTTCATAGTAATTATAAAAACACTCTGTGTGTTGTAAAATATTAAAAAAAGATTCATAAAAACAGTAGGGTTAAGTATAAAAAAATTATATGCAGCAAAAGAGAAAAATAAAACTGTAATGGCCAAGTGTGTTGTTTAAACTGACTGTGAATTGAGTATCGATTGGTTTAAAAAATGCATTGACGGAAATGCTTAATTGCAAAGATGCAACTGACTATCACTAATTTCATTTATAATTCAAGGGAATGTAACTCTATCCGTTTTACTAGATCTTGAAAAATCTTTTGACACCATAGCATATTTATTACTTTTAAAAAAACTGGAACATGTAAGTATGGAAGGGATTGCTCTGGAATGGTTTATTAAGTATTCAACAAATAAAGCACAATTAGTTAAATTAAAAAACTGAATCCAAAAATACTAAATATGGGATTTCACAGGGCTTTGTTTTTGGCCTCTTTTTGTTCAAACATATATTAATGACCTCTGTGAAATTAACATTAATTGTAATATTACTACTTTTGCGGCGCACACTACTTTAAATTTTAGTAACAGAACTATTTCATCTATTGTCCAATGTCAATAATGTTCTTGAGAAAATTAATATGTGGTTCGAAAATAATAAACTCTTAATTAATAAGAATAAAACTAAATTTATTTTCTACAATTTAAAAATAATCCAAGTCTTGTAAGTACTTTTGCAATTCAACTGCATAACCTCAATGCTATAAAAGCATATGAATTAAAAATATGGTGCATAGAACAATCTAAGAACATTAAATATTTAGGTGTATTTTTAGATAATAATCTAAAATGAGAGGAATGTATTGACTAGGTCACTGAAGTCATGCTGCGAAACGTTCGGAACATGCCTAGGTAAAGCACTTTACAGACTACTTAAATTACAGCAACGAGATGCAAAGTTAATTTCAGTTTGTTACGAACATTGTATTAGGCTGCTTGTACCTCATGGATACAAGCAGCATTTCAATACGGTATAAATTGTAGGAGTGAAACTTATGTCTGAGTTTTTAAACTTCTAGTTTCTCTGCAAAAGAAATTTATTAAATTAATTGTAGATTGTATGCATTTATAAAAAATAGCATTGATATCGTAAGTAATTTCAGTCGTTATTCAGTGCTGAGTATTCTACCTATTAGACAGGTGATATAGAGTGATTCTTAGAGTGATGATATTTTTAAGCAGCATTGCTTTATTTTTCACATTCAGCCGAATTTATATAATTTCAGAGAGAAAGGTACAAAATATACAGTTCCTTTTACCAACAAAGAAATTGCTCATAAGCATTTTTCATATGTCTCACCTAAAATCTTCAATCAGTTTCCTCTTGAAAAAGAAATTGAATGTGTTTAAACGAAACTTAAAGAGTTTCCTTTCTCTATGTATGACGTTGTACAACTCCAGAACAACCTAGTATAAAGTAGAAAGTTATTGTACATATTTCAAGAAAATGGTACATGTTGTTTGTGATCAATATTAATTCTTTATTGATTTTAGTTTTAATTTCTATTAATGGCCGAAATAAACCATGTGGCTTTTGGGTTCATTCATATTATTGTATATTGTAAATTGTATATGATGATGAAATAAAACTGATTGTTGATTGATTGATTTTAATTAGGGCACTGAATTGCACACCAACAGAGTCAATATACACTGCTAAAAGTGGAAATCGCAACACCAAGAAGGTATTAAAGTAAAAATATGCAAATTGCAGAAGGCAATCGGCCATCGGAGATATGCAAATGAAAAAAGTTCTGCAGCAAATGGACACGTGACACCTAGCTGAGTCGTGGATAAATACCAGGTGCCCACAAGCGCGCATCAATAACAGACCAACACTGAGGTTGGTGTTCATGCTGTGAAACGTTCGGAACATGCCTAGGAGGCTCTGGCAGTGTGGCGATCGCTTGAAAGTCCCTTATGCGCAATTGACGCCTTCTGAGAGATACCAAATCATCAATATGCGAGAGCTCGGATTGAGCCTTCAAGCAATCGCCACACGAATGGGGTGCAATATGACTACAGTGCAATGGTTCATCTCACGCAATACCATGTAGCACAAAATGACACGAAGGACAGATGCAGGACCAGCACATCGCCCTACAGGACGTAAAGATTGCATGCTCTGTAGGAGGTCGATTCATGGCCCTTTCACCATAGCGACTGTGCTGCAGAGTGATTTACAGACCGCTACAGGTACAATGTCTCCACACAAACAATTAGACAATGTTTGCATGGTACAGTAATGAGGACGAGATATCCAGTGCGGAATCTGCAGTTGCAGCGACATCACCGGTTACGTCTTTTCCACTGGTGTCGAGCGAGGCAACGTTAGACTACAGAATGGAGGAGAGTGTTGTTCACAGGCGAGCCCCGATTGTGTTTTGGTATGGCAGATGGCTATTTGTCTGTGTGGTGTCGGTATCATCAATGATATGAGGAGCCTATTCCATTAGAATCCATATGGCTTCCCACATGGCACAATGGTATGGGGTGGTTTCATATATGGCAGCTGGACACCTCTCCTCCGTGTTTGGATGTGCTAATGGTGAGACACCACATCGATGACATCGTTAATTCTGTGGGACGACCCTTCCTTACCACCATGCCTGGACTGATTCTGCAGCAGGACAATGTCACCCCATACACTGCACGTACAACGATTTTCTTCCATGGTCGCCATACTCCCCGTACTGTCCCCCATTGAGATGGGTGGGACCTTACAGGTCTCTGCCTTCACCAGCTCTTTTCCGGTGGCAAACCTGGTAAAATTGCGTGCCCAACTGGATGTTGTTTGGAAGCCATACCTCAGGACGACATTAAGCATTTGATTGATAGAATGCCGATACATTTTGGGCTTGTATAACCCCCCAAATGGGCCTACTATGTACTGATGAATATGCAATAAACGCATATACCTTACTTGTCACGTTCCATTTTTTGATCATTTGTACATCTACCCTCATAGCTTCCGTCCTGTCAGTTTAGGGCGTAATACATCACTTCCTTCACAGTGTTGAAATTTCCACTTTAAGAAGTGTAGTATCGGTGGGTGTAAATAGCACATTAAATTTCACGCCGACAATGTGAACAGTATCGATGGGTTTAAATAGTGCATTGAACTGCACAAGCAAGACGTTAATTGAGTATCGGTGTCTTTAAATAGCGCAATGAATTACCCACTAAAAACGTGAACTGAGTATCGGTGGATTTAAATACCGAGTTAAATTGCACAACGACAAGGTGAACTGAGTATCGATGTGTTAAAATGGCAAATGAATGAACACCGACAACGCGAACCTGAGTGTCGGTGGATTGAAAGGCTCGTTAAATTGTATACGAAAATGCTAACTTAGTATCGGTGGATTAATATCGAGCGTTAGACTGCACAACGAAAATGTGAAATGAGTATCGGTGTATTTAAAATAACGCGTTAAATTGCTCAGCGGCAATGTGAACTGAGTTTTGGTGGATTAAAACAGCGCATTGAATTGCACACCGAAAACGTGAAGAGTATCGTGGAATTGAAATAGTCTAAAAAAACTGCACATCGACAAAGTGAATACCAGTGTGATTAAAGAGTACATTGAAGTGCATCACCGACAATACGAACTGAGTATTATTGGGTTTAAATAGCGAATTAAACTGACTGAATCAACCCTCGCCTCTAAATACATATGAATATAGAATGTGTTACCAGTCTATTTATATACATACGGGCATATGAGGAACTACCAATTTATCTACGCACATACAAAAGTACAAAGTTCTACTAGTCTACAAAATTGCAATTTTATAGGTAAAAGTGATATGAAAACTAAACTACTACTACATAAGAGTGTATAAGGTTAATCAATGGGAATACGAGTGTATAAGGTGCTAAAAGTTTACACTATGTTGAAAAAAGTGTCCGGTCACTTCCATGTTATGTGAATGGAAAGCCTCTTTCAAAGCTCTCTGACATTGAAATCTTTTACACAAAAACTGGTATTGACGATAAATTATACATGTCACTCAAATCTCTCTAAATATATTTCCCGTAATATTCGTTTGATATTTAAAGAATGAGTAGAAGTTGAAGCATTTATCTTCAACTTTTGACACTTGTTAAAAAATACTTCAATAGATAAAACACAACTCTTGTAGCAATTTGTTCATTAACATAAATGGCAATGTGACAGTGTCAATTTTCAACAATCTTCGATCAATATTTAAAGTCATTGAAGCGGGACCATTTAACAGCAGACGACGCTGTCACATTGCCTCCAATTTGCTGAAATCTTAAAAAATCTTTATACAAACTTCAGATATTTAATTTATGTTAGTGAACAAATCGTTACAAGAGTTGTGTTTTATCTATCGAAGCATTTTTTTCATAAGTGTCAAAAGTTGAAGATAAATGTTTCAGCTTCCATTCATTCTTTAAATATTAAACGAAAATTGCGAAAAATATATTTAGAGAGATTTGAGTGGCATCTGCAATTTATCGCCAATAACAGTTTTTGCATAAAACGTTTATTTCCAATGTTAAGGAGCTTTGAAAGTGGTTTTCCATTCACATAACATGGAAGTGTTCGGACACTATTTTCAACATAGTGTATGAAGGTGTCCCTAAACGACCGAGCAAATTCTGCATGCTGTTATTCCACTTCGTGAGAGTATCAACTATCCTCAAAGAATCATGCCCGTGTAAAAGATAGTTACCGAGTAAAATGAGTCTAGAGATTGATGACGTCACCATTCCCTTACAAACAAAGTTCTTGTTGACTCATGATGATTGAGTTTGCGAAATGAAATGACGACTGCATTGTCGTTCTCTGCGAGAGTGCATATAGCTGCCATGTGCAAGTTAGGTTCCTGTTAACACGCATCCCATGGCCAATATAAAGAGGTGTCATGCTGTATTGGCTGAATAACATCCGTACTTCGGATCACAGAATGTATTCGATTCATGAGCACTAGGACATGTGCTTGCTCTTTTGAAAGTGTCATGGGAATATTTTGCACACTGCACGGGAGTCTGCCGGTCATTACCCAACGTGCCATCATCCCGATGGCTGGATTATTGCCTTAAAGACACTGGAAATGTGCTCCCTGTTACAAGTCTTTGTGACGAAAGTCAGACAGTCGATGTGAGAACGCTAGTAATTATACTAAGGGGGATTGCTGTACACCCAGAGCGTAGTACACATCTGCTGGGCAGGCACCATGGAGTACACTGGACACCATTCACAGAATTCTGCAACATGGAGGCTTTTACCCATTCCATTACACTCAAGTGCAGATTCTGATACCAGATTACTTTCAATGCTGCACTGTTTGGTGCAAACCAACATGGGCGTTTATTGGACACGTATTGTGGATGGACGAAGTGTGTTTTACACGTGATAGCATCTGCAACTGCCACAACAGCCATGTGTGATTATGTGCCAACTCAAGTGTCATCCACCCATAGCAGAATCAGTAAACCTATTATTAGTAGATATCTGTTGCTAGATAGGGTTGACTGCAAAAACGTATCTGGTGGTTTCTAACCGCACACTCCCTGATTTTCTGGACGATGTACCATTGATAGCGCTAAGTAAGTTTTTGATAAACACGATGGATCGCCAGCTCATTTTAGTGTTGATGTCGGCGGTGGTTGGATAATGCATACCTGGGTCTTTGGATTAGACATGACAATCCTGTTTAATGGCCAGCCAGATCACCAGGTCTCTCGCCATCGGTTTCCTTCTTGTGAGATCACATCCAGTAGCTGGTGTACCAACCGTCCTCCACTACAAAACATGATATCGAGGGGTACCTACATGCTCTCTTCGTATTCGTTGACACTGTACAATTACACTGATTATGTTGATAATAGATTTGTTTCAACAGTTACTATTTGTGTTTCAATTAGCTTAAGAGATAAATTCTTGTTAGTAACAGCGTCTACTGTCAACAACAATGTTACAACGCCAATTACTCTTTAAATTTTAAAAATAAACAAACATTATTGAAATTCGAGATTTAGAGAGTTCTGAGTGAGATATTCCATTCATCGCCAGTGACATGTTTCCGTAAAAAGTTAATTTTCAGTGTTAGGGAGCTTTGAATTTATTTTCCGAAAGCATGGAGGTGTTTGACCTTTATAATACGTGGTCATATAATAGGGACTTTATTTTATTAAATAACTAACTAAAGTAGTTGTGAGTATGAAATGTCAAGGAACTCCCAAAGTGATTTCTTTGCGTTCAACAGACTTCAATGTGGGCGCCATTGGTTGGTTGATATTCAACTTCATCCATACTTGGCTTAGCATGTCTAGTGTCACATTTGCAACAGACTCTCCACAAAACGTCCCGCCTTGCCCTCGGTCAGTAGTAAACAGCGATGGGTTTGGAAAGGCAGCCTTCCGTCGGATTGGACGTTAAGCGGTGGGCCCATGTGCGGAAGAGCCGTACTCTGCGCACGTTAAAGAATACCCTAGATGGCGTAGATGGGAGGCTTCCATCTTTCTCCTAACAACTTTCCAGCGCCTCTATAATACTCCAAAAAGTTCATTTTTAAGTAAATGAACCTTTTTTTTTTCTGTATGAAATTCGTTTTCACAACGACACATTTTTCGTAAGCGTTTGGTTCGAAAGTGACGTGATCATTCTACAAAGCTCAACTCTGTCAGCTGTGACCTAAAAAATCTTGATCTCAAATTTGCATAAAAAATGTTCAGAAGGATAAAACTAGTATCCAAAGATCAAACGAGCCACTCAAAACCTCATCTTTTGCCAAAAACCGCCTCAACTAGCAAAGGTGAAAGAAGATAACGCAGCTATCGATCCTCCCACGTGATCTACGTTTTTGCGGGCGAGAAGCTTGTTGATGCTGCCATTGAGGATTTCGTCGTCTTCTTCGTTCTCCCCATCAGCGCAAAAACTGCGTTTTTCTTAACAAATATGCATTTTGGTTATACTTTATGTTCCCAGAGTCACGTCATTAAAACAAAACTATTAGTCCCAAGAACGGAACTACTCAAATGATGGTCTGCAGGTCACATAGGTCAGAAATTTTCTGAAAACGGAATAATGGACAAAAAAATGTTAGAAAACAGAGAAGCATTTGCTTTACATATAGCTAAATGTATAAAACGAACAAAAAATATAAAACATCTCATATACACTAGTCTTAAAATATAAAACTTTTCGTGTTGTGTCAATAGGAATCTAACTTCGAAGCCCTATAACTTCTACAATATGCATTTAATGAAAACATGTGACTGTCAATAAAGAACTTACTTTTAGCAGCTCTGTAACTGCCGCTGGTGGATCATTATTCGCGAGATCTGGGACTCGAACTTGGGAATTACAGATTATGAGCCTGGCGCGCTACCATTGACCTCCCCCGCCCCACCAAACTAAAGAGAAAAGGAGACAAAATTCACCCTTGTCAAATACAGAAGCAATACTAAACCAATTGCTACAAGCCTAATCAAACTCAGAGCCTATTCCAAACCAGAAGATTTATATGGTCAGCATCAGGACCCTGTGTGGTTGACCACTCCTCAGAAGGGTAGAAAAAAAAAAGAAGTAGCCATAGTTGTCGAGATCAGTAGGCTACATTGATCTGGCAGACCTCCTCTTCCGTTCCCTTCCACAAGAGAGTATCTCTTTTGAAAGTACTAACGAAAGTAAAGAAGGTATTAACGGCCTGCACCACGAGAAGGCAGGGTCAGACATTAGGTGCTAGGTCCGGCTGGTTCTATGCATCATTGCAAGGGATTCGTGCATAGCTCTCCTTCCAGTGACTGTTTAGCTACCATTTATACACATGGAAGTGTATAATAAAATATTTGTTTAAAAAATATGAGTTTTGCCGATGTGCGGGATCGAACTCGCATCTCTCCAGATTAGTTCTTAATCATTAAACCAGCACCGGTTCCATCATTTATCCACTTACGAATCATCCGTAACTTCGCTTATGACGCCATAAACGATCGGGGAAGGATGATCTTTTTCCAAATTTGGTCAGATGCACTCTTTGGGATGATTCTTAACGTTAGTGAACAAGTGACGGAACTGGTGTTAGTTTAATAGTTAAGAACACTTTGACATGAATCTAAAGAGATGAGGTTTCGAGTCACGCGCATCAACCAAAAGCTCTCCCCCACAAAAAAAATCATTTATTGATCTCTCTAACAACAGATGACTCTGTGTGTTTACAATGGAAATGTACTAAAAACCTCTTTTTGTAATTCTTATATACCATTTGTTCTGTAGACTCCGTTCTCTAAGTAAGGCTTTAAAGTTTAAATGTATCACTAGGAGAAGTGAAGAGTTTATTTAGAGATGTGTAAAATTTATATGAAGAAGGATTTTGAGACCAAGTGGATGAACCCTCACAGGGATTTATAAAAGTTTATGCCCTGGCTCTACGTAATAGATGGTTAGTTACCTTTTTGAAGAAAGAAAGTGTTCCGGTATTCAGAAAATGTTTATTTTATTCCTGTCCTGCTAGAGAAGAAAATTTACGATAAAGACAATAAAAGTACCTACCTTGGTGTCTAAGAAAAAAGTTACTGAAACAAATTAAAATGAAATACACAGTTTACAGGCATGTTTCACAGTTCGTTCTAAAAAAGGTATCAAAAAGCATACGATTTATGTGCTTTTTTAGGCAATAATAATAGATTGCACGGATCGTTCTCTTCTTCGACAATTTTTTATATGCAAAAAAAATATATTTTTAAGTTCAGCATTGCATTAAATCTACCTCTTAAATACGGAACCAAAATAGCAAACTGCTGTGATACACCTGTAAAGAAAGGAATTCAGATGTTTTTTAAAACAAGCGAAATAGAGTGGTTCTTCTAGTTGTTACTATTTTCACAAAGTTAAAGTGGAAACACTGAGATGTTGAAATCTTTAAAACTGAAAAATATAACCGAAAAAATATTTTTGCGTAGTTTGGAACTATTGAAAGATCATAAATAAGTAAAACGTCCATGTGTTAGAAAGTATTTTTCCGTTCTGCAGGAAAACTGATTCGCAGTGACAAATAGAGCTGTTTGCAAAAAGAAAAACGTCTAAATTAAACTAGAAGAATAATATATGTCGAGTCTTGCAAAAAAGGGAAGCTCGATTTTAAACAGAACAATATTTTTATCTTCAGCTCTCTAACAGAATTATCTTTAGCCCTCTAACAGTAGAAATTCGAACTAATAGATAACTGAGAAAATGCAAATAGCAATATTTTATTAGTATGTATAAAAAGAGGCTCTTCAAGCAGCTGCTTGCCAAGAGGCCTCAGAGTAGCCAATCAATTAATATGTTATAGAGAAGATGTCGAGACCTCGGCAGAAAGACAATAAACACGACAAATTGCTGACACGCCGATTGCAGAGCTCGTAGCAACACCAAGGAATGATTTGGGTTCTTTTTACCTCTGAGCGGCACTTTTTTTTAGCACAATGGACTAAATGGCCAGGTCTCAAGGACCCCGAAGGCTCACAGAAGATTGAGGGAGGTTACCCAGTGAACAGCTGCAAGGAGGCAGATGGTAGCCTCCCGTCAAGGCCATAGAGCGTGTTTCTAACTTGCACAAGGAATGGTTCTCCCACACACGGAGACACGGCTTTACGTTCCATCCGTCGGACGCTATCGACCGAGCAAACCCCGCACCCACCAAGGGAAGACTTATATATAGAAGTTATTTGTTTCACTTCTTTCCTTGATGCAACTGCCGCTTTATAGTTCTTGAGAAGAAAATTCCAATCCCTGACCATCCTTCCCTTAGCTGAAGAAGAGTATACGACAAACCGTATATAAGGGAAGGGGTGAGGTTTCCAATTTGACTGTCCATTAACATAGATGGTAAATCCCTGTCAAGGCCATCCAGCGCGTTCTTTAAACTGCACTGTGTGTTGCTCTCATGCATACGGTGCAACGGTTTAATGTCTCATCCTGGGGACGGCAATATATTCAAGCCAATCAGTGTCCTTTTCTCAGCGAGGGCAGGGTAGGTATTGGCGGAGATAAATCTTAACGCTTGCACATTTAGGACTCGAACCTGGGAACTGCAGATTACGAGCTTGGCGCGCCAACGGTTGCGCCACCCCAGCCCAAACGGGATCAATATTAGACTCAATTGAATCTTAATGACTCACGAGTCAATAAGAGA
Source organism: Ryuthela nishihirai (assembly GCA_038380435.1). Classification (NCBI taxonomy): domain Eukaryota; kingdom Metazoa; phylum Arthropoda; class Arachnida; order Araneae; family Heptathelidae; genus Ryuthela; species Ryuthela nishihirai. The sequence continues at coordinate 34,054,789 of JAWZYU010000017.1, read as the reverse complement.
CTCAATTCCAAGAGACTCAATTTCTGTCGCAGTATAATATTTTTCCACCATTTTAGTAGCCTTTGAAAAATATCTTGAAAAATTAGTGAAATATGTATAAATTTAATAATTTTTAAAAATATTTGATTCAATTACCTTTCTAGCCTTCTGAACCATGAAACCCGTACGAGCATTACCCTTAGTAGCATTCTGATCGGGGAACCAGGAAACCCTTATTAGCATTCTGAACGGGGGAATCATGATACCTTTACTATCATTCTCAGTTCCAATTGATTGGAAAGACAATAAGCTCCCTCTATCGGCCTCAAAATTGCGCTGTTTAAAAAGAATTAAACCAATCTTGCGAAACGAATTTTTCCGCAAATTTTCTCCAGACGTTAAAAAAGAATTGTTTAAAAATATTTTGAAAGTTTTTTTAAAACTCAGCTATCAACAAAAGTACTCCTTTCTTCGTCTGTATTTGACTAGTTATCACGATAGTTAAGCTCAAACTTTTGATTTCTTTTTGAAGCGAAAAACCAAAAAAAAGCGAATTTTCGCAAGAACTAAGAAATCATCTTTCGAAAGAGTGTTGCGAAAGCACGAGACAATAAATAAAACATCACCGCAGTACAGAGAAAAGTAACTAAAAAAAAAACAAGTTTAAGCAAATCTGTTGCTGTGGCTTCCAGAAGACTTAAAATGAAAATAAAATGACTGCATCTGTGAGTGTCAAGTCAAAAAGAAAATAGAAAACACAGAGGCTGTCGAGAATTTACAGAAGATTATTATGCCGCTGTCGCAGATGTTGCAGACAGCTTGTTTGTTGCAGGGGCGCATAAGCAACATGGAAAAAGATGAAGTAAAAACTCAGCGATGCTCTGTAAAACACCACAGCAGTGTGTGTGTTTTCCTTTTTTACCCCTTAACGTTGCTATATTTCTTACTTGACACACCATGCACGCGAAATACTATTGATCACATTTCGAAAAAGATGTTTTTGACATTTGGCGCCTTTGTGTTCTGTGGCAGTAGATGTGATTTGTTGTTGGTAGCAATAAAGGAGCTTAGGCCAGAGAAAAATAAAGTCTCTAGCTGTCATGGAAATAAATTTGTACTTCTTTGTAGAAAGTCGGCGGAACAAAGCTAGACTATGCTGAATTCAAAAGCTTTACATAGGTGAAAGTTCTTCGATAATGTGGTCTTTACAGGCAAACGTGAAGCATTGGACTGGAAGAATATGCGTGGCGTATGCAAGAGGAGTTTTATTAGAATCAAAAGTTTTTAAGGAGAATAATGACAAATGAAAAACATTGCAAAAAGTGACAGACTGATAATATATTCTTACATGTAAATGTCATATTTTCGATATACAACAAGTCCCAGTTGGCTGCTGATACTTCCTATCCAAACAGAGATGTTTCTTAATCATGCATGACTGCGGAATGCAGAAGTCTAACTGTCCCTGTAATTTAAACTCCCAAGCACAGTTCATTCGGTTACTGCATTCAAATTCTAACGAGATCCTGTTTGACATTCTCTATTCCGTACTCACCACTTTCTAGGTCTCCTCCTTTTTCTGACTGTACCAGCGTTGTTCTCCGCTAACTCCCATCCTGCCCCCGGTGAAAAAGGGGACACCGATGAGCTTGAAAGGGTTACCGTTCATTGGAGAAGATATTAAGATGTGGCTCCGTGGGCAGGAGAGCTATATCCTGTAAACACTGATGAACATTCTCGATGGTCCATATACCATATCGGGAGAGTACGATCTGTCTCCTGACAGCAGTCCACTTTGTCCCACCTCCCGACTTTTCCTTTCATTAAGAAGTGGTTCGTGATATGCAAGAAAGCCCTACACTCTGCACGTTAAAGAACACGCTTGGATGGCCTTGACGGGAGGCTACTATCAATCTACTTAAACCTGTCCAGGTCAGTCCCCTTCCTTCAACTTTATCCAAGCCCTTGGTGCCTTTGAGACCTGACCATTTAGCCCATTGTGTGGGGGGATAAGTGACTCTCAGGGGTAAAAACAACCCAATAACATTCCCTTTTTTCAGGGTTGGGTTGGGTTGTTTTACCTCTGAGCGGCACTTTTTTGCACACCATGGGCTAAATGGCCAGGTCACATGGACCCCGAAGGCTCAGAGAAGGTTGGGGGAGGGGACCCACTGGAACAGCTGTTGGGAGACAGATGGGAGCCTCCCGTCAAGGCCATCCAGCGTGTTCTTTAACGTGCACAGGGTATGGCTCTCCCGCACACGGGCCCACGGCTTAACGTCCCATCCGACGGACGGCGGCCTTTCCAAGCCCATCGGTGTCCCCTACTGACCGTGGGCAGGGCGGGGAGTTTTGCGGAGGTAAATCTCAACGCTGACCCAGCTGGGACTCGAACCTGGGAACTACAGATTACGAGCCTGGCGCGCTACCGACTGAGCCACCCCCGCCCTCCAGGTCTCAAGGACCCCGAAGGCTCAGAGAAGGTTGGTGGAGGGGACCCACTGGAACAACTGTTGGGAGACAGATGGTAGCCTCCCGTCAGGCCATCCAGCGTGTTCTTTAACGTGAACAGGGTAGGGCTCTCCCGCACACGGGGCCACGGCTTAACGTCCCATCCGACGGACTGCGGCCTTTCCAAGCCCATCGGTGTCCCCTACTGACCGTGGGCAGGGCGGGGAATTTTGCGGAGATAAATCTCAACGCTGACCCAGCTGGGACTCGAACCTGGGAACTACAGATTACGAGCCTGGCACGCTACCGACTGAGCCCTTTTTTCTTTTCAGAGACCTCTAGCCACACAACTAATTAATCTATTCGGTAACCTGTAGTTTCTGAATACGAACAAAACTAACCATTATTACTACTCATCATTATTGCTTATAAAGTTGGGATGGAGGTGATTCACTCTGTAGTGCGTCAGGCTAGTAATCTGCAATCCCCAGGTTTGAACCTAGCATGGGTCAGCTTTGAGATTTATCAACGCAAAACTCCCCGCCTGCCCTCTGTCAATAAGGGACAATAATAGGCTATGAAAGGTCGCTATCCGTCGGATGGGAAGTTAAGTCATGGCGCCATGTGCGGGAGAGCCAACATTAAAGAACATGCTGGATAGCCTTGATGGGAGGCTTCTATCTGTCTCCTAACAGCTGTCCAGTGGGTCCCGTCTCCCAAACCTACTCTGAACTTCGAGGTCCCTGTCACCTGGCCATTTAGCCCATTGTGTGCACAAAATGACACTCAGAGGTAAACCAGCAATATATATATATATACACACACACTGCATGGACAAATTATTACATACACCCCGATAACAATACGAAAAGCAAAAGTATCGCATCCAGTCACGTGGGACTCTGAAAATTGCAGTTCCTATAAATAGAGTGGTTCTCTACACATTGTAAACAAGACATGGAAAAATAATCATGGGTAAAGGCAGCAATGTAAGTGAGTTTGACCATGGCCAGATAGTGAGTGCAAGAAAGGCCAGCTGTTCAATTTTCGCAACTGCTGAACTATTGGGATTTCCACATCAAACCATCGCACATGTATACCAAGACTACATGAACTGAGGCAAAACTTCCAACCAACGAGAGAAATGTGGATGTAAACGTGCAATTTATTCTCAAGGTGAGCGCAGACTGTCCCGCATCTTTACAAGACATCGCACGGCTACCGTGGAGCAGATAAGTCGGAATTGAATGAGGCGTGTCCACAAGCTTATGTACAAAGTTTATCAGTCATTCCATCGAAAAAATAGGTAATGAAAATCGACGTCCATATCGCGTCCTCTTTCTGGCTGCAAGGCTCCAAAAGATTAAGCTGTAGTTTGAAAAGTCCAATCGTAACTGGAGTGCAGAGGGTTGGGTTGGGTTGTTTTACCTCTGAGCGACACTATTTTTGCACAGAATGTGCTAAATGTCCAGGTCACAAGGACCCCGAAGGCTAATAGAAGGTTAGGGGGAGGGGACCCACTGGAACAGCTGTTAGGAGACAGATGATATCCTCCTGTCAAGGCCATCTAGCGTGTTCTTAACGTGCACAGGGTATGGCTCTCCCGCACACGGAGCCAGGGCTTAACGTCCCATCCGACGGAAGGCGGCCTTTCCAAGCCCATCGGTGTCCGCTACTGACCACGAACTGGGCAGGGAATTTCAATGCTGATAATAATGATAAATCAATGATGATAAATCTCAATGCTGATCCATCTGGGATTCGAAACTGGAAACTGCAGTTACGAGTCTGGCGCGCTACCGTCTGAGCCACCCCCGTCCCAATGGAGTGAAAGCACTGGAACGTCATCTGGTCTGACGAATCACGGTTTCAACTCAATCCGCGATAGGAGGGGCGTGTGTGGCGTAAACCACACAAAGCGATGGACACGGCTTACCAAATTAGGATAATACAGGCAGGTGGACGCGGTATAATAATTTGGGGTGCGTTTACATGGGTTTCCTTGGGACCTCTCGTACCCGTCGAGACTTATTTCACCGGCACAAAATATATGAATATTCGCCTACCATCTACACCCGTTCGTAACGATTCTCTTTCCGCACTATGACGCCATCTTTTAACAGGACAATTCCACATCACATACTTCCTAAGTGGAGACCAATTGGTTCCAGAAGCATTCAGGTGAGTTTACCACACTCGAATGTCCCCTTTGATCGTCGAACTTCAACACCATTGAGAATTTGAGGCACGAATTGGAAAGATCTGCTCGAGCCCGCCAAACACCACCGGCAACTGTGGATGCTCTACGACAGGCGATCCTCGCTTCATGGGCGGTACATCCATTTTCCAACACCTCATTGAGTCCTTACCAAGACGTCTCGCTGCTATTGTGAGGGTAAAAGGTGGAGCAATAGGATATTAGGTAGGTGTATATAATAATTTGTCTAATCAGTATATAATAAAACCATCGAATGTTCAAGACACTCCACAAACACCTAGAATGAAAAGTATCACGTTTTCTGCTATCTTGATTTCGAAGGGTCCGAATTTGATTACGATAGAACCTTTGTTTTTTTCTAAACTGGTAGATGGCTTAATTTATTATAAAGCTCGTGTAGTTCTTACCAAAAATTTTGTATTCTCAAAGAACCCAAACCGGAAACATTAATATTTATGTCCAAAGTTAACTCCTGCCAAATTCGAAGTTTCCAATTGTAGCAGCAAAAATTTAAGAGCAGTTATAAGCAAACAAAAGAACATTTTCCGATCACGTGATAAATAATGGAGTCTTAGAATTCGGTTGTTTTACTTCCGAGCGGCACTTTTTTGCACACAATGGGCTAAATGACCAGGTCACAAGGACTAGGAGGGCTTACAAAAAGTTGGGGAAGGGCTGTTAGGAGACAGATGGTAGCCTTCGGTCAAGGACATGCAGCGCTTTCTTTAACCTGCACAGCGTATGGTCCTCCTGCACACGGTGCCACGGCTTTAGTCCCATCCGATGGACGGCGGTCTTTCCAACCCATCGGTGTCCCCTACCTAACCTAAGGTAACCCCTACCTAATAAACTTCCCGCCCTGGCCTAGGGCAGGGCGGGAAGTTTTGCGGAAATAAGTCTCCGTAATGACCCATCTGGGGCTCGAACCTGGAAACTACAGTACGAGACTGATGCACTACCGACTGAGCAATCCCCACAATGAATAGGTCACAAAGGCTCAGAGAAGGAAGAGCCACTAGACAGCTGTTAGGAGATAAATGGAGGCTTTCCGTTATGGTCATCCAGCGTCTTCTTTGATGTGCACGGTGTATAACTCTCCTAAACACAGGGGCAACGGCTTAAGGTCCGATTCGGTGGACGGCGGCATTTCCAAGACCATCACCTTTTCTCCCTTTATGACAGAGCACTGTTTGGAATTAGCGGAGATGAATCTCAACGCTACTCTTGGAATTTCAGATTATGAGCCTGGTGCGCTAACGACTGAACCATCTCCGACCCAACACTCTGAAGAAAACTGTTCCTAGTATCACCTCTAACAAAACAGAACTAATCCAATAAGAGATGAAACGTGTGAGGTAAAAATCCTTTATCAAAAACCCTACAATTGTTGTAGAATTGGTTTCAGATTGAAACATCATTCCAGCAATAATAGATGACCAAAAAAATTTAATCTTTGTTTTCATTTAAAGTTGTGCATTTTTTTTATTAATTTTAATTTCAGCAGTTTCTAGATTTAATAAATCATATTGCAATGTATTACACGTTTGCATGTATTTTTTTCTTCCATCAATTCTTTACGTGTTCAAATAGCCAAATTAAACATTACGTATGGTAAGAAATAATGACATATCGCAGTATTGTTTGTGTAATGACTCATTTGGAGACTTATTCGCTGAAAGTTCTTCTTCTTCAAGAGCGAACCTGAGCTTTCTACTAGTTAAAACTGTATAAAGTCTTAACTAGGTGCTGGCTATCGGATTTGATTGCCAAGCCACTGGTGTCTCAGCTTCAATGAATCACATTACATTATGTAATAGCAGTAATTCCGAATGGGCAGACACATGTGATGTCATATTATTCTCATGGCAGAAATTTTTGGTTTCCTTGTGATCTGCGGGTACTTGAGGACCAGTCCCAAATTTAGTGTGGTGGTTCCACTTAGTTCTAGTCATGTTGAGTTAACAGATCGGGTTCCCATCTGCCGTGGGTCAAGAGTAATCCCTCGATATTTCTGAGGGCGCTGCCGTCGCTGACCTAGTGAATAAAGTAGTGCTTTTTTTAATCATCCAGAAAAGAACAAACATTAGACCCTTAGGGCTTTTTATTTTGTTTTCACTTAATATGCTAGCTTTCTAGTTCGATTTAGTTGTTTATTTGTTCATTGGTTGTAACAAGCTTTTCGTATCTCTCTTTAGTCTTCCGTTGTCGGCACTTCAGTCTGTTTTTCATTGACTGTAACTCGGATGGAGACAAAATGTTAGTGGATAGAGGGAAATATAGCTGTGTTTAAGGTTATGTTATACACTTCGTGTCTGTAGTTTATTTGTGTCATATGTGATTTTCACATTATTTTTAATGTTTGCTTTAGTTGTGGTGTAACTTTGTTTACTTATTGATTTAATTTATGCATTTCTCTGTCTAAGTTTATCCTGTCGATAATCTCATCATCTCTACGTGTAGATTGGCTGAGAGCGTATACAGGTTTGTCTTGTGGATCTGTGCTGTGGTTGATCGGTTTCTTCTGAGTGAACTGTTTTTGTCATTTAGCTTGATTTCTTCTGCTTTTGGTGCTGCATTTTATCTTTCATGCGTTGTGCGTAGTATGGTGGAAAGCTGTGAATGAAGAAAACGTTATGAATAGGCATACCTTTCGAGCCAAACTTGTGGCGTGGGTGTAATTAGTCTTTAAATAATAAAAAAATTGAGATTCACAGAAATTTGAATTATTATTTTATCCCCAGTAACAATTTCCCGCAAGAACTTATTTGAGAAGTTAGGGGGCTTTGAATATAGATTCACATAACATGAAAGTGTGTGGACACTTTAGCTAATATAGTGTACATTGATAGAAACAATCCAATACTATGTCTTGTTAAGTATTAATGTGTTAGACATAGCGCTGATGATCTGAACCAGGGAATATCACTGAAGCGTTTATGTAGGCCAGACTTGACGTTTACTAGAGCCAAGCGGACCACTCTCCATTATTATAAGTTCATGTACTATGCACATGGCCGTTAACTTGAAACCTCATCTTTTAGAGTATAACATTTCAAAGAAGCAATTATAAGAAAGCCTACATTGTGCTCGCCCCAACAGTTTATTTTTCTGCCGTTTTAAGGACGATAAAGTACGGTCTAAGGAAAATCCTTGACTTTAATTGTTTTCGCTTCCAGAGTTGAAAAGATAAGTTAAAAAGTTATCCAGAATATTTATACTCATTTATTTGTAATTATCTTTAATTGATTTAAATTGTGAGATCTGGAAAAAAAACAGCGGGTGATCTATTTTACAACAAATACGGAAATTGTTCTGCGAGATAGCCAAAAACACTTCTGCAAGATATTTGCAATGCATTTTTGATCTAAGCAAGAGCTTTTGTAAAGAAATTTAGTCTCGCAGAATAATACGATCTTTCATAATCAAATTATACTTTGCGAAATAAAATGAAACTTTTTTATTTTCCTGAAATGATACGAGCGCATTCCTCATAGTTTTAAGTAACAGAATATATAATTAAATTATATAGTGATAAGTAGAGTTGGATTTCTGTTTCATCTCTGAAAAATACTTTATTTTTACATACAGTGCGAATGATTTTATTTATTTAAAACAAGAAAGATACCTTAGTAGAGTTCAAATAAAACATAACTGCGCAAAGATTAAAAAATCATTAAACTAACATATGTAAAATATACCTTTGTCGAACTACAGTAGCATGTTAAAGAAATTACTACAAGCCTCTCCAATATGTCACATGACTCAGTGTTACAAATACTATGATGAAAGTGTTAACTAACTTGTTAGGTACGCCACATGATCTCAAAATCTGCCACAAAATTTAAAGATCAACAGAGTCAATTTTTTTTAAATATACGAAGTTTATAATATATATACACAGTTTTTGAGACTTGAAATATTCGAAGCACGTATACACAGTTTTTGAAACTAAATGTTTCTCAAAAATTAACCTTAATGAGAAAAAAATGATCTATGTATCCCTATCGCTTCTGATTATACAATGTTGAACACGAAGTTGTCTCAGAAAGCTACATTCTATTAAGCACAATAATGCACAGAACGTTACCATGAACAGAAATCACAGTGATTCCTCTATAGTTATTATAAGAGATGTGAACACCCATTTCAAAAATAAGAATAATAATAGTTCCAGTAAAATTCTTATGAATAATACCATTAGATAAAAAATATTGTTCCTCCACATAAAAACAGATACTTCTCCGGCTTTATGCATTTCAATAATAATTTATCAACACCTTGATTTTATGTAGTTTTAATTGAAGTAGCAAGAGTCACTAGCCAGTAATGCATATCATCATCATCATCCTCAAGCAGCCGTGGGCTACGGAGGTCTAACCATACCGTGCAATTTAGTTCTCCAAGCATATCTGTCCTGAGCTATATCTACTGCGTCTATCCACTGCAGACCAAGGTTCTGTTTCACATTGTCTTCCCACCGCATCCTAGGTCTTCCCCTCTTTCTGAGGCCTTTAGGTACACTGTTCATAACCCTATTCGCAAATCTATATATGTTGCCCGTATGGATCTGGTATCCATACGGGTCACATGGCCAAACCAACGGAGTCTTTCTGTGCACAGCATGCTGCTTAAAGGAGGTTGCCGACTCCTTTGCCTAACCTCATCATTACTAAAAAAGCTGAATCACCTAATGCCCAAGATACTGCGTAAGCATCTAGAATCGAAGGCAATAATTTCCCTGTTATCTTGTTTACAAAGCATCAGAGTTTCATTACCATTACTAACCCTAGAAAGAACCCAACTATTATACAGTCTAATTTAGTCTTTAGGTGTAAACGCCTATTTCTCCACACTCTCCATAGATTCTTAAAAGTCCCGGCAGCAATCCCTATTCGTCTGTTAATCTCATGCCGCACATCACCAGTATCCGTTACATAGCTCCCAAGATAATTAAACTGTGACACCTGCTCAAGAGTGCAACCATTCAGATTAACTGAATCACAACCTGCCTGACCAATTTTCATCACTTTAGTTTTCTCTCTGTTTATAACCAAACCTACTCTACTACCAGTTTCATCAACATCTCGAACGAAAGAGTTCATCTCATCAACATCATTTGCCAAAAGGGCTAAATCATCAGCATCATCTAAATCAGAAATTTTTGTATCTCCAGTTCATTTAAGGCCAAAATCTTTCCCTTGAAGTGAATTTCGCATAACATAATCAATAACCAAGCTAGAGAAAAGGAGACAAAATGCACCCTTGTCAGACACCTTGTCGAACACCTGATTCTTTACACGTTTATTAAGATCTCTATAATACTTTCTATTAGGACTAGTAGGGTATTGATTAAGGACATTCCTGCACTTCTTTCTTTCTGAAATAAGCTCAAGTGCCTTATCACTCAGATCATTCTGCCTCCTCTGCTCCTTTTTTCCTAAAAGAGTACTGCCAGTGTTCAAAAAAGCCTGTTTAAAATGTTACCATTCTTCCTCAACTTCAGTAGTAAGCACACCATGACTGTCATAATGACTAAGTAACCTATCATGGTAAGCTTTAGCTATAGCTGTGTCTTTCAGAGCTTCAGTATTAAAGGTAATTTTTTTAATCTTAGCACAACACTTTTCTTAAGTTGCAAGACAATTTTAACAAGGTAATGGTTAGATGCAATTTCGGCTCCCCTATATGCCCTGGTATTCCTAACAGAACTAGCCCATTTGCTGTTAATTAATACATAATCAACCATATTCTTATAAACCCATGTATACTTATGTATGTCGCTGTGTTTGTAATAAATGTTAGTTATTCTGAAACTATTGAGTTTACTTACCTGTAGGAGACGTTTTGTAAAGAAAAAGGTTTAAGGTAAGGTTTTGCCAAGAAAAAGTATGAGCAAAAATCATGCTTTTGGTATTGGTAGCTGCATTGCTATTGCAGCTACCAATACCAAAAGGGCCTATCACCCCTCCCTAAAGGTCAGAGTCAGTACCAACTCTGGCACTGAAGTCACCTTGAATAAGGATAATATTTTCTTTCTTGACAGAATTCAAAATATCCCGAAGTTGTCCATAAAACCTATCCTTCTGATCCTCATCAGCATCCTTGTTGGGGGCATAACAGTAGATAACATTGAAGTCTTTATAGATTGTCTGAATTTTTGCTGCAAGGAACCTTTCGTTAATGCACTCATATCCTAGAAGAGCATCACTAGCGTGTTTGCTGAGAAGCAGACCTATGCTTTGGAGATGCTTATTATCTTCCCTCCCTGAAAGGGAAATTTAAGATTATTTTTAAGAATCTGACATTATTCATTCCAATATAAACCTTTTGACATTCAAACTTCACCACCAGAATTTTTAATTTCTATCATAAATAGACCGCTGGCAAGAGTTATTAAAATTCCTGCATTTTTCCAAAATTCTCCGTCATTGAAAATCGCTGTTAGAGCTATTTGGAGATTCTGAAAATCTGAAGCCTAATATTTCAACAATACCTATCTAACCCAAAAGAATATTTCCATTATCTCTAAAAACAAAAAAAAGGAAGCTGAATGTCTACAGATGAACAGACCAAAGTGAAAATAATAGTTCGTTAAATACTTCAGCGGTAAAAAAAAGAACTTTGACCGACATTGGTGTGATCGAACGTACGTCTTTCTCGATTTATGGTAGAGTGTATTAATCACTATATTATACATCAGCTGTCATTTACTTCGGCTATGTGACTTATACCTATTCGCCGAATGTGACAGACGTGGCGCCATCTATAATCGGGAAAGGCAACTTATTTTTCAAAATGTTGCTTTTGAATAAGGTGTAAAATAAGAACGTTACCCATCCTAATGTGTTATTAATGAAAATAAAATCGATCATCAATTATTGATTTATCAATAGTTCGAGTTATATATTTTTTTAAATTGAACAAAAATTATTGAAGAGTATAAAAGTGAAATTCGAAGAAGAGCAGCAACGTGACATTACATTTAAATTTATTACTCAACAAATATGAAGAGAAATCAACAGCATCCAAATAGGACAAAAATAAAATGTTCAGAGAAATAGATAAAAAATGACGAGTTCATAAGGATCCCAATAATTCAGTGTTGGGTAGAGTGCGACATTTTATATTTGAGACACCTTCCGTGAAGGCCATCCAACGTGCTCTTTAGCGTACAGTGGATACGGCTCTCCTGCACATGGGATCGTGACTTAATGTCGCTTCAAATGGGTTGAGACCATTCTCCAACACATCAGTCTCACCTTTCCGGCCAAGAGCGGGTATTAGATTACATAATCTCAATGCAGCCACATTGGAAATTCAGTCTGAGAATAACAGATTAGAGAACCTGACCAGAGACAACACTATGCGGCCTGGATAACTTACCAACGAAATTAGGAAAATTTAACGATAGATAAAATTTCAAAAGTGAGGTGATTTTAAAAAATATATTTATTATTACTATATTGATTTTATATGTTTTTAATATTTTAAATTTATATGCTGAATTTTTTAAATATTAATAATTACCGGTAAGTTTTTTAATTGAATATTTATAATAGGAAGATTTCATTTAGGGGAAATTTAATAAATTAAAAAAATAAATACTCCCTCAAGCAGCTGCTTGTCACAGAGGTCTGACAGGAGCCTGTCTATTTAAAATTCGATCGATAGATACTTATTTTCAAACCGTTGTAGGTTGAAAGCATTTATTATATATTCAAATAGTAGTCATTAAATTATTTTAATTTTTATAATTTTAACTTGAGCCCTTATAGTTATATTTGAAAAATAACTCACTAAAATTTTACTCTTGTTACATTTCTCACCTTATATTTGAAAGCTGCCCAGGCACATTATAGCATCGAAGGGCTCTAGTTTGGCGTGCTACCGCCTCATAGAACATCTGCTCTTCGGTAACAGGGTTCTCATACATATTCAGCAATATTGCTAAGAAAAAATATGAACAAAAATCATGCTTTGGAGAAACGCGTATTGTTCAACGAGGTGAAAAAACTAGAATATGGAATAGACAAGAGCATTCTGGGATATAGACGAATTAAACATGCATTTCTTCGAAGATTTCTCATTCAAAAAACTACAATGGACTTTGTAGGATACAGGAAAGAATGTAAGAGTTCCCAGAGTTTAAAAAAAGTTTACCTACATCTAGAGAAAAATAACAAATAATATCGGATGATGCAAGAAAATCATTGAATTTTTTGATGAAATAAATATTCAGGTAGAAGGTCAGCTCGGCTTTCAAAGCACTAGAGATTTCCGAACATAAGAAAGTACATAGACAATTTTGTTTTGCATGCTGTTATAAGTGCATAACGTTAATATCAGCTAGCTTATTTTACATGAAATATTTTTAACAAATGTGACTTGGTAATCTTCTAATCTTTCGAAATATAAAATGGAGATTAGAAAAATATAAGAAGCAACTTACCGAATATTTGTGTCGGATGTGAACAATGTGCAGAAGAGGGTAAAAGAGAACGAAATATCTTCGGGAAGAAAAGATCAACCCTTTGTAAAAAAAAGATTCTGTCTTTAACAGCATTAGAGTTTTTAGATAAAACTGAGACAGAGCTGTATACAGGCTTTGTTCGTAATAATGATCATTTCATGGGACATGTTTGCACTAAAAGACTCACTCAGAAAGAATCGACTAGGACATTTTTAAATAAATAGGTATTTTAATCGAATTTTATTCACTTAAATTTTAGCTGAAAGCTATTAATTTTGCAAATTTTTAATTAATTTAAAAAATATTTTAACAAATTAATTATTAATTGATGATTTTATTTCATACAGTTTAAAAGTAGCTTGTATCTAAATTTTAGTCAAATTTAATAGATTAAATCTTTATAAATATCTACTTCTTATATGCATACTTTCGTTACCGCAATCATTTTCTCTCATCGAATCTCCTTACCCTGAATACCTTGTCTTTAAATTTTCCTTCTTCAGATTCTCTGGCGTCTTTATTACTCCTTGTCCGGAATCTTTGGTACCTTATTCCTCCTTGTGCTGATTCTTTTGTTTTCTTAGCCCTCCTTATCCTTAACATTTGTATTTTTATTCCACCTTGTGAACACTTTTTTTTATCGTTATCCCTTTTTCCTCAAACTCTTTTGATTCGTTATCTTTCATTGCCTATATACTTTCGTGCCCTTATACCTCTTTTCAAAGATACTTTTTCCTTATCCTTTTTTCCATACTCTTTTTTCTCATTATCCTGCTTTGCCCAGACCCTTTCGTTTCCTTATTCCTCTTTGCATAGATCCTGTTATACTGTATTCCTCCTTGCATAGATCCTGTTATACTTTATTCCTCCTTGCATAGATCCTGTTATACTGTATTCCTCCTTGCATAGATCCTGTTATACTTTATTCCTCCTTGCATAGATCCTGTTATACTGTATTCCTCCTTGCATAGATCCTGTTATACTTTATTCCTCCTTGCATTGATCCTGTTATACTTTATTTCTCCTTGCATAGATCCTGTTATACTTTATTCCTCCTTGCATTGATCCTGTTATACTTTATTCCTCCTTGCATAGATCCTGTTATACTTTATTCCTCCTTGCATTGATCCTGTTATACTTTATTCCTCCTTGCATAGATCCTGTTATACTTTATTCCTACATGCATAGATCCTGTTATACTTTATTCCTCCTTGCATAGATCCTGTTATACTTTATTCCTACATGCATAGATCCTGTTATACTTTATTCCTCCTTGCATAGATCCTGTTATACTTTATTCTTCCTTGCATAGATCCTGTTATACTGTATTCCTCCTTGCATAGATCCTGTTATACTTTATTCCTCCTTGCATAGATCCTGTTATACTTTATTCCTCCTTGCCTTGATCCTGTTATACTTTATTCCTCCTTGCATAGATCTTGTTATATTTCATTCCTACATGCATAGATCCTGTTATACTTTATTCCTCCTTGCATAGATCCTGTTATACTTTATTCCTACATGCATAGATCCTGTTATACTTTATTCCTCCTTGCATAGATCCTGTTATACTTTATTCCTCCTTGCATAGATCCTGTTATACTTTATTCCTCCTTGCATAGATCCTGTTATACTTTATTCCTCCTTGCCTTGATCCTGTTATACTTTATTCCTCCTTGCATAGATCTTGTTATACTTTATTCCTACATGCATAGATCCTGTTATACTTTATTTCTCCTTGCATAGACTCTTTTGCTTCAATGTTTTCCATTGCCCAGACTCTTTTTTTTATCTACATATCCCTTCTTACCCAGAAACTTTTGTATCCAAATTCCTTACCTTTTAGCCCTTTTCCGTATTCTGAACATTTGGAGCCTTTGTGATAAGAGCATTTTAATCGTTGCACATCAAAACGAATATTGCTAGTCAAAGATTAAGACATCCCAATGCAAAATATTTTGACAAATGCAAAGATGTGTTATATACGACCCCAGTCCACTAAAACACAAACCGATATTTGATACCGATTTTAATCATTCGTTGTATAAATACTCTTTTTTATTTCTCCTGCTGGAAATAATTCCATTTCATTGAAAAAAATTCAAAAGAGAATTCGCTCGTTTCGAAGCACCCACTCACTAACCCAGTCATTGTTCACCAACTAGAAAAGACAGTCTACAAAAGGACGCTAAAGGAATGCGAACAGAATGGATATGGTAATGCATTCTACCATCAACATAATGGTCATTGAACCCCTTTGCTATCGCGGCCAAATTCTCTTTTATACAGATTGGTAATGAATAGAGCTACAATAGGCGAAGCTGCAACACTGAAAAGCTGCTATTGCTTGAATATTCTACGATAAATCATCGTTATTAGGCCAACGTTTCGATCCTTTTTTAACTTATCTTTTATTTTTCTTTCCTATCTTGTGCCTTCAGAGTGTCGATTCAGTTTACTTGTTTTGCCTTACCGAACAATGCGAACGCCTTGCAAGATAAATCCCGCCATCTCTTCTAAGCAGATTTGGCAGTCTGACAGTTAAATGGATTGCGAGTGAAGCGGTTCCTGACGCCATACGTTAACAAATGAATTGGTGTCTCTTCAGCAGCAGCTGCAGCTACGGTCGTCCGTCGGTCTGGTCGTTAGCGTGCAGATTGGGGTTTCAATGAACCCGCGATCCATTACCCGACAAGGAATCGATGCTGTTGTCTCTCTCTTCGTAAGATGTAATCAGTCTCGGAGTCTTGTCTACGAACTTTTGCATGAGGCTTGGGGATTAAGACTGTTTGGCTTCTCAGTAGCATTTTGGTGGGTCACTTAAATTAGAGTGAAGTATAATATATGTTGAAGAAAACTTGTGTCTCAATTAGATGGCATCAGTAAACTCCAAGGTAGGTCTAAATAAACTTCAAGAATGCTGGTACAGAAACTTTTCAAATGTGCAATTGTAGTAACTCACAGATTCTTTAGAACTTGTAGTTAGTGAAGAGATAGTTGAAAAAAAAATCGAGATTTAGTAAGTTAGGTTGGGTTGTTTTACCTCTGAGCGGAAATGTTTTGCACATAATGGGTTAAATGAACAGGTCACAAAACCCCGAAGGCTCAGAGAAGGTTGAGGGAGAGAACCAGCTGGAACAGCTGTTGGGAGACAGATGATAGCCTCCCGTCAAGGCCATCCAGGGTGTTCTTTAAAGTGCACAGGGTGTGTCTCTCCCGCACACGGGGCCACGACTTAACATCTCATCCGACGGACAGAGGTCTTTCCAAGCCCATTGGTATCCCCTACTGACCGTGGGCTGGGTGAGGAGTTTTGCGGAGATAAATCTCAACGCTGACCCAGCTGAGACTCGAATTAGAAATTTAGTAAGAGTAGGTTCTCAGATCTAAGTCCTGTTCGCATAGTATATAAAATGAAATAAATTATTATAATTTTTATGATGATCTAAAACCTAGGGCGTCTTGATTACAAGTGAAGTACTCTTCAAATTGAATATTTCCTCTGCTGTTTCACCTTTCAAAACGATAAACATTAAGAAATTCCCTCTCTTACCAAATTCAACTAATCATTTCGTTGTTGTTGTTGTACATAAAGTTTGAAAATTTATTAGTGTCTAATCGATATGAATTTTTAATTCGGCATCAAAGATCGAGCAGTGATAATTACACCTTACCAGTCCTGGATCTAGAAAAAAAATAAATAGAGGGGGGTGGTCAAGCGACGCAATAGAGCTGTGAAAAATTAAAGGGAGGAAAGAGACTGAATTTCCATTGCAGTGTAACCTTTTTCCGTTTTTTTTAGAGGTTTTAAAAAAAATTGAATAATGCGTGAAATATGTACAAGTTTAATAATTTTGTCCTCCATTACACTTACTAGCATTCTCAAAGGGGCGTGTCCCCCTTCCCCGCTCCCCCGCAAGATCCGGCCCTGAAACCAACTATGCAAATTATATAACAAATCTCTGAATTCGATATGTCGATTTTAGCCCTGATCGATGATAGCACATCAGATGTCTTCCAACATCAGAGAATGAGATGCGAGACAAATCCAGTGTTGTCATTTTAAACGGCGAAACTTCTGCAGACACGACAACAAGAGATTAGTGTATACTAACTCCAAGCAGATGCATTGATCGCTTTCTTCCTCCACTGTTAGGACTGCTACACACAAAAATCGTATTTTTTGAACGTCTCAGTTTCTTGTGGCTAACAGACGCATAACAGACGCATATACCATTCAATATTGAAGTAGCAACTAAGTTAATATTTTATTACATCGGATTAATGTATCTTTCTTATCTGCACAAAAAATTACTACTTCTGTATAAGAAGAGCTCGACGTTTACCTTCATTTATTACTCTCATATCAGAAATATATTTGCATAACAGTTAATATTATGCAATCCCGGTGAGGAGTCCCCGCCCTACCCACGGTTAGTACGGGACACCGATGGGCTTGGAAAGGCCGCCGTCCGTCGGATGGGACGTTAAGCCGTGGCCCCGTGTGTGGGAGAGCCATATGCCGTGGCCCCGTGTGTGGGAGAGCCATATGCCGTGGCCCCGTGTGTGGGAGAGCCAAGTTAAAGAACTCACTGGATGGCCTTGACCTTAGGCTACCATCTGTCTCCCAACAGCCGTTCCAGTGGGTCCTCTCCCCCAACCTTCTCTGAGCCTTCGAGGTCCTTGTGATCTGGTCATTTAGCCCATTGTGTGCAAAAAAAGTGCCGCTCATGGGTACAACAACCCCGGTGAGGGGGAACGGATTGAAAACAACTGGAATGTCTTTTAGCTTATGTTTTTGTTCAAGATGCAGGTTCTAAAGCAGTAATGAAGTGTGAGTAGCAAGAGGAGCAGCAATAAGAGAATATGAATCAATAGCATGACTCAAATATCATTAGTTATTTCTCTTTTTTTGGTGGAGGTGATGTAGTTTCCAAGTTCGAGTACCAGTTATACCTGCGTTGTGATTTATCTCCGCTAATTGCTTGAGGATGATGATGATGATGATGATGAATCCCAATCTTGTACTCGGTCAGAAAGAGAACACGGATAGACTTGATAAAGATTGCCGTCCAGAAGATAAATATAAAGCGTGTACCGTGTACGGAAGAGTCATATCACGTGCACTTTAAAGAACACGCTCAATGGCCATGACGGGAGGTTGCCTTCTGTCTCCTAACAGCTGTCCAGTAGATCCCCATCCCCAAACTTCTCTGAGCCTGGGGCCTTGTGACCTGACCATTTAGCCCATCATGTGCAAAAAATGACGCTGAAAGATAAAACAACCGAATCTAAGCTGTGTCCATAACGTAGGGAAAAGTAAATTAGCAAACTCTGAACAGCTGTCCAGAAGATACCCTTCTCCAATTTCTCTAATCCCTTGGAGTCTTTTTGACCTGAACATTCAGCCCATGTAATTCAAAAAAGTGAAGCTGAAAGGTAAAACAACCCAACCTAAGATCCCATAACGTAGGGAAAAGAAAATTAACAAGCTCAGAAGCTGAACGTTTTATTTATTCACTATTTTTCGTGTTTTACCTTCTCATTTGGTATAACGTCTTCATTGGGCTCTGAAACTAACTTAAGAGACATTTTTCCAAACTTTCTTTTCGGTATCTTTACTAGTGTAAATGTAAAAATTTAATTATTAACAATTTTCATTAGATTTGAATTAACGACAACTGAATCTAACCTATTTACTTCCATCGGACTAATTCCGGTAGAAGTATCTGTTAACTTCTAAATAAATTTTAGATGCGACTAATTAACACGAAACTAGAAATGGGACGATTCATTAAAAACGTTAATGCTTATTTTTGCCAGTAAACTCAAGATATTTTCCGCTTTTTCTGTTTATTTTTCTCGGTTGATTTGTTTCCTTGGGTTGGTAAGATTCAATTTATTCGTAAGCATTTTGCATTATTTACGAAATATAAAGAGAGAAGAGAGTCTAATGAAACAGACAGAAGAAAGAGGTGAAATGTTCGAGCAGTTCCTAACAGTATTGGAATAGGTAAAGAGGTTATCTCTGCTATTTAATATGCGTAGCAATGACTAGGAGTTTTGATTCATCCAAAGTTATTGGTATAAAATTTATAAACGCTAGATTCTGCAGATATCGCTCTGAAATGCAGCAAAAGCTCAGGACAGGCCCTTTCAACCCAAATTTAGTGAAGAACTACTAGGAAAAAAAAACTTATATTCTTAAAAACCTCAAGAAAAATTCTGCATTTATGAACGAAAACATATATTTCTAATGAGTAACGAATTGAAAAAAAAATCTATATTTGAAAAATCTAGAAAATATTTTGATTAAAATGCATAAATATATATATTTTAATTAGTACTCTGAATTGACAAAAGGATTTAGTTGTATATCTAAAAATATTTGGTCAAAGAGTTGAAAGAAATTAGCCAGATTCAGTATATTGATTACTTGTTTTATGAGAAGCAGTTTTTTTTTTTTGTAAGGAACTGCGGATTGGACGAGACTAGCCTAGATGCAGCCGATATCACTGTGAAATGTATATAAGAGCCAGATACTGAAGCTTTTTGCTCTGAAATGCAGCAAACGACGGATCCAACAAATATCCCTCTAAAATGTGGGAAAGGATTAGATTCTACAAATATCGCTCTGAAATGCAGCAAACGAAGGATCCTACAAATATGGCTCTGAAATGCAGCAAAGGATTAGATCCACAAAATCACTATGAAATGCAACAAAGACCTAGATCCTGAAAATTATCATCAATACTCTTTTACTTCAGATATACGTTACTATAGAAAAGACAAAAAAATCCTTCATTTTTAGAAGTTCTCTACACAAATTTCCCACTAGTCGTTTTATTGTGTATATTGTGTATGTGTTTTCTGAATTATAACGGACCTGAACCCTGTAGACATCACTAGGATATATGCCTTATGGGAAATAATAACAAATATCTAACCAAAATTAAATATATATTTTCACCATAGCAATTATATCCTAATGCTATTGATTTCAAATACAGTAAAGTCTATATCTTGGAATTATCGCTTTGAAATATAGTAAAGTCTTAAATGTTTCAAATGTTGCTCTGAAATATTTCAAAATATTGAAGAATCAGTAGTATCATTGCATTACAGAACATCCCCCCATACACATACAGTTGGGTTGTTTTACCTCTGAGCGGTACGTTTTTGCACACCATGGGCTAAATGGCCAGGTCACATGGACCCCGAAGGCTCAGAGAAGGTTGGGGGAGAAGACCCAATGGAACAGCTGTTGAGAGACAGATGGTAGCCTCCCGTCAAGGCCATCCAGCGTGTTCTTTAACGTGCACAGGGTATGGCTCTCCCGCACACGGGGCCACGGCTTAACGTCCAATCCGACGGGCGGCGGCCTTTCCAAGCCCATCGGTGTCCCCTACTGACCGTGGGCAGGGCGGGGAATTTTGCGGAGATAAATCTCAACGCTGACCCAGCTGGGACTGGAATCTGTGAGTAAATACAGATTACGAGCCTGGTGCGCTACCGACTGAGCCACCCCCGCCCCTCACACACATACAGTGATTTCCATCTATTAATATTCAGTGACCGGTGACGTCATAGAGCAAAAACACTCTGTGTGACAGCAAAAAGCCTGTAATGCGATGACACTACAGATATCGCTCTGAAATACAGCAAATCTTAGATATTGCAGACATTGCTCTGAAACAAAAGAATGATCTAGGTTTTGTAAACATTGCCGTAAAATGATGCGAAATCGTAGAATCTTCTGATATCGCTTAGATATATATATAGGAACGCATATATCTTACAGACCTCGCACTGAAATAAAGCACAGATCAAGATACTGTAGCAACTGTTTCTGAAATAGGAAGTTTAAAGATTTAAACAGTTTCGCTAGAGAAAAGAGTTCACATAGCAACCCAGTAGAAACAGCTACATGTATTTCAAGGGTGAGGAATTGAGCCAATTATCCAAATATTAAAATGGCTCCCAGAATTCTTTTAGTTTTCTCTGCCACAGAGCTCACTCTACACATTATCTTTACTCTTTATAGGGGAGCTCGCTCGCTCAATTTGTAGCGCACCAGGCTCGTCATCTGCAGTTCGTAGGTTCGAATCCCAACTGTGTCAGCATTGAAATTTATCTATCCTAAACTCCCATCTGCTTTCAGTCAAAAGGGTTGGGTTGTTTTACCTCTGAGTGACACTTTTTTGCACACCATGGGCTACATGGACAGGTCACATGGACCCCGAAGTCTCAGAGAAGGTTGGGGGAGGGGACCCACTGGAACAGCTGTTGGGAGACAGATAGTAGCCTCCCGTCAAGGCCATCCAGCGTCTTCTTTAACGTGCGCAGGCTATGGCTCTAACGCACACAGAGCCACGGCTTAACGTCCCATCCGACGGACGGCGGCCTTTCCATGTCCATCGGTGTCCCCTATAGACCGTGGGCAGGGCGGGGAGTTTTGCGGAGATAAATCTCAAAGCTGACCCAGCTGGGACTAGAACCTGGAAACTGCACATTACGAGCCTGGCGCACTACCTACTGAGCCATCCCCGCCCCAGTCAAAAGAGGCATCACTGTGTTTAGAAAGGACGCCGTCCGTCAGACGGGAAAAATTTATTGTGAAATAAAGCAATATTTCCAACTAGAAATCAGTTGGTGCCTTCGTCATCTCTTTATTTCTAAACCGTCACTACGACCCCATTTGACCTTGAACGCCACATCGGATCTGAGCACATTTTAATATTTAAAGGTTTCACTACTCTCATAGTTGTGAAGAGTTGGTGAATTGGGTTATTGAATAGTATAGGGATATAACATAGGGATATTGAATAGAAATAGTATAGTTATTGAATAATATAAGGTTGGTGAATAGAGTTACTAAAAGTTGGCGAATAGGGTTATTTCGAGCAGTTTCACTGCTCGAAATAACTCTGTTCACGAATTTTCAGCTCTCTAGTAACATTATATAGAAATTTGACCTCTGGCCTTGATGACCCATCGCATATAAAATTTTGCTGCGTTACCGATATCTACAGCCCTAAATTTATCAAATTTTTAGCTTTCTAGTACTAGAAGCACGAAATCTGACTTTTGATCTCGAAGTACCCCTTTTGATCCGAAAATTTGTATCGTTTCCTAGATCTACGACCAGGACTCCCCCCCCTCTCGCCAAACACCAAATTTTTGCTCTCTAACACCGGCAACTCGAAATCTGACCTTTGACCTCGAAGGACCCTACCGAACCCAAATTTTGCAACGTTTCTGACATCTACAACCCGAAATACCCTCATGCATAAATTTCAGGTTTATAGCGCTGGCAGTAGTAGATGCGCCACTTTGGGGCCAAATGACCTTTTGACCTTGAAGGTCACGCAGCAGTCAGATGACCCCCAAAAGTCCCGTGATTTTGCCGTTCGTCCGCCATTTTGTATTCTGACGTCATATTCTCGAAAAGTCCCTCGATTTTCCCGCCATGTTGTATACTGACGTCATATTCTCGAAAGGTCCCGTGATTTTTCCGCCATCTTGGATTCTTGCATAGTTGAGTCATCATCCCCTGGTTGACCCAAACCCATCGTGAAGCAACCGTCCCAAATATTTTTATTGCAGCGCCATCTAGTGTTTCTAGTGTTTAACTATATTTATAAAAAAAGTCTCCCACCGGTGCATTCGATCACACAACCTCACGCTTACCAGCGCGTTTTATCCATTACGCCAGCGGTAATATGTGAAAGCGATGCTTAAAGGTAGATGCTGTCAGTGAAAAATCGATCATTTTAACCTACGAATAAATGTATTTCTTGTAAATAAGAGTATTTTTTTTCTTTATAAATCGGAATTGAACATTGGGAATTAATTTGATTATTTTTTGTATGTCACATTGGAAATTATTTTTTTATTGCTTGTCTACGAATAAATTCGTTATACCTTGTAAACCACATTTAACTTGGTAATAAATTTTTATTTCTGGTATATTAGGAACATATATATTTTTATTCTTTGTTAATCACATTGGGAATTAATTGGATTATTTTTTTGTATGTCACATTGGAAATTATTTTTTTTATTCCTTGTCTACGAATAAATTCGTTATACCTTGTAAACCACATTTAACTTGGTAATAAATTTTTATTTCTGGTATATTAGGAACATATATATTTTTATTCTTTGTTAATCACATTGGGAATTAATTTGATTATTTTTTTGTATGTCACATTGGAAATTATTTTTTTTATTCCTTGTCTACGAATAAATTCGTTATACCTTGTAAACCACATTTAACTTGGTAATAAATTTTTATTCCTGGTATATTAGGAACATATATATTTTTATTCTTTGTTAATCACATTGGGAATTAATTTGATTATTTTTTGTATGTCACATCGGAAATTATTTTTTTATTCCTTGTCTACGAATAAATTCGTTATACCTTGTAAACCACATGGGAAATAAATTTGATTATTCCTTGTCCACTTAGAAATCAATTTATAAGTACTTTCCCCGTGGACCACGATTTACTGACAGAATCTGAAAAGTCCTGCGAAACAGATTTAAAATACGTATTTAAAAACTCGTCAAAATATTCCTCACCTTTATTAAAATCACTCCACGGTCGAAATAAAAATCAGTTTTTTCAGTAGATGTGTTTCACCGGAAAAAAAAAAAAAAAAAAAATCGTCCCTCGCTGTGTGGATTCCAGGACGCATGGGACTATACCGTGTACTTGCTGTGGCTTAGATGCGTGTCAGACATTTCAGATATTAACCTAGCATTCTTTATAACTAGCTTTTTCTATGTGTTTCTTACACCAAAACACGATAGTCCTTTCACATTAATATACGTATTTTTTATAACCCACGTATTTTAAGTCCGTTTCAGTAACACTTATTTCTTTTAACTCCACGACTGTCGCTTACTAGATCTATCCACAGTAACTGTTTTTAAAAGACTGTCCCGCAGAAAATGCCGATGGGTATAAAATATGATTTTATTCGTCGTGATAAAAAATATTGAGGAGTGATAGGATCGACCTAATAGACTCCGTGTTCGGATCCTCACCCCGGACAGCGTTTCACTGACGGATGGTTCAGTCCTACGAAAATAAAAAATTCCAAACGGGGGATCAAATTGACGAATGAATCTGTGCTGCTCCCTCATTAGGCGCGCTGTCTTACATCGTGAAAACTCACTGGCACTCTTTATCGTGGATTTCGGACGCGATATTTTTCCCAAGTCCGGAGACGGTTCTCTGCACAACCCTTTATGATAGGTTTCAACGCACCCCATGTAGACTTTTGAAATGACACGTCCTAAACCTTCAAGAGTTATGTGTATTAGTCTCCATCGGGTTGGTGCCGTCAGATATCTGTGTTTCCACGTAGTAACGCAACACCGAAGAAAAAACGTCTCTCCCATCGTTTGCGTGCAAGCGTATGTCTCATCACGCTGATGAAATCGGGTAAAAAATAACTTTTTTTGTACGAGGTAGAATGTTATAGAAAGTAAGAATGCTAAAAAACTTTCATCATGAATGCATATTAACGGAGTAGGGGAACATTAGTTTAAAACTTCGATTATGAAAATAATACATTGCTTCACGCACCCTCTCAACTTACCTCCACTAATCCACTGAAATTATATTTGCAACGGGACTGATAGCCAAAATTTAGCAAGCGAAACCGCTTAACTGACATATATGCTCTGATCGCGCCTACTGCTTATAAGAGAGACGACCTTCTAACCAGTTTCGATACCTTGTACACTCATCCCCATGTGATCTGACAAGACACAACAAGCGAGTGGTGTGCAAAGGTCACGGGGACCAACGGTGGAATGCGGCGTCTTTGAGAAGAGTGGCGGGTCCGTCCGAAAACTTAATGGGAAAGTTAAATAATTACTGTTTCCTCTCGAAATACAGAAGGAATTCTTCTGCTGATAGACGCACTTAAAAATAGGAATCTATGAAATCCAAAGGGAGATTGCTGTTTTTACATATTATCGGGATTACAATTAATACCGATTCCCTGCCCTTTAGGTTATGAAATATAACTGGAACCTTATTAGATCACTTAAAATTGAGTTGACACACCTTATGACCGACTCCTCGGAGAAGTGCTAAATCTATGTGGCGGAATGCTAAAAATAGAATTCATACGTTTCCGTAAAGAACTTTAGTTCCAATATGAGTTAAAAGGTTATGGGTTCGACTCAGGAAAAATAGGATTCGACCTCGGACATTAGAAAAGATGTGCGCCGTATAATTCTGTGGAAAAATACGAAAATCTTTAGCAATATCCCCGGCGTCCTTTGTTAGGCGATAGTATTAACATCCTTATACGTTCTCACTTGAAGCTTGCTTTCTCTATCATAACCCGCGATGCTTGCGAAAATTATCAAAGATGAATAGAGGTCTGAATGTACAATCTTCGGAGTTCATTTTACTGTAGATGTCTAATTCTGGCAGGATCAATCTCCACTTTTAAAATTTAGATCTTACACCAAAACCCGATAGTCCTTTCATATACGTATTTTTATAACCCACGTATTTTAAGTCCGTTTTAATCAATACTTATTTCTTTCAACTCACTCCCTCGTGACTATTACTAGAAGAAGGGCTACCTCACAGTAGCAGCAAATAAAAAATCTGATTTTATTCGTCGTGATGAAAAATATTGAAGGTAATAGGGTCGACCTAAAAGATCCGTGTTCGGATCCTCACCCCGGATGGCTTTTAACAAAAGTCCTACGAAATAAAATAAAAACTCCCCCGTTACGGGACGTTGTTTAAAAATACTTATTATGGCTGTGTCCTCAGTACATGATGCAAACTCTTTCCCAGGAAGTAACGCTATTCGATGTATCCCCCGGTTACATGCTTTTACAGGGTAAAGCCTGTGTGGCAGAATGTTAAAAGTAGAGTTCATACGTTTCCGTAAAGCTTAAGTTCCAACATGCGTTAAAGGAGTATGGTTCGACTCACTTTGAGAGGAGCAGACGCTCGGACCAAAAGCCTGATGGGTCTCCTGCCGAATGCTACACTTTATCAGAACACCGTGTGGGGTACCTTCTAGAAAAGGGAAAATTTTTAATGTCATAAGAAATGTGTGACGTATAATCCGTGGAAAAAATACGAAATCTTTAACATCCGCACTTCAAATTTTCATACGACATTCGGGGGGTTAAGTTTCAACCTTTATTTTTTCCATCTCCAATAATACACAGTTTCTGTAGAGCACTGGTGACTTCGACGCAAAGGGTGATCCACACTAAAAAACAAATCCCATAGACAATGAAGAACTAAAAAAGTCATTAAAACAGTGAATGTACAGAGATTGACAGCAGTAATATAGACAGGGACCCATCGCTCACTATCATAGCCCTCGAGAAATTATCAAAGATGAATAGCACGCAATCTTCTGAGTTAATTCTGGACGGATCACAAGGACTTTTTCTCACATTCGTTAATCAAAGTGTCTACGCATCAGACTTGTCATTACCCCGACAAACTATCCATAGACTGAGTAAGTATTTAGAATGAAAAATTCAGTTTGCTTCAGTGTCACAGCTTTAATTTTCAGATGCACTCCATAGATTCGTAAAACACTCATTAGGTTTGCGTTCACAAGATAATTACAGTTCATCACTGATTCATCTTCCCTATCTTTCTAATAAATCATACGTCCAAAGTAGATAATTATATTACGAAAATAAAATCGATTTTAAGTGATTCCGTATTCGTAATTTATTAATGCTAAAGAATCACGACGAAAATCTCACAATAGTCTACCCAATACTTTACCATAGACGATACAGTCACAAGTTACGATAGTCAGCATCTGCTCCCATAGACCAGGGACGGGTGAATAGCGACCCATGGGTCGCATTCGCCCCGCTAGGAGTTTTTTGTTGTCCGCCAAGACAGAAAAATCCTCCCCGTGCGCGACCGAAGATTCGTCTCGTATTTTCCATTAGGACGGCCACGTCAATATGCATACGAAGTGCATGAAAACAATTGCCCACTCCGGCCATAGACAGTAGCTTAGTTACTTCTAACAAAGTCAAGGTTTGAGATCCATAGTAAGACACGAATGTTACCGAACACCTATGTCATGTGAATGCTAACTGTTAAGACAGATAGTTGCCATGCACTCTTACATGCGCGAAGCTTCCATTTCCTAATGTGTGAGGGGAAAGCCTGAACAGTCATACAATAAGTCAATGCTGACTGCATGAAATATGATTCGAACGGAAGACAATCTGAACAGGTGCTTTTGTTTGGAAATTTAAAAACTGAAAACTCACTGTATATAATATTTCCGTGAAAAGTTGGGGGCCAGTTCGCGACCTAGCACTGTCTTCAACTGGCGATAAAACGTAAGCTCTCTTTTCAGAGTTCCTGTCTACCCCCTTTGCAATCAGGAAAAAACTCTCGAGAGCAAATTATATCTAAAATCAGTTTCACTTGAGTTTTTCGTAAACCCTTGTGCCGTCGAACTAAGATTCAGACACTCAGCTGTCGGGCATAAGGTTAAACTAATTTCTCACCTCGGTACGTTTGAATAAGCGCACGCTGCAAACACAAGTTTTTCGACAAAAGATAAGGTGTTTCGCTACAACATAACACGGAGATGTCTGTTTAGTTATTTTTCCATATTTCAACACTGTCTATGGAACATTACGCCTCTACATACCATAAGCATAATGTCTCGCGATTCTAAGCATTCCCCGAACCGATATTAATCTTATTTTTGTAGTTCAACGGAGTGCTTTGAGCTTGCTCAACCTCTGTCAAGAGTTGGACCAGTGCTTTCACCGATGGGGCGGACCAGCAGCTATGCCATTTATTAGTGGATTGCTCGTACTAGCAGAGCCGGTACAAGGTGAATGCAAATCGGTTCATATATCGTGTCTGCTTCTTCATATCTCTATTCTTTCGAACACAAATGTTAAAAGATTTCATGTAGCAGCTAAGAAACAGTAAAAAGGTGATTTTCCGCATTTAACTACAACCATCTATCGGGTAGAGGAATCCTCAAAACTAAGTAACAATACTAGAAAAATCACTGTCCATAACATTTATATTCATGTATTTCTTTTTCTTGTTGCGAGGCATCTGACCGAAAAACGTAAGCATTCATTACCTCAAAACAGATAAGACAGAGGGTGTTATGCGCCGTCTTGAAAAACACCAAGAAGGCTAGTAACCACGGTTTAACCATTCGTTTTTTAAGTATTAGGACGTTCATGTTACAATTTCTTGCAACAACGTTCATTTCTGGTAAAGATGCATGTCAGCACATTCACTTTATGTGTGAATATTACATTTCAATCGTGTGTGAACCAGGCATTCAGTTGAGAAGAGTATGTGAATATTACATTTTAACTGTATGTGAATCAGTCACTTCAGAATACTAACACCTTTGCGAGCTCACTGAAACGTGCCTACTTCTTGTGTCTCTCCATATACTCTTCTTATGAGCACAAAAGATAGGATGTTTGACTACAATCTAACACGGAGATGTCTGTTTAGTTATTTTTTCCTCCTATTTCTACACTAGTGCGGAAGTCTTAGAACAAGTGGTTCGGGTTAGCACACGTTTTTGATATGTATCTTGTTTGGCAATCTGAAAGAACACTGTCTATGGAACATTACCCCTGCAAGCTAGTATTAATTACTTCACGATTCTGAGGGACGAAGGTTGTAATCGTTGGCAGATATTTTTCAGAAATATGTAATCAACCATAGTGTTCGGATATTTGATCCATAGTAAGACATGAACGTTGTTTACTTCCCATCGACAACCCCTTCTACGGATCGTATGAGAGATAACTGTTACGACAATTAGCTACGTGAGTCGTATTTATTTTTAAAAGCAAAGACATACTAATTACCGACTAGCTAGAGAATGATATATTAACCTGCTAAAGTTTGATTTTAACGATCAGAGAGTGTATATACCATCACTCTTTTAGTTCATACTAATATTCCAACTTTTAAAGGAAACATTGTCTCGTTATAAGCGATTAAATGCACACTCTATACTTTAAATCTATAGAGACAACGATCACTAAACATGGAACACATCTGTGAAATATCACCACATTTTTGTTTTTAACGTACGGTTGAATCGTTCTACTAAGCTAGCTTTGGTTCCCTATCCCTTTCTTTTACATCCACCCGATATAAAACATTTGGCCCTACACAGTAAGCTATGTTGTACGACTCACGTAGCTAATTGTCGTAACAGTTATCTCTCATACGATCCGTAGAAGGGGTTGTCGATGGGAAGTAAACAACGTTCATGTCTTACTATGGATCAAATATCCGAACACTATGGTTGATTACATATTTCTGAAAAATATCTGCCAACGATTACAACCTTCGTCCCTCAGAATCGTGAAGTAATTAATACTAGCTTGCAGGGGTAATGTTCCATAGACAGTGTTCTTTCAGATTGCCAAACAAGATACATATCAAAAACGTGTGCTAACCCGAACCACTTGTTCTAAGACTTCCGCACTAGTGTAGAAATAGGAGGAAAAAATAACTAAACAGACATCTCCGTGTTAGATTGTAGTCAAACATCCTATCTTTTGTGCTCATAAGAAGAGTATATGGAGAGACACAAGAAGTAGGCACGTTTCAGTGAGCTCGCAAAGGTGTTAGTATTCTGAAGTGACTGATTCACATACAGTTAAAATGTAATATTCACATACTCTTCTCAACTGAATGCCTGGTTCACACACGATTGAAATGTAATATTCACACATAAAGTGAATGTGCTGACATGCATCTTTACCAGAAATGAACGTTGTTGCAAGAAATTGTAACATGAACGTCCTAATACTTAAAAAACGAATGGTTAAACCGTGGTTACTAGCCTTCTTGGTGTTTTTCAAGACGGCGCATAGCACCCTCTGTCTTATCTGTTTTGAGGTAATGAATGCTTACGTTTTTCGGTCAGATGCCTCGCAACAAGAAAAAGAAATACATGAATATAAATGTTATGGACAGTGATTTTTCTAGTATTGTTACTTAGTTTTGAGGATTTCTCTACCCGATAGATGGTTGTAGTTAAATGCGGAAAATCACCTTTTTACTGTTTCTTAGCTGCTACATGAAATCTTTTAACATTTGTGTTCGAAAGAATAGAGATATGAAGAAGCAGACACGATATATGAACCGATTTGCATTCACCTTGTACCGGCTCTGCTAGTACGAGCAATCCACTAATAAATGGCATAGCTGCTGGTCCGCCCCATCGGTGAAAGCACTGGTCCAACCCTTGACAGAGGTTGAGCAAGCTCAAAGCACTCCGTTGAACTACAAAAATAAGATTAATATCGGTTCGGGGAATGCTTAGAATCGCGAGACATTATGCTTATGGTATGTAGAGGCGTAATGTTCCATAGACAGTGTTGAAATAGGGAAAAATAACTAAACAGACATCTCCGTGTTATGTTGTAGCGAAACACCTTATCTTTTGTCGAAAAACTTGTGTTTGCAGCGTGCGCTTATTCAAACGTACCGAGGTGAGAAATTAGTTTAACCTTATGCCCGACGGCTGAGTGTCTGAATCTTAGTTCGACGGCACAAGGGTTTACGAAAAACTCAAGTGAAACTGATTTTAGATATAATTTGCTCTCGAGAGTTTTTTCCTGATTGCAAAGGGGGTAGACAGGAACTCTGAAAAGAGAGCTTACGTTTTATCGCCAGTTGAAGACAGTGCTAGGTCGCGAACTGGCCCCCAACTTTTCACGGAAATATTATATACAGTGAGTTTTCAGTTTTTAAATTTCCAAACAAAAGCACCTGTTCAGATTGTCTTCCGTTCGAATCATATTTCATGCAGTCAGCATTGACTTATTGTATGACTGTTCAGGCTTTCCCCTCACACATTAGGAAATGGAAGCTTCGCGCATGTAAGAGTGCATGGCAACTATCTGTCTTAACAGTTAGCATTCACATGACATAGGTGTTCAGTAACATTCGTGTCTTACTATGGATCTCAAACCTTGACTTTGTTAGAAGTAACTAAGCTACTGTCTATGGCCGGAGTGGGCAATTGTTTTCATGCACTTCGTATGCATATTGACGTGGCCGTCCTAATGGAAAATACGAGACGAATCTTCGGTCGCGCACGGGGAGGATTTTTCTGTCTTGGCGGACAACAAAAAACTCCTAGCGGGGCGAATGCGACCCATGGGTCGCTATTCACCCGTCCCTGGTCTATGGGAGCAGATGCTGACTATCGTAACTTGTGACTGTATCGTCTATGGTAAAGTATTGGGTAGACTATTGTGAGATTTTCGTCGTGATTCTTTAGCATTAATAAATTACGAATACGGAATCACTTAAAATCGATTTTATTTTCGTAATATAATTATCTACTTTGGACGTATGATTTATTAGAAAGATAGGGAAGATGAATCAGTGATGAACTGTAATTATCTTGTGAACGCAAACCTAATGAGTGTTTTACGAATCTATGGAGTGCATCTGAAAATTAAAGCTGTGACACTGAAGCAAACTGAATTTTTCATTCTAAATACTTACTCAGTCTATGGATAGTTTGTCGGGGTAATGACAAGTCTGATGCGTAGACACTTTGATTAACGAATGTGAGAAAAAGTCCTTGTGATCCGTCCAGAATTAACTCAGAAGATTGCGTGGCCAGAACTCTATTCATCTTTGATAATTTCTCGAGGGCTATGATAGTGAGCGATGGGTCCCTGTCTATATTACTGCTGTCAATCTCTGTACATTCACTGTTTTAATGACTTTTTTAGTTCTTCATTGTCTATGGGATTTGTTTTTTAGTGTGGATCACCCTTTGCGTCGAAGTCACCAGTGCTCTACAGAAACTGTGTATTATTGGAGATGGAAAAAATAAAGGTTGAAACTTAACCCCCCGAATGTCGTATGAAAATTTGAAGTGCGGATGTTAAAGATTTCGTATTTTTTCCACGGATTATACGTCACACATTTCTTATGACATTAAAAATTTTTCCTTTTCTAGAAGGTACCCCACACGGTGTTCTGATAAAGTGTAGCATTCGGCAGGAGACCCATCAGGCTTTTGGTCCGAGCGTCTGCTCCTCTCAAAGTGAGTCGAACCATACTCCTTTAACGCATGTTGGAACTTAAGCTTTACGGAAACGTATGAACTCTACTTTTAACATTCTGCCACACAGGCTTTACCCTGTAAAAGCATGTAACCGGGGGATACATCGAATAGCGTTACTTCCTGGGAAAGAGTTTGCATCATGTACTGAGGACACAGCCATAATAAGTATTTTTAAACAACGTCCCGTAACGGGGGAGTTTTTATTTTATTTCGTAGGACTTTTGTTAAAAGCCATCCGGGGTGAGGATCCGAACACGGATCTTTTAGGTCGACCCTATTACCTTCAATATTTTTCATCACGACGAATAAAATCAGATTTTTTATTTGCTGCTACTGTGAGGTAGCCCTTCTTCTAGTAATAGTCACGAGGGAGTGAGTTGAAAGAAATAAGTATTGATTAAAACGGACTTAAAATACGTGGATTATAAAAATACGTATATGAAAGGACTATCGGGTTTTGGTGTAAGATCTAAATTTTAAAAGTGGAGAGGGATCCTGCCAGAATTAGACATCTACAGTAAAATGAACTCCGAAGATTGTACATTCAGACCTCTATTCATCTTTGATAATTTTCGCAAGCATCGCGGGTTATGATAGAGAAAGCAAGCTTCAAGTGAGAACGTATAAGGATGTTAATACTATCGCCTAACAAAGGACGCCGGGGATATTGCTAAAGATTTTCGTATTTTTCCACGGAATTATACGGCGCACATCTTTTCTAATGTCCGAGGTCGAACCCATAACCTTTTAACTCATATTGGAACTAAAGTTCTTTACGGAAACGTATGAATTCTATTTTTAGCATTCCGCCACATAGATTTAGCACTTCTCCGAGGAGTCGGTCATAAGGTGTGTCAACTCAATTTTAAGTGATCTAATAAGGTTCCAGTTATATTTCATAACCTAAAGGGCAGGGAATCGGTATTAATTGTAATCCCGATAATATGTAAAAACAGCAATCTCCCTTTGGATTACATAGATTCCTATTTTTAAGTGCGTCTATCAGCAGAAGAATTCCTTCTGTATTTCGAGAGGAAACAGTAATTATTTAACTTTCCCATTAGGTTTTCGGACGGACCCGCCACTCTTCTCAAAGACGCCGCATTCCACCGTTGGTCCCCGTGACCTTTGCACACCACTCGCTTGTTGTGTCTTGTCAGATCACATGGGGATGAGTGTACAATGTATCGAAACTGGTTAGAAGGTCGTCTCTCTTGTAAGCAGTAGGCGCGATCAGAGCATATATGTCAGTTAAGCGGTTTCGCTTGCTAAATTTTGGCTATCAGTCCCGTTGCAAATATAATTTCAGTGGATTAGTGGAGGTAAGTTGAGAGGGTGCGTGAAGCAATGTATTATTTTCATAATCGAAGTTTTAAACTAATGTTCCCCTACTCCGTTAATATGCATTCATGATGAAAGTTTTTTAGCATTCTTACTTTCTATAACATTCTACCTCGTACAAAAAAAGTTATTTTTTACCCGATTTCATCAGCGTGATGAGACATACGCTTGCACGCAAACGATGGGAGAGACGTTTTTTCTTCGGTGTTGCGTTACTACGTGGAAACACAGATATCTGACGGCACCAACCCGATGGAGACTAATACACATAACTCTTGAAGGTTTAGGACGTGTCATTTCAAAAGTCTACATGGGGTGCGTTGAAACCTATCATAAAGGGTTGTGCAGAGAACCGTCTCCGGACTTGGGAAAAATATCGCGTCCGAAATCCACGATAAAGAGTGCCAGTGAGTTTTCACGATGTAAGACAGCGCGCCTAATGAGGGAGCAGCACAGATTCATTCGTCAATTTGATCCCCCGTTTGGAATTTTTTATTTTCGTAGGACTGAACCATCCGTCAGTGAAACGCTGTCCGGGGTGAGGATCCGAACACGGAGTCTATTAGGTCGATCCTATCACTCCTCAATATTTTTTATCACGACGAATAAAATCATATTTTATACCCATCGGCATTTTCTGCGGGACAGTCTTTTAAAAACAGTTACTGTGGATAGATCTAGTAAGCGACAGTCGTGGAGTTAAAAGAAATAAGTGTTACTGAAACGGACTTAAAATACGTGGGTTATAAAAAATACGTATATTAATGTGAAAGGACTATCGTGTTTTGGTGTAAGAAACACATAGAAAAAGCTAGTTATAAAGAATGCTAGGTTAATATCTGAAATGTCTGACACGCATCTAAGCCACAGCAAGTACACGGTATAGTCCCATGCGTCCTGGAATCCACACAGCGAGGGACGATTTTTTTTTTTTTTTTTTTTCCGGTGAAACACATCTACTGAAAAAACTGATTTTTATTTCGACCGTGGAGTGATTTTAATAAAGGTGAGGAATATTTTGACGAGTTTTTAAATACGTATTTTAAATCTGTTTCGCAGGACTTTTCAGATTCTGTCAGTAAATCGTGGTCCACGGGGAAAGTACTTATAAATTGATTTCTAAGTGGACAAGGAATAATCAAATTTATTTCCCATGTGGTTTACAAGGTATAACGAATTTATTCGTAGACAAGGAATAAAAAAATAATTTCCGATGTGACATACAAAAAATAATCAAATTAATTCCCAATGTGATTAACAAAGAATAAAAATATATATGTTCCTAATATACCAGGAATAAAAATTTATTACCAAGTTAAATGTGGTTTACAAGGTATAACAAATTTATTCGTAGACAAGGAATAAAAAAAATAATTTCCAATGTGACATACAAAAAAATAATCCAATTAATTCCCAATGTGATTAACAAAGAATAAAAATATATATGTCCCTAATATACCAGAAATAAAAATTTATTACCAAGTTAAATGTGGTTTACAAGGTATAACGAATTTATTCGTAGACAACGAATAAAAAAATAATTTCCAATATGACATACAAAAAAATAATCCAATGTGATTAACAAAGAATAAAAATATATATGTTCCTAATATACCAGAAATAAAAATTTATTACCAAGTTAAATGTGGTTTACAAGGTATAACGAATTTATTCGTAGACAAGGAATAAAAAAATAGTTTCCAATGTGACATACAAAAAATAATCAAATTAATTCCCAATGTTCAATTCCGATTTATAAAGAAAAAAAAATACTCTTATTTACAAGAAATACATTTATTCGTAGGTTAAAATGATCGATTTTTGACTGACAGCATCTACCTTTAAGCATCGCTTTCACATATTACCGCTGGCGTAATGGATAAAACGCGCTGGTAAGCGTGAGGTTGTGTGATCGAATCCACCGGTGGGAGACTTTTTTTTATAAATATAGTTAAACACTAGAAACACTAGATGGCGCTGCAATAAAAATATTTGGGACGGTTGCTTCACGATGGGTTTGGGTCAACTAGGGGATGATGACTCAACTATGCAAGAATCCAAGATGGCGGAAAAATCACGGGACCTTTCGAGAATATGACGTCAGTATACAAAATGGCGGGAAAATCGAGGGACTTTTCGAGAATATGACGTCAGAATACAAAATGGCGGACGAACGGCAAAATCACGGGACTTTTGGGGGTCATCTGACTGCTGCGTGAC
This sequence comes from Ryuthela nishihirai, assembly GCA_038380435.1. Taxonomy (NCBI): domain Eukaryota; kingdom Metazoa; phylum Arthropoda; class Arachnida; order Araneae; family Heptathelidae; genus Ryuthela; species Ryuthela nishihirai. The sequence continues at coordinate 34,018,986 of JAWZYU010000017.1, read as the reverse complement.
CTTCAAAATCAAAAGGTCATTTGGCCCCAAAGTGGCGCATCTACTACTGCTGGCAAATCTAAGTGTGACCTCTACGTGACATATTTGACCTTGAAGGACAAGTCCGATTTCGATTTTTTTCCGAGATCTAAGACCAAGTTTACACCTATGCGCAAATTTTCAGACATCTACCATTTCTGCACTATAGTCAGAATTAGTGTGATTCCCCATTAGTCAGCCTTCAGGCAATAACTCACAACCGCCTATATATATACTATATACAGTATATATACAGTATAGTAGATCGAACATGAAAATGAATCTTATTTAAATATGATTTAATAAACGAATTTGTAAACACTGAATGCCCAAAATGATTTCATAAGCTATATCGAATAAAATTACCGAATAATCTATCAATATACGTAGAGGAAGCTCCCTGCAGTGTTTCTAAATAGAATTTATATGGCTACTGATCTAAGGGACCTGGGTTCGAGCCTCAGGTACGGCATGAATGTGTGTGTGTTGTTTTTCTGCTGAGGTCCTGCCATTCTCTCAGACCTTGTACTTTGACATATAAACTGACAGGCTCCTGTCAGACCTCTGTGGCAAGCAGTTGCTTGATGGGGTATTTATTTATTTTTATTTTATATTTGTATTCTTCATGCATTAAAATTGCAATTGTACATCATAGTTCGGAACTTCCGGCAGATAGGCATTCGACAAACCTTCCAAATGAGCCCTTTGTAAGTTATTATTATTATTACTGGTTCTATCAGTAAATTGCTGAGAAGTAATTGATCTGCACATTATACTGAATAATTTCTATCAGAAAAAGCAGCATCAACTAAGCAGGCAGCTTTGAGACAGATGTTTAAGAGTTTGCCAAAGAATGTCTGTATTACTAAATCCTTTGACCTCAGCTACTCTTCAATATTGAATGTTAACCCTGATGATCCATCTCTTTGGCTATTAAAGATAAAACGGATGCTGATGTTAACATTGAATATAGCTCTGGTGATCCATCATCTGTGGCTAATGAAGCGATGGTGGTTTCATCAGTTGTGAACCTTACAGCAGTTTTAAGTAAAATGTTTTGTGTGTAAATGGATATTATTTTAGTAAGTTGAGTACTATACTAAGCGGACAAAAATATTTAATAAGTTGTATTAAGTGAATATTGGATATTAAATATTAAATAAATGAATGAAGAATTCTTTGAGTTGTACTGCAATGTGCTGTATTATATAAGTTGTGCACAGCATAAATTGTTCTGCTCATTAATCTGCTGCTTTGGATCATTTCTCAAGACCTCTTCAATATTGATGAGTACAATAAAATACTGTTCTCAGAGAGCGTACTGCTTAAATAACTGTTCTTTGAGTCATTTTAATACTGTATAACAGAATACAGAAAAATACTGTATAAATTAATACAGAAATGTAAAATGAAATTGTCTGGTAGTGTTTTGGGCTGTTTCTAGGAATATCATTTTCAGTAGTTCAGAGTAGACAATAATCCATCAAGTCTAATGGTGACAAATTGTCAAAATATTATTATATATCCCTATGTGTTACATGAATATAATGTAGTACATGGGTAAATTAGAATATCATGACGACACCAGAAAAAATAAAAAAAAATTGATGAAAACAAGAATTTGTTTCGATATAATTTTAGAGAAATAGAAATTTCTTATAAAAGAAAAAGTAATAATTTTAAATACATGAATAGAAGTATTCGTAATAATTTACATTGAAAAAGTCAGATAAATCAATAAATTGAATTCAATAAAACCTATTTTTATTTTTGCAACTGGGTCCCGTGGCCGAGTGGTTAGCGCGCTAAGGAACCTGGGTTCGAGCACCGGGTAAGGCACCGATGTTTGTGTATTTTTTTCTGATGAGGTTCCGCCATCCTCACAGATATTTTACTATGGCTTATAAACTGACAGCTGTAGTCAGACCTCCGTGGCAAGCAGCTGCTTGAAGGGATATTTATTTTTTTCAAATTTTGATGACATTCCAACGTTTTAAATTAAATTTTAAGCGCAACGAACGGAGATAACCTGTAACCATTTGTAAATAATAATTATAAGGAATACGAAATTATGTAAATTACGAAATTATATTCTTGGTTAAAAAAACTCCTGAAAAGTAATTGTGAATCCTAAATGAGTTATTCTTAAACGAATTCACAATACGGTAAACTTATTAACAAAATAAAAACATTACATGTATACATATATATTATTCTTAAATATTTTAATAAATTACCAAGTAGGTTGAAACAAAAAATACTTTCCCTGCATAAATACGTAACTGTATTTGGAGTTATGAGAACTTTGAAGAGATGATAAATAATTACAACATGATATTTGCAATTCCTTAACATTACAGAGATATTACCGTATTACCGTTCCCGAGCTCGGAAATTCCTGTTGGTGTTCAATTATGAATAGCCTGGAGTAATAAAGCTTCCACATGCGAGTTCTTAATTCTTGTAGTTGATTGTGATACTTATTGTGTTCATTGGTTGTGAAATGTGTTGATATTATAATGTACTGGAAAATTTACCCGGCGTTGCTCTCGTTTCCGGATGCTTTCGTTTCAACAAAAATAAAGCGTGGTCGGGTGGTCGCCTTCGCTCTTTTCACTCCTGACTGAGAATATTTGTTTATCCATCTATGAAACAATGGCTTTGTCACGCTGAAGCGGGGAAAATTAATTGCAACAATTATTTTCATTAACTGCTAATGGTAAGTCTATGGGAATTGCGAGAAATCAATCCGGTCTCCACCGGTTTTCATTGATTCTAGAACGTTCTCGCATAGCCAACGATATTTCCTGGGAGATGGGAAAGTTCATACAAAGCAGGTACAGTCGCTCAAAAAAAATATCCGAACACTATGGTTGATTACAGAATTCAGCAAAAATATCTGGCAACGATTTTTTTTAGAAATTAGTGATGTGACAACCTTCGTGTAAGGTTGCCAGATCACTAATTTCTAAAATATCAGCCAGCCTAAAAAAATCAGAAAATTATTGCCAGATATTTTTTCTGAATTATGTAATCAACCATAGTGTTTGGATATTTTTTGAGCGACTGTACGTACCAAGATTTAGTATTCGGGTGTGGGGGGGGGGGGGTTAAAGGATTTGTTTTGGAGTCTGCGAATATTCCACCATACAGGAAAGGTTAAATGATATTCTATATAGAATAAGATTTTAGTGTTTTTTTTTAATCAATTTTTAGTGTCGGACATAACATATGGGGATAAAATAAAATTATAGAAAGACAACTGTGTTGGATTTCGAAACAGGTAGACAAGTTTGAGATTTAGTATAAGACCGAGATTTCCGAGGGAGGGTCCCCCCCCCCCGGAATTGTATACTGTATATTTGTCAATAATGTCGTATTAACTTCATGCCCTGATGCTAATTCAATGGGAAAATTTAAAGAATAATATCCTAAACCAGGCGTGCACAAACTCCGTCCCTTTTAACAATTTTATCCGAGTGAAAAATTAAAAGTGTTATTAATTTCTTCATCTGGCTCTATTAAAGTGAATGGTGATTTAATAAGATGAAAATTTGAATAAAATCATGCAAATAGATATACTGTTATTGAAGGCGAATGTTCAGTAGCTCATTTCTGGGATCCAAGTCGCATCGGGAGCGGGGGCGGATCAGTTAGTAGCCCTCCAGGCTCGTAATCTGCAGTTCTCAGGTTCGAGTCCCAGCTGAGTCAGCGTTGAGATTTATCTCCGCAAGACTCCCCGCGCTGCCCACGGTCAGTAGAGGACACCGATGGACTTGGAAATGCCACCATCCGTCGGATGGGACGTTAAGCCGTGGCCCCGTGTGCGGGAGAGCCATTACCCTGCGCAAGTTAAAGAACACACTGGATGGTCTTGACGGGAGGCTACCAACGGCTGTTCCAATGGGTCTCCTCCCCCAACCTTCTCTGAGCCTTCGGGGTGTTTGTGACCTATCCATTTAGCCCAATGTGTGCAAAAAAGTGCCGCTCAGAGGTAAACCAACCAAGTCCCATCCTTCACATGCGGCTTCGAGAAGCCAACTTAAGTTTTGATATTAAAATAAACTTTATATTAACATTTAAATTTTTTAAAAATCACTTTGTACCTTAACATTTTATTCTTTATTCTTTCTAATGCACCCTCCTCCCAACTATTGGAACAAAACATTTTTCTATCCGGCCCGATGAGAAAAATGTTTCTGTACCACTGTTCTTAACAGACAAACAAAATTCCAATCATTCGCAAATTTCGAATTAAAATTGCTAGTGAATCAGTCCGTTGCATGTCTGAAAATGATCTCCTTTGTCTTGGAAAGAACAGCCCCTTTGTCCATTGTCATCATGCACTTCAGTTAATTAATGTAGTAAATATGGGTTCTAGCAACCACAATTTAATTAATTTTACTATTGGTCTTTGAGCTTTCAAAGATTTGCTCGCTGAGTCTCTTGATCCATCGACTACTTAAATTTCGTTCCCTTCTTCTTTCGTGGAAAGGAACAGAAAAAGACTGTTCTTACGAAGATAAAGCGCTAAAGTTACCAATTCAATTATGAGCTGGCTTGAGGTAAGTTATTACATGCAGAAGATGATTCTTCAGCAATGGCGATAAGAAGAGGTGAAGGAGAAATAAAAAAGAAAAAAAAGATTAAAAGTAAAAACGTTAGGAACCGGTCTTGAGAAGAAGTAGATAGGCACCCCCTCCCCTCCCCCCCTACTATGTATTGGAAATCAATGAATGGAAACCTATACGTTAAGTAGGATTCCAAGAGTTCGGAAGGAATTCCTAGCTCTGATTTGTGACTTCCGCCAGAATAAAAAGGAGAGCCTGTTTCATTTTTTTGCCGATTTTTTTTTCTCAAGAGAGCTTGACATCCTTAACGCATGCGCAATAATAGATGGTTACATTAACGCCATTCGGATAGTTCAGAGGTCGTGAAGTGGAACAAATTTCCATCGAGGGGTCTGCTTACTTCTACAGAAGATGAGGATTAACATCTTAAAGCGGCTGAAGCTAAAAGAATTGTAAGCATGGGTAAGCAGTGGGGGTAATCAGAAACGCACAAAGCAGGGTTTGTAATGTTTCAGTCATGTTTATATCTAATGGGAGGGGGAGGGGGTGGCTCAGTCGGTAGCGCGCCAGGCTCGTAATCTGTAGTTCCCAGGTTCGAGTCCCAGCTGGGTCAGCGTTGAGATTTATCTCCGCAAAATTCCCCGCCCTGCCCACGGTCAGTAGGGGACACCGATGGGTTTGGAAAGGCCGCCGTTCGTCGGATGGGACGTTAAGCCGTGGCCCCGTGTGCGGGAGAGCCATACCCTGTGCACGTTAGAGAACATGCTGGATGGCCCTGACGGGAGGCTATCATCTGTCTCCCAACAGCTGTTCCAGTGGGTCCCCTCCCCCAACCTTCTCTGAGCCTTCGGGGTCCATGTGACCTGGCCATTTAGCCCATGGTGTACAAAAAAGTGCCCCTCAGAGGTAAACCAACCCAACCAAAATCTAATGGGAGGCTAGACGTGCTTAAGTCTCAAATTTTCATGGATTTCTTAGAAAACAATACTTATTTAAGACTTTAAAGGGGAGTGTATGGGGTATAATCGTCGTGTATATGGTACTGCGGATTAGGCTATTTTACTTTTGAATAACACACCTTTGAACGAAACGTGTTAAATTTTCAAATAGGAAGAGTTGGGTTGTTTTACCTCTGAGAACTACTTTTGTGCACACAGTGGGCTAAATGTCCAGGTCGCTAGAACCCCAAGGGATCAGAGAAAGTCGGAGAAGCGGATCGAATGGACAGCTGCTAAGGAGATAGATGATAGCCTCCCGTCAAAGTCACCAGCGTTTTCGTTAACGTGCATAGAATGTGGCTTTCCAGAGCACGAGACTACGGCTTAACGTTCCATGCAACGGATGGATTCTTTTCGAAGCCCATTGGTATCCCCCCTTCCTTACCAAGGACAGAAAGAGAGTTATAGGAGAACGTTTTAAACGTTAGCTTAGTTGGAACACGAACCTGAGAGCTACAGATTATGAGCTTAGCTCGCTATCTGCTGAGCCAACCCATGCCTCTAAGTCACAATACCCATGAATTAAGAATTGTGTATATAAAAGAGATACAGTGGACAATCACTAGGAGGCAGATAGAAGGATTTCGTCGAGCCTTGTCATCAGTGATGGTCCCAGGAACCATATTTTAGGGGCAAGGAGAGTGACTAACTATCAAAAATGAAACTCAGTAGAGACGCGCAATGGTTCTTCACTCTGGCTCTTAGCCTTTGGAGTGGGTGACAGCCTCTGCGGCCACTTCCCAAATTGAGAGACCACCACTGCTTTTCAGCGTGTTCATTAACGAATAAGATGTAATTGTCGTGCACAAGAGGGTCACAGATTAGTGCCTCATCCAACGAAAATGTCAGCCCCCTTAAAGCTCCTTGGCGTTCCATTTCTAACGAGGGCAGTACAGTCGCTCAAAAATATCTGAACACTATAATTGATTGCAGAATTCAGGAAAAACATCTGGCAACGATTTTTTTAAGAAATTAGTGATGTAGTAACCTTCGTGTACAGTACACAAAGGTTGCCACATCATTAATTTCTAAAAAAATCGTTGCCAGATATTTTTTTCTGAATTCTGTAATAAACCATAGTATTCGGATATTTTTTGAGCTACTGTATAAGTTTAGGGGAGAAAATCTCAGTTCACTGGAGATACATGAGAGTCGGACCATACGAGTAAGAGAAGTGGAATATATGCTCTTAGGATGTTGAAAACGAGAGTATTCACTTAGAAATAGGAATAGGTAAGATCAAAATTGTTTTCCCTTAAAAATGGGTAAGATCAATATTGTTTTTCCTTGCAATTTCAAGCAGAATATTTGAATCTGCGAAAAAAGGAGATGCAGTTCCTTTGGAAACACCAGGAAATTGGAAAACAATTGATCTTAAATGTACGAAATGGGAAAGTACCCTTTCAGACCCCGCCACCTCCTCTTCTTATAACACATTCAGAAAAGGTTTCTGCTAGATGATGACATCATCTCTTCATGGATATCATGGACCATTGAACATGCAACCCCTACTATGGCAGGGAGAAAGTAGACACCGATGGACTTGGAAAGGACGTCATATGTCGGATAAGACGTAAAGCCGAAGCCCAGTGTGCATAAGAGTTATTTCTTGTGCATATTAATGAACATGCTGGATTACCTTGATGGAAGTCTTCTGTCTCCTAACTGCCCAGTGGGTCCCTTCTCCCAACCGTTTCTGAGTCATTGGGGTCCTTGTGACCTGGGCATATAGATCATTTTGTGAAAAAAAAAAATGCCGCTCAGACGTGAAACAACCCAACTAATAGCCTTCTGATTTCGTTTTCTGGGGAAATCCTTACTTCAACTCTGGATAATAAAAATTAATTAAGACTGCATCAACAGTTGTTATACATTTACCTGCTATTAATAACGGCTTTTGTTTGGGTTGGGTTGTTTTACCACTGAGCGGCACTTTTTTGCATACCCTGGGCTAAATGGCCGGATCACAAGGACCGCAAAGGCTAACAGAAGGTTGGGGGAGGGGACCCACTGAGATAGCTGCTGTTGGGAGACAGATGATAACCTCCCGTCAAGGCCATCCAGTGTGCTCTTTAACGTGCACAGGGTATGGCTCTCTCGCACACAGAGCCACGGCTTAACGTCCCATCCAACGGACGACGGCCTTACCAAATCCATCGGTGTCCTCTACTGATCGTGGGCAGGGCGGGAATTTTGCAGAGATAAATTTCAACGCTGACCCAGCTGGGACTCGAACCTTGGAACAACAAATTACGAGCCTGGCGCGCTACCGACTGAGCCCCCCCCCCCCGCCCCACTTTTGTCTGGATGTCAGTTTGCATGAATTAGTTCAAGTTAGCTATCAGTTAAAGCTCATATATGAAATCCTACTGTCAGTACGTTGTGTTATTTTCATAATGTAGATCATAAAAACAAACTAAGTCTACCAATAAGCATAGAACTTTTCAAACAGATATTGAAGTGAAGTATATTACTGTATATCTATGTATAAATTTTCATTCAAAGCACATTTTATACTGCTTTGTATAACTTCTTCCAAAGCTACAAACTGATAGAACATAAAATAATAAGACTCTTTGCTTTGTCGATATGCCCTTGCGAGGTTTATTTTTATATGAAATAAACATGGTTATGGCTTCAACTGGAGGTCGTTTCTACATAATAAAGCTCAAAGCGACCAGTCCACAGCTATTCCTTTCATGGATTCTTTTCCTCTTGGACTATTTTTCGTTTTTATGGCACGTCAAACTTTGACGCAAGAGTTGGCAGCAAGTTTTTAGTGCTCAGTTCAAAAACGAGCACTCGTCACTTGCTTATAAAATTAAATGAATCGTGGAGAAACGTACGACGTACATATGCAGCCCTTTTTCCCCTCTTCTGTATTGATTCTGTAGATGCTTTTGGTCGATGTTTTTGCTCGGTTCGCTTCAAAGATGTTCCGTATGAGAAATGAGTCTGCTTAACAATGGCATTCACGTAGATGCTGCAATCGCATATTTTTCTGTGTCATTGCAAAATTGATTGTTGAAGAGATATTGTAATAGTGAAGGACCACAACAAACATAGCGCTCAGAGAACCTGACAGGTCTTCCAAAGAGCATTGTCCTTGTACGCGAAGAATGTGCATGGCTTTTTATTCAAAATGCATCGTCCTTGCATGAAAAGTATGTAAATAACTTTTCATTTAAAGGACATTGTCCTTGTATGCGAAGCATGACTACTTATTTATAGGGCATTGTCCTTGTATGCGAAGTATGACTACTCGTTTAAAGGGCGTTGTCCTTGTGTACGAAGTACGTAAATGTCTTTTCATTCAAAGGCCATTGCCCGTGCATGCGAAGTATGTAAATGACTTTTCATTCAAAGGCCATTGTCCGTGCATGCGAAGTATGTAAATGACTTTTCATTCAAAGGCCATTGTCCGTGTATGCGAAGTATATACATGACTATTCGTTCAAAAGGCATTATTCATGTATGCGAACAATGTGCATGACTCTTCTTCAAAGTACATCGTCCTTGCATGAAAACTATATAAATAACTTTTCTTTCAAAGTGTATTGTCCTTGTATGCGAAGTATATATATGACTATTCTTTCAAAATGCATCATCTTTGCATGAAAAGTATGTTAATAACTTTTCATTCAAAGGGTATTTTCCTTGCATACGAAGCATGCATATGATTATTTGTTCAAAGGATATTTATTGTCTATGCGAAGTATGTGCATGATTTATTTGTTCAAAGAGTATTGTCCTTGTATGCGAAGTATGTACATGACTTTTCATTCAAAGGGCATCGTCTTTACATGAAAAGTACGTAAATGACTTTTAACTCAAAGGGTATTGTAATTCTATGCGAAGCATGTACATGACTTTTCATTCTAGTTCATTGTCCATGCATGAAAAGTATGTAAGTGACTTTTCATTCAAAGGGCATCGTTCTTACATGAAAAGTATGTAAATAACTTTTAACTCAAAAGGTATTTTCCTTCTATGAGAAAATGTGCGTGACAATTCGTTAAAAGAGATTTGTCCTTGTATGCGAAGTATGTACGTGATCTTTTATTAAAAGGGTATTTTCCTTGCATGCAAAGTATGTACATGACTATTCGTTCAAAGGATATTGTCCTTCTATGTTAAGTACGTGCATGACTATTCGTTCAAAGGGTATTGTCCTTCTCTGCGAAGTATGTGGATGACTATTCGTTCAAAGAGTTTGGGTTGGGTTACCTCTGAGCGGCACCTTTTTGCACACCATGGGCTAAATGGCCAGGTCACATGGACCCCGAAGGCTCAGAGAAGGTTGGGGGAGGGGACCCACTGGAACAGCTGTTGGGAGACAGATGGTAGGCTCCCGTCAAGGCCATCCAGCGTGTTCTTTAACGTGCACAGGGTATGGCTCTCCCGCACACGGGGCCACGGCTTAACGTCCCATCCGACGGACGGAGGCCTTTCCAAGCCCATCGGTATCCCCTACTGACCGTGGGCAGGGCGGGGATAGATCTCAACGCTGACCAGACCTGGGAAGTACAGATTACGAGCCTGGCGCGCTACCGACTGAGCCACCCCCGCCCCACTCGTTCAAAGAGCATTGTCCTTGTATGTGAAGTATGTACATGACTATTCGTTCAAAGGGCATTGTCCTCGTATGTGAAGGTTAGGAATGGCTCATTCGGTAGCATGCCAGGCTCGTAATCTACAATTCCCAGGTTTGAGCTCAATCTGGGCAAACCTTGAGATTAATCTGCGCAAAACTCCTCACCCTGCCTTCAGTCAATGAGGAACACTGTTGGTCTTGGAAAGTTCTCCGAATGGGACGTAAAACTATGATTCCGTGTGCGGAAGAACCATACCCTATGCACTTTAAAGAACACGCTGGATGGTCTTTACGGAAGGCTACCTTCTGTCTCCTAACAGCTATTCAGTAGTCTAAGTAACTTTAATTATCTTCAGTCCATTTCTTCATTAAATGTGCATTTCAGAAATTATAGAGCTTCGAATTTCGATTCCCATTAACATTACATGGGAAGTTTTTGTTTTTCGGAGCTGAGGACGGCTCAATCGGTAACGCGCGAGACTCTTAATCTTAAGTTTGCAGGTTCGAATCCCACTTGGGCACACTTTGACACTTATCTGCGCTAAACTCCACCCCTAACTAGGTCAGAAAGGGATGGGCTGGACGACGCCGTCAGTCAGATAAGATGTAAAAGAGTAGCCCTATGTGCATGAGAGCCATAAACCTGTGCTCGTTAAAGAACACTCTGGATGGCCTTGACGAGACTCTTTCAATTGTTTCCTGTTCAGTGGACCTCCTTCCCCTAACCTAATGGGGTTTTTGGGGTCTTTATGGCCATTTCTCCCATTGTATGCAAAAAAGTGCCTCTCGGAGGTAACACAACTCTAATGTTTTGGTAGGACAGTATGATTTTAAGGTATACATTGTGATCATTAAATCATGTCTACCCTACTCCATGTTATGTCAATGGTACAGTCGCTCAAAAAATATCCGAACACTATGGTTGATCACAGAATTCAGAAAAAATATCTGGCAATGATATTTTTAGAAATATTTATGTGGCAACCTTCTGTACGTACACGAAGGTTGCCAGATCACTAATTTCTAAAAAAATTGCCAGATATTTTTTCTGAATTCTGTAATCAACCATAGTGTTCGGATATTTTTTTTTCGAACGAATTTACTCTAACGTCGAAACTCTATAACTTTAAAAAATACGCGTTTTATGGGAAACTGTGACTAATGGTAAGTTAAAATTAGCAATCAATTCTACCTAAATATCGATTTTCAACAGTATTCGTTCGGTATTTAAAGATTTTTGGAAGTTTGAACATTTAACAACAGCAATGCGAAATAAGAGAATTTACATTTGAAGTTCATGAAACTAAAAACTAGCATTATTTCTTATCAACTGCATATTTTAAAAATGTGTGTAAATAATTTCTTTAATATTCGTTTAATTTTTGATAATTTTTTAAAAATACATTGCTGCTTTTAAATGCTTTAACCTACAATACCTGTATAAATATTGAAAGAATATTGTTGAAAACCTAGATTTACATAGATTTGATTGAGATTTTTAATCTACTTTTAAAACTTATTTATTTACCCATAAAACGCTTATTTTAAAAGTTATAAATTTAACGTCCCCATTGACATAACATGGATTATGAATGGTCATACTTCAATGATCACTCAGTGTATTTATATATATATATAATTAGTTTTGATTATGAGCGTTTTTTCTATCAAACACCCTGTTCGAAACTGTAAATATTAAAAACATTTGGACCTGAATGAATGAAGAAGTTGTTAATAAATTATTTTTTAAAATTAATGTTAATGAATATATAATTCATAATCTGAAATTTCCCTACCTTAACATGAAATCCAACGTAGTTTCTGCTGCAAAATTCGTAACATAACAACATCCAAGAAATCTTTGTTACATATTTAATCTTATGATTCTGTTACATATATATAATAATTTATGTATACAGGGTGATTCAGAATTCATCATCAATATTTAGTGGGGAGGAAGGGAATAAGAAAAGAAAGAGATTTCACATAGGAAAGTATGGGGCAGACGAACGCATGGTGGTGTAGAGGGCGCTGTGTGTACACACCTCTCATACAGAAGCACAGCTGTTTGACGCGTGCAGTCAGTTGTCATTCGACAAGGTGAATTTGCAGAAGTAACATGAACCGGTATACGTGGAATGAATGTGCAGATATGCATGTAACTTACGGTGCGGCAGGAGAAAGATGTCTTCGAGCCAGGCAATTGTATGCAGCGCGCTTCCCAAACCGCCGTGTGCCACAGCATCAAATGTTTTCACGTATTCATCGCCAACTGCGTGAAACAGGATCGTTTGCTGCTAGTAATGTTAATCGAGGGAGGCGCAGATCGGCATGGTGAGTAGCAGTAGAGGAAGCTGTCCTACAGGAAATCGAGGAACAACCTGGTGCTAACACACGAGGTATGGCTAGGCAGTTTGGAATTTCGCAAGCAACAGCGTGGCGGATATTACACGATGAAGGGTTACATCCGTTTCATCTGCAAAGAGTGCAATTATTGGCAGCAGACGACCATCCCAAGCGTGTTATTTTTTGTCAGTGGTTCATGCAGAGAACAGCCGTTGATCCCAATTTCCCAACGTATGTTCTTTTCACCGATGAGGCGTTGTTCACTCGAGAGGGTGTCTTCAACACACACAATTGGCATGTGTGGGCTCATCAGAACCCACACGGTACAAGACCTGGAGCTGCGCAACAACGTTTTGCTGTCAATGTGTGGACTGGGATTGTCGGTGACTGTTTGTTGGGCCCGTATTTACTACCATCCCGTTTGGACGGTGCCAAGTACCTAAAATTTCTTCAGACTGTGTTACCGGATCTTCTGAACGAGGTCCCTGATGGTAGTCTCCAGCGAATGTGGTTCCAGCATGACGGCGCTCCTGCACATTTCGCAAATGCTGTGCGTGCTTACCTACGCAGACAGTTTGGTGGTCAATGGATTGGCCGCGGTGGACCGGTTTCTTGGCCACCATGTTCACCGGATTTATCTCCAATCGATTTCTTTGTATGGGGTGCTATGAAAAACATAGTGTACGAGACCCCTGTTGATAGTGCTATGGATCTTGTAGCACGCATTTTAGTTGCTGCCTCAAACATCCGGGAAATACCAGGCATCTTCCACAGGGTCGGGCTGTCCATGCAACGCCGTTGTGAGTCATGCTTTCTAGCACATGGTCGGCAGTTCGAGCACCTCTTGTAAGTCTGTACAACCAATGCAAAGAAATGTTACATGTAAGATAATAAATGTTTTTTCCTTACCACTTCCTTCTTATGTGTTCTTTCCATCATTGAACTGGGGTCATTTTGCCCTACTACATGGCATATGCGCCCATGCTTTCCTATGTGAAATCTCCTTCGTTTCTTATTACCTACCTCCCCACCAAATATTGATGATGAATTCTGAATCACCCTGTATATATATAATATTTATAATTCAGTTCCTGATATTGCGCTATCTTGCACCGAAAATTAATTACTAACTTATTAAATCATATCGTTATCATTTCTGCTTGTAAACAATCAATGTAGCGAAGAAATTATTTACATTTTTGGAACTAAAATGGAATTCCTCCTTTGGGGAAAACGGCAACATATAAAACGTCTAAACGTTTTATTGACTTTGTACTTCCAAAGGGTCTTTCCTGAACGCAAAACTGTCAGAACCACTTGTTCTTCGCTCTTTACGACTCTTGAAATAATTAACTTGTTTATCTTTAAAAGGAAATGCAGAGAATGTAAAGTAATAAATTAACTCCTTCTCTACTTGTGGCTTGTGTAAAATTCCTTTTCATTTACGAATTAGTCATCTTTCCAATGATAAGGTAGGTTTGTTTTGAATATGTATACGTTGCATTTAAATATTGACACTCTCTTGGGAACAATGAATAGAAAAGAAATAGTTTTAGAAGACTGTTAAACATTTTGCAATTTATCCTCATCTCTTAATTTTAATTTCTATAATCAACTTGTCAAATGTTCCGCTCTCCACAGTTGTGTAATAGATTAAAAAAGAGAGAAAAATACTACACTTCGAGAACTTTACGATACTGTGATAGCTTTAGTTCTTTTCAAAGTTTCATGGGTGTGTTTATGCTCTCTGTTCTAATTTTCCAGCTAATTATCAAAGAAGAAAACCTCAGTTGAGACAGCAGCGCTTTGCGAGAAAAATATCTTCAAAGCGGAAGAAAACGTCGCATTTTTCTTAAAAGGGTACAAAGCAGAATATGTTTTTTAACTGATAATCAAAATTAATAATGGAATATATCGTGCTATAAACACTGAATTTTTTACGAATGATAATAACAAATATTGGGAACTTTAAATTGCCAGCGTTTGCTCGATAAACTTGTGTTTTCTTTATCGTTACATCTGTTATATAATAAATTTTTTAGGTTGTATTTGCAATCTCCTGCGAAAATTAAGAACAACCTTAAAGTTTCAAAAAGAACTCTAACAGATATCGGGAACAGTCTGAGGCTATCTAATAGACATGTAGACAAGGACACATATAAAATATGAGACTATGTACATATAATATGCAATTCATTTTAATTTTCATTAATGATATCTGTAAATTGAAATTGTTTTGTAAATTAATGGCATTAGCTGATGACTCAAAAACGCTTTGCGTAAGCAGTGGCAGATATAGTTTAGAAATGGTTAGTAGTAATCATTCTGGTTATTAGTGAATGATTTAAATCTAATCAATTGTTCTTAAATGTTAAAAAAAAAACTGAATATATTAATATAAGATTAAGAAAAATTATGGATATTTTAAAGTAAAATTAAGTTTCTTAAAGTATTATGTAATGATATACAGTAACATGTAATTGCCCAGTAATCGCTTCTACTAATAGTAATGAATATTTGGTTGTGATTATTGATCGGAAGGAAATATGAGGTAATATTTTAAAACTGAAAACAGACTGTCAGCGTTTGTAACACTGAAAACTAATTGGTTTACACTGAAAAGAGAATATCAAATTTGATATATTACCAAACTCATTTTATATATAGCAGTGAGTGATCTGAGACGCAAAAAAAATTGTTCCACTTCGAATTATAATGGGTAAAGCGTCAGTCTTAAAGTGTCAGTCCTTGTGGCTCTACACTTTCTCCCCCATAATGGAGAACTATTGAATTTCAGATAACCTGCGACTTTGTCCAAAGGAAGTTCACCCCTTAAATATTCAATGAAGTGAAATAAAAAAAAATTGAAAATTTTAGAGACTAAAAAAATCAAAATATTTGTGCATAATTTCTCTTTATCCAAGTGGAAACGAAAACCTTTTTCCATCATCTCACAAAGAATAATTTGTATAATGCAGCACTGCATTGTTGTTTTTATAGAAGTAATTTATTGTTTTATAAAAATATTAAGGGCTTTAATGGAAATACACCTAAAATGGTATACTAGCAAAAGATGGTAAGAGTTTTGTATTTATTTGGTAATATTAGATATATAAATTTATTTCGTATTGAAATTAGACCTTTTATTGGTGAAACATATGCCCCCCCCGCCAACTTGTAATACCATATCCGATAGCAGATTGGACCCAATATTTATATAACATGATTAACATTTCATTATTAAGGATTTTTCTTTCAAATAATTGAATTTATACAGCATCTGTCTAAGTGTATTTGTTAGGCTTCCAATGCGCATTTTGCAACTTAGGCATCTATCAATATAAATGCCTAGGTATAGTACACTTTGAAACAATTCAATTTCTTCACAGCAGAAAGTTGAGTAATTGTTGCATGAAAAAGGTATGTAATTTTAATTTAATGAAATTTGGATTTTATGTTTTTTAGGTGAAATAAAGTATATTTAGTCTTTTCTCGTATTTAAAGGTAGTCCATTTAAATTTAACCAATTCATCACACATTTTAGATCAATTTCCATACTACAAAGGAAATTTTCTAGATAATGAGCACATAAAGTTAATGATGTATCATCTGCAAAAGTGTTAATGTAGCTATTTATTTTTGATTCACAGAGATCATTTATGAATATCTAAACTAAGGTTGGTCACAGGACTAAGGCTTGTGGTACACCATTGAAATATATTTTAGGTTACTAAGTGTATTAAAAAAATATTAACTAAAAACTTTTAAAATACTTATCTTCCTATAAGGCCCTAAAATGTAGGAAATAAACAAAGTATATCAATGGTGTAATCAGTCACTGAGTTCGTATTCACTTCATAAGAAGATAGGGCGCCAGAAATCTTGTTAAGAGTAAATCGGCGCCGTATCTTCCTTTGAAGTGAATACGAACTCAGTGACTGATTATTGCACCGTCGATACGCTTTAGGTTTATTTTTTTACTTTTTAAGGACCTATAGGAAGATAGGTATATTTTAAATTTCTTAATTCATATTTTATAAGATCACTAAAAACACCTACCTTCAAAACTTTCATTTAGTATACGACTCATAAAAGATCGATCCCATTTACTCACCTTTTGGAGTCATGTTTGAGGTAGCCCATGACATTGGAGACGTCACAAGCTTTAATTTGAGTTAAAACTCGTTAAAACCGAACCACACGAAAATCGGTCCCCCCATTTTATCAAGGGTTAATAGTGGGGGCGTAAATCGAAATAGCATACGACTGTCATTATACGAGTTTTCATTTGACACCTAACTCATAACTGTAGGCCCTCGCGTTCGGTAGATATAGCAGAACGACTTTCACATTTTCCGTTTTTTAGGAAGGGGGAAAGAAAACATGGGGGGTCATGTTTTATAGCCTAAGGCATTCACCGCGTCAAAAACTTTCGTTATTATTTATGTTATGAGTGCGTGAAACTTTCCCTCGATTTCGTTATGATAAATTAATATTATTAGTTCGAAAGACACTCATAACTCATTACTTTCCGCACTCGCGTTCAGAGGATATATAGAGGAACAATCATTTTCATATTTCTACACTTTTTAGGGGGAAAAACATGGGGACAATTTTTCATGGCCTATGACATTCCCCGCGTCAGAAGCTTTCATGTGACGTATAGCTTGTTACTTTCGCCAGTCGCGTTCTGGAGATATAGCAGAACAATAAGATTGTCAATTTTCCATAGCCTACAACATTCCTCGCGTCAGAAGCTTTCATGTGACGTATAGCTTGTTACTTTCTGCAGTCGCGTTCTGGAGATATAGCAGAACAATAAGATTGTCAATTTTCCATAGGCTACAACATTCCTCGCGTCAGAAGCTTCATGTGACGTATAGCTTGTTACTTTCGCCAGTCGCGTTCTGGAGATATAGCAGAACAATAAGTTTGTCAATTTTCCATAGCCTACAACATTCCTCGCGTCAGAAGCTTTCATGTGACGTATAGCTTGTTACTTTCGGCAGTTGCGTTCTGGAGATATAGCAGAACAATAAGATTGTCAATTTTCCATAGGCTACAACATTCCTCGCGTCAGAAGCTTTCATGTGACGTATAGCTTGTTACTTTCGGCAGTCGCGTTCTGGAGATATAGCAGAACAATAAGATTGTCAATTTTCCATAGGCTACAATATTCCTCGCGTCAGAAGCTTTCATGTGACGTATAGCTTGTTACTTTCGGCAGTCGCGTTCTGGAGATATAGCAGAACAATAAGATTGTCAATTTTCCATAGCTTACAACATTCCTCGCATCAGAAGCTTTCATGTGACGTATAGCGTGTTACTTTCGGCAGTCGCGTTCTGGAGATATAGCAGAACAATAAGATTGTCAATTTTCCATAGCCTACAACATTACTCGCGTCAGAAGCTTTCATGTGACGTATAGCTTGTTACTTTCGGCAGTCGCGTTCTGGAGATATAGTTTAAGAATAATTTTCACATTTCCTTTTTTTTAGGGGGGAAGAAAGCACGGGGATGGGCTATGATTTAAGACATCTCTCTGGATGATAGTGCCAATTTTATGTTCTTCCTGATGATACCAGGATTTCAATGAAGTACAAGAAAGAGGTCGTGGATTCTGATGAGCTACCTTATGCGAATTTCGGTTGGGTTGTTTTATCTCTGAGATACACTGTTGCACACAACGGACTAAAATGGCCAGATCCAAAAGACCCCAAGGGCTTAGAGAAGTTTGGGGAAGGGGATCCACTGGACAGTTGTCAGCAGACAAGATTGGAGCTTTCCGTCATAATCATCTTCTTTGAGGTGCACAGGGTATATGTGGCTCTCTCTTGCACCCAATGACATTACATCCCATCAGACGGACAACGGCTTTCCAAGTCCATCAGCGTACCCATTTTCACCGACAGAAAATCTAAGGTTAGCTGTGATAAATAAGGTTTTATTGCTCTCTGAAAAAGGAAACTTTGTCTGTTCCATGCAGAACAAATAGCTGTTTTTGCACATATGGCCAAGGGTTAACATTCCACCCGACAGAACGGTGACTTTTCACAAAATATAAACGGTGACTTTCACAAATAATAAATTTTTCTGAACAGTTAGGATAAGAGAGTGAGTGTTAAAGAAAAAAATTCTCATCGTTGGGATAGTTTACACAGTTCTGGAGAGTCAACTCACTACAACAAGGCAATGTCTAGGAAAACATTCTTCTTAGGTTTCGCTTTCCTCACGGATATTTTCTTTGGCATATTATACTAAAATACTCCTATCAGACCTCTTTAGAAAGCAAGTCTTCTTTAGGGATAATTTATTTATTTTACTTGTAAACATGTGATCCTGGTTTTATACCGTTATAAAGTAAAACAGATCAAAGGTTAAAAATAAGATTTTTCCTTTTTTTTTTTGTTTCTTATTTTTTTGCTGAATTATTTCAATATGTCATTCAGGGTTATTTTTTTTTTGCTGAATTATTTCAATATGTCATTCAGGGCATAATTTAAAGTGGGTAAGGGGGTCACGACCATTCCAATTCCATTCTTCTTTTTTTCCCCTTTTTCTTGACAATTGATCTAAAATTAATCTTAATTTTTTAAGGATATTAAGGCTAAAAATATCAAACTTCTGCAGATTTCATGCAATTTTAAATAAATTTTAAAAACCTTTGAAACGAAGGTGAAAATGTTATACTGCAACGGAAATCCATCCCCTATTTATCCTTTTCCTACTCGAATACGTCGCTTGCGTCCCAAACCCAACCCCTTTAATTGTTTTCGGGATCGGGGTCTGATCTCAGGCAATACATCTCTGAGATAAGAGGGGGCGGGGGTGGCTAAGTCGGTAGCGCGCCAGGCTCGTAATCTGTAGTTCTCAGGTTCTAGTCCCAGCTGGGTCAGCTGGGACTCGAACCTGGGAGATTATCTCCGCTGGGAGATTATCCAGCTGGTGATATTTATCTCCGCAAAATTTCCGCCCTGCCCACAGTCAGTAGGGGACACCGATGGGCTTGAAAAGGCCGCCGTCCGTCGTATGGGACGTTAAGCCGTGACTCCGTGTGCGGGAGAGCCATACCCTTGTACACGTTAAAGAACACGCTGGATGGCCTTGACGGGAGGCTATCATCTGTCTCCTAACAGCTGTTCCATTGGGTCCCCTCCCCCAACCTTCTCTGAGCCTTCGGGGTCCTTGTGACCTGGCCATTTAGCCCATGGTGTGCAAAAAAGTGCAGCTCAGAGGTAAAACAACCCAACCCAACTCTGAGACAAGAACACCCAAGTACTAAGCATCTTAACTTTGATGCAATTGTTAAACATATATTAATGGCAAAAAAATCATTGACGCATTTCCCAGCAGAAAATTTATATTAATATCCTTATTATTCATAAAATAATTCAGCTATGCAAACTTACAATTACACTGATACTTAAAATTAAAGGATGATGTCTTATCTCGAAAAGTATATAAGGGAACGACACGACATGTGATGTACATGCAAAGTTCGCAAAGCGGAAGAAGAAAATGCGTGCACATTTAAGCGACGCGATCACATGCATGCTAATTAGGGCTGCTATAAAAGAGCACGTTGCTGAGGTCGCCACTCATTTCCTCCGAAAAGGCTTGGAGTTAATTTCGGTAGCAATTTGATTTCATCGCTGTCGCAAAGACGACGTGTAGATGATTGTGCACAGTGGATAGCGATAGATAAGATGGAAGCGGGTTAGTTCGAGACCGAAGAATCTAGGGTCATAAATATACCACATAATGTCCTCTCTAGGCTTTGAAGATAATTTCAAGAAACAGGAGCGGTTATTTGTAGACCAGAATAAGGTCGTCCCAAGGTCAGAACTGCTCAGGATGACAGCTATGCGTCTTGAACAGCAAGACGACGTAGTAAAATTGCAGCTGGGCAACTGTCTCGCTAACTGTCAGCGGCAGCAGAAATGTTGGTTTGTTGTTGGGTGGTCCTTTCCCCTGAGTGACTGAGAATATGTTGTTTTACCCCTGAGCGACCTTTTTTTGTACACGATGGATTAAATATCTAGGACACAAGAACCCCAAAAGCTCTAAAGAGGAAGAGGATTCACTGGACAATGTCTCGTAGACTAAAGGAAGCTTCCCTTGAAGGCCATTCACCATGCTCTTTAACGTTCTTTAACGTTCCCTTGAAGGCCATTCACCATGTTCTTCAAGAGAACCATAACCAGGTTATGGTTCTCTTGAACATGATGCCACGGGTTAATGTTCCACCCAGACGGTAGTTTTTACAAGCGCATCAGTATCTCCTTTCTCACCGATGATAAACGGGGGTTAGAGGAGATAAATGTGAACGCAGAGAGAAGAAACAACAGTTTCAAGACATATTGTATACCGGAGTCTATTAGAACAAAGACGTGGAGAGCTTGTGTATTAGGAACTGGGGTAGTGTAAATATAAGCCTTAACATGTCCACATAAGAATAAATCAAATGGATTCGAATCAGGAGAGCGTGTGCAGGCCATGCAGTTGGTCCACTTGTACCAATCCAACGGACAGGATATATAGGATTGAGATCACCCAGGAGTTTTGGACACCATTTGCATACATATACTATGCCATAAAGACATGCAAATTTACCTAGCATCGTACCCTTTGACAGGGGTAGTGCAAATATCAGCCTTAACATGTCTTCATAAGAATAAATCAACTGGAAGACAATCGATCAATTCGCTCTGTACTTGATTCAGACAACAGAGCAATAGCCGCACTAATGACCTAGCGGACAAGGGTCAGCCGAAGCCACACATACAACTGCTCTGTTATCAACTTGTCCTTTCGCATTAATCACGTGGCCACAACAGCTTCCAAAGAGTGTTACTTGCACCCTCAAAATATGCTAGGAGCAGGTGTGACTCGGTCGGTAGCGCGGCAAGCTCGTAAACTGCAGTTTCCACGTTCGAGTCCCAGCTGGGTCGGCGTTGAGACTTATCTCCGCAAAACTCCCCGCCCTGCCCACGGTCAGTAGGGGACACCGATGGGCTTGGAAAGGCGGTCGTCCGTCGGATGGGACGTTAAGCCGTGGCCTCGTGTGCGGGAGAGCCATACCCTGCGCAAGTTAAAGAACACACTGGATGGTCTTGACGGGAGGCTACCATCTGTCTCCCAACGGCTGTTCCAGTGTGTCCCCTCCCCCAACCTTCTCTGAGCCTTCGGGGTCCTTGTGACCTGGCCATTTAGCACATGGTGTGCAAAAAAAGTGCCGCTCAGAGGTAAAACAACCCAACTTGACGGGAGGCTACCCTCTGTCTCCCAACAGTTGTTCCAGTGGATCCCCTCCCCCAACTTTCTCTGAGCCTTCGCGGTCCTTGTGACCTGGCCATTTAGCCAATGGTTTGAAAATGTGCCGCTCAGAGGTAAAACAACCCAACCCAAAATAACTCTGAAGAGAAGCGTTTCTGACCCAATGTCCATACGAACGTTTTTCATCACTATATGCGGTAGAACACGTTTACCGAAGTTTGACTAGGCCTTTTTGGAAACATCCTGTATATTTTTGTCTAGTCCCGAATCTATAGGGGAGTAATATTAGTAACCGGAATGGAGCGAAAAAAATATTAAATGGAATTACTAGCATAACATAATATTATTCGTATTTTTAAGTAATTATTGAATGATCACTCGGAGGGAAATTTTTTACACCGGAAAGGCGATCCAGTCACTTGCCTGGGGTGGGGTGGCTTAGTCGGTAACGTGCCGGGCTCGCAATCAGCAGTTCCCAGGTTCGAATTTCGCCAGGTCCAACGTTGAGATTTATCTCCTCAAAACCTCCCGCCCTGCTCTCTGTCAGTAGGAAACACCGATAGGTTGGAAAATCGCCGTCCTTCGGATGAGACGTTAAGCCGTGTGCGAGAGAGCCTTACTCTGTGCACGTTAAAGAACCCCTTCTTGATGGCCTTGGCGATAGGATAGCATCTGTCTATCAACAGTTGTCCAGTGGGTCCCCTCCCCTAAACCTTCTCTGAGCCCTCAGGGTCCTTGTGAACTGACCATTTATCCCATTGGGTCCAAAAATGTGCCGATCAAAGGTAACCCAACCCAGTCACTCCCCCTACCCCCTTATGTTTTCTGTCTCGATCCAGTCAAGTGATTGGATCGAGAGAGATTTTTTAGATCTGGTCTCCTTTTGTCCATTATACTTTATTTCTGAGCTCCTGCCTACATTCGTTTCACAACGGAGATCTGTAAAAGTCAATCCTTGTCAATTTCTATTTCTTTTAAGTCTTTCCAGTTTCTAATTCAAAAAACGCGTATTTTTTCTGAATATTTGAAAAACATCTGGACTGAAAATAAATTAGTGCACCCATTAGCAATACAACTTTCGCAGAACTTTATTATTTTTTTGTTGTAGTTGTCCCGAGAGAAATTAGTTGTTGAAGAATCTTTCACGGTAAAAAAGCTGTCGTTAGACCTTAATTGATTCCAGGAGTTAAAATATAAGGGTAATTCAATGAAAAAATAGACAAATCGGAAATACAGAAAAATTTGCCCCAAAACGAAATTAACATCATGACATCCTCTTTCTTAAGGATGCTGATGGAAAGTGGCTGCTGTATGTCGCTTTAGTACGATTTGTTTATTTTATGCTATTTTTAAAAATATATTTTTTTTCTTCCGTACGTTTTTCCTTTGTCACAGATATTTATTTGATTCCTTTAAAATTTATGATTTCGTCAATTTATGCAACTAATTAAAATGTATAATTTTATTCTTTTAATAACTTTTTTCGTTATACGTTGCTTTTGTTCATCACTCATTAAAATAAATGCATGTTTTCATTTTAAGATTGATAATTTTTCCTATGACTGCTTAATAATTTTTTTAACGGATTTTCGCTAAGTTCTGGTTGAGAGTCAAAGTGCAAATTAGTGTTAACATTTTGGTGTACAGGTAGAATTCTCTGGTAAATGGTTTTGCTTTTTGGAACTTCATGTTACATAAACTTTTTCTTATTAATTGACTGATGCAGTCTATTTTGTCTACGTTAGGAAATTAAATTACACATAGTTAAGCTTGTGAAGTAATGGGACATATGACTTTTTTTTCTTAAAGAAAAAGTCTAGTGGTAAAATTACGTTTCGCGTTGAAATGTCTAACGGCACATATTTTTACCTTGATTCTAAATAAACAGAACTTTAACAGTGGCCAGGAACAAGTTTAATAATATTTTCTTCAAACTTCGTAAAAGATTAACTCTAGGAACTAATTAAAGAGCACACCATCTTCCCTATTTACCTATAGTTATTTTCCACCTTCCTATAGCCTTAGTCCTTGACTGATTTTACTAATATAACGCCTTCTGTGTGTGTGGGAAATAATATATTCGGCACAGGAGAAGGGTCTGGAAACTAACTAAACTAATTACACTGTGCAACACTGAAAATGTTTCGGAAATAAAAACGGCCAGGAGAGCTGAAGATGATAAGAGAAATGACATCATCTCGCATGAAGAAAAAGCTAAAAAGGGTACTGGGACTTTTTAATTATTACCGGCACTACTTGACCAATTATGCTGATATTGCAAAACCTCTCACGGATATGACACGAAAGAGAGTACCGACGCAAAACTCTCTCAATAAACATAGTTTCTTTAAAATTCCCACTAACCGTTTTCTCTCTGTAGCTAATTGAAATATGAAAACTCTGCACAGAGCTTTTTTTCTTGATGTCCTCACACAAGAATTCTACCGTTATAATTTAAATATTCTTGGCTTACAAGAGACCAGATGGACAGATAAGGTCAGATTCCTAAAAATAATATTAAATTTCTCTTTTCAGGTAGGGACGATAATAAGCATCACCAAGGCATAGGAGGGGCGGGGGTGGCTCAGTCGGTAGCGCGCCAGGCTCGTAATCTATAGTTCCCAGGTTCGAGTCCCAGCTGGGTCAGCGTTGAGATTTATCTCCGCAAAATTCCCCACCCTGCCCACGGTCAGTAGGGGACACCGATGGGCTTGGAAAGGCCGCCATCCGTCGGATGGGACGTTAAGCCGGCCCCGTGTGCGGGAGAGCCATACCCTGTGCACGTTAAAGAACACGCTGGATGTCCTTGACGGGAGGCTACCATCTGTCTCCCAACAGCTGTTCCAGTGGGTTCCCTCCCCCAACCTTCTCTGAGCCTTCGGGGTCCATGTGACCTGGCCATTTAGTCCATGGTGTGCAAAAAAGTGCCGCTCAGAGGTAAAACAACCCAACCCAAACCCAAGGCGTAGGTCTGCTTCTGAGCAGACACGCCAGTGATGTTCTTCTAGGATATGAATGCATTAATGAAAGGTTTCTTACAACAAATTTTCAGACAAGCATTAAAGACTTGAATGTTATCTGCTGTTATGCCCCCACTGAGGATGCCGATAAGGATGAGAAGGATAGGTTTTACGGACAACTTCAGGACAATTTGAATTATGTCTAGAAAGGAGATATTACCCTTCTTCTCGATGACTTCAATGACAAACTTAGTACTGACTCTGACCTTTCGGGAGGGGTGACAGGCCCTTTTGGTATTGGTAGCTGCAATGGCAATGGGCAACGTCTCCTACAGGTAAGTAAACTCAATGGATTCAGAATAACTAACACTTATTACAAACACCGCGACATACATAAGTACACATGGGTTTCACCTGATGGGTTGCATAAGAATATGATTGATTACATATTAATTAACAGCAAATGAGCTAGTTCTGTTAGGAATACCAGGTCATATAGGGGAGCTGAAATTGGATCTGACCATTACCTTGTTAAAAGTGTCTTGCAACTTAAACTTAAAAAGTGTTGTATTAAGGTTAAAAAATTTTCCTTTAATACTGAAGCTCTGAAAGACCCAGTTATAGCTAAAGCTTACCATGATAGGTTACTTAATCATTAATGGTTTACTTACTACAGAAGGTGAGGAAGAATAGAACCATTTTATTCAGGCTTTTTTGGAAACTAACAGTAATCGTTTAGAAAAAAAGGAGCAGAGGAGGCAGAATTATTTGAGTCATAAGGCACATGAACTTATTTCAGAAAGAAAGGAACTGTAGGAATGTCCTTAATTAATACCCTACTAGTCCTAATAGAAACCATTACAGAGAGCTTAATAAACATGTAAAGGATCATTTACCTGTTGATAAGAATCTTTGGCTTGATGGCTTGGCTGACAAAGCAGAAGAAACAGTTAGCAGCACAACAGCAGAGAGCTATTCTAGATATTAATGTTTTGTGTGGTAGAAAACGGACAGGTATTCAGGGATTGAAGAATAAGCAAGGTAAGGTTATAGAAGGTGAGGATTACGTCATGGCTAGGTGGGCTGAACATTTCAGTGATGTTCTGAACAATGTGGTTAGTTCTACTCCCATTGTTTGTAATGGTGATAGATGAATTGCTGTCTTTAATGTTGGCCCTATAACACAATCTGAGGTTACTTTGGCTATTTCTAAACTTAAAGTACACAAATCCCCAGGGGTGGACGAAATTACTACGGAAATGCTTAGAGCTGGGAATGTTTCGGTTACCACTTGGATGACTGAAATTCTGAATATCTTTTATGATAAAGGCATGGTTCCTAAGGAATTTACCAGAGATATTATTATCCCTATTTTCAAAAAAGGTGATTGCAGTTCTTGTGATAACTATAGGGGTATCAGCCTACGCTCTGTTCCATGGAAAATTTTTTGCATGATTGTGCTTAATAGAATTAAGAATCTGGTTGACAGGAAATTGCGTGATGAGCAATGTGAATTCAAAAGTGGTAGAGGATATGTACATCAGATATTTTCACATAGGCAGATTCCTGAGAAATGTTTAGAGATTCAGAAACCTTTGGTTGCTAGCTTTGTTGATTTCAAAAAGGCTTTCGACTCTGTTGATCGTTATAATCTGTAGTTGATTGTGAGATCGTATGGCATTCCAAACAAGTTAGTCAACATAATGAAAGCTCTCTATCACTACACTGAGTCGCGTGTGTGAGTTGGTAAGGCTTGTAGTAATTGGTTTAGCATTACTTCTGGTGTTCGACAAGGGTGCATTCTGTCTCCTTTTCTCTTTAGTTTGGTTATTGATTATGTTATGCGAAATTCACTGCAAGGCGAGATTCACTGTGATGCGAGAATTTCAAAAAATCGTTGCCAGATAATTTTTCTGAATTCTGTAAACAGTCATAGTGTTCGGATATTTTTTGAGCGACTGTACAAAGTTCTGTTGCTTATTTTGCGAATGGAATAGCAGAGATAAAGCATTTCATTACGTGAAGAGGATTTGGCCTTCTTGGCAATCACTGAAGCCAGGGAAGAAGAATACATAGCGTCATCTGCTGGTACAATCAACGAAGATTTTATTGCCACCTTTACACATAAAATTTGGCCTAATGATGAATTTTATCAAGGCTATGAATCAGACGCAAATTGTTATTCTGTGTCTTCGAAGATATTTCAGAGACTTAGCCAAAGAGAAAAGAGGGTGTTTTATATTTGCTCTCTGCTACATGATGAGGTATTTGATCGTATCATCACTGGTGATCAACGGACAGCATGGCATGCCTTCCGATTGGTGGCGACTGGCTTTTTGTGGAATAAAAAAACATAAAATTACAAGTACCTTCTGGAAGAACTGCTGTCCTCATATTACAAGTTGGGATGAAGAATGTCTTTGAAGAAACTTTTCTTAAGTTCTCATTTGATTTTCTTTCCAGAAAACTGGCGTGTGAGTGATGAGCACGGGGAACGTTTTCATCAGGAAATTGCTACATTGTAAAAGATATATATCAAAGAAAATAGAGCCGTCAATGTTAACAGATTACTGCTGGCAATGCGAGATTTTCAAGATTTGATATATAAGCGGCAAGCTCAGAGGCGACTGTTGCTGTAGACCGATATGCAACCTTCAGTGTATGACGTAATACATTAACTGACTGTATCTCGAAAACCGTAGACGATTGAATAGTTTTGTTGTCATTTTTGTGTTCAGCACCCCCATTTACCTATGAAACGACTGTCTGCACTTCCGAAACACACAAAAGGTCAAAATGTTCAATGCTCTATTGAACTGACCATTTACAATTATATTTACAATTTATAACTAATAAAGTTTTCTTTAAAAATTTGTTTTGTCTTCGTCCTTGAAATTTTTTACGGGAAAGTATAATATTAATTTCTAGGGATGGGTAAATTCGAAGAAATCTGACAAACCAGAGTTGGGTTGGGTTGTTTTACCTCTGAACGGCACTTTTTTGCACACCATGGGCTAAATGGCCAGGTCACAAGGACCCCAAAGGTTCAGAGAAGGTTGAGGGAGAGGACTCACTGGAAAAGCTGTTGGGAGACAGATGGTAGCCTCCCGTTAAGGCCATCCAGTGTGTTCTTTAACGTACACAGGGTATTGCTTTCTCGCAAACGGGCCACGGCTTAACGTCCCATCCGACGGACGGTGACCTTTCCAAGCCCAGCGGTGTCCCCTACTGACCGTGGGCAGGGTGGGGAGTTTTGCGGAGATAAATCTCAACGCTGACCCAGGTGGGGACTCGAATCTGGGAATTGCAGATTACGAGCCTGGCGCGCTACCGACTAACCCCCCTCCCGCTCTGACCAACCAGAAGTTTCTTTCGGAGATATTTTAACTTTTCTTGCTACTCTTTTTCCTAGCTTTGCTAGCAAAGATATTCTGTTACTTTTGAAACTCTTGTAACTTTTATAGCTTTTTTGGTAGCTTTGAAAGCTAGGAAATCTTGCAACTTTATCTAGTTTTGAAAGTAATAAATGACACTAGAACATTAACTCACCATTGGCCAGTGGGTGAGTGAAAATCATCAGCCCTGTTAATTTCAATCATACCACTTCCACACCCGGATGGTTATAGAGATATTGCTCATGTGGGAAATTCCGCGCCATTGGACACCATTATTTTTATGAAGCATATTGCAAACAATGCACCGCGGCTTTGTCTAAGGTTTTTAATACCTTTACTCAATAAACGTTTGTTGCAATAGATTAGGGGCGCAGGTGGCTCAGTCGGTAGCGCGTCAGGCTCGTAATCTTCAGTTCCCATTTCGAGTACCGCCTGTTCCAGGCGGGGAATTTATGCGGAGATAAATTTAAATTTTTCTCCGCAAAACTCCCCGCTCTGCACACGGTTCGTAGGGGAGATCGATGGGCTTGGAATGGTCACCGTCCGTCGGATGGGACGTCAAGCCATGACTCCGTGTGCGGGAGAGCCATACCCTGTGCACATTAAAGAACATGCTGGATGGACTTGAAGGCAGACTACCATCTGTCCCTCAATAGCTGCTGCAGTGGGTCCCCAACCTTCTCTGAGCCTTCGGGGACCTTGTGACCTGGCCATTTAACACATTGTGTGCAAAAAAAGTGTTTCTGAGAGGTAAAACAACCGAACGCAATAGATTATGTGTAACGGTTAGAGGTAGATCCATCTCCTAAGTGCTATGCAAAGTATTCTGATCTATCAAATAACGCGAAATAATTCTCAAATATTACTGATATCACTCTTTAGCTTTTTTTTATTCAGGTAATAAATAATGTGTTCAATAAAAAAAAAACTCACATATGGATCATAGACAACTCAGTCTATACGGTCTTTTCCTGTGATCCCTGGTCAAATGTATGAAACATATACACTGAACTGCCATTGAATTAGGGATAGAAGACGTTATCCAAATTCAGTACCGCAAGTCCCGCATTTGAGCGCATGCGTGGCTGAAACTCTGATGATATATGGCTCTCAGATTTGACTTCCCCACGATTTCGTTTGAGAAGTGTAATGAGAACGGTGCGGGATTTAGATGCATTTGACAGCTGGCAGATCGTAGGTGCCGGTGGATGGAACATTCGATCTCCGAAATTATGAACGAACTGGATTTTCTCGTACGACGGTTTCAAGGGTGTTCCGGGAATATGAAAATTCCAGCAAAAAAGCAAGCACCCGGACAAACTGCAAAGGACAACCAGCCTTGAATGATCGTGGGCTTCGCTGTCTGACCCATATCGTACGGACTGATAGGGGCCAGACATTATCTGAAATCATCTCCCATCTGAACGTGGGTTCCAACCGGGAAGTCAGTGCATGGACCGTGCAACGCTCACTTCAGCGTCTTGGCTTCGGGAGCAGTCTCACTTCTAACGGCACGACACCGGGCTCATCGCCTTGCCTGGGCTAAAGAACATTGAAACTGGACCATCGGAAAATGACAATGGATAGTCTGGAGTGACGAATCCCGATTTACACTTCATCACGCCGATGGGAGACTGGGGGTATGGTGCCAACCCCATGAAGCCATGGATCCTGCATGCCAGGTCGGGACAGTACAAGCTGGTGGTGGCTCGGTGATGACCTGGAATGTCTTCAGTTGGACATCTGTGCGACTTTTGGTACGTGTACCGACGACTGTCATGCATCCCGGTACATAGAACTCATGACTGACTTTACACCTCTTTATGGTCATTATGCATCCCAATGGAGATGACGTCTACCATCAAGACAACTGTTCATCTCACAGGTCCAGGTTGGCTACTGCATGGTTGTAGGGGCATTCTGCTGACTTTAAATAATGAATTGACCACCTATAAGCCCAGATTTAAATCCCATCGAAAATCTTTGGGATACCGTCAAGCAGAGTGTTCGGGCCGTGTCCCATCAGCGACGACCTGGAAAGAATTGTGGGCAGCTCTGGATGATGCATGGGTCGTCATACTTGTGGAGCATTTACGCAAGCTTGTGGAGTCCTTGCCTCGTCGTGTGGCGACCTTTATCAGGGCCAGAGGGGTCCAACACGTTACTAGGTTGCTATCCCTAATTCAATGTCACTTCAGTGTAATCTAATATTTACAGTGATTCACACATTAGGTATCTATCACAAAAGGGACGAGCGATGGCTCAATCAGTAGCGTGCTAGGCTCGTAATCTATAGTTTTCAGGTTCGACTCCCATTTGGCCAGCATTGAGATTTATCTCCTCAAAGCTGCCTATCCTCAACCCTATCCTCAG
The DNA here is from genome assembly GCA_038380435.1 of Ryuthela nishihirai. Lineage (NCBI taxonomy): Eukaryota > Metazoa > Arthropoda > Arachnida > Araneae > Heptathelidae > Ryuthela > Ryuthela nishihirai. The sequence goes on along the minus strand of JAWZYU010000017.1, from coordinate 33,988,455 downwards.
CCAAAAAGGTAATGGGCTTGGAAAGGCCACCATCCCTCGGTTGGGAAGTAAAGATTTGGCACCATGTGCAGGAGAGTCATACCCTTTGTACATTAAATAACACACTGGATCGCCTTGATAGAAGGTTACCATCTGTCTCCTAACAGCTCTCCAGTGGGTCCCCTTTCCCTAGCCTTCTCTTAGCCGTTGGGGTCCTTTTGACCTGGTCATTAAGCCCACTGTGTGGAAAACATTTCGCTCAGAGCTAAAGCAACAAAAACTAGCACTAAGTAAAATGCTCTTTAAAAATGACATAATGTTCAAACTCATCAATAAAAACAAATTAAAGGATTGTATATCTAACTGCATCGTCTTTGCATCAATTCCTTTACATTTACATTTCATCGGGACCTGGCGTTTCCTCAGTCTCTGGATCGCCAGACTTCAAATCTGTAGTTCTCAGGTTAGAGTTCCACCTCCTTCAGCCTTGAAATTTATCTCCGTTAAATTCTTACTATGCCCTTGGTTAGAAAGGCGACATCGATAAGCGCCGTCTGTAGGATAGGACTTAAAACTGTTGTTTCGTGTGCAGCAGAGTCATACCCTGCGAACCCACTGCGTTTACGGGAGCTACCACTGTATCCTAACAGCCGCCCAGTCGGTCCCCTTCCCCAATCTTCTCTGAGCCCTTGGGGTGCTTATGACCTGGCCATTTTGCCCATTGTGTGCCAAATAGTGCCGCTCAGCGGTAAAATAACACAAACAACCCATCAAAAATGCTACTACGATCGAATTAAACCACTATATATCTTGGAAAGTGAGATTATTGTAACTTTATCACTTAACATATTATGAAGCAGAAATTTTCGAGGGAAAACATCCCACTCTAACTCATCTATGAAAACAAATTTAACTAACACTCTACTTCTTATTAAAGTACTAGAGAGCAATAGCGCTCTATCTTCTTATTAAAGTACTAGAGAGCGATAGCGCTCTATCTTCTTATTAAAGTACTAGAGAGCAATAGCGCTCTATCTTCTTTACCACGATTTTTTTCACAATTCCATTTCGTCCGAGATAAAAAAACAAAACGCAATCGATAGAATTGTACTTTTTTTTTCTCTCGTTCTTTAATTAAGAAACTCTTCATCTCGAAAGTAACACTGACATTGTGAATGCTTCATTCGCTCGCGAATTCTGGCACTTCAGAGAGAAAATTAATTATTAAGCGCCCCTTAAATAAACCACTCGAAGATATCAACGACAATGGAATGACAGCACCAGCGTAACGCAGAGCTCTTTCATTAGTAAACCAACGCTCCATATGTCATATACCAGCGCCTATAAGCACGCACATACATATATATAAATCAGTTGGATTTCAGGAAATCTCTTTGGTTATTTACAATGTATATGACAGTTCGTTTCAACTAAGTTTGACACTGAGAAACATCCATCTGATCTCCAAAGGATACGGTGAGATTCCACCTCTTCATCCCTATTTAATCAAGAGTGAACGCAGTTTAATTAGAGGTGGTGCCATTGCATTAAATCTTATTACACGAACGTCACACCACACACCAAACTGAAGCTTAGTAACTGCTTCCCAGGCCTCGGAACAAAGGATCCGGCAGCCAATCAGGGAGTTATTGAAGCGAGTGCATTCAAGGGCGGAGCAGTGTTCATCAAGTGCCACTCCAGTGGAAAATTTACGACTGTATTTCAACTTTTTTTTTTGCTCTCTCTCTCTCTACCATTCAGGTTGTCTTGTGCTCAGTTTTCTTTTTTTGCTTTCAAGCGTGCCTTTAAACTTCGTTCAGGTATCTTCGGAGTAACAGGAGACAGACAGATGGGATGAAAACTATTCCTGGCTGTCTCAGACCACCACTCGGCACTCAGCCTAATACTATGTTGATCCTTTATCTCTCTCTCTCGCTTTCTTTTGCTCTCCTTTTCTTCACGGAGAATAGGAAATTTAAGTGCAGCCGAAGAGCGGGTTCGGTAAAAGACGGAATGAACCCGAAAAGAGATGAGAAAAAAAACTGGACAGCAATCGGAAGGAGTGCCTCTTGTGCATGAAGGTTTATTGGAATTGTGGAAACAGTGACAGCCGGATATTTTTCTCATTTCGTACTAACAGAGCCACATGATAGTACTTGAACACAGCAGGAAATATCATTTGAATATAAGTGTGGAACTTTACGGCCCGATCTGAAACATTATGGGTTTTTCGAAGCATTTTAGATGTTGGATATTCATGTTGTAGGATATCTACGAGGTTTGTTCAAAAAAAGTCAGAATACAAAGCCTGTAATTCCAGTCAGAGAACACTGGTTGAAACTGTTAGGAGAAGCAGGCGAGCATCGGAAAGACAGCGCTTGTTTCCGTTTCAGTTGTAATCGTGTCGTTGAATAGTCTCCTTGTAAATGGCGGCGATGATTAGAAATCGTTCGACTTAGGAAGAGAATCTAGAAAAGCAAAATGGGGGGAAGACAAGTTATCCGAACGAAATGAGACGGAACCACTTTTCTGTGTAAATTTATTCCCCCGTTTTAGTTAAAAATATTTTAAAGTGTAATATACTTCTTCAAGTAAGACCATAGCGCGCTACCAATTGGGCACAATTCGTAGCGCGTTAAGCTCGCAATTTGCAATTCATAGGTTCGAGTCCCAGAAGCCTGCCTTCGGTCAGCAAGGGATACCAATGGACTTGAAAAGGCCACCGTCCATCGGATGGGATTTTAAGCTTCGGTCCCATGTGCGGGAGAGTCATACCCTGTGCACGTTAAAGATAATGATGTATGGCCTTGACGGGAGACTATCATCTGTCTCTTAAGTTGTCGAGTAGGTCTCCTCCCCCCAAACTTCGCCGTAAAACTCCCAGCCCTGACCACGGTTAGTATGGGACACCGATGGGCTTGGAAAGACCATCGTGTGTCCGATGGGACATTAAGCCGATCGTACTAGGAGAGAGCATACTCTGTGCAAGTTAAAGAACACGCTGGATGGCCTTGATGGAAGTCTACCATCTGTCTATCAACAGTTGTTCTAGCGTATCTCCACCCCCCATCCTTCTCTGAGCCTTCGGGGACCTTGTGGCTTAACTGTTTACCCCATTGTGTGCAAAAAAGTGTCACTCAGAGGTAAAACAACCCAAATCCCAGGTTCGAATCCCACCTCAGCACTAGTGCTGAGATTTATCTTCGCTAATCCCGGTCGAAAACGGTACACTATGATCTTGGAAATGCCGTCGTCCTGGTGGGGAGTAAAGTCGTGGCTCCGTGCCGCAGAGCGACACCCTATGCACGATAAAGAACACTCTTTATGACCTTGATGGAGTCTTCCATCTGTTCCCTAACAGATGCTCAATGGGTCTCTCTCACCCAACATTCTCTGAGACCTTGGGGTCCTGGTGACTTGGTCATTTAGTCTAATGCATATAAAAATGTGTAGCTCAGAGATAAAACAACCCCAGATCTTGTGACTGTTTTATGAAAGTCACGCTCTTAAATATATTCACCTGTGCTCGTTTCAGGTTTATATAGAAGTACATGTACATGTGTTTCGAAAACATGTATTATTTCTTTCGTGCAAAGATCTTCATGCTGGCAGCTAAATTGCGAAAGACTACAACTTAATTCCAGTTATGGATATATAAGACTGTACTGGGTTCCTCTAAAGAGTTTTTAATAGTTCTTTCAATCTTCCATACGCAACGCTTGATAAAAACGTGATGGGAGTTTCAGTTCAGCAAGAGAATATTATTACCGTAGACATTATCGCAACATAATAATAAAACGCTCCCAAGTTTGCTCCCTAAACGACTACCCGTATCCGTGCCCCGACATGTCTCACATTCATTCTCGTGCTACGACTTCGCCCCAAGCAAATTGTTCTCTGGGCAACGAGTATTCTAGCTTTTCTCAGTATCAAGTAGAAACCGATGATTGTAGATTAAAGCCAAGAATAACAGAAATCTGTTGTTATCTGATCTTTTTGGGTGTGTGTATTTTTTAATCAAAATTTAAATAGTGATATGCATTGTATTCTGATAAAGTAACTTATAGATGAAAGCAAGAATTTCTAAGAATTTTACCCAGAAATGGGAATAGAAAACGAAATTAAAGAATCGTGTTTTTCCCACAATTATCTTCAGAACTTTTATTGTTAATTCGCTAACTTATACTTTAAGAATTAGAGCGGGACTTTCTGCAAAATTCAGTTCAGACCTATGAGTATAAAAAAAAAATTAAAGAATGAGCTATTTTGTGCAGAGATTTTGAAATTTACAGCTTCTGATGTTTTTGATTAGAATATAGTTTACTAATTCGAGTCAACCACTTCAGACAATTTTTCTCAGAATAGGAAATTCAAAACGCAAAATAATGTAGCAGATTTTGTCTCACGATTTTGAACTAGAGCTTGCTTTGTCTGTTGATTAATATATATGTTAAACTGTGGCTGAAAATTAGTGTACTTGGCTCCTGATGAAAAAGTCCTGAATTCATATTCAGGATAAGGTATAGATGTTTTTTTCTGTGTTGTGTTTCTCTTGGGGTCTCGCCTTCCTCACAGGTCTTCTTTATGACTTACCTACTGGCTCCTGTCAGATCTCTCCGACAAGCATCTGCTTGATTGGTAATATACAGTGTCCGAAAAATAATAGAGGACTTTCGAGAACCAATATGTAACAAAATAGTACACATATTCAAGAAAGATATATATTTTTCGGAAGCGTACCTCAAATTGTTTTGAGCATAATGTGCACCCTTCTTGACTCTGTACATTTTTTAATCGGTATTCCACTTTTTGCCAATACACGCTGCAGCATATCTCTTGTTACTTGCTCAGTTGCTTCTCGTTTTCTGGCTTTCAAACGAATCAGGTCTCAAATTTTGTCCATGTAAATTTGTCTTGTGGGGCTTATAAAGCTCCACAAGAAAATATAAACAGGTGTCAAATCAGGGCTCTTTGGTGACCATAGATCAGGAACTTAAATCTGGTATTGCATCTGTCAGGAAATCTTGCTCTAAAAACTTCCATAACATCTCTGGATCAATGTGTCTTCTGGCGGCCAACCAATGAAATTGTTTGAGTGGAGAAATGTATGTGTAGTAAGTTCAATGTGATGGCCTTTGTGCATTTGGGACAGTGCGTCCCGATACTCCCATCATTATTTGTCGGACAACCTGTATAAAGATTAGTGAAGGGATAGAATCGTCCCATTTGCTTCTTGAAACGTCCATCTGTAAAACCTCAAGGACTTAATTATAATCAATAACAAGATAGCACTCTGACGCAGGTAGGATAGGGATTATTTTTAAAGAAGGCGTATCAATTAATAGCTCCAAATTTGTCACAGAACTTTACTTAAAAAAAAAACTCGTTTTCAATTTTTTTATCTCCGTATTCGTTTCGTTGCAAGAGGGCGATAACAATCCGTGACGTCATTTGCATATTTATAAGTATCTGAAGTATTCATTTCTTTCTCCGGTTTCCATCGCCAAAGCCTCCTTATTTTAGAGCCTTTGGCACTTTTTTGGATTCGAGCGAAGATGCGTCTCGAAATACGAGTAAAGGCAATTAACGATACGGCGAAGGACTTGTGGTGATTATCGATTGCGTCAAGTGTGTCAGTGATAAGGCTTCTTGTGCTCTGACTGAGACAAAACTTGGACAGAATGTTTTTTAATGACGCAGATAAACAACTTGACGGTCTTGAGAAGGTGAAAAAAAATGGGTCGCCGCATTAGAAGTGTGCAATTCTTAAAAAAAATATATGGGGAGGGCGTAGGGTTTGGGGGAGACTTCAGGATGTTCCATTATTTTCGTAATGAAGTAATCATGGTCAACGAAACGTGAGTATTTTTTTTTACTTCTGTGTCCGTGTTTTTTTTTCTTTTTTATTGAGAAATATACTAGTTCGTTTTAATTATTTTGTTGCAGTCAAATATCATAAGTCAAATTAATACCATACTGTGTTTTAATCACTTTGCTTAGAATCTTTTCTTGAAAAGTGGCTTGTTTAATTCAACGTGTTATTATTAATCTTAAAAATATATTAGTTTGTTTCAGTTATTTCGATATAATTATATCTTACATAATTAATATTATTTAAATAATTACATCTTCTATTTGTTTTATTATTATTATTATGTGTGAAATGTTATCCTCTTCGATGGGAAAAATTCTCTATTCTGAATGAATGCATTTTTTTCGGTTTGGTTGATGGGGTTGCAGTCAAATATTCATAAGTCAAATTAATACCGTAGTTGGGAGAACTTCAGGATGTTCCATTATTTTGTTTTACCTCTGAGCGGCACTTTTATGCCCACCATGGTCTCTAAATGGCCAAGTCACATGGATCCCGAAGGCTCAGAGAAGGTTGGAGAGGGGACCCACTGGAACAGCTGTTGGGAGACAGATGGTAGCCTCCCGTCAAGGCCATCCAGCGTGTTCTTTAACGTGCACAGCCTATGGCTCTCTCGCACACGGGGCACGGCTTAACGTCCCATCCGACGGACGGCTGCTTTTACAAGCACATCGGTGTCCCCTACTGACCGTGAGCAGAGCGGGTAATTTTTTGGAGATAAATCTCAACGCTGACCCAGCTGGGACTCGAATCTGGGAACTACAGATTACGAGCCTGGCGCGCTACCGACTGAGCCACCCCCGCCCAAACATATATGACAGAACAAACGATCATGCCGTACCTAGGATTCGAACCCTGACCCCTGCGGTCGCAGTGTAACCGCGATGCCATTGAGTGTAATTCTAAAAAATCTTATCAGACAATACATCAGATGTTACAATCATATATAGGTTTAAAATGACTAACTCAGTGATGCTCAAACATTTTCTGCATACGGCAGACTAAAACGTTTAGTTGGCAACAATCCGGGAGACCCGGGCATGCGCATTTTGCTTCAATAATAATCTTTTGTAAATTCAAAGCTGACAGTTTCTGAGGTGTATTGAGGTTTGTGCGTACGCCGTTAACATTATGGGCATGTTTTCCATTAATTTTGGTTTTAAAGTTAAGATATTTGTACGGAGCATATTCTTTGAGAACAACTATACGTCGTAATTAAAGACATCAAGAGAGGACGATTGCTCGGTAGCTTAGTGGTCAGAGCACCTGACATGTTCTCAAGATGTCGTGGATTTGAATCCCACCTGGCTAATGACAATTTTTCATTTATAATTAATATGTGTATTAATATTTTATAATATACATAATTAATATGTGTATTATAAATTTTTTCATTTATATATAATATGTGTATTTAGTTCCTACCTCTTCAGTGAAGTTGCTAAACAAAAAGCAGCATTTAACATAAAAAATTTCAATAAAATATTAATATTATATGCAAACTATCATCATAATAAATATTTCATGTAAATTAAAATAAAAAATGGCAATGATCAACTCACTTAATCATTCATTTTAATTACACAGTAATATAGGGAGAGGATATTGTGATATAAATGATAATTGTGATATAACCGAGTTCGATATATTCGAGTTAATTTAACCCTTGACCTCATTGGTATTATTTCCCCCTCTGATGGGACTTGAAAGTTCGTTGTACTATAAATAACAACTAACTAAACCACGTGTACGTGGTCCCAAGGGGGACTACTACCTGACCAAGACAATAATGACTGGTCCGATCATACGATACGAATGAAATTTAGTCACGTCTTATTAGCTATAATAGACTTGTGTCGAATGACTTTTGCGTTCACTTTGTCTGCCTGACTGTAGATATCGAGCTTTTTTATTTTTAAAAATAAATAAATAAAAATTATTTTTGGGGTTCGATAAGTATTGATAAAATATTATGATTCGCACTTTCCGAATCTCATGGGGGCAGGGGTGGCTCAGTCGGTAGTACACCAGACTCGTAATCTGCATTTTCCAGGTTCGAGTCCCAGGTGGGTCAGCCCCGAGAGTTATCTCTGCAACGTCCCGCCCTGCCCTAGGTCAGCAGGGGACATCGATGGGTTTGGAAATTCCGCTATCCGTCGGATGGAACGTTAAGCCGTGGCGCTTGTGCGTTAGAGCCATCTCCTGTGCACGTTAAAGAAAACGCTGGATGGCCTTGACGGAAGTACTTTTATTGAATTTCAATTCAATCCGATTCCCTTACAGTATTCTTTAATCTTGGTCAGTCCATTTTTACTCTCTTTTACATTTTAAAATCTGATCAGGGTTGTGATCAACCCAAACTTAACGAATAGCCACTAGAATGAAAACTATATTCTTAAAGAGCGTTAGAAATAATTCTCTTCTGAATAGAAATAACATACATTTCTAGTGAGAAAAACATTGGATAGAAAACTTTTCTTTCTTGATTAAAAAACGAAAATATGCTTTTTCAATCAATATTTTGAATTGGCAAAATCGTTTAGCTATGCACCTAAAAATATTTGGTCAAAAATTTGGAAGAAATGAGCCAGTAGGCAAATGATTTGTTGACACGAGCCAAGGAATTGCCTAGACCTACATTAGACACTTGATTAGTATCATATTTGGCCAGCATTGAGATTTATCTGCTGCCCTCAGTCAGAAAGGGGACACCGATGGTCTTGGAAGACGTCCGTGGCCCTTGTAGATAGCCGTCCGTATATAAGAGAGCCATCTCCTTTTCACGTTAAGAAAATGCTCGATGGCCTTGAAGAAAGACTTCCATCTGTCTCTTAACAACTGTCCCCTTCTAACCTTCTCGAACCTTCTCTGTTCCCAACCTTCTCTGATCCCTTGCGGGTTCCTTGTGATCTGGTCATTTAGGAGGCGGGAGTGGCTCAGTCGGTAGCTCACCAGGCTCATAATCTTCAATTCCCAAGTTCGAGTCTCACCAGGGGCAGCGTTGAGATTTATCTCCATAAAAACTTCCCACCTTGCCCTCAGTCAGTAGAGAACACAGATGGGCTTAGAAAGACCGCCAACCATCGGATGGAACGTAAATCAGTGATTCAGTGGGAGTGGGAGCCATACAACTAGAGATATTCAGCTCTATTTGTATCTCTATCCCCAAGAAGGTATTATATTTAAAATCAGAACGTTAAAGAACACACTGGATGGCCTTAAGGGGAAGCTGCCCAAACCCTTCTCTGAACCTACGGAGTACTTGTGACTTGGTCATTTAACCCATTGTGTGCAAAAGAGAGACTCTTAGAGGCAAACGTACTAAATTTGGAGTTTAAAATATTACAAAGAACAAGGTAACTTTGTGTTTAAAATATTACAAAGAACAAGGTAACTTTGTGTTTAAAATATTACAAAGAACAAGGTAACTTTGTGTTTAAAATGATACTGATTGTTTGAATGCTTGAAATCACCAAGATCACTTATCTACATTAACATATATACTAAAAACTTGAACCTCATCTCCACAAAAATAAAAATGTATATTTAATCCCCACTATGAATGACAAACACAAAACTTAAAGCAAAAATATTAAGCGTACGCCTAACCTTGATGTACAATAATCAATAGATTATAGTCACCTCGGAGATTTCTTTCCGTCCTATTATTCAGCGATCGATGGCGCCGATGAATCGATTTCCTATATCAGGTGCTTGTCTCGAGTATCGAGGAAATATGTGCGAGAGCTGACACATCGAGTGACGTGTTGAGTTCATTGCGTTGCTGGTCAGGCGGGGAGAAAACGGAAGAACGAGGGAACGGGAAAAAAGGAATGAAAGCAGAAGAAGCAAGACACAAGAGAAGGAATAGGGAGCGAAAAAAAAAATCCCGCAAGTCAGGAATTCCAATAACACGCTTCGGAAACATGAACCTTTGCAACCTGCCAGAGTCTGATAGAGAGAATGATTGGGTGAGAGGTGGATGGCCGGGCTACCTCGCCACTATTGAAATGATGCTCTAAGTGTTGGGAAGCTCGGGATGAGGAGGCTCGTCTCCACGCGGGTAATGAGCACGTCAGCGATTCCACGTGCTCTAAGTATGCGCTTGACAATGATGTATGGTCTGATTTTGGATTAGAGAACTTTCCCCCGTCGAAGGAGAGAGACGAAGGGGATAAGATTAAGCATCAATTTAATGATAACCTTAAGCACTTTGGGAAGAGGTTTAGAGAGAGGGCTTCAAACTGATGCTGTGAATCATTACGAGATTGAGTGGGAGTTCTATCTGAGGAAATGATTGTATGCAATAATAATAAAAAAAAGATTTGTTCAGATTTGTGTTTTAAGTTTAACTAACTTCAATCAATCAATTTATTTGTTCCTAAAATCGTATTACATAACAGATATATATGGTATTTTAGGAAACAAATACAATTATGAAAGAACAAAAATAATAGCAATAACACCAAGAAACAGTAAACAAAAGAAAATAGTAACAATAAAAAATATGATAGAAAAAGAAAATTTTTTTCGACTAATCAATGTCGAGAACAAAGGAGCATTTTATGCACATCGAGGTTTCGAGAACCAGTAAAGTATTATAATATTCAGCAGACTATCTTACGTGACTTTGACAAAAAAGTATTAATAAAATATTTAAAAATAATAAATAATAAAATAGAAGAATGCATATTGCCTCTGGCGCATATGGTAATTTCGTTTTCAAAGAGAATGAAGTTTTTCGTTTACCTACTTTTCCACTCCTTAAAAGTTTTATTTCGAGCTAATGGATGGAGGGAGAAAATGCAAACATTAGCATTTGGTTAGTGCTTATTCAACAGAAAAAAAGTATTTGTCTTTTATCCTTTAATTTAAAAAGTTGCTTTTCTCAAAACCCGTCTGTGAAAATGGGGCAGATTGCTGCTGTCAGTGAAATAATTCTTGACATTCTACCACCGAAATTTCAATTTCTACCATAAACCGAGTTACTTGCAGAAGTCGTTCAAAGTTTCCATATTTAGTGACCTCTAACGATCTAAATTAAAACTATTTAAGAATTTCAAAAATGCGAATTATAATATATAAAAAGTGCCACTCCAACGAAAAAAGAGATTTCCAATTATCTCTTAAAACGAAACAGTTATGTTTTCAGAGGCCAACTCATTGTTGCCAATTGAATCTTCATGACAGTCACATTCCACCACCAAAAATTCACATTCTAGTTCGTTTCCCTTCTATCGTTTCCAATATTCGCTTAAAATTTTTGAATTTTCCATTTTTTTTACACCGTTAGAGGGCACAGTTATAGATTTTGGAGACAGAAAAAGTGCGAATCGTAATATTTTATCAATTCCTAGACAATGCAAAGAGTATTTTTATCTTTAAAAACAAATATTTTTAAAACAAAAGAATTGCTCCTCTTCCTGGGGGTTTAATTTGGTCAAATTAAGCTGCGCAGCAAATTTTCATAAAAGTCATGCCTCTGAGATAAAAGAGCCATTTCTTAAATATTTCAAGGTGCTGAACACGAATATGACAATGAAAATGCAAAATTGGCTACGATTTCTGAGAAATCCTCAATAGTTTCTTATATAATAGAGTAATACCTACATATGACATGTATCGGTAAAATTCCTCTTCTACTTCCGACGCGCTTTGCCCATCACTTGTACAGCTGCTCAGGATCATCTCTGGCAAGCGTCCAACAGTAGTCAGCCAACATTGAAGTGGACCAGTTTCCCTGATATCTTCTCTCCATCGGTGCAATTCCTGATGAAAACGTTCACCGTGCTCATCACTAACCATGCCGCAGTTATCGGGGGAAGAAATCTAAGTGGGAATGGAGAACGTGGATCTTTAAGGACATATTCCCACCAAGTTTGTGATACAGAGATATGTCCTTAACCAGTTTCTTGTAGTTGTCTGCCCTGACATTCCCGAGGAATGTAGTTGACACCAGTCGAAACGCGACCTAAGCCTTTTTCTCGTCACCTGAAGCAGGTTGTCGAACATCTTATCTCTGAAAAGATGGCGAATCTGAGGACCCACAAAAATTCTCTCTTTAGTTTCCGCTTCGCTGAGTCGAGGGAATTTGGCAGCCAAGTACTTGAAAGCTAATGTAGTCTGCCCATGGCTTTTACGAAGTTTTTCATCACACCGAGTTTGATGTGTACGGATGGTAGCCGAATTTTGTGCGTTTCTGCCAGTGCTGGGTGTTCCACATTCCTCTCTCCGACCTTCAGAGATTTCCTCTCAGGCCAGTTTCTCTTCACGTAGTGCAAAGTCTTTGCTCGGCTGTCCCATTCACATAAGAAATAGCAGTACTTCGCTGCAGACCCATCAACAGAGCCACTACCTTCAAGTCACAACAGAGATGCCAGCCATACTTGCTGTATTGAAGACAGTTCAACAGCTGTTTTAGGTTGTCGTAGATTTCTTTCATGTAGACAGCATGCCCGACCGGAATGGATGCAAGTCGATTTTCATTATGCAGCAACACCGCCTTGAGACTCAATTTCAAGGAGTCGAAATTGATGAATGAATCTCTATTCTTGAGGAATTGAATATGTCTATGAATAGTCGTCATTCTTGAGGCTCATGTTTGATTCCGAGGGCATTCATCAGGCCATCTACATCGGTGCAGAACACAGGGTCATCTTCCTTTCTGAAGTAAGGCGCAACCTGCTCATGACGAGTTCGAAACGAAGTCACTCGGACATTTTCCATGAGAAGATTCCATTAACTCCTGATCCAAGTAACTCTGCTTTGGCCTTGGAGAGTTCCAGATCGTGAATAAGATCGTTCATTTCTTCTTCGGTGAGAATGTGTGGCGCAGATGCACCGTGGAAGACGTATAGATCATCATTAGACACCGAGGGCTGTGGAGAACCCGACGTTGGTTAGCCTCCCTCCTCATCGTCTGAATCGATGGAAAATTCTTTTGGTGGTTTCGGAACGAGAAGGCCTTCTCTGCGCGGAACTGGTCGGAGAGCAGATTGTATATTCGGGTATGCTATTGCCCAGTTCTTTTCCCTTGTAATGTTTCCAAAAACAGGTGGAACCGTGCAGAAGTAGCAGACATTTGCGTGATTGCTTGGCTCCCTCCAAACCATAGGAAAAACAAACGGCATCACCACTTTTTCGCCTTTCAACCACTTCGGAAGATTTCTTACACACGTACTGCAGAATATTGTGGATCCCAGGCCTTGTCCTGGTCCCTGATCTTGCATCCAAAATAAAACTCATACGCAGCTTTCACTATTCGAGTGATGGCCCTTTTCTGGCTTGCAAACGTCTCTTCCTCGCAAATGTAACAAAACGTATGTTCACTATTAACACAGTTACGAGGCATCACTACTACTTGATTAAAACTGCAAGGTTCACTTGTGTTGTACTTATGACTCAGAGGTGAATGGGAGTCGCTCAAAAGACTTTCTCACTCTACGAGGCGTCGCTAACAACTAACCATTGCCTCATCTTTTGTTCGCGATCATAAAGCCGCGATGTCATGGCTCAACTACATTTCATCAGACAATGATGAAATATCTCCGGGGGTTGTGTGTACAGCGGGGTGATGCAATACAACGCAATATGTTGCAATCTGGAGTTTAAAATACAGCGTTGCGAAATGGTTACCTATGTACTCAATGCGGACAGAGTCGTTTATACATGACCATCTCTGTCTCTCCTAAACAAGAGCCAATCGACAAATTTTATTGACAGTTTCGTGTTCAGCACCACCAAATTAGTAAAGATTGGCTATTTTCATTTCGAAGTCTTTTTGTCTGTTGGCCAGTGTTATTATTTTTAAACTTCATGACCTTTGCATTCCACTAGCAAAAGTTAAAATTTCTATCATAACTACATCGTTTGCAATTTTTGTTTGAAATTTTGCAATTTTTTTTATTTTTTCTCCTCAATAAGGAAAATTATATTTAATTCCCTCTACGAATGACAAACATAAAACTGAAAACAAACATATTAACTATACGTCTTTTTATCTTTAATAGCAAACATTTAACGTATGTTAGAGAGCGCAATTATAACTTTTATGAAATTCGGTTGTTTTACCTATGAGCGGCACTTTTTTTGCACACAATGGGCTAAATGATCAGTTCACAAAGACCCCGAAGGCTCAGGAGAAGGTTGAGGGAGGGGACCCACTGGAACCTGGTATACAATGGGCTTAACCAATTGTGTACAAAAAAGTGACGCTCAGAGGTAAAACAACACAACTCTGTATACGTTAATGAACATATTGGATGTCCTTCATCTTTCCTTTAACAGCTTCCCAATGGATCCCCTTTTCCAATCAGCTCTGAACCTTTGGGATCTTGGTGACCTGAACATACATGGTATGCAAAAAAGTGCCGCTCAGAAGTAAAACAACCCAACCCAATCGACCTGGACATTTAACCCACTGTGTGCCAAAAAAACGCCTCTCAGTGATAAAACAACTTAATCGAACTTTAACAGAAATTGTTCTGCTACGACACAGATCATTGATGAAATGCGATTTTTAAAGGTTGGCCAGTTCTTTAGGGGTTTTGTTTGATTGGATCGGTATTGCCCCAGGCTCCAAATATACTGTTTTCATTTCGAGTCCGAGTTCCAGCTGGGTCAGCGTTGAGATTTATCTCCGCAAAATTCCCCTCCCTACCCACGGTCAGTAGGGCACACCGATGGGCTTGGAAAGGTCGCCATCCGTCGGATGGGATGTTAAGCCGTGTCCCGTGTGCGGGAGAGTCATACTCTCTGCACGATAAAGAACACGCTGGATGGCCTTGACGGGAGACTACCATCTGTCTCCCAACAGCTGTTCCAGTGGGTCCCCTCCCCCAACCTTCTCTGAGCCTTCGGGGTCCTTGTGACCTGGCCATTTAGCTCATAGTGTGCAAAAATTGCCGCTCAGAGGTAAAACAACTCACTCCAACCCATTTCGAGTCCCAACTGAGAGAATTTTCGATAATTTTGTTCGTAAAACTTAGTTCCGTCCTCGGTTAGAAAATAGACACCGATAAGCTTGAAAAGTCGCCCTGTTATCGGACGAAAGATGCTGCCCTGCTTGAAGAAGAACCATTCCGTATGAACGCTAAAGATCGCGCTAAACTGTTCTCCTAGCAGTTGTAAAGTAAGTCCCTTTCCTCAACCTTCCCTGAGCCCTTGAGACGGCCATTCAGCCCATTGTAGCAAAAAGAGTCGCTCAGAAGTAAAACAATCCAACAAACTCTTCAACATTTTTTTTTTTATCTAGGTGCTGTACTTATTTATTATATCGATGGTGTAGCGAACTTTATGCATTTCAGTCTTGAGTGCTTCATTCATATCAAGCATCGCCAATGCTGGCAAAACAATTTTAGAAGAGCGCCGACCGATGTCATAACCAGCGGAGAAAGGTGTCGCCATCTCCCCAGACGACCACAACGTCTCTGTGCAAAGCCTACTTGACATGTAGATCTGGCAGAAGATTGTCGGTATATTACACCATAAATATGATTTGTGCGAGAGAAAGATATAAAATAATAATGCAATTTTTACTTTTTGTACCATAAATATATTTACTGTAATGATATAAACAAACATAAAGCATAACGTTGAAAAAAGTACTTTTATTTTTAACGATAAGGTTTAGGATTATATATAATGTTAATGTCGGACCCAAAATAAAACCCAAACGGAACACCCAAAAAATTCTAGCCCTTAACCCTATAGGGGTAGCGTAAATCGGCGTTTATTACGTAGCTTCTTTTTAAGAGGTACATTGGTTCGCAAACGTTCTTACAAATATTAAGTTATACATTGTAGGTGAATAGAAAACTAACCTCTAAACTATGTAACTTCTGAAATAAACCTTTTACGGTAAAATTTGTGAAGATAAATTAACGATCTCAATCAAACTTTTAAAATCAAATTTTAGCAACATTCGTTCGGTATTTAAAGAATTATGGATGTTTCGATTACAGCAATAAGAATGGAAGTCATAAGATTTCACCTCAAAAGTTAATTAAAACTTTAATGAGTATTATTCGGAACGTTGAATGAAATTAGTGTGTGTTTTAGATTTTCGTGTCAAAAATTCTTTCAATATTCGTCAATACTATATGAGTAAAACTATATGATATAACAAACTATATGAGTATAAAATCGTCAAACTATATGAGAAACAAACAATACTATATGAGTATAAAATCGTCAATACTATATGAGCTTGATAGCAGTGCATTATTGATATCACTCTTTAAATATTATTGCTGGAAAATCTAGGTTTATATAGATTTGATTGCGATCTTTAATTTAACTTCAGTCACATTTTTACCATAAAGAACTCATTTTAAAAGTTACAGAGTTTCGAAGTTAGTTTCCTATTGACATAAAATGAGGTTGTAACTTTACTTACGCACACCGGTGTATATAAGATATTCGGGTTAAAAAACACACTTCAAAGTTTCATCCTCGGTCACATTTGTTTTCATAAAAAGCTTATTTAAGAAGTTTTCTGTATCTGAGTTATTATTGACATAATATGGAACTATACCTAATAAAGCGACCTCTGACTGCAGTGTTGAAAACTTTGAAGTGTGTTTTTAAACCCGAATATCTTATATACACCGGTGTGCGTAAGTAAAGTTACAACCTCATTTTATGTCAATAGGAAACTGACTTCGAAACTCTGTAACTTTTAAAATGAGTTCTTTATGGTAAAAATGTGACTGATGTTAAATTAAAGATCGCAATCAAATCTATATAAACCTCGATTTTCCAGCAATAGTATTTAAAGAGTGATATCAATAATGCACTGCTATCAAGCTCATATAGTATTGACGAATATTGAAAGAATTTTTGACACGAAAATCTAAAACATACACTAATTTCATTCAACGTTCCGAACAATACTCATTCAAGTTTTAATTAACTTTTGAGGTGAAATCTTATGACTTCCATTTTTATTGCTGTAATCGAAACATCCATAACTCTTTAAACACCTAACGAATGCTGCTAAAATTTGAGATTTTAATAGTTTGATTGAGATCGTTAATTTATCTTCACAAATTTTACCGTAAAAGGTTTATTTCAGAAGTTACATAGTTTAGAAGTTAGTGATTTACAGATCTCAAACCAATCTATTTCAGTCTCGATTTTCAACAGTGTTCATTAAGTATTTAAAGATTTAACGGAAATTGAAATATTTAAGAACAACGCCAGAATTGCTCCGAAAAGTTAATAAAAACAAGTTAAAACGAAATCAGTAGTCGTAATGCTAAAGTTGGCTATCACATATAAAAGTATTTTTATCAGTTCGGATAATAATTATGTTAATTTTTTGCCAATTTTGAATGTTTTTTTGCAGAACCAGCTAGCCTGTTAAAATTTTCAGCTTTCATAACTGTTTAAATACTGAAATCGAAATTTAAATAGATTTGATTGACAAAAAGAAGAGAGAAGTTTGGTGAAAGAGGGCCCACTTAACACCTGTTGGCAAATAGATTGAAGCCTCACGTCAAAGCCACCTATCATTCAGTATTTAAAGTTCCCAGAATATGATTCTCCTATACATGGGACGATTAATATGTTTGTGGGGCTTAATCGCCTCCCGTCATGTGGGACACGGCATTGATGTCCCATATGACGGGCGGCGGTTTTACCAGTTTATCGATTTAATCTTTCTCATTGAGGCTTTGAGTTGTTTTACCTCTAAGCGGCACTTTTTGGGCAGACAATGCTTAAATGACCAGTCACAAGGACCCTGAGGGTTCAGAGTAGACAGAGTAAGGGGATCTATTGGATAGCTATTAGGAAACAGAAGGTATCCTCCCGTCTGGACCATCTAGCGTGTTCTTTAACGTGCATGGGGTATACTCTCCTGCACACAGTCACGACGTAATGTCCCACCAGAATGACGGCGGCTTTTTCAAGCCTATCAGTGCCCCTTTTCTGACCGAGGAAAAAATAAGGGGCTTAGTTGATTGGGTTGTTTTATGTCTGAGTGGCATTTTTTGCACGCAATGGGGCTAAATGAGCAGGCCACAAGAAGCTCAGCGAAGGTTGGAGGAAGAGACCCACTGGAACAGCTGTTGGACTACAGATGGTAGCGTCACGTCAAGGATATAGCTCTCCTATTAACGTCACATCCGAAAACGGCGGTCTATCCAAGTCCATTGCTGTCCCCTACTGACTGTGTGCAGGGCGGGGAGTTTTGCGGAGATAAATCTCAAAGCTGACGCAGCTGGGACTCGAACCTGGAAACTGAAGATTACGAGCCTGGCGCACTACCGACCGAGCCAACCCTCTCCCCCTCACTGAGAGCAGGATGAGATTTAACTGAGATAAATCTTAGTGCAGGCATTGTTGGGACTTGAACCTGGGAGATGCAGATTACGAGCCTGACTCGTAATGACTTAACCAATCCCTGGCCCACTTTAATATCAGGGAAAAGAGACGAAACTTACCAAATATGCATTTATATTATACATTACACATGCTTTGAAAGATTATTTTATTAAAATTACCATTTTAACGAATGTAAAAAATGTACAGTGTAATATTAGGGTAAAAAAAATTGGGGGTGTTTATCTGTTTCGCTATACCCACACATAACTGGATTTTAGGCCATTTTCAAAAAGTTGGTTTTAGTTTCTTTTTTTTTGTCTGTCTTTATAATTTGAACTTTCCTTGTTTTAAGAGATAAAGTAATCATTTTTGGGTTGGATAGACATACATTAGTAAAATATTGCAATGTTCAGTTTCTGAAACTTCCAGCAGTTTCAATTTCCACCGCAAAAAGCCTCTATCCATAAAATGGCAAAATTTTAAATTTGCAAACTGTGTATTTAAGTTGGAAGTTGGAAGGTTAGGTGATATAGCAGTGGTCGAAAGGATTAGCAGTTGGTTCTTTTTCGCCTGAAAAGGTGGGGATAACTTTTCTTGTTTTCAGCGATAAATGAAATATTATTTTCCGTGTGAATAGATAGTTATAAAATATTACCTTGTCGCATTTTTCACATCTGACATTAATTCAGTTTTTCCACTTTTAGAGGACACGGAATTTAAAAAAGTGACAAATTCTGTTCTGTTTGAAAAATAGGAAATAATATTCACCAGACATGATAGATCTCCTTAATTTTTCTCTAGATCCAATCCCGATTTAGCTGGTTCTGCAGAAAAAAAGGGAAGATTTTGCGGTGAAGTCCTCAAGACTTATAAATATGAATAATATTCTGAGAAGAAAAGTTCTGAAATTATACTCTAAATGCTTCACGAAAATATTTTGGGGAAGAAATTTTACGAAACTCAGAAATTGCAATTATTTAACAAAATAAGGCAGCAAAAATACGTGGTTTTCATTGATAAAGCCAAAATATGTAGTATTTCTACCCCTTGGAATTCACTTTATACATGAGATAGAATCGGCTAACCAAAGCATTAAACTCCACAAACTAAAGCTATAAACTTGTCTTTTAATGGTAACATTCTTCACTACATTATTGCCTTAAATTACAACTTCACTGACGCAAATGTTCCTTCAGCCTTTTTTCCCCCTTTTTAAATCTCCGTCCGAAATAAAATTCTTGAAGTCTCTATTTGCATTTCCTCCAAACGGTGGAGAAAAAACTCTTTCGCCAAGTGTTATAACAACAGAGACATGGTGGAGGTCGTTAAAATGGTAATTATTCAACTAAACGCACTGTGCTCTATGTTCAAACTCGGACAACAATGCCAAATATCCTGGCAAGATTTGACGCGATATATTACATAATGCGCGATAAAATGAAGAAGCAGAACCCTCACCTTCATAAACACCATATTGCTCATTAACGGTAAGACTTAAGTGAAGTGCTTAATAACAACAGTCGCAGCGTAAGGCTGCTTCTAAACACTGCCTTCTAACGATCCCTATATATTTCGTTGACATTTTTCGCTTAAAATAACTTCTGCTTCTAACCTTCCAAGTTATTATCGCTACGTTTCATTACTTGGCGAATTTATGCCTCCAGAATTTAATAGGGTAATCTTTTTTCGACTTTTGATTATGTTTGTCCATTAAGTACAGTTGGCGCTTACCGACTACGGTGTGGGGGAAAATACGGCGTGCATAACTTTACGGAAAAGTAGTGCGTTGTGATGAAAAGGTTACATGGATCCAGCCACGATAAGTTGGATGCTGGGTAATGCATATTAATAAACGTCTTCGACTTTCTACGGGTTTTAAAGACATTTCGAGGTGTGAAATGGGGAGTGAAAGATGGAATGTGTTTCTATAGGAAAAGCAGTAACATCTTAAGTCATAAAATATTAGTTCAACACATTTAAACTGATTTATAACTACTGATGGCAAGATTAGAGACTTACCAAGAGTAACTGAAAAGTTTTTCTTTATAATATTAAAACCAGAGAGTTTTTTTGTGGAGATAGTGATTGCAAATTATCTTTTATCCCATTTTAATTTTTAAGTTTGCGCTGTGGCATTCAATAATATTGTCAATTTTTGGTATATTACGTTTTTTGTCTTTGATAGTTACAGGAAAAGTCTCTGATTACACTAAATTTTGAGCTTCGTTTGTTGGTTGTTTTTTGCAGCGGTGGAGCATGAGTGGTAAGTGAGTAGTAAGGCTATGAATAGGAAAACTCTGACACTTCGCAGATTGTGTTTTTACTGTTTTTACGGCAGTTCTCGTAGATTAAGTTATAGCAGATTTTTCTAGAAGTTGGGTATTGTCGATTAAATTATAGTACACTCTTAGTAAATTAAAGTCTGGTATATTAAAGCATAGTGGATTCATAGAGAATTAAAGTATGCGAGATTATTTTCATAATATGTCAATTTATTAACTATGAGAACAGTAAAGTCATGAATTCCGCAGTCTCCCCAGTTAATACTCATATTATATCATTTGTTGTTTTTGATTTATTGACGGAGTAGCAAGAACATTTCGCAGATATGTGTTTATTTCGCTTGCAGGTGAGCTTGTCATTCTATTTGTGAGTCTTGTTGGTGAATTATTTATATAAAAATATTTGTCTCAATATCTTTTTGGTGAATTATTTATATAAAAATGTTTGTTTCGCATCTTGTTTACGAATTCTTTTAATAAAAATATTTCTATCTGTATCTTGTTTACGATTTTTTTAATAAAAATATTTAGTTTATGTATCTTGTTTGTGTATTCTTTATGCAAAAATATTTGTACGTCTTATTTGCGAATTATTTATATAAAAGTATCCAATTCTATGCCTTGTTTGTGAGTTCACTTTATAAAAATGTTTGTTTATCGATTTCATTTATGCATTCTTTGTATAAAAGAGTTTTCTTGTGTGTCATATTTGTTAATTATATACGTAAAATATTCGTGTATCTTGTGTGTGAATTCTTTAGACAAAAATATTTCTTTCCGTGTTTAATTTTGTGTACCTTGTTTCAGAACTTTTATATAAACGTATATGTTTGTGTGTCATGTTTATGATTTTTTTTATATAATTGTTTTGTGCATGTATCTTGTTTATGAATTCTTTATATGAATGTTTTGCTTTTGTATCATGCGTATGAATTATTTTTATTACTTCTATCTCCTTATTGCCTTTCGCTTGACAGTTGCCAATTTGTTGCTTTGTCAGTTTGTCAAAACCGTTGTTCCACTATATCTTTCGCACTCGATGGAGAAACTTAATGATTTATGTGTCAAATGAATATAATGCGAGTGTCATATGCTATAAAAAATTGATCCCCCATGCTTTCTTCCCTCCTAAAAAGAGAGAAATATAAAAATGACTGCTCTCCTATATCTCCTGAACGCGAGTGCAGAATGTAACATGCTATGCATTAAATGAAAGCTTGTGATGTGGGTAATGTCATACACTATAAAAATTTAATCCCCGTGCTTTCCCCTCCATGAAAAACGGGAAATATGAAAGTCGTTCTACTATATTTTTTTCGGACGATATGTCCTACAGTTTCGAGTTAGGTGTCAAATGAAAGCCCATATGATGACCGTCGTAAACTATTTCGAATGTTTTCGAAAAATATTCAGGTAATCGACAAGATGTACCCCCACTCTTCTCTCTACTTTACAAAAGGGAGGGGGAGGGTTTCGCGGGGTTAGATTTTAACGAATCATACCTCAAATTAAAGCTTGTGACATCCCCAATGACAATGGCTACCTCAAACACGACTCCAAAAGGGAGGAATAATGTGGTCGATGTTTATGAGTCATGTAATCAAATGAAAGTTTCTGAAGGTAGGTATTTTTAGATTCAAAGAGAAAAATACAAATAAATTAAGAAAATGAAAAAATATTTATTTTGGTATATGCGCACTAAAAAGTAGAAAATAAGCCTAAAGCATATCGATGGTGTAATCAGTCACTGAGTTTATATTCACCTCAAAGGAAGATAGGCGCCGATTTACCTTCTCGACAAGATTACCGGCGCCCTATCTTCCTTTGAAGCGGGGGGGGGGGGGGGGGGGGGGGGCAGTCGGAGTCGGTAGCACGCCAGGCTCGTAATCCGTGGAACCAGGGAACATAGTACCCTGGTTCGAGTCCCAGCTGGGTCAGCGTTGACATTTATCTCCGAAAAACTCCCCGCCGTGCCCACGGTCAGTAGGGGACACTGATAGGCTTGGAAAAGCCGCCGTCCGTCGGATGGGACGCTAAACCGTGGCCCGTGTGTGGGAGAGAGCCATACCCTGTGCACGTTAAAGAACACTCTGGATGGCCTTGACAGGAGGCTACCATCAGTCTCCCAACAGCTGTTCCAGTGGGCCCCTCCCCCAACCTTCTCTGAGCCTTCGGGGTCCATGTGACCTGGCCATTTAGCCATGGGGTGCAAAAAAGTGCTGCTCAGAGGTAAAACAACCCAACCCTTTGAAGTGGATAGGAAACTCAGTGACTGATTGCACCATCGATATGCTGTAGGTTATTTTCTACTTTTTAGGCGCATATAGAAAAATAGATATAATTTTTTAAAAATCTATTTATATATGTATTTGTTTGTGTCCCTTCTTTAAAAATTCTTTATATGCATATCGGTGCATCTTTTTTTTTTGTAAATATAAAAGTATTTGTTTGTGTGCCTTGTTTGTGTATTATTTATACTAAAGTACATCTCAAGCTTCAAGATGAACTGGAATGACTCTTAGTAGAAAAATGACATCGTCAGAAACAAAGGCGAAATACGGAAACAAAAATTTAAAAAAAAAACTCTTCAGAATTAATAAAAAAAATTGTTAAGCTGCTCTCTGTTTATCATATTGTTTTGTTACGTTTCATACATATTTCATTCATTCACTTCATATTACAGTCAGTGCTACTTATTAGACATTTATTTACCAATGATTTGAACACGGGATCTCCTGATTAATCGCCAATTTTCTACCGTTTTATCTACGTCGATAGCGCGCCAGGCTCGTAATCTGTAGTTCCCAAGTTCGAGTCCCAGATGGGCCAGCGTTCAGATTTATCTCCACAAAACTCCCCGCCATGGCCACTAGTAGTAGGGGACATCGATGGGCTTGGAAGGGCCGCTGTTCATTGGATGGAATGTTAAGCCGTGGTCCGTATGCGGGAAAGCCATACCCTGTGCAGGTTACAGAACACGCTGTGGTCTTGATAGGAGGCTACCATCTGTCTCAACAGATGTCCAGTGGATCCCTTCCCCTAACATTCTCTGAGCCTTCGGGGTCTTGTAACCTGGCTATTTAGTCCATTGTGTGCAAAAAACGGAACCATTCAGAGGTAAAATTACCCAACACTTACCATAATTGAAAATTATAAATTAACTGTTAAGACTTCTAGGGTGCTTGCACTGTAGTGTCTCTGTAATAGTTATCTATAATGCGGGATTGGAATGCACTGATAAAAAAAAAATAGTTTCATTCATGGGTAAAGAATTTTGGCTCTGTCACTAGCGAGCCTAGTTCGAATCCCAATTAGGCCTGAATTGAAAATTTTCTCAGCTTTCTCCCCTTTTCGTCCTAGTTAAGAAAGGGGACACTGATGGGCTTGGAAATGCTGGCGTTCGGATGATGGAACGTTAAACCGTGGCACCGTGTGCAAGAAAGTCCTACTCTGTGCGCGTCAAAGAACACTCTGGATAGTTTTGACAGGAAACTTCCATCTGTCTCCTAATAGCTGTCCAGAGGGTTCCCTTTTTAAACATTCTCTTGAGCCATAGGGTCCTTGTGAACTAACTATTTAGCCCGATATCCGGAAACTTGGTAGACAACATTTGTTCGACTGAAAAATGTTCGATGGAATTTTCTTCGACGGAAATTTGTTCGAAACGGGATTTTGTTCGACGGAAATATATGTAATTACCTATGAACTAGTTTGAAATATTTCCTACTTCAGTTTCAATTAACTTCTGATGTTTAACATTGTTATTATTATTTGTTCAAACTTCCATAATTCTTTAAATACTGAAGGAATATTGTTGAAAATGGATATTATGATAGAAATGATTTCTAACTTCATTTATCCTTATTACAATTTCCTGTAACTCAGCGTTTAGTTGTGGTAGAAACACATCAAAGAAAAACAGTCAAAAATTAAAAATAGAACTTAAAAGAGATATTAATATTGTTTACTCCTCAACATCCAAAGTCTATTCAAAGAAAGTTAAAAATGCAAGCATTCTTATACTCCATTCAGTCTAAAGCCCCCAGAAGATACCGGATGCTACGATCCCAACAAACAAAGCCCACCAACACCACTCCAAAGATAGCAGATATCCACTACGGACTAATCTGCATTATCCAGAAGATACATAGGACATCAGACTTTGCAGCTGAAACATCTCAAGACATGGAAGCAGCCCAAGTCATCTGAGATAAAACAATCAGCAGAGAGAGCTTATCCAAAAGAAAAAAAGAACTCCATTTAAAATTAAATAAAATAAACGCTGAGAATAAATATGTATAAAATAATAACAGTACCACCGTAGCCCATGGCTGCATGTGGATGGTATTGTTTTGTATAGCGATAAATCCCTAGAAAATAAGAAATCGAAAGGAAAAGAACAAAAGTAAATTATACTAACAGAAATAAGAAATCAAGCTACAAAAGCAAAGACAAAAACCAATATAAAACAAAAATTACGACGCACAGAAAAATAAACATAAAATATCACGAAGACAAGATTAACACAAAGTCCATTCACAAAATATGAAACATGAAACAACACGAAGAAACCTAACTTGAAAACAAAACACGAAGGAACTCAAAACAAATGAGCCCTTTCCCTACTTTAAACTTTCCTGCTATTTTCTAACTATCGCTAAACTAGCTATCAATCTCTTCACTTATCAATGCTTTAAATTATGCCGAGATAGAAGGTGATATCAACTTAAAATCGGCTCGGAGTATGTGTACAAAGTGCAGTTGTGGTAAACACTCCAGTTTTAAATTTAAACCATTATTCGTCTCCTACAAAATTTGTAGAAGAAATACTGAATTTTCTCTACAAAGTGCAGTTGTGGTAAACACTCCAGTTTTAAATTTAAACCATTATTCGTCTCCTACAAAATTTCTTAATATAGCTTATAAGAAAAGTGAAAACAAAGAGAAAGTAAAAGGTGTCTTGATCGTCTCTAAAACAAATAATGTTTTATTCTGCTGATTCTGAAACTGGGTTTTCTCTTCTGTCGCCTCTCCATGATCCCCAATGACAAATCAGAAGAGACCTTATCCAGGAGTATGAGCCCTCTAACTGCCTTCAATATTTCTCAATTCCCAAACTTTAAATAAAATGTTGGTCGAACAAAATTCCCTTTCGAATAAATTTCCGTCGAGCAAAATTCTACCGAACAAATTTCCGTCCAACAAAATTATGTCGAACAATTTTGTTCGACATAATTCTGTCGAACAAATTTCCGTTACGAACTAAATTCCGTCGAATAAATTTCCGTTTCGACCAAATTTCCTTCGAACAAATTTCCGTCGAATAAAATTATTGTCGAACAAGTTTCCGTTTCGAACAAATTTCCGTCGAATAAAATTATTGTCGAACAAGTTTCCGTTTCGAATAAATTTCCGTCGAACAAAATTCCGTCAAATAAATCACCGTAGAACAAATTTCCGTTTCGAACAACTTTCTGTCGAACAAATGTTATCGAACAAGTTGCATCAAACCATTTAGCCCATTGTATGTAAAAAAAGTGCTGCTCAGATGTAAAACAACATTTCATTCAGCAATATATTTATCAAATACAAAACCTCCTGCTAATCCAAAACTTATCAATAGGTATAATCTTGAGCTAATAAATACTGAAAATTTTTTAACTTAAAATAACCGATATAACGAAAAAAAAAATTAAGAATGAAATAGAAGAAAAATCAAACGGATATGTAGAAGAATTATTATCGTAATGAAAGCCATTCCAGCATTACATTCGTGACAGTGAAAATTCTTTCATTATTCGTGAGCTCTCAAGGTGTTACACTTCAATACTTATCAAACCAAATTTATGCCAATAATGAGTAAGATTTCAGATCTCAGTAGCTTCTTTAATAAGTTTTCAAAGGAAAATGCGACTGAATATAAATTAACTCTGAATCGGGCGGTGGTACCTTTAACAACCGTCTCACTTTAAGATGGTTAGAGACTAGACGAGTGTGTATTTGCACAATCTCTTGGCGTCTTGACAAAATGTGATATTGATACCACCGCCGGGCTCAAAGTGTTCCAAGATCTCAATCAAATCTATCTAAACCTCAAACAATATGCCTTCAGTAGTTAAAGAGTTGTGCAAAGCTGGAATTTTAAACATTTGCGATATGGTCTGTTTAAGGTCTTGGTAAGCCCTAGGCATTTTTGTTTCGTAGGCCCTTTGGTGGATGCATTTTTATGAGTTCGTTGATTTTTATAGGTAGATCAGTGATTCAGATTTTCTTTAATAATGTTTCTCGGATGGCGAGATGGTATGGAACAGGCCTTAGCAGCTGATTTTATGGTTTTTTATTCAGGAAGAGATATCTGTTGGTTTTTATCGTTCAAAGGAAAAACAGAACCATTTTTTACCGTATGCGCCCACAGTTAAAAATAATTGATCTAATATGTTCTTCTGAACAGGTTAAAATATATCAACAGCAGTTTTGTTAAACTTAACTTGCTGTATTTGTCAAGATATTGGAACAGTTATTGCAGTGATTGGTTCATCTCCGCCAAAATCGAATGAATTTTTTTCAGAACAAGTCATTGTTAAGTGTTTGAGGTTTTATTTTTTTTGAAATCCGAAAGAATATTGGAACAATCAAAGCTAAGACAGGAGGGACCGTTTAGTCAAATTCCGATCTGGGAAGAGTTAAAGGAGATGAATCTCAAATCTTGCACGCTGACCACTAGACCGACTGAAACAACCCCCACCCTCGGCTGAGTGGGGTTAACAGAAATAAACTTCAAAGATGGCACAGGTGGAAATAGAAACTTGTTGCCTTTGATTCTAGATGCTTGCGCAGTATCTTCGGTATTAAATGGTTTGACTTTGTAAGTATTCATGAAATTAGAAGAAGGAGTCATCAACCTCCTATAAGCAGCATTTTGCGCAGAGAGAGACTGCGTTAGTTTGGCCATGTTGTCCGTATGCATAGCTGCAGATTGGCAAACAGGATTGTGAACAATGTGCTTAAAGGTTTCAAGAAAAGAGGATACCTAAGATGCGATGGGCAGACAATGTCAAATAGGACCATACTAGATTTGGCCTCCAGTGTCCAAATGCAGCAGCTGCAGCTCAGGACAGACATGTCTGGAGAGGAAAATTATACAGTCTGGTAGGAGCTCCGTAGCCATGGGTGCATAAAGAGTTTCTATTTATCGATGTATGTATGCACAGGCGGAAATCACTGAAACAACTCTCACCTAGGGAAGGTGAGGGTTAACAGAGGTAAATCTCAAAGCTGGTACAGGTGGGACTAATTGAATCAAACCCCGCCCTGTGCAGAATGGGGGTTAGCAGCGGTAAATCTTAACATAGATGCAGTTGAGAATCGAACCTGGTAACATCAACTTACAAGATTAGCATACTATGTTCCAAGTCCACCTCCATCTCCAAATGCTTCATGAATCTCTGCAAGAGAACTAAAATATATGTAACTGATAGACAAGATGGCCTCCCACTATTTTATTACCAGAGAAATGACACTTACTCCAGTATTAAAATACATCCCCGAAAGAGATGCGGGATGCTCATATTCGGTATATTTCTTTTTACATCAACATTATGTTTGTGCATTTCCTTTTGAACTATCCAGACTGTTGTATCTGAAAGAAACCCAAGAGCACTGAAATGCACCCTAAAATAAACATATTTAATATCCTTTCGTGAAAGAGCGGTGAATGCGGGACGAAGTTCGATATCAAGGAACACATCAACTTATTTCTTTGCTGAAGAAGCAAGCACTCAATACAGTATCAACGCATCTGCGACTAGAGTCAGTTATGTGTAGAAAATCATGCTTTCGTCTACAGGCCTTCGAGGAAATAGCGGTTCGTCGGTATTTGCAATTTCCCTTCTTTTTTTATCTGCATCTCCAGCCCTCTCTCTTTCTAGTAAATCGGTCGGCAACACAATGTGTTCTTTGAGTCTTTCGTTTGACAACTGAATCAGCACATCTGAATAATGCATGTTTGCGGCCATGAAAACATATCGTTATATTTTATGCATGGTGTAAAGCGTGCTGCTATACGTGTTCTGGAAATTGTCTCCTTTGCCGTTCTTTATACTTTCCTAAGCATAATCTGATACTACTTCTTTTTTTCTGGGGCAAGTATTGACTCTATCGGTATGGTGCATAATCTGCAATTCCCGGGTCAGAATCTCACTTCTTCCAGCTTTGATGTTTATTTCTGCTAATCTCCATTTTATCCTCGGTCAGAAAGGGAACACTGGAGAACTTGGAAAGGCAATCAGGACTTCAGAAGGACTTAAAGTCGTGGTTCCGTGCATTAAAGCTGGACGTGAGTTTGGGACTGTCTTCGTCGGACTCAAAATAGCCCACTCTACTTCGGGCCTGGGCAAGCTCATAATAAATTGATTTCAATATTTCTTGCAATTGTAAAAAAAAATCAAGTAAAAATTATTTTTTGAAAATAATTTCAACCATTTAATCAGCCTTTAGTAATTAAAAATAAGAAACATGCGGCGTTTGATTTTTTGAAAACAATTCTGAATCTTTAATTAATTAATGATGATATGTGTTTATAACTATGTTACCCACGAACTTTCAGTTTCTACTAGTAGTTCTAATATTTTTTCCTTTAAATAGAAGTAACGTTTTAATTTTATCATAAAATGTTTACAATTAATAATATAAGAATAAAATAAAGGGTTAGCGATAGACATTTTTGTACATATTCCTTATGATGCGACAGAGAAGGATTTTTCCAAATCGGGCTCGAAAAATTGAGCCTCATCTCTAATGAGAGCCCTACATGCTGTGCATGTTAAAAGAACAAGCTGGAAAATCTTAACGAGAGTCTCCCATCTATCTCCTAGCAGTTATCAGGGGGTCCTTTTCCCCATTCATCTATGAGCCCTTGTGTGTGTGAGGTTGGGTTGTAGGGTTGTTTTACCTGTGAGCGGCACTTTTTGGCACACCATGGGCTAAATGGCTAGGCCACAAGAACCCCGGAGGCTCAGAGATGGTTGGGGAAGGGAACCCATTGGAACTGCTGCTGCGAGACAAATGGCAGTCTCCCGTCAAGGTCCCCAGCGTGTTCTTTAATGTGCACAGGGTATGGTTCTTCCGCAAAAGGAGCCAAGGGTTAAAGTCCCATCCAACGGACGACGGCCTTTCCAAGCCCATTGGTGTCTCCTACTGACCGTGGGCAGGGCAGGGAATTTTGCGGAGATAAATCTCGACGCTGACCCAGCTGGGACTCCAGATTACGAGCATGGCTCACTACTGACTGAGCAACCCACGCCCCGGGGTGACTCAGTCTTATTGTGTGCAAAAACATTTAGCCCATTGGGTTAAAAAATGTGGCCCTAAGAAATAAAACAACCCACATCAACAAAACGAATTGATTACATGGAGCAGAACATCGTACAATTTATTATATTTTTCAATAATGCCTTTCTTTTTTTCTTCCATGTTCAAGCTTATTTATGAATATACTATAGAATATTTCGCAAAAATAAAGTCACCAAAGCTACACACTACATCATCTGTACGAAGCTTTCTCCATTTACAGAGCTGGAATTTCGGTGAAAAATTGAGGTTTGGAGAAACTGGATCTCAAGCCACGATGTTTGTGTGTCGTAAATGAGCTTTAATAAAACTTCATACCGAAGCACCACACTCAAGCTATGTGCCAGGCTCATATTTCGGCGTGACGCATGCGCGCTTCTGCCAGAGGTGAGCGCAGCGACGATTTCTCATTTCGAATTGCTCAAATTCACTTTCCTGCCTTCTTTAAACATGGTGTGTCTCTAATAAAAGCATATTTGAGTTGATTTGTAAGGATCTGTTACAGAACAGAGAGTACTTAGTTTTTGAGTAAATCTGTAACGCGGATTTTGGAGCTGCATTCTTCGGCTCTGTTGTGCAAGAGAAGCAGCAGCATGCGTGGAAATTTGTTAGGAAGATTCTCTGACTGTCTTCTAACAATCTGTTATAAACTAGAATTCTCATCCCATGCAGAAATCTGTAAAGAAGTTTCTATAGATCCTTATAAGAATCTGTGTGTAACATAGTTCCCAGGATATACGAAAATCTGCAAGCTATATATTATTTTGAAAAAAGTGTCCGGACACTTCCATGTTATGTGAATGGAAAGCCACTTTCAAAGATCCCTAACATTGAAAATAAACCTTTTATGAAAAAACTGTTATTGGAGATAAATTATAGATGTCACTCAAATCTCTCTAAATACATTTCCCGTAATATTGGTTTAATATTTTTAAAAATTTAATGGAAGCTGAAGCATTTATTTTCAACTTTTGAAAGTTGTGAAAAAAATGCTTCATTAGATAAAACACAACTATTGTAACAATTTGTTCATTAACATAAATATGGAGATTTGTTATCTGAAGTCTGTATGACAATTTTTTAAGACTTCATCAATTTGGAGGCGATGTGACAGTATCAGTTTTCAACGATCTTCGATCAATATTTAAAGAGTCATTGAAGCGGGACCATTTAACAGCAGACGACACTGTTACATTGCCTCCAAATTGTTGAAATCTTTAAAAATCATCATACAAACTTCAGATATTTAATTAATGTTAGTGAAAAAATTGTTACAAGTGTTGTGTTTTATCTATTGAAGTATTTTTTTCACAAGTGTCAAAAGTTGAAGATAAATGCTTCAGCTTCCATTCATTCTTTAAATATTAAACGAATATTGCGGGAAATATATTTAGAGAGATTTGAGTGACATCTACAATTTATCGCCAATAACAGGTTTTTTTAAAAGGCTTATTTTCAACGTCAGGGAGTTTTGAAAGTGGCTTTCCATTCACATAACATGGAAGTGTCCGGATATGTGTAAATTGGTTACAGAAAAGGGTACACAATGCATGTGGAAATCTGTTATGCAAATAAGTGCACAATGTATGTGGAAATCTTTTATGCAAATGAATGCACAATGTATGTGGAATTTTTTTATGCAAATGAGTATACAGTGTGTGTTGAAAATACATTATGCAAAAGAGTACACAATGTGTGTGGAAATCTACTATGCAAACGAGTACACAATGCATGTGGAAAGTTTGTGCAAAAAGTGTATATAATGTAAGTGCAAATCTGTTGTGAGAAAAAGTACACAATGTATGTACAAATCTGTTATGCAAAAGAGTACACAACGCATGTGGAAATCTATTATGCAAATGAATACAAAATGTATGCGAAAAATTTATTAAGCATAAAAAGTAGACAATGTATGTAGAAATCTGCTATGTGAAGGAGTGCACAATGTATGTGGAAATATGCTATGCAAAAGAGTAAACATTATATGTGGAAATTGGCTATACGAAAGAGTATGTATGTCGAAATCTGCAACCCAGGTTATTAAGCGCATCCCTAAGTATCTGTTATATGTAGAAATGAGTTACGCTGCCTGTTCGTAATTCTTGATGGAAGATTCTCAATCTTTGAGCACAGATCTTAAAGTTGCATTGTAAGGATTTATTATGCAACAAATACTAAACCGATGCTAAAACCTATATTGCAGATTCCCGAACTGATTTTCTAGCTCATGCTAAAAAAAGCCAAGCAATGGTGTTCGCTGTGTCGTCTCTTAAGCTGTAGAGAGTAATTTTTTTAGAAATAAATTTTTAGAATTTCGTAAATGAAAAATTCTTTTTCTATTGGATAGATATTGGCCAAATATTAGATTTGCAATTTCCAAATCTCTCGATGGTTTAATAGGTTCCTTGGTCCTTCTAGCTGTGGAAAATTTAAAAATATTCACATGTTTTTAAGAATATTGCAAACGATCTATTTATGTTCAAAAATTAAAATTGATAGTGAAGTGTAAGGATCAAGAGGTTTATACTGACAGAAATTATTACTTTTATCCCCAGGGTGAGTGGAAAAAGGTACTCTTTTCTCATTTCTTTTTTTTAGAAATTATTACGAAATTATTTTTGTGCTTTACAAGTCCTAATAAAACACTAATATATGCATTTTTCCAATCATCCATTATTTTGAATTTCACTCTTAAAATGGAAAAGTAGCAAATTGAGGAATCATTCTAATGTCTCTAAATAGAGTAAAATGGAAAATCAGTCTACCGAAAGAAAAGCTAGTAAGATATTTTGGAATTTTTTGGATTGGGTTGTTTTACCTCTGAGCGGCACTTTTTTGCACACCATGGGCTAAATGGCCAGGTCACATGGACCCCGAAGGCTTAGAGAAGGTTGGGAGAGGGGACCCACTGGAACAGCTGTTGGGAGACAGATGGTTGCCTCCCGTCAAGGCCATCCAGCGTGTTCTTTAACGTGCACAGGGTATGGCTCTCCCGCACACGGACCACGGCTTAACGTCCATTCCAACGGACGGCGGCCTTTCCAAGCCCATCGGTGTCCCGTACTGACCGTGGGCAGGGCGGGGAATTTTGCGGAGATAAATTTCAACGCTGACCCAGCTGGGACTAGAACCTGGGAGCTACAGATTACGATCCTGGCGCGCTACCGGCTGAGCCACCCCCGCCCAAAAGATATTTTGACTTCCACACTTCCTTAAAACTCAACCATAGATATTTTGTAAAAGGTAAAGTTACTGATTTCAATCATATTAACCTTCCTAAAACGACATTTTTAAAATTAACCGAATAAGAACTGGAGATTCTAATTTACAGGACAAACTTTTTAAAATGAAGAAAGTTCACAACGATTTGTGTGATCACTGCAATTCGAAAGAAAACCTAAATCATGTTTTTTAACTGTCCAAAGGTTGAGGAAAGGAAGATTTTTATTTTGATTCTTTGAGAAATGTTGGAATTCAAGAATTCCATTTGAACTCAATTTTGGAAAATAAAAGAGTTAAAACTAAAAAAAAAATACAGATTTTTTTTTAATTTTCCAGGAATGTGATGTATATAAAAGAATTTCGTGTTTTTTTTTTTCATTTCTACATTTCCTTGATGAGATAGACATATTTAATTTTATTTCATGGTTTTCTCAACTGGAGGATTTGTATTGTAAAAACTTCGTTCTTTTTAAAAACCGCATCCCATATTCGTTTCAGGTGATAGGTTATTCTTCTATTTGCGAAATATTATTCAGAAGCTTACATAGCATATATAGAACTCTGAAAAAAGTACGTGAAAGATATGTAGAACTCTGTAAAGTATGTC
Source organism: Ryuthela nishihirai (assembly GCA_038380435.1). Taxonomy (NCBI): domain Eukaryota; kingdom Metazoa; phylum Arthropoda; class Arachnida; order Araneae; family Heptathelidae; genus Ryuthela; species Ryuthela nishihirai. The sequence goes on along the minus strand of JAWZYU010000017.1, from coordinate 33,954,818 downwards.
GTTAAGAGTGTTTCAAGGATCTGTTATTCAGCAGATGTGGACATTTGTAACTACATTTTTGAGTTATATTGCATGGGTTGGATTGGTTTTCTTCTGAACACACTTCTTGCACACATTGGGCTAAATCGCAGGTCGCAAAGACCCCAAGGGCTCAGAGAAGGTTGGGAGAAGGGGACCCATTGAATAATTGGTAAAAACCTGTGGTAGAAAACTGATGATAGCCTCCCTTCAAGGTCATCCAGCGTATTCCTTAACGTGCTCAGAGTTAGGCTCTTTCGCACACGGCCTCATGGCTTAACGTCCCATGCAATGGACGGCGGCCTTTCTAAGCCCATTGAAGTCAGTTTTCTTATCGAGGGTAGGTGGAGGTTTCATTATCAGCATCCTCAAATAGCCATGAGCTACGCAGGTCCAACCAGATTGTACAATTTATTTCTCCAAGCCTATCTGTCCTTAGTTACATCTGCTGCATCTGGCCACTGCACAACAATTCAAACATGGTTTCGTTTGCCATTGTCTGCCCACCGCATCCTAGGTCCCCCCCCCCCTCTTTCTTAGGCTTTTAGGCACACTACTATTAACCCTATTCGCTAATCTATAATTATCCATACGGGCAACATGCCCAAACCAAAGGAATCTCTCTCTGCACAATATGCTATTTAAAGGAGGTTGTCGACTCCTTTGACTAACCTGATCATTACTTACAAAGATGAACCACCTAATGCCCAAGATACTGCGTAAGCATCTGGAATCAAAAGCATCTAGTTTCCTGTTATCTTGTTTACACAGCGTCCAAGTTTCACTACCATAACTAACCCTAGAAAGAACCAAACTATTATATAGTCTAATTTTAGTCTTTAGGTGTATACGCCTATTTCTCCACAATCTCCATAGATTCTTAAAAATCTCGGCAGCAATCCCTATTCGTCTATTAATCTCATGCCGCACATCACCAGTATCTGTTACATAGCTCCCAAGGAAATTAAACTGTGATACCTGCTCAAGACTGCAACCATTCAGATGAACTGAATCACAACCTGTAATGACCAATTTTCATCACTTTAGTTCTCTCTGTTTATAACCAAACCTACTCTACTACCAGTCTCATCAACAGCTCGAATGAAAGAGTTCATCTCATCAAATCATTTGCGAATAGGGCTAAATCATCAGCATAATCTAAATCAGAAATTTTCGAATCTCCAGACGTTTTCAGGCAAAAATCTTTCTCTTGCAGTGAATTGCGCATAACATAATCGATAACCAAACTAAATAGAAAAGGAGGCAAAAATACACTCTTGTCGAACACCAGAAGCAATGCTAAAAGAAACAAGAACTGCGATCACCTTTTTAAAAATAGGGATAATAATAGTTCTGGTAAAATCCTTAAGAAGCATGCCATTTCCTAAGGATTTTACCTAAGGATTCCAAGTCATTCATTAATTCATAATATATCATTCTTGCCTGTGTGCTTGATCCAGTTTTACCTTTTTGACTTTATAAAATGTATCAATCACAATAATATTTCCAATCAATGGTTAACAACTTTTTGAAAGAAAAGAACCCCCCCCCCCCTTCATAGAAGTCAATTACGATTAATCCCCGTTTAACGCGGATTCGCTACAAAGTGGTTTCTTTTCCATTTTTGCTTTACACTAACAACGCCTTTAAAAAATATTAGTGTCGTGTACATAGATAAATACACGTAAATATTTATGCAATTTTTAATAAGAACTGTGTACAATTACTGTGTACACCCAATAATCATACAAAAATCTTATTGTCGTGTACATAGATAAATATACGTAAATATTTATGCAATTTTTTATAAGAACTGTGTTCAATTACTGTATACACCCATTACTGTGTATAATTAGATTTGTTGAAATAAATCATCAGTTGTAATAAAAAATATGAAAAGGTCAATAAGATGAAGAAAAAAAAGAAAATAATGCAATACACGCAGTTATTAATTTTTCTTAAATAAAAATTGTGAATTGCAATTATGTTTGCTGAAATAAAACATTAATTGTGATTTAAAAGACCAATAAGATAAACAAAAAAGGAAAACTGAAAACACCGTTTAATGCAGGTCTTCCTGGAACATATACAGGGTGAATCTGAAAAAGTGGGCAAAACTTTACGGGGTGGTAGAACGCAGCTATACGAGCAATATTCGTCATAGAATGTATGGTCGGAACGTAAGCGGTGAGAAGTTAAAAGGTAGTTTTCCACTGTCACATTTAAAGAATGAACACATGAAGGAGAGGAGATACTCTGTGCCTCACTTGCATTCCCGTCCGCCGCACCGTACACAAAGTGCATATCCGCCATTTCGTGGTTAGTATAACCAGCCATCCTCTCGGCAATCCACGGTAGAAATGCCGTTGGGTGCGAGGACCGACCCTTTTATACCATTTCCAACGCCACCTAGCGGCTCGCCGTTTGCGTTCCGCCCATACTTTCTATGACGAATATTGCTCGTATAGCTGCGTTCTACCACCCCGTAAAGTTTGCCGAGTGATTAGCGCGCTTTGCTACTAATCTAAGGGACCTAGGTTTGAGCCCGGGTAAGGCATGGATATATGTTTCGTTTTTCTGCTGAGGTTCTGTCATCCTCTCAGACCTTCTACTACGGCATATAAACCGACAAGTTCCTGTCAGACCTCTGTAGCAAGCAGCTGCTTGAGGGCGATTTATTTATTGTTAGGGTTGAGGATTTTCTCCGCTAACCCTCCCCAGAATGCTCATGATGAGAAAAGGGACACAGACTACCTTATAAAGGACTGTGTCATCGGATAGGACGTTAAGCCGTAAATCTGTGTGCAAGAGAGTCATACCCCGTGCACTTTAAATAGAGCACTAGATGTCTCTAATAGAAAGCTCAGGGTTTATGATATCTGCCTCCTAATCGCTACCCATTGGGTCCCATTCCATAACCTCTGAATCCCTGAACATTTTGTGATCTGATCCATTTTTCCCATTAAGTGCAAAAAAAAGTGTCGCATTTTAGGCAAAACATCCATTCTGAGAAATCGCTGGAACACTCTGTAAGATTTCGCAAAATATATCAGTCCATTTCTCTAAAGCAACTTGGAATATAGTAAACATATCAATAACCACTTCTTAATTCAACCATCGTAATTACAATTTTAATGAAGTTTTCATTTTCTCTGAATATTTATCAGTGTCAGTTTATCGGACACAGAGCAGTTATTCAAATTATTCACTCAGCGTAACTCGCGACATCAGTATGCGAACAAAAGCTCTGTTATTAGAGCAGCATATTCAGCAATATAGGAGGACAGAAGAGTACTGAAAGGACTTGCTGAAGTCTGAAAAGGCTATGATAATTTTGGGACGACATCTCGACGTAGCATCGATCAGGAAAACCTCAACTCTTCATCTCCTTCTGGCATTCTCTCTCTCTCACTCGTTCGTAGAGCTGCCTCATGTGTGCAACCTCGATTCGAAGATCCAGGCCCTGAGAAACAAGGAATTGTCTGCCGAAATGATATTATGATGTGACGAGCATTGGTTTGGGAGGAGACTGACATCGTAAGCCGCTGACGTGTAAACAGGGACTGTGATATACAACAGGGAGAGTCAATGGCTAGAAATCGCGTTAACAGAAAGCAGGCGCCAGAGTTATGTAATTAGCTAAACACTTCAGCGACTGAGCTAGTTGAATCGGTTTCTCTGAGTGCCAAGTTGCCTTGTTTGCTTTAGAGAGACATGGATGACACACTGGATGTTAAACCGTTAATGAATAATACGAATTCATTTTTGAGGTCTTGGCGAGGGTTTGTGATAGCGTGATGTTTTACACTCCGGTTAGCATCGAAGCTGGAAGTCGAAGTCTTAGGCTCTTAAATCTCGATGATCTCGCATTAATTATACAGAGCGTCCATCTGTTTCCTAACTAGAGTCGGGTGGATCCCATTTAATGACTTTCTCTGATGGGCTCCTTGGAATCTCTTGGGATCCTTGTGACCTGGCCATTTAGCTCATTTCGTGCAAAAGAAAGTGTCGATCAGGGATAAAAGAATGCAAATCATTCCTAAACTATCTCTGGAAAACCTCGTATTAATTCGTTAAATATAATAGTCTATTTTTCTAAAACAGAGTAATATAGTCTATTTCTCTAAAGTTGTAAATAAATAAATAATCGGTTCTTAAGTTTACCGCCGTAATTAGAACGAGGTCGGAATCTTAGTATTTTAAATCTCGGTGATTTAGAATTAAGTATCCTAGAAACCATTCTTTAGGGTACAATTTTCTGAGAAGCCCTTATGATTTGATTTTTTTTTGGAATAGTTTACATTATCGTCGTCATTGTATACAGAGGATCATTGACAATACGTCTATCCGCACTTACGTCGCAGATGAGGTAGGAATAAAAATCTTATATACATCGTCGATAAATTAGACACAAAATCTTATAAACGTCGCCGATGAATTAGAGATAAAAACCTATATACATCGTCGATAAATTAGAAATAAATCCTTACATATGTCGCCGATGAATTAGGGACAAAATCCTATATACACCGCCGATAAATTAGAGGCAAAATCTTATATACGTCGTCAATAAATTAAGGACAATTTTTTACATACGTCGTCGATAAATTAGGGAAAAACCCTATATGCGTCATGTAAATGTCAAAGCCAAAAAGTCAAAGCTGTCAAAGCCAAAAATGGTTTTATCCCTATTTTATATGTATTGCATCAATTTTATATGTATTGTATTATCCCAAATTTACATGTATTGTGGATTTGACAAAACATTGTTCACCATATCTTTCGAATGCGATGGAGAAACTTAATGACTTACGTACCAAATGAAAGCATGTGACGCGGAGAGTGTAATAGGCTATAAAAAAATTGACCCCCACGCTTTCTCCCCCTTAAAAAAGGAGAAATGTGAAAATTATTCTTCCGCTATATCTCAAAGTAACAAGCTATACATCAAATTAAAGCTTCTGATGCGAGGTATGTTGTAAGCTATTAAACATTGACCCCCCCCCCCCCTCATGCTTTCTTCTCCCTAAAAAGGTGGAAATACGAAAATCATTGTTCCCCTATATCTCTGAATGCGAGTGCGGAAAGTAATGAGCTATGTGTCAAATGAAAGCTTGTGACGCGGGGAGAGTCATAAGCTATAAACAGTTGACCCCCCATGCTGTCTTCTCCCCTACTATATGACAAATGTGAAAATCATTCTACTATATCTTTCGAACGCGAGGGCCGACAGTTAAGAGTTAAGTGTCAAATGAAATCTCGTATAATGACCGCAGCAAAGTATTTCGAATTTTGCCCCTACTATTCCCTTTCCCTCCCCCCGAAAAAGGGGTTGTTTGGGTTGTTTTACCTCTGAGCGGCACTTTTTTGCACACCATGGGCTAAATGGCCAGGTCACATGGACCCCGAAGGCTCAGAGAAGGTTGGGGGAGGGGACCCACTGGAACAGCTGTTGGGAGACAGATGGTAGCCTCCCGTCAAGGCCATCCAGCGTGTTCTTTTACGTGCACAGGGTATGGCTCTCCCGCACACGGGGCCACGGCTTAACGTCCCATCCGACGGACGGCGGCCTTTCCAAACCCATCGGTGTCCCTTACTGACCATGGGTAGGGCGGGGAGTTTTGCGGAGATAAATCTCAACGCTGACCCAGCTGTGACTCGAACCTGGGAACTACAGATTACGAGCCTGGCGCGCTACCGACTGAGCCCCCCCCCCCAGCGAAAAAGGGGAGTACGATTTTCGCGGGGTTCCACTTTAACGAGTGGTATCTCAAATTAAAGCTTGTGACGTCTCCAGTGTCATGGGCTACCTTAAACATGAACATAAATATGACTCCAAAAGGAGGGTAAATATTTTTCCACGTTTATGAGTCATATATCAAGTGAAAGTTTTCGAAGGTAGGCGTTTTTAGTGACTACAAAAAGAAAAGGAATTAAATAATACCTGTCTTGCTATAGGGTCATAAAAAGTAGAAATTCGAAGGAGATATAGAATCATTCTTCGAAAGAAGATAGGGCATCGATTTATCTACTCGACAAGATTGCCGGCACCCTATCTTCCTTTGAAGTGAATACGAACTCAGTGACTGATTGCACCAACGATATGGTTTAGGTTTATTTTCTACTTTTTATAACCCTATAGAAAGATAGATATTTTAATTTTTTTTAATTTATATACATTTCTCTTCTCATTTTTCTAATACTATCCCCGACATATATACCACATCCTCCTCTGCATAAGAAAAAGCTACAAAAATGTCAGCTAAAAAGCCAAAATAGAGTTTATTACTGTTGGATTTTGGCCACAAAACGTATCTCACAACAATGTCTCATTTATTGAATAAATTGCTAGAGACACGGTGTGCGATTGCATTCCATTATTATTAACTTGCTACAGATTCAGTGCGACGACTTCTGCCTAACCACTTCAAACCATTCGTCTTCCAAGATATCAGAAATGTCATAAACTCGAGTAAACGCTTTTCTTTTTGGAATAAATTGAAAAAAAAAAAGTTTCTAATAAATTGTCGATCCATTGCAGAAAAACGGCTATCTTAGTAAGAGATTCGATTAGTTTAACGTCGGGTGAGATAACATAAAGAACATAAGGGAGGAAACTGGAGTGAGAGAGAAAAAAAAAGAGAAAAGAAATAAGGTTTAATATGTAAATAAAATATGGACGAGATAAAAAAAATAAGTGAGTAAGAAAGAGAGAGAAAAAGTGAATTTAGCTTTAAAGTTAAAGATGAACGGCATAAGTAGCGAATCGATATTTCATTTTCCCAACTTTGCGAACCTGCGATATCTTTTTCAGGCGAAGATTGGATTAACTTCATTTGTGCGAGAGCACCGCGTAATATCCTCTCGTACGGCCTCGATTCCGTACTCATTTCAGGCAGTTTTGCATGTGTTATGTTGATTAGGGACTTTGGAGAGAGGACCACATTAGCTGAGTCAGAAAAGACAGAGGAGAATGAAGGAGGGGGAAAAAACATATATATGTGAATGATAGACAGCGAATTGGATCGGGATGCAATAGAGACGGGTGGAGTTTTAAGTGCAACGATCGTTTAAAAGCTCAGCAAAATTAGGATATCAGATGCTCTGTTTCATGCAGAGTTGACTTAAAAGGATATGGCTTTTTAATGGCTGGAAAAATGACAACAATATTAGAAAATGCAAATTGATTCATGTGTGGTTATTGATTTAATCATAAGGGGCTATATATAACAAAACGAAGACACTGATAGGGAAGAGAAGTAAAATATGTCGTAAATTATATTTATAGGCGTAATAATGCTGTAAGCGGGATGACCGGGCGTATCAGAGTGATTAGGATGTGTTTTTGTTTTAATATTCAAGCATTGCCCGACAAAATATTGGAGAATTTCCATGTTATGGAATTGGAATCTAACTTTACCATGAAATAATTTAACTTCGAAGTTCTATAGCTTCTAAAATGTACATTTAAAGGAAATATATGACTGGAAGATAAATTAAAGACCACAATCATGTCTATTCTAATCTCGATTCTCAACAATATTTGTTCAGTACTTAAAGAGTTACGAAGGCTGAAAGAGTGAGCAATATATTATCTTGTTTCAATAAAATAATTCATTATAGTTTTATATTAAATTATGTTTTTATTGTTTTTTAAAGAAACCCAAATTTCCAAATATGTATTTATTTAATTAAAAATTTTGAAACAATACTTATTATTTAATTTTTTTTCATTAATTTCCGAGGATAAATTTCTGAAAGAAAAGCGTCATCGTTTTAAATATTCAAAATTCAATAACATTTTACTTATGCTTACCATTACACTTTACTTACATTTTCCATAACATTTTACTTATGCTTACCATTACACTTTACTTACATTTTCCATAACACTTTACTTTATTACAGAATTCAGAAAAATATCTGGCAACCCTTTTTTTTAGAAATTAGTGATCTCGCAACCTTCGTGTCACGTGACAAGAAGGTTGCGAGATCACTAATTTCTAAAAAAATCGTTGCCAGATATTTTTTTCTGAATTCTGTAATCAAACATAATGTTCGGATACTTTTTTGAGCGACTGTACCAAAAAAAGCAAAAATCTTTGATTCTTTCCGAACGCTTAAGGTTCGTTTGATTTCCTATAAATTTTTTGGCATTTATTTAATGAAAAAAAGTTTGGAAATTCCCCTGATTCAAAGAACTTCTGAATGGTGTATACAACTGACAAGCTTCAGTCCGACATCTGTGGCAAGTAGCTGGTTATGAGGTAACTTATTTTCTTTATTTATTTATAACAATATTTGGTATTTCTGTCATTTTATAGAAGTTTTTAACCTTTTCTCCGATTTTATATTTTTTGTGTGTAGTTTTTCCTTTTTTATAGAATGTTTCGACGTTTTTCCGATGACATGGGAACATTTGGAATTTCTATGATTCTATAGGAACATATGGTTTTATTTTTATTCTACAGGAACTTTAACAACATTTCTCTCACTCTGTATGTTTCTTTGGCATTTCCCTCACTCTGTAGGAACAATTGTCATTTTTCGGGAATTTTTGCAGTTTCTTTAGTTCGACTTTTTTTTTTCATTTTTTTTTTACTTTTTTTTCTTTAACTTTTGACTTTTCTCTTCTATGCAAACTTATAACCTGTTTATGTTCTTCAGAGAAATGTGAAATAACTCAAGTTATCACACGTGCAAAAATTCATAAAAACTTAAATAGGTATTTGTGAAGCAGGAAAACGATATTTTGATGAAGAGGCTTCCTGCAAAGTATGCTACTAAGACGAAAAGGATAATAAAATAAATTGAAAGAGATCAGTAAGAGTTTCAGTATATTTCCGCAAATAAGACGAGGTATAAATTTTCGTCAAAGTTTTATAATTTTAGCATATATCTGTCCTACAAGACGACCCCAAACTATCAACGGCCTATGAATTCAGTTTAGATCGGCGATCATCATCTGGATAATAATACTGTATAGCGTATAAGGAATTATGTCCTATTCGCAAACATTCGCACTGATTCGGGCATTCGGGTAATGACCTTGACTATTCACAAAAGCGTCGTATGGGCTATTCTATTTTGTGGACATATCCTACTCTGTACTAGTAAATAATTACGGTTTGTTCGTTTTTTCCTCCGTAGCTCAATAAACATAACCTTTAATATTTATTTTGTTTTAGTATTGTTTTACTATTACAGTGTAATGTATTATTTACTATTACAATGTAATGTATTTTCATATAGCGTATTTAAATAATATGATAGATTTTTCGATAAATTGTAGTAATACGATAATAATAATAATTCGAATAATTGTAGTTTCGATAAAATGTAGTCAATTTATATAAATTTCAATCTAATTTTTTTGTATCTGTCCTATAAGACGACCCGGATTTGGGGGGCCTTTTTTATGATTCAACTATCGTCTTATCTGCGGAAATATACGGTATGTTCCCATTTTTTTTTTTGTTATCTACGTAAATATTCGCCATTATCTCACACTTGGGAAAAAAGGAATAATATGTTAACGGTTGTTTCATAATACATCCCCAACAAAGATCAATTGAAATAAAATCTTACAATATAGGAAAAGTGCAGAAATCAGTATTGGTTTCTTTTCCTTTTCTAAAAAGAAAGGTCAGTGTGTAGACGATTTTTCCGTTATCACTTCTTAACAGGATCAGGTTCGCAATTTGATGTTTGAACCCCCATTATACCTAAGTCGGGATTATCCCTGACCTAACCTCAGTGAGAAAGTTAATACTAGCCCGAAAAGGACGCCATCCATCGTAGAGGACGTTAAATCGTGATTCCCTATGCCCATTAAAGAACATGTTGAATGGCATTGATGAAAGTCTTCCGTCTCCTAATAGCTATTCAGTGGATCCCTCTCATCAACCTTCTCTGAACACTAGTGACCTAGTCATTTATCCCATTGTGTGAAAAAAGTACCGCGCCGAGATAAAATAATCCAACCCATCCTTGGTGATATGTTTATTTATTTAATTGCCTTTTCAGGTCCCATATGGAAAATATATGCATTTGATGGAATTATATATTTTTAAATTTATATATCTTGTCGATGCAGTTCTTCTACATCTTCGAATTGACATTTGTTTTGACGGAAAATTGTCAAAAATAAACTAACGCCAATAACAAAAATAAGCCATTGAACTATTCGAAATGGATCCATTGAACCATAGGAATTCGAGATTTACTGTATTTCGGAACGAAAAAACAAACACACCAACAAATAAAAAAATTCGGAAAGTTAGAGAAGAATCATAAACTTTAACTCTGCCGGTAAATTTTCAAAGTAGTTAAATAATTCATCGTTATGTTGTCTAAGGTTGTAACTCTCAATGTAGCTTTTCTCATCGATTGATGTATGAATAAACTGTTTGGCACCCTTTCAAGAAAAGTTTTTAACTTTGCCACACATTTCAGGGCTTCTCATGAGCTCGCGCAGCTTCCGATTCAGTGCTTCTCTCATGATCACGCTGGATGATGCTATCGACTACGGCAAAGTCTGTCAACCCCGGAAAGGGAGGGACTTCCCACTTCTTTGTCTACGTTAGCAAATTCCTCAAATGCGTAAAAAAAAAGATGCAAAAGTTCAATCAGGAGTGGCTTTTAAAAACAAAAGAAGTGTGCTGAGAGAAAATAGAGTAATTTATCGGTTGTTCGGTGTCGTTAACTAGTCGATAAATATCTTTGTAATAGACGCTGAAACTGCTTCGAAACTAATGAGACTGTCTCAGGAAGGAAAAAAATCGCTCAAAAAAAGGTAATCTTGCGTTAATTTGTATCTTTTATTAAGGATATCTAAACGAAATAATATTGGATTGTACCTCTGAGCGACACATTTTTTACACACAATGGGTGTCCCATTGTGTGTAATAACAAGATAATAAGGATTAAAAAAAAATAAATAGCCAGATAACAAGGAATCGACGGGCTCAGAGAAGGCTGAGGAATGACACCCACTGGACAGCTGTTAGGAGACGATGGTAACCTCTCATAAGCCTATCCATCCTCTCTTTAACTGGCACAAGATATGGGTTCGGTTGGGATGCTTTACCTCTGACGGCACTTTTTTATACACAACGGGCTAAATGGCCAGGTCACAAGGATCCCAAGGGCTCAGAGAAGGTTGGGGGTAGGGGACCGACTCGATAGTTGTTAGAAGATAGATGGTTGCCTCGCTTCAAGGCCATCCAGCGTATTCTTTAACGCGCTCAGAGTATGGCACTTTTCGCACACTGCGCCACGGCTTAACGTCCCATCCAATGGACGGCAGCCTTTCCAAGCCCATTGACGTCAGTTTTCTGATCGAGAGTAGGTGGAGGTTTAGTCGAGGTAAATCTCAATGCTGGCTCAGGTGGACTCGAACCTGGTAACAACAGATTACGAGCCCGGCGTTATATCGATTGAGTCAACCCCGTCTCACCTCGGTGGGTTTAGATAATGGATTGTTCTTATTGGAAGGGTAAAAGGTTTGTATTTTCTTTTCTTTGTTTTTCATTTGCTTTTTTCTATTTTATTTTCTGTATTTAAATATATATTGATCGACGAGGCTGATACACCTCATTTCAACTTCTTGAGATTTACCTCGACTAAATGGACCATTACTTTAAAAATGGAACCATTTACGCTTGAAATTGGAACACCTTCTTGACATTTCTTCATGGAAAACACTGATTAAGAAGTAGACTGAACTGCGTCGTTGCACCATTAAGCTGCACTTTTTTCGCAATGATAAATGTCACAAAGATCAGATCGACCGTGTTATTTAAGTGCACAGTGTATGGCTCCTTTGCACATGGGTGAGCCACATGTTAATATCCCTCCGATGGACGGCAACATTTAAAAGCCCATCAGCGATCCCCTATTTCACCTAGGAACAACCGGGATCAATACAGACACAATTGGGATTCGAACTGCGCTCCAGAACTGTTGCAGCTCGAGCTATACGCATGCTCCAGTGGAGCGGGGGTGGTTCAGTTGGTTGCGCGCCAGGCTCGTAATCTGCATTTCTTAAGTTCTAGTTTCAGCTGCGCCAACGTTGAGATTTACCTCCGCAAAACTCCCGCCCTGACCACGGTCAGTAGGGGAAACCGATTGGCTTATAAATGACACCATACGTCGGATGGGACGTTAAACCGTGGCCCCCGTGTTCGGAATACCCTACCCTGTGCACGATAATGAACACGCTGGATGGCCTTGACGGGAGGCTACCATCTGTCTCCCAACAGCTGTTCCAATGAGTCCTCTCCTCCCAACCTTCTCTGAGCCTTCGGGGTCGTTGTGACCTGCCAATTTAGCCCATTGTGTGTAAACAAGTGACACTCAGAGGTAAAACAACCCAATCCATGCTCCAGTTGACATAAAATCAGCTCCCTGTTTGGAATAGGTTTGTTCGAAAACACCACAAAAGTAGTAATATTAATAATTCTGAATCATCGAAACCTCTTTCCATTCATATTCGAGAATCCTATCATTTATACTGCTCACAAAAATTAGGGGATATTTCTTCCCTTCATATTCATTTTGAAATATCCCCTAATTTTTGTGAGCAGTATATTTTTCATACTTCAGAATTAATGCATCTGAACGAGATTTCACCAGTGGTCGACAAATGTGTTTTTAAATCAAAACAAATTTATTTTCAACAAAAGAATTTTCCATTCCAAGAAATTGACAAATGAAAATAGGGGCGAGGAATTTGGCTCAGTTGGCAGTTCTCCAGCCACTTAATCTGATGCTCCCAGGTTCGAGTCTCCACTGTGTGTTCATCGAGATTTTTTCCTCTAACCATTATTCTAACCACAATGAAAAAAGAGACACTGATAGACTTAAAAGGGCCACTATCACTTGCATCTGACGTTAACCCGTGTCCCGATGTAAGATGGCCATATTCTGTGCACTTTAAAGAACAAGCTCGATGGCAGGCTTGCTAACATCTGTCCAGTGGAAACTCTTCACCAATCTTGTCCGAGCACTTGGGGTCTTTGTGACTTGGTTATTTAATTTGTTGTACGCATAAAGAAGTCAACAACAACACAAAAGTGAGTCAGAAGTCAAAAAGACAATCTCTCCAGCCCCCAAAAATATATTTTTAATAACATCGACATTAAATTTAGTTTCTACCACGTTGTAAAAAATGACTTAATAATATTACTTAATTGAATAACGATATCAGAAATAAACTCTAAATGAATCAAAAATTTAATGACTTTAAAACGTAGTAATAAATGCAAATTAATGCACAATTCGGGATAACACAAAATTATAAAAATGACCTCATTTAAACAGAAAAGAGAACTGTAAGATAAATCCATTCTTCAGCAATTTAAAATGCTTCATCCGATTGTAAGGAATGCTAAGAATGTTTGGACCAATAAGTAACTATTCTAAAATCTTTAGTACAGTATGCATCTATTCTAAGAGTGTTAGGATCGGTATGCAACTATTCTAAGACTACTAGGACTAGATTGCAACTATTCTATGATGGTTAGGACCAGATCGCAACTATCCTAAGATTGTTTGAACAAGTATGCAACCATTCTAAGATTGTTAGGACCAGATGCAACTGCTGTATTATAAGATTGTTAGGACCAGATGCAACTGCTGTATTATAAGATTGTTAGGGCAGTATGAAACTATTCTAAAACAATTAGGACCAGATTGCAATTATTCTATGATGGTTAGGACCAGATCGCAACTACCCTAAGATTGTTTGAACAAGTATGCAACCATTCTAAGATTATTAGGACCTGTATACAACTATTATAAAGCTTTTAGGACCAGATTGCAACTATTCTAAAATTGTTGGGGCCAAGTATGCAAGTATTATAAGATTGTTGAACAAATATGCAACCATAATAATATAGTCAAAATATATTTTGTGCTGAGACGATTTAATAATATGTAGAGTATATCAGGCCACCCCAATTTAAAAAGTGATAGCTCGTCCTCTGTTAATAAGCTTTAATTTAGTAAACAAATTAGAATTTCTCCTCCTAAAGCAGATGCGGATTATTTTATTTTCAATATTTACAGAGAACTCTATTTTCGTATTTTGTGATTGTTATCGATACATATGTCACAGAGATACTTAAATAAAATAAGTTGTTGAGCTCCTGCTTATACTGATGCAGCTTATAAAAACATTTTCGTTTATCTACATAATAAACTCACAAATGTCAAGTATCGCAAGAATGCCATCATGGAAAACTAAAACAAAACGTGAGAAAATGTCCTTGTTAAAATATTCCCTACAATTCTTATGTAAATATAATCGGCTTTCAATACATGTTTTTTTGCAACCTTCTCAAAAACAGCAGTTAGATGTAATAAGATTAAAAGCTTCATCTTTTATTTCATGTTTTCTCTTTAAAATAAACGACTGGTTTCCTTACTATCAATGGTTGAATGTTTCTAGAAATGTAAGATTCGGCAATGCCTGATTCAGATATCTGAACCTTAATTTAATATGGTTAAAGGGTCCAATGCATCTTGAGAATGACTTATACTAATTAAAAATGAATTATAATCTAACTCTCTTGAATCGAAAAAGCCGCCTTCCGTCGGATGGAACAATAAGCCGTGCGCTATGTGTATAGGAGAGATGCACATTAAAAAAAAATTTATGAAAAGAGTTTTAGAGTTAGGGTCCGCGTGACCTGGCCATTTAGTCCATTGTGTACTAAAAACTGCCGCTCAAAGGTAAAGCATCCAACAACCCAAAGTTTCTTGTTATATATAATGAAAGGAAATCCATTATTTACAAAGGAAGACAGATTGCTGAAATTTTTTCAATGTGTAATAAATATCAGATTTCGTGTGCTTTATAACCAAAATAAAAAAACATTTCGTTTCAGTATATACTATGTCAGAGCAGGAAAATATTCTTTAAGTTCTAGAAATTAATGAAAGAATTTCGGAGTAGGAAAGTGAATATTAAAAACTGTCTGTTCTGAGAATCATCATAATACAGCTTCTCATAGCATGTTAGACACCAACATGGAATTGTAGTGTTTTGATAACTTATAACACCTATCACACCTACCCGCGAAAGACATACAGCGTGTTCTTTAAAACGAGCAGTATATGTTGGGTTGTTTTACCTCTGAACGGCACTTTTTTGCACACTATGGGCTAAATGGCCAGGTCACATGGACCCCGAAGGCTCAGAGAAGGTTGGGGGAGGGGGTCCACTAGAACAGCTGTTGGGTGACAGATGGTAGCCTCCCGTCAAGACCATCCAACGAGTTCTTTAACGTGCATAGGCTATGACTCTCCCGCACACGGGGCCACGGATTAACGTCCCATCCGACGGACGGCGGCCTTTCCAAGCAGACCAGTGTCCCCTACTGACCTTGGGTAGGGCGGGAAGTTTTGCGGAGATGAATCTCAAAGCTAACCCAGCTGGGAGCTACAGATTACGAGCCTGGCGCTCGTAATCTGTAGCTCCCAGCTGCGCTCGTTCCAGATACCTGGGAACTACAGATTACGAGCCTGGCGCGCTACCGACTGAGCCACCCCGCCCCAGCAGTGTATGACTCTCTGTACATAGAACAAAGGCTTAACGTCCCATACGAACGACGGCGGTATTTCTAAATCTGTCGGTGTGCCTTTTCTCACAGAATGGAGGGATTAACGGATGAAATCTAAATATAGGCACAGGTGGGACTCGAACCTGGGAATTGCAGGTTAAGGGAGCCGATCTACTTAATCCCCTCCTCTTCGGTGTTAAGTATTTTGATTACGTAAATGCTAATGAGGTTAGATGGAGTTATTACCATCCATAAGCAGCACTCCTATACCTTGAAAAAATGCCCTCCCCACAATCTGATGAGCTTTTGATATCTGAACTTAAAAAAAAAGTATATTTTAAAGAGTTTATATTCGAAAGGACTCATTTCTTCGATAGCCTATGTCACTCCCCAGGTCATGGCATTTCATTTCATGAACTTATTTTTTTTCTTGTGTTCAAAGAACCGGGAGAATTGGGTTGAACGTGACAGACGCCTCTTTCTAAAGTTATCAGTTGTGTGGACACTCGAAAAAAAAATACTATTATGAGCAGCAGTTTGCTGAAATCATATAACTTCCCTCGACAACGACTCCGCACTGCTCTAGGTTATCAACCCCACGCTTGAAATGTCTGCAATAAATCCAGACGCTACTGACGAAAATCCAATTGCTGGTGGGAGCGGAGAAAAATTGTTAGAGCTTCCACCAGGAAAGGATATTCGATGAGAAGGAGTCAGTGTTCCCTTAGGAATGAAAATCCATGTAGGAAGGACGAGAAGGAATATGGGTTTCTTTTAGAAATTAGCAATATGAAAAGAAGTGTTTCATACAAGGAATAATTAGTTGAGAGAGAATTAAAAAAGAGCTTGCTTCATTCACGTAACTTTTTTTATGCAGAAATCCAGGAATGAATTAGTGTTTCATTCAGAAATAAAAATTGGAGGAGGTAGGTTGAGATGAAAGCAGTATTCCCTCCAAGAAATAGATTTGTGGAGAGAGGGCGAAAATGAGTCAATACTTCCTTCACCTGCATTTTTTTCAGAAATCTAGGAATTAATCAGTGTTTCATCCAGAAATGGGAATTGTTAATAAAGGGCAGGGAACCAACAAATTTTTCCTTCAGGAATTGGAATTTTTTTATAAATAAGAGATTGAAAGAGTGAGTGATTCCGCCTTTGAATATAAATTAAAAAAAGGAATCAATGTGTTGCTCCAGGAATAAAAAGAAAAGGAGGAAGAAGTGGAATTCGATGTTACCTTTAAAGATACAAATCACTTGTATAAAAGGAGGAAGTAGTCAATGTTTTATCTGGTAATGGTCATTATAGTAGGGAGGGACGAGAAGATGCAAAGCCTCATCCAGAAATCGAAATTACAGTTGGGAGGGACGACAAGGTGTAAAAGTCTCATCCACGAATGGAAATTTCAGTAGGGAGGGAAGAGAAGGTGTAAAGGTCTCATCCACGAATGGAAATTTCAATAGGGAGGGACGACAAGGTGTAAATGTCTCGTCCAGGAATGGAATTTTGTTGAATAAAGAGGGACGAAGAATCAGTGTTTTGTCCAATAATAGATTTTAGGAGAGGGTGGGAGGAACGGAAATTAATCAATGTGCGCTCCAATAACGGGAATTACTGAAAGGGAGGACGAAAATGAATCAGTGGTGTTCTCCAAATTTGAAATTGTTATTGGCTCAGTCGATATCTCATCATGCTCCTAATCTGCAGTTCCCAGATATGAGTTCCAATTGCGACAACGATGAGATTTATCTCCGTCATCACCCATCTTGCCCTTGGCTAGAAAGGGGACACTTTTGGTCATGAAAAGGCTGCCGTCCGTCGGATGGAACATTTAGTCATGTATCCGTATGCAGGATAGCCATACCCTTTGCACGATAAAGAACACAATGGATGGCTTTAATCGGAAGCTACCAGCTGTCTCCTAATAGTTGTTCAGTGGATCCCATTTCTCGAACTTCACTGAGCCGTTGGGTCCTTGTGACCTGACTATTTAGCCCAATGTGTGCCGCTCAGAGGAAAAAAACAACAAGCATTCTTCAAAAACTACTTAAAAAAAAACAACCATCCGCATTCGAGAGAGGCGCTTCTAGTTTATCAGTATTAATAAATTTATAAAAATTCTCTGTCCCAAACAAAGAGGATGCAAAGTTTATACGCGTATAACCAAACCCTCTGTTGCGTAAACATCTGTTACCTGATGTTTCTAGCACGAGAAAATAATGTAAGATAGGAGAGAGCGAAATATGTGATGAAAGGAAGCTGGAAGAAAGACTCGAAAATATGCGAACAGTTCTTCCGTATCAAGAGACGATTCCGTTCGTCAAAGAACCTATTAATGCATAAAATCCTCGTATAATGCGATTAAACAGGAATAAGTGGAAAATGGGTATTATCATTTCGGGACGTGGTTTCCATTGCGGCAGCTGAACAAATGTCATGTTTTATTCATCATGATGCAGATAACTAGCCAGAAAATAATAATTCAAAGAATGCGATACAAAGGAGAGTTTTATAATTATTTGCAACACATAAATCAGTGCCAACAGCAAATGGTTATTTGTTTATATTTGGAATAATACATAATTCTGATGCTTAGTAATGCCAGTGGTTTAGAAGATTAAAATATATGAAACTAGTTTCCTATTTTGTCGTTCACTTACACACAATGATTTTAAAAACATGTTCATTCTGGAAACAAATATGATACAATGGTGATCTTTATTTAGCTTTTTTTGTAGTTTCTTTATAAACAATATTTTCGTAATTTTTTTTTATGAATTTTCTACATCTTACTTAATAAATAAAAGTTTTTTCTTTCGTTTTAAAGAAAACGTGAAATATAAAGTGTCCAAATTTTTAAAAAAATTCCTAGGCATAGCTTGGTAATCAACGTAGAATAATATTATAAAACTGCGTGCAGGAAAAATCTGAATAAAATCGAAATTTTCAGTTTCGGCCGTCAGCTTTCTGTTGATTATGAAAGTAAATATGCAAATATGCGATTATGGAAGTTGACATGCCGATTACGGCAATGCTGGTTTTCTGTACGCAAGGATTTAAGCTATTCTGTCATACTGAACGATCTATAATGAAGGATAATAACGTGATATCTACTAAAGTGCCCATTTAGAGAAGAAAACCTCCCGTCATCGTCGTCCAGTGTGTTTTTTAACGTGTACAGGATACCACTGTACTGCACATGAGACCACGGCTTAACATCCCATTCGACGGACGGACATCCAAGACCATCTAGTTCTGTGTACCCCTTTTCACCGAAGTCAGGGGTTGGTGTTTAAAGGAGATAAATCTGAACGTTGACACAATTGAGACTCGAACCTGGAAACTAAAGATTACGAGTCTGATGCGCTAACGACAGACCAACCTCCCCCCAATCTCTGAAAGAAGATACTCGTAAATAGGTAAGTACCCACGAGGAACCAAGGGATCTGGACCCTCCCCTAACTTCTCAGAAAATCCTATCGCTCTACACAAAATCTCTAACTTTTCCACCTGCTTTAAAATGCGAAATATGTGTTTTTGTACAATTTTATTTTAGCCCATAGTATATGTCCGACATTAAAAACAGTTTAAAGATCAAGTATAAAATCTTATTCCATATAGAATATCATTTAACCTTTCCTGTCTGTTAGAATATTTTTGCAATTAGGTAAACCTACTCAAGTCTTACTCTCAGACCCGCCCCCTCCAAACCAAATTCTCTGTCCCCCGAAATTAAACTGAATTCCCCAACCCCTCCATCCCAAACTAAATCCTGGACACTTGCCTACGAGTAAAGTTACCTTATATTCCATACTGTGCACGAATATTTTCTCATCTCAACTAAACTGTCTATAATGCATCGATATTCAAAATGTATTGTAAATCCCCATGACATATCAACGAAAAGTTAAATACCAAACTCTGTAAACAGGTATTTGGTAATTCCAGACCCCCGCGTTAGAAACTCACCTTTAGAGAAGCTGAAATTTCCTCTCCTTATCCACATCTTGTTCGTGTTGAGAATGGAGACACCTGACTTTCTAGTTTTTGAGGAGAAAGCAAGCAATGGTTGATTATTGTCGGATATCATACTTTCTCTAAGAAAGAGCACAATTGCGGACATTCTTATCATTAGTGTGAAAAAAGAATAAAAGTAGATTCTATATGCCATCGAGAAAAAAAGAAGTAGACTTCATTGTTCTTAGTGTGAAAAATAATAGAGGCAGAATTCGTTTTCCTTAGTGTGAAAAAAAGAGAAGTAGACTTCCGTTGTTTTCATTGAAAAAGTGATTGACATCACTATACTTAGTGAGAAAGGAACTATGTTGTCTGTTTTCAAGAAAGAAACAACATGGATTCACCTGTTCCCGGTGAAAAATGAAATAACCTTTTTTTTCTTTTCTTTGGTGAGAAAGCAAAGTTATTTAGCATGTTCGCGGTAGGAAATGTAAGAAGACAATCACAGACTTTGCCAATACCTAATCAGAAAATATAACTGGATTACTTTGCCTATCCTCGGAGAGAAAGGGAACTATGTTGCTCTTTCTGTCCTAAGAAAAAAGTAAATACTGCTTGCTTGTTCCGGTGAAAAAAGAAACGGAACAATGTTTAATTTGTATGTCTTGAGTGATAAAGGATACAATGTTGACCCTCCAGTCCTTAGTGAGTGAGAAAACAATGTTTGGTTGCCTTGTTCTTGATGAGAAAAACAATAGTGATTGCTTGTTTGTCATTGATAAGAAATGAAGCGAAACAGTGGTCGCTTGTTTGTCCTTGATAATATATGGTGCGAAACAGTGGCTGCATGCTTGTCCTTGATACGAAAGGAACGAAACAGTGGTTCTTTGCTTTTTCTCCTTAAGAAATGAAACGAAGCAGTGGTTGCATGCTTGTCCTTGATACGAAAGGAACGAAACAGTGGTTGCATGCTTGTCCTTGATACGAAAGGAACGAAACAGTGGTTCTTTACTTTTTCTCCTTAAGAAAGGAAACGAAGCAGTGGTTGCATGCTTGTCCTTGATACGAAAGGAACGAAACAGTGGTCTTTACTTTTTCTCCTTAAGAAAGGAAACGAAGCAGTGGTTGCATGCGTGGTTCTTTCCTTGTTCTCATTAAGAAAGGAAATGAAGCAGTGGTTGCATGCGTGGTTCTTTCCTTGTTCTCATTAAGAAAGGAAATGGAGCAGTTGTTGCTTGCTTATCCTTGATAAGAAATGGAGTGAAACAATGGTTGATTCATTGTTTCACTTCATAGAAAGGAAAAGAAACAGCGGTTTCTTGATTGTCCTTGATAAGAAATAAAACGAAACAATGATATACTTGCCTATCCTCTGTTTGAGAAGATATAACTGCGGATTCCCTGTCCACAACGAAAAAATTAAATGATGTGACTTGTTTGTTATTCATCAGAAAGGAAGTAATGTGGACACCACAATGGGAATTAAAAATAACTGCTTATTGTGGATGAGAAAGGAAAAAACTAAACAATTATAAATCCTGTCATCGGTAATAAACGAAACAATGTGGATTTGCCATTCTTTAGTGAAAACGAACAATATGGATTTAGCAATCTTCAATGAGGTCATAAAAATTGATACACCTTCCTCAACGTATTGGACATGACAAGTCGTCAAATAATAGTATGATTATGGCGGGTTTATAATTATATGTTACTATATTATATATGGCGGGTTTATAATTATATGTTACTATATTATATATGGCTGGTAGGAGACAGATGGTAGTATCCCAGAGCTTACTTAGAGCGAAAAATACGGAAAAAAATCAGATCTGGAGACAGATCCCATATTCTCTCTCTACATAAGAATTATATTAATAGTTAAGCAACATTCTGCCATGGATTCTGTGCATCCATATCGGAATTCATGCTCATCTACATGGAAGAGGATAAATATTCAGATACAGGCCGTACACCTTTATAGAAACATTTTGACTTTACAGGGGGGAGAGCAATGTTATTAGGTTATTTCTCTACTAATACAATAATAAAGGTTCTCTAGGACAAGATATAGCTACAGTAAGATACGACATACACATGTGTGGATGCATACACTTCCTCAGACCTAGCTAACGCTGGGAAAATTCCACTAAATACTCTCATTAACTACTGCTGTCTGCTCTAAAGCTAGGCTAGCAAAAATGATGAATGGCGAGGTCAAAAAGAACACTAATATAAAGAAGCACATATAAATATATACACGCACAAAAAACTCTTCAAAACCAGACTAACAGCAACGAAAAAAAGACCCTCCAATATCCGTCCATTAATCACTGCGTAAGTGCTTGCCACACATTCTGCCGCGTTAACACATCCCCCATCCCAGCAAAAGATGATCAGTTTAGCAGGTGATTTAACCTCCCAGCAGAAATGAAGTAAAAAGAAAAAAAAAAAAGAAAAAAAATGAGGCTTCATCTTGAAGCTGCATTTTGCCATTTGGCCCTGCTACCGCTCCGGGGACTCAGACGAATACAAAGTAGGCCAGCCACTCCATTCGAGCTTTCAGTTCGATCTTGGAATAATAACGGTCTCTGGTTTATCCAACAGGATCAATCACTGCCACGTTGCATCGCGCCTTCTTCTCGACAAACATTAAAACTCGGCACCAGGAACTCGATCTTTCAGAGCACGGGATATCTCGGTCGCCAGAATCATCAGAACAGGAGCTGTGAGTCAAAGCCCAATATCACCCTTCGTAAGCTCTCTCTCTCGCAGTCTCGGCGACAGCTCAAAGCTTTTTTACTTCCTGCTAAGAGAAGAAAGAATAAATCTGTCTCGATCCTTATTGGCAATTTCTGCGCACCCATACCGCGTACGGTTAAGCAGCTAAATAAATAAGCGAAGAATATCGCAAGGAAACGTGGATCAAATTTTCCATGTTTGGAGCGTAACACAAATGAGTTTTTTTTTTCTCTCTCTCTTAATTTAGCTCAGAGTAGAGGATTGGTATCGCTTTGAAGATTTTGATGAGTTTATTGATTCGTCCCTTGGGTTGTTTTCGTAGTTTAATTTGATGCAAGTGTTTTCAAGAAGATCTTTCTAGTAAAAACTGAATGGTGGAAATTAAGTTTCGTGAAATTATTTTGCAAGAAAAGTTATAATTAAGTACGAAATGAGCAGTGGTGAAGCGTTCATCAGAGCAAGGGAAGCAATTAGAAGTATATGTGAGCCAATGCTCCCTTTATAGCAATACCCAGCGTGAATGGTAACCAGTAACTCAGTGTAGAGACTATGATACTGCGCAATTGGTGTTTCGACAGTGTTCTTATATCATTAGTTGATTCATGGGTGATTGGGTTATTTTACCTCTCAGCTGCACTTTTTTGCACACATTGAGATAAAAGGCAGGTCACAAGGATCTGAAGGCTCAGGGAAGGTTGGGGAAGAGGACTCACTATAGCCAGCTGGTAGGAGACAGATGGTAGTATCCCGTGAAGGCCATCCAGCGAGTTGTTTAACGTGTATAGGGCATAGGTCACCCGCACACGGACCACTGCTTTACGTCCCATCCGACAGACGGGCATCCTTTCGAAGCTCATCGGTGTCCCTTACTGACCGAGGGCAGGGTGATGAGTTAGCGTTGATAAATCTCAACGCTAGCATAGAGGGATTCGAACCTGGGAAATGCAGATTAAGACCCTGGCACGCAACCGATTGAGTTAACCTCTGCCCTAATGTTGATTGATGACATAGCCGGTAAAAAAGCGCAAGCGTTCCAAGCGGTTGTTCTGGGCGGTATTCTAGTAATGAATGGTTTTCCTGTAATTTCAACTCAAAATCTAACGTCTTTCCATAACTTTGCGAGCCTAGGGATTTTCAAAACCCTATTCTTAATGATTTATGTGGAGGTAGAAAAACGTACTCAGAGCCATAAAAAATGGTAAGATTGTTCGAGATGGCAAAAATGGAACAATTGCTTTAGTAATCAAAAGCAATACAATCAGTTGTAACGACAAAAAACTAAACCCAATTTGAGGTGGCAAAAGCAAAGGTTATTTGGGACGCGGCAAAAATTAAAGTTACCTCCAGAGCGATCAACTCCAGGTTATAAACCAGATGAGCCGTGTTCCCAAAACCTCTGACAATACTCAAGGAAGAGAATGTTCACAATGTTTTTGAATTCCCAATGAATGGTAACCGTGGATACCTTACCTGAAAGAAATGATGTAAATGGCCAAATTGGTACATTGTTTTCCCCAAAATGGCTAAGGAGATGGAGGAGCAGCGTCCAACAACAGGCATGTCAAGAGTACTTCTTCTTCATGACAATGCCAGTACTCATAAAATCCAGCAAGTTACGGTCTATCTGGAGCAGGCAAAATCTAACAGCTGTCCCATCCTGCATATTCACTCGCTCTTCCACCATGTAATATTTGGTTGTTTCCAAAAACTGAAACGGAACTTGCTGGAGACCATTTTTCAAGAGTGCAAAACTTTTCAAAATGCGTTCATTCAGAGTTGTGGTGTATTTGCAAAAGGAGTACAACCAAGCGTTCCAGAATTGGCCAAGACGTCTGCAACTTCGCATAGATACTGAAGGGGAGTACGTTGAAGGACAGTAAAAGTTTTGTTCAGGTAAGTGCAATGGTTCTTGTTTCGCAGATGCATGTCAAGAACTTTTTAAATGCCGCTTCTAACCTTAAAAAAACGAACTTAAATGGGCGGGGGTGGCTCAGTCGATAGCGCTCCAGGCTCGTAATCTGTTGTTCCCAGGTTCGAGTCCCAGCTGGGTCAGCATCGAGACTTATCTCCGCAAAGCTCCCCGCCCTGCCCACGGTCAGTAGGGGACACCGATGGACTTCGAAAGGCTGCCGTCCGTCGGATGGGACGTTAAACCCTGGCTCCGTGTGCGGAAGAGCCATACACTGTGCGCGTTAAAGAACAGGCTGGATGACCTTGACGGGAGGCTATCATCTGTCCCCCAACAGCTGTTCCAGTGGGTCCCCTCCCCCAACCTTCTCTGAGCCTTTGGGGTCCATGTGACCTGGCCATTTAGCCCATGGTGTGCAAAAAAGTGCCGCTCAGAGGTAAAACAACCCAACCGAACTTAGATACACTAAATACGAAAAAAAGATATTAATGTACATAAACTCTTCTTAATTTAGTACATTTGGTACTTTATATCATTAAATGTAACCTCTTTAGAACTGGGACATATTAAACAAACATTACTTTTTTAATTTTTTTTTTAAACACAGGAAGAGTTCAAGTGATCTTTCAATGTTTGTCAAGAGTAAACCAATCCTTATTACAGAGGAACAGACCGAAAATTGGAACCATCTGTGAATGTAGTAAAACTGGTTACAAAAGCCCTAATGAATACTGTGCAACAAGAACTGTTTTACTATATTGCACAGGTGTCATTCATTTGCTGCATTTATCGTGGGAAAATACACATAAATTATAATTCCTTTATGTTCCTTTTTACTGCTCTCTGAGATTTAAAAATGTTGCAACTTTTTCAGGGGGACAGATGATTTAAAAATGTTGCAACTTTTTCAGGGGGACAGATGATTTAAAAATGTTGCAACTTTTTCAGGGGGACAGATGATTTAAAAAAATGTTGCAACTTTTTGAAACTGTTTCTATATTATAATGTATATACATAGTCGTATCAGAATAATATGACCACCTACCATACATATATATTATGGTAGGTGGTCACATTATTTTGATACGATTGTGTATTTATATATTTAATAATAAATTATCTTGTTTTTTGAAAATCTCTCCTATTTGTGATATATTGAAATAATTATTATGAACACTTCTAAAAATGTATGTTTAAATATATATGGTTTGAAATAATATTTATTATTTAAATTTTAATTAATTTATGAGGTGAAGGTTCTGAAGTATTCTAACTTCCATAACTCTTTAAATACTAAACGGATATTTTTCGAAATTTGAATTTAAATATATTTGATTGTGATTTTTAATTCATCTATTCTCACATGTTAGGGCGGGGGTTGCTCAGTCTGTAGCGCGCCAGGCTCGTAATCTGCAGTTCCCAGGTTCGAGTCCCAGCTGGGTCAGCGTTGAGATTTATCTCCGCAAAATTCCCCGCCCTGCCCACGGTCAGTAGGGGATACCGATGGGCTAGGAAAGGTCACCGTCCTCCGGATGCGACGTTAAGCCGCGGCTCTGTGTGCGTTAGAGCCATACCCTGCGCACGTTAAAGAACACGGTGGATGGCCTTGACGGGAGGCTACCATCTGTCTCCCAACAGCTGTTCCAATGGGTCTTCTCCCCCAACCTTCTCTGAGCCTTCGGGATCCATGTGACCTGGCCATTTAGCTCATGGTTTGCAAAAAAGTGCCGCTCAGAGGTAAAACAACCCAACCGAAATTAGATACACTAAATACGAAAAAAAGATATTAATGTAATAAACTCTTTGTACATTAATAAAATAATAGTATTTAATTAAGTACATTTGGTACTTTATATCATTAAATGTAATCTCTTTAGAACTGGGACATATTAAACAAATATTACTTTTTTAATTTTTTTTAAACACAGGAAGAGTTCATGTGATCTTTTAATGTTTGTCAAGTGTGGAACAGACCAAAAATGGGAGCCTTCTGTGAATGTAGTAAAACTGCTTACAAAAGCCCTAATGAATACTGTGCCTGACACGCAACAAGAACTGTTTTACTATATTGCATAGGTGTCATTCATTTGCTGCATTTAACGTGGGAAAATACACATAAATCATAATTCTTTTATGTTCTTTTTTACTGCTCTTTGAGATTTAAAAATGTTGCAACCTTTGAAACGGTTTCTATATTATACTGTATATATATATTTAATAACAAATTATCTTGTTTCATGAAAATCTCTGCTATTATTTCAAACCATATATATTTAAATATACATTTTTAGAAGTGTGAGTAATGATTATTTCAATATTAGACTCTTTGTCTAATATTGAAATAATCATTAGGCACACTTCTAAAAATGTATATTTAAATATATATGGTTTGAAATAATATTTATTATTTAAGCTTTAATTAATTTATGAGATGAAGGTTGTGAAGTATTCTAACTTCCATAACTCTTTAAATACTAAACGGATATTTTTCGAAATTTAAATTTAAATATATTTGGTTGCGACCATTAATTCATCTTCAATCACATATTGGGGTGGCTCAGTCTGTAGCGCGACAGGCTCGTAATCTGTAGTTCCCAGGTTCGAGTTTCAGCTGGGTCAGCGTTGAGATTTATCTCCGCAAAATTCCTCGCCCTGCCCACGGTCAGTAGGGGACACCGATGGGCTTGGAAAGGCCGCTGTCCTTCGGATGGGACGTTAAGCCGTGGCCCCTGTGCGGGAGAGACATACCCTGTGCACGTTAAAGAACACGGTGGATGGCCTTGACAGGGGGCTACCATTTGTCTCCCAACAGCTGTTTCAGTGGGTCCCTCCCCCAAACTTCTCTGAGCCTTCGGGGTCCTTGTGACCTGGCCATTTAGCCCATGGTGTGCAAAACAGTGCCGCTCAGAAGTAAAACAACCCAACACTCGCATGTTTGCATTAAATGCCTATTTTAGAAGTTTTAGGGCTTCTAAGTTAGATTTCCACTAACATAAACATGTAAAGTCTCTAATATTTTGGTAGGGCAATGTAGTACCGCTATTTATTCTTGAGTATGAATATAAATAATGGGTTAAACTCCTATTCAAATTTAATATATTCTCTCTGTGGTACAATCAAGAGAAAATGTACATGAGCATCCAGTTCAGTTTATACATGCAGCTAATGGTAAGTGTAATTAGTTATGCTTAGAGGAGATTTCGTCCAGACGACGACCTTAATACGTTTTACGTTAAATAATAGTATAAATAATTTTTGCTTTGCGAGAGACTGCTAGCTATTGAAAATGCCAGAAAGAAAAAGAGGTTGGGATACCGTAGCCTAGCACCGCATCACTCTTTTCATCCTCATCGCAAACATTCGCACTTGACTGCCTTTGAATGAGAGAAGATGATGAGAGCTCGTGCTTCTGAAGTGAAGTGATAAATGAGCTCATAAGAAATATTGCGCGTGCTGCGTGAGGAACATTAGAAAGTTGGAGATTGTCTCGCTCTTTCCTTTTTGATTCTTTAGCAAATGAGCTGAGCTGTTTGCCGTGTGCATTTGTACTGGGCACTGTGTTTTTATATCATCACGAACTGGGGATACATAGTGAAAAGCGAAAAACATAGTAACTATTATTTTTAATTCTGTTACTTTTATCTGTAATGTTTGTTGCTTAGTCTAGTAGATGCTAATTGCATATTTTTAGGAATAAATGCATGAGAACCAGATGATTTTTTCTGGATAATTCCGTAGGTAATGAGAATTATCTATTGTTACAAATTAAATGGATGGATACTGAGCGTAAGATCAAAAATAACAACTAGTAACAATAAATCTAAAATAATGTGATTTAATACAAAAGTATGGATAACATGTACATAAACTAAAGATACCAATGTTTATCTTATGTGTAAACAAATTTGCCATCTATCGATAGTAACCTCATCAGATCTTAAAAACAAACTGAATAAAATAAACAAACACCAAGTAATGAACTTTTCCGACAGAAAAGTAAAGATCAGATCAATTAGTTCGACTTATATAAAAACTCTTAAGACACGTCTTTAAATGTCTTAAATATCTTCATTCATGTTACCCGTCCGCTAACTGGATCACACTAATTAATTCATTTTATCTTTCCGCGAACACACCAAAGAAAAACACTTCTTATTCTCTACACTGTATTTACTTAAACTACTTATTTCTCCTCACTCAAATTACTTTTCATACAACTTTTCTTATTTTTACCAATCAAATCCGTTCGATGTCATTGGTTACATAATTCTCACGCAGAAGTATACGCGAGCGTTTATGACACGTTTTTCGTAAATTCACTGTAGCACGTTCATCTGTCGTAACACTATGTTGAATCCCCACTGTGACCTCAGTGAGAAAGGGGACATCGATTGGCTTGGAAAATTTTCTGTTCTTTCCATGGGACGATAAGCCGTGGCCCCATGTGCAGGAGAGCCATACCATCAGCATGTTAAGAAATACGCTGGATAGAATTGATAGGAGGGTTCCAACTGTTTCCTAACCTGTCCAGTGCATCTGCTTTCCTAGATCTTCTCTGAGTAGAATGAAAGATCACTCTGAGTCCTTGTAACCATGTCATTTAGACCATTGTGTACAACAAAGTGCCGCTCAGAGGTAAAACAACTCAATTCCTAGTAATGCTATGAAAGTCGTATAATGTTAGTCAATATCAGAATTAATTATCGAGCTCGGAGCAAAAAATCTGAATTATGCCCCTAACCATGGTCGGTGGATTTATGGACTAATGAATATGCACAGAGATATGTGAATTTATCGTAAAAATTAGAACAATGCATATCACATCTGACGCACATGGAATCTCGTTTTTGAAGATAATGAGGTTTTACACTTACCTACTTTTCCATTCCTTAAAATTTTTATTCTTACTA
Source organism: Ryuthela nishihirai (assembly GCA_038380435.1). Classification (NCBI taxonomy): domain Eukaryota; kingdom Metazoa; phylum Arthropoda; class Arachnida; order Araneae; family Heptathelidae; genus Ryuthela; species Ryuthela nishihirai. Next base: position 33,925,716 of record JAWZYU010000017.1, on the reverse strand, counting down.
ATGGATGATATGGAAAATGTAAACAATACTATTTTATTAGTACTTATGCAACAGAAACAGGATTTGTTTTTCATCCTTCAGTTTAAAAAGTTCTTTTTCTCACGCACTTTAGTGAAAAAGGTTCAGAACTTTGCTGTCAGTGGAATATCTCTTGCCCTCTACCACAGAAATTTCAATTTCTACCATAAACAGATTACTTTCAACATTCGCTAAAAGTTTTGCCGTTTCCGTATTTAATTATCTTTAACAGCATATATTAAAACTCCTTAAAGATTTCAGAAATGCGAATTATAATATTTAATTAATGCCAATCCAACTAAAAAGGAGATTTTCAATTATCTCTTAAAGCGAAACAGTTGCGTTCCCCACCCACTCGAAGAGGTTAACTCATTGTTGCCAATTGCATCTTCATGACCGTCACATTCCACCATTAAAATTTCAAAATTCTAGCATAAATATATCGTTGGTAATATTCGTTAAAATTTTTCAATTTTCCATATTTTACACCGTTAGAGGGCACAATTATAACTTTTGCGAAATCCAAAAAGTGTTAATCGTAGTATTTCGTCAATACCTGTCCAATTCAAAACGAATTTTTATTTCTAAAAACAAACAAATATATTTTAAAACAAAACATTTGCTTTTTACCACCACCACAGCCCCTTGGGGTAAGGAGTCAAATTATTGTTGCGAAAAGAATTCCACCACCAAAAGATCAAATCTCTAGCGTAATGAATCTTTGCATTAATTCATTTAAAATTTAAAATTTCTAATTTTTTTACCGTTAAAGGACGCAATTATCTCTTTTGGGGAATTCTGAAAGTGCGATCAAAATATTTCATCAGTACCTGTCGAACCCAAAATAATTATTAATTTACACTGCTGGCCATTAAAAGTGCAACACCAGGTAGAAAGAAGTCATCAGATTGTCCCGAAATATGTAAGATGGGTAGCCCAAGAGAGAACATGTAAATGATTCAAAGCGCAGCACATGCGCACACCATGTGTGACAATAACGCCCCCTGGAAGTGGTATAAGAGGAGATTACAAAGAGCCAGTATAAGGTACTGGAATTATGTTTGGTCGCAGTTCTTGAGCACTAAAGGATCAAGTATGCCCCGTCGAAGAATACGGCATCCATATGACCAGGTTTCCGACTTTGATTGAGGGAGAATTGTGGGATTATGGGAAGACGGATTATCGTAGAGAGACATCGGTGCTCGTGTTGGACAGAATGCTGACACAATGATGAGAATATGGCGTCAGTGGGTAGAGGAGGAACGAACTCACCGATATGAGGGATCTCAACGGCCTTGTCACACAAATGAACGAGAGGACAGAAATCTCGTGCCCATAACTTTTAATGATCGTACAGCCACATCAAATACCTTAGCTCAACAGTTAGGGTGTGTTGCACATCAACCAGCGTCCGCATGTTCTGTTCGACGTTGTCTGCAGCATCGGGGCATCTTTGCTAGGAGGTCTTGCTTCGGCTACCATTGACTCTACAACATAGGCGTATGCGACTGAAATGGTGCCAAGAACGTCGCACAGGATGTGCGAATGGCATCGCATTGCTCTTTTCAGACGAATCCCACTGCAGTATGCAGCACCATGATGGACGAATCGTATCTGGTGGTACCGTGACGACAGGCTCAGTGAGACATTCATAGCAGCACCATACAGGTCCTGCCCCTAGTGTTATGGTATGGGGTGCCATTGGACTAGACTCACTAAACCGCCTCATGTGCATTGCCGGTACTTTGAATTGCCAGTGTTACATCACTAAGGTGTTGGAGCCTGTGGGCGTACCTTATCTTCAGGGCTCTCTGGTGTCATTTACCAACAGGACAATGCCCGACCACATGTGGCATGCATCGTCCAACAATTCCTAGATTGCCCCCACGTCACACTTCTACCTTGGCTTGCGTGTTCACCGGATCTGTCCCCAATTGAACATGTCTGGTCCATGATCTCACGACGACTAGCACACCAGACACCAGCAACTGCTACAACAGATGAACTTTTTGATGGGTCCAAGACCACCTATTTTTGCGAAACTATTCAGGTATTACTCAAGGAATTATTCCCTGGCGACGATAGGAGCTCTGATGATGTCCAACATCATCTACAGGGAGATTATAGCAGGGTTCCACCTGACACAGAAAATAACGTTCCGTTCACGGAAGAGGAGGTGGGAGAGGTGATTAGTGCTATCACCAGGGGTGAACCCCCTGGCCACAATGGTCTGACAATGGAGATTGTAATGCAGTTGTTTAAAGAACACAAAGATCTGTTAACTCAGCTCTTTAACAACTGTCTGAGGCTGGGAAACTTCACACAGGCCTGGAAACAAGCCGACCTAGTCCTATTCAAAAAGGCGGGTAGAGATCCGGCAGACGTAAGATCTTACAGACCAATATGTCTGCTGCCGGTGATGGGAAAGATTCTCGACAATCTGCTCACAAATAGGATGTATTACCACTGTAGTAAGAGTAACTATCTGAAGAATAAACAAAACGGGTTCAGGACAGACCAGTTCACCACTGCCGCTATCAAACAGGTGGTGGACAATGTAAAGGTAAACAAAGCCAACAAATTGCTCACTTCTCTCATCACCTTGGATGTGACGGCGCATTTGATAATGTCTGGTGGCCTGCAATTCTAGACAGACTAAGAGATTGTTCCTATCGCAGGAGCATTTTCAATCTGGTTCACTTATTCCCATGCTCATGGGGCAGTCTAAAGGATCTTGGACAGGGGCTGCCCACAAGGTTCGTGCAGGGGCCTGTTTCTCTGGAACTTAGTTGCAGACACGGCTCTGGAGTTGACCCTACCTGAGGGTGTCTGGCTCCAGGCTTATGCAGACGATATGCTGCTTGTCATATCGGCCTCCTCCAGAGCGAGACTGGAGATTGTCTGCAATGCAACACTGTCGGTGCTCGAAGGATGGAGTCTACGTTACAAGCTTGCAGTATATGTTACAAGCTGTGCAAGGACTACATCAATGACAGTGACCAAAGAGGGTGTTCTCAACAAGAGGTATTCGTTTTTTAAATTGAATGGCAATAATATCTTCCACATGACGACTATTTAAATACTTGACTACTCATCCAGAGTGATTAATACGACCATTAATCACTCTGGATGAGAGGATGAGCTGTATTCTGCACCTGCAGAACCTTAAGGAAAAATGCACCAACGTTATGTGCAAACTGGGGCATATGGCTCTCGTCTCATGGGGCCTCCGAGGGGAGGTCTTTAAAGAAATTTATCTAAGGGCAACAGAGAGGATCCTGACGTATGGAGCTGGCGTTTAGTGGCACTCGACAGACCACTCTATTATGTGCAGAAAGCTGCTTGCAGCCCAGAGACCACTTTTACTGCGAATCACCAGGGCTTACAGGACTACATCTATGGTTGTTCTTCTGGTGATAGCAGGGATCCCACCTCTGTATTTAATGGTTGGCAAAGAAGCGACCATATTCAGAGTCCTGCAGGCTAGGGAAAAGGAAACATTCCTCGGAGTCCAGTATGACCCCGAGGTCTATGTGGCTCAAACCGCTAAGTGGGATACTCATCCCACCAAGAGACTGCGTGTGTCATGGTCTATGGAGTTACCATCAGGTCAAGGAGTAGAAATCTACACAGACGACTCCAAGAGCCAGGATGTTGTGGACTTAGCCTACGCTGTCTACAATCAAGGAGCCAAAATGTATTATTATAAGAGGAAAGCCTCTGCAAATGTCTCGGCCTTCCAAGCAGAGCTGCTTGCCATCAGAGAGGTCCTAAATGGGTCCTCAATTACGGCAGTCACAATAACGAATTCGGCTGTATTCAGACAGCTGGGCAGCTCTTGAAGATGTCAACAACAGGCATCATACGGTTAATGAGGTCAAGCGCCTCCTAGGCACTCAGAACTTGCCCAGGATCTCTTTCTCCTGGAACAAGGTGCACATAGGTCATGAAGGGAACGAGTAGGAAGACCAACTGGCCTGTTCAGCAGTTACTGACACCCAACCTGAGATAGCGGTTAAGACTACTAAAACTACCATGAAGTCTATTTTAGGTCAAAGAGTAATGGACGAGTGTCAGAGGTTCTTGGATACGACCGAGAATGGTCTTCAAACAAATTCATTCTTACAATGGGTCGGTCTATCCTCGATGTCCTCACACCATTATCACACACAGGTACTGACAGGACATGGGAGCTTCCCAGAGTATCTGGAGCGTTTCAAGATCTCTGCCCACAGTAACTGCGGCTGTGGGGCTCCAGATGCAGATGTTGGGCACTACATCCTCCAGTGCCCGATCACGGAAGGGTTCACTAACGAATTCAGAAGTTCCCAAGCGATCAGAAAGGTAGCAGGCGAGGCAGTTACGATGTCCATCAGGAGCGCCCAAGTTAGGGCACACCTGAGGGAGATGGGCTGGCTCATCTGTCAGCTCCGGGACTCACTGCTTTGAGACCAGAGCTGCTTTCGCTCTTCTACCTATCGTCTATATCGCTATATCGCTGCGCTACGCAAACCCTTTAACGCCACCCATACTCCAAGTCCCTACTGGTCTCTTCTGAGACAAACATTAATCTTCTACTTCCAGTCTTCTCATCGCCGCTCTTGTAGTGTCTTAAGATGGAGCACGAGTTTTTCCGCAGGGGGGGGGGTTGTCATTGTCCATTGATAACAGCGTAGTGTCATTGTATCAATCGGAACCCGCCCCCCATAAATGAGATCCTTCTAACATAAGCTATGTACACTTGGTCGTCGATTTACGACCTATGCCACTTACGACCGTCCGCACTTACGATCACAAAAGTAAAAAATAATAAATTAATAATATCCCGAAACCAAGGTCCACAGAAGACGGTCGCTCTAGGTGAGCAGTAGCCATAGAGGGAGAAGTTTTACACGGGGAAGGACCGTGAATGCCCGACGAGGATTGAATGGACCAACCCCGGGGCGTCGTAGTACCGGAGAGACACCCAATCTCCGTCTCCAAGGTGGGTGACGAGACTGTACGAGCGATTTCCTCTTCCTAGGTGGGAACAAAAAAAATTAATTAATTAATAATAAATCAGGCAGTTACGCGTACGATAACTATGTAAGAATCTGGCAACACAGGTCCCTATACACGCGGGCATCTACTATCTCTCACTTACACTCAGTCGCTTTCAAGTATCTGTTGCGTGTAGTGTATTAATTAAAATTCTACTGAAAAACTACCCATAAAATGTTTAGTAAAAGGAAAATACCTTCTTCTACAGATATGCCAGCTAAGAAGACAAGGAAAATTATTGATTTAGAGTATAAAATGAAAGTTATCCAGAAATATGAAAGTGGAAAGAAAGTGAATACGATATCACGTGACTTGAAGCTATCACATTCCACGATATTGACGATACTTAAGGAAAAGGAGAGAATTCGGGAAGCTGTGAAAAGTTCTGTATCTATGAAGTCTACAATTTTAACCAAACAACGACAGGGACCCATACATGAATTGGAGAAATTGTTATTTATATGGATGGTAGATTTAATACAAAAAATACACCCATGAGCCTTCACACAGTGAAAGAAAAGGCTAGAAGTCTGTTTCAAAGTTTAAAATCACGCGCCGGAGACGATTACGAAGAAACTTTTCAGGCTAGTACTGGGTGGTTTAAACGTTTTAAAGAAAGATTTGCTTTGCATAATGTACGTGTCACAGGAGAAACAGGAAATGCAGATGAAGATGGAGCCCAAAAATTCGTTGATAGTTTCGACTCTTTAATCAAAGAAGAAGGTTATCTACCGAAACAAATATTCAACGTAGATGAAACCGGCTTGCAATGGAAACGCATGCCTAATCGTACGTACATACATCAAGAAGCAAAAAGGATGCCAGGATTCAAAGCTTTTAAGGATCGGTTGACTTTGTTGCTTGGTGGGAATGCCGCTGTTTTTAAGATGAAACCTTTTCTCATTTATCGTTCAGAAAATCCTCGTGCATTTAAGCACATAAAGCACACACTGCCCGTTTACTACCGTTCAAACCCTAAAGCTTGGATGATTCAAGCACTATTCGAAGACTGGTTCATGAACTGCTTCATTCCCCAGGCTCGTGAATATTGTGAGGAGAGAGGTATCACTTTAAAGATTTTATTGATTATGGACAATGTCCCTGGCCACTCCCCTCATCTGGATGATCTTCAACATGATGTTAGAGTGGTTTTTATGCCACCTAACAAAACCGCTCTCATTCAACCCATGGATCAGGGTGCTATTTCAACATTCAAGGCTCACTACCTCACAACGACATTCGCACAAGCAATCGAAGCGATAGATTCTGATGATGATATATCTTTGCGAGACTTTTGGAAGCAATACGACATTCTTCAGTGTATCAAGAATATTTCGACCGCATGGGAATGTGTAACAAAGAAATGCATGTCGGGGATTTGGATAAAGTGTCTAAAATGTTATACGAATACATTTAAAGGATTTGAAAAAGGAGAGGAACTTGAAGTAATTATAGAGAAAATAGTTAAACTTGCAAAAAATCTTAAATTAGAATGTGGAATAGAAGACGTAGAGGAGTTGCTAGATTGTGACACAAAAGAACTTTCAGATGAAGAGTTGATTGAATTGGAAGCACAGAGAGTGGCAGAAGAAAAAGCGAGAGAGAAAGAAGACAAAGAAGAAGGGGAGCCAGAAAAGAAATTCACTGCAAAGGGTTTATCAGATTCTTTTTCGCAATTGAATAAAACTCTCGCCAGTTTCGAAGCAATGGACCCTAATGTCGAACGATTCACAAAGATTGATCGAATCATTCACGATGCTATGTCTTGTTATCGTAAGATATGTGAAGAAAAGAAAGAAAGAAACTGTTCAAACAAAGCTCAGCATGTTCCTCATCAAGAAAACATCTGCTACCTCAATCCAAGAACATGACCCTGATGATCCACAACCCAGCACAAGCAAAGATTAAAAATCGATTTTGTAAATTTCATTTGTATAAATTTTTACATTAATTCTGGATTGTATTTTTGTGTTTACAGTATGTACAGTATTATTTTTCACATTATGTAGAATATACATAATTATAAATATAGAAGATTATAAAAATTAATTATAAATATGATAAAAAGATTAGAAAGGTTAAAATACTGTTGTTAAATATATGACCGACTTACGACCAGATCGACTTACGACCTGTTAGTCAGAACGGAAGTCGGTCGTAAGTCGACGACCAAGTGTATTCACTAAATATGCTTTGTGCAACAAAAAACTAAATTTTGCTTTGTGCAGCAAAAAACTAAATATGGCTTTGTGCAACAAAAAACTGAATGTGGCTTTGTGCAACAAAAAACTGAATGTGGCTTTGTGCAACAAAAAAGTGCACCGCCAGGAAAGAAGAGATATATCTCTTCTTTCCTGATGTTCCATTTTTAATGGCCAACAATGTATATCTAAAAACAAACAATTATCTCATAAAAAGGAAAAAGCTGCGTTTTCCCACCAACTTGGAGATAAGGAGTCAACTCATTCTGCCAAAGGAAACTTCCTTACCTTCACATTCTACCACCAAAATTTCAGATTTCTAATATAAATACCATATATCGTTTCCAATATTAGCGAAATGAAGCGACTAAAACTGATCGGAAGTAATTTGAAGAATGATGATATGCATTTGAAGAAACGATATTTCTGAAATGTTATTGCTTGAATGAGCTGTCAATTACTTGCTTGTCAGCCAATGGTCATCTGTTAACCTATCTTATCTAAGATCATTGGTAAATTAATAAATTACTGATAGCTGAATAAACCAATAACCTGCTAGAGCCATTGATAACAGCGTAGTGTCATTGTATCAATTGTTTCCACTTGTGAATTGCAAATATAACTTTTTGTGTATACCACTTAAATTACTTTCTGGGTTCAATGTACATGTACACTGGCGGTTTTGAAAAAACAAAACAATTGATTGTTTTGTTTTTTCAATTGAAAAAAACAAAGCAAAAAAAAAAACAGAAGGAATTCCTTTAGGAACGTCATATTATAATAGGTTAACAGTTAAGAGCAGCAGAAACCGTAATCCAAGATTGAAAGTCATTGGGTGAAATAATGACGTCACTGAGGACGACAACATGTAAATATAAGCAGTGCGTACTTAAGGACTAGGGCTGAAGAAAGAAGTTATTCATCTTGTGTCGTGTTGTTCAGTGCTCTTTGAAGAAGCTACCATGTCTGGACAACGCAGGCTTGCAACATTTGTTCAGTTAGCGGAGTTTGAGTGAGGTCGTATAGTGGGTACTCGGGAAGAAGGTTGCTCTTTTCGTCAAATTGCACACCGTGTTGGACGAGAGGTATCGGCAGTGGTACGATGGCGGTGTCGATGGTCAGAAGAGCATCCGCACACTCGCAGACGTGATCTGGGCAACACAGAGTTACGGACGCACGAGAGGATCTGCGTGTCTGGAGGGCGCGGTGGCAAAGTGGATGGCTACATTGTCACCAATTTGATCCTCTGTCATACCAAGGGTGTCTACAAGAACGATATGCAATTGTCTTTTGGAAGCAGGACTACGGGCACATGTGCCACTGGCATGGTTACCATAGTCACTTCGTCACTGTCGAGTACGTTTGCTGGTGTCAAGAACGAGTTCATTGGAGGGAAGAATGTCAGTTTGTGGTATTCAGTGATGAAGGCCGATTCTGCTTAGGAGTGTATGATGGTCGTTTACGCATCCGAAGGCGACAAAGTGAGCGGCTTCTTCCATCGTGCATCCGCCAGCGACACACAGGGCCCACTCCGGTGGTCATGATGTGGGGAGCCATTAGATATCACTGTTGTAAGTGTCTGGTGTTTGTGCAGAGTACACTGAAAAGCAATTCGTACGTCAGCGACATCGTACAGCCGGTCGTCTTGCCATATTTGAGTGTAATCTCAAATGCGATTCCAGCATTGATAGCAGGATTCCAGCAGGATTATCCCACCCATACTCTGCCCGGACAACTCAACATGCTCTTCAGGCAGTGCACCAACTCCGTTCGCCAGCAAGCTCTCTGGACTTGTCTCCAATCCATCATGTCTGAGACTGGATCGGACAAAGACTCTTCCACGGACCCCGGCAAATAACGACCATCTCTGAATTACGCGTCCGAGTTGAAAGCGTATGGAATGGTATCCCCCAGCTGATATCCAACATTTGTTCAACCGATTGCATGCCATATTGGAAGCTTGCATCGCTGCTCGAGGAGGTTCAACACCTTATTAAAATGTGCCTTCTGTAAAATGTAATACTCAATAAAAGTTAAAATAAAGATTAACCCGTAACTGGTATGGCGGGGTCTACCAGACCCCAGCGCTATTATTTTTCTTGATAGTTCAAATATACCATACCAGTTACGGGTTAAATCACTTTCACACGTGTGATCACTGTCCTTTCTCAACAAGTTGTTTCTACTAAATAAATCTCATAGATTACGCTTCAGTTGTTAACGGTGTTCTTTTCCCAATTTCCGCCAGCGTATGATATACGTCGAAACGCCAACAAGAAGGTTATTTCGCTGAGTGAACATGTGTGCCCTCCTACTGCCCAATTAACAACGACAACATTTAATCACGTTTCATAGGAACGACATTTATATATTAAAATTAATTACTAGATAAACGATTTTTAAACTGTATTTTTTTACAGCTGTTAATCTCACAATGTTTTATGGTATACCATTTCGCATAAATTAGTCGAATATTCAAATTATTCAAGTAACATAGGCGAATCTTGATTGGTTGCACTGGACGCCTCAGATGCTAATTGTAATGAAATATGAGTGAAATAAATTTTGTGGAAATTATTACTAAATAAAATAAATGCTAAATAAATGTATAAATATCTTTTTTCTTTTTTTAACTGTTTAATTTACAGCAATGGTTCCCAATGGGGACTTGTAAAGACCGCCGTCCGTCGAATGAGAAGAAAAGCCATGGAACAGAACGTAAGAAAGCCATACCCTGTGCATGTTAAAGAACCGCTGGATGGCCTCGATATCCTTTGTCTGGGATTCCATCTGTCTCCTAACAGTTGCCCAGTGGGTTCCTTTCCCTTAAGGAGTGAGGGTGGCTCAATCTATAGCACGCCAGGGTATAGCCAGGGTATCTATAGCACGCCAGGGCCGCTCGTGTAGGACTCCCAAGATGATGTGGTTAAGAGATTTTTAGTTAGGTATCAAAACAAAGATGCCTCTCAAGCCGTGTGAAATGTTACTAATTTATTATGTATGCTTGGAAGATTTTGTCTTTTAGTGACAACTGAAGTTCTCAGGTATAGTCAGGTCTGAACTGAGTTCTCAGGTAGAGTCAGGTCACCTGGGTCCAGCAGTCGATCAGTAGGGGGCATATCATCACGGGAGGCTATCATTTGTCTCCTATCATGATCACGGGAGGCTATCATTTGTTTCCTAACAGCTTACCAGTGGGTCCTCTTCGCCCAACTTTCTCTGAGCCCTCGGGTCCCTGTGACCAAGCCCATTGTGAGAAAAAACGTGCCGCTCAGAAGTGAAACAACTCAACTCCTTCACCCCAAACAGTTGTCCAATGAGTCTTATTACCCCAAAGGATTTTCCAGTGGGTCCCCATCTCCCAACTTTCTCTGAGCCTTTGGGATTCTAGTGATCTGTTAATTTATCCCATTGTGTGCAGTAAAGTGTTGCTCAGAGGTAAAATAACTCAACCCAAAGGGGACATGTTAGAAATTTAGAATCTGAACATTTTCTTGAATATTTCGATAGAAACTGATTAAATTGACTATCTGATAAATCTTAGTCCTTCGACGGTTTTTCCCAGCCCAATCATAGCCTCGCTTTCACCGAGGGCAGAACAGATTTCAGCGGATAAAATTCTGAACGCAGGCACAGTTGGGATCTAATATATTGATGAAATAATGCATGTTTTGTTTCGACAGAAAAAACTTTAAAATGTCCATGCATACAGTATCAAAATACTCGTAAATGCATGATAAAAATTCATGTGCACACGGTAAATGCTATTTTAACTAGTTTTATGCAGAGAAAAAATTATTCAATGAAGTGATGTGTTGTACTTGTGAATAAATAGGGAGTAATTTTTTGTACATTGAGGTAAAATAATGTGAGGTGATAATTAAAATGCACTATAGTTCAAAACATGGAACGAGACGCCAAAATTGTTTTCTCTGGCCATTTAGAATCACAGAAAAATCATAGAACATGGGTCACTCCATGAAATTTGGGGCGGGGGTGGCTCAGTCGGTAGTGCTCCAGGTTCGGTAATCTGCAGTTACAGGTTCGAATCCCGCCTGAACCAGTTTTGAGAGTTAACTCCCAAAAACTCCGGGCCCTACCCTCTGTCAGTATGGGACACCAGTAGGTTTGGAAAGATCGTCTGTTGGATGAGACTTTAAGCCGTGGCCCGGTGTGCGGGAGAGCCATGTCCTGTGTACGTTAAAGAACACACTGGATGGCCTACCATATATCTCCCAACAGCTGTCTAGTGGGACCCCACTACTCAACCGTCTCTGAGCTGTTGGGGTCCTTGTGATCTGACTGCTTAGCCCATTATGGGTAAAAGAAAAGTGAGGCTCATAGGTAAAATAACCCATCTCCGTGAAATTTCATGAGATTTCGTAGTGGCATTGTTGTATAACCATCTTCTTCTTCCTTGTAGCCCTATATAAAATAGATAAAAAGTATCACTATTTTCTTACCGACCCTTTAGTGATCTTGGACTCGCCCCCTCCCTCCTCTCTCCCCCACAAAAAAAACCCTTCTCACCCAAAGTCCCGAAGAATAATGCAAAAAACTAATCCTTAATAGTTTGCACCATTACCCACGTTTTCAACTGTAAGAAATAATTACATCAATTAAAAAATATTATTAAATTTAAAGTGTTTTCTATCATTTGCGCTAAAGAACCCCTTTAATATCTCAGGGAATGAAAAAAAGACTTATAATACATCAAATTTGGTGAGTCGATTCCAACATACCTTTTGCCAGGAAACGTAAATATAGGTAGTCTCCAAATATCGCTGCAGTATTTCCGAAAATGATCGCAAGAAGAAAAGATTGGTTTTTTTACCTGTGAGTGACACTTTTTAGCACACAGTGATCTAAATAGCTAAGTAACAAGGACCCCGAGGCACCAGAGAAGGTTTGGAAGGAGAAGATCCAATGGACAGCTGTTAGAAAACAGATGGTAGCCTCTCATCAAGGTCATACAGGGTGTTCTTTATTCACAAAGTGTCTCTCCCGCAACGGCTCCATGGCTTTACGTCCCATCCGATGGACGGCGGCCTTCCCAAGACCATTGGCGTCTCCTACTCAACGAGGGCAGGGCGGGGAATTTTGTGAAAAGAAATCTCAACTCTGGTCAGGTGGAACTTGAACCTGGGAGCTGCAGATTACGTGCCCCCACCCCTCACCCCGACCTTATTAGAAAGGATAAAAGTAGTGTTGGATTAACACTAGTTAAGAAGGATTAATACATGTTAAGATAAGCTACTCTAAAGTAATCCAAAGTATCATAACTCATGTATCTTATCTGAATGTGAAGACTTTCACATTATCGAAGTAACAAAGGCGAAAATCGAAATGTCGGAAGAGCAATACTTTTCCCCCCCTTTAAATTCGAGCCGAAGATATTAAAAATGCAATATTTTCCTCTCGTGTAACATCAATCATATTCCTTAATTCTCTGACGTCTCAGCGTTCGTGTTCTCTAAGATAGACAACGAAAACTCTTCTCAATCGTTAAGGTCGAAGAAGTTGGGGAGCTATTCACCCAAAAGGAGCGCTAACTTTGACAAAAGATTCTGCTCCAATCGGATAAGAACAAGAGATCCCCGGCGCAGAAAATTAAACAATAATAAAATTTAAAAATAAAAAGAAGAAACCAAATCCAGACGAAAACTATATAACGGAAAAGAGCAAAGATTGAAGGAAAGAACAGAAATCTATTTTTTCTATCTCTTTGTTTTATCTAAAAATCGATGGGAGGATTTTTGGCCAGCTTACAATGAATAGCTTAATATTCACTTTTAAGCTGACTTCCAATAATAGATTGTCCTGCTTGCTGCTGTTCTTTTTTTTAAAGATGTAAACCAAACTCTCACAATGCCTGCTGGCTTTTGTCATATGTTTAAGCTGTAATTATTTGAGAGTGGGGCTACGGCAAGGTGGGGAGAAAATAAAATAATGAAAAGAAGAGGGAAAAAAGCGATCTAACTCTCTTCCAGGCCCATCTCGTTTCGAACAGCTTAATGAGAAGAAGGAGCAGACCCGATCACTTTACGGATAACTCGATAGCTGCCGCCCGCTCTTGGCGTTCCCCTCCACCGCACCTCCTCGGATCTCTTTATCTTGCTCTGCCGAGGAACATAAACGGATGCCCGTGATAAGACTCGTTATGTATTGCGAACGTGATTATCGTATTGGTCGCCCGTTTCCATGGTAACCAGCTGTATCCTCGGCTCTCTGCACACGCTGTTGTCTCTCCCACTCTTCGCCTATGTGTCTCGTCCGCGAGGGCTGCGGAGGACAAACTTTTTGGCTCCGTTCTTCCGGATCAGGGGGAGGAACAGAAGATAAGAGAAGATGCCGATGATGCGAAGGAGGGAGAAGAAAGAGAGAAGGACACGGTTGTTTGCCCCAGGTGCTTTCTGACTAGTTGTAGCACAAGCTGTGTGCCGGAAGGACCCTAAGATGGTGTCCGACACCGGAAATGAGCCCTCGTTACATCCTGGTTTCCGTACTCTAGAGACGAGATTAGGCAGAAAGAGCCGCAGACAAAATAGGGTTGTTGTTGTTTTTTTGCTGTAGTTTTTTACTTTTTTTTAACTAGTTTTCTTAACCTTCCTGTACCTGTCTTATCAGGAGTAATGGCTTGTGGAAAATAATGTTTTTTTTTTTGTCACTTGGCCTGGGAAAAAATGGAAGGAAATAAATCGTGTTTTGTGCTTTTAGTATCGTGATGAGTTTTCAGACGCTTTGGTGTGTAAACGTGTTTACGTACACGTGCGTAGACTAGGAAATAAGTTTTTTTTTTATCAGAGTCTCTCATAAAGATACTTCACTGTTTTATTTCAGATCGAATCATAAAACTGAAGTGACATTTCTAAAGAAAAGGCATCTGTTTTGAATGGAAATGTTCCAATCAACAGATTATTTTTGTTAAAATGTATTATTAAAACAAACATAGAAAAGTTAAAAAAATTGTATAAATTTTTTCTACATATGTTATTCTTATGTTTTTAAAATGTTTCTTTTATTATTTTTATGCATTTAAATGTTCAATACGATTTCCATAATTGTGAATTTAAACTTTTTTCAATGCTAAAAACTCGTGCGTAAGAGTATTTTCGTGAATTTTTACGTAGTTTATTTATTTATGTAATTGTGTTTTTGGAAAAATAGCTTTATTGTTTTAACGTTCCTCTCATCACTAGCTAAGTACGCTAACCGAATGATTAGTGTGGTTGGTTAATGATCAAAGGAACCTGGATAAGGCATGGATGTTTGTGCTGTTTTTCTGCTGGGGTTAAGCCTTCCTCACTGGTCTTTTCTATGGCTTATTAAACTGACAGGCTCATGTGAGACCTCTGTTTCAAGCAACTGCTTGAGAGAATTACTTTATTGTTTCATTTAATATTCTATAACTAACTTTTCGCTGAAATTTTTTCAAACAACAAGTAATTTTTTCCACATAATACATTATTGCTTCTTTAGAGTAAGTTTCCTAATCAAGTTACTTTTCCCGAAACACTTTTTATTCCTCCTGATGGAGCATCGTTTGGCTCGTCGATAAACCTGAAGGTTCTTAATCTGATGTTCTCTAGTCCAAGTCCCAATTCTGTCAGGGCTGGTGTTGTCTGAGTCGGCAGCGGGACAGTCTGTTAATATGCAGTTCCCAGGTTCGAGTCTCATATGGGCCAGCGTTGAGATTTATCTCCGCAAAACTCCTCGCGCTGCCTTCTCTCGGTCAGTAGGTGTCGCCGATGGGCTTGGAAAGACCGCCGTCCATCGAATGAGATGTAAAGCCGTGGAAACGTGTTCAGGAGAGCCACATTCTCTGCACGTCAAAGAAATACATTGTAGACTGAATAGTCTTGACGAGAGGCTGGTATCTGTCTCTTAACAGATGTCCAGTGGATCTCCAAACCTTCTCTGAGCCCCTGGGTTCCTTGTGACCTGGACACTTAGTCCATTTTAACCCAATTTATGCCTGCGATGAGAGTTTCTCCACTAACTGCCTCCGTCCTCTGTAATAAATGATCACTGACAGCTTTGAGGATATTGCCGTCCGACATGTGTGAGTTAAGCCGTGATTCATGTTCAGCAGAGTCATACACTCTTCACATTAAAGAATAATTTGGATGATCTTGAGCGGAGGCTTTGATATCTCTCCTAAGAGCTGCCCAATGAGCCTGTTTATTGAGTCCTTAGGATCCTTGTGTCCTGGCCACCTAGATCATTATCTGAAAAAATGGCCGCTCAGAGGTAAAACAACCCAACCTCTTTAGAGTGAAATTTTTATAATCAATAATTTTTTTTTTTTTCAGAAAATAAATTGTTACTTCTTTTGACTGCAGAGTTGCTTAAATTGTTACTTCATGAATTTCTGTTCATATATTATCTATATAATTAATCTATATACATATATATATATATTCTGTTCATAGCACTATCTATCAACTACGAATTTTGATGTTTAGTTTCATATTACGTTTAATAATCTTACAAACAATTCCTACAAATGCATACATATATTACAATATACTACCATATTGATTTTTGTATTAATTTTCTTTAGTGATCCAGACAAACCATGTAGTTTTTGGGTTCACTCATATTTTTATGTTATAAATTGTATATGGTGATGAAATAAAATTGATTGATTGATGTTCATTACCACTTCGTAAAGTTCAAATTGGAACAAACTCACCACGTCTTGTTGCGCACTGAAAAGACGGAAAGGAACAAAACGTGGTGAGTTTGTTCCAATTTAAATTTTATGAAGTGGTAATTTTTTTATTTTATTTAATGAATATGAGAATGTATTTGAAAAAAAGTGTACAGGTAAAATGATAAAATGTACAAAAAAAGCAAGCACATGAGGCAGTATATTGTATCCTAGCCACGGCTTAACATCCCATTCGACGGACGGCGGTCTTTCCAAATTCACTTCCACGTATTACCAGGGTGAGGTTTAAAGGAGATAAATCTAAACGAAGTCGCATGTGTAAGTCGAACCTGGGAACTACAAATTAAGAGATTAGTGCGTTAACGACTGAGTCAATCACCGCCCATTTTAATAGGATAAACGTTTTTTTTTTAAACCCTATCGCTATGGATTTATAAACTGTGAAAGATAAATATTCAGTATTTATTGCAATGTATTTTTTGGTGTTATTTCAAACACTAACTTCCTTAACACATTGACTTTTTCAGTTCCAATGTGTAAATATGGGAACACTAACTGCACTATTTTGGACTAAAGTAAAATTATTGAATCATACACTTTTCAAAAATTGTTTACAAACGAAAACATATAATAAATATTTAAATTAATAAGCCTTCAACCACTTATAGATTTTAAATTTTTATAGTTTGATATATTTTGGAGAAATATGTCTGTTTTATTCCAAATGATAATGATATAGTGGCACAAACCATATTAAATTATCGAAATAAATTCGGAACTAAAATGATAGTATTGCAAGAATATTGTTGAAAATTAACAATACTCTAAACCAGGATTATTATTATTCTAAATATCCAGTCTTATTATCAGAATTTTACTACCTACTCACCTTAAACTACATAGAACAACTTAACTATGTATATTACCTTACAGTGGATTCCAAGTCACTGTGGGATTAAAGGTAATGAATGGATGGACAGACCCCTATGCAAAAGAAGCACTTTTAAATAAAAATCTTACTCCTACTCACTATTTCTTTTCTTCTTTCAAAAATGAAATTAAGCATGATGAAACCTTCTCACTATTATTTTACTGCCTATTATGGACTCAGAATTGGTTTTGCAGGATTTAATTTTTATCTGAATAAAATAATTAAAGATTGTTCAGCAAATTGTACATAATGTAATGTTTCTGAAACAATTTCCCATGTATTTTTAAATTTCCCGAAATACTCAATTTTTCCAAAACCTTGAAAACCTTTAAGTATCGGACTTTATTTTAGCTAATCTGCGTAAAATTCCAAATGCATTAATTCAAGAAAAACGTCTTTTTGAACTTTTCAACTTCAGTTACCAACTTGATCAGTAGTAACTCTCAGTTACCAACTTGATCAATAGAATCTAATTACAATATTATTAAATAATTATTTTTTCTTTTATTGAATCTTATATAAAGAAGTTTGTGAGTAAAATAATTATTATCTATTTATTACCATTATCTGGCTAATTCTCTTTTGTTCTTTTCTTTAGTGTGTTGTTATGTAATCAATATGAACTTGTGTAATTATTCAATTTGTAATGTAATATGCTATATAAAAATAATTTTATGTGTAGGAGGTGCAAGTACACCGATCTCCCAGTTGAATGTAACGTTATAAATGAATAAATAAATAAATTAATAAACATGAATGTTGGTTTTCATTTCATCCTTTTGTTCGAACTCAACATATATACGTACATCAGAAAATTAAATGAAGTTTTTCGTCTGTGATTAATAAAAATTCGTTCCGTCGTATTATATTCTCCTATTTTGAGAAGTTCCAGTTATTATTGTTATAAATACAGTTATAAATACACTGCTGTACCAAAATATTAGATAATTTCTATATTATGTGAATGGAAGTCTAATTCGAAGCTCTATAACTCACAAAATATGCAATTAATGAAAAAATGTGACACGATAAATCAAAGATCATGATCAAATTATTTAAACTGGATTTTCAAAAATGTTCGTTCAGTATTTAAAGAGTTCTGGCAGTAAGAATATTTCCCAACAGTATGCGTCATAACAATTTAAATATGCATCATTTAATGTATTTTGTTGAGAATCAAAATTTAAATAGATTTGATTGTGATCTTTAATTTATCTTCAGTCACATTTTCCTTTGAAATGCATATTTTAATAGCTAAAGCGTTTCGAAATTAGATTCCTATTGACACAACATGAAAATTATCTAATATTTTGGTACCACAGGGTATATAATAATAAAAAAGTGGAATACATTTTAAATCATAATTTCATCTATATATATATATATAAATCATATAAATTCATATCTACTATATACACAGTTGTATCAGAATAATATGATCAACTACCATAATATATGTATGGTAAGTGGTCATATTATTCTGATACGACTGTGTATGTATATGTTGGGGCAGGTATTTTAAACCTTCGCTTATTCCTACATCTCCTACAGTGTATAATTTTCTGCGAGGTAAGTAGAAATAGTTTTATTCATCTTCAGACATTTAAGTTTTATAAAGACGCGCATCCTCTGACTAACGAATGTAATCTTTAAATCAGAAAAAGCTCTTCTAATTAAATTCAGTCTGCATCTATGATAATCTGACTCTACTTAATTAAGACTTAAACGTAAAAAAATTCTAATTAAAATCTCATATGAGATTTTAATAAGTTAGAGATTTTCTTGGTTAAAAAACGCTACGAAAATTAAGGTAGACAAAGAATGGGTTGTCTAAAAAAGTAATTAATTATGAAAACATAATTATAAAAAAACATGAGTTGTTCCTCTGCACTTGCCTTAAAGAAGAAACATTCTACTACAAAAATATCTAGAGATACATTCTGTTGGATAGTCCTTCCGATTGTAGGTTATTTGTTGATGTTAATAGAGTAAACCCTGAATTCCACGAACCTCGATTTTACGCACATCATCTCTCCGCCACGTACCAAACTAATTTCATCTGTTTTGCTCTGTGAAATTAACAATTCGCTCTTAAATTCCTTCAAAGATGTTGCTGCTCCCTTCAGGTTTCCCTCATTATAAGTCTCTAGCAGTTAAAGGCAACCGAGGATTTTACTTCCCACCATAACTTTCTACTAGTAAGAAGCAACGGGAAGATTCTTGTTCCTCACCTTAATCCTCTATTAGTAAAAGTCAATATAATGATTAAAGCTGCTCACCATAACTCTCTAGTAGCAAAGGTCATTATAAAAATTCTAGTTCCTCACTACAACCCTATAAGGTTCAACAAGAGGATTCTAGCTCCTCGCTACAACTCTATAAGGTCAACAGGAGCATTCTAGCTCCTCACCACAACCCTCTGCTAGTAAAGACAAGAGGAGGACATTATTACTCAACAAAGTCCTGAAATCTAGTAAGAGATAATAGGATGATCCTTACCACAATAGGTTCCTTACCACAACCCTCTACTGGTAAGAGGAAGTGGAACGGGTATTCTAGCTCATCACCACAATCCTGTATTATTTAGAAGATACAGGAGGATTCTAGTTCATCACCACAATACTGTATTAGTAAGAGGCAACAGGAAAATCCCAGCTCCTCATCACAACCCTCTACTAGTAAAAATCAACAGGAATATTATAACTCTTAACTACAAATATCTCCTAATACGGGGCAACTGGAGGGGTCTAGCTTCACGCTACAACCTTCTACTAGTAACAGTCAACAGGAGGATTACAGCTCCTCACAACAACCCTCTACTAGTAAGAGTCAACATGGGGATACATCTCCTTGTCACCAATATATATTAGTAAGAGGCAATGGGGGAATCTAGCTCCTTACCACAACCCTCTACTAGAAAAAGTCAACAGGAGGAGTATTGCTCCTAATCATAACCTCTACTACTTGGAGGAAACAGGAGGATTCTAGCTCCTCACAACAACCACCTACTAGTAAGAATCAACAGGAGTAGTATAGCCCCTCATCACAATCCTCTACTAATAAAAATCAAATAGAAGATTATAGCTCCTAACCACAACCCTCTGCTAGTAAGAAACAATAGGAAGATTCTAGCACCATGCTATAATCCTCTATTAGTAAGAGTCAACAGGGACAGTATATAGCTCTTAACCACAATATCTACTAGCAATAGTCAAAAGTGGGAGTATAATTCCTAACCATAACCTCTATTAGTAACTGAAAATAAGAGTATAATAGCTCCTCACTACAACTCTCTTCTAATAAAAGTGAACAGGAGGATTATTGCTCCTTACCATAACACTCTACTAATAAGAGGCAAAGGTGATTCTAGCTCCTCACTACAATACTCGACTATTAAGAGGCAAAGGTGATTCTAGCTCCTCACTACAATACTCGACTATTAAGAGGCAAAAGGATGATTTTAGCTCTTCGCCTCAACCGACTATTAGTGAATGTCAACGTAAGGCAATCTAGTTCCTCACCACAACCAATAAGGAACAATAGGAGCATTCTAGCTCCTCATTACAACCCTCTACTAATAAGGGGTAAAAGGCGGATTCTACCTCGTCACCATAACCCTCTTACTAATAAGTGGAAATAGGAGCATTCTATCTCCTCACCACAACCCTTTTCTAAAAAGGGGTAAAAGAAGGAGTCTAGCTGGTCACTACACCCTTTTACTAATAAGGCGTAAAAGGAGGAGTCTATCTCCTCACCACAACTTTCTACTAGAAAAAGGCAACAGGAGGATCTAGATCCTCACCACAACCATCTATTAATAAATGTTAATATAAGCAATCTAGTTCCTCACTACAACCCTCTACTAGTAAGAGTCAACAAGGGGAGTATTGCTCTTAACAATAACCTCTACTACAAACTGGCAACAGGAGTATTATAGCTCCTTACCAAAACACTTTATTAGTAAGAGGCAAAGGAAGAATCTAGCTCCTCGCCACAATACGTTATTATTAAGAAGCAACATGAGGAGATTTGCTCTTCACCACAACCACCTTCTATTAGTAATTGTGAACGTAAGCTCCTTACCACAACCCTCTACAAAAAATGGGCAATAGAAGCATTGTAGCTCCTCATCGCATCCTCTATTAATAGAGGGTAAAAGGAGGATTCTAGCTCCTCACCACAACCCTCTACTACTATGAAGCAACAAAGAGGATTCTTGGTCCTCAAGACTCAGAATAAAAGTCTTTCTGTATAGAATATAGTTATATTTATTTTAATGTTTTATTGCTATTATTAGTATTAGATGCATATATTACAATAATATTATCATTGCATATATTATACATAATACTATTATTGCATATATTACAATATAGCTATTATTAACAGAGACAGATGCATATGTTATTCCGTTTGATGGTATTCCTAATGTACTATGCTCATGTACTCTGTGTATCGTCATATAAACATTCTAATTTAATGGACTTTCTATTCCTTTTCATGTGTATCTTCTTTCGACATTAACGAACATCCTTTCGGCTCTATTATCCGTTAAATCGAGGGTTCACTCTATTTGAGTAATTCAGTTTGATTCATTAAACGAAAAAATTAAGCTTATTTATTTAGATAAAAAGAATTAGTTATATGTATATCACTCTAACAATGTAGGAATATAGTATTTGGGAATGTTAGGATGTTTATTAAAAGATAATAAGAAGCAAAAATAATTGCATAGATATTAATTAGATATATTTTATTTGCCAATTTAACTGCTACATTTCGATGTATCAAGAAACGTTACACCGTAATTCACCTTCGGCTGCTTGTTGTAAGGAAGTAAGCTTCAATTACACCTTTCTGTAAGGAAGTACGTTCCAGCAGCTGCTGGTTGTCAGTAAATAAATATCGAATGCTGGGGGCGGGGGTGGTTCAGTCGGTAGCGCGCCAGGCTCGTAATCTGTAGTTCCCAGGTTCGAGTCCCAGCTGGGTCAGCGTTGAGATTTATCTCCGCAAAAATTCCCCGCCCTGCTCACGGTCAGTAGGGGACACCGATGGGCTTTGAAAGGCCCCCCCGTCCGTCGGATGGGACGTTAAGCCGTGGCCCAGTGTGCGGGAGAGACATACCCTGTGCACGTTAAAGAACACGCTGGATGGCCTTGACTGGAGGCTACCATCTGTCTCCCAACAGCTTTTGCAGTGGGTCCCCTCCCCCAACCTTCTCTGAGCCTTCGGGGTCCATGTGACCTGGCCATTTAGCCCATGGTGTGCAAAAAAGTGCCGCTCAGAGGTAAAACAACCCAACCCAATCGAATGCTGCTTGTTGTAAGGAAGTATGTTTCAACTGCTGCTTGTTGTAAGAGAGTACGTTTCGGCTGCTACTAATTGTAAGGAAGTAAGTTTCTAGTTCAGCTTGTTGTAAGGATCACTTTCCTTTGTAAGGATCTTCATCTTTTGCTCGGGAATCGTTTTGCAAGTGAGTGTTAAAGAAAAATTAGTTAATTACTGTCGAGAGTCTAAAAGAAGCAGATTTTGTTATTGGAATAGAAAATAGAGTCTCATTTTGAGTTGTTTTACCCCTGAACGGCACTATTTTGCGCACAATGTGCTAAATGGCGAAGTCTCAAGGACCCGAAGGCTCAGAGAAGTTTGGGAAGGGAACCCATTGGACAACTATTAGGAGACAGATGGCAGCCTCCAGTCAAGACCATACAGAATATTCTTTAATGTGCAGAGGATATGGTTCTCCTTCACACGGAGACACGGCTTAAAGTCCCAACCGATGGACGTGGCTTTTCCAAGTCCATCAGCACGTCTACTGACCGAGGGCAGGGAGGAACGTTTTGCAGCGATAAATCTCAAATATGTTCCATATGGGACTCGGAAACCTGGAACTGCAGATTGCGAGCTTGGCTCGCTACCGATTGAACCACCAGGCCCGACAGAGTCTCAAGAATTGATGTAGCATTTAAAGTTACGCAGCACACCTACGAGTCACCCGATTTGATTGCAATTATCGGTTATTTTTATTTGGTTTATCAGAATCAGTTTTTTTATTTCTCTCCACACCGTGCGTCAAAATATATTGTTTATTTCGATGTTAATTTTCCTGGAAATTTTTCAGGTGTTCTCATTAAAGGTTAATTGAAAAATTTTTATGAAAGAAAATTAATGCAGAAACTCTTCTTTAAAAGCGATTTTTCTTTTCAATTATTTGCAGTAATGAAGCAACAGTACGTTGTGGATGTTTACGATGAATTTGTCATCAGAGGCAACACAGCAGTTCTCAGATGTCATATTCCTGGATTCGTAAAAGAATATGTAAGCGTGGTCTCATGGATACAGGATTCATCTTTAGTCTTAAATATGGATTCTATGACAGGTGAGGATATTTTTAGCTTTAGAGATTTGAATGATATGAATAATAAATTTAGTAATTACGGTTTTGCTGATTTTAATGTAATGGATAGAATTAATTTCTTAAACATATTACCACTGATCAAATATTCATTGTATTTTTTTTCCAGTACGTGAGGTTGAAGTAAAAAGGGTTGGAAATGGTTTGCAGAAGGGTAAAAAATGAGTTATGACCATAAAGACGTGGAAAAATTGTAAATTATAATGAAACACAAAGTACAATTTTTGACAAGTATTTTTAATAATCACATTATATTGATGAAGAAAATTGCATTAGTATTGCTTATTTTTAAATGTGGTAATAAAAATGAATGAAGCTATTATAAACCAATTTATATTTTACCAATAATCACTAAACTTATTGATTGGTTGATGAAAATTAGGATAAATAATTATTTAAAATCGGGGGATTTTTTTCACCAAATCAGTATGACTGCTATTTTAGAGTTTACTATTTTAGACTGCTATTTTAGAGTTTACTATAAAACAGTTTATAATGGTATTAATCTTGGAAAATGTACTACAGTTGTATTTTTGAACATTTCAAAGGCATTTGATTGTGTACAACATGAGTTGTTCCTTTTGAAAATGTATCGATATGAAATTAGAGGAATTGCCAACAAGTAGTTTCTCTCTTTTTAACTGACAGTAAACAGTTTGTAAATTTCCAATGCGATTAAGAGTGAAATGAAATTAGTTCGTAGGGGTGTTCCACAGTGCTTAATTATGAGCCCAATTCTCTTTTCAATTTATTTTAATAATTTATGGAAATGCAATCTCTTTGTCTTTTGCTGACGACACTGTTACAATTTATAATGAAGATAATGTTAATACTCTGGAAAGTCATAATCGGGATTTACAATTACTAAATAGTTTACTAATAATGGTTTAAACGTTAATTTAAGGAAAACATGTTATATATATTTTATTTTATCAGTAAGTAGGATAAATCTCTAAAAATACGATATTATGATTTACATTGTGCTGATTATCAAATTGTAAATGAAACAATAAAAAAAGGTGAAAACAATAAATTATTTAGTTTTATTTGCTGATAAGTAACTTAAAATGGAATGCATATTATCTAAAGAGTTATGTCAATTATGCCTTTTCAAGATCCTAGCATTTTCATAGCTTGGGTTTTCTTTGCAATATGGAATTATATGTTGTGGTGGTGATTATTATGACAACTTGCTGTCATTAATGAGATTACAAAATAATGTGATTCGGGTAATTTGCATTAATAATTTATACTCTGTTAGAGATCTATACATGATATTGGATATTTGCCTTGGCGTAAGTTGCATTTATTTAATTGTCTGTTTTATTTTAGAAAGAATATTAGTATTTTTCATATGAAATTGGTTACTTATACTTTGCGTTCTACTGGAAATGCTTTAATTATTCCTAAGCCTAATAAAGAAATTTTTCATATATTATTTGAATTTTTAGCATTGAGTAATTACAATATTCTACAAATGATATCAGAAATATTAGTGCATTTCGTATAAACAAAAAAAATCGAAAATGTATGTTTCAAATATTGATGATATTGAGGTATGCTTAAGGTTTTAAAATAAAACTTATATATTTATTTTTAATATGTTTTAGTTACATTTTGATTAATGATAAGTTTTCATTTTTGCATTTATAGTTATATGCCAGATGTTGATGCAAAAGTAATCGGCAATTTTTTCTATTTACAATTACGCGTTTTTAGTAATATTTTTATTTTGTAACCAGAATGGTTTCGGCCCTTAGTTACACGTATTAATTTCTTTGTTTTTCTTCTTCTTTCTTTGTGTTCTTTTATTACTTTATTGCCATGGTAATTATCTATTCTTTTGATAGAAATGAATTATTACGGAAAATTGTAGCTAATGAGATGAATCATGTATTTGTATTGAATTATGGTTAAAAAAGTGTCATTATTATTATTATTAATTGGTTTTTAGAAATTTATTCTGATAGATTAAATAACGATGTAAGCAAATAGTTAAATGATTCCTGTAATTTGTCCGAGATAGAAAGCGGAGGAACACATTCCAAACAGATGTAAATAAAGTGCATGTCGCAAAACTCTGAAGATCGTTTCTATTATATAATTTAAAATTTCTTTTAATAAATGATACAAAATTTGATTTTTCAAAGTATCTATTAAATATTTTTATATATTTATATAGCTTTCCTCTGGAGTTAGTGATCTGGCAACCTTCGTGTTGCCAGATCACTAATTTCTAAAAAAACGTTGCCAGATATTTTTTTCTGAATTCTGTAATCAACCATAGTGTTCCGATATTTTTTGAGCGACTGTACAATGAGCTGATTTCTTAAAATTTGTTCTAATAATTTAAATAATATTACATGCAACATTTAAATGATTTCTGGACATTTTCTTCTGATAGGAAACCGTTTTGTGATTTTTCCAACTGGAGAGTTGTATATAAGGAATGCAGCTCAATCCGATGCAAAAAAAAAATTTCAGTGCAAGACAAAGAACACGATAACAGGAGACGTCGAAATTAGCAGCTCTTCAGGAAAACTAGTGGTCACAGGTAAGTGATTTGTTGGAATAATCTTTTGTTATTTTCCTTTGTGATAATGTAAATAATGGACGCCCAAAATTTCTGTGGTTGAAAGTTGCATGCGAAGGCCAGCGTTAAGTTTAGGAAGAAAGCAACAAGACGGTTCTGCGTATGCGTCTCTACGGTATTTTTCGTCAACTTACACTTGCTCTCTGTCAGAACCTTTGATGAATCGATTGAGATGGTAACGGGATGTTTTACCTCTGAGAGTCACTATTTTGCACACAGCTGAATGTCTAAAATACAAGAGCTCGGAGAAGTTTGGGAAAGGGACCCATAGACAGCTGTTGGGAGAAAGATAAGACACTTACCGTCAAGGACATTGTCATGGTCGAATGCTCCCGACGTGAGTTCCTCTTCCCCTCTCAGTTGATAGATCACCGATTCTTGGTGATGGGAGAGAGGGATGTGAGTCTCCTTCCTAGCCGCAAAAGCATGCACCTTTAGCTCCGGTGTGCATGGTGGTCAGATTCTCGTGTTCCCTATGCTACACTCCTAAGGAAGGTCGTTTGTATCAGCGTGAGCTATTAGGCCACACACAGCGTCATTGTGACAAATGCTGACCCTCTCTGTGATGCTTTCCCAACTGATGAAAAGAGACGAGAAAATGAAGTCCCTCTCTGAACGTCTTAGGAGGAAACGCATGTGTCAAGGCTCAAGTGAGAGCGCCGGTGGAATGAGAACTGTGTCCTAGCTTGACCCATTAAATTAGGCCAGCTAATAACGCTTGGAGCAGTGTGTAGCTGCAGAGCTAAGGGAATGTTGTGACCCTGAAAATGCAAAGTATGCACTGCGTTATTCAAATAGATGTACATAGATGTAAATAACAGTAAAACTGTAAATAGAAATGCTGCATACCTAAGTTATTGAGACCCATTAATAATTGTGCATATGTCTCACTTACCCTAATGATCATGCGCAAGAGACCAAACCTTGAAGCCAACAAACGCTTTTTTTTATCGTGCAAGGGTATTGGTTTGTGTCCCGTCCGAACGACGGCAGTCTTTCTAAACTCATCGATGTCCCCTTTCTGACCCAGGCCATGGTGAAAGTTTATAGGAGATAAACGTCAACGCTGGTTTAGTCGGGACTCGAAATTGGGAATATCAGATTACAAACTTTTTGTGCTACTATCCAAACCTGCTCCAGGAAGAAAAGCAGAGTTTTGTTCACTAATATGCATGGTCTGTGAAGGCTACAGTCAAGGCCAAATGAGAAAGATGAAGACATTGCATGTAAATTTCGAAAATTTCATAGCATTGCGCGAACATAATTTTGTGATTGTCCATATTAACTGTATTTTGTGGTTCTTTCATCTTAAATCAGAAGTTTGCACAACGTGTAGTACTGCTTAGACGGCCGCGGGCAGAATGATATGAATGACTGCCCTGTGGTGTCAGTACTCTTTCATCGTTCAAGAGCAAAAACAATGGTTTCCAAAATGTTTCTAACTTGCTGGACCCCACCCTGCTCTCTGTCAGGAGAGCAGGGTGGGGCTAGTCTGTCAGGAGAGCAGGGTGGGCGCTTATGGGCTAGGAAAGGCAGCCGTCCGATGGATGGGACATTAACCAGTGGCTCCAAGTACGGGAAAGCCATATCCTGTGTACCTTAAAGAACACGCTGAATGGCCTTGACGGTATTTTATTATCTGTGTCCTAACAGCTGTACAGTATGTCCCTTTCACCTGGCCATGTAGCGCATTGTATGCAAAAACAAAACGCTTCTCAGAGATAAAACAACTCAAACTCTTCCTAATTATTCAATGTTGAAAGCTCCATAAGGAAGTTAATATCGCCATTATCTCATTTTACTTTGAATTTTGAAATATGTTTAATTGAATGGCATCCACAATTTAAAATAAAGGTTTTCTATTAATTATTTAATATACACTCGGTAGTCGTTGAATTAAGACATTTCCGTCCGTTATGTAAATGGGAAGCTAATATCGAAACTATAATTTTGTAAATAAATATTTCATAGGAAAATGCGACTGAAGATACACCGAGGAGCCAAAACATTGTAACCGACGCGTCTTTATGCAAAACGAAGCAACCGCAGGTACGACGGAGCGTGTGAAGATCATGAAATGGTATAAACATCACCTGATACTGAGCTATGTTAATCAGTGTTTTTCTTGTTCTTCAGATGGGAAAGACAGCGGACTTAAATGAGTTTGACAAAGACCACATTGTAATGGTCATACGACTGGGTCAGAGCATTTGCGAAACGGCAAGGCTTGTGGGGTGCTCACAGTCATCCTTAGTTAATACCTTCAAAAAGTGGTCCCAAGAGGGAAAAACCGCGAACCGCCGTAAGGTGTTGGCCGACCACGGCTCAACGATGCTAGAGGTGAGTGAAGTCTATCCAGTATGGTACGAGTCAACAGTATGGTGACGCAGCTTGCCCGTAATTTGAATGCTGGTGAAGGGAATAATGTGTCACAACACACACTACATCGAACCCTGCTGAAAATGGGGCTGCGTAGCCACAGGCCGCTCCAAGTACTCATGCTAACCTCGGATCGCCGTCGAAAGCGCCTACAATGGGCATGCGAGCATCAAAACTGGATCTTGAATAATTGGAAGAAGGTCGTCTGGTTCGATGAATCTCGTTTCCTGATGCACCATGTGGATGGCCTGGTACGTGTGCATCGTTTACCTGCGGAAGTATTTGGCACCAGGATGAACTGTGGGACGAAAACAAGCCGTTGGAGAACGTGTAATGCTTTGAGCAATGTTCTGCTGGGAAACCCTGGGTCCATTCATTCATGTGCAAGAAACTTTGATGTCTACCACCTACCTAAACATTATTACAGACCAGGTATATCCTTTCATTGCAATGGTATCTCCCTCTAGAAGTGGCTTCATTCAGCAGGATAATGCGCCATGCCACACTACACGGATTGCTCGAGAATGGTTCGCGGAACATCCAAATTCCCCAGACATCAATCCAATAGAGCATCTGTCTCTAGTAGTGACTTCTTTCAGCAGGATAATGCGCCATGCCACTCTACACGGATTGCTCGAGAATGGTTTGCGGAACATCCAAATTCCCCAGACATCAATCCAATAGAGCATCTGTGGTTTGTGTTAAAACAGCATATCCGATCTGCGGAGCTCAACCACTTAACTTTAAGAGTTAAAGGATATGCTGGTAACGTGTCCATGGTCATCAGATACCACATGGTAACGTGTCCACAGCCCATCAGATACCACAAGACACCTTTAGAAACCTTGTAGCGTCCATGCCTCGTCGGGTAAAAGCTGTTTTGGCAACACGTGGAGGACCAACATATTAAACAGGTGGTCATAATGTTTTGGCACATCGGTGTACATTAAGTATTTGAATTCTATCTAAATCTTGATTTTTAATATTTTTTTTTATTTAAAGAGGTTTTCGGGTTTAAAATTTTAGAGCTTCAGTGTATTCTAATATCTATCAAAAAAAAGCAAACAGATATCGAAAGAATTATTTACACACTCTTTTAAAATATCTAGTTATTTGTGAACTAGTTTGAAATAATAGTTATTTCAGTTTCATCAAACTTTAATAGTAAATTATTTTCTCTGGCACTGCTGTTGCTAAATGTTCAAACTTTCATAACTATTTATATAAAAGAATAATGTTGCAAATCTCTATTTAGATAGAATCGATGGAACTAAACGTTAATATTCTACGTCACTATGAATTCTATAAAAGACTTAAAGGCATGATGGAAGCAAAGTCAAGTACACCATCGTTAAATGAGCTGATCTGATTGGCTTCGTAAAGGGTCTCATCGTTGGAGCGCTATGGGCAGGAGTATCCGTAACAAAAGTGATGGAACTCAGCGGAAAACCACGGTATTGTGTACGTGGTTTTCCGAATCGTCACGAAATCGTTACAAATGCGGAAGGGAAAAGACTCTGATAGAGAGGGACAAGCATTCGTTGGCATAAACTGTACGGCAAAACAGAGCTGGTATAGTTCATCAGCTGATAGAGATGACCGTTAACAGAGTTTCTAATCCTATTTCAACAATAACTTATGCGCAGAGAACTGAAAAAATTAAATATAAAATTTAGGAACTGTATATGATACGAAACATTTCATTTTCAAACATAACAGGATTCGAAGACTCTGATGATGTATGGTCCTTCTCAGTGGAAGGCTGGAAACGTACTATATGGTCGAATGAATAATGTTATACACTATTTTCAGCGTATGTCTGACAACCCCCATGGAGCAATGGATCCAACATGCATAGCTCCTACTGTTTAAGATGCTAGAGGCAATGTGATGGTGTGGGTAACATTTTCTTAGTACGTACTGGGTCCTCCGTTTTCTGTGCAAGTCCGGATCACTTTCGGACGTATAAAAATTTTAGACGATCAGGCGTTGTCGATGATGCATCAGTGCCAATGATGCTTCAAACCCAATGGAGACGGTAAATTTCAGGATCATAATTCACCGATTCATCGCTCTCACACTTACAGGAGTGATTTGAATAACACGAAAAGGACTTTTATCATAATCCTTAGGGCTACATAATCGACTAATCTTAATCCAATCGGAAACAAATAGGATAGTTTTGAACGCGTTACTCGAATGTACAGACCTCTACCTAATTCTTTTCCAGATACTCAATGGATTTTGGCAAGAACGTGGTTGAAAATCCCACCTGATATATTTCAAAAGTGTGCAGAATGTCACGTCGAGTTCGGCTGTCACCTCTACTCGCTGAGGTCCGAAAAATTATTAGATAGGTGTTCATAATAATTTAGCCAGGCAAAGTATTTTTTTTCAGCAGAGATTTGTATTTTAACCCATAGAGCTTCGGCACCATCATTTCGCCACAATTTTATCCCCCTCTTCTGATCTCTCCTATAAACACCACTTCCCCCCCCCCCACCTTCCTCAAACCTCTTGTGGTATTGTTAGTCTTCAATGTTATACTAAAAAGGCATTTGTGGCTTTTTTTTTGCTTCTTGTGAAGCAAAGCATCTCAAGTTACATATTTGTAAAACATTTCGAGGGAGGCTGTTAAAACAGCTTTTCACAATGTTCCTGCATACGGAAGCTAACAAAAATTCCTTCAAGATAACGAGCAAATAATAGAGTTTTAAAAGCACACATCTTACGTGAAGAAAGGAAAAAAAAAGTTTTGACGGCCAGAAAACTTTCATCCAAGGTAATATGATCCAAACATGACAGAAATGAATTACCGGCTAGAAAACAAATGAGCTACGTCATTAGTGCTTTCTTCCTTAATGTTTGCTATCGATAAGAATAGAAAAAAAAAGTGATGTACATACTTAGGAGAAGAATAGGGAGGAATTTTTTTAGAAAAATTCATCATTTTACGTCTAAGATGTTGACTGTAATTTTGTATGTCGTTAGCGCCGAAGAAGAGGAAAAATGTGATTGAAGAAAAAAAAAAGCATCAGCCTCCATAGATCGAACGCTGCAACTAAAGTCTTGATCACATGGAACACAGATCACGTTGATGACTTGAGATTACATTATGTGCTTCAGGTTAAGTTTTCGTAAAAAATCCTTCTCGCCACTTTCTGTAATATTTGACACCCCCGATGTTTATTGTTGTGAGTTATCTATTTTCATTATCCGTTTGCTGCCAGATTTGTCCAGGCAGACGGCAACCAACAGCTCGTTTTCGTTAAAAGTTGTAAAAAATCCAGCTTTTTTTTGGATTTTTTCATAAATTAAATGACTAAATGCTTCTTTTTCGATTAAGTATATAAACAACAGTTTTTCGTTTCTGAGAGATGCTTTCTTCCCTTAGTAAGGAAGGGAATACCGATGGGCTTGCAAAGACTGCTCTCCGTTATTTGAGAATCAGTCCGCAAAGTATTCGATACTTTCCCCTGTCAGGAATTCCCAATCCGTAACGTCGCAGTAAATCATCCCGTGGGCGAGTGGTTAGTGCGCTTGTCTATTGATCAAAGAGATCTGGGTTCTAGCTCCGTGCAAGGCATGGGTGTTTTTATTGTTTTTCTGCTGAGGTCCCGCCATCTTCACAAATCTTCTACTGTGGGGTATAAACTGACAGGCTCCTGTCAGACTTCCGTGGCAAGCAGCTGCTTGAGGAATTTTTTATTTGTTTTAACGTCTCAATACAACAGTATCGTTGTTCTTTCTGTTCGTAAGTATCGTCTCGTATCCGCTTTAACTACCCGCCCTGCCCTCGGCCAGTAGGGGCCATCGATAGGCTTGGAAAGGCAGCCGTTCGTCGGATAGGACGTTAAAGCCGTGGCCTAAAGCTACCATCTATTTTCAAACAGCTGTCCAGTGTGCCTCTTCTCCCAAACCTTCTTTGAACCATCGGGGTCTTTGTGACCTGGCCATTTAGCCCATTGTGGGCAAAAAAGTACCGCTCAAAGGTAAAGCAACAAAAAACAAAAGCATCTTCGGCTATTTACTCCGACGAGTTTCTCTCTCTGTGTAAAGCACTATCTTACGTCCTCATAATTTGACTTTTATGAGGCTACTGTTTGTGATATTTTACAATAAAATGTTGAATTTGAATTAGTTATGGCGTGAGGTAAAAAGGAAAAAAAGACAAATTTTATCTTACAACAAAAAATAGTATTCATTGAAAAATTAGAATCAGGAGTGTCTGTTGCCTATGTTTGTAAATGCATGTGCACGTTTCCTTATCATCATCATCATCATCATCCTAAAGTAGCCATGGGCTACGGTGGTCTAACCAGACCGTACAATTTAGTTCTCCAACCATATCTATCCTGATAGATGAGCTACACCTGGCCACTGCATACCAATTCTAACAATGTCCTGTTTGACATTGTCTTCCCACCGCATCCTGAGTCCCCCCCTCTCTTTCTTAGGCCTTTAGGCACAATCTTCGTAACCCTATTCGCTAATCTTTAATTATCTGTACGGGTAACATGGCCAAACCAACGGAGACTCTCTCTGCACAATATGCTGCTCAAATTAGGTTGCCGACTACTTTGCCTAACCTCGTCAATGCTTACAAAGTTGAAGAAGATACTGCTTGAGCATCTAGAATTCATCTAGATTCTACAATTTCATTAGAAAGCATCAGGTTTCCTGGAAGGTAAACAAGAGTTTACAAGAAAACAAGAAGTAAATTACAAGATAGAAGTTGTTACAAGATAACAATCTTCGTTTACAAAGCATCCAAGTTTCACTACCATAACTAACCCCTAGAAAGAACCAATTTATTATGCAGTCTAATTTTATTCTCTAGGTGAATACGTCTACTTTTCTACACTCTCCATAGATTCTTAAAGTCCCGGCAGCAATCCCTATTCGTCTGTTATTCTCATGCCGCACATCTACAGTGTCAGTTACATAGCTCCCAAGTAATTAAATTGAGACACCTTCTCAAGAGTGCAGCCATTCAGATTAACTCAACCACAGTCTGTTTGACCTTATATAAATAAATAATTAAGCTTTGTGAACCTGTCATTATTCCGTATATAATCAGTAAATATAATAAAAAAATACATATTAAATTGTTATTCTGGTTTCTATAAAATCTTTTCCCTATTTATCGAAGAACCGGATATAACTGACATTCGGATTTAAGGGACGTCCATTCCATCAATTAGTCCGCTAAATCGATGGTCTTCAAAATCAATTTTTTTCATATTGGTTCTTGGAAACCCAGCTTTATTTTTGGACACCCTGTAGATAAAATAATTAGGTACAGGGTGCCCAAAAATAAAGCTGGGTTTCCAAGAACTAATGTGAAGAAAAATGATTTTGTAAACTTCGATTTAGCGGACGAATTGAGGGAATGGATGTCCCTTAAATCCGAATGTCCGTTATATCCGATTATTTGATAAATAATGAAAAATATTTTATAAAAACCAGAATAATAAGTTAATGTGTTGTGTTGGTTGAGATTACCTTAAAAATGTTTCACGTGATGTGACAATTGCTGCAGCTTCGTATTGCAAAAACGTATAGGAGTATATTGTTCGATATCTCCTAGATCAGCGTATGTTGTGCCGGATGCTAGCGATGGGCTTAGGCTAAAATAGCACATACAAATTAGGGCTAGGGCTTAAAATAATTTAAATTTGAAATATTTCGTGTAAAGGTGAAAAAATAAATAAGTAAAAATATAAAGTGTTTGCTATTATAATTTCAGCCATTTAATCAGTCTTCAGTAATTTAAAAAAAAGGAATAATATGCGAGTTTCTTTATTATTTTTTGCGTATGCTCTGTCTTTAACAATAAAATCTTTACAGTTACCGTGATGTTGCTTACGAACTTTCAGTTTCTACTAGTATTTCTAATATATTGTGTCCCCAAATATCATTAAACTTTCAATTGTGTCATAAAGTGATTATAATTAAGAATTTAAGAATAAAATAAACAATTGAATAGCTACATGCATTTCTGTATATATGTCGTACTTCTGTATATAAATACGTGCCTGTATATAGGTAAGTATTTATTTGACTTGGAATGGAACACCACATCTGAAAATGCCTCTTATCTCTGGTTGTACTGCCCGAAATAGCCCTCTTCACCAATTGTTAGCTCTTCAGCGCCAATATATAGAATTTGACTTCAAAAACGCCACAAAATCTGAAATTTGGCACACTTTCCGAGATCTAGAACTTAAAATACCCACAGACATCAATTTTTAGCCCTTCCCATTGCCGAGTGGTTAGCGCGCTTGGCTACTGATTTAAGGGAACTGGGTTCGAGCCCGGGGTAAGGCATGGCTGTTTGTGTCGTTTTTCTGCTGAGGATCTGCCATCCTCTCAGACCTTCTACTATGGCATATAAACTGACAGGCTCCTGTCAGACCTCTGTGGCAAGGAGCTGCTTGAGGGGGTATTTATTTATTTTTTTTTTCACACAGATTAGATTGATATTTGACCTTTGACCTCGAAGGACACATCAAATCGCAAATTTCGCAACATTTCCGAGATCAACCACTCAAAATACCACCAGGAATCAATTTTTAGTTCTCTAGCACCGATAATCTAAATTTGACCTTTGTCCTCGAAGGACCCTCTGGATCTACAATTGCATAAGGTTTCTAAAAAAATAAATAAAATCTAGACATTTTGTCTAGATTTTATTTTTTTTTTAATTTTTGGATTTTATTATTTTTTAGATTTTTTAGAAAAAATTTGATTTTATTTATTTTTTAAAAATTTATTTTATTTATTTTTTTAAAAATTGATTTTAATTATTCTTTTATAAAAAAAAGTTGTGATCATCAATTCGCAATTTATTTACCTTATTTTACGTTGTGATAATCAATTCGCAATTTACCTTATGTCTAAAAAAATAATTCTAGACATCGTAAATCAAATTTTGACCTATACCTAACCTCCATTAAACCTCGAAGGACACGTCGTAAGTCACATTTCGGATTTTTACCGAGATCTATAATCCAGATTATTCCCTAGGTGCAAATTTTCAGAGCTCTACCATTTCTGTGTCATAGTTAGAATTAGCGTGATCTCCTGTCGGTTTTTCACTCATTCACTCATAATCATCTATATATATGTATATTAGCTATGTTCAAACTTTCTCTAAATATACGATTCATGATTAGTCTGCGGTTATTTCCTTTTTCACTAGTGATCTACATAAATTCCGTTGTGATAATCAATTCGCAATTTATTCAAATCTAACAAGTGGTTGGTTTGGCATTCAGTTCTGACAATAGTCGGCTGTTGTTTTCTGTTGTGACTAGAGGTCGGTGGTTACGCAGATTGTGATAAGTGGCCCTGTTATATTAGGTTTTGACAAGTGGTCCTGTTGTATTATTTTGCTAAGTAGTTCATAGTTACATTTGGTTCTATGAAGTTCCCCGATTATATACGTATACCTTTCTGGTAAGTAGGGGGGCGGGGTAGGCTCAGTCGGTAACAAGCCAGGCACGTAGTCTGTAGTTTCAAGGTTTGAGTCCCATCTGTGCTAGTGTTAAGAGTTATCTGCACTAACTCCACTTTGCACTAGGTGAGTAGAAGACACCGAAGGTCATGGGAAGGCCGCCGTCCGTTGGATGAAAGGTTAAGTGGTGTCTCCGTGTGCAGGAGAGCCATACCCTTTGCACGTTGAAGAACATGCTGGATCGTTTTGGCGGGATGCTACCATCTATCTCCTAACAATTGTCGAGTGGATCCCATTCTCACAACCTTT
Organism: Ryuthela nishihirai; assembly: GCA_038380435.1. Classification (NCBI taxonomy): domain Eukaryota; kingdom Metazoa; phylum Arthropoda; class Arachnida; order Araneae; family Heptathelidae; genus Ryuthela; species Ryuthela nishihirai. Next base: position 33,889,697 of record JAWZYU010000017.1, on the reverse strand, counting down.
TCTGAGTCTTCGTGGTCTTTGCAACATGGGTATCCTTATGACCTCATAGCGTACTGTGTCTTAAAAAAGTGCGACTCAGAAGTGAAGCAACCCAAATCTAATAAGTGACTGATGGTTATTGTGATGTTGCTTCTTCGTTTGTCTGTCTATTGGGACCACTTAGGAATGTCCCCTCGGTTCGATCGCAATACGCGACGGGTGAAAGGGTTTTTCAGATAAAATCAAAGGTTTTATCACAATTGCAAGGGACTCAATACTGAGGCTCCTCCCCATAAATTAGTTAAACTTCGCCTTTACTTAAATATAACAATTATTTATTGAACCTTCCAAACATGCTTGATAGACAAGGACATATACTCAATTACGTAGCATTACATCAACAGCTTACTATGCCTGTTCAGCTGCATTCACAGAGCCCAATGCCGTTATTTCCAGTCGGCATTTCCCAGCTTTACAATTTTACGTCTTCACGCGTTCGTTCTTCGACTGGCTCTCTTCTCCTCCCCCGTTGTTGCCAACCCTTTCTCTTTCTCTCTCCGCCTCGACCATCTGGGAAGTCCGCTAGCCTCCGGGTTAGGAGTCACTTGTCAGCGGACGCTAGCCGTTCCCCGGACACTGCTACTTCAATTAACTTTCCAGATGCTGGGACAGAGGGCCTCCCACGTAGCATATGCCCATTTTGGTGAAATCCAAAATAACATACAAAACCCGAACAGAAAAAAATATTTAAAAAGGCCTCTAGCCTGACAGTTATATTAGGTTACTTGTTAATAAGACTGCGTACTTGGATTCTATTTTTCTAGTCCTCAGTAATTCTGGTTAAAAGATTATTCTCGGCAAATGACGGCTGCAAAAACTTGTTCTAAACAAATGGCAACTGTTAAAATTTGATCTGGGCAAAAGGCGACTGTCAAAGCTTCTTCTTTGCAAATGCTGGCCAGTTAAATCTTCTTCTGTGAAAAGGACGACTGATTAAATCAGGAACTAGCAGATAAACACGTTTCGTGTTCAGTTACATCCGAAACATTTTCTTAATCGAAAAGGTTGAGATTGTATTTTTTTGCAATCACAATATTATCTTCGCACTCTATATGAGAAATTAAATTTAAAAACTTCCACCTTGAGAATGTAATTGAGCAGTTGTGCTCAAGTTATAATAAAATATATTATTTTAGACGCTAAAGATTGTCTTATACTCTATTTCACATAGAGAATGGAGCGACAAAACCTGAAGATCAAAGAAAGTAACAACTAATAAAAAGATGCCAAACACATATTAATTCTAGCAAGAACAACTCGCAAATGCAATTCAGCCAGAGTAAATAATTCCACTCCCATGCAAGAAATAAGTACTTTTTCTAATGTGCATTATTATTATGTACAGTTTATGTAAATGAGCAAATAAAAATGCTATTTGTTTATTTCTGAACATTGTAAAGTATACAAAATGAAGCATATTGTTTTCAATCTGTGTATTTGCCACTAGGAGAATTTCCAGGCATTGCTCAAGTAGTTGCTAATATCAATGCGTTCTCATAGCCAATTGCATCACTTCTGCTCAAATTATCGAATTTTTTCTTTCCTATTCGGCTGATTTTTGTCCCTGTGTACTTCTCGCTATACTTGGCAGAATTTTTCCAAATTTCATAGGCGATTTCCCCCTGTCTGGCCATTCAGGTTCCTACCTGCAATGAGACGCCTTAATATACCTATTCCTCGATTTACACTGTACTCAGTTTACACAGGTTTCAGTTTTACACAGTCAAAAAAATGCAACTAGTGTCGATTTATCCAGTGATAACCTCGGCTTTACACGTTCAGCAAAATGCAACCAGTTTCGATTAACACGAAACTGGCTGCCTAAGGATTTAACCTAAAGGTTTTACGCTATATGGATTGAGTTTATTTTAAACATGTAGATATAATACATATTATGAAGTGGCAATGGCATAGCGTTAAGGGAGATTATTAGACTATCACCCCAAAGTAAAAATCAAGTAAATAGGTTTAATTGATGTCATTTATTTTCAAGAATAAATAGATAATAGTCAATTGCTACATTGATAAAATCATCAAATGTAAAAAATTATGTTCACATTCTTTTTAAAAGTAAAATTTTTGGCAAAATTCCAGGTTTCTATCTTTTTACATGAAGAGTTATGACTACCACTGACTTGACGTAGAAGCTCCCTAACGAGTAGCGGTTTCATATATTTTCAGACGTAGTTTCTTTCTTTTCGTTGGCTTTCGTGGTTAAGTGTAATATGCCACGATTGGACGAGAAACTCTCTGTGGGAGACTTGCCGCTCCATTCTTTATGTGAAACAGAATATATCTGAAAGTACTTTTTTATTTTTTTCATCTTGTTTTCGATCATCTCTGATTCTCATGATAACGACCATCAGAATTGTTATTCCTGCCATTGTAATACAATCTGACTCGCGACATCTTAATGATATGAAATCTGTTTTGAATCGGCAGCGAGATCAGACTTTTCGAGACTAAAATTTTCCAGACTAGTAAAAACAGTGTTTTATTTTTAGCAATAACTTTAACTTTGCAGATTATAATATATAGTCCAAATACACCTGATTTGTAAATACGCTGTTTTGTAAAATATCATATAAATACTCATTTTACAAAATTAAGTATTGGCACAAATTCTTAATTTCTAATTTATTTTAAGTTCCTAAATATCCTTTTTCAAATATCGTCTTCAAATTCGATAGTAGCATCTACATTAACAATAAGTATTTTTCGTGACCAAAAAGAAATTGAGCTAACCTGGATCAGTGAAAATAAAGTACAAAATAATATTACACTGATGCTTATTATTATTGTTCAACTGATATTTGCGATAAATATGTATAAATGAAACTTTAAATTTACGTTTTATTCATAATAAGAAGTTTTTAGAAACCTCCCCTTTTTTTCTGTGGGAGACTTGCCGTGGTTTTTTCCTGTGGGAACCAACAACTTAGTTGGTTTTGTTTTGAACGGTTCCGATTTACACGGCAATTTCCTGGAACCTATCTATCGTTTAAATCGAGAGATGGGTATATAATAAAGTCTCTGAGAATATGTAGAATAGTCTCTGAAAATGAGATCTGCCAACGGTTGGTAGCTTTCGCGATTAGAAACTGCGGCATGAAGAATCTACAAATGGAGAACGGAAGAGAAATACTTTTTATCCAAAGTAAAGATTTCTAATCACCTGTGAAGTTAATATTTTGCGCTCCATATCCCCATCCTACTCTTCATTTTTTGCCAAATTCCAGGTTTCTATCCCTTTATATGAAGAGTTATGACTTCCACTGACTTGACGTAGAAGCTCCCTAACGAGTAGCGGTTTCATACATTTTCAGACGTAGTTTCTTGCTTTTTGTTGGCTTTCGTGGTTAAGTGTAATATTCCACGATTGGACGAGAAACTCTCTGTGGGAGACTTGCCGCTCCATTCTTTATGTGAAACAGAATATATCTGAAAGTACTTTTCTTATTTTTTTCTCTTGTTTTCGATCATTTCTGATTCTCATGATAACGACCATCTGAATTGTTATTGCAGTTTCGTCCCAAATAAATTCCCCATTTATTACTGTCAGTTTCAAAAACCTTCCTACTTAAAATGCAATATAGATATGCCGGCATCTTTTTCAGGAATCTGCAGATGTGGAATGAAGATGAAGAAATATCGAAGCAACATTGAATGCAAAAACAGTTATTTTGGAAAAACCGATACTAGGAGAGTTCGTCTTTCATTTTTTGTCGATGGCATTGTCGTTGCGAATGAGATGCAGCTGTGGAAAAAAAAAACTAGGGAGTTTTCTTTTGAGATCTCGCTCTTCGTAGTAAAAAAGAAGAACCACGAACTTATTGTTATGCAGTACAGATCTTATATCGCCTATCTGACACGGCTATGCAAATTAGCCCAGTCAGCTACTAGAAACATTTGGTGACAAGGATAATTGATTTAAAACGTTCCGAATGTGAAACTGTTAAAGAAGTTCGTGTTTTATTCAAAATATTTTTTCTGTTGGTTACCTAGAGAAACTGATGGTGTCTCTCGAACAAGGAAATTAATGATCAATTCAGTCTGATACCATTCTTCAGTCAGCTCACGTTCTGCTAAACGTGTTGGAAGTGTTTTTTTTTTCTAAACAACAGCCAATAAAAAATTATAAGGGAATGACTTATTCTGAATACCTTGCAAGAGTAAATAGGAATTCGTTTCATAATAACGTACAGTTAAATGTTCTTGAAGGAGCAAGAAGTTTGATAGCGAGAATTAGGCAGATGGATAAACTATAAAAATAGCCTGAGGCCTTCATGCAGATGAAGAGTGGAAAATCCATATGATATTGATTTAGCTGAAACCATTCTTCTTTCCCAACATTTTGCATTACTCCTGTCTTCCCCTCCCAACAACCACCACTGCAAAAAAGTTATCAAAGTTTTACTTTTACAAAATGATTTCAACCTTAAAAACGAGAAATGAATATAAAACGTATAACGATTTTCAGCCTAATCGAGCTTTGAATTGTTTACCTCTGAATAGCATTTTTGTGGACACAATTGGCTAGTTCCAAAGGTCACGGAGAGCTTTGAGCTAGGTAGGTTGTGTTGCATTACCTCTGGAAAGTACTTTTTTGCACTCGTTTCGGATAAATAACTAGGTCACAGTCCAGGTTATAAGAACTCCAAGAATTGATAGAAGGTTGAGAAATGAGACTCATTGGACAGCTCTTAGGGAAACAGATGGGAGCTTCCCATCAAGACCACCCAGTGTGTTGTTTAACGCGCTCAGTGTATGAATCTGGTTGTTTTAACTCTGAACTACACTTTTTTTTGCACACAATGGGCTTAACGACCAGGCCACAAGGACCCCAGGCTCTCAGAAAAGGGGAACCACTAGACAGCGTTAAGAGACATATGGTAGCCTCCCCTCAAGGGCAACCAGAGTATTCTTTAACGTGCACAATCAAATGGATGGGATCATCGGATCGGATGTAAAGCTGTGGCCCCGCACACGGGGCCACAGCTTTACATCCCATCCGATGGACGGCGGCCTTTCCAAGGCCATCGGTGTCCCTCACTGACCGAGGGCAGGGAGATGAGTTTTGAAGAGATAAATCTCAACGCTGGCCCAGTTGGGTTTCGAACCTGGGAACAGCAGAATACGAGCCTGGCGCGCTACCGACTGAGTCACCCAGCAACATTCTCAGTGTACGGACCTCCTGCACACGGAACCACGACTATACGTCCCATCCGACGAAGGCGCCCTTTTCAAATACAACGGTATCCCCTTTCTGACCGAGGACATAGTGCGGATTACCATAGAAAATACCCAACGCAAGTACAGTTGGGACTCGAGCTTGAGAACTGCAGATTACGAACCTAGTGAGCTATCGGCTGAGCAAACCCCTACACCCTCGCACTGTAGAACATGAAGTTAGGAATAGCCACAATAACGACTGAGCCACCATTCTTTTCCTAATGGGCATAATCGAGTTTTTGTAGTGGAGCGTTAGTTATACTTCTTTTCAGGAGACTAAAATTAGAATAACAATGAAAAAAAAATATTATTTAAAAAAAAAAAGTATAATGACAGGTGCGATCCCAATAAAAACTAGTACATAACTATGTTTCTGGATTTTGAAGTTCATTTTACAGATATAGTTTTTTTACGTAATATTGGGTGTCCGAGACAAAAATCATTAATAAACTAGAAGAACGAGTTCGCTTGTTATAGAAAGCTCGTCTTTAAAGAGAGTGAAGTTTTTCGTTTACCTACTTTTTCACTCCTTAGAAGTTTATACCAAATAACAGGTGGTTCAGATAAAAAAAACAAGAATTAATATTTTATATATTAAAAAAAATATATTAATTTTTATTCAATAAATCAATCAATATTAATATTTTATTCCTTAAATTCAAAAAGTTGCTTTTCTCACATTTCTCTGAGAAAAAAGGGGCAGGTTTTTGCTGTCAATGGGATATCTCTTGATACTATATCACAGAAGCTTAAAGTCTCTACCTTAAAGAAATCACTTGCAATGTTCGTTAAAAGTTTGGACTTTTCCGTATGTTAATGATCTCTAAAGGTGTAAATAAAAACTACTTAAGGATTTAAACAATTCGAATTACAATATATCTTTAATACGTATAGAAGTAAAAGGAATTCCCCAATTATCACAAAACAAAAACGTTGCCTTTTCTCATCTACTCTGGAGATAAGGGACCAACTAATTGCTGCCAATGTACAGTCGCTCAAAAAAGTATCCGAATCCTATGGTTGATTACAGAATTTAGAAAAAATATCTGGCAACGATTTATTTTAGAAATTAGTGATTTGGTACACGAAGGTTGCCAGATCACTAATTTTTAAAAAAATCGTTGTCAGATATTTTTCCTGAATTCTGTAATCAACCATAGTGTTTGGTTATTTTTGAGCGACTGTAAACATCATGACCTTCATATTACTCCATCAAACGTTCGCATTTTTAACCTAAATACATCTTTTGTAATATCCGTTTAAGTGTTTGCAATTTTAAAAGATATTCCACCGTTAGACGATGCAGTTATAGCTTTTAAGATTTCTTGAAAGTGCGAAATGTATTATTTCTTCAATATCCAATCCAAAAACGAATTTTTAATTTATTTCTGAAAAGAAACAATTATCTCTTAAAACAAAAAAGTTGCGTTTTATTACTCCCCTTGAGGGTAAGGTGTCAACTAATTGTAGTCAGTGAAAACTTCATGACCTTCACATTATACCATTAAAAAATTTCAAATTTCTAGAATAAATACAACATTTTGAATATTCGTTTAAAATTTTGCGGTTTTCCAACTCTTTTCCACCGTTAGAGGGCGAAATTATAGCTTTTGGAAAAATCGGAAAGTACGAAATGATTCCTAATATTTCGTCAATACTTATCCAATCTAAAGATTTTTTTTTTCTTTATCTCTAAAAATGCGTTTGATACCTACAGAGGGAAGAGACAGATAACAAAGTGAAGAATTAACCCCCCCCCACATTTTTTTAAACAAGATAAAAAAATTCACTGTTTAATGCAGAGACAGAAATGCAGCCAATTGTAAAAAAATTGAGAAACTCTCGAAATTTTGTTGGTAAAAGTGTGGTACCATTGTCTTGCACGCGGCAGTTTTTTTTTTCTTCGAAATATAATCTAGTTCCTGAAGGTTAGATTAGCCAGGGAAGTCCCATGGAAATGCTTCCTACATCTTCGGAGATCACACCTCTTGATATCTTTCTTTGGAGATATATTAAAGATATTGTCCATCAAACTCAGGTAAGGATTTGGTGGACTTCCGTCACAGGATCACCGCTGCTTGTGCAACAATCACTCCGCAGATGTTTCAAAATGAGAAGTGGAGTACTGTTTCGATATCTGTTGTTCCACTAAGAGAGCTTCTCTGGATATTTATTACAAAGTTCACTAAAGCTTATCAGTTTCTCTGTCTTCCTGCAAGCTTCATTAAACAGGAAATTGCGTTACTCTTTAGCTCGTTTTCAGAAAAAATTATTTTTCAGAAAAAATTAATGTTTTCACTTTGTCGTCTGTCCGTCTGTAGACATCGAACTTTTTTTGTTTTTTTCAGATAAAATTAAAAATTCTTATTAGTTGGATAGGTATTGACGAAATATTACTATTCGCAATTTCCGACTTTTTCAAAAAATTATAATTGTGCCCTCTAACGGTGGAAATTTGAAAATTTCAAACTAATGTTGCAAGCTAGGTAATTAAGTTAGAAATTTAAAATTTTGGTTGTGAAATGTGAATATGATGTAGTTTGCACTGACAACAATATTTTTTATCTTTACCCCCAGAGGGGGTGGAAGAAGCAGTTTTTTTTAAAGAAATTTATTTGTTTTTAGAGATAAATTGAAAATGCTTCTTGGGTTGGATTGGTATTGCTAAACTATTATGATTCACACTTTTAGAATCTGCCAAAATCTTTAATTGCGCCCTCTGACTGTGGAAAACATCATAAATTTCAAAAGTATAAATTAATATTACAGACGATCTATTTGGACCAGAAATTTCATATTTTAGTGGTGGAATGTGATGATCAAGAGGTTTACATTGGCAGCAAAAAATTTATCCTTTCACCCCCAGGGTGGCTGGAAAACGCAACTGTACACGAAGGTTGCAAGATCACTAATTTCTAAAAAAAATCATTGCCAGATATTTTTCTGAATTTTGTAATCAACCATAGTGTTCGGATACTTTTTTGAGCGACTGTACAAATGGTCTTGATTTACCATCGTTAGAGGGCAATAAATGTATAAAATGCAAAACATGAAGTAATGTTGCGAAACGATATACAGAATGGGTATGAAATAAATTTCCCTATTTCGGAGTTTCGTAGAAGAACCCGATAATGGTCACCTGTTACGGTACACAACACTGGACCATTAGATGTAACCTTCTGAAAGAAGAACTGCCTAATGATGAAGTCCGCACTGAGACCACACCATACTGTCACGTACGGACTTGGAGAGGTAGTTCATGTGCAGCAGGCGGTGACGCCACATACCCGACAGTTCTGTGTGTTGACACCACTGGTGAGGGTGAAGTGTACCTTGTCGGTCCACAGGACTGCCCACGGCCATGTGTCTTCTACTTCCATCCATGACAGATATTAGGAAAGCGAAATTTGTGTGATGTTGCGAGTCACACAGTCGCAGTTCCTGCACCATATGGATCCTTTATGGGTATTATCGCACAACATACCATAGCACGTTGCGAACCATTGCCCACGGAAGGTTGAACTGTCGTGATATCGCTCTGGCACTGCTTACTGACTACATGACCTTCCAACATGTGCTGTCGTGACAACTGTCACCCCATCTACCACATCTTCTGCAATGAGTGGTTTTCCTCTTCTTGATGCCACTTCCAACTCACTGGATGCCTCAAAACTCTTCACCATCATCCTTAATGCCATTGACGTCAGGGGTCCTCTCCGCAGACTTTTCAGACGCCGATACTCTCGCAGTGCAACATTTGCGTTACTCTGATTCTGGTAGAATAACTGGATTAAAGAGCGCGTACCTTCTTAGTGAGAGCCATACGACAAGTTGCTTGCGGTGTGGGTATTCCCACTTTTATACGACGTATTTTGCGCCGGAAATGTGTTATTATACAAAATAACGCGATTAGCATACCTGAAGCTCTTCCGTATGTTCTCATTAAGCTACCTACGAATTTTCACGGTGCTATCTCCGTTCTTCACCGATCCAGAGATTCCGGAATAGCTAAACTTATTTTATAGCCATCTTGTATTTATGCTAGAAATTAGAAATTCTGGTGATAGAATGTGTTGATGGAGAATGGAATAATTCATAACGGGATAACGGGAAAATTGGCAGTCTGGTTGGCTACCTGCTGTTCCAAATTGTAGTAGGAAGGTCAGAAAAACCTCCCAAGCATAACACAGGAATGAAACGAAAATATAACAGAAATATTCATATTGAAAACTAAAAAAACACTTATTTAAAGTGTCTGATAATAAAGTATTTGAAAATTGTCTGATTTTCAAACATTATGAGAGTTCAAAAGTCACTAAAGAAACAAATTGAAAGTCACAGATGGAGCTGAATAAATCAGTGTCTTTCAGGAACTGCAGAAATTTTTTAAAAACTTGCAGACAACGTAAGAGTTTTGTCTTCTGTCCAGGATAGAGCTGATCGAAACATCTATGATGCTGATCTGCTAGACGCTTATAAGCATAGTTTCTTTGGAGGTCATAAAATGGACAGTGAATTAGAACATTCAACATTTTTCAGGTTGGAATTCAACATTTTTCAGGTTGGTTACAAGATTAATAATATGTTGAAGTTTCCTTTTCAATTTTGTGACGTTTTACGCTTAATGTCCAGTGGCCAATATTAAATCTATTTAAAGCCGTTTCTTCTCTTCTATTCAGTTTAAAATTACCCTATGTACGGGGCCAGATGTCAAATATTTTCTGTAAAATCTACCCACATATAGATTAGTTATCTTGAAGCAGTGAGTCCGCTCCTCTAAAGTTCTGTTAACTTCCAAGCAGAAATCTATAACAAAGAGGGTTGTTTAAATCGGATGGCAAAGTCATATATAGCATGTAGCATAATTATGATTTTTCGAAGTACCAGGATAAAAGATTCCCCGCCCTGCCCACGGTCAATAGAGGACACCGATGGGCTTGGAAAGGCCGCCGTCCGTCGGATGGGACGTTAAGCCGTGGCCCGTGTGCGGAAGAGCCATACCCTGTGCACGTTAAAGAACACGCTGGATGGCCTTGACGGGAGGCTACCATCTGTCTTCCAACAGCTGTTCCAGTGGGTCCCCTCTCCCAACCTTCTCTGAGCCTTCGGGGTCCATGTGACCTGACCATTTAGCCCATGGTGTGCAAAAAAGTGCCGCTCAGATTTAAAACAACCCAACACAACCCAGGATAAAAGATCTCATAACCTTCTCCAACTGAGGGTATCCAATAAGTGGCATGAGCCGCAAAAGACAAGACAAAAATCATCAAAAGGTGAGCTCCAAGAGGCAGAAAAACGATGATAAATATGGTAGATCAGGGTATTAGACCAAAAAGGTTTCCTGATCGAAAACCAATGATCTAGTCCTCTTGAATCTGCTTATAGGATCATGATCATACTTTAAAATGTTAGTAATGAAATCGCGAGGATTCATGTCCACAGCTTCTAAGAATTTCTTAGAGACCTACTTTATATGGGTGTAAATATGTCGGACGCTAAATCCCCATGTTTTTAATGAAATCGTGAGGATTCATGTCCACAGCTTCTAAGAATTTCTTAGAGATCTGTTTTATATGGGTGTAATATGTTGAACGCTTAATTCCCCATGTATTTGTCTGTTGGTCACAAACCATGGGGTACTTACGGCCTGTCTCAAGATTTTATTTTGGTAGATCTCGAGCTTTTCAATATTTGCCTTTATCGTGTTAGCCGATATGAGAGGTACATAAGTTATAACAGGTCTAAGATGACAAGGTCAAAATCATATGTGTTACAATTAAATTACAATTATTTAAAATTCTACCAGTAGCTCCTTATTTTCATAGGTTTGATACTTAATTTCAAAATTTTTAATAATATTTAAATATATTGATAATAAATAAATTGTTTTATTTTACACACACTGAATGATTTCTTTCTTAATTCCTCTTAGGGGATAAGAAAACACAACTGCTTCAGTTTAAGGGATAAATGAAAAATTATTTTTGCGTTGTATAAGGATAATAAAATATTACTATTTACAGTTTTCAATTACTACAAATTACAACTGCTAATGGCTGCGAAATTCGGAAAGTAAAATACTTCATTTTCTCTTAAAACGATCATCCCATATTCTCCCACAAGCGATACGTTATCTATCCAGTATATTGGTAGATTTTATCCCTGACTCCTTTAATATAAGGTAATAAATTATTTTATTTACAGGAACGGGAGTAGCTCAGTCGGTAGTGCTCTAGGCATAATTTGCAGTTCTTAGGTTCGACTACCGCCTGGGCCAACGTTGAGATTTCATCATCATCATCATCATCATCATCATCATCATCAAGGCAGCCATGGGCTATGGAAGTTCAACCAGACCATGCAATTTATTTCTCCAATCATATCTGCCCTGAGCTACATCTGCTGCATCTGGCCACCGTACACCAATTCTAACAAAATCCTGTTTGACATTGTCTGGCCACCTCATCCTAGGTCTCTCTCTTTCTGAGGCCTTTAGGCACACTGTTCATAATCCTATTCACTAATCTATAATTATGCATACGGACAACATGGCTCAGCATACACATTCTCTCTCTGCACAATATGCTGCTTAAAGGAAGTTGCCAACTCCTTTGCCTAACCTCATCATTAGTTACAAAGTTGAACCACCAAATGTCCAAGATACTTCGTAAGCATCTAGAATCAAAATCATCTAGTTTCCAGTTATCTTGTTTACAAAGCATCCACGTTTCACTACCATTACTAACCCATAGATAGAACCAAACTATTATGGAGTCTAATTTTAGTCTTTACGTGTATTAGTCTATTTCTCCATATTGTCCATAGATTCTTAAAATTCCCGGCAGCAATCCCTATTCGTCTGTTAATCTCATGCTGCACATCACCAGTATCTGTTACATAGCTCCCAAGATAATTAAACTGTGACACCTGATCAAGACTACAAGCATTCAGATGAACTGAATCACAACCTGCCTAACCAATTTTCATCACTTTAGTTTTCTCTCTGTTTATAACCAAACCTACTCTACTACCAGTCTCATCAACAGCTCGAATGAAAGAGTTCATCTCATCAACATCATTTGCCAAAAGGGCTAAATTATCAGCGTATACTAAATCATAAATTTTCGTATCTCCAGACCATTTAAGCCAAAATCTTTCCCTTGCAGTGAATTTCGCATAACATAATCAATAACCAAACTAAAGAGAAAAGGAGACAAAATGCACCCTTGTAGAATACCAGAAGTAATGCTAAACCAATTGCTACAATCTGTACCAATTCTCACACACGACTCAGTGTTAGATGAGGAAGAATGGCACATATTAGTACTTAGAATGGGATATACTTAGAATGGAATGGGACCAATTAGTATTATAGAGAGCTTTCATTATGTTGACTAACGTATAACATATGATCTCACAATCAACCACAAATTATGATGATCAAGATAATTGATTCCTTTTGAAAAACGACTTTTTTTTAATCCAAAAGCTAATAACCGAAGGTATCTGAAACTCTTTTTTTCTGAAACTTGATTCACACATTCCCTACCACTTGTAAATCCACACTGCTCATCACGCAATTGCCTGTCAACCAGATTCTTAATTCTGTTAACCACACTCATGCAAAGAACTTTCCCTGGATCATAGAGTAGGCTGATACCCGTATAGTTATCATAAGAACATCGAAATTTAAAAATTTAAAAAATTGCGATATAATAGCTGTGGCAAAATACTTAGGAACAATGCCTTTATCATAAGAAAAAATTTAAATTGCAGTCATCCATGTGGTAACTGAAACACTCCTAGCTCTAAGCATTTAATTGGCAATTTCACCTACTCCTGGGAATTTAAGCAGTTTAGGTTTAGAAATAGCCAAAATAACTTTAGACTGTGTTATAGGGCCAACATTAAAGCCACAAATGCATCTATTCTCATTACAAACAATGGGAATAGAACTAAAAATGCTGTTTAGAACATCACTGAAATGCTCAGCCCACCTAGCCATGACAAAATCTTCACCTTCTATAACCTTAACTTGTTTATCGTTCATTTCCGGTGTACCTGTCCGTTTTCCACCACCAAAACATTAACTATCTTCTGTTGTGCTGTCTGCTTCCTCGGCTTTGTCAGGCAAGCCATCAATCCAAAGATTCTTATCAGCAGCTAGCTGATTCTTTACACGTTTATTAAGCTCTCTGTAATCCCTTCTATTAGGACTAGTAGGGTATTGATTAAGGACATTCCTACAGTTCTTTCTTTCTGAAATAAGGTCAAGTGCCTTATCACTCAAATAATTCTGTCTCCTCTGCTCCTTTTTTCCTAAAAGAGTACTGTTAGTGTCCAAAAAAGCCTGTTTAAAATGGCCCCATTCTTCCTCATCTTCAGTAGTAAGCAAAACATGACTCTCATAATGACTAAGTAAACTATCATAGTAAGCTTTAGCTATAACAGTGTCTTTCAGAGCTTCAGAATTACATTCACCTTAGCACAACACTTCTTAAGTTTAAGTTGAAAGACACTTTTAACATGGTAATGGTAAGATCGAATTTCCTCCCATATATGACCTAGTATTCTTAACAGAACTAGCCCATTTACTGTTAATTAATATATAATCAATCATAATCTTATGCAGTCCATCTGGTTAAAACCACGTGTACTTATGTACATAGCTTTGAGATTTATCTCTGCAAAACTACCCGCCCTGCCCTCGGTCAGCAGAGGACACCGATGGGCTTGGAAAGACCGTCATCGATCTGACGGGATGTTAAGCTGTGGCTCCATGTGCGGGAGAGCCATACCCTGTGCATGTTAAAGAACATGCAGGACGGCCTTGACGGGAGGCTACCATCTGTCTTGCAACAGCCATCCAATGGCCCCAACTATGTCCAGTTCCAACTCCTCAACCTTCTCTGAGCTATTGGGGTCCAGGTGATCTGTCCATTTAGTCATTATGTGTAAATAAAAGTGCAGCTCAAAGGTAAAACAACCCAATCCATTGATGAGAGAGCGTGATTTGCTCTATTGAACGATTCTCGGTTACAATGCACTCACGGTTCATTTAATAATTGCCGCGCCCCCTCCCCTCCATGCTATGTAAGTTGAATATAAATTTGAAGTTCTCTAACTTCTAAACTAAGCGTTTTATGAGAAAATGTGACTGAAGATTAATTTAAGAAGTCTATTTAAATCTTGATTTGAAACAATTTTCGATTTGTATTTAAAGAGTTACGGAAGTTTGAATTTTTAACAGCATGGGCGGTTCGTCTATTAGACCACTTAGGGCACTGCCCCACCAGAGATATAAAAAAATATTAATTAATTAAAATAAAAAATAAACGAATTTCAAATTCAGTATTTAGTATTTTTCATATCTAAATCAATATAATATTAAAAAAAAAGGCATAGAAAATATACAGATTATATGTATATACACCGAAAAGCCAAAACATTATAACCACCTGCCTAATATTATGTTGGTCCCCCACGTGCCGCCAATATAGCACTTACCTAGGCGAGGCATGAACTCTACAAGATTTCTAAAAGTGTCTTGTGGTATCTAGTACCAACACGTTATTAGCAGATCCTTTAACTCTTGTAAGTTAGTGGCTGAGGCGCCGCAGATCTGATATACTATTCCAACACAAATCACAGATGCTCGATTGGATTGATATCTGGGGAATTTGGAGGCCAGGGCAATACCTGTAAGTCTTCCTCATGTTCCGCGAATCATTCTCGAACAATCCTAGTAGTGTGGCATGGCGCATTTTCCTGTTGAAAGAAAGCACTACTAGAGGGGTATACCGTTGCCATGAAAGGATGACCTGGTCTGCAATATGTTTAGGTAAGTGGTAGACGTCTAGTTTCCTGCACATGGATCACTGGACCCATGGTTTCCCAGCAGAATATTGCCCAAAGCATTGCACTTCCTCCACCGGTTATTTTTCCCACGGTGCATTTTGGTGCCAACACTTCCCCCTAGTAAACGACGCACACATACCGGGTTGTCCACATGGTGCAACAGGAATTGAAATTCATCGGACCTTCTTCCAATCATTCAAGGCCCTCAGACCACTTTTTGAAGGTACTAACCACGGCTGACCATGAGCTTTGCCGTCTCGGAAATGCTCTGCACCAGTCCTCTGACCATTACAATTTTTCCCTTTGTTAAATTCACTTATGTCCATTCCTTTCCCATCTAAAGAACAAGAATAACACTGATTAACAGAGCTCAGTATCAGATGTTATTTATACCGTTTCATGACCTTCACACGCGCCTCATTTACCTGCAGTTGCCTCGATTTGCATAAAGATGCTTTGATCATAATATTTTGACTCTTCGGTGTATATATATATATAATTTAATAAATGAAAAATATTGTTGCCCGAGCAATAATTTTTTCCATAAAAGTATTTAACATAATAACATTTTTATGTTCGTTTTATAATCATTATTTGACGTTATTTTACGTAGACAATCACAGCATTACTACGCCAGGTCTACGTCGACTGCTTTCGCACTGTCAATATGAATTTTAACATTACGGATGGGTTGGGTTGTTTTACCTCTGAGCGGCACTTTTTTGCACACCATGGGCTAAATGGCCAGGCCACAAGGACCCCGAAGGCTCAGAGAAGGTTGGGGGAGGGGACCCACTGGAACAGCTGTTGCTTGCCTCCCGTCAAAGCCATCCAGCGTGTTCGTTAACGTGCACAGGGTATGGGTCTCCTGCATACGGGGCCACGGCTTAACGTCCCATCAGACGGACGGCGGCCTTTACCAAGCCCATCGGTGTCCCCTACTGATCATGGGCAGGGCGGGGAATTTTGCGGAATAAATCTCAACGCTGACCCAGCTGGGACTCGAACCTGGGAACTACAGATTACGAACCTGGCGCGCTACCGATTGAGCCACCCCCGCCCCCAACATTACGGTTATCACCCGCGTTCTTAGCATTATCTCTTATAGAGATGACAGAAATGCGCATTCGCTGAAATCAATAACGCTGCAAATAACAGCAGGAGCCATGTCACCATTTTGTATTAACCCATGGCACTTGATTGGCTGGTTCTACCAGTTTAACCAATATTCGAAAATAGCGAAAATCTTCATTTGGATGTAGCAGACTGAACAAGCTTAAACTTTCCTGACAAGATGTGTTTTAAGTGGGTTTCTAACTTTTTATTAAGGAAGGATAATTATATATGAAGAATATAAGAACAGCATTAGATATGAAAATATAAAATGTATTGAACATTTGGTTTATAAGACAATGCTAATAATATAACATCCCATTGTTAGCGCATAGCTCAGTCGATTAATATACCGTTGTTAATGCATAACTCAGCTGACTGATATCCCGTTGTTAATGCATAGCTCACTTGACTAACATCCCATTGTTAATGCATAGCTCACTTAACTAACTTCCCATTGTTAATGCATAGCTCACTTGATTAACATCCCATTCTTAATGCATAGCTCACTTGACTAACATCCCATTGTTAATGCATAGCTCACTTGATAAATATCCCATTCTTAATGCATAGCTCACTTGAGTAACATCCCATTCTTAATGCATAGCTCACTTGACTAACATCCCATTGTTAATGCATAGCTCAGTTAACTAGCATCCCATAATTAATTAATATGTAACAAATTAATATTTTAAATGAAATAAACCCGAAATATACAACTTTTTATGTGATAATTTAAGACGAGCAATTCAGTTTAAAATAAATAATATATATATTTGTAATTGGAACGAAGTGAAAAATAAACCACTATATTAGACATAATGTTCACAAAATATACACATATATATAGACAATTTTTACAGCACAGGGACAAATTTGAAATAGAATGGACAAGAACACCTGTTCGAATTTTTTCCCCCGAATTTTTTTGTTAAATATTGTGTTTTGAGAATAGCTGGGGAAAAAAAAAGAACATACGCATTACGAAACGTCTTTTCAGTCCTATTGTTCAATTCAATATGGGTCAGCAATTCAATATTTCGTCAATATTCTTCCGACATCTACTTGCTCTCCTCTGGTAGTCAAAATGCACCACCAAAAGGTTTAGTCACGGAAGTCACTGTTTAACAGCAGCAATTCGTCTGAAGAAAATTCATAAATATCGAAATAATCATTTACACAAAATTTTTAAATGCACATTTATTGTGTTAAATAGTTTAAAATAATGCTTCTTATTCGAATTGTAATTATCTTCTGACGTACATTCGAACGTTTAGCATTGCTGTTATTAAATATTCAAACTTTCATAAAATTAGACACCGAACAAATATTATAGAAAATCGAAATTTATCTAGATTTGATTGGCATCTTTTATCTTCAGACGCATTTTCCTCATAAAACGCTCATTTTAGAAGTTATAGAACTTCGAAATTAGCTTCTACGTAGATAACATGGAGAGGAAATGGTCATAATTCAACGACCGATTAATGCATTTATAATCTGTGGGTTAAATATTCATAGCAGTAATTAAAAGAAAGCTAGATTGGCAGCCGGAAGGTGTAGCTCAGAGATCGTACCACCTGCTATGTCTTCAGGGAATACTATCCTGATCAAGAGAAACTTATTTTAATAATAAATTACCCCTCATGCAGATGCTTGTCACAGAGGTCTGATATAAGCTTTTCAGCATGATTCTCCGTAGAGGAGATTTGGGTTGAAAGCGAGATATTAGCAGAAAGATTTAGAACAAATAAGAATCATCCACGCCCTATACGGGACTCGAACAGCTCCCTACGATCAATTGCCAAGAGCGCTAACAACTCGGCTCGCGAGATGGCGCATGTTTTAAATTATTTAAACATTGGAATATTGAAGCATCGCAGGCACGTAATCAAGGATCTTTTCTCCTTTACCCAAAATTCTGATACAGGGGAAAAAGTGTAGAAAGTTTACTATTCAGTAAATGACTTTTTCCTGTATGTTCATTTATTGTCCATTGGTTTATTTATGAAGAGTAAATAAAAAAATATGTACTTCTGTATCGAATATTTCTCTTAGGAGCTCCCGACATTTTGATCCCCTCCTACCCTCATAAAATATTTTTCCTGGAGTATCGTGAAATTGAAAACCCTGAAAATAACGTTTATATTGTTTTGATTTTCTCAGCTTCATATTTAATCAACAGAATTTATTTCCTGCCAAAAATTTATCTATCGTTTTTTTTTTAGTTTTACTATTATCGTTTATTTGTTTATATCGTTTTACTGTAATCGTTTATTTGGATAAATTTGCTATTATCCCCCCCACTCGAGAGAGTTGCGTCATATGTTAATCGAAAGCAATATTAATATTTTTTTGAAGGTTGAGTTGGGTTGTTTTACGTCTGAGCGGCGTTTCTTTGCGCACAATGGGCTAAATGGCCAGATCACAAGGACCCTGAAGTCTCGGAGAAGGTTGGGCTACAGGACCCACTGGATACCATCTATCTCCCAACTGTTGGGAGACGGATGGTATCCTCTCTTCACGGCCATGCAGCGAGTTCTTTAATGTGCACAGAGAATGGTTCTCCCGCACACGAGTCAGGTTTAACGTTTCATCTAACGGACGGCGGCCTTTCGAATCCAATCGGTGTCACCTACTGGCCGTGGGGAGGGCGGGAAGTTGTATGGAGATACTGTTTTGAAGAATAAATATAACACCGGGATGAACCTGAAGAGTCCCTGAGGTACGAATGTGATGAGCCTGCAGATTGCTGGGGGAATACGAAGGAGATGAGGCTAAAGACCCCCTGGGTTACGAATGAGATGAGCCTGAAAAACCATCTGGGGGTTACGGGTGAGATGGTCTTGAAGACCTCTTTGGGTAAGAACGAGATGAAATTGAAGATTCCCTGGGGGGGGGGGGGGGGTGCAAATAGAGAGTCTGAAGATTTCCTGGAGTCACAAGTGCGATGAACCTGAAGATTCTCTTGGGTACGAAGAGGAGTATGGGAAAGTACAAATTTTTGTGTGTGGCTTTTCTTAAGCGATAAAGGAAGAATTTTTTTCAGGTACTAATGGAATGTTACTATTTGCATTTTCCCGAATCACCCTATTCGAATTTCCCTTTTAAGTAATGTATAAGAATAAATAGAAATATTAGTGTAATAAATAAATGGAAAAAAATGGAAAGTCGGAAAATACTACACTTTCACTTTTAAAACGCGAATTTCATGTTCCACACAGTTGATATGTTATTTTTTCTAGTTTAACAAAAAACGCTAAAGTATTTTATTTCCTTCCAAAAATTTTACATTTTTTTTTTGTTTTTACTGTTCAAAAATAAAAAAACTTTCTTTTTTAATTCAAAGTTTACATCATGTTTCATCCTGCTCTTCTCTCTGACAGATCCTTATAACAGCCTTCCTCCGCGGATCAATGATATCAGACGTCAAGTCACAGGTCAGCAAGGTCAAACCATCAGACTTCCATGTGCCGCCCAAGGCCACACCCCTCCTGTCTACAAGTGGTATAAACGTGACGTCAGAGGTCAGTTGACATCCTTACAATTGGGTCATCGACGTCACCAACTGGACGGCATCTTGGTGATGACAGACGTGAACATTGGCGACAGCGGAATTTATGTGTGTGTAGTGAATAACAGTGTAGCATCTGATATGGGAGAAACTGAAGTTGTCATCAGTGGTAAGTTTTCTTCCCTGTCTTATTTTTATTATTTATCTTTTCGTTATTGTAACAACTGTAGAGAATGAGCAAGAGAAATAAGTGAATTTTATGTCTATTTTTAAAAAGTATATCCAACAGAGATGATCTCTTTTTAATAACTACATTTTATTTAAATAACAATTCATTAATAAAATATTCATTAAAATAAATTAATAAAATATTAATTTTATTATTTAATATATATAATTTTTATAATTTAATATATGTAAAATATTAATTTTGTTATTAACAGAACATTAAAAACAGTAAACATTTGAAATCAGGTATATAATCCAGAATATTCGTAAATTTGTATACATGGTAACTGTTTTGTCAATTAGTTTCTTCTACAGGAAGAATATTTTGATTTCTATGAAATTAGCAAGGCTAAAGAGGCATTAGAAAGAGTAAAATGAGTGTTAGAAAGTGTAAAGGGGCATTAGAAATAGTGAAGTGGGCTTATAAAGGATAAAGGGAATATTAGATAGAGTAAACGGGCCTTATAAAGAGTAAGCAGGGCGTTTGAAAGAGTAAAAGGGCATTAGAAAGTATAAAGGGCATTAAAAATAGTAAAGATGGTGTTAGAGAAAATAAAAGGAGCTTTACAAAGAGTAAAGGGATGTTAGGTAGAATAATGGTGTGTTGGAAAGTAAAATGGGTGTTGGAGTAAAAGGACAATAGAAAGGGTAAATGGGGCGTTAGAAAGTGTAAGAGAGGCAATAGAAAGGATAAAAGGGCATAGAAAGAGTAAATTGAGTGTTAGATATA
Source organism: Ryuthela nishihirai (assembly GCA_038380435.1). Classification (NCBI taxonomy): domain Eukaryota; kingdom Metazoa; phylum Arthropoda; class Arachnida; order Araneae; family Heptathelidae; genus Ryuthela; species Ryuthela nishihirai. The sequence goes on along the minus strand of JAWZYU010000017.1, from coordinate 33,868,983 downwards.
GTAAAAAGAACGTCAGAAAGGCTAAAATTTTGATAGTTAAAGAGGCGTTACAAAGAGTAAAGGGATGTTAGTAAGAGGGGGAATAGAAAGGGTAAAGATGATGTTAGAACAGGTGAAGGGAATGTTGGGTAGAAAGAGAAAAGGGGCATAGAGACGTTAGAAAGAGTAAAAAGGGCGTTAGAAAGGGTAAAAGAGAGAAAGAGTAAAAGTGGAGTTAGTGAAAAGCGATGGTGGGCTGGAAAAAGTTGGATACTACCAGTGCAATGAATAAATAGTCGAAAAATTATTTATAATAATTGTAATATTTTCATTTTGTAGCGGCTGTAACTGACGCTGCTCGTACTTCTTTAAACTCTTCGTGCTTCAGATATTTTTCAATTTAATCGCTGTTAACAAAATACAAGACTAAAACCAATAATTGCAGATTTTGAAGTGCCTTGCACACTTTATACACATAGTAGAACATAATGTACAAACTTTCTCCTGTTGTTGCCAAATTAAACCTCACTCAATTATCTTCAATGTGCCGGAACCACTTGTAACGAGCACGGATTATGCTAATTCGGTAAAACGTTTCTTTCCGCAACGTTTAAAAGCAAATTTAATTAATGAGTTAGACTAAGGAACAACGCTTAAATGTGATATATTTTTAAATCATTTTAGCTGAGACATCAATTGCAATAATGAATCCGCATTCATATACTGCATTAATTAAATATATGGGAGGTAGTTTACGGATTGGGGGAGTTAAAGTTTTCCCTAATCCTATTCAGTATCCTGACTTTTCCCCCACGAATAAATTTGAAAACATACATACAAAATAAGCATATATACTTTTAAAATAGCCGTAAGCATAGGGGTTACAACCAAACATGAGTAAATTACATTTAATCTAGGTGACGGATACTTCCTTATTATATTTATCCTAATAATTGGCTACTTATTTAGGAGCGGGAGGATTGGCCAGATGATGCATTCCAGGCTCATAATTTGATTTTCCCAGGTTCCAATCCCACTCATGCCACAGTTGGAATTTATCTCCGCTAATTCTCACACTGACCTCGATGAGAAAGAGACGCCGATGGACTTGAAAAAGCCACCGTCCCTTGCATGACACGTTAATCCTTGGTTCCGTGTGCAAGAGATCCATATCCAATGGAACTTAGAGAACACTCTAGATGGCCTTCACGAAAAGCTTTATGTTTCTCTTAACAGTTGTTCAGTACGTTCCCTTAACTAATTCTGACTCTTTAGGATCTCATTTAGTCCATTCCGTGCAAAAAATGGCCGCTTAAATGTGAAACAGCCAACAATGGAGCCAGCATTCATCTTAAGCAATGGCTGCTTTCCAATTAAACTTAGGGACGGGATGACTCAGTCGGTAACATGCCGCTCGTAATCTGCAGTTCCCAAGGTCGAGTCCCGCCTGGGCCAACGTTGAGATTTACCTCTGCAAAACTCTCTATCCTGTCATCGGTCAGTAGGAGACACCGAAGATCTTGGAAACGCCACCGTCCGTTGGAGGGACGTTAATCCGTGGCCCCGTGTGCGGGAAAGCTATACCTATGTACGTTAAAGAACAAGCTGGATGGCCTTGACGGGAGGTTACTATCTGTCTCCTAACAGCTGTCCAGTGGCCCCATTCCCCAAACCTTCTCGGAGCCCTCAGGGTCCTTATGACCTGGCCATTTATCCCATTATGTGCAAAAATGCCGCTCAGAGATAAAACAATTTAATTAAACTTAAGATATAGCTGCTTTCCAATTACATTTAACGTAAGCAACCCATTATATTTATACTAAGCAACAGACAATTTCATTTATCCTAAGCAAAAGCTATTTATGAACACATTTAACCTAATCAACAGTCACTGTTTGATGCAGCAGCTGTTGTATTTGCCAGTGCCGCCTGGTTTCTAATAAAGTCATATTTCACAACACCGCTGGTTCACCTTATTCTAGCCCTGTTCCTTTTCCTCACGAATTTAAGAATACCGTTGATATCCATGTTCGCTATAATATGTAGCTGAGTTTGAGGACTCAAGAACAAACCAGTTCAATCTCTAAAAATGCTACTTAAATCGAGTACTAAATTATCGACGACTCCTTCATCTAACCTCGACGACTCCTTCATCTAACCTTGGGGCATCATTCATCAGTGTCTAAACCTAATATTCCCAGGTTTGAATCCACTTGCCTGCATTGAGATTATCATTGCTAACTCTTTCCGTTACTCAATAAGAAGGAGTGGGGGTGGCTCAGTCGGTAGTGCGCCAGGCTCGTAATCTGCAGTTGCCAGATTCGAGTCCCAGCTGGGTCAGCGTTGAGATTTATCTCCGCAAAAATTCCCCGCCCTGCCCACGGTCAGTAGGGGACACCTAGGGGCATGGAAAAGCCACCGTCCGTCGGATGGGACGTTAAGCCGTGGCCCCGTGTGCGGGAGAGCCATACCCTGTGCACGTTAAAGAACACGCTGGATGGCCTTGACGGGAGGCTACCATCTGTCTCCTAACAGCTGTTCCAGTGGATCCCCTCCTCCAAACTTCTCTGAGCCTTCGGGGTCCTTGTGACCTGGCCATTTAGCCCATTATGTGCAAAAAAGTGCCGCTCAGAGGTAAAACAACCCAACTCAGTAAGAAATGGTTTTGGAATGCCTGCTGTTCTTCGGATGGAGAGAGACAAACTCGGTGCATCTTATAGAAGAGTCCTTCTCAAAGTAATGGCTCGCGAACCATCAGCAGCTAGGGAAGAAATATTTTTCCCGAAGAATTTTGCTGGAACATTTAACAGGCTACACGAATATGACCCAAAAATTTAATTAAGACATTAAAACAGGTTAAGAAATCAGAGATCATAGTTGACTCTACTAGAGAACAAGGTGCAATGCACCCGGTAATACTGGTACAGTCGCTCAAAAAAGTATCCGAACACTACAGTTGATTACAGAATTCAGAAAAAATATCTGGCAACGATTTTTTTAGAAATTAGTGAGCTGGCAACCTTCGTGCCACGTGACACGAAGGTTGCCAGCTCACTAATTTCTAAAAAAATCGTTGCCAGATATTTTTTCTGAATTCTGTAATCAACCATAGTGTTCGGATACTTTTTTGAGCGACTGTACCTAGTTTGAATTAAATTTTGGGGTTAATATTTCGTAGACTGTTAAATATTCCAGCTTTCATATATATTTGAACACTGAAGAAATATTGTTTAAAATCGGGATTTAGATAGATTTGATTAAAAACTTTATTTTTTCTTTAGACAACTTTACATTGAATATCGTATTGAAGAAGTTCATTGAGTTCTGAATGCAATTTCCTATTAAGATAACATGGAACTTTTTCTGTTTAGTATATTTTGTACACAAAGCTGAGCCGCAATATAAAAAACTTTGCAACGCGTAAAGTAGCTAAGCACGAAAAATTTAAATTTATTGGGATACTGACTTTTTCTGACAATTCTTCTTACTCGCTTCGACAGCCAGAAAACTCTCAGACTTTAGTTTCGTTCACCTTCAGTACCCTTTGCACTTTTTTTTGTTAAGTTCATTTTCGAGTGTTTTTTAATACCAATTAAATTGTCTTTTAACAAGAAACAAATATTAGTTTGCAAAAAAAAAAAACCTATGTAGAATATGCGTTAAACTAAGAGATGAACTTTTAAAAAAACAACTAGACCTTTTAGTAATTCGTTAAAAGGCTCTTCAATTTATAATTCACAATCAAAGGAATAAAATTTCGTTGCCTTTGATGTTTTTATACGGAAGACCTGAAAGGAAGAAACAAAATTACATATCTTCGTATACTAGGAAGAAAAATCAACGAAGTGCATTTTTACTGCTAAAAGAAGAGTAACGTAGCATTAATGTTCGGCTTAGCTTCTTTCCTTCCAGGAGAAAAAGCCAATACTACTGACAGATAAAAAAAAATCATCATGCGAGTCAACTGGTAACGTACAAGAATGATAAGTCGTATTTCAGTCCGCGGAATAGCCATTGAATCCTTTCGACAAAACCGCATTTTCAGCAAACGAGCGTTAGTCAACATTCTTTATTGCTATGTCTCTGTTCGTTTATTGACAATGTATCCTTCCTACAAGAAAAAAAAAGACAGCGTTATCTGGAAAAACCTTCTTTGAAGTCTTGAAGTACTGCATCTGTATATGTACAGTCGCTCAAAAAAGTATCCGAACACTATGGTTGATTACAGAATTCAGAAAAATATCTGGCAACGATTTTTTTAGAAATTAGTGATCTGGCAACCTTCGTGTCGCGTGACACGAAGGTTGCCAGATCACTAATTTCTAAAAAAATCGTTGCCAGATATTTTTCTGAATTCTGTAATCAACCATGGTGTTCGGATACTTTTTTGAGCGACTGTACCACTTACTTCGTGGAAATGTTTTTCTTATCTTTAGATTTTTATGACATAAAACATATATTTCTCTTTCGTCGCAGACTTTCATTTTACCGTATGTTGTTTTTGTTGCATGCATTATTGAATGTTTTGCATAATACTGTTTTCATTTTTAAGAGAGATTGAGTTGAGTTGTTGGCGCTGAGCGCTTGGTCACAAGGACGCCGACGGCTCAGAGAAGGCTGGATGAAAGAGATCCAGTGGACAGATGTTAGGAGGCTTATCATAGCCTCCCATCAAGGCCATCCATCGTTTTCTTTTATGTTATTACCCGCTAAGGCCATCGGTCGCTTTTCTCTTTCGTTGCAATCTTTCATTTCATTGTGTGTTGTTTTTGTTGCATACGGATTTAAATGTTTTTTGTAATTAAATTTAATTAAATTGTTAACACTGCTACTTTTTAGGAGGGTTTGGGTTGAGTTGTTTTACCTTTGAGCGTCTAGGTCACAAGGACCCCTAGGGCTCAAAGAAGGTTGGGGGAAGGGACCCATGGGACACTGTTACGAGATATATGATAGCATCCTGTCAAGGCCATCCAGCGTGTTCTATAAAGTGCACAAGGTATAGCCTTTCCCTCACACGGAGCCACAGATTTAGGTTCCATCTAACCGACGGAGGCCTTTCCAAGCCCACTGGTGTCCCCTACTCATGGAGGACAAGGTGGTGGCGATTGGGGGGAGGGGGGATTGTGAAGATAAATCTAAACGAGGAGTGTTGGCTCAGTTTGTAGCACGTCAGATGATGTTCCCAGGTTCGGACCCAAATTGTGCCAGCGTTGAGATTTTTGTTAACTGATCCCCATCCTCCCATCAGTGAGAAAGGGAAAATAGATGGGCTTGGAAAGGGCGTCGTCCATCAAATCAGATTGTCGGAGCACTGCCAAGAGAAAAAAGCGCCCTGACACTAATTTGTAACTTCACATTTGATGGCTTAATGCCATCAAGAAACATAGTCTTCGGAGATGCTTCTTCAGCTTCCCAAACAAGTGACCAATCTGACTTCGTCGAAATTGTGACTTCGGGAACTTTGTGACTTCGGGTCTGGGTTGGGTTGTTCGACTTCTCAGTGGCACTTTTTTGATCACAATTAGCTAAATGGCCAGGTCACAAGCACTCCAGCGACTCAAACAAGATTGGGGAAGGGGACCCACTGAAAAGCTGTTAGGAGACAGATGTTAGCTTCCAATCAAGGTCATCTAGAATGCTCTTTAAAGTGCGCAGGACATGGCTCTCCTGTATTTAACATCCTATCTGACGGTAGGCAGCCTTTCCAACAGCGTAGATGGACCCTTTCTCGCTATTAAATGCAGGGTAGGATTTTTTTTTTAGTAGAGATAGATCTCAACTCTGGCACAGTTGGGAATCGAACCTAGGAACTGCAGATTACGAGCCTGAAGCTTATAACGACTGAGACAACCCCGCCCCACCAGGTGTGGACTGTATTGGTGGATGGTAAATAGCTATCAATCTACAGTGCGGAGAGCATACACTCCAGTCATCAAACCATTTTCGTACTCAAGGTACCATTTCCTCCCATGTTGCATTAACAAGACATCCGAGTCATATACAGCCACCAACTTCGATGAATTTTTCCTGTTGTATCTTCTGTGCCCATAGAAACCGAATTACTGTTCGGATTTCCTGATTCAAATACACATGGTATTCCTTCATCGTGGTTGTTCCGATTCTGTTCCTAACAACACGAGGAGAGGGGTGAGAGGGTTCAGTGGGTAACGCGTGAGACTCGTAATCGCAGTTCCCAGGTTCAATTACCAGCTGAGATAGCGTTGAGACTTATCTCCGCAAAACTCCTCACTCAGTCCTGGGTCAGTAGGAGACACCGATGGGCTTGGAAATGCCGCCGTTCGTCGGATGGGACGTTAAGCCGTGTTCCCTTGTGTGGGGAATTCATATTCCGTGCACCTTAAAGAACAGGCTGGATGGCTACCATCTGTGTCCTACCAGCTGTCCAGTGGGTCCCCTACCCCAATCTCCTCTGACCTTTCGGGGTCCTTTTGACCAGGCCATTTAGCCCATTGCATGAAGAAAAGTGCCGCTCAGAGGTAAAACCCAACCTTGGGTCTACTTAATTTGAAGTCGTTTTACCTCTAAATAGCACTTTTGTGCAAACACAATGGTACAAATAGCCCAGGCCCGAGCCAGGCTGAGACTAAGTTGGGAAAAGGGACTCACTGGACAGTTGTTCAGAGACAGATGTAAGTCTCTGATCAAAGTCATCCAAAGAGTTCTTTACGTGCACAGGATATGGTTGTTCCTGCACATAGGCCCATGGCTTAACGTCTCCTACAAGGGACGGTAACTTTTCTAATCCCATCGGTGTCTCCTCTCTTACCGAGCACGAATTAAACGCTAACGGAGATTAATATCAACATAGCATAGTTGGAATTCGAACCTGGGAAGTGCAGATTACCAGCGTTGCGCGCTACCTACTAACTAACAATCGTCTTCCCTTTCCAGGGTATGTGAAAACTGCATGAAATCTTCCGAATTATCTTTAAAATCGATCGAAGAAAATGGAAATATTTTGTCAGATCAGACAATTAAACGATGACTTTTGTTTGGTGTACAAAATAAGTGTCTTTCAAAGGCAAAACAACCCAACGGAATCCTAGTTGTTTGAAGGATAACTACTTTGTTTCAGTTTAATTATGTATCCCATTTTGAAGAGAAATTGTCCTCGAGTAATCTGTTGATAAATTGGACTAGAGCTAAAACGAAAGAAATTTCGTTGAACCATCTCTCACCTCAGTTACAAACTCATTCACATCTTCCGTGTGCATCTCTTAGTTCTATTTTTAGAATATTTTCTTGAGAAGCTTTCTCTGCTCGTTAAGTTCAAAGTCAATCATCCCGAGGCACCGCAATATGTTTTATTATAGTTCTACGTGGAAAGCATTAGAGAGTTTTTTCTCCTATTTTTTTTGAGACGCATTGAATTTCTTCTTAATTTTATGGCTTTTGTGCTGAGTATATATCAACACGGAGTGCATTGGATGACAGCAGATTTACAGCAGTCATGGTTGACGAACAATTCGAGAGTCCAATAAATACAAAAGAAGCTTTTTTATGTGAAATATTCCAAATACAAAATTAGTTTTTGCATGCTGTTATAGTTGTTTTCAGTGATGCAAATGTGTTTCGATTATACATTTTTTACGATGCATTTACTTTGCATTTTTGCTATTGTGTGAATTATAAATAAGGGCAAGGCACTGTGCCAATCACACCAACACATATCACTTTTGGAAACTGAGGCAGTCATAGTTCTTTCGTGCCGTGTTGGGTTGTTTTACTTCTGAGCAGAACTTTTTTTGCACACAATGGGCTAAATGGCCAGGTCACAAAGACCCGTAAAGGGATCGAGGGAGCAAAGAGACTGAATTTCCATTGAAGAGTAACATTTTCCCCTTCATTTAGGTTTGTAAAATGTATCTTGAAAAAAGCGTGAAATATGCACCAGTTTAATAATTTTTGACTTTCGTTAACCTTACTAGCATTCCCAAAAAGGGTGGGGGCCATAACATTCTTGACTTCCCCCCCCCCGAAGATATAAAAAATAAAAAATAATATTCTAAAAAATTTTTTAGAGTTCAACTTCCTCCGCGGTCTTTATTTTGCATGGGTACAATCGTTTTTAATATATGTAATTTATTGTAGGGGAAGGGATAAATCTATTTTACAATTTCTATGTTTTGCACAAAATAGATTGATTTGAAATTTAACGCAAAATAATTTTTCTAATATAAATTCACTATATCGCAGTTATAAACCATTCAATTATGCTAAACCTTTGAGATAATTATATAATTTTTTTCATTAATTTTTTTTATACAAAGATCGATGTTCAATACGAATAAGAAAATTTAATTCCAGAAGTATAGGTTTAAAAATAATTCACATTGAAAAAGTCAATTAAGAAATCTTTCATAAAAATTTCTTTTTCACAGTACCAAAAATTTCCATTACATTAAGTATTAATATAAGAAATGATAAATGTTTAAGAACGTTCAAAAAACTGCTACACGAATATTTGTTAACAGTGATCAATTTGATACTATTTACGATGCATAAAAGTAAAAGTATTAAATTTAAATGCTATTGAAACTTCAACATAGTTAAATAAGATACTGCAAGCGTTTTGTTTATTTCTTTTTGTTCCTTATATATTAATTGTTATTATTTTTATTTAATTTAACAAAATATATAATGAACTTTATATTATAACTTGGATGAGCTTATATTTATCTGTTGGTAATTAAATATAAAGTTTAAGTTAAAAATATTAAAGTTTAAGTAAAATGATATAAGCATATTAAAGTATATAAGATATTTTTTTCTTAGTGTTTATATATATGATAGGCTACCTATATATATTACGTATGTATTGCTGTTAAAATATTCTAATTGATAAGTTTAATTATTTAAGGTTTCATATCAGTGTTTCTTGTACTTTTATATACTCTTTATATATTATGTTAAATGTTAAATGCAGAAAATAGATAAATAAAATTCGGCTCTGGTTGCAAACTTTATAAGATCAATTAGCATTAATATTATACCATATCAACAACTCCATTAGTAACATTCTTAAGCAAAACACTACTCATCCTTAAATTAAAATCCTCTAGTATCAAGATGCATCGTAAACAACTATTAATTACGAATTGAATCTTCTCTCAAAACTATAGCAACTATAAAACTTTATTTCTTAGAAAGTGATATTAAATCAAAAGCTATAAGGTTTTGCTAGAACCTCTTTGTTTTTCAGGACCATAATCTGTCGATTGATACATCTCTTAAAGCTCACACTTTTACCAAATGGTTGAATAGGAAAAGGAAAAATCCGCCGCTGAAAACGGTTGAGGATAAAAATCACAAGAGAAGAAGAGAAAACGTCTTATGTGATTGCAATTCGACTTCTCTTGCATCGTCTGTAAGAGTGGAAATTGAAGGGCCACTTCAATGGAAAACAAAAGGCGCGTTATAAAGTGTAAACGACTTAAAAGAGGGCAATAGCGGCAGGATTTTTGAGACATCGTCGCCGCAGAAGGTGTTTTAGTGAAAAGTGATAGAGCCGAATGTCTGTTAGACAGCCGGTTCTAATCCTTGGGCACAAACAACAGAATATTCTTGACCTCACATACAGGAAACACTAGAGAAAGTACGTAGCTGTCTAATAATAAACACAAGAAATGAATTTTTAAATAAACTTAGATAAAAGAAAAAAATTAAAAAACTTAATCACTATCCAAGTTGTTTTATTATTGTTCCAGTAGATCAAAATAGCATTTTGATCGGTGAATACAGGATAGTAGGGATGTTATTCACTTCTTGTCGAAATATTGAAGAAAATATTTGAAATATTGAAGATTACGTTAATAGTCGAAACATGTCAAGTTACGGTGCTCTAAATACCATTGTGTGATCCGTGCAACAGGAAATATATGTCATATATTTCGACAAGAAGTGAATAACATCCCTACTATCCTGTATTCACCGATCAAAATGCTATTTTGATCTACTGGAACAATAATGAAACATTTTGGATAGTGAGTAAGTTTTTTAATTTCACTCAGCTATGTTAAATCTGTTATCCTTACATAAAGGGAATTAAATATCTATCATCCTATATATTTTATTAAAATGTTCAAATGAAATTGAAATTAAAAAAAATGGCGAAACGGTTACTTACGGAAATGGATACTTAAACAGGCCCGGATCTAGAAAAAAAGTCGAGGGGGAATGGGGAGGAAAGAAACGTAGAGAGCCGAAAAATTGTAAAAAGGGATCCCCCCCCCCTTTCTACACATTTGTGTTACCTAGCCCCTTTCTACACATTTTTGCTACCTAGCCTCTTTCTACACATTTTTGCTACCTTAGCCATTTTGGGGACAAAAGACTGGATTTCGAGTGCAGCATAACATTTACCCCTCCGGTTTACAGGGCTTTAAATATTTGTTGAAAAATGCACGAAATTTGAATTAGTTTAATATTTTTTGTCTCTGTTACCCTTACTAGAAAATTTTGAAGGGAGCATGGACACCTTCCTACCTCCTCCCCCGACTCCCTAGATATGGTTCTGTACTTGAATAATATTAATTTTAACTAGAATACATGTTGCCTCTGGGAAATATGGAGTGCTAGTTTTTAAAGAGAATGAGGTACATTTTATTTTCTGAAATTTACACCCTTTAACCATGGTATTTAGTGTGGGGGTGACTTAGTCGATAGCACGCCAGGCTCGTAATATGCAATTCACAGGTTCTAGTACCAGTTGGTTCAGCGCTGAGATTTATCTCCGTAAAACTCCCCGCCCTGCCCACTGTCAGTACGGGACAACGATGTGCTTGGAAAGGCCGCCGTCCATTGGATAAGACGTTAAGCCATGGCGTCGTGTACGGGAAAGCCATACCCTGTGCACGTTAAATAATACGCTGGATATCCTTGACGGAAGGCTACCATCTGTCTCCCAACAGCTGTTCCAGTGGGTCCCCTCCCTCAACTTTCTCTGAACCTTCGGGGTCCTTGTGACCTAGCCATTTAGCCCATGATGTACAGAAAAGTGCCGCTCAGAGGTAAAACAACCCACCACAACCGTGGTATTCGTAAAAAATGGACGATTTGTAAAATGCAGATACTAATATTTTATTAGTACTTAGTAGAGCATAAAAATAATTTATCATTTTTCTTTTAAAGTGAAAAGAACTTGCATATTCCCACCAGCCATGTGGAATACGAGGCCGAACCGTTCCCTACAGTGTAAATCCGTTGACCTTCTCAATCTACCACCGAATTTTCGGGATGCAATACGATCTTTAGCTGTGGATTCTGTGTCCTTCATGTGAAAACTAATGTGGCACCCTGGTTGTCTGTTCCATGAGTATTGCTAAAAAATTCTCAATTACGTGAGGAATAAAAAAGGAATCGTTATGCCTGATCCAAATCAGAACATAACACTCCACATCCTATATACAGGGTGAATGTGAAAAAGTGGGCAAAACTTTACGCGGTGGTAGAACGCAGCTATACGAGCAATATTCGTCATAGAATGTATGGTCGGAACGCAAACGGCGAGCCGCTAGGTGGCATTGGAAATGGTATAAAAGGGTCGGTCCTCGCACCCAACGGCATTTCTACCGTGGATTGCCGAGAGGATGGCTGGTTATACTAACCACGAAATGGCGGATATGCACTTTGTGTACGGTGCGGCGGATGGGAATGCAACTGAGGACCGACCCTTTTATACCATTTCCAACGCCACCTAGCGGCTCGCCGTTTGCGTTCCGACCATACATTCTATGTCGAATATTGCTCGTATAGCTGCGTTCTACCACCCCGTAAAGTTTTGCCCACTTTTTCAGATTCACCCTGTATATAATCTAAATTAAAGTGGCAATACTTAAAATAATGAGTTGAAAAAAATTGGTTGTCCCCACTGGGCGGTTAAGATTCAAGTCAAATAAAACAACTAACTGATGAAGAGTTCTCTCAGGAACGATGACTGGATTACTGCAAAGTGCACTAGAAACAAATGAAAAGAAATACGTAGGTGAGATTTCTCGGGGTCGTAGTTTTTCCCCGATGCAATGCAAATTTCAATAAATTTTTGCCTAGTTACAGTTTAGATAATGATAACCTTTATGCTTTAGAGAAATATCTAAAAAATGTCCCCCACACCCACAAACCGTGGCCTACAACCAGTCAAGTGTGTTTTCCGGAAAAACCCTATCGAAATACCCTATCGAATTCGCCCTTTCCGATCGAATCTTGTCTACATCGCGTTTGGAACCCAGGAATAATCCAACCTATTGGAACCAATCAGACTTAATCCCCAGGAAAAAGACATGGCGTCCAACATCATAATTGGAGAGTAGAACTGGTCGTATCCTGTTCTCAAATGCAGACCTGGTGCACGGAATACCGGAGTATAGTACAAGATAGATGCTGTGTCTTAGGAAAGACAAAGTTGCGACATATGAAAGATGAGCCACTCGCTTGGGCTTTAAGTCACAACGAAACGAATTCACCTTGCAACATCAACAGAAATGGATGAAAACTGAAACCCAGGAATCTATGGAATCGTGGAATGTGTTATACCAATGGAGGATGGAGAACGTCAGCTTAAATGTCTCTGGCAATCACTAGAATTTGTACATTAGAATAGTGTACTTAAAGGGAAACAAACAAAAAAGATAGGTAGGTGACCTATCACTACCGACTGAACCCCCCCCCCCCTCCCACACACTTACTGAGGAATGAGAGGGCAGGAATTGGCTCAGGCCTGGTCCTCGGTGAGAAAGAAACCGAATGACTCGGAAAGACCACTGTAGGATGGGACGTTAAGCCGTGGTTCAGTGTGCAGAATAACATGTGTTACATTAAAGAACACTCTGGATGGCTTTGACGGTAAACTAAAATCCGTCTCCTAACAGTTGTCCATTGGGTCCTCTTCCCCCAAACTTCATCTGAGTCCTTGAGTTCTTGTAACCTGGCCATTTACACCATTGCGTGAATAACGAGGCTGCTGAGGTGTCAAGCAACCTCTACCCAACTTGTGATTAGAACATTTATTTCATTATGAGGAAAAACAAGTTCTGCTCAGAAGTAAAACAACTCAACTATCGGTTTTGAAATCATCCAGTTAAACCTAACAGCAAAATCTCGAATACCTTAACCTTAAAAAAATACTCAACCACCCAATCAAATAGGCTATATATACAACGACAAAACTGTTAAGAAACTTGTTTTTTGAACCCTCATTCAGCGGAACAGTACGATAACTAAATAGCCCTAATAAAGATAACATCTCTAATAACTGTTAGAGAAAATTGTTGTAACTGAAACTTAGCCCGTTAATCTCTTTTCTCCTTCACGAGAAGATGGAGCGAGCCAAGAAAGAGAACGACACAAAAGTCATCGAAACATTGAAGTTGTTCTTTGTCCTGGCGTTGCCATTGCATGTCGTGTAATCCATTGTGCACGGCAGCAGCACTGGATGACCGATGTCCACTATCAAGACACCCGCCTCTAAATTGCCCAACATCCTTTCCACTCCGGCAATATATCTCCTTCTATTGATTCTGTTCGTATGTTTCCTTTTTCCTCTTCTAACAATGGCGAATCAGGCTGTCAGTTAAGATAAATTCACACTTTAGCTCTGGATGAAAGAAGCAGTATGGTTTTCTGTTGAGGGGAGGGCTTAAATTAATATCTTTTCCCATTCGGTCCCTTATATATTCTCAGTCGAAAGTCAATTGTAAAGGTTTTGCAGAAAGTAAAACCGATGTGTGTTTCCTTTGCTGTCTTTTAGTTTCATTTTTAGTTCGTTTTTTTTTTCTCATATCTCTCTCTCTTTCAGATTTATGTCTGTGGGTATATGTCACGTCATCTCCAGAAAAAAAAAAGTTTAGTTGGAAGATACATTTTTATGTTTTTATCATGATATTTTTTTTTATTGAAGGCGAAATATTTTAACAATAAATCGTTAAATTACACACTGCCTTATCAAATATTAAAGAATTTCAATATTGTGTCAATGGGAATGTAATTTCGATGCTCTATTATATTCTGAAATATGCATTTGGAAAAATATGACTAAAGATCATAATCAAACTAAGATAAATCTAGATTTTCAGCCACTTGTTCTTAGTCAGTTATTCTTAGCCACTAGCACACAATTTCATAACCACATAGTGTGCTTTTAACATGCAAACATTATAGCACACAGTGGATGCTGATAATTCTCAATGTTTAAAAATGTAAGAAAGATGGAATATTTCACAATAGCTATGAGTCAATAAAATTTAACTTAGGAATTAATCAAAATTTAAACAAGTATTGTTTCGAACTATTGAACAAAATAATATAAGTTTTGAAAGTTCACATAATGATTGTTTCAATATTAGAACATTTCGAATGATGTTTATAAAACAAGATATGTAATTAAATATTCGAGCTTCCACAACTCTTTAAATACTGAACGAATACCGGTCGAGATCTAAATAACTGTGATTATGGTCTTTAATTTATCTTCACACATTTTTCCATTAAATGCATATTTCAAAAGTTATAGAGCTTCGAAATTAGATCCCCATTCACCTAACAGGGAACTATTCTAATGCTTTGCTAGGGCAGTATATATATATGATTGTAAATTTATGCATCTCGTCTCACAATGAGAAATTTTTTTCTCACAATCAGTATGATAAGAATCTTAAAGTTCTTTGTTCCCCAAAGTAAGAATTTGAAAATAAAAAGCATTTAGAATATTCTAGGATTGCGAGATTAGCTGATAGTCTCAAACATTTCCACAACCGGAGATTTTAAACAAGACTCCAGTCTCGAATCGTCTAACCTATCGTTATCTTTGTTTCGGCCTTTATCATTGTGTCGTCTCTGTTAAAAAGAGCTCTACGTATGGAATTTATAAAAACAAATAAAAAACAAAAAGCATTAACGCATATGTAGTCGAAATAAAGGAATAGAATTGAAAATATTTCCATCAGGTTAACGTAGGGCGTGGGTGGCTCAGTCGGTAGCGCGCCAGAGTCGTAATCTGAATTTCTCAGGTTCGAGTCCCAGCTGGGTCAGCGTCGAGATCTATTTCCGCAAAATTCCCTGTCCTCATTTCAGTAGGGGATACCGATGGGCTTTGAAAGACCGCCGTCCATAGGATGGGACGTTAAGCCGTGGCTCTGTGTATGGGAGAGCTGTGCACGTTAAAAACACGCTGGATCCAGTGGGTCTCTTTTCTGAGCCATTGGTGTCCTTGTGAGATGGCCATTTATCCCATTATGTGCAAAAAAAGTGCCACTCAGAGGGAAAACAATCCAATCCATCCGGTTAGCATTCTGGAATGTAGCTTCAGTAACATTATCTGTTATGAGAAATTTACATCTGACACGATTTCACCGTATACGAAGTCATTTACGAACGCATCTATCATGCTAGAGGGGGAAGGGTAAGGGTGTACAGGAATCAGTAAGAGGTCATAAATGTGGAGGCCCATCGACTTTCAATTGCGGTTGTTGTTGTTTTTTTCCTATGAGTGGAACTTTTTTTTGCACACAATGGGCAAAATGGTCAGGTCACAAGAACACCACGGGGCTCAGAGAAAGTATGGGAGAACAGGATCCACTGGATAGCTGTTAGGAGACAAATGGACTTTGTGACAAAGGCATCTAGCGTGTTGTTAAACCTATACTTATGGCATGGGTCGCATGCACACTGTACAGCGGATTTACGCCCCAAATGAAGGACGATAGGCTTTTCAAGACCATCGGTGTCCTCTTTCTGACTGAGGGCGACATAGGAGTTTAGCTGAAATAAATCTCAACCCTGGCACAGATGGGACTCGAACCTGGGAACTGCAGATTAAGAGACTAGTCTGAGAGACTTAAGCCCCCCCCCCCACCCCACGGAACTGCGGTATAGTTATTGTGTGATGGGCAAATTATTCAGTTATCAATTAAACTATATACAGGAAATGAGCTGTGCCTACCCTGGTACCATAGATTTATATCAGGTTTCAACTGAAATATATAATTGACAAATATAATTC
This sequence comes from Ryuthela nishihirai, assembly GCA_038380435.1. Classification (NCBI taxonomy): domain Eukaryota; kingdom Metazoa; phylum Arthropoda; class Arachnida; order Araneae; family Heptathelidae; genus Ryuthela; species Ryuthela nishihirai. The sequence goes on along the minus strand of JAWZYU010000017.1, from coordinate 33,852,989 downwards.
TTTTTATTCCGAAATTTTTATTGTTAGGTAGTATATACCTAAACAATTATCATTATTTTACTTTGAAATGGTATGCAAAATCATTATACACTATATTGCAAAAAGCGTCCGGATACTTTTATGTTAAGTGAATGAATAACCACATTCAGATCTACATAACTTTGAAAATAAGCTTTTTACGGAAAAAGGTCACTAGACATAAATTGAAGATCTGGGTCAGAACTCTCTAAATCTCTATTTTCTATAATATTAATCTAATATTTAAATAGTTATTGAAGCTAAATATTTAAATGAAACTTTTGCTAGTTTTGAAACTTTACTTCAAAATTTTAAATCACAACTGAAATAAAAGTTGTTCGCAATATAAATGAGATATTTGAATTTTGTGTAAGGATTTTTGAAGTTTTCATCAATTTGGAGGGAAAATGTTTTGGAAGTGTGGTGTGTGATAACATCTGTTGTTAAATATTATAGCTTCCATAACACTTTAAATATTAGATTAATATTACAGAAAATAGAAATTTAGAGAGCTCTGACCGAGATCTTCAATTTATGTCTATAATCTGTGTTGCATAATCATTTGTGGTATATTTAGATGATACCTCAATTTAAAAAAAGCAAGGTTATAACTAGGCTCGGATCTAGAAGAAAATAAAGGTTAGTAGGGCAATTAATCCGAGTGAAGGAAGATGGAAGGGGGGGACCATATCGAGTCGGAATGAACCGGAAACGTGTTCTGGTATGAATCTTTTCCTCCGTTTTGCTCCGGGGTTGGGGTATTCTCAGAGTATAACGCGTCAGACTTGGAATCTGCAGTTCCCAGGTTCGAAACTAACTTGTGCCATCGTTGAGATTTATATTGCCCCCCCCCCCATGCCCTCGGCAGGAAGAGGACATCAGTGGGCTTGGAAAGGCCGACGTCCGTCGGATGAGACGTAAAGCCCTGTCGCCATTTGCGGGACAGCCATACCCTGTGTGCATTAGAGCTTTGACGGGAAGCTGACGTTTGTCTCCTAACAGCTGTTTAGTAGGTACCCTTCACCAATCTTTACTGAGCCCTTGGGGTCCTTGTGACCTGGCCATTTCGCTCATTGTCTGCAAAAAAAATGTCGCTCAGAGATAAAACAACTGTCCACGACTCTAGAAACAGACTGGTAATAACTCGTGAGACTGACAAACACTCAGTTGCAAAACTGTTTGAAGAATTAAATAATTAACTAGTTATTTAATAATCATTTATAATAAGTAATTAATAAGTATATATCAGTTTTAATAATCATTTTATATTCATTTAAGAATTGTTACAAAAGTTATACTGACTGTAGACTTTAATGAAGTACAGAAATTTCTAAGTTGAAAATGTGACGAAGCAGAACGTATGGTGCTAAGAAATGTATGAATAATCATACTTCAGCACCTAAGACGCTAACAAGTGTGGGAAAAGCAAATTAGCTTTGCCTGCCTTTCCTGCAGCTGTTGGTAATGTTTTTTATTCTTAGATATGATCCATATATAGTATATTGTAGTACTTTATGTTCTACGTACTCACATTTTCAACTTAGGAACTTTCGTGCATCATGTGAATAGCAATTTGAATTCAAATTATTAGGCGTTCAGCAAAATTTTTTTACCTAATTTTAAACTTGTCATTAAAATATTAAAGTCGTGAGTGAAATATATACCCGAAGCTTATCATATCTGTTGAATAATTTACTGAAATTAAAACAAATTGTCAAACAATTATGGAATTCCTCCAGTTTATAACTAAATACAGAGAAATACATAAAATTATAATAATAAACAAAACTAAAGTGATGCAAAACATCCCGTGGCCGAGTGGTTAGGGCGCTTCGCTACTGATCGCAGGGACCTGGTTTCGAGACATGGATGTTTGTGTCGTTTTCCTGGTGAGGTTCCGCCAAACTCACCAATCTTTTACTATGGCGTATTAACTGACAATCTCCCGTCATATCTCCGTGGCAAGCAATTGCTTGAGTGGGAGGGTATTTGCATTTCTTAAAATAACACATCAAAGAAGTGATACAATACAAAAGAGTAATTGAAATTTGCAAGGAGTTTTAAAATAATAAGTTGCAAAACTTCATGGCTAACATCATTTCAACCTCAAAAATAAGAGAGAGAAGTGGCGAAAGCAAATGTTAATAAATGCAGCTGAAACTATTTTTCTTAAACTAAAAATAATTTTAAAAAATGTCTATCTTTTTATGAGCGTTCTAAAAATTAGAAAATAAAACTAAAGAATTCCGATGGTCGGTTGCGTTGTTTTGCTTACAAGAGGCATTTTTTGCACGCAATGGGCTAAATGGCCAGGCCACAAGGATCTCAAGAGTTCAGAGAAGATTAGAAGAAGGGGAAGCATTGGAGAGCTATTGGGAGACAGATGGGAGCCTCCTGTCAAGTGTTCTTTTAATGTGCACAGGCAGGGACGTATCCAGGATTTAGTTTTGGAAGGATGGAAGGAAAGTGGGTGGTGATTGTGGAATTTAGTTTGCTTCGGGAAACGGGCGTGTCCGTGGATTTTTTTCGGGGGGGGGGGGGAGGTGTTAGACAATAAGACTTGAGTAAGGGTTCCAATCACTAAAATGTTTCGCAGGACAGGAAAGGTTAAAATGATATTCTATATGGAATAAAATTTTTAAATTGTACTTTAGATTGATTTGAAGAGTCGGACTAATCTACTATGGGACTAAAGTAAAATTATATGAATACAACTATTTTGGACTTCAAAGTAAGAAGACACGTTTGAGATTTTATTGCTAACGGACCGATTTTCGAGGCCAGGCGGTCCGGATCATATGGTCCCCCCTTCCCCCCTAGGTACTTACAGTGGTACTCCCGCATCCGTAGCGCCTTCTGCAGGAGAGTCATACCCTATGAACAGGGTATAGCTTTCCTGCACACGGCTCAACGGCTTTATATTCCATTCAACGGAAGGCTGCCTTTCCAAACCAATCAGGGTCCATTTTCTGATCGAGGGCAGAGTGCGCAATTAACCCCTCAAACACCTGCTTGCCACAGAGGTCTAACAAGAGCCTATCAATTTAATCCGCACAGAGAAGTTCTGTGAGGAAGGCGAGACCACAGCAGAAAGACAATACAAACATTCATGCCTTACTCGGGGCTCGAACCCAGGCCACTTTGATCAGTAGTGAAGTTCAGCGGAGGTAAATCTCAAAGCTGGCACAGGTGGAACTCGAATCTGAGAACAGCAGGTCACGAGTCTGATGGCCTATTTATAGAATCAACTCCATCCCTACCTATGATTGCAATCAGTCATCGGATCCGTATTCAATTCAAAGTTAGATAGGGTGCTGCTAATTCGTATTCAGCATGTAAATTGGCGCTCTTTCTTCCTTTAAACTGAATGAGAATTTAGTGACTTATTGCTCTTCGATAAGCTTTAGTTTTATTTTCGTTTTCTTTTTAGGTCTCACATGGGAAGATAATTTGTTTTCACATACATTTGATCTTAAAGATCTGCCCCCATTTCCCTTTACTCTTTTTATTTGGATGGGAAGAAAAAGGGGACGTTATCTGAGGTAGCCCACGACATTTTAGACGTCACAAGCTTTGGTTTGATTTGAATTCACTAGGATCTACTCCTGAAAAATTTCCGTTCCCCTTTGGGGGGAAAATGAAAGGTGAGCAAAATTTGAAGTAGCATACGGCGATTTCCGCATGAGAAGCCTTCGTTTAAACGCCTAATTCGCAACTCTCAGCCTTCGCATTCGGAGATATAATAGAACGATTGTCATATTTCCCCTATTTTAAAGGGAAGAAAGGGCGGAGTTGGTGTAATTTTTATAGCCTACAAAATTTCCCACGTCACAAACTTTCAGTTGATACTTTATAATATGAGGCTCCAGCGTTCGAATGATTTAGGAGACCAATCATTCATATATTTATCCCCTTTTTTGGGCAAGACGTTTGGGAAATAAATTTGTTATAACCAGCGACACTCACCACCTCACAAGCTTTCATTTGACATACAGCTTGTAACTTTCAGCCTCGCGTCCCGAAGATGTAAAGAAAAAATCGTTTTTACCTTTTCCCCTTTTTTTAGAGGGGATGAAAACCTGGGGAGGGGAGAAAGTCCTAAAAGTCTATGACACTTCCCGCGTAACAAGCTTTCATTTGACACACCACACATGAAGTTTGGCCCTCGCGTTCAAAAGATATGGCGGAACAACTATCTTGATAATCACACAAACCGACAAATGAGTATCGAAATGCTTTTGGAACATAGGTAAAGAAAGCAAAGGATAAAAAAATTATCTTCCCATAAGGGCCCTAAAAAGTGGAAATCAAAACTAAAATATATTGAGGTGAAATCTGTCGCGTCCCCTCACTCTCAAGTGGTCAATTAGGTGTCGCACTTCGCTGGCCTTCTGTGGTAAAGGTAGAAGACGTTAAATATTTAAATTTTATATTAAGGTTCGAGGATTATTTAACCAAATGTCGTAGAGTGCTTATCGATTCAATAGTTCCGCCAGATGCGATGCAGCCTTTGAGATAGTAGATTAATGTTCCAAAGTTGTATAGTCTCTTTTGATCGACGAATAATCAGTAGACAATTATAGAAGCCTGACATGAGCTTTATTTATCTCCTTCTCATTATGTTGCCTTTATGTTGTTGGGATACGCCTTAGGAGGTTGTCTATCGTTTCTAGTGATATCTTCACTTCTCTGGAGTCGCACAATCTGATTAGAAATAGTCCCTTAGACTAAAAGAAATATAATACACTTGGTTACACCGACCTCTGATATATATGTGCCGCTCAGAATGAAAGTAGTATAAGTCAGCGAAAATCGAGTGACTTATACAAGGACGATATGTACAGCTCTTGATGGTTCCTTCGATGTGGCAAAGTAGCGTCAGTCAGTTTCAACCGGATTTCGCGTGAGAGTAGCACTTTGTTCTTTGCCAAAAAGCAGCTCTTTAAGAGCAGAAAAAGCAAAATTACTTGTTTTGAAAAATTATATGATGTTACTTCATATTATTCATTTCCAAAAAAATTGATAATAGTAAATTCCTATATTAATTAAATATCCATTTGTAACATTTTATATCCTTTCGCTAAAATTGTCTTCTTGCCATTGTAATGCAATCTGCCTCGTGGCATCTTACTGAAACGAAGCCTGTTTTGGTTCGACAGCGAGATCTGATCGAATTCTTTCGGACTGGTCAAAATTGTGCTTTATCTCATTTTCCTCGGCAAGTTTAACTTTGTAGACTGTTATATAGGTTAAATAAAACTGATTCGTAAGTATATTGTTTCATAAAATATATAAATACTAATTTTACTAAATAAAACATTAAGTATTGGTACAAATCCTTAATTTCTAAATTCTTATTCAGTTCATAAAAATCCTTCTTTCCAATTCCATAGTGTACGTCTACATTAATGTATGAGAAATTAGTTTAAGCTTTTCTGAATTAGTACAAATAAAATGCAAAATGATGTTACATTAATGCTTACTATTCCTGAACTGTACTTTGAGATAAATATGCATAAGTGAAATTGTCAATGTACGTTTTAATCATAATATGGATTTTTTGGAACACATCCACCTTTTTTCCGTAACTCCTTGTCTCGATTAACACGGTTTCGATTTACACTGTGATTTTTCAGAACGTATCTATCGTTGTATATCGTTATATATTATCGAGGGATAGGTTTAATTGATTGAAATCTTTATCTACTATCACATTTTTCAAAACAAAATCTTATTTTAGAAGTTATAGAAGCTTCTCATTGACATAACATAGGGTTGCTCCTTAATTTATGGAGATCAGTGTTGTTGGGTTGGGTTGTTTTAGCTCTGAGCGGCACTTTTTTGCATACCATGGGCTAAATGGCCAGGTCACAAGGACCCGAAGGTTCAGGGAAGGTTGGGGGAGGGGACCACTGGAATAACTGTTGGGAGACAGATGGTAGCCTAACGTCAAGGCCATCCAGCGTGTTCTTTAACATGCACATGGTATGGCTCTCCCACACACGGAGCCACGGATTAACGTCCCATCCGACGGACGGCGGCCTTTCCAAGCCCATCGGTGTCCCCTACTGACTTTGGCCAGGGCGCGGAATTTTGCGGAGCTAAATCTCAACGCTGACCTAGCTGGGACGCGAACCTGGGAACAACAGATTACGAGCTTGGCGCGATACCAACTGAGCCACCGCCGCCCCAGGATACCAGTGTAAACCTTTTATTGAAATAAAAGTAATATTTTTAAGTTTTTTTAAGTCCATAAAAGCTGAAAGAGTAATGACTCTTTCAGCTTTTATGGTGGAAATCTTTTATTGAAATAAATGCAATTTGTTACAAACTGATTCTTTCGGTTTTCATGAATTAAAAAAAAGCGCTTAGGACAAGTTTAATAGCTGCTCTTAAATATTTTAGTTTCAATAACTTCTTAAATCTTTAGTAAATATTGTTGATTTGGATATATTTTAGTTATTATTATTAGCTTATTAAATTATTCATTATTTATTATTCATCGCTTATTTAAAGAATAATGTAAAAAAAAACGAAATTTAGACAGAGTGCAGTGAGCTTGCCAATTAATCTCTAGTGACATGTTTTTGCAAAAAAAAGAAAATAAATGAAAAAGGAATAGTGATGTGTTTTCTCAAAAACTTATTTAAAAAAACCAATGTTAAAAAAAAAAAAAGAAATTTAGGCAGATTTTAGAGAGATCTCCAGTTTATCTCTAGTATTATTCTTCATAAAAATATTATTTTAAAAATAAGAAAAGAATATTTCTTAAAATCGAAATTTAGAAAGATTTCAGTGAACCTCCAGTTTATTTCCAGTGACATGCTTTCGAAAAAAAGTTTGTTTTCAAAAACAGATTTGTTTGTGGCTTTTCGCAGTTTATCTCTAGTGACATGCTTTCGAAAAAAAAAAGCTTATTTCCAAGGATAACTTTGTTTGTAACTTTTCTCAGTTTATTTCTAGTGACATATTTTCGTAGAAAAGTTTATTCTCAAAGTTTCAGAGTTTGTGGCTCTCTATCGAAATATTAGGAAACGATAGGTTATTATTATTGTCGTTAGTTATCTCCTAAACGTTCCTAATAAACGCAGATTTAACCAACTAACTAACTGGTGTGTATTGTTTTTTGTCATGACTTATGTTTTACATTCATTCGTTAGTTCTATGGAATACTGACAGTAGACTTCATGGTAAAGGGAATAATATTATTACAGATTACCCAGAATTGCATAAATAAAGAAAATTATTCGAGTTTTAAATACCAGCTAACCGATTAGTTTAATCGGCAATGGATGGGTTTATGAGTTGTAACAGGAAAAATGTGCAATAAATCTTACAGAATCATGATAATATACAATGCTGATATAACTAAAGTAGCCATAAAAACTGTCATTAACCATCGTATTAACTTTCATTTCTTTTTTTTTTCCTCTATAGTTCCTTTATCGGTAAGTGTTGTGCCCAGTCACCAAACAGTGGACATAGGAAGGACAGTCACTATGAACTGCTCGATAATCGGATATCCGGTCATTTCGGTGGAATGGAGGAAGGACAGCCTTCCGGTGCATCCGGGACCTCGCACCCAGTTATTGTCACGTGACATACTGCGCATTACGTCGGCGAGAAGAGATGATAAGGGCATGTATCAGTGCTTCGCATCAAATGAACGGGATTCGGCTCAAGGATCGTCCCAACTAGATTTAGGAGGTAAATATTTTCATGGGTAAAAAACTTGTGTCGGGAAATATTTTTTTTTTCTTACTTTTACATGTTGATTATTAGAAAATTTTACCAGATTGATAAACCAAGAGTTTTTGCTTTCATTGTTTTTAGTATTGAAATCTGCTTTAATGCATTTTGTTACTAATAATAACAGGTTGGATTGTTTTTTCTGGGCCGAACTATTTTTGCCTACAATGAGTTAAATCAGTATTTCTCAACTTTTTTTATAAACTACTCACTTTTAAAAAAAAAAATAAGTAACTACTCTAAGTACTTGAAATTTTCAAACTCGAATTTTTTTCTACCATTGCTATAAATTAGTTTAATCAATTTAATCGCGACTGGTTGATTTTTATATGAAAAGTATTAAAAGAAATAAAGTGACATAAAACTTAAAAACATACATTCGGCTGTGTTCATGTGCCCCTAGACTTCTATCAGATTTACAAATCATCTGTTGAGAAGGGGCGGGGGTGGCTCAGTCGGTAGTGCGCTAGGCTCGTAATCTGTAGTTCCCAGGTTCAAGTCCCAGCTGGGTCAGCGTTGAGATTTTTCTCCGCAAAATTTCCCGCCCTGCCCTCGGTCAGTAGGGGACACCGATGGGCTTGGAAAGGCCGCCGTTCGTCGGATGGGACGTTAAGCCGTGGCCCCGTGTGCGGGAGAGCCATACCCTGTGCACGTTAAAGAACACGCTGGATGGTATTGACGGGAGGCTACCATCTGTCTCCCAACAGCTGTTCCAGTGGGTCCCCTCCCCCAACCTTCTCTGAGCCTTCGGGGTTCATGTGACCTGGCCATTTAGCCCATGGTGTGCAAAAAAGTGCCGCTCAGAGGTAAAACAACCCAACCCATCTGTTGAGAAACACTGGGCTAAATAGTTAGATCACAAAGACCCAATAAGGGTAGCAACTGGAGAGTTATTAGGAGAAAGATGGAAACCTTCCGTCAAGGCAACACAAAGTATTCTTCAAAATTCAGAAGGTACTGCTATACATGAAAGCACGCTTAACGTTCCATCAACAGAGATTAAGTGAGGCTGAATTTTTTTACAAGTTCTGTTCTCACTAAATTCCAAGTTCTTATCTCTCACCATCATTTTTCAAAAATTTTTTTAAAACTCTTTCCTCACAGAGTGTCATTTTCTCAATTTGTTAAAGTTCTTTTCTCACCGAGTGTCATTTTTTTTCCCCAAATCATTAGAGCTCTTTTCTCACTCGGTGTCACATTTCACAATTTTTCCAAGCTCCTTTTTTACCGATGTTTTCATTTCAGAATTTTTCAAAGCTCCTTTCTCACCGAATGTCATTTTTTTACATTTTTTTCAAGCTCTTTTTTCTAGAATGTCACTCTTCAGAATTGTTCCACACTTTCTTTTCTCACAGAATGTCACTTTTTCACTGGACGGTGTTGGCTCAGTCGGTAATGTGCCAGCCTCCTAATCTGCACTTCCCTTGGTTCCAGTCTCACTTGGCTCAGTGTTGAGATTTATCTCTGCCAAACTCCTTGCCCTCGGTCAGAAGGGGACACCGATGGACTTGGAAAGGCCGCAGTTGGTAGGATAGGACTTTAAGCTGTGACCCCACTTTGGGAGAGTGAACGTTAAAGAATGAATACCCTGGATCTTGACGGGAGGGTACCATATGTCTTATAACAGCTGTCCAGTGAATTCACTTCCCCCAACTGTCTCTGAGCCTTCAGTGGGTCCTTGTGACCTGGCCATTTAGTTCATGGTGTGCGAAACAAAAGTGGCGCTCAGAGCTAAAACAAGCCACATTTCACAATATTTCCACTCTTTTTTCATAACTGATGTCACTTTTCTAAGAAATCCCAAACGCTTTTCTCACCGAATGTCACTTTTCTAGCTCTTCCCCTCCCACTCTTCGAAAGGTCACTTTTCTTAATTTTTCCAAGCTCTTTTCCCACTGAGGGCAGAGCGAAAGTAAGTGGAGAAAAGTTCAACTCAAGAAAAGTTGGAACTTGAACTTCGGAACATTAGATTACAACGCGTCTGGCACGCTATCAACTAAGCTAACCCTTCCTACTGGTCAGAAGGATCCCAAGGGCTTACAACTGTATAGGGTAAGGGAATATTCTGCACAGCTGTTAGGACACAAATAGGAGCCACAGTCGAAAATAACCCAGCTTCTTCTTGAGTGTATTTTTCCAATATATTTTAACGTCAGCGCGGGTTTTGCACTGGGTTGAATTGCTTGACCTCTGAACGGCACTCTTTTGTCAACATTGCATGGTCAATGGCTAGGTCACAAGGATCCCAATGATTCAGAGAAGGTTAAGTGAAGCGGATCTACTGGATAACTGTTAGGAGACAGGTGGAAGCTACCCGTTAAGGACATCATCCAATGAGTCTGTAATGTTCGTAGAATATAACTTTCGAGAAAACGAGACCACCGCTTAATGTCCCATCTGACGGAGCACGAACTTTTCAATCCCATCGGTGTTCACTTTCCCATCAAAGAGCTTGGAAAAAAATAATTCTGAATTCAGGCCATACTGAATATAATACCATTCAGGCCATACTGAAATAATTCTGAATTCCAGCCATATTTTTTGATCAATGAAGTATTTAGAAAGTATCTCAAATATGGAAGATATCTCTATTAGGAGATATCTTCTAAAAAACACCTCTCAAATAAAAACTTTCTCATCAAAGAGTCGATTTTTGAAACAGCTGCACGAAATGACATCATCAACAATAACAATACATTACAGCACACACACACACAAAAGCCTCGATACTTCAAGTTCTAAAGACAGACATATATTAGAAATAAATATCAAGAAACAAAAATCTTTTCATTCCGTGCATTTCTGCTTCTTTAAAAAAAAAGTACAGAGGCAAAAACTTTTGTTTCAGATCAATTTCTCCCGAGGTTTTGAGAGCGAAAGGATATTTCTAATAAAAAAAAAATTACCTACCATTTCGAACGGATGTATTTCAAACTCAATACTAGATTTTCGGGGACGAAATGTATTCCAATATAAAAAATACACCAACCCAAGTAAAGGATTTAACAGAAAATAAATATCAATCAATAACTGGTCAATGCTTATTGCATCGCTGTCAGCGACCGTTTTTAGTTCGAAGATTTATATTTCTATCAACGACAGCTGTAGGAGGGAGTATATTTTATGCTACGCGTCGCATGTCCAGGGAATGATCGATGGCAGAGTTGGCAGCTCATTTATTGGCATCCCTGGTTTCGAGATTTTCCTTCCTTATAAACCGACAGTTCCTCTTTCCTTAGAAAGTTGGGGGGGGGGGAGAAACGTAGATAAATAAATGTACTTTTTTTGATGTACCACGTTTTCTGCCGCAAAAGACGTCAGGTTTTTGCTAACAGTGTTAAGGAAGTAGCAGTCAGTTTTTCATTCCTATGCTACTCCCAAGCAGTGAGATTCTTTTCTAGAATGTTTGGTGTAAATGGGGTTTTGTAGCCTTCCAAATATTTTTGGAATCACTAAGTAAAGAAATAAGGATGAATTTTTAGTAGCTTGTATTATCAGATTGGTTCTGTGGTTAGCGTGTAGAGCGGTCTCAGTGGTCGATGGTTAGCTTGCAGAGCTGTCTCGATGGCTGATTGGTTAGCCTGCTGAGCTGATTCGGCGGTAGTGCTGAGCCATCTCAATGGCTAAGTTGTTAGTGTGTTGAGTCATCTTGGTGGTCGAGTGGTTGTAACTAATCGTTTCGGTGGTTAGTGTGTTGATTCGCCACAGTGATAGAGTGGTTAGCGTGTTAAGTCGTCTCGGTGGGCAAGCGACTGCTGAGTTGACTCGATGGTAGAGTGATTAGCATGCTAAATCATCTGGGTAGCCAAGTGGTAGAGTGATGAGCCACCGTGGTAGAGGGGTTAACATGCTGAGCTAACTTAGTGGTCGAGTGGTCGTGTTGAATCGTCGCAGTGGTTGAATGGTTAGTGTGTTGAGTCGTCGTTATGGTCAAGTCATTAGCGTGTTGAGTCATCTCGGTGGTCGAGTGGTTAGCCTACTGAACTGACTCGATGGTAGAGTGGTTAGCATGCTAAGCCATCTCAGTGGCCAAGTAGTTAGAGTGTCGCGGCACCGGCTATAGAGTAGTTAGTCTGCTGCTCAAAATTAATACGCGACAACAACCTAGCCCATATAGAAAGGGGGAAAGGCTGCGCACGTTAGAGAGACACTGTGATGGACTTGAAGAGAGACACTGTGATGGACTTGAAGAGAGACTTCCATTTGTCATCTAGCAGCTATCCAATGGATCCCTTTCCCTGTGCATCCTTGAGTACTTGGAATCTTTATGACCTGGGAGGTCCCAAGGGGGAAGACGGTAGCAGCGATCACCCCCTCCCCACCAAAGGCAAAGAGACAGACACAACCATTGCTCAGTTTCATTGAGCTTCGCTTTCCAGAGGTACTCACTGCCCCCAACATATGATTCCTGAAATAGCCCTTGCTTGTGATATGGCCAAACTCAAAGGAAAAACATCACAAACCTGTCCGTTAGATAGAAGAAACACCGTTTTCGTTAAAGAACACATTGGATGCCCTTCATGGTAGAGTATCATCTATCTTCTAGACAGCTAGCCAATGGAATTCTTTCTACGCAGTCCCGAGCCCTTAAGGTCCTTGTAACCTGGCCATTTGATAACTCAGAGATTTCAAACACAACAATCAAGTGTACTAGAACGGGGAGGAAAAGCATATATAGTACGTTACATTTTTGGTCAGGTATAATATCTGAAAGAAAGGAAGTAGTAAATGCGTTATAGTCGGTTTAATTTAATTTCCGTTCAATGTTTTCCCCATAGTTCGAGGTTACTTAATGTTAGCCCCCACATCCTAAGTTTTCAATTGATGTATAGTTCATTAACCCCGAGTTAGCTATAATAATTCATTAATCCAGAGTTAGCTAAAATTCATTAAACTCGAGTTAGCTAGTGTTACAAAAAGTCCCTTTTTATTGAGTTGGTTTGTTTTAGGCATTTTTTTGCACACAATGGGTTAAATGGCCAGGTCACAACGACTGCTAGGACTCAGAGAAGGTTGGAGTAAGAGGAGGCACTGGACATCTATTAGGAAATAGATGGCAATCTCCCGTCAAGGTCATCCAGTATGCTCTTTAACGTGCACATGGTATGGGTTTCCCTCAGACGTCGCTAAGCCTAACTTCCCTACTGATGTAGGGTGGTTTTTCCAAGACCATCGGTGTCCACCTTACTTACGGAGGACAGAGTGAAGGCTTTGTGGATATAACTCTCAACACCGGCCTAGTGACTCGAACCTGAGAACTACTTAAAAACACAAAAACGAATTATTCTTCTAGCTCTTAAGGGGGAAAAGCTTCGTTGTAAATGTAAACTTCTGTGCCTTCATATTGTAGCACTAGGAATTAAAATTTCCAGAACTTGGGTGACTTTCTCGTTTGAAATTTACGTTTAAAGTTTTGGTATTTTCTATCTTTTTACTCCGTTATAATTAGCTATTACGCTATTAGGTTGGAGGGCGCTATTGATGCCATTGGGAAATGAGAAAAATGTGAATCATAGTATTTCATCGATGCCTATCCCACCGGAAAGGAATATTTAATTTGTATTCAAAAATTGAAAAGTTGAATGACTAAGGGCAAACGATAAAGTGGGAACATTAAATACTTCAGTAAGAAAAAAATTAGTTTTGCTGACTGAAATCCACATGTCGCCTACTCCTATCCAGAGTGTACTAACCACTATATTAAATATCGGCTCCGTCATTTTTTGTGGCTTATATCTTTGACCCCCTCCCCTCCCGTACGTGCGTATCTGTCGTCATCTATAATCGGGAAAGGCAACTTAATTTTCTAAATGTTGCTTTGGAATAATATATATATAAACAAGTCCCCATCCTGAAGTGTTATTAATGAAAAAAAAATAAATTTTTAGTTTGGGTGACTTTCTTATTTACATCTTATTAAAAAAATCAACATATCAAAAAATGAGTTGCCTTTCACGATTATAGATGGGGCCGGAACCGCCTCGTTCGGGGAAAAGATATAAGTCGCATTGCGAAAATAAATGACAGGGCGGATGTTTAGTATATGGGTTAGTATACTCTAGCCAGACGTGGTTTTTAGACCGGCAATTTCGGCAAAAAAAATTTCCATTAAGATTATATATTGAATTCTAAATGAACAGGTAGTCGGTGTAATAGCTATTGAGTGAAAACATCATTTTTTGTTTGAATACGACTGAAAAATACTTATTTCAGAATATATTGTTTGATAACCCCTATTGATAAAATGAACATTAATTAAAACCATTTAAGCAGATTTCGCCAAAATACAACCATCTTCTTGTCTTTTCATAATCAGTAAAGTGTACCAAATTCCCGATCAATTGAACATTGCATTCTTCCACAAATCACGACACATAGTCACGCACACTAAGAAACGTGCAGACAGATATATTTGCATTTCGGGTCGAGCATGGGCTATTTCGTCAGCCAATAACTAAGAAATTGGCGCATTTCCGTTATGGACGACAGCTGAAAAAAAAAATGCCAATTATAGTTCAAGCAAACGTTAAAACTGTGACACGCTTCGGAAGGTAACTCGAAAGTCCACTCACTTCTGGGGAATGTGGAATGCTCGATTTCCCGCAGAAGAAAGTTCTGTCAGTTTCTAAACTTAGCTGCTGTAACGGTAGAAGAAACAATCTATAACGGTGAAAAATACGAAAAATTATAATCTTTAGTTTGGTCATGTTGCCCGCATGAAATACAGAATAACGAATAGAATTATAAACAATGTCCAGAAAGGCCACAGGAAAAGGGGGAGACTTACGATGTGGACTTACAATTTGGAGGCAAAGGGTGGGTTGTTTTACCTCTGAGCGGCACTTTTTTGCACACCATGGGCTAAATGGCCAAATCACATGGACCCCGAAGGCTCAGAGAAGGTTGGGGGAGGGGACCCACTGGAACAGCTGTTGGGAGACAGATCGTAGCCTCCCGTCAAGACCATCCAGCGTGTTCTTATATCAGCGTGACATATGATCGGGAAGTCGTAAGGGTCAAATTCCACTCGGGTAAACACAATTTTTTTCCTCTATACCCATCTTCATTCTGTAACTTAAAACAGTTTAGTGAAGTTACGGTTTCTCCCTGCGTTTTTTTCTTTTTGTTGTTGTTTCCAAAAACTAAAACGGAATTTGCTGGAAAGCCTTTTTCAAGGGTGAATTACCTTGCAAAATTCGCCCACTCAGAGTTGCGCAATATTCCCCATCAGAAGTACCACCAAACGTTCCAGAATTGGCGTAGACATCTGCAATTTTGCATATATGCTGAAGGACAGTAAACGTTTTGTAGGCTAAGTGCAATGGGTTTTGTTCTGCAGATGCATGTCAAGAACATTTTGAATGCTCCTCGTATATAAAATTTTAAATAAGAAAATTAATACGTAATACAGTGGACCCCCGATATAACGCGCATGTCGGGCGGGAAACAACACCCGCGTTATAAGGTGTACCGCGTTATACCGAGCGGCGCGGTGGCGACACAATAAATTTCACACTGTAAGCTTTTCTTTTACTCATCATGCATACAATAATTAAACACTATTCAAAATACATGCAGGAACTCAATACATACACAATTACTCAATATGCAGTAACAATAAAATGCGATACTCACTAACGCCGCACGGACCTGTATAAATATGTTTGAACTTATCGCGAACATCTCCCGCGCTATAACCGAGTGCGCGGTATAGCGAGCAGCGCTATGACGAAGGTCCACTGTATTATTAATACAGATTTACCTAAGTAAACTTTGTTTTTCTCGTGTACCACCCATTTCAAGACACCTGTATATCTCTTAATGCTCTTAATAGCGAACTCAGAACAAAATAATTCGTAGGCTTTATAGCTAGGAGATAGTTCAGATTTATAAATTCGGAATGGTTTATTATATTTATTTCATTGTTACTAATTCGAAAAGTTGCATAAGTTCGAAAATTTATTAATATCTATTTAAAATCTCACTTTGCCTTAGCAGTTAAACCTCTCCTCCTTTTTTTTTTTCACCGGGGCACGGGACCCGGACCCCTTAGGCCCTTACCTTAATCCTTTCCAGGCCCGAAGTCATCTCATATTAATTATTAGGGTTTATATTAAGTGTTGGTTGGGTTGTTTTACCTCTGAGCGGCACTTTTTTGTACACCATGGGCTAAATGGCCAGGTCACATGGACCCCGAAGGCTCAGAGAAGGTTGGGGGAGGGGACCCACTGGAACAGCTGTTGGGAGACAGATGGTAGCCTCCCGTCAAGGCCATCCAGCGTGTTCTTTAACGTGCACAGGGTATGTCTCTCCCGCACACGGGGCCACGGCTTAACGTCCCATCCGACGGACGGCGGTCTTTCCAAGCCCATTGGTGTCCCCTACTGACCGTGGGCAGGGCGGGGAATTTTGCGGAGATAAATCTCAACCCTGACCCACCTGGGACTCGAACCTGGGAACTACAGATTACGAGCCTGGCGCGCTACCGACTGAGCCACCCCCGCCCCATATTAAGTGTTGACTGCTACCTCAGTTGCAGAACTAACTACCATTTCACATAAAATGGAAAAGCAAGAAACGAAGAGAATTAAGGGGAAATTTGTTCGTTATTTCCGTTATTGTCATTTGTTCATTTTTCGAAATTTGTTCATTCTATGTCGTGTTGAAGTTAAGACAGGCAGAAAACGAAGAACTTCAACACGACATAGAATGTTTATTATTACCTCAAGTGACTTTCAAAGCAAATTAAACTTAATATCTTCTAGAGACATTTTTGCATAAACCTGTCCTTTAAACTAGTTTCTCTTATTACTCGTTTGATTGCAATGCACAGTACTCAATTAACATATGAGATTACACAACAAAAAATAAAATATCTCATTCCAATAGGTCGTTCAAGCGCAAAAACTCGAATATCCCACTTCTTCCTATCATTCTTAGCATTTTATTAAGATTAACTATTGATCTGTTTTTGCACTTTCCGAAGCCATTTGTTATTTGTTTACTAGATTGCATATACAGTCCTACATAAAAAAAATAAAAATAAATACCCCCTCAAGCAGCTGCTTGCCACAGAGGTCTGACAGGAGCCTGTCAGTTTATATGCCATAGTAGAAGATCTGAGAGGATGCCAGGACCTCAGCAGAAAAACGCCACATATAGCCATGCCTTACCCGGGGCTCGAACCCAGGTCCCTTAAATCAGTAGCCAAGTGCACTAACCACTCGGCTATGGGACATAGCGAAGAAAATTTATCACATTACACAGTTTTTCCTTTTTTCTGAGATTGCTTTTTCTTGTACATAATTTCTTTCTTTTTTTTCCAATTTAACTAGTCTTTGTTTATTTGAGAAATATTCAATCACTCAATCATTTATTTCCATAGATATGAATACATGGTATACAGTTACATATAGCCCTGAAATAGTAGCATACAAAATTTTTAGAAAAATAAATGCACCACAAAAGTAAAAGACACTCGCCCGTGGTGTTAGAAAACTAATAGTTTATACATTAGTAAAACATTAGCAATATAATAATGCGAACTCGATAATAACTGTGATACAATGATTTAGTTAAAAATAATCGTTTCATAATGATTATTTCTTCATAACATTGTTTCAATATTTTCTATTTCATCAACATATTCATAAAGATATTTTGAATATTTGTCAAAACTGTTTTCGTTTTTAATATAACTGGCAATCAGTTGAAACTTTTTGGCGCCAAATAAATGTAACTTTTTTTATTATAGTTTTATTAGTATTATAACATATATATTAGGACTTTTACTTTGCCTTCTATTATAGTTTGTTATCCACAATATTTGATCAGACTACATTTTACTAATATTCATCAGGATACAAAAACATATAATTATCTTAGTGGAAGAATGTTCAATACTTTATACAAATTTCGACGCTATCAAATTTTCTTTCTTTTTTTTACATAATGCATCATATTACACGATTCTGTGTTACTATAAAGTTTTTTACATTAGTAAAATACGTACCTCGATATAAATCAATCGATTATTTCACTAGGAATAATTTGGAAAATAATTTGATGGCATATAAGTTGTAAATTCGAAACATTATTTCATTACTAGAAATAAATCAACGGATGTGTTGTCATACATTAAAATACTTTAGTCATTCTCGAAGCCTGGACGGGAATAAGGTGCCACTTGATTATCGACATTGCTAAGTCATTTTTTTTTTTCTTTTTCTGTGTTTTGTTTTTTATCATTACTATTTTCTTTTATTGGTAATTGGTGTTATTGCTTTTTTTTGTTCTTATTAATTATATTTGTTTCTGAAATACCGTATATATAGACCAACTGGCCCAGCTGGGACTCTAACCTGGGAACTTCAGTAGTATCAGAATAATATGACCACCCACGGAATCAAAGTGTATGTACAGTCGCTCAAAAAAGTATCCGAACACTACGGTTGATTACAGAATTCAGAAAAAATATCGTTGCCAGATATTTTTTCTGAATTCTGTAATCAACCGTAGTGTTCGGATACCTTTTTGAGCGACTGTACCCGCCTAGACGCGTCACAGAGTGCACATGACAAGGTCGACTACACGGAGATATAAGCGACCGGCCAGGACAGATGACCATAGTGCGTAACGTGAGCACAATGGGCAAAGGTATTGATTTGACGGACGTTCTAAATGGAATGATCTTTGGACAGTGGAGGAGTGGAAAAAGGTTGCCTTTTCCGACTAATCGAGCTTTCTACTCCACAGAAGTGACGGGCGATGGTGGATATGGCGTCAGACACACGAGAACCAACACCCGGACACGCTTGTCGGTCAAGTACAGGCTGGTGGTGGCAGTGTGCATGTCTATGGGATGTTTTCCTGGTATGACCTGGGACCGCTGGTACCATTGGATGGGTCCCTAAACGCCAATGGCTACCTGTTCTTCCTCGCTGACCACATGCATCCCTTCATGTTGAACGTTTATCCTGGTGGTGATGGTGTCTACCAACAGGACAATGCGTCCTACCATGTCGCTAAGGTGAGGTGTGACTGGTTCCAGGAACACGACAGCGATGTCTCCGTTCTCCCTTGGCCGGCGAAATCACCCGACCTCAATCCCATAGAGCACTCGTGGGATCATTTGGATTAACAGCTTCGGCATGCGGACCCACAACCACGTCATCTCCGGAACCTCCATGCTCTCCTGGAGTCCGAATGGGCACGTTACCTCTGGAAACCTTCCAGTGCCTCATTGCATCCATGCTATCACCCCTGTCATCCGGTCTATGGGTGGTTATTCACATTAGGTTGGTGGTCATATTATTCTGATACGACTGTGTATATAGCTGTTGTGTAATATGATTTTAGGAGCCAATAAACTAATTCGGTTTAAAGCAAATTATAAGTTCAGAGCAAAAAAGATCAAATGTTAGAATTATACATAATTTTAGAAGGAAAAAATGAATAAAACTACTTATTAATGTGAAAAATTGGATGCCGGGCAGCGCAATCAGTCGATATCGCGTCAGGCTTATAATCTGCAGTTGTTCGAGTATTTATTGTGCCAGCTTTGAGATTTAAGTCTGCTCAGTTCTACCCTGCTCTCGATGAGAAAGGGGAACCTATGGACTTCGAAAGACCGCCATTCATCTAATGGTTTGTTAATCAGTGGCCCGTGTGTGGGAGAGCCTATGCACGCTGAAGAACACTCTGGATAGCCTTGACGGGAGGCTACCATCCCAACAGCTGTTTCAGTGGTACTATTCCTGAGCGCTTGGAGTCCTTGTGACCTCGCCATTTACCATTGTGTACCAAACATTGTGTTTAACTCAGAGATAAAACAACCCAACCCTTATGATTATGCCATGGATTAAAAATGTGTGTATATTTTGCTTGAATTCGATAAGAACTGAGTAATAAAGAATGTAAAAAAAATCCTGTGGCTTCTAAAAATTTTCCCGTGGCTCTTTGGGTTGTTAAACAGTAAATCAATTGTTAAAATACGTTCATTGTCACCTCTTGAGAGAAATGTTCCACTTCACTCTAGCTTTAAAATTATTGATTAACATCTGAACAACTCTGTCGCGTCTTAAATGGACATGAGTCGCTATTTTTCATCAACGTACTCTTACAAGTAAATTTTTTTTCGCATTAATCTAATTTACATATTGTTGGCTAATTATACTTAAAAAGTCAATTATGATGCAATTATGCTGCAAACCTTATTATGCGTTATGCGGAGCAGTTAATAATTTTGACACTTTTAATGGGTGCTTTTTCAAAAGGGTTGACATGACAGCAAAATTATAAATATGCGCTAAAAATAGATATATATCAAAACTTATAAAAAAAAAATGAATATGTAGGATGTGTTACCAAAGAGAGAATTTTAGTTCTAAATTGTAAATGTGGAGTCAAGAGTGATCTTTAGAATTCTGAAAAGCATGTTGTAAAATCTGAAGTTTTTTTGGGGGGGGATAGGGTGCGGATTTTGACAGTGAGGTTTTCGGGTATCAAAAACGCGACTTTCAAGTCCGCAGCCTACTCTTTTATCGTTTAATTGATGTACTTGTCAGAACCAAAACTGATTAATTGAAAAAAACTCATAGAAAATAAAACTTTATAAACAACTTCTGAAAGTAACTTTAATTTAATAAACGAATTAAGAAGCACATTTTCCACAAAAATATGATTCAAAACTATGAAAATATTAAATTTTTTTGGCAGTCCGAGAGGACCCAAATATGCAAATTCTGAACTTGATCGATTCAGTTTCTGACCAGAAACTTTTGACCACTGTAGTTTCTACCCATTCAGTTTCTGAGCACTGTAGTGATCCACAATGAGGAATGAAAACTTGGCATTCTCATAATGGACTATATTGTATTCCATTAGCATAAATATTTGATATCGATATTAATATTTACAATTTTCTCTCTTACTAAATAATATGGAAAAGAGAAACTGAAAATTAAAAAATTAAGAATATTATATTATAACGAAAGAGGCTAATGAAATATAACGAAGGATTCAATATTTATATAAAAGCTGAACAAGTATAATTTTAATTTTCGTTTAAATGTTTCCTCAGAAGTTTCGTTCCTCAGATTTATATCTAAATCATCATCATATCAATTTTATAGTATGGGTTTGTAGTGCTCTCTATTAACATATTTATATCTAAAGAATTATATAATCTATTAACCACACAAAAATATGTCACTGCATTATAACTTTGTGTGTCATTGGCACCTTAAATAACAAAACATCGCATCTTAAATTTTCCTTATTAACATCTTTTTAAATCCAATATTGATTTTTAAACAAAAAGAGCAATATTATAAACAAATATAACTGCCTGGCATTTATAATGTCATTAATATCTAATAATTTGGGCATCGAACAACTCCGTGAGGGAACACAGATCTTTACTATTTCCGTATGTGGAATATTTAATTTTTTTAAATTAATTTTATGGACTCGATCCCAACTATACAAACAGTCGTATCAGAATAATATGACCACCTACCAAACATATACTATGGTAGGTGGTCATATTATTTTGATACGACTGTAGTATATATGCCATACTGGAGTCTAGTATAAATCCTCAAAAATATATGCTTTGTAAAAATTTAGTAGATTTCTTTTTAATTTTTACTTCTTAGTTTAATTTTTTAGTTATATGTTTATACATAAACAATTTTAATGATTATAATTTGTATTCTTTCACCTGTTCAATTAATTCACAAAAGCATTCATCATTGCTTGGTGCGCAAGGTGTATTGGGCAAAACTATTAAGTTCAAAGATTTAGCTTTCAATTTAAGATCTTATTATTATTAAACCATCTGTTCAAAATAAATAATTCATCTCAAATATTTCAGAAACTAATACTTATTACTTTGCAATCTTTATTTCCATTAGTGGCGCAGACAAACCATGTGATTTTATGGTCCACTCGTATTTTTTCTATACTATTTGAATCTCGCAAAGATTTGAGCCAAATATATTCCTATTGCTAATTCTTACTTCAGTACTCCCAATATACTTCTCCATTCACAAGGAAGGCGACGGCAGCGCCCTCAAGAATTTTGAACACTTTTCGAGGGATCACTTCCCATTCACGACAACTCGGAACCTGATCTGTTATCCGAACAATGACCGAACTGTGGGACTACTATTCCAAATTTTGGGCCAATCGCTCAAATAGCCATGGAACCACAGGGAACTGAATATTTCTGCCACTGATGACGGTTGGCTCACACAGTTATTTTTCTCTTATACTCACAGTGTTTGATTGCGGTGAAATAAGCCTCCGATCCCATCAGGTGTTAACCACATGTAAAAAGGCAAGGTGATAAGTTGGGAGGAAGGGACGATAGCGTTTATCTATAGATTAATAAAGCATGCGTCCGTAACCGTGTCTTTTTTTTTAATTTCTCTTCACGATCACGCTTTACAATCTTTTTTATATAAATTTGAAGCAACCTTCATTGTCTCTTTAGGTTACTATTTTAGATTAGTGTATTTGCATTATGTATGATGCGCAGTGGACAAACCTGACAATAGTGTTAACAAACAAAGATTGGTAGTACGTTCAGTTTACATATAATCAGTTTATAACGAGATGTCTCAGGTTTAAATCCACCTGATGAACTTACTAACTTTGTTCTTATCCTCCTTGCGCTTTCATGGAATAATGCTGAAATTAAATGTATTTTTCGCCAAATGAACCTACTAAAAAAATAACACCCGAAATGAAATGAGCACTAAAATGATGAAATCTATTTTAGCTGTTCGATCAGGTGTTATGCGACAAAAAAAAAATGCTGTACTATGACTCAGTCGGTAGCGCACCAGGATCAAAATCTGCAATTCCCAGGTTCGAGTCCCACCTGCGAGAGCGTTGAAATTTATCTCCGCAAAACTCCCACCCTGTCCTCGGTCAATAGGGGACACCGATGGGATTGGAAAGGCCGCCGTGAGAACGGAAGGAACGTTATGCTATGGTCACATGTGCGGGAGAGCCATACGATGTGCATGTTAAAGAACATGCTGGATGGCTTTGACGGGAGACTAACAGCTGTCTCCTAACAACTGTCCAGTGAGTTCCCTCCCCCCAACCATCTCTGAAACCTCAGGGTCTTTGTGACCTGGCCATTTATCTCATCCATTGTGTGTAGAGAAGTGCCGCTCAGAGATAAAACAGCCCAAGGATTATGAAATCCACAGGTTATGCTAAATAAGATCGACATCGTGGATTACTTATGCTTACCGAGCACTGACTAGAGCTTCCAGAAATGACACCACCTCAGACACTTTCTCTAAGCTTTCAAGTCCCATAGTAGATCCAAATGATTTCCTCGTCATCCCTGGAGATGGTAACCTTGATGATCCAACAAGTTTTATGTTGAATGTCATATTGCTACATTCAAACAGGCTTATCTTCTGAGAATATAGAAATCCTCATTGCATCCATTAACGATTTACTTCTTAATAAATACCAATAAAAATTTTCCATACTAGTATGGCTTATTAGCCGTTCCGTGGCCGAGTGGTTAGCGCGCTTGGCTACTGATCTTAGGGACCCGGGTAAGGCATGGATGTATGTGTCGTATTTCTGCTGAGGTCCTGCCATCCTCATAGACCTTGTGCTATGGCATATAAACTGACAGGCTCCTGTCGGACCTTTGTGACAAACAGCTGCTGGAGGGGGTATTTATTTATTTTTATTTAGTGTGTCTTAACGTTTGATTTATTTTCAAAATTCACATAATCAATTAATTTATGTTTCTTACGATCAACATTGTTGTCCTTTAAACTAAGGTGATCATCCGGTTTAACTAATTATAAGGTTTAAACTAAGGTGATCATCCGTACTGCTTTGAGATTATTTGTACTGTCCGATTTACGTGTACTGCTTTTGTACTGCTTTCCTTGTGTCGTGTTTCCTTGTACTGCTGCAAACAAATAAATTCACTATTTTCTTTTTCTATTTCTCGTTTTTAAAACAATGTGTTTTCAGCACTAAATGGAGTCAATTTAGTACGCATTTCGATGTACGTTTTCCATAGGACTTCAAAAATCACATGCGAAAAGATGAAGCAAGTTTCAAGCATTTATTGAGTTTAGTAAATGATAGGTTGAAATAAGAACACAAAAAATGTTCCAAGCAATTGCATCAAAAGAGTTTTTATTGTTACCCTGAGGTTTTCTATGACTTGTCGATATTATAGCATAGTTTGTATTTTTCTGTGGGGATTGCTGAGCAAACTATAAAATATCTTAACCCAGAAACATGCCGGGGCTTTTGCACTGCTACCGCAGCACAAAACAGCAAAGGAAGGGAACACAAGATGATCGTTCTCATGGAGTAAGCATTTCACTCCTTGCATTACTCCGTGCGATTTATCGAGAGACGAGTGCAGTTGACAAATCAGCAGATGCGCGATGATTCACAATTAATCGGCCAAACTTCAATCGAATATACAGGGTAATTCAAAAAGATGGACACAATTTCAATTGGTTATATTTCCTGAACTATGTGTTGTATTTGAATTCTGTAAATTACATTTGATTATACACACATTAAAGTTTATAGATGTTCAATGTGCCCCCCTTCGGGTTCATGGATAACATCTGGACGGTAACTAAATTCATCCCACACTCGATGAAGAATGTTTTGCGCCACTGAGTTCACCGTAGCTGTGATACGGTTTTTTAGGTCATTCAAATTTGTGGGAAGAGGTGGTACGTAAACTGCACATCACATTCGAAACTTTACAACATCCTCTTTCAAATGTAATTTACAGAATTCAAATAAAACGTATAGTTCAGGAAATATAACCAATTGAAATTGTGTCCATCTTTTTGAATCACCCTGTATGTTTATTATGGTAAATCATCTAGGATAGTTTTTTTTCAAGTAACACTGACAGAAATATCGGGTGATTTTTTTTTATGTTGGACAATAAATATGCCAAATAGGCCGATGTACTGCTTTTGCTTTTCAGAAATCAGGTCACGTTATTTAAATTTGAAGTCAAATGGCCTATGATAAATACAACGGGACTCAAAATTCTCTGTCTACACTCAGGATCAACAAACTCAGAAAAAGCGTTTAAATAAAACTTGTGCAATATACTTTATTCTGAAAAAATATTCACTTCGATCGCTATTCCATCTCTTTTTTATTATATTTAACTTTTAAATCCTGCTTCAATTTTAAAAATAGAGATATTTCACCTGCCCGAAAGTCAAATTTAGGCTTCACTGCACAGCAAAAATCGCCATCTATAGAAAATGTTGCTTATCAGACAGTAAAAAAACATAGCTTTACTTCATGACAAAAAGCTTTTTTTTAGAGCTTGATCTAGCTTATTTTCTTGACTGTGAATTGATAAGACTGATTGTATATGAAGATGAAACATAAAATGTTTGAGTGATTGATTTACTTTTATTTTGTGTTTATTACATTAGTGTAAACAATATTTACCATATATTTATTGATAATAAATTATTGAAGAAAGTATTTTTTTATTTTTATGTATGCATCAATATCAGGCCTTAAAGCACCTGTAAAATAACATTCCAATTTCTCTTTCCTTTCTTAGAAGACCCTCCAACGTTACTTGAAACCTTTGTGGAGAGCACCCTCCATTCGGGCCCTCCACTCAGTCTCAAGTGCGTTGCCACAGGAAATCCGTTACCCCAAGTCACGTGGTCTCTGGATGAGCAACCGATACCCGAAGGGCCGCGCTTGAGGATGGGAGATTACGTCACGGGTGACGTGACGGTCGTTAGTTACGTCAACTTGACCAGCATCCAAGCACAAGACGGAGGGAAATATCAGTGCTCAGCTACAAATGAAGTGGGTTCAGTGAGCCATGCAGCGCAAATGATTGTGTTTGGTCCACCGTTTGTACGCCATATGAGCAACTTATCTGCTGTGGCAGGAGAAATATTGCAGATACAATGCCCTGTCGGAGGACACCCGCTCACATCAATTGTGTGGGAGAGAGGTAAAAATAATATTGTTTTTCCCTTACAAGGAAATCATGTGCAAAGTAGGTAATTGTGCATTATTAGAAATGAAATAGTGGTCGGTATCAGAATAATTCGAATTTCAAATATTTCTTGTAATTGTGAAAAACGTATTATAATTTCAACAATTTAATTTGTCTTCAGTAATAAAAAATAACCACCATGTGACTTTTTTTACGTATTCTCTATCTTTAATAAATGAATTGCACTTTGCATTTACTCTGACGTTACATCCGAACTTTCAGTTTCTACTAATATTTTCCGTTTATTATACACTGACGGAAATTGAAAAAAGAACCCCCAGAAGGAATTCGTTTATAGTTAAGGGCAGCAGAAACCGTGATCCAAGATTGAAAGTCATTGGATGAAATAATGACGTCATTGAGGACGATAACATGCAAATGTTCGCAGCGTGTATTTAAGGACTAGGGCGTGAAGAAAGAAGTTATTCGTCTTGTGTCGTGTTGTTCACTGCTCTTTGAAGAGGCCAACATCCCTGACGATACAAGCGCGCAATATTTGTTCAGTTAGCGGAATTTGAGCGAGGTCGCATAGTGGGTCTTCGGGAAGCAAGTTGGTTTTTTCGTGTGGTACGATCGCAGTGGTAGGATGGTGATGGCATCGATGGTCAGAAGAGCATTCTCATACTCGCAGACGTGATTCCAGGCAACACAGAGTTATGGATGTACGAGAGGATCGGCGTATCAGGAGGATGGCGGTGGCAGAGTTGACGGCTACAGCGTCACAAATTCAATCCTCTGTCGTACCAAGGGTATCTACAAGAACGAAACACAATCGTCTTTTGGAAGTAGGATACGGGCACGGAGTGCTGCTGGCAGGTTACCACTGTCATCTCGTCACTGTCGAGCACATTTGCAGTGGTGTCAAGTATGAGTTCATTGGAGGGAAGAATGGCAGTCTGTGGTCTTCAGTGATGAAAGGAAATTCTGCTTAGGAGCGTCTGATTGTCGTTGACGCATTCGTAGGCGACAAGGTGAGCGGCTTCTTCCATTGTGCATCCGCCAACGACACACAGGCCCAGCCGGACATCATGGTGTGGGGAGCGATTAGCTTTCGTACGTGTCTGGTGTTTGTACAGATTACACTGAATAGCAATACGTACATCAGCGACATCGTACAACTGGTCGTCCTGCCATATTTGAGTGTAATCACAAATGCAATATTCCAGCAGGATAACGTCCCCCCACACTCCGCCCAGGCAACTCAGCATGCTCTTCAAGCAGTGCTCCAACTCCCTTGGCCAGCACAATTTTTGGACTTGTCTCCAATCGAACATGTCTGGGACTGTATCGGACAAAGGCTCTTCCGCTGACCAAGGCAGACAACGACCATCGCTGAATTATGTGTCCAAGTTCAAAGCGCATGAAATGGTTTACCCCAGCGTGATATCCAGCATTTGTACGACCGATTACATGCCATATTGGAAGCTTGTATTGCTGCTCGAGGAGGTTGAATTTGAATTGAAACATTGAATCACTTCACACGTGTGATCACTATCCTTTCTCAACAAGTTATTTCTACTAAATAAATCTCATAGATTACGCTTCACTAGTTAACGGTGTCCTTTTTTCAATTTCCGCCAGTATACTATACTATCTACGTTATATGTTAAACACTCTGAGATGCCAGTTTATTAAGTACACCTACGCAGCCTGTTGCGCCTTCTTTGGCGTTCATAACAGCCCGAATTCATCGTGGCATGGAAATTGCAAGATGCTGGATGCGTTGTGCATGAATATTGTACCATGCGGAAATGATTGTGTCGCGCAGTTGCTGCAAATTGGACGGCGGCACAGTCTCGTTGCGAACAGCCCTTACCACCACATCACAAAGATGCTCGACAGGGTTTAGATCTGGGGACTCTGTAGGTCAATGAAGCAAGGAACACTCATCGGCATGTTCCTGGAACCATTCGGTGACGATACCTGCCTTGTAAGCAGGTGTCGTCACCGAATGAGTCCATTCGAATGAGGATAAACTGTAGCCATGAAGGGATGGATTAGGTCAGCAACGATGTTCAAACAGGCTGTGGTGTTCAGATGTCTTTATCATGGGACCTAATATGTGCCAGGAAAACATTTCCCACACCATCACACCGCTACTAGCCGCCTGTACTGTTGATACCGGATATGATTTCCCATGGTCTCATATTGTTTGCATCAATTTCTGATCCTTCTATCAGCATGATGCAAAAGGAACTTGACTCGTCTGACCAGGCTACCTTTTTTTCAATCCTCAACGGCCCAGTGCCGATGTTCCTGTACTTTCGTGTTTTTCTCTGACAACATCGTCACTCTATATGATCGGTGGCTGTGTAGCCCATTCGCGACAAGATTCGACACGTGGCCGTTCGGAAATGACTTACTGCACACCAATGTCTAACTCTGCTGTGATTTGCTTGGTTATGGATCGTCTGTTCACTTGTACATTCTAGCCAGTTTCATTTGAATCCTCTGACCCACAGGCTGTTTTTTGTCCACAACATTGTAGATCACTGATGGTTTTTTGTTTTTCGCACCATTATCGGTAAGCTCTTGAAACGGTTGCGCATGAAAAACCCAGGAGACAGCCGTTTTGGGGATGCTAGAACCGCACGCGTAGCACCATTTATCATGTCACTTTCAAAATCGCTCAGGTCGCTCGTTTTGCCCATTCTGACGTTCAATCCAACTCTAACTGATGCTCAAAGAGATGGTCTGCCTAATATAACCGCAAACCGCGGTTACGTGACGTATTACCTGTTGGAATGAACTATTTCTGTGACGAGGGATGATGTACCTGATAAATGGCATCTCAGTGCATATTATGTACGTTATATACATAGTAATTATTATTTGTTTCAACTAATATTTTTCGTTCCAAATAGCAATAATATATAGATTGTGACATACATGAATATAATGAATATTATAAGAATAAAATAAATGATTTGCAACATGAATTACTGTATATATATATGTCTGTTTATATATTTTTTTTTCCCAAATCTCTAGCGCATATAGGGGCGGGGGTGGCTCAGTCGGTAGCGCGCCAGGCTCATAATCTGTAGTTCCCAGGTTCGAGTCCCAGCTGGGTCAGCGTTGAGATTTATCTCCGCAAAATTCCCCTCCCTGCTCACGGTCAGTAGGGGACACCGATGGGCTTGGAAAGGCCGCCGTCCGTCGGATGGGACGTTAAGCCGTGGCCCCGTGTGCGGGAGAGCCATACCCTGTGCACGTTAAAGAACACGCTGGATGGCCTTGACGGGAGGCTACCATCTGTCTCCCAACAGCTGTTCCAGTGGGTCCCCTACCCCAACCTTCTCTGAGCCTTCGGGGTTCATGTGACCTGGCCATTTAGCCCATGGTGTGCAAAAAAGTGCCGCTCAGAGGTAAAACAACCCAACCCAACCTAGCGCATATAATTTATTTAATAGCTCTCAATTAACGATGGTGATTTTAGAAAACTTTTAACAGGCATTAAAATTACCTTTTTTTTCAATGCAATTTTAATTTTTATGCAGGGAAGACTAGAAAAATTGCTGGGCCCAGAACAAACTGTGTGTGTGCACAGGCCTCGGCAAAAGTGTGTGCGAGCAGGCCTCGGTACAAAGTGTGTGTGCACAGACCTCGGTAAAAAGTGTGTATGTGAAGAGGCCTCAGTACAAAGTGTGTGTGTAGAGGCCTCGGTACGGCCTCGGTACAAAGTGTGTGTGTGTACACAGGCCTCGATACAAAGTGTGTATGTATACAGGCCTCGGTACAAAGTGTATGAGCGAAGACCTCGATACAGACTGTATGTGCAGGATACTTGGTGCAAAGTATGTGCGCGGAAGCCTTTTTACGATTCCAAACTATTTTTTATTGCATAAATAAATAAATTATTACACTTTGATTACACCAATTTGAACAAAATTCAAACACAATTTGAAAAAAAAAATATTTTCTCTCACTATGAGGGGGAGGTTGGTTCAGTCGGTGCACTCCAAGTTCGCAATCAGTAGTTTTCAGGTTCAAGTTCAAGCGTTGAGATTTATCTATACTAAATTTCCATCCTGCCCTCAATCAGAAAAGGGACACCGATGGACTTGAGAAGGCTGCCGTCCATTGGATGGAGCGTAGAGCCGCGGCTCTATGTGAAAGAGATCCATATTCTGTGCACATTAAAGAACACGCTGGATGGTCTTAATGGTAGGCTACCATCTGTCTCCTAACGGCTATCCAGTGGCTCCCTTGCTCCGACTTTCTCTCAGCATTGAGGTCATTGTAAACTGGGTCATTTAGCCCATTGTATTAAAAAAGGTCCCTTCGGAAGTAAAACAGCCCATCCCAACTCACCTACCCCCCCCCCCCCATTCACCCAGCCACGATATGCTACTTACATATCAAACGTTCATCGGATATTTTATTAAATGTGTGAAAGTAATCATGTTACTGCGACAGAACGACAAAACCTTAGACACATTTTCACTTTCAGCATGCTGGAAAAGTTGATATAAAATATTTCAGAATAATTCGCATTATACGTCAAAAGAATGAAAACTTTTTCGCATAAAATGTGCTAAATGGTCAGGTCACAAGGACCCCAAAGGCTCAGAGAAGGTTGAGGGAGCCCACTGGAACAGCTGTTGGGAGATAGATGGTAGCTTTCCGTCAACGCTATCCAGCGTGTTGTTTAATGTGCACAGTGTGTGTTTCTCCCGCACATGGGGCACGGCGTAACGTCCCATCCTACGGACGGCGGACTTTTCAAGCACATCGATGTCCCCTAATGACCGTGGGCATGGCGGGGAGTTTTGTGGAGATAAATCTCAACGCTGACCCAGCTGGGACTCGAACTCGAACTTGGGAACTTCAGATTACGAGGCTGATGCGCTATTGACTGAGCAACCCCCGTTCCGACGTTACGGACCTGATCCCTTAACCTAACACAATTAGACCCAAATGGGACTTCCACATCAAATTTGGGACCTATCGGTTGAGCACATGCGGAGTCACAGGGAACCGACAATTTCTGCCAAGTATGACGACACACAGCGTAAGTACAATTAGCTCGTGTCTGCCAGTTCGTTCGTTCGAATTACGGGTGTTTTGTAATAACACTAGAGGGCACTCATGAAAGTAAGTGAAGAACAAGGGAGTTATAGGGTTATCCTTTTTGGTACATATCAAGTTTACATATAGTTTCATTCATATAAACTTGAGATGCAGTACATAAGAACGAATATTAAAACTATAATTTTACCATTATCAGAAATTCTGAAAACGGACACAGTTTTATATCTTCATGAAGCCAAGACCCTCCAGCAACTCTAGTTGACTGAATTGCTAACTTTGGATAGTTTTGCCACCAATAGATAATTAGCAAATGCTTATGTGAATTTAGTACTTTTTTTTGACTAACATGAAGGCCAAGTGTATGAAAGTTCAATCAGGTTAATTGCTTACCGAACAAACAAATCCTTTCGTTGTAAAATACGAAAGTTTCGGTAAACACCGTCATCAGCAATCTTCGCCAATTAGCGAATTTTCTTGTTTTATCGGCAAACGAACAGTTATAACCGGCTTTAAACGTGTTTGTATAGTGAACGTGACCTTAAAGAGCACATGATAATTGTTGACATAAACGATTACAATTTGTCTGTTCAGCTTCCCAACAGATTTAAACCGGCTAGAGGGGGGGGGGGGGTTCTTAATCAGTCCCGGATCGAGAAACAAATAAAAGGGAAGGGTGGGGGATAAGAAATCCATTCGAACCGGAAATAAATAAAAGGGAGGGGAAAAGAACAAGGGACTGAATTTCCTTCATGATCCAACACTTCTTCTGTTTTAGATGTCTAAATATTTCTTAAGAAACATACGAGATAGATATAAGTTTATATTTTTGCCTGTATTACCCTTACTAACATTCTCAAAGCTGGAGAGGGAGGGTGTTGACTCCCTTTGCACACAAACACATACACACACACACACCCTCTCCCCAGATCCGGTCTTGGTCTTAAGAAACTGGGATATCTAGTTTTCATCTAAACTCCGGAATGATAAGTGTTTGATTCAAAATGATGGAAAGAATACTTTTTCAGATTTCAGTCGTGTAAATTCGTTTTCCAAAATTGAATGGTAAAAATTAAATGCTTTTTGTTTTTGCCTTTAACTTCTGGTTGCTTTTTGTCATTCAAATTTGTTCAGAACATGGATGGCCAACCCAAACTTAGCCAAGAGACACCAGAAAAAAAGAAGAAAAAAAGAAGAAATTATATTCTTAAACAGCAGCAAGAAAAATTTTTTTTTTTTTAAAGGAAAACATACAGTTGAAATAAGTAATGGATTCGAAAAAAAAATATTTTTAAGGAATGAAGAAAATACCTCGATAAAAAAAAACATATTCATTTTAAATGAATACTACGAACAGGCAAAATCGTTTAGATATACACCTAAAACTGTTTGATGAAAAAAAAATGGAAGAAATGAACCAAATTCAATACATTGATTACGCAGGTCTACAAATTAAAATGCTTAGAAGCTCAGTTTTGATTTTATATAATTCAAGACTGCTGATTATGGAAATTACATTCATTTTTTCCGTATCATGAAATATTTTTTGCAAATTAGAAAGCAAAAATATGAAAGTATGCAGCAACAATTTTTACTATGTACTAAAATTTTGATTTCAAAACCTCACATGCGAATGAGCAAAAATGAATTAAAATAAAAGCATAAACAACATAATTGCATTATTTTTAAGTTAAATCTTTGCTTTTTATTTTTACGAAAACTCCACTGAGTTGATTTTCTTTTATGCATTTAAGGTTTCTTACACTGCAACATCGAGCAATAATCCGACATCACAGAGGTACTCCACCGTCCTTGATATTGCTTTTCCATCTCTTTGATGTCTTGATGAAACACCTTTCACCTGTTCTTCGCTGACTCTCCAAGATTCCCTGAGAATCGGTTCAAATGTGAGAAAAGGAAATGCACTTTGAGACTCATATTACATCCTAGAACCTTATCTTCTTTAATCTATTGCTTGCAATTTGCTCATATTTCAGATTTTTGTTATTTCCCAAAACCTGTCAGCTACATCTTTAAATATAGTCCATGCATCTTTTTTCATCAGCAATCATGAAATTTAAACTGCATATATTTCGCCACCATTCTTATTTGTGGCCTGAAAAAGATTCCTTCCTTTAGTTTGGCTTCGTAAAGACCCGGAAGTGTATTGCACAAATATCTAAAACATTTTCAATTTTTGTCTAAACCCTTTTCGAATTGCTTCATTAACCCCAGATTTATAATGGAGAGGTGTTAGTAGAATTAGCTGATTCTCTGTAGATTCTTGGGTGAGGTTGGTTCCCAAAAACTTGTCAGTGTCTGTGTTTGTGTCCAATCTCTCGCTCGACTATCCCATTAACATACATAACATGGAAATTTTGTATATCCTCTTTGTTGCCCAAAAAGAGTACAGAACACCTTTTAATCTCCACAAAGTGTCCATTGGTGTTTATTATACTTTATTTTCTCTAAAAGTAATTCAAGAATTTGATAGGCTTCCTTTAAATGTGTGGAATGAGCAATCGGAACTGAGTCAAGATTGCTGTCATTATGCCTTTGAAACCTCTCTTACTGGAATCAATAAGCAGTCTCCATTCATCTGCTTCATATTTATCAGCTCCTAATTAAGAAGAATCTCTGGTATATTGTAATGATATTCTAAACGCTATAAATAAATTGAGTAAAACACTGAATGACGTTCTTTTCATGAAGTCTAAAGAAAGATTATAATGTTCCTGGAGCTAGTAAGTTCTTTTCTGAAAGCCTTGATCCTAATAGTTCTGAAGCATCTTTGGGAAGATCCAGATCTCTTACTAAATCATTCAATCCACTTTGAATGAAAAGTTCAGGTTTATTAGATACTTCTGGCTTAAAATCAGAGTCATTCAATTCAGTGCATTTTGAGTCAGATTCCAATATTTCAAGTTGTTTTGGAGGAATAGCTGGTACCTCAGGGCCGTAAGATGCAGATCTGAGAGCAGACTTAGATTGGGAAAAACAATCCCTTTTTTGTTTTTTGCATTAAAGCCTTTTACATCACATTAACAGAAATAACAACTATCTGCGTGATTTTTAGGTTCCCTACAAACCATTGGTACTGCAAATCATAATTTTTTCTTCTTTACTTTCGTCCATTTTTTTAAATCTTCAGCAAAAACACTACACACTATATAAGATGCCCATGGTTTGTCCTGGACTCAAAACTCAATTCCAAAATATGAACCTTTTACAAAAGAGACAATGTTTTGTCTTTTCTTCTTTGCAACACAAAACATTTGGATTATTGACACAGCTTCTTCTTCCCATTGTTTTTGTAATAATGTATGCCAACAATACAAAACATACATATACATATCACACAACAATTGAATATTCCTTCAAGGACAACTCTCGTTTCTCCGAAGACTCATTCAGGCACTTTTGATAGTTTTCATTTCTTTTTTATATTAATTTTTATATTGTTTTTTTTTATTTTATTTTCATTTTTATAAGGAATTTAAACAGTCTATGTTCTTTAGAAAATTTATTAGTAGATTATAGTATATGGGTTTAAGTGTTTTTTTTCATTTGTTTCAAGGATTGATTGAAAGTGAAATTGACTAGTTTTATGTTTTCTGAGTTTTTGGAAGTATTTATTTCTTTCACCTGTAAATTCTATACATTGAAAATTATATGTTCTATTGTTTGTGGTTCAGTACATTTTAAATGGTTAAGCCACTAGCCTGAATACTGCTTGCTCAGCGCTAATTTTTGTGTAGCCGTCATGCAGTGTTGCCACCTACATACACGTAAAGGGTTGTCGCTTCATGTGTAAATTGACAGTGTTCTCACTTTATGTGTAAATTGACAGTGTTCTCACTTTATGTGTAAATGGGCACAGTGTTCTCACTTTATGTGTAAATGGGCACAGTGTTCTCACTTTATGTGTAAATGGGCACAGTGTTCTCACTTTATGTGTAAATGGGCACAGTGTTCTCACTTTATGTGTAAATGGGCACAGTGTTCTCACTTTATGTGTAAATGGGCACAGTGTTCTCACTTTATGTGTAAATGGGCACAGTGTTCTCACTTTATGTGTAAATGGGCACAGTGTTCTCACTTTATGTTTAAATGGGCACAGTGTTCTCACTTTATGTGTAAATGGGCACAGTGTTCTCACTTTATGTGTAAATGGGCACAGTGTTCTCACTTTATGTGTAAATGGGCACAGTGTTCTCACTTTATGTGTAAATGGGCACAGTGTTCTCACTTTATGTGTAAATGGGCACAGTGTTCTCACTTTATGTGTAAATGGGCACAGTGTTCTCACTTTATGTGTAAATGGGCACAGTGTTCTCACTTTATGTGTAAATGGGCACAGTGTTCTCACATTATGTGTAAATGGGCACAGTGTTCTCACTTTATGTGTAAATGGGCACAGTGTTCTCACTTTATGTGTAAATGGGCACAGTGTTCTCACTTTATGTGTAAATGGGCACAGTGTTCTCACTTTATGTGTAAATGGGCACAGTGTTCTCACATTATGTGTAAATGGGCACAGTGTTCTCACTTTATGTGTAAATGGGCACAGTGTTCTCACTTTATGTGTAAATGGGCACAGTGTTCTCACTTTATGTGTAAATGGGCACAGTGTTCTCACTTTATGTGTAAATGGGCACAGTGTTCTCACTTTATGTGTAAATGGGCACAGTGTTCTCACTTTATGTGTAAATGGGCACAGTGTTCTCACTTTATGTGTAAATGGGCACAGTGTTCTCACTTTATGTGTAAATGGGCACAGTGTTCTCACTTTATGTGTAAATGGGCACAGTGTTCTCACTTTATGTGTAAATGGGCACAGTGTTCTCACTTTATGTGTAAATGGGCACAGTGTTCTCATTTTATGTGTAAATGGGCACAGTGTTCTCACTTTATGTGTAAATGGGCACAGTGTTCTCACATTATGTGTAAATGGGCACAGTGTTCTCACTTTATGTGTAAATGGGCACAGTGTTCTCACTTTATGTGTAAATGGGCACAGTGTTCTCACTTTATGTGTAAATGGGCACAGTGTTCTCACTTTATGTGTAAATGGGCACAGTGTTCTCACTTTATGTGTAAATGGGCACAGTGTTCTCACTTTATGTGCAAAGGACACAGTATTGACACAGTATTGTCTTTTTTGTCCTAAAGCAAAAAATGGTAACAAAGCGCCGCAAAAATTCTCAATTTCTGAAAAATTCTATATGTGATGCAATAAAAGTAATGATTATTTTTTCCCAATCAGTGAGCAAAAATCATTACAAAATAGCTACAAATTCAAAACAGCAGTTTCATTACATTGCCCGTGTTATATGTATTATAATCCACAAGTTCTTTTACAATGAGCCTCCAGTTGCCAAGCCTGGTCTAAAAGAATAAGGATAATTAAATATCGAAACGAATGTAATTAAAAAATAGCTCCACAAATTCTTGATCAAAATGTTTTCCCTGTTTTTTTTGGGGGTTTTTGCTTGGTATTTTAATTTAACGTTTTTAGACCTCCCCCTCACAATCGTGCCCTCCATCTTCCAAAATGTTTCACCTGATGACCATACATTTTTAACATGGGTTCACTTGTCACTCATTGTTCCATTAAAAATTCAAATCCCTACCTATGATAGAGTCAGAACGAAAAATTGTTTGTCGTTACTGTTTTCACTTCATTAGAGGTGGAGCGTTTAAAGAAACCACTGAACTTCAACGCAAAATTTGTTTCCTTAAAGCTTTATAAGCTCTACCTAAAACAAAATCCAATTAGAAGCTTGAAACGATTTTTTTTTCTTTAAATTCTTTTCAGTTCGCCATTTCGAATTTTTTAGTTTTCGAACGTCAAACTTCCTACTTGTCGCACGTAATGAATATTTCATTTATTAATCTAAGTAAAACACACCTGGATGTAATTATCCAAATCCTTTACAGCGACTTCAAATGCAGTGAACCCTCGATTTAACGGACTAATTACGAGAGAAGGAGTGTCAGTTAATGCTGAAAATCCGTTAAATCCTAATGCCTATATGACGATGCACGGAGTGCATGACCACATGTTATAATAAATATTATAGAACATTAGTAATAGAGGAATATAATATCTGTAATAGCAATAAAAACACTAAATTAAACAATAGAGTACACTACTTCCCCTCCGTTTTAAAGATCCTTTAACCCATTTCTTGAAACATACATGAAATATGCTCAAGTTTAACATTTTTCTGCCTCCATTACCTTAACCAGTATTCTCACCTGGGTTAGTCATGTCTCTTTGTCCCCCTCCGCTGGCTCCACGTGATTGCGAAAGAAAATAAAGATTTCAATCGATGAAACCCATCTGCCTTGGCACAGGTCAACGCCTGGATCTTTTCCATTGTCTTACGACCTGGTGAAGAGCCTTTGATAATACCAAAACAAACCAGTCTCATCAACATAGTAAATATGAGGTATAATCAAGTCTTCTTTCTTAATGAGTTCATTTAAAGTTTTTTCTAAACGGCTCAATCAACAAATAATTAATCTCTTCCTTTGTGCACTTCAAGATTCGTTAAATATCCTCGTGTTTACTTGTAAAATTCCAACATAATTTAAGAGCGATATGACTTTCACGGAACAAAAGCAGATCAAATTATATTTGGTTTACCGTCCGTAAAATCGGAGTACGTAGAATCAAGTTTCATTGTAATTATGAATGAAAAACAAAGGGCGAACATCCTTTCAAATTATTCGCGACAAGCAAGATGAAGTGTTAACGGACAACACAGCAATAATACTTTCATTACGTAGTACCTAAAAAATATGAAAGTCGTTAAACTATGCACTGAAAAAGAATTCAATTTCAAATCCTTTTATATCAATGACAACTTCCTCATATGTGTTTATATATATATCCATTTGCACAAGAATTGAACGACCATGAGCAAACTATGCCATCATTTTAATACAACTGAATGTTATTGTTCAATTTTATCAAGGATCTTACAATAAATCTGAAAGAAATGTCAACTATTATTGGGGTTTTCCTCTGTAAAGAAAATAAATTTACTATTATGTCGGGCATTCCAAGGAGCGATAAACAGAACAAACCGAAACTCACCTTGGTACTCTTGGTGGACTCGTTTGTTATGTTTGTATTGCCTTTTTTCTTGCCTTTCTGATTTACTCCCTTCCCACAGAACACTTTGGGAAACAGATAACCTCACATCTGTTACATACTGATTCAACTTAAATCCAATTTCATTATTTCTGTTTCTGGGTTTGTCCGCAGCGAACTGGCTTATGGCACAAAAGAAATTTGTTTCCTTATACATATTTTAGTTTGTATTATACCAGAGTCAAGCAGAGTTTAATTCGCCAGGTGAAACATATTTCCATTTTCAGGTTGTTTACTACAAACTACCGATGAAATCATGCGGGACCTACTTATGGAAACCTGTGCTATATTTTGTCCGTGTGCATTTGCTTAGTTCTTCTTTCAAAAGAAAAACCTAAAAAAAGATTGCTGATGACATTTGTTTGCGACCTCAGTTCTAGGTAGCTTCAATTTTACAGCATGCAGTTAGCTTTTGGAAGTTTTTCATATCTTGTTTGAAATAAATTCTTGTTCTTTTTTTTTTTCTCTTTTTGGATGCATATCACTGTTGGTATTTTTCTTCCAGGGTTAAATATATGCATAAATTTTTATTACCCTGTCTACAATTTCATGAAGAGAGAATTGGAAATGTTGACTTAATTTTACATTCGCGTCAGAGCGAAACTAAATTCAATTATCAGAAGACTTGAACTACGCTGAGAGTACTTTTTGTATGTTATGGGGTTGACAGGCGTTTCAATCCAAAACTGTATGTGATTTAAATATAAATAAATATAAATTACATCTCAAGCACATGCTTGCCACAGATTTCTCACAGGAGCCTGTCAGTATAATACAACATAAGGAATATCTACGATAAAGGGGAAACCACAGCAGAAAGTCAACACAAGAAAGGAAATATCAATGACTTATAAAGGTCTCAAACCTAGATCCCTTTGATCAGTTGCCAAATACTCTAACTACCTTTCGATTGGCTTGGTCGATTTTATTATTTATGAGCAACAAATAAACAATAGTGCACCTTGAATAATAGACAATCACAAGTATTCACCTGTTGGTGATACTTTGAACAAATATAGAAAAAAAATTGTTATTAGTTTTATGGGATCCGAACCCACGACCTCTTGATACGTGTCAGGTGTTCTGACGGCTGAGCAACCAGCCGCTGATCAAGATCTCCTTATGGGTGGCTTTAAGCATTATATCTATGTGTGGCTTTGAGCATTAGGCCATGGAAACAGTCATTGGTAGCGTATCTGACTGTAATTGAAGACTTCGCTATTGACATTTTTTTCTTCTGTATTTATTCAACAAATAGTGCGCCTTTATTGAACTTTTTATTCAATCACCACTATTTTTACTTTGGGCTCTTTACAAATTATCATTTTAGATACAAATTTAAGCTTAGTAGCAATCTTTCTAGAAAATATTTTCTGTCTATCTGCTTGGTGGACACAGTTTTTAAAAAAACAATTATTTTCTGATATCTGTCGCATTGAAAAAGAGATTTCTTTACTTCTTTGATATTGCTTAATTCTATTCCAGTAGTACAAT
The DNA here is from genome assembly GCA_038380435.1 of Ryuthela nishihirai. Classification (NCBI taxonomy): domain Eukaryota; kingdom Metazoa; phylum Arthropoda; class Arachnida; order Araneae; family Heptathelidae; genus Ryuthela; species Ryuthela nishihirai. The sequence continues at coordinate 33,813,477 of JAWZYU010000017.1, read as the reverse complement.
ATTTAATTTATTTCAAAACATACGCTTTCATTTCTCATTTAACCACTGTTACAGGGGCAGAAGGTTGACTCAATCGATAGCACGCCAGACTCGTAATCTACTATCTCCCAGGTTCGAGTCCCACCTGAGCCAGTGCTGAAATTTATAACTACTAAACCTTCCACCTTGACTTCAGTCAGAGAGGTGACACCGATGAGCTTGGAATGGTCACCGTCCGTTGGATAAGACTTTAAATCGTATCTCCGTGTGCACCAGAGCCAAATTTTGTGCACGCTAGATGACCTTGATAAAGTTATCATCTGTCTCCTAACAAGCAGTCTAGTGAGTCCCTTTCCCGGAACCTTCTCTGAGCCCTTGAGTCTTTGTGATCTGGCCATTTAGTCTGTTGGGGGCAAGAAAGTGCCTTCAGAGAAAAGTGCCGCTGAACCCAAACCCTTATTCAGCTCGAAAATCAACTCTCTATATTTAGTAGAAACAGATATATAATATCAGATTTTTTTGTGTGTACGTATATGGAGAAGTCTATTTAATATAGCAGGTTGGGACTGCAGAAATTAACCAGATACTTGGCCACATGGTCCTAAATTTCTCTTAAGAGTCTTCGACGTCTAACATTATGTTGCATTAATCTTTCGAGGCTCTAATTATAATAGAACACAATTTTTAGTTTAAGACTCATGGAGTTCGCTTACATCCCATCGTGTTTAGTGGGTGATGTGCTAATAATAATACTTGAAAAGGGTTGGGTTGTTTTACCTTCGACAGGCAGTGTTTTGCACACAGTGGGCTAAATGGCCAGGTCACAAGGACCTCGAAGGTTCAGAGAAGATTGGGGGAAGGGGCCCCAGTGGATAGCTGTTAGGAGAGAGATGTTAGCCTCCCGTCAAGGTCATACAGAGTGTTCTTTAACGTGCCCAGGGTATGGCTCTCTCGCACAAGGATTAACGTCCCATCCGATGGAGGCGGCGTTTCTCAAGCCCATCGGTATCCCTCACTGACTGAGGGCACGACGGAGATAAACCTCGACGGTGGCCCAGCTGGGACTCCAACCTGGAAACTTCAGATTACGGGCTTGGCGAGCTACCGGCTGAACCATTTTCTTAAAAAGGTGGAAAGCGCTATCATTTTTAAATGTTCATAAATACCTTTTAATATTTTTCAACAAATGGTTGCGCAACATCAGTTATTATGGTTCTCGCAGTAAGCAGCTATTGTATTCGGAAAACTCAACATAAATTTCTTTTACCTGATTTGCATAAATTATTCTATTATAAGTACTTGTGTAGTAATTATATTTTTTGTGCTTAAATACAGAAGAGTTACGCCTACCGTACAACCACAGGCAAAAAGTTTCAGCGAATGGCTCTTTGGTGGTACAAGGTGTTGAAAGAGCAACTGATGAAGGAAAATACACGTGTATTGCACGCAACGCAGAGGGTCAAACCGCACAGAATAGTCTTTACGTTACTGTTCTAGGTAAGTGCATAATAATATAAAACGGTGTTTCTAAAAGATTGTGTGCGTATCCTGAAAAATACACCAGCTCCAGTTAGGGAATACACATACCCACAGAAATATCAGAGATCCTACCAGTTACCAATTTCTGCAGACAAAACAACTATCGTGCACTTTGGTAAAAGCAATCAGAAGCACAATTATGATATCAATGGTTCCCCAATCATCAATGTATCATCTCAATTAAATTTGGGTGTTTCCATTTCTCCCAACCTCTCATTTTTTTACACCGCCAAATCATCTCAAAAGAGCCAACTCTGTCGCCTTCATCATTTTGCGCTGATATATGATGGGTAACTTATATGATGATGTAAACTAATATATGATGATATATGATGTGTAAAAGATGATGGTCCAATCTTTTAAAGGCATTCACTACTTTTGTTTTGCCTATTCTTGAATATGCATCTCCTGCTGGTCTCCCCACATGATATCTGGCATCACTCTAGTTGATCGTATACTCAAATGATTTAGTAAGAGACTACCTAATGTTCTCTCTTGCTAAATTCTGAAAGTTTTCAATATTCACTCCTTGGAATGGAGAAAGTTGGTTCACAATCTAAAAATCGATTATGAAATCATTAACAGCCTTCTCTATTCAAATCCGTTTGAGCCATTAATTCATGCCTTGGACTCTAACAGAACAAGGAGACATCCTCATTGTATACACATTCCTCGTGCTAGAACAAACTGTAAATGTCATTCCTTCATATGCCGCGTCTGTTTGGAACTATCTCCTCATATTGTGTTCTCCCCAACCTTGCGTATTTTCAAAGATCGACTAAATACAGTCGACTTAGCCAAGTTAAAATGTTTTAAGTTTTAACCTTCTTCGTGTGTGTAATTATATGTTCTAAAAGTGTTGACCATAGTGTAAATCACAACAAGTATTAATTATATTGTAAATATTTCTTTATTTTTGATGTCTTGAGCAGTGTTAGCGTATATTTTTGTACATTCCTCTCAATAAATTAATAAATAAATAAATCTTAGTAGAGAGTATCTGGGCCATTAAGAATATGCAAGCTCTTATTAAGAATTATGCATACCTCCATGAATACACGAACTCTCAGTAGAGAGTACTTGAACCACCAGGAATATACAAGGTAACATTAGGAAGCAGGCCTACCTTTAGTACAGAAGAGCTCTCATTAGAGACATATCTAGGAATATGCAAGATCATATCTATGTGTACCTCCAAGATATGCATGCTTTCTTTCGGGTGCATGCATGGTCTCAATAAGTATTGCACGCACATCCAGGAGTGAATAAGTTATCTCTATGGAGTATTGGTACCTAAAGGACTCATAACTCCACAAGTTCTCTCTATGGAGTATGGGTACCTCCAGGGATATGTGCTTTCTCATTAGGGAGTTCACACTTTCCAGGAGTATGCAAGCTATCATTAAGGGAGTGCACATCTTCAATGAGTACTGGAGATCTCTTTAAGGAGTATACACCTTCCAGGGGTATACGAGCTCTCATTAGGGAGTATGCGTATCTCTTGTGTTACACGAGCTGTGGTTAAGGAGTAGGCGTATCTGTTGTGTTACATGATCTCTCGTTAGGGAGTATGCGTATCTCTTGTGTTACACGAGCTGTGGTTAAGGAGTAGGCGTATCTGTTGTGTTACATGATCTCTCGTTAGGGGGTATGCGCACTAAGGGAAATAATCGATAGTAACGGATGATGTATTTTTTTCTTAGATGTGAAACGTATTAGTTAACATTAAGATATGACCATTTATTCTTTCCTCTTGCAGGATAAGATGGGGGGTATTTTAGATTCGTTTTAAACGATCACAAAAAATAAAATCGCAACTACTGGAGGAGGTACGTGACAAAAAAGTTTTGGATTATGGGCTATGTGACAAAAAGGTTCGGAAAAACTGAGGTAATAAAATCTATTACAGAGGCTAATAATGCTGCTCTTATTTTTGAGAATTTATGATTGTTCCAGTTATGATGGAAGTGCAGTCTTTACTTAAATACATGTTATGGCTAATATCCGGGATCCTGCTAAGGATGACATTGACAGTCTAATGGCTAATTTCAAGATGAAGTGATTAATATCCAAAATGCACTTAAAACATTCACCTTTCGATTCTTAGTTTACGGCTTGGCTACATGGATGATTACTTTCATTTTCACGAGTATAAGAATGTCGAGCGGTGCGCCTGTCTTTATTAAGAAGTTTACCTATAAAACTTAGATTCTCCATTTCTTATGCTTATTAATAAATTCGGGGCTACCTGGACTTATTAGGAATTCTAAAACCCCTATCAAACTGAATAATTTCCCTACACGAAACTCTTCCATTTTGGAAAATCGAATCCTTCTCTTGATTCAACCCAATGGATTATGGGATAAAAAAAACTAACAAAAAAAAAAACTTTTCATTCAGATTAACATTTATTTTTATCTACTTGCATAAACAGTTTGATAAAAAGGCAAGTCTAATTCATTTATTTATACGCTACATATACTGAATATTATAACTAGTGTTCTAAAGTATCTAATATCTCTGTTTATCCCATAAATATCACTGAGCATACTTCACCTGTTTTTTTCTCTTTGTAGTCCGACCTTCGATCGAGCCATTTTCTTTTCCGAAATCCCTTCATCAAGGTCAGCGCTTCAATCTCCTCTGCACAGTAAGCAAAGGCGATCCACCAGTAACTATCGTATGGCTCAAGGATGACAAACCATTCGTCGAAGGTTACGGCGTGAAAAAGCTCGAAGTGACAGAATTCTCTTCAACTCTTGCCTTCCAACCCGTCAGGCCCGAACACAGAGGCAACTACACATGCATGGCCAGCAACCCTGGTGGTACCGTCAGCCACACTGCTACAATGGTAATTCACGGTATGGCTTAATCTGGACCTTAGTCCTGTATGGTTGGTTGCATTATAATGCTTTGTCATTCCAGAAGAGTCGGCAATAGATATCTGTTTTTTTGTGTGTGTCGCCCTACTACACATAGAAATCTTTGTTGTTGTTTTTTCTTCTAAATAGTAGCCCTTTGTTGGTTGAAGGTTCGCGTATTGATCTTCAAAATGATCAGTATTATTAAATGTCTGTCTGAAATGACCGAATAATTACTCAATAAATAATACATTTGTTACATCCTTGAGTTCACAAATGGAAACAAATACACTGGTGAACAAAAGTTACAATCCCATGTTAGGTAATTTCAAAGATAAAACTTTTGAAATGGATCTTCGTGGTAAAATAATGACAGAAGATAAATTAAAAAGATCTCAATCAAAGCTATCTAAGTCTCGATTTTAACCAATAAAAGCTAGATATTGAAAGAGTTATAGAAGCTTTAATATGTAGCAGTAACATGGATATGCCGAAAAAGTATATCCACTGCTAAGAAACTTTAAAAAAATGAGGTATATTGAAGAATTATTTACACAATCTTCTAAAGCAGTGGTTCTCAACCTTTTACGCTCCACATACCCCCTGGAAATGTGCATATAACTGGCGTAACCCTTGTATAGATAGATAAAACTGTAGTTATAGTATAACGATGGGAATAAAACTTTGTTATTAGATCTAGCGACTTTTGAGCTCTCACGGCGTACCCAGAAAATCATACCCCGTACCCCACGTTGAGAACCCCTATTCTAAAGTATAGACCAGTTTTATTAAACGGCTCGAAATAATACTTATTATTCAAATTTCAATTGATTTTTGTGGTAAATTCTTACGATTGCCATTGCTATTCTTAAATATCCAAATTTTCCCAACTCTTTAAATATCGAAAGCATAATGCTGAAATTCGAGATTTAGATAGGTTGGATTGAGACTCTTAATTTCTCTGCACTCGCGTTTTAGCATTAAAAGCTTATTTTAGAAGTAATACTACTAAGAAGCTAGCTTTTCATGGACTTATTATGGGATTGTAACTTTTGCACTTGAGTATGTTTCAAAGGGAAGTTTCTGAAATCCACAAGAGTTTAAGAACTCGCCTGTGGATTTTGTTACACTTAAAAATGCATCTGATCAAAATATATTAAATAACAATAATGTAAGCATACTATTTAGTACCAATTCTTTACGCAAAAAAATTGAGAAGCAATGTAAAAATGTATAATTTATCATATTAAAAAATAACTCAATGTTTCCAATATTCTGTAGCCATTTATAAGGATTTGAAGTGAATCTATGTATATATATTTTTTTATTTTAATGTTGCCTAACAAAAAAAAATGGTTGCAAGATAAATGTAATACTGTTAAATCACAGTGTGTATACAATTAAACGAGATTTATAGTTAACATATCTCGTGTTATAACTAGTAGCGTTTTAAAATTTCTTCCCCGATTTTGTTTCAGAATTAATATGCAATATGAAAAATATACTTTATAATTCTAATCATATTTGATTAGGCTTATCGATAATCTAGTATTTTTTCTATCTATAATAATAATGAAATTGCTTTTGAATATTCAAAAAAATAATATTTAGACAAATGAATCCACAGATCGTCATTGATTTACTAAATATTTAATCACTATTAAGCTGTTTAAGTAGCGGAATGACAATGGGTGAGAGGAAAAATTGTCTTGACCTGGATAGGATCCGAATTGTCTTGACCTGGATAGGATCCGAATTGTCTTAACCAGGATAGGATCCGAATTGTCTTGATCGGATAGGATCCGAATTGTCTTGATCGGATAGGATCCGAATTGTCTTGTTCGGATAGGATCTGAATCCACGAACTCTTGATATATCATCAGGAGTTCGTGGATTTAGATCCTATCCCGCTGAGGACAATTTATCCTCTACATATATCTTCATCTTGTTACTTAAACAGTGTAATAGTGATTAAATACTTAATATATCAAAAAAGAATATATTTTTGTTTTATGATATAAATAAGGTTTTATGATAAAAATAAATGTGAGTAAATAATATCACTATTTTGGATCTAGAAAATATTTAAAAAATAAGGAACGTTTCTGGGGGAGAGGGCGTATAAGTGCAGATGTATTGCATTTTCTTTTGTCTATTTGCTCATATACAATCGTTTCAGATGTCTGAAATCAGATTTAAATGAACATTACATTGAACAAACAGTTAAAGTTATTTCGTTACATTAAAACATTTAAAGAAATTTTGCATTTACACTGGTTTCCATAAATTAAGGAAAAATTAGAAAAATCGCGATAATTCGCCAAAGAATTGTGCGATCCTCACGAAATTTGTTCATGTAACCAGTAAAGTAATGCCGAGTGAGCATATCATATGCAAATTAGTCTAGGTTGCGTCAATTTGCGTAATAGGAAGCGGCATAAAAATGGGTGCTTTGGAGTGGATCGTTATTTTGTGTTGTAAATGTGAGTAAAGAAATTCGAAATAGCCATTTTATAGGATTGACCTCGAGACATCATTTGCCAAATGAACTGCGGTGGAGATCTATTGGCCGGCTCGAAGCAGGCCAAAGTCAGTCAGACGTGGCACGATGGCTGAATGTGAGTCCTTCTGTGGTCCATAGATTCTTTCTAGGAATCAATTTCTTAGCACGGATTCGTCGTCTCGGAGGTTTAGCCGAGGAAGGGCTAGAGTTACGACCGCTGTAGAAAGCTTTGATAGCATAGTAGACTGTACAAGGCTTCAATAGCATAGTAGACTGTACAAGGCTTCGATAGCGTAGAAGTCTTGGAAATCTGCGATAAACAGCACGAAGGAGCAGGACGTCTACTCCCTCTCAGCTACGATCCTCTCTTGCAGCAGCCACTGGGAGGGTTGTATCAGCTTCTACTGTGCGTAGAAGGCTTCATGAGGGATGTCTGTATGCTAGAAGACCAGTAATTTGTATGCCCCTCACGTCACGTCGCAGGAGAGAGCGGTTAAATTGGGCATGCACGCATGTTAACTGGACAGAAGAGCAATGGAGGTCCGTACTCTTCACAGATGAGTCCAGATATTGCTTGCAAAGTGATACTGGACGTTGATGTGGAGAGAACGAGGTACCCGCTATCATCCCAATAATATCCATTAAAGAGGCAGTTACGGTGGAGGTAGTGTGTTTGGGGTGGCATTTCCTTAGGTGGACGCACAGACCTCTATGTGTTGACGAGTGGAACCTTCATGCTCAAAGGTATAGAGATGACATCCTGGATCTTTATGTACGTCCTTACGCTGGTGCAATAGGTGAAACAATCGTCTTACAAGACGATAACGCTCGTCCACACAGAGATCCACTAGTGGAACAATACCTTCAAGAGGAGACCATTATGTGCATAGTGGCCAGCTCGATCTCCCGACCTAAATCCGACTGAGCATATGTGGGATGCTCTAAGGAGACGTATTACTGCCCTCAACCCCCACCTGCAACAAAGTGGGAGCTTATTACTGCTTTAAAAGAACAATGGTCTTTACTCCCTACTGAGCTGATTCACAACATCATAAACAGCATGGAACATCGCTGTCGTGCCTACATTGCTCTAAGGGGTGACCACACTCCTTTTTACAGAACTTTGCCCATTGCATCCTGACACCTTAATTTTGGACAAGTTCCTGTAAGTGCTATATTTTTATGAAATATTTTTCTAGTGTAAAATATTTTATGCCATTCTGAAACAAGCATTGTAATTCATGTTTCCATCAAATTTCATTAAAATCATTCATTTGGTTTTTGTTTATCATCATTTTTCTGAGTTTTCCTTAATTTATGGAAACCAGTGGAGTTTAAAAAACTTCACTTGTTCTCTGTAGGTTCTAAAGAATGAAGATATTTGATATTTTTATATACTTAAACATGAAAAGTAACATAAAATTGTCGTTTGAAGGAGAAATATAAAATATGAACCCGATGTCTGAATGCTGCTTTTTACAATTAAGTATTGCATAAAATGTCGTCCCGTGTCCGAGTGGTTAGCGCGCTTGGCTACTGATCTACGGGACCTGGGTTCGAGCCCCGGGTTAAGGCATGGCTGTTTGTGTCGTTTTTCTGCTGAGGTCCTGCCATCCTCTCAGACCTTTTACTGTGGCATATAAACTGACAGGCTCCTGTCAGACCTCTGTGGCAAGCAGCTGCTTGAGGGGCTATTTATTTATTTTATTATATTGCATAAAAATTAAGTACAGTTGGTCTTATTTCTAACGAAAATTTAAATTCAATTAGACAGAAGGTTTTGTCAAAATCACGATTATTCGTAACACAAAATAAATTTTTTGAAACTCTTAAGTTGACCAGTGGACTTTCGATGAGTGAAAAAAAAAAGCCACATTGCTGTAAATAAGTTCATTTATATTTTGATGTTTTGACTACTTTTTAATCTTATATTCCATAGTAACAAGCTTAGACTTCCATAGAGACTGACAATTAAGTGCATAAAGAGCAGGAAATTACCATATCACTTTGAATACAACTCTTTACATAATTATGCAAACGAGTGTAGATATAATCTCTGTAACGCCAATATTTTAGCATTACTAAACACCTGAATATTATTTTGGAAATTAAAATTGTATGTAAAATTTCTAAAAATTTATTTGCATATATATATTCTAACAGATGTGTTTCTGACACTGATAGTGATCAAAGCTCAGAGTCTTCGGATATAATCGCGACAGTTGTTGAAATGAAGATCGGAACGATCTTTGAACAAATTGCATTGTGCTCCTTCAGTGTTTCTATTGTTAGAAGAACACAATTCGTATATACTATACTATATACTATTAGTCTGTTTTGTTTGTTTCAGGTATTTCGTTTTCCTACTCTTCCTTGCAAAAAAGTCTTCTATAAACGATTCTTAAATAATTGAATGCTGCTTCACTGGTTTCACAACATTGTTTTCTCTTCTGTTCTATGGAACAATTCTTTTATAAGCGATTCTTAATTAAGTAAATGTTGCTTCACTTCTTTCAGGGCATTGTTAGCTCTGCTTTTCTATGCAACAGTTCTTCTATAAGCGATTCTTAATTAAGTAAATGCTGCTTCACTTGTTTCACGACACGTTTTTCTACAATGTAATAAAGTCGTTTATGAGCAGTCTAAATTAAGTAATGTTGCTCTGCGACATTGTTTTTTCTATTCTTCTATGTTACAAAGTCTTCTATAAGCAGTCTAAATTAAGTAATGTTGCTCTGCGACATTGTTTTTCTACTCTTCTATGTTACAAAGTCTTCTATAAGCAGTCTAAATTAAGTAATGTTGCTCTGCGACATTATTTTTTCTACTCTTCTATGTTACAAAGTCTTCTATAAGCAGTCTAAATTAAGTAATGTTGCTCTGCGACATAGTTTTTTCTACTCTTCTATGTTACAAAGTCTTCTATAAGCAGTCTAAATTAAGCAATGTTGCTCTGGGACATTGTTTTTTCTACTCTTCTATGCTACAAAGTCTTCTATAAGCAATCTAAATTAAGTAATGTTGCTCTGCGACATTATTTTTTCTACTTTTCTATGTTACAAAGTCTTCTATAAGCAGTCTAAATTAAGTAATGTTGCTCTGCGACATTGTTTTTTCTATTCTTCTATGTTACAAAGTCTTCTATAAGCAGTCTAAATTAAGTAATGTTGCTCTGCGACATTGTTTTTTCTGCTCTTCTATGTTACAGTGTCTTCTATAAGCAGTCTAAATTAAGTAATGTTGCTCTGCGACATTGTTTTTTCTACTCTTCTATGTTACAGTGTCTTCTATAAGCAGTCTAAATTAAGTAATGTTGCTCTGCGATATTGTTTTTTCTACTCTTCTATGCTACAAAGTCTTCTATAAGCAATCTAAATTAAGTAATGTTGCTCTGCGACATTGTTTTTTCTACTCTTCTACGTTACAAAGTCTTCTATAAGCAGTCTAAATTAAGTAATGTTGCTCTGCGACATTGTTTTTTCTACTCTTCTATGTTACAAAGTCTTCTATAAGCAGTCTAAATTAAGTAATGTTGCTCTGCGACATTGTTTTTTCTACTCTTCTATGTTACAAAGTCTTCTATAAGCAGTCTAAATTAAGTAATGTTGCTCTGCGACATTGTTTTTTCTACTCTTCTATGCAATAAAGTCTTCTATAAGCAGTCTAAATTAAGTAATGTTGCTCTGCGACATTGTTTTTTCTACTCTTCTATGCTACAAAGTCTTCTATAAGCAATCTAAATTAAGTAATGTTGCTCTGCGACATTGTTTTTTCTACTCTTCTATTTTACAAAGTCTTCTATAAGCAGTCTAAATTGAGTAATGTTGCTCCGCGACATTGTGCTTTCTGTTCTTCTATGCAATAAAGTCTTCTATAAGCAATTCTAATTTAAGTAACTGCTGCTTCACTTGTGTCACTGCATTATTTTCTCTTCTGTTCTATGCAACAAGTCTTCTATAATCTATTGTAAATTAAGCAAATACTGCTTCACTTATTTCATAACATCGTTTTTCTACTATTCAAAGTAATAAATTCTACTATAACCAATTCTTAATTATGTAAATGTTCTCCACTTGTTTCACGACATTGTTTTTCTACTATCCTATGCAATAAATTTTATTAAAAGGATTCTTAATTAAGTAAAATCTACATCACTTGTTTCATGACACCGTTTTTATTACGATCCCAAGCAAAAAAATGCTGTCTATAAGCAAGTCTTTATTAAGTATGTAAATGTTACCGTACTTGTTTCGCGACCTTAATTTTTGCGTAAAATAAAGTCCTCAGCTCTACAGTTTTTAATACATAAGCGCTTCTTCATTCGTTTCACAGCCTTTGGCTTTAACTGTTCTATGCATTAAACATTTCTGTCAAGAATTCTTTAACGAAACGAACACTGTTTCACATCATTAGTTTCTCTAGTCACTTGCCCGCTTTGTAAGCAATTCCCTGAGAAATATCTTCTCTTGTTTAACAGCATTATTTTTGTACTCTTCTGTGCACATTTCGTGCACAGATTCTGTGCACAATTCCACATTTCTATGCAGTCAAGTCCTCTGTCAGAAATTCTCTAGTATTTAAACATTATTTCATTTTTTCACAGCATGAGTCTTCTATTCTTCTATTCACCAAATTTCAGTTCTCTAGTACGTTTTTGCTTCTTCAGGAAAATCCATCAAAAAACTATAATAACGAATCATTTCACAGCATTGTTATTTTACCTTTCTGAACTGGATCGTCTTGACGGATGCTCCCCTCTTCCCCAATATTCTCTTGGTTTACTTGGCCGTTTAAATCGTTGTGTGCAAAACAAATCGACAGGAGTAAAAGAACCTAAGTTCTTTTACTCCTGTCGATATGCAAAGATCTTCTTCAGTAAGAATTTTTCACTAAAATCTTCTTCAGTGAGTTTTTTTTCACTAAGATCTTCTTCAGTAAGTTATTTTGACTATATTTCTGTGTCCTACAATCATCTATCAACAATTGTCTACTACCAAGTAAGCCTTGCTTCATTTGCCACTTCTTTCAAACGCTTCTATCAACAATAACTGCAATAGCATGACGCGAGGCATTAAGTGGTCCCCTGCTTTAAATACCAATCTGTTTATAAGGAGCTATACCACAAATGATTGATTTTATAGAGAAAATTTTTAAAAATCAAAATATATACGAGTAATTAGAAGTAATGCTTCCGTACATCAAGGGTGAATGTCTAAATTATTTACAATGCATTTGTAAACTATAAAGTAACTTTGGTATCTGATGTTCATATATGAATTATTATATATATATTTGTAGTATTCTCTTTTACCCTTTTCTTTGCATTGTGCAATTACCTTAAGAATCCAGTGTCAATTTCGAATGATATATTGAATTGATCTATCATTTTAAAAAAAAAAAATTAATTTCTCTAGATTTTGTCTTTTCTTATTCTGTGAAGTAGAAAAACTGTCTTTAAAAAACTATTTCTTGAAAACCTCTTTAAAACCTCTTCTTAAAGAGAGAGTTATTCGATAAAAGAATTTATCTTGGAAATTAAAGCATAAATAATAATCGTTATATCAAACCATTTTTAATAATATTGAGTAATAATTCTTTAAATTTTTATAATGTTGATTTTGAATAAAAATCGCAAGCGAGTGTGCCTAAATCACAATATCCTTTTTAATCATCTCGGCCAGGAATTAATTTGGTTCCTTTAAAAATGCAAGGAGCATGATACTATTTAAATCTAAATAAATAAACATTTTTCGCAAAAATAATAATAATGGAAAAAAAATAACTATAACAAAAAGTCATGTGTACAGAATAAAACCAAAATTATAAATAAAATATTGTTTTTATTAACTTTAAATATATTACAGTTCTCCTCTGAGAGACAATATTTCAAATATACTTCTCTTAGGAATAGTTTTATATTGATTTAAATCAGTTTTTATGTTAGTGTTCGCGTACACATTGGAACTGAAAGGTTAACTCTTTAAATATTGAACGGATATTATTAACAGACGAGAATTTCGATCCATTGTATTTAGATTTTTGATTTATCTTTAGTCACATTTCCCGCCATAAAATGTTGTTTGAAGGTTATAAAGATTCAAAATTAACTTCTTTTTGTTGCATTTTAGTTGTTACATTTCAAAGGCTACTGAGGATATGAGAATATATATCCAGAGAATATTAGTGTCACAAACAGTACATTTCGCTGTCAATTATTCTGCATTGCTACATTGTAATAACCTTGTTTTTCATGTTACTCATTTGTCTCTTTCTCTCAGTTCCTCCTCGTTGGAAACTGGAGCCAACGGATGCCAGCGTCATCAGAGGTCGAACTGCTACCATCGACTGCCAGGCTGACGGATTTCCGTACCCTCAGATTCGATGGACAAAAGCTGAAGGTGAATGAGAAAATTGTGTGATTAAAAAAAAAAAATCTATAGCGTAACTAGGAATTAGTCACTTTTCTAACGCCCCCTAGGGAATTCGGGAAAAAAAGGGTCGTGAAAATCATGACTACTTGAGTTACTTCGAGAAAAAGTTTAAAAAATGAAAAAAAAAATGAAAATTAAAAATAACTGACGACTCCGAATTAACTCGGGAAAAAATGAAAAAATCCTGAGGCGTGCGAGTTAACTTGGAAAAAGATGTCGTTAAAACCTGACGCGTTTGAGTTAACTCGGGCAAAGAGATGTTAAGAAACTTGATGTGTTCGAGTTAACTCGGGCAAAGAGGTGTTAAGAAACTTGACGCGTTCGAGTTAACTCGTGCAAAGAGGTCGTAAAATCCTCACGTGCTCGGACTGATTCGGGTAAAGAGGTCGTAAAGAAACCTGACAAGTCCGAGTTAACTTAGGCAAAGGGGTTGTAAATTCCTTTCACGCCTGTTGATTTGAACAAAGAGGTCGCAAAAATCCTGAAGGCACCCCGAGTTAGGTGGAGTAATGTTTATTTTTCCGTTTACAGCTGTTTACGGATTAGTTTACGAGTAATGTTAGAGATTTATATTTTCTCAAGAGACATTCGTGGAATCTATTTTTGGTTGTTTGCACCGAACAAACAATATTTTATCCACATATGCCAAATAATCTGTTTTGAAAAAAGTGATAAGTAAAATTAATGTGTTTTCTTCTTTTTCAAGCTGAAAGTTTTAAATGTAATCAAACGAAAATGTGATTTTTGTCGACATCGAAATAAAAGAGTTTTGTTTACGACTAATGGAAACAATAAAAGAAATGCAATATTTTATGACTAATGGAAACAATCAAACATAAACGTGATTTCTTTCTCAACTAATGGAAAAAAATAAAATTAAAAATTTGATTATTTTGGAGGGTTGGAATTAAAAAGTGGCATGTTTGTCGTTGTTTAAATTCAATATTTGATATACTGACATAATTAATAGTTTCTTTTCCAGTCTGTTGATTATAATGGCGTGAAAACTTTTGTCGATTTATTAACACTCCTCTTTCTGCTAATTCAGTTTCAGTTCAAGCGCATTATTTAAAGGGTTCGTACCTTGAAGGAAATAATTGTAATAGGAAATAATTCTAAAGAGATTTTTCTCTCTTCCACATATTTCTTTCCTCTTATTTTTCAAAATATTTCTCATCTTTCTCTTCTACAACTTTTTTTCCGTCTTTCTCTTTCGAAAAAAAAAATGCTTCCTTCTTTTTTAATAATTCAGAACCTTCTCTCCTTTTCTTCCAAAGAAGTTTGTCACTTTTTTTACTTTTGAAAACAATTTTTCCCTTTTTATTTAATCAAATCACGTTTTTCTTTTCCATAATAGTTTCTTCCTTCTTTCTTTTCTCCATAAAAGTTTCTATTTTCATTCGGTTCCAAGATTATTTATTCCTTTTTAATCTCGTTTTCAAAAAGGAAGAGTTGCAATTTTACGCTTTTTTTCTGTCCGTCAGTCCACCCGTAAGTAAACACAATTTTGTTTTGTTCATAAATCAAAAAAAGAATTGAAAACAAATTTTTAATTTTATTTTCCTCAGTTGGAGAGACTAATAAATCTCTTTGCAGTTTCTCCGTCTTGTAATAATTCGGATTTCTAACTTTCTAGTGGGCCAAATTTGCAAGTAACCAAACTTTGATATTTTAAACAACCTACGTATTTTAGAAATTCGGTATTTGGGTCACAGATTGTGATATTAGATAATTTTATGCTGTCATCACTGACTTGCTGAGAGGACGAAAAAAACTTATTTGTTTCAAGAGATAGATACAAAAATATTTCTTGGTTCGATAGATAACAATAAAATTCGGGGTATTGGAAAAAAAAGTGGGGGTTTCGAGAACCAATAGGTAGCAAAATGATATATATATTCAAGAAATTAATATTTTAATTGAAAGCATACCACAAATAGTTTCGAACATAATTAGCGAATTTACTCATTTAACCGTTCGTGACCCTGCATACGTCCATTCGGTATTTCACTTCTTGCCATACACGCTGCAGCATATTTCTTTTAACTTGCTCAGTTGCTTCTCTTACTCCTTCTTTCAGATGAGTCAGATCACAAATTTTGTCCATATCAACATAATTCTTAACAAAGTCCACAATAAAAAATTCAATGGATGTCAAATCAGGGTTCCTTGGTGTCATAGAATTGGATCATCCTTGCCAATCCATCTGTCAGAAAATGCTGCACTGAGAAATACCGTAACATCTCTTGAGAAATGCGGTTGTGAGCTGTCTTGTTTCGTAGCCGCCCGTGAAACTGTTTAAGTGGGGAAATCTATAGGAACAACATTCAGTGTGATGCCTTTTGTGTATTTGAGGATAGTGCTTTACGAAACTCCACCGTTATTTGAAAGATACCTTGTATTTGTATTCACCTTTTCCGAATATCCATTGCTTTAGGGGCGTGGATGGTTCAGTCGATAGCGGGTCAGGCTCGTAATCTGCAGTTCCCAGGTTCGAGTCCCAGCTTGCCAGCGTTGAGATTTATCTGCGCAAAACTCCCCGCCCTGCTCTCGGTCAGTAGGATACTATGGACTTGGAAAGACCTTTGTCCTTGGATGGGACACTAGAGGGAAGATCTATACTCTGTGCACATTAAAGAACACACTGAATGACCTCGATGGGAGCCATCGTATACCATCTGTATCCTAATAGCTCTCCAGTGGATCCCCTTCTCCCAATCTTCTCTGAGTCTCCTGGCCCTTGTGTTCTGGTCATTTAGCCCATTGTATGCAAAAATATGCCCTTCAGAGGTAAAACAACTTCAATCCAGTTCCAACAGATGCTTTTCTGTAAATTGTTTTTACCAAATTGCTATATAGCGAAGTGTCTCCACGTCATCTTCTGTATGTCGTCACCCTAAGTCCATACTTCTGATATTCGTGACAGGTGATCTCATCTAAGCACATGAAAATAGGCTAACATTATTTTCATTACTCTGTTCACTTAACATTTCACATAGGGATTTTAATTAAACATAAAAGTTAAAGTTAACTTTTAGTAGATATTTGTCATCAAACGACGGAAAAAATACCAATTGTAGACAGAAATAGAGCATTTTAGCTTTTCGCCACACTATCGCTACCTCCATATAATAAGACAGAGCACAATCATTAACTTCCCTCCCTATTTCTTGATGTATTATGTAAATCATGGGAGACACATTTACCAAAATTCTTAAGTAAATCAAAACCCAAATAATCTTTTAGAGTTCATAAAAAAGTTGACTAATGAATCAAGAATCAGCAAATTTTTTTTAAGTTGACAAACAGTGATAAAAAAGGGAATCTTTTGTGACAGGCAAACGCTGTAAACGAAAGCTCAGGAAGCATCTCAGGGAGTTGACAAACATTATCAGGAGGGATCCTAAAATCGACGAATAAACCTCAGATGTTGAAATTGGAATCCCTCATGGAGGGAGCGGGGGTGGCGCAGTCGGTAGCGCGCCAGGCTCGTAATCTAGTTCCCAGGTTCGAGTCCCAGCTGGGTCAGCGTTGAGATTTATCTCCGCAAAATTTCCCCGCCTTGCCCACGGTCAGTAGGGGACTTGAAAAGGCCGCCGTCCGTCGGATGGGACGTTAAGCCGTGGCCCCGTGTGCGGGAGAGCCATACTATGTGCACGTTAAAGAACACGCTGGATGGCCTTGACGGGAGGCTACCATCTGTCTCCCAACAGCTGTTCCAGTGGGTCCCCTCCCCCAACCTTCTCTGAGCCTTTGGGATCCATGTGACCTGGCCATTTAGCCCATGGTGTGCAAAAAAGTGCCGCTCAGAGGTAAAACAATCCAATCCAATCCCTCAAGTTACAAACGTGATTAAGATTCATGAATTGGCAAATCTCTTAAAATTAGCAAATATTCCTAGGTAAAATCCAACAACCGGCGATTTCCCCTAGATCTGTAAAACCCTGTCAGGCGAAATGTAGGAGCTGCTGAAATCCTTTGAATTTACAAATGCTATTATGCGAAGATACAGAATTGCTGGATCACTTGGAATTGACAAACACTCATTACTATTTGAGAATCGGTGAACGTTTTTCGAATTTCCAAACAGCCATTGCGAATATTCGAAAATCGACGAACCTTTCAGTGTTGACAAACATCGTTCATAGAATATTCAAGAATCAAAGACTATCTTAGACTTGACAAATACCGTTTATGAATTATTCAAGAATCACGAACTCTCTTAGAGTTGATAATTATCGTTCATCGGGTTTTCCAGAATCAGATACTCTTTCAGAGTTCACAAATACTTTTCATCGAATATTCAATAACGAGAAATTCTTTTATAGTTGACAAATATTGTTCATCGAGTATTCAAGACCCAGAAACCTTTTTAGATTTTACAAACATTTTTCGACGAATATTCAAGAACCAGGGACTCTCTCAGAGTTGATAAATGCAGTTCATGAAATAGTCAATAACCAGAGACTCTCTCAAAGTTCACAAATAATTTTCATCAAATATTCAAGAATCAGAGACTTTATTAGAGTTGACATATACCGTTCATGGAATATTCAAGAACCAGAGACTCTCTCAGAGTTCACAAATACTTTTCATCGAATATTCAAGAACCAGAAAGTCGTTAGAGTTGAAAAATTCTGTTCAATGAAGACACAATTGTCTCCGATAAAAAATTGCCCAGTTCCATGTAGTTCAACTTGTTGTTTCGTAAGTAGTTTTCATAACGGAGAACAGTTTCATCTTTTTTTTTAGTGAATGGTCATTTTGTATTTGTGCAGAAAGAAACTTGCCTTTAGAAAACGAATGAAAAAAAATGACACATTTCTAAATCGACTGTAATGAAAAGCAAAATTTTTCTTTTATGGGGATAAAAAAGGAAACTGCATTTTAAAGAATTAAGAAAATATCTTGATTAAAAAGCAAAACTATACAATTTTAATGAATACTATGAATTGACGAATTTTTTTAATCATGCACCTAAAAATATTTAATCAAAAAATTAGAAGCAATGAGCCAAACTCAGTATATTGATGATTTGTTTTATGGACCACTTATTGTACTGGCCTGGTTTCAAACTTTAAGCTTATTAAACCCGTAATAGAAAGACGCAAAAAAGTTTGGTTGAAATCCGTTACTTTTGCCGATAATCAGAACACAACTACACTTAGCTGAGATTTGATATCTGGACATCTAGACGAAATAGTTCCAGCGCTGTCTTCGCAAGCTGAGTGTACAATTCGTCTTACGGAAGATTAGGATGTTGGTCACACTGTTGACTGGGCGAGATAAATTGTTGACTCACTGTGAGTTATGATGGATAATCTCTGGAAGTTCTGCGAGAGAGGAAACACATTTTCAGGACAGCACTTGCTGACAAGTACTGATGAAGGAGAGGTGGAATTAACGTCGTTGTGCAAGACAAAGCATTGACATAACGGTTTGCTACGGGAATGGCATCTCGTTAACTAAACTGCTGGTGAAAGGGGAAGACTTACAATTAATGGTTGTTGTTATATGAGAAAAATATTTTATCTTCGTTTATCGTTAATGAGAAAAATATTTCTTCTTTCCTTTACCTGTGGAGAATACAGACGGTTGACAAAATGATGCAAACGCTCATGCTTTGTTAAGAGAATATCTTGCTCTTATCTCTTGACTTTTTAGGGACGGGAATGACTCAGTTAGTAGCGCGCCACGCTCGTAATCTGCGAGTTCCCAGGTTCGAGTCACAGCTGAGTGAACGTTGAGATTTTTCTCCGCAAAACTCCATGCTTATAGTCCGTAGGGGACACTGATGGGCTTGGAAAGGCTGCTACCTGTCGGATGGTACTATAAGCTGTGGTCCCTTTGCATACCTGTGCACGTTAAGGAACAAACTGGATGGCCTTGACGGGAGGTTACCATCAGTCTTCCAACAGCTATTGCAGTGGTTACCCCTCCCCCAACTTTCTCTGAGCCTTCGGGGTCCTTGTGATCTGGCCATTTAGCCATTGTGTGCAAAAAAAAAGTGCCGCTCAGAGGTAAAACAACCCAACATGGCTTTTTAATGTAGTGTGCAATTATCTTATTACATAGCAGCATTACCCATCATTTTCAATCTTTTGGTTCCTAAATATGAAATCTGGGGCTTTTTTTATTAATGTAACAACATTTAATAAAATTAAATTTTAGAATTGAATAAAGGCATAAAATTCATTTTTTTCGTTCCCTTTTTTGGAACATATTTTATGTCTAATATAAAAGTGTCTAAGATTGACAATTTGCTAAAAAAAACCACCAAATAGTTAAACTGATTAAGCTACATTTTTTAAGATAGTGGCTGTTAAATTCCTCCCCCCGCCTTCTTTTGAGTGAGATGGGTGGTTTATTATATTTCAGAGTAGCACTTTTTGCGCACAAATCTAAATTGCCTTGTCACAAGGACCCAAGGACTTAGAGGACGTTGGAGAATGGATCCACTAAATCGCTGTTAGGAGACAGATGGAAACCTCTCGTCAAGCCCACCCAGTGTGTCCTATAACGTTCATATAATATAGTATTTCTGCACAGGGAACCGTGGTTTTACGCCTTTTCCGACGTCGGGAGTAAAGTGGAGAGGGAAGTCGACCGCTCATACAGCACTCCCCGGGATAAGCAAAACTAGACTTCAGCAAATCCTACTTTACGTAAAAATCACCTAAAATAAATTTTCAAAATCCTGATAATTTGAGTTGCCGAAAATGTTAGCAGGTACGTGAGCTATTTGCGTGGGCAATTCTACACTTGACGGACTTTTGATTACTTTTAAGAATTTCGTAAGGAAGGCTGAATGGTAAACACAACATTCAACTTTGCAACTACCTCTAATGGAAGATCTTGTAACCTCTTCCTCTGCACCATCCTCGTTCAGTCATCATCCTTCTACAGCTACCTCAATATCCTTCAGATGAGCAAGCCAATACTAGGAATAAAGATAAGCGTTGTTGAATTGTAAAATGTATTTAACAATTCATAAATATTATTCAAATTATTTACTGCATGCGTAAATTTTTTTCACAGGCTAAAACTACGAATTATGTATGTTAAAGATATATTACATACATGTTAGTGTTTTATAACTTTTAAGTACTCGCTTTCGAAGTATATTTACTTAGATTTGAAAGGTACAGAGAAGATTAATATGGCCGCTGCGTAAGGATGACAAGCAAAACGTGAAGCGTTGCACATTTTTGTATTTGTAACATTTATTGGCCTTTTAAAGATGTAATATTTTAATTGTAGAGCTAACTTTACAAGAGTGGAAGAAAACTATTACGCTAAAATTTAAACACGTTATACCTTTCGAGAAAATAGCAAAATTTACAGATATACGAAAAATTAATATTGGTTCTACTAAGTTATATTTAAAAATAAAAATTAAGCAATCGCTACTAGCTTTATCTCATTCTGAATAGAAAGGTTTATAGACCTAACATCCATGCAGTTCAGATGATAAAATATGCACTCAGTGGTCATTAAAATATGACCACCTCCCTCTATGTTGGAAACAAACTTCGAAACGAAGCTTTATAAATTCTGAAGAAGAGTTTTGTGACAGAATGGGATTGAAGATAAATTAAAGATCTCAATCAAATCTATCTAAATCGTGATTTTCAACAATATTCCCTCAGTGTTTAAAGAGTTATGGAAATTTGAATATTTAACAACAGCAATGCCTAATGTTAGAATTTAACTCAGAAGTTAATTATAATTTGAATAAGAAGTATTATTTCACACCAATTAATACAGCAGATATATATTTCAAAAGTTAATGTAAATAATTTTCTGTGATTTGCATTATTGCTGTTAAATAATCCAAGTCCATAACTCTTTAAATACAGAGCGAACATTATTGAAAATCTAGATTTAGACAGATTTGATTGAGATCTTTAATTTATCTTCCGTTATATTTTCTCATAAAATGCTTAATTTAGAAGTTATAGAGCTTCGAAGTTAGTTTCCATTTATATAACATGGAGGGAGATAGTAATAATTTAGTGGGCACTGAGTGTGTGTGTGTATATATATATATAATTCTTAATGGTTTATTTTATATCTTTTAAATAAAACTGTTTATTATTTGCATCAATATATTTAACAAGCTACCAATAAACATTAAAGCACGTTAGGTTTATGTTAGTTTTAAATTATCTTGACTATCAATATAGTTCCATCAAAGTACATAACATGAAAAATGTACATATCCTAATTTCCAACATACATAGCGAAAACCAAAAGTTCTCGGATCTCGGATTTATCGCGTGTAGCGCCTCTGGGCATAGTTCCGACATCTGGCGCTAGGTATCGCAAGCTGACTCCTTTGTCAAGCAGTCTGACAAGTTTCACCTTGATAGTTGGAACCAAACCTTCTTTACCAGCATTTTAGTGCGTTTGTGTTTGTACCGCTTTATGGCTTTGTTATTTTATGGAAAAATTCAACTTAACGTACGTTTTTGAGGAACCGAACCCTTTCGTAAGTCGGGAACTGTCTGTATTATACAGGGTGTCCCTGAATTTATGGCCCAAGCGTGAGGGGATGGTAGTACACACCGAACCCACCAATATTCGTCATAGAATGTGCGGTCGCAAACGCAGCCCGGTGCCAGTAGGGGGCGCAGACGAGGCTGCACTGCTTAAAAGCGCTGGATCGGCCAAACCCCAGCATTCTCAACGTCTGCCGGACACGAGATGGAGCAGTTTACGAACGCAGAGAAAGCCGATATGCACCTGATATACGGCGTAGCCGAAGGCAATGGTAGAGAGGCACAAAGACTCTACCGTGAGCGATATCCTATGCGCCGTGTGCCCGATCGTAAAATGTTTGCGCGACTGCACCGCCAGCTGTCTGGGGCAGGCACCTTCCATGTCAGTCGGCATGATGCCGGACGAGCACGGACAGTCAGAACGCCAGCTATGAGCGAGAACATCTTGCGTATGGTGACAGATAACCCAGTTACAAGCACGCGATCCGCCGCCCGGACCCTGGGTATGCATCGGAACAGTGTCTGGCGAGTACTGCATGAAGAAGGGCTACACCCCTATCATTTGCAGCGAGTGCAGGCAGTGACAGCTGTTGATTATTCCCTGCGCATGGATTTCGCCCAGTGGTTCCTACAGCAAAGTGCCGCACATCCCGATTTTCCCGCGCATGTGCTCTTTACGGATGAATCAATATTCTCACGTGAAGGCGTAGTGAATATCCATAATTCGCATTTGTAGGCGACCCAGAACCCCCATGGTACACGTCCAAATTGAACCAGCAACGGTTCGCCGTCAATGTCTGGGCGGGGATCGTGCATGCCTACTTAATTGAACTCTACCTACTGCCGGACCGCCTCGATGGGCGAACGTACCGTATTTTTCTGCAACAGGTTTTGCCGGAATTGCTTCAGGATGTTCCAGCCACAATTCGCGCCCGTATGTGGTTCCAGCATGATGGGGCACCAGCCCATTTCAGCATGGACGTGCGTCAGCATCTTCATACCACATTTGGGAACCGATGAATTGGGCACGGTGGTCCCATCCCATGGCCCCCCAGATCGCCCGATCTTTCTTGTATCGATTTCTTTCTGTGGGGACATTTGAAGAATGTCGTGTACAAGATGCCCGTGCAGTCTGCGGAGGATCTGGTAACCCGACTGTCCGTCGCAACCGCCGATGTACGCGACAAGCCCGGTGTTTACGAGCAGGTACGCCGATCACTACTCCGCCTTTCTGCCGCCTGTATCAACGTTGGTGGACTGACGTTTGAGCATTTGTTGTAATGATCTCCAATAAATGTCACTCTGGAAACCAATGTGTCTGTCCTTCATTTCCGACTCCTCACTGCGTTTGCGGCCCCATATTCTATGACGAATATTGGTGGGTTCGGTGTGTACTACCATCCCCTCACGTTTGGGCCATGAATTCAGGGACACCCTGTATATAATACAGATACATAAGGGCATGGTTGGTTTGGCACATCTGTTACAAGCTTTCAATGAGTTGACATTTAGTGATTGGGCAGAAAGGAATGTGCTATCGAAAATAAAAAAAAATTCACACTCTATGATTGGGGTTTAGCTAATAGAGAGTAGCATAGTTCTGTTCAAGATTCGAGGAGAAAGGGCAGACCAAGAATTAAAGGGATGCAAAATTACAAAGTATCTTATTAGAATTCGCCTGTAGTGGTCAAATATGGTAATAGACGTAGGTGGAAAAATAGTTGGAACCCTGAGAGGACCTCCAACTATTAAGCAACGAAAAGATCAGAGTTCCTGTTGGACCTCCAATTATTAAGCAGTGAACTGATTAGAGCTCCTGTTGGACCTTCAACTATTACCAGCCAAAGGATTAGAGCTAAGGTTGGGTTTCCAAATATTATTCTATTAAACAGCCAAAAGATTAGAGCTCCTGGTGAACCTCCGAATCATAAGCAGCCAAAACATTCGAGCTCCAGTTGTGTTTCCACTATTAATCCATTAAACAGGCAAAAGTGGAACTCCAGCTATCAAGCAGCCAAAAGATTGGAGCTCCGATTGGACCTCCATATCTTACGACTGCTTTAATACTATCTTTTTAAGCATTACATATAAGAGTACATCATAATTCTAAAATAAGGGTTTCGTTTCGGGAAGTTAATCCGCTGGATAGTTTTTACTTTACATTATTTATTGAAAGGCGCAGACCATGGCAGCTCTTGCCATTACCCAAGAGACAATTTGCAATTAGTCCATTGTATTACTACATTTGAATAAATTATGAAGGAAAAAAACAATAAAGTTCACATCTACTTCAACTCATTCCAACAAGAAAAGTAAATGACTCACAGCTCCAAGAATAAAAGAAACACATGAACACTACAATAGAATGCGAGTTTCGCTTCTCTAGTTGCTATGGTAACAAGCCCAAGATGATAATAAGCATTCTCAGTGAGATTTCATTAGACATTTCAAATATTCCGCATATTTCTGTTTATTCTCCATGAAGTGCCTTTTGTGACGTTGATGAAATTAAATTTTAGAGTTTCGCATGCTAATTGTTCCTTGTCATTTATTACTTCTGGTTTCCAATTCTTTTATCTTCATTAGCATCTGTTAGCTATCAAAAAGTGGCCGAATGGAGCGTATTTTAAGAGTGTTGTGTGATTATCACGTACTGTTTTGGTATATCAATAAATTAAATACTCATTCAATCTTACTTTTTTCCCCGTAGTCTGGATAACTCGCATTGGGTTCTATTGGAATAGAATTCAGCACTCCAGAATCAGTTTGTTCGTAGAGATAAGGATCTTTAGCAGCAAGTTATTGAAGAGAACAAAAAGTAATTTCAATGCTAGGAATTTTTTTTTCAACAACATTCTTCTAAGAACGATAAAGTGATTCATATCAGAACAGGGACGAATATTGATAGACACGTTTGAAATATGTGGAAATTGTTCTATTAAGAATTTGTTACTGATTTGAGCAATGTGTAATTTCTTTATCAATTCCTAGTGTGGTAATAAGCCATCCCATCGCCGAGTGGTTAGTGCGCTTGGCTGCTGATCTAAGGGACCTGGGTTCGATCCCGGGTAAGGCATGGATGTTTGTGGAGAGTTTCTGCTGAGGTCCTGCCATTCTCTCAGACCTTCTACTGTGGCATTTATACTGACAGGCTCCTGTCAGACCCCTGTGGCAAGCAGCTGCTTGAGGAGTATCTATTTTTTTCGTGTGGTAATAATGTTGCAACTAATGTAAGAAGTGAGCAGAGCCATATCTAGGGCGGCAAGGAAGGCCCCCCCCCCTCCCACCCACTTTGGCTAGTAAGAGTGATGGAGGTATGAAACTGACTCTTGTACATATTTCGCACAGTTTTCAAGAAATGTTTTAGAAACCTCTAAAAAAAGGGGGGGAAATGTTATGCTGGAATGGAGATCCAGTCTCTTGGCCCTATCTTTTATATTTTAACTTTTTGATTGCGTCGCTTCCCCGACATCCGCCCAATTTTGTTTTCCTAGATCCAAGCCCGATGGTGTCAATGTGTTGTACACCTCTATGAGTCAACTGAAGACCAGTAGGAAGTCACTTTGAAAATACCGTAATTTATCAAGCAAGCTTTTTTTAATGAAAAATAGCGTCACCAGAGATGGATTAAAGATACCAATCAAATGTAGGTCCTGTGAAAATAAGGTACTGCTGCAATAACTTTTTTTATTTCTAATGAATGCTTTTCCAAGCTCATCGGTGTCGCCTTTCTCAACGAAGACAGAGTTACAGGAGACAAATCTCAAGGTTAGCACAGTTGGGATTCGAACCTGAAAATTGCAGGTTACGAGCTTGAAAATTGTAGATTACGAACCTGAAAACTGTAGATTACGAGACTGAAAATTGCAGATTACGAGCCTGACAATTTAAGATTACGAACCTGAGAATTGTAAATTACGAGCCTGAAAAATTGTAGATTACGATCCTGAAAATTGAAGAGTATAATCCTGAAAACTGAAGATTACGAGACTGAAAATTGTATATTACAAGCTTGAAAATTGTGAATTACAAGCTCGAAAATTGCAGATTACGAGTCTGGCACACTACCGACTGAGCCCTGATGATCCTCCCATCCATAGCTCATAGTTCGAAACTCCTGTGTACACTTTATCCATCGTTAAGAAAACGATATACGCAATCTCTACGAATGTGAAAATCTATATATTTCTATAACCTCATTCGTGATGGATACGCCAATGGAACGTTTCCTAACACGAGAGCGGAACTAGACATAATTAAACATCTAAACATAAAAAAAAACCCTTCTGCATGCTATGAATGGTGTATTCTTTAGGAGAAATACTACTGAACAGATTTATAGCTTTTTTTTAAAGTTCATTGCAGTACTATATATCTTGACTTTATTTTTTCTTCCTTGCAGTACTATATATCTTAACTTTATTATTTCTTCCTTGCAGTACTATATATTATATATTTAACTTTATTATTTCTTCCTTGCAGTACTATATATTTAACTTTATTATTTCTTCCTTGCAGTACTTTATATCTTAACTTTATTATTTCTTCTTTGCAGTACTATATATTTTAACTTTATTATTTCTTCCTTGCAGAACTATATATTTTAACTTTATTATTTCTTACTTGCAGAACTATATATTTTAACTTTATTATTTCTTCCTTGCAGAACTATATATTTTAACTTTATTATTTCTTCCTTGCAGAACTGTATATTTTAACTTTATTATTTCTTCCTTACAGGAGAGTTACCTTCCGATTTTCGCGCAGTGAACAGCAATTCTCAGATGCACGTGTTCGAAAACGGATCACTATCAGTTCTAAACGCACGAGATGAAGACAATGGCTTCTATATGTGTCAGGCGACTAACAACGTTGGCCAAGGTCTCAGCAAGGTCATCAAGCTCTCCGTTCATGGTAGGAAGAGAATTATGTTTAACAATTTCTACTTGTTTGTAGTACTTTGTTCTGTAGCTGTTTTTTGAAACACATATTTTCCACATTTTCATTATCATGATTTGCGAAAGTTTAAAAAGAAATCTAAATGAAAGATAATTTCACAGTGGCTAAATAAAATTGCCAAATACATTGGCTGGACAAATTATTATCAACATTGCATGGTATGCGAGGTACCACGAAACATGTCAATGTATGCAAAATGTCTTACTACCCTAAATATTCTACTTCACTACGGGTTGGATTGGGTAGTTTTCCATCTGAGCTGCGCTTTTTTGGACACAATGGGCTAAATGGTCAGGTTACAAGGACCCCGAGTGTCGGAGGAGGTTGGTAACAAATGCGGAAGAAGGTTGGGGGAGGGGACCCACGGAACATCTGTTGGGAGACAGATGGTGGTTTCCCGTCAAGGTCATCCATCGCGTTCTTTAACTTGCCCAGAGTATGACTCTCCCGCACACTGGGCCACGGCTTAACGTCCCATCCGACGGATTGCGGCCTTTCCAAGCCCATTGGTGTCCCACACTAACCGTGGGTAGGGAGGGGAGTTTTGCGGAGATAATCTCAAAGCTGACCCAGCTGGGACTCGAATTTTGGAAATTACAGATTACGAGCCTGGCGCGCTACCGACTGACCCCCTCTCCCACTTCACTACGAAGTCATATAGAAGCCGTAATGACACAATGGAAAGCAAAGTCCGACACGAGTTAAACAGGCTCATCTCACTGATTTCGAAAGTGTGCTCATCGTTAGAATGCGATGGGCAGGAGCATCCGTAACGTATGTTATGGAACTCAGCGGAAAATTGCTGGTCATAATATACCAAATATATGGAGAATGACCCCACCGTTATTTATCGGGTACCCTGAACTTACTACTATAATTTTATGCAAATGCAAAAACTCGAGTCCAGAAAATATGTAAATCCTGGTGATAGTGAAATGGACAATCGGGTATATACTCCAAATAATGTGCAATTAAGTAATTATTCAGTATATCTACTTATGTTATGTTTAGCTTGATTTACAACAACCTTAATTGTTTTGAATGCGTTCTTGAGTTTACTTCTGGCACTGACGTTTTCTCGAATTTTCAGTCGCAGCCCATTTCAACTCCAAATTCCGAGTGGAGACAGTGAGGAAGGAATCGGATGCCAAGCTGAAATGTGAAGCCTTCGGTGATCGACACATCTCTGTTGTGTGGATGAAGGACAAACAGTTATTTGACCCAAACAGTGATCCGAGGTAACTCGTTGATTATGAAGTTAAGCATGTTCATTGATTTAATTGTAAAGTACTAGTTCGTTGATTGTAAGATTACGCAAGTTCATTTATTAAACTGTGAAGTTATGTAAGTTAATTGATTTAATTGTGTAGTTACTTAACGTCACAGTTAATTTTTAATTGATTTAATTGTGAAGTTAAGAAAATCCATTGGTTTAATTGTGACGTTAAGAAAATTCATTGGTTTAATTGTGAGGTTAAGTAAGTTCATTGGTTTAATTGTGAAGTTAAGAAAATTCATTGGTTTAATTGTGAGGTTAAATAAGTTCATTGATTTAATTGTGAAGTTAAGTAGTTCATTGATTGTGAGGTTAAGTAAGTTCATTAATTATTTGTGAAGTTAAGTAAGTTCATCGATTAATTGTGAAATTAAATTCATTGATTTTAAAAGATTTTTTCATTGATTTTTAAATTTTAAAGTAAATTCATTAATTTTGAACGTAAGGAAGCTCATTGATTAGTGTTATCTGTAGTCTGACCATGCATTTCTAAAAATGTTATCGTATTCGCATTAAAACAAGACATATATTTTTTGATTGGTCCTTTTTCCAAAGATTTACTTTCATAACGCGACTTTTTTAAAAGACATTACATGATTAAAAAGTTGATAATTAATTAATTCTTGCATAAAAAAGTAAAATTTCAAATATTAATAAATTAATGGTAGTGATTATATCAGAGTTTCTCAACATTATTGACCTGGGGGTGTCACAAACTCTCCGTATGAAAATCCGTGGCGTAGTATGGTTGGTTATCCTGATTTTGGGTCGTTCTCCACGTAATCGTGTTCGTCTATGAACCGTTTGCTCCACTTGAAAATCGTGATTTGTCAGAAGTACTGTTCTCTGTACACTTGAGTCACTTTGTCAGAAGTACTGTTCTCTGTACACTTGAGTCACTTTGTCAGAAGTACTGTTCTCTGTACACTTGAGTCACTTTGTCAGAAGTACTGTTCTCTGTACACTTGAGTCACTTTGTCAGAAGTACTGTTCTCTGTACACTTGAGTCACTTTGTTAGAAGTACTGTTCTCTGTACACTTGAGACACTTTGTCAGAAGTACTGTTCTCTGTACACTTGAGTCATTTCTGTGGCTGTCTGTGCACCACTTAAGACTTGAAGACATAGTAGTGTATCATATACCGCTGCTCAATTTCCAGATCAGTCATAGCTTTCAAAAAATCACACGCACACGCAAAAACGAACACCTTTCCAAAGCAAGAAAATATAGAGACTGACTGCGTACTGTTCTGCTGTTACTTGGGACCGTATAGCATTGTAACAGAGTGTTTCAACTTACACACACTGCTCCAATGCGCATTGAAGAGTCGTTGCATACCATGCATTAAACGCTAAAAAATGCTCCTAATTATTGGTGACGGCAGTCCACGAATTAAATGCTTCACCTGCGTATTTACAACAGTATACAGTACTGTGCGAATTAGTTGGGACAAGCGAAAGAACGATAAGTCCCTTCCGCTAAACTGCTGCAAGTCTAAACTTGTTCGTAACCTTCTGCTGCAAGTCTAAACTTGTGCGTGTCCCTGCAATGGACACGAGCAAGTTTAGACTTGTAGCAGAGCGACATCTGCAAGTCTAGAATTGTCTGTTGTGTTACTCTGTTATTATTTACACTTCCACTTTAGTCGGAATTGATATTTCATAGGCTGAGGACGTGATTATGTAAGTAGTTCACAATTTTCATTGGAAAATGTTTTTATTAAATGCATCATGGACATCACGCCTCGTAAACGAGCTAAAATAATCGCTTTAGGCGAAAACACTTCACTTACTGCTAGGCAGATAGCAAAAGCAGTTGGCGTCGGGAAAAACAGCGTTTCACGGATCATGAAGCTGCATAAGGAGACAGGGTCAGTGGACACGTCCCGTAAAGGATATTGTGCAAGAAAAAGAAAAACCACCCCTAAAGATAATAGTCTAAGTCGAAGAATTAGTATCATAGACCCGAAGAAGACCAGTTGAAACATCAAAAGGGTGATTGCGTCTCATGGGTTTAATATAGATGCTTCCACCGTACGTCGTCGCCTTCTGGAGTGTGGCTGCCGGGCTAAACGCCCCTCCAAAAAGCAGATTTTGACACCAGCTCTGAAGCAAAAAAGGGCTATCCTGGGGAAAGAAACATCGAGACTGGACTGTGGAGAATTGGGGAAAAGTTATATTTTCCGACGAAACCCAATTTGAGGTGCATGGCTACAGGTCAAATTTCATCCGCCGCTCGCCTGGAGAACCTCTTCGATCCGGCCACATCCAGCAATCCCCCAAACACCCACCCAAGGTCATGTTTTTGGGATGTTTCACATTGAAGGAATGATGGACAGCAAAAAGTACATAGGCGTTCTGGAGGCGAAAATGGTCCCAACACTGCAGAAGCTGTTTCCTAAAGGCGATGGGGTATTTCAACAGGATCTGGCTCCATGCCACAATTCTACGCTTCCTAAGAGCTTCTTTACCCAGCAACATATGAAGGTATTGGAGTGGCCAGGAAATTCACCCGATCTAAACCCCATTGAAAATTTGTGGGCCATTATTAAAGCGCGCATATCTAAGATGGATTGCATGACGAAAACCAAAATGATAGAAAGTGTCATGAAAGTGTGATACCACGACCCTGAAGTGAAGGAGATGTGTAGAAAGCTGGTGGCATCATGGTTGAGAGGGTGAAAGAAGTAATTAAAGCTAAGGGTGGGTCACATTCACTATTAACTATGTACACTATTAAACAAATAAATATTTTAGTTGTGTCTTTGTTACTGCATTTCCCTATTGTCCCAACTAATTTGCGCAGTAATGTAGTAATGTTTTCATTACTAATGTTTTTATTTCTTGTTGTAATAACGCATATATTTAATTGCTAAATAAGAACCCGTCTGTCTCGAAAAATTTCTGCAAGGTTTTTTTATAATATATTTAGTACAGTAGTATATTTTATCATGCTTATAGATTTTCAGAATACTTTTGCGGCCAAGTGGGATTTATAACTTTATAACCTAGGTGTTACGACGATCAACATTTTAATGAGAGTGAAGAAAACTCGATAATTTATGTTTTTTGAAAGATCTTAATGAAAAAGTAAAGAGTTTATAATGAAAGAAAAAAAAAATTCAGACAAATGAACGAGAATGAGTGCCAAAATATTGATTGGGTCAGAAAATTGGGTCAGAAAAATATTGATCGAGCTTTCTCTCTGATAAATATTTTAATTTTATGGTAAAACAGTGATTCTAAACGTGAGCCACATCGGGATGAATGAAAGAAGGGTGGTACCACTCCGTGAGGAAGCTATTCTTGACGGTCACTGGTTAGGCATTTTGACGTCACAGTGGGGAGACAACGATAAACAAAGCTTATAAGAAGCGTACTGTCAGATAAATTTCTGTTGGCAGAAAAAGTGTAAAATTGCAATTTCAGTTTTTTCAACTCTTTGAGGTCTATCTAGCTATCAGGAAAGTATTTATTGTTGGGTTTTTTGCAATATAAATGCGACGACGATTGTGAAACGAAGCGGTCAAGTGTCATCCTCCTATTTTTGCTTTTGGTCTTGGATTATTCTGCAAGTTTTTTTCATTGTTTATTATCCTATTATTCACCGTTAACAAGATAATTGTGTGAATTGTCTGGGATTTATTATCTAAGAATATATATTTTGCTTATTTTAAATCATCGAATCTTGACCTTCAGACTAAACTAGATTGGGCGAACGGTCCAATATGGATTTCTTTTGTATTAAAACTGTGGAGTCTGGTAAGTAATCATTTATTACGCAGTGATTAATATGTGACAGAATTACATTAGAATACTAACGTATAATATACTATGGTTATATTTCTGCTCAGTTTATATAAGCTATTACTACTACGCAGTTAAATAATTTGAAATTTGCAATAATGGCGGCAAGCCATATCGTAGGCATTTAATAATGCTAATATGGCTAGTATACAAGCTGTCTAATACGGTATATGTTATGTACTCGTACAGTAGGGGTTCTCAACATGGAATACGCCTACCCCTTGGGGGTACGCGGTAAAATTTTTTCCGGTACGCCGTGAGAGCTCAAAAGTCGCTAGATCTAGTAACAAAGTCAAAATACCATTTTTATACTATAACTACAGTTTTATCCATCTTTACAAGGAGTACGACAGTTACATACACATTTCCAGGGGGGTACGTGACACGTTTATTATTTGACAGTATTGTGTTTAGTAGAAATGAACTCTGATATTTTATTATTCGGGAGATTAAGTTTCAATATTTCGTATAGCAGCTACTAATAAATCTAACATGGCAGCTGTTGTTTTGTGGCGTGAGAAGAATATGGCGGCAGTATCACTTTCGTTTTAACTGCAACGTTTATTTCAGTAGAGCATACAACAACTTATTAGAATTTATATGATTGTGATAGGAATTTTAAAACTAATTTTGCTAATGAAATAAACGCTGACTACTAGATGAATCTAAAATATTTCAATATCAAATGTTTGTGAAAAAATGAACCTTTTCTCAATCATCTTACGTTTTTTCGTTACTATCTCGGAAATGTTCATGAAAGACTTTTTTCAATTTTAAATATTGCCGATAGGCAAAATTCCGTCATATTCATATATTTTGATAATAAACGGAACTTTCAAAGAGTTTAGCAAATGTTATTTTTGATTAAAAAGGGGCATTATTTTTCTCTAGAAATTATTTCGTCTCCCATTCGTTCAGAAGAATTCAAATAAATATTTTTTTCCTTAACGAATAGGCGACTAATTCCAATGCAGATAAAATGCTATTAATTTAAATAAAATCTTTCATTTTCTATAGCCATACTAAAAATAGCTAATTTTTTTGTATTAAACAATTTCGCTGCTAGTTTATTTTCTACCTGCGTATAGTTAACTTAACGTTTTTTGGCATTCTTTGCTTATAATCGAAAAGCTTTTCTGAATGTTCTTTAATTATTTTATATGATTTCACAAACGTGTATCAGTTTGTAAGTAGAGCTCCTATTTTAAAGATTTCTGATTTGATCACATATAGAGTAATGTAATTCTGCCTGAGGGACGGGGGTGGCTCAGTCGGTAGCGCGCCAGGCTCGTAATCTATAGTTCCCAGGTTCGAGTTCCAGCTGGGTCAGCGTTAAGATTTATCTCCGCAAAATTCCCCGCCCTGCCCACGGTCAGTAGGAGACACCGATGGGCTTGGAAAGGTCGCCGTCCGTCGGATGGGACGTTAAGCCGTGGCCCCGTGTGCGGGAGAGCCATACCCTGTGCACGTTAAAGAACACGCTGGATGGCCTTGACGGGAGGCTACCATCTGTTTCCCAACAGCTGCTCCAGTGGGTCTCCTCCCCCAACCTTCTCATGAGCCTACGGGGTCCATGTGACCTGGCCATTTAGCCCATGGTATGCAAAAAAGTGCCGCTCAGAGGTAAAACAATTCAATCCAACCTAATTCCGTTTGAATATTTTTCTCTGCATTATTATAGAATTTCTTTAGATGATTCTGAGAAAATATTCTGATCTCGCACTTATAATTAAATTCTATAGAATTAAAACACCAGATCTTTATTTAAACTTATCTTTTTACCAACTATGTTAATAATCGTAACGAAAATAATAAAAATATAATTTTTTGCCGCCGTGAGTAGTGGTTTAAATTTTGTCCCTTCCAAAAAACATTTAATGTGACATGGCGTAAAGATAGTTTTCAATTTACGTAAAAAAATATTTCCTAGAGTTTTCGAATGAAAAGTTTACATTCTTTTCTAGTTTTGATTAATTCTGAAATTTTAATTCTGCATATCAATTTTTATTTATGTTTATTCCACTGTTTTTGTTTTGATCGTAATCTTGTTTGCAAAGAAGAGATTTTCCCCCTCGGCATTTTTTTAAGTTTTTAATGACAATTTGAAACTGCCGCTGTAATTTTCTAATACGTAGACTATGACGCACTGTCATCAGCTTTTATACCCATGAATCAATACAGTATAAAAAAATTTAAATTATCAGTTACCTGAGATAATGCTACTATTTTACTGGGTACACACTCATGGTTTTCAGAGCGATCCGAAATCGGTTTCCGAAATTTTCATGTGACAGGTTTATTTTAATCCGGAATGGCATTATTATTTAGTTTACGTTTAATTGTTAGATCTAAGAGTTCGCTTCATAAATCTTACAGGAGATCGATTTTAGCAGGCATCTGAAAAATATTTACCTCATATCTTAGCATTTGCGCATCGAATTTATCTTCAGGCTGACAATGTCACAGCCACTTTATACTAATTTTTGCTTCTAATTCTAATAAATATGAAACATTGTTTTCCTTATTCTTCGAAGGATTACTCGTGTCGTTTGATACTGCACAATTCGGTATGATAAAAAGGAGCAAAAATTATCTGAAAGGCTTCACAGAGAGAGAAAATGAACTAAGCGAAGGAGGCAAAGAAAGACACGAAAGAACTTACGATTATGCAAGTACACTAGCTGAGCTCTCCCCATTGTGATGTCATGGTGCATACCCCCTCAGAGACACTAGAATGACCTTAGTAAAACAGAGCCTTGTGACACCACCTTCTATATACTCACCTTGGGCCATATGGCCCCTTTATGACCCACGCCATAATTCTAGAGGCTACACGAAAAAAAGAAGGAAACCTTAGAGGGTCACATTAAGTTTCTGATAGTCCTACCCAAACTTAGCTTCCAGAATAAAATGCTACGAAGGAGATTCAAAAATTATATTTATTATTTTCATGAAAAACTTATTTTATATCCAAACATGGGAAATGTAATTTATGGATAACCAGTGAAATGGCTAGGAAGTTTTACTACTCTGGGATACAGCAGAGTTTTATTTTATTGCTTTTCCCCAGTTCTTAATTTGTTGAATCTGGCTTTAGTCGATTGATTTACCTTCTATCAAAAGCTCGTAACATCCTTGATATTGTGAAGAGAGGTTATCTTCGTTTTTCACTAACAATGGTGAAATCAGATATTGAAAATCTTGCAAGTTTGCATCATTCACAAGGATCATACTGAATAGTGCAAATTATCAGAATATTTTTGTTAGTAGGTCATATGCTGCTAATATACATTTTATGACTTTAAGAATTCTTTTTGCTACTTAGAAATAAGCACCGATTATTAAAATATACATGATAGAAAATAATTTATAATAAATAAATAGTACAAATAACAGTGACTATTAGGGGAGGGCCAAAGAGGTAAATAAATCTTAGAAGGGGGCATGAGCAAAAAAAGATAGAAAAGTATTGCAATTAAAGAATAAATATCAAAACCTAAACAAACATGACTGCTAGGAGATACATTAAAACTACAAATCCAGCTTTTTCTCTGATAAAAGTTTATAACCAAACAAAAACTTTATAGCGCAGGGATAACAAAACAGACAAGCAAAAGACAAACAAATAATCAAACATGAGTGTTAAAAGATACATTAAATTCACGGATGCAGCGATAAATATTTTAACTTTTTAACAGACAAATCATTTATAACGTAAGAATAAAAAAAGTAAATCAAATAAACCAACATCCAATAAAATCACAGATTTAGCTTTCTCTCTGATAAACATTTAATTTTACACCTAAAAATAAAAGAAAGAACTCACTGGCATGTTGATCTATTCATAGATAAATATACACCGATCTATCTTTCAGGTACGAGATGTCTGAAACGGTTCTAACAAAAGGAGTGATTTCCGAGCTGACCATTCACAAAGCTGACAGGAGAGATTCTGCTCTCTTTACATGTGTGGCATCCAACGCATTTGGGAACGACGACACCAACATCCAGCTCATCATGCAAGGTGAGTCTCGAGGAAGTCAGGAATATAAAAACCAAAACACTCTCTCCCTTTACATGACAGCTGAAGATTTAAAACAACGCAATGGAATTTCCTTTATCTCTAGGAGACATTCACTCCCTTGCCATGACAGCGAATTGTTCTCTATCTACTCTCCGCGATAAAAATACATTCCCTATTTCTCTTGAAACACTGAACGTCTTCAATTCAGTATTTGTGCCTGGAATAGGTGTACGGGTGTACAGCATACAGTTAAAGCTCGTGTGCTACTTCGCCTAAAGTGAAATACAAGGGAATCGCTCAGTTTCACAAGACATACATGCAAGCTAGGGAGCACGTTTCGGTTTCACAAGTTTCCGTTTTTATGCTTTGTTGTGCTTAAGTTTAAAAAGAGTCTTACCATACGGAAGGAAAGCTGACTTCAGCTCCTGTAATGTTTGTCAGCCCTTGATATATTTGATTTTTACTCGAATCCTGAGTGTGTCAGAGATGTATACAGGATTCGTGTAGAGAAGGGTGAAGTTAAAAAAAAGGTTTCAACAGAGGGAGACACAAGGTTACTGCTTTTAAGTTAACAGCTTTTGTTTTATGTTGATTAATACATGCGCTACCGTCTCGTTGGCCCAATGGTTATCGTGCTGAGCTACAGAACAAAGGGAACTGGGTTTGAACCGTGGGGTAAGCATGGTTGCTTTTTATATTGTGTTTCTTCTGAAGTCTCGCCTTCGTTACAGGTCTTCTCTATGGCATAACAACATATCTCTCTATGGCACATCTCCTGTCAGATCTCTATCATAAGCATCTGCTTGAGGGGATATATTTTTAATTATATATATATTAATTGATCAACGTAAGAGTGGTATTTCTCTAATCTGTAAACCAGTGAAGTCGAGAATATTGAAATTTAATATATACATTATATTCAGCCCCGATGGTGGTGCAGGGTAGAGGGTCATTTGGTCGAGGCCCCTGGCTATGTAGGTTGTTGGTTCGTTTACCTCTGAGCGACACTTTTTTGCCCGAAATGGACTAAATAGCCAGATCACAAGGACCCCGAGGGCTCAGAGAAGGTTGAGGGAGGGGGCCCACTGGACAGCTATTGGAAAATAGATGGAAGCCTCCTGTCAAGACAATCCAGGGTATAGATGGTTTTTAATATATAAATTTTATTGCAATAAATGAATGAATATCTGGCTTTAAATATATTCATATATTTATATGGCTATCGGAATAGGTGGGGACATCCCACTCTGAAAAGCTCTACCCAGTCTAAACCACATTTGCACTGGCCTGGCTCCATCTAACTTCTTTCAAGCTTTGACTACATTAATGAAAGCAGTGGGGCACTTCCATTTTATGTGAGAGAAAATGGAAGTGCCCCACCGAGGGCTCAGTGAAGGATAGGGGAGGGGACCCACTGGACAGCTGTTGGGAGAGAGATGGTAGTCTCCTGTCAAGACCATCTTCATTATCAAAATTCGCCAACTTTGAATGATTCATTACATAAACTATTAAAATAGCATTTCTTTCAGTAAATGTTTTAAATCTTATTCTTTGTGTTCCAATTAATTTTTGAAGTAAAGTAAAATTTCCTGTATTCTGTAAAATGTTTAGCTTCTATAACTATTTAAATATTAAAGAATATTGTTAAAAAGAGACTTTTTTGAGAGATTTTAGTTAGATGTTCAATTTGAATTTTGTGACTGTTCCCCTAAAACATTATTTTCAAATTTAGTGAGATTTGAATGCGGCTTTCGGTCCGCAACATGTCGACGTGTCCAAATGTTTTTGGCAACACGGTGGGAATAAAAGCATTGTTTTTATCGGATTGCACGGTGAAATGCCACATTTGTCTCACATAATATGGATGACTATTCTGTGAGGAAGAACATTACAATAGAAAAGTTGAATTTTGTATGTTCTACATTCGAAACATATTTTTCTTTCATTTTTTTAAAGAATATAATTTTTTATTTATAAGACGTTTTATTATTTATATAACAAATACGTTTACAATTTGACCCGCAAAGCTAAATAGCTTATCTGCAGGAAAATGAATAAATTATATTAAACATAGGTCATTCAGCCACAAAAATGGTATACATCAAATAAATCCACAAAACAATACACATAAAAATCAGCTAACTAGAAAATACCAAATAATTTTTTAATTCCATTTTAAGTCTTCTAAAAGAATCTATATTTAGTAATTCTTTTGGGATAACATTAAATATAAGTGGTACTTGATATTCGGAGGTATGTTTCCCGTAATTATTTCGAAAATTTGGCAATTGGTAATAACCTTGGATTTGAAGTCTTGTATTTTTGTTATGTTGAATTTTTAGTTTGTAAGTTTCGTCAAAAAATTTAATTATTACATTATATTTATATAAATTGCTTTATAAATCCCCAGGGGTAGATGAAATTACTACAGAAATGCTTAGAGCTGGGAATGTTTCGGTTAACACTTGGATGACTGAAATTCTGAATATCTTTTAAGATAAAGGCATGGTTCCTAAGGATTTTACCAGAGCTATTGTTATCCCTATTTTCAAAAAAGGTGATCGCAGTTCTTGTGATAACTATAGGGGTATCAGCCTACTCTCTGTTCCAGGTAAAGTTCTTTCCATGATTGTGCTTAATAGAATTAAGACTCTGGTTCACAGTCATTTGCGTGATGAGCAATGTGGAATCAGAAATGGTAGGGGATGTGTAGATCAAATATTTTCACTTTGGCAGATTCTTGAGAAATGTTTAGAGTTTCAGAAACTTTTGGTTTAGAAACACTTTGTAAACAAGATAAGAGGAAACTAGATGCTTTTGATTCCAGATGCTTACGCAGTATCTTGGGCATTAGGTGGTTCAACTTTGTAACTAATGATGAGGTTAGGCAAAGGAGTTTGCAACCTCCTTTAAGCAGCATATTGTGCAGAGAGAGATTCCGTTGGTTTAGCCATGTTGCCCGTATGAATAATTATAGAATGGCGAATAGGGTTATGAACAGTGTGCATAAAGGCCTCAGAAAGAAGAATAGACCTAGGATGTGGTGGGCAGACAATGTCAAACAGGACCTTGTTAGAATTGGTGTGCAGTGGAGAGATGCAATAGATGTAGCTCAGGATAGACTTACTTAGAGAACTACGGTCTGGATGGACCTCCGTACACGGTCTGGATGGACCTCCGTAGCCCTTGGCTTCTTGAGGATGATGATGATGATGTAGTATAAAAGATTTAAAAAATTTTATCTATCGGTGGAAGGCTTTCGACTCTGTTGATCGTCATAATTTGTGGTTGATTGTGAAATCATATGGTATATCTGACAAGTTAGTTAACATAATGAAAGCTCTCTATAATAACACTGAGTCGTGTGTGAGAGTTGGTAAGGCTTGTAGCAATTGGTTTAGCATTACTTCTGGTGTTCGACAAGAGTGCATTTTGTCTCCTTTTCTCTTTAGTTTGGTTATTGACTATGTTATGCGAAACTCACTTCAAGGGAAAGATTTTGGCCATAAATGGTCTGGAGATATGAAAATTTCCAATTTAGATTATGCTGATGATTTAGCCCTTTTGGCAAATGATGTTGATGAGATGAACTCTTTCATTCGAGTTGTTGATGAAACGGGTACTAGAGTAGGTTTGGTTATAAATAGAGAGAAAACTAAAGTGATCAAAATTGGTCAGGCAGGCTGTGATTCAGTTAATCTGAATGGTTGCAGTCTTGAGCAGGTGTCACAGTTTAATTATCTTTGGAGCTATGT
This sequence comes from Ryuthela nishihirai, assembly GCA_038380435.1. Taxonomy (NCBI): domain Eukaryota; kingdom Metazoa; phylum Arthropoda; class Arachnida; order Araneae; family Heptathelidae; genus Ryuthela; species Ryuthela nishihirai. The sequence goes on along the minus strand of JAWZYU010000017.1, from coordinate 33,773,843 downwards.
AACAGATACTGGTGATGTGCGGCATGAGATTAACAGACTAATAGGGATTGCTTCCGGGACTTTTAAGAATCTATGGAGAGTGTGGAAAAATAGGCTTATACACGTAAAAACTAAAATTAGACTCCATAATAGTTTGGAGGTTAGTTATGGTAGGGGTTATCTAGGGGTTAGTTATGGTAGTGAAACTTGGGCACTTTGTAAGCAAGATAACAGGAAACTAGATGCTTTTGATTCTAGATGCTTATGTAGTATCTTGGGCATTAGGTGGTTCAACTTTGTAACTAATGATGAGGTTAGGCAAAGGAGTTTGCAACCTCCTTTAAGCAGCATACTGTGCAGAGAGAGACTCCGCTTGTTTGGCCATGCTGCCAGTATGGATAATTATAGATTGGTGAATAGGGTTATGAACAGTGTGCCTAGATTCCTCAGAAGGAGGGAGGGACCTAGCATGCGGTGGGCAGACAATGTCAAACAGAACCTTGTTAGAATTGGTGTACAGTGGCCGGATGCAGCAGATGTAGCTCAGGACAGATATGCTTGGAGAATAATTGCCCGTATGAATAATTATAGATTGGCGAATAGGGTTATGAACAGTGTGCCTAAAGGCTTCAAAAAGAGGGGGAGACCTAGGATGCGGTGGACAGACAATGTCATACAGGACCTTATTAGAATTGGTGTGCAGTGGCCAGATGCAGCAGAGGTAGCTCAGGACAGACTTGCTTGGAGAATTAAATTGCACGGTCTGGTTGGACCTCCGTAGCCCATGGCTGTTTGAGGATGATGATGATGATGATGATAATTAATCCAAAATCTTTCACTTCTGCAATGCATGAATCGCATTTTGTTTTTGAAGCAAATTTGCCAACTTATAAGTATTCCAAAAATTTTCAATTCTACCGTGCTTGAATCACATTTTGTTTTAGATGCAAATTCGCCAACTCATAATTATTACAAAATGTTAGGGAAGAAATTAGGAAGGATACTCACTTGAAAGTACTTTAGGACAGATGTGGCAATCATCCCTTATAGAAACTGTTCGTAATATAGCATATTCTTGAGGAACTTCCATCAATTGAAAAACTCTGTCTAAAATTATGTTCGTCACGCGAAGGGCTTAAAAGAAACCCAATTAACAGAGACGAAATAGAAAAGTGTTATAAAAGTTTTTTTTTCCGCATTGTGAGTGTAGAGATAGTGTTTGATCGCGAAAACGGTAAAAAAAAAAGCCGAGCTATAGATTACCGATTATGACTATATTTCAAGCAACTTGAACTTGAGGGAAAATAGTTTACGCGTGTTCCGTAATAGAAAAAAAATGCACCTCAAAGTGGTCAGCATTTCTTGTTAGCATAAGATTAATACAGCGTGAAATAAATGTTAAACTTCAGAACCTAGATTTATTTTCTTTTATTAATTATTGCACCAAACATATACAATAGTTATAATTATGTTGATAAATTGTACGTTATAAACATTATGTGGTATAAAAAGAAATGCTTTATGTGAAACATTATTTGGCCAAGTTCAAATTACCAATTGTCCGTGAAAAATTAGTTGGCTGTCTGCCCAAATACGCATCCTACCCTTTAGTTTTCTTTCTTTTTTTTGTAATTACTATTTTAATTATTTTTGCAAAAATTACTATTTTAATCAAATACCTCTCTTAATATTTCTATACCTTAATCACTACATCACAAGGTCCATATGCAATGCTGCTGATATCATTGCAAGTCTGAGTCCCAACTCTGCATGCGCTGAGAACAGATCGTTTGGAAAAGCTACTGTCCATCGGACATAGCGTTAAGCTGTTAAGCCATGAATCAGTTCTGTGTACAACCGATCTAATTTTGTTAGAAATTTGAAACTTTTAGTATGAAGTGTGATGGTAATGAGCAGGGCCGGATATAGGGGGATATGGGAGAGGAGAGGTTATGCCCCTTGAGAATGCTAGTAAGGGTAATAAAGTGGATCACTAGCTATTGTTATATACATTATTCTATTTTCTATTAAAATTATTAGATTTGTACATATTTCACGCATTTTCCATTATTTTTTTTTCGAAAACCTTTAAAACGAGGGGAGAAAATGTTACATTACAATGAAAATTCAGTCTCTGGCCCCCTCTTTTACTGGCTCAATTGATTGCATCTCCCCTCCTTCCCACTTCGAATTTTTTTATAGATCGTGTCAAGAGGTTTGCTTCAACGCAATGATTCTAGTTGGGTTGGGTTGTTTTACCTCTGAGCGGCACTTTTTTGCACATCATGGGTTAAATGGCCAGGTCACAAGGACTCCGAAGACTCAGAGAAGGTTGGGGGAGGGGACCCACTGGAACAGCTGTTGGGAGACAGATGGTAGCCTCCCGTCAAGGCCATCCAGCGTGTTCTTTAACGTGCACAGGGTATGGATCTCCCGCACACGGAGCCACGGCTTAACGTCACATCCGACGGACGGTGATCTTTCCCAGCCCATCAGTGTCCACTACTGACCGTGGGCAGGGCGGGGAGTTTTGTGGAGATAAATCTCAACGCTGACCCAGCTGGGACTTGAACCTGGGAACTGCAGATTACGAGCCTGACACGCTAACGACTGAGCCACCCCCACCCCATGATTTTAGCAATTCACTCCCAGGAAACTGGAAAAAATGTAACTTCTCTGTTTTAAATGAAAAACTTCTTTTTCCTGTTGATTGGTTCTATTAAAATATTCCTATTTTTATATTTCCAATCATCCATTAGCTCTAATCTTCTCTATTATAGGATAGTAAATAAGATAAATAAAAAAAGCTCCATTTGAAAACGAGCATCCAATATTCGACAAAGGTATTATATATATCTTGTTCTCATCTTTCTGAGTACTGACATTACTGCTCTGCAATGTTCCTGTTTCCATAACTCTTTAAAGACTAAATATTTTCAGAAATCGGGATTTTCTTAGTTTCGAATGAGTTTCTTAGTTTATCTTCAGTCGCATTTTTCTATTAAAAAGCTTATTTTAAAAGTTGCGGAACTACGAATTCATATACCACGGTAAACTTTGAATTTATCTATCCAGTATCTGTGCATATTTGGATGAAATGGAAAATTTCTTTTAAGTAATCATTTTAAGGTGTGATTCAAAATTCTGTTTAATTTCAGCAAAAGGCGTGAAAAATAAAATACCTACAGTTATTGTACGCATTCTATTATAAATACAATTATTATCCGAGTTTCGATACATCTTTACAATCGTGTTTCTTCGGTTTTCCTGTGCAGAAATGCTCGATACCTCACCGCACCCCAATTAGTTTATGCAAAATCAAATGCTCACTCTGAAGAAGGGAATTTACGCTCCCTTGAATATTCCAGAGCGAAGGAGAAAGGAAAACAAACAAAAAATGCTCTACATACTCTATCTCTTTTTATGCATAGACAGATTGGTTGAAAAACATTGGGATTTGCGTCAGGACTATCTATATAATATATTCATATGCTTACTGATTCTAATTTCGTTGTCTGGGTAAAACTTCTCAGTGGATAGTTACTACCATTGAACAGTTACTGTGTTGCTTTTTTTTTTACATATATAACATATGTAAAATTTTCTGTTATAAATGAAAAAGAACGATTGCATTGTTACAGTATCCATTCCGTACTTAGACATACATATGTTGGTGTTATAATTAAATTGAAGAGAAGCTTAAAATATTTCCACTTTATTTAAAATTCGACAGACAGAATGAATAGTATTATATTTTACTATAAACAAATCAGGTTTAAATAGAGCTGTCTAACTTCTAACTACATTAACTGTAAGGGAGGGATTATATTTTAGTATCTGTCCATGGATCGCTTTACACATTAGATTATCGTTGGGTAGCAATATATATGTTACGGTAAAAGTGATTAATCCGGCGATTATGCATAATCGCCGGCTATTATGCATAATCACCAATCATCTTGGTAAGTTTGATAAATTTCCCTAAAATTCTCACTTTTACCGTCGATTATTCATAATTCCCAAATGAATTTGGTAAGTTTGATATATTCCCCGAGTTACAGGGTAAAAACCGTAAAAATCGCAATCTGACCGCTGAGAAACTAAAAAAGACAGAAAAGGTGAAAAAGACACTTTCCACCCCTAATATATATGTCTAAAACAGGAATCCGTCTTCCGAATTATAAAAAAAGCCCCAAAAAGTTTTAAGCCCATTGAGAACGAATTAGTAAAGACGGCCATGTTAATCCTAGACTGATGATTATGCATAATGTCAATATGATAAATCGTACTTGATTAATGAAACTTACCCGACATTATGTTATCGTTATCACTGGGCTTAAAACTTTTTTGGGGCTTTTTTTCATAATTCGGACGACGTATTCCTGTTTTAGACTTTACATTTTAGGGTTGAAAGTGTCTTTTTTCACCTTTTCTGTCTTTTTTGGTTTCTCAGAGGTCAGATTGCGTTTCTCACGGTTTTTACCTATAACTCGGGGAATATATCAAACTTACCAAATTCATTTGGAAATTATACATAATCGCCGGTAAAAGTGAGGAATTTAGTGAAATTTTTCAAACTTACCAAGATGATTGGTGATTATGCATAATCGACGGATTATTCACTTTTACCGTAACCTATATATATATCAGACTTTTCAGTTACACGTTTTCGTAAGAAAAGTCATAACTAAGAATTTAACATGTGAAATCCGAAACCATTCTTCTATAGCACTGTAATATAGTAAAATCGATCCAAGATAAAAGTGGAATAAGCTCCGACAAATTAGGATTTGGGTTGTTTTACTTCTGAGCGGCACTTTTTTTGCACACCATGGGCTAAATGGCCAGGTCACATAGACCCTGAAGGCTTAGAGAAGGTTTGGGGAGGTGACCCACTGGAACAGCTGTTGGGAGACAGATGGTAGCCTCCCGTCAAGGCCATTTGGTGTGTTCTTTAACGTGCACAGGGTATGGCTCTCCTGCACACGGTGCCACGGCTTAACGTCCCATCCGACGGACGGCGGCCTTTCCACGCCCATCGGTGTCCCCTACTGACAGCGGGCAAGGCGGGGGATTGTTGAGGAGATTAACTCTCAACGCTGACGCAGCAGGGACTCGAACCTGGGAACCACAGATTACGAGCCTGGGGCGCTACCGACTGAGCCAGCACCCCCATCAAATTAGGATCAAATTAGTCAAGTGATCAATTAGACAAATGGCTCACATTCCCTTGGTAAGTGGATCACACTCTCCTGTCAAGTCGATAACATTACTCTCTCAGGTGGATTACATTACTTTGTCAATTGAATTACATTACCTTGTCAAGTGGATCACATTCCCTTGTCAAGTGGATCACATTCCCTTGTTAAGTGGGTTACATTCTCCTGCCAAGTGGATCACATTCCATTGTCAATGGATCACTTCCCGTTTCAAAGTGGATCACCTTTCCCTATGAAACGGATCACCTTTCTCTGTCAAATGGATCACTATATACCCTGTGAAGTGGACCACTTTACCATAACCAGCTATGAGCTATTGGGACCGTTGTGACCTGTCTACGTACCCCATTGTGTAAAAAAAGTAGCACTCAGAGGTAAAACAAACGCAATGACCTTATGATAACAACGTTAACAGAATGCTAAGATATATGCTGACAGCATAAGTTATCGTTATCTATTGCAAAACGCAAGCATTTATGCTACTACCAGCTACTATCGGGCAGGGGATAACTCAGATGGTATCACGCCAGGCTCGTAATCTGTAGTTCCCAGATTTCAGACCCACCTGGACCTGCATTGAGACTTATCTCCGAAAAACTCCACACTCTACTCTCGGTCAGTAGGGGACACTGATGGGCTTGGAAAGGTCACCCACCGTCCTTCCGAAGGGACGTTAAACCATGTCTCTGTATGCGGGAGAGCTGCACGCTCTTTTATGTTAAAGAAAACGCTGGATGGACTTGTGGGGAGGGAAATATCTGTCTTTTAACTACTGTTCAGTTGATCCCCTCCCCCAACCATTTCTTATCCCTCAGAATCCTTGTCACCAGTAATCTGGGTTGTTTTACTTCTGAGAGATACTCTTTTGAACACAGCGCGCTAAATGACCATGTAACAAGGACCGCAAAGGCTCAGAGAAGCCTGGACAAATGTTAGGAGACAGTTGGTAACCTCCCGTCAAGGCCATTCAGCGTGTTTCCTAATGTGCACAGGGTGTCTCTCCTCCCTGTACACCGAGTCACCTCTTAACGACTTCGACCTTTCCAAACCCATCGGGCTCCCTTTTTTTTCCCACCGAGGGTAGAAGACAAAAGTCTAAACAGTCGCCCAGTTGTAACTTGTACCTTGTAACTGCATATTACGAGTCTGGTGCACTATCAACTGCAACATCTAATCCTTCGTCAGTAAGCTATATAACATATCTAATATCAAACACTCATGACACCACCAGAATAACAGTATCAAAAATCAAACACCCATGACACCACCAGACTAACATCATCACAAATAAAACACCCATGCACCACCAGACTAACAGTATCACAAATCAAACACCCATGACACCACCAGACTATTAGTATCACAAATTAAACACCCATGACACCAGACTAATAGTAGCACAAATTAAACACCCATGACACGACCAGACTAACAATATCACAAATCAAACACCCATGCACTACCAGACTAAGAGTATCACAAATAAAACACCTATGACACCACCAGACTAACAGTATCACAAAACAAACACCCATGCACTACCAGACTAACAGTATCACAAATAAAACACCTATAAACCACCAGATTAACAGTATCACAAATAAAACACCCATGACACCACCAGACTAACAGTATCACAAATAAAACACCCATGACACCACCAGACTAACAGTATCACAAATAAAACACTCATGCACCACCAGACTAACCGTATCACAAATCAAACACTCATGACACCACCAAACTAACAGTATCACAAAGCAAACACCCATGACACTACCAGACTAATAGTATCACAAATTAAACATCCATGACACCAGACTAACAGTATCACAAATCAAACACCCATGCACTACCAGACTAACAGTATCACAAATAAAACACCATGCACCACCAGACTAACAGTATCACAAATCAAACACCCATGACACCACCAGACTAACGGTATCACAAATCAAACACCCATGACACCACCAGACTAACAGTATCACAAATAAAACACCCATGCACCACCAGACTAACAGTATCACAAATCAAACACTCATGACACCACCAAACTAACAGTATCACAAAGCAAACACCCATGACACTACCAGACTAATAGTATCACAAATTAAACACCCATGACAGCAGACTAACAGTATCACAAATCAAACACCCATGCACTACCAGACTAACAGTATCACAAATAAAACACCCATACACCACCAGACTAACAGTATCACAAATAAAACACCATGCACCACCAGACTAACAGTGTCACAAATCAAACACCCATGACACCACCAGACTAACGGTATCACAAATTAAACACCCATGACACCACCAGATGATACCGCTATCCGGTTTTTAAAACAAACATCCATAACACCACCAGAGATTTGAACCCAAACTCCAACTGCTACAATATGATTACTAATCAATACTTTTTCCTTACTGTCTGTGAAAGATCACCTTCTTCAGAATGCAAAACACTATGCATTAAAAAACAAAAGAACTGAAACATTCCTTGAATCACTTCAAATAGCATTTCTCTTTCCTTTTCGTTTTGGCTCAGTCAGAACTTCTTTCGCTGACTTCACGAATCCCTAACTTCCTTTTAATTCGCGCAACTAATTTTCATTTTCTATAATTAATAAGTGTTCTTATCAAAGCGGTCGGCCATTTTACAATGGAAATTCTAGGAATTCAGAGCACGGAAACCGCCGACGTTAAGTACTGTCTAATTACTACTAAATTCCTCTAGCACCAGAATTTTTTATTATTTTTTATTTTCAGAAAATCGTCCCGAAGAAAGTTTAGCATTAATCCCTGCATTATTTCTTTCAACGGTTTTATCGCCGAGAAAATTAATGCCGTTATCTTCATTCCACAGGATGTGCTTGATTCGCGTATTAATCTCTTTTTCTTTCGATCCTAATTTAGATCTTAGTGCTTTCCGGACGAAGCTTATTAACTTCCACTTTTATTTTGGCGCGATAAATGTGCGCTATTTTTTTCTTTTTATCTTTCTCTGTAGCGTTACTTAACCTAACAGCTTAACGGGATATTTTGCTATAATGATTTCCTTCCGTTACTCTGTTTCTCATCCACAATAAAACACAAGTTATTATTGATCGTGAAGACGACGCGAGAAACGTAATTTAAATTCGCTTTATATATTCAGATACTTTTCTTTCTAAATTTTCTCTCGTATTGAACTAGATACGATAGAATATAGATTAGAGCCGCTCTCAGAATTCCAATAGTGGAGGGTATGTAGTCATCGTCGTCGTCGTCTTCCACCTCATCCTCATGATGATGAGGATGAGGAGGATATCGTCGTTACCGTCTTCCTTCGGAAAGGATATCGTTGTCACCATCTTCCTCCTCCGCCTCATTGTTATATAATAGGAGGATTTCGTTGGATATCGTTCGCTTACTACCCTAACTGGTGACTAAGTGGATAGAAGTACCGCGTAGGCAGTAAAAAGGGTATTTGCATGATTTATGATGTTCAAAAATAGAACGTTACTCCATCGTGAGGAGGATATGTTCCTCATCGTCATCATCTACGTCCCAGCCTATAACTTTTACATGGTCTTCTATCGTTGCCAACCTGTGGTAGGCTTCTTTAGTTTAGAAATTTTTGGAAAAATCTGTCTACTTAAAATAAGGCTGCTTTCTGAATATTTTTTATTCGCATAAGATTAATATACTGTTCACAAAAATTAGCGGATATTTCATCGCTTCATATTCATTTCGAAATATACCCTAATTTTTGTGAGCAGTATATTTAAATGTTATTTCTTTAGTTGCCTTTTCAGATATATGATAAGAGAAAATTGTGTACCGAATTTTAATGGTTCCAGTTCTAACCGTTTAGGAGAAGTTTTCCAACGCTTTTTGGGTGACCATTTCTTCTGAGGATGGGAGAACTTCTGGGGGAATCCTATGTTATTTTAAGATGATAAGAGTAATCTGCACCTAATCTTATAGTCCTAGCTCTTATCATTTAGCAAATAAACTTTCAAAATTATGCTATTCATAATACTATATAGCCGTTATACAGCATTATGTAATAGTGGGTGCCCATAAGTGCGTAAGCTATGGGCATCCTTAAATTACGTTTACATATTTCATTAATACGGCTGTAAATATCCCAAATTCCATAACGCTAAACGCTAAATGAAACGTGATAGAAATCAAGGTGTAGAGATATTTAAAGATTTATTTTTAGGCATGTTTCTACGAACATTTTACATTTTATTTTCGAATTTTGGCTCCGTTGAATTAACATTGGTACTTAACATTTTTTGTACATTCTCTGTGGCATTTATTGTTAATATGTAGTTTCCCTTGTTTAAAATACATTTATTAGAATGGGAAAATTGAACGAATTGCAACTGAATTGCAGTGGCAAACGTATCAGTTATTAAAAAACAGAAATTAAAACGCGCCCACAATGACCTGCAATGCGTCGCGAGTCACAGGAGACTCGTATTTGTCTTCCATCCTTTGCCTTTTATTGATATTCGCGGGTTTTACTCTGAAGCTACTTATTCTCCTAAATTACTATTTCTCCTAAACGAGTCAAGGGAGCCTCGCCCTATGCATGTCAAATCATCTTCAAATTATGTGACGTAATATCACAAAAGATCAGCATCGGAGCTGGTAATCCCATCGGCTAAATGGAATTCAAACTCAAGAACTATTTTTTTTTGCTGAAATAATTAAGTTACGCCGTGAGTGAGACTCGAATCCAATCTCCTGATTACATGCCAGGTCTTCTAAACGCTAAGCTATCATTAATTCCACCATTAATAATAGTTTATCATGGTGGCCAGTGTTTTTTTTCCAATTCATCACGAGTCATCAATGGCTCGTGACTATAAACTATTATGTCACTAGTCATTGGTGGCTAGTGGCAATAAATTACTTTATCAGGAGTCATCGGTGACTTGTGACTATAAATCACCATTAATTCATCACTAGCCATCGTGACTCGTGATTATACACTACTTTATCACGAGTCATCTATAATCCCTGACTACAAGCTACTTCATTACTAGTCATCGTGACTGGTGACTATAAACTACTTTATCATGAGTCATCGGTGACACGTGAATATAAACTACTTCATCACAAGTCATCGGTGACTCGTGACGCACAGTGGACAGTATTTTTGAAATCTCCAACATTCACTCCCACACTGCAATGAAATATCCGTGACTCGTGAAGTGTTAATACACCAACAATAGCTATAAACGAAATATTCAAAACACAAAGATATTTTTAAAAAAGTACTGTCACCGTATAACTACAAATGAGTTCATAAACTAACGTCTTAAAGGAAGTACTAGCAGACTAAGTCACCATCATGGGAGTTAGTTTCGCCATACATCGCCGAATCTAATGCTGAGTCGGTCAAATTAGATATGACTGCTCGACCTCAGTAGTGATTACAAAGACGTTTCTCGGACAGCCAATCTGCAATAATAAAGCCAGAATGCGTCGTTACTGTTCACTGGGTGGACGAACATATCACGGAATTAGGTTATATGCCCCATTTCCTGAATTAGTAGTTTAACTTTCTCTCCCATTCAACGCAGGAAATTTTCAGAGGAAAGCTTTATCAGTCAAGTAATCATAACGACAGAGCAAGCGCTTTGGTATTCTCCTACCGAGAGATGCTATATGCTTCTCCCAGGTACATCAGACATCGATAACGTTTGTCCACAAACGTTGAGAATTGGATCCTCGAATGTTGGTGTTTACTGGTGGGTAGGAGACGAATTGTTTATGTAAATATATAGATAGCCTCCTCCTTGTGCATGAATATCCTATTAGAGGACATAACAGTTGAGATTGATGAGGATTTATCACTCCCTTTCAGAGATTGAGCTGTGGAATTAATAATTTTACTAATCACAGGACCACGCTTGAATCTTGAATTCATGTCAAACATCCACATATTCTTGCACTGATGTCCAAATTCCGTATGCATATTTTAAAGATTTCAGATCATGTGTACATTACAATGTACATTATTTTTCTGTATTTCTTTTTAAATACAGGAAGAGGTGACTATTATTTTGGAATGATTGTAAAATTTAGACTAGTGTTTAGTCTACATGAGTGGACTGGAATGTAAGTCATATAATGCAAAGTACATAGAGTAATATTGAAGATATCTGTGCCTTACACGCAACAAGAACTGTTTTGCTCCATTTCACTGGAAAAGAACTGTTTTGCGCGCATTTCACATAAAACTACAAGAACTGTTTTGCTTCATTTCACTGGAAAACACAAGAACTGTTTTGCTCGCATTTCACATTAAACTACATGAACTGTTTTACTTCATTTCACTGGAAAACACAAGAACTGTTTTGCCCGCATTTCACATAAAACTACAAGAACTGTTTTACTTCATTTCACTTTAAAACTCAAGAACTGTTTTGCCCGCATTTCACAGGAAACTAAAAGAACTGTTTTGCTGCATTTCACAGGAAACTAAAAGAATTTTTGTGCTGCATTTTAAGGAAACCACAAGAAGATTTTACCCTTTTGTAGCCCATTTTGCGCGTAAAAAGTGCCGCTCAGAATCAAAACAACTCAGTCCAATCTGTTCATTAGGGCTGGGTTGGCTCATTCGGTAGCGCACCAGACTCACAATCTGCAGTTTACGGGTTAGAGTCTGAACTGTGAATGAATTGAGATTTATCTCTACTAATGAACAACATACCCTTGGTGCCAAATCAGTGAGAAACCGATGGCCTTGGAAAGGCTGTCTTCCATCTAATGGGATGTAAACACGTCCCCCCCCCAACTAAGCAAGAGATCCATGTACTTTGCAAGTTAAAAATGCTGGATGGCCTTGACGGGAGGCTACCATCTGTCTTCTAAAAGCTGTTCAATGGATCCACTTCCCCCAATCTTCTTTGAGCCTTGGGGTCCTTGTGACCTGACCATTTAGTCCATTCTGCGCAAAGAACTGTTACTCAGAGGAACACAACTCAACCCTTTTCTGATCGAGGGCAGAATGGGGATTTAGCAGATAAATTTCAACCCTGGCATAGTTGGTACTCGATCCCGGAAACTGCAGATTACGAACCTGTTTTTCCACAGATTGAACCAACTCGTACTCCCCCATGGTGGACTGAAGCCGTCAGTCATTTCTTTCAGTAGGCTAATCTGAAATATGCTCTTACATAAAGCGCTCCGAAAATCACAATCATATAGAAACAAGCGCCGGAGAATTATTGCGAAACATAGAAGGTCAAATATTACGGTCAAAGATGAAATAAAAGAAAAACAATTATTTCGATCGGTCACTTGGACATCTTCTTTCGAAAATGACGAAGTAAAATTTCTCTATCACCAGTTCACTAAAGAAATTCAATCTCCTTAACACACAAAACAATTTTATTTTCATTCCAACATTTTTTTGCCTCTTTCAGAGTAGATCATTTACTACACGATGATCTTCCCTAGCTTCCTTTAGGGGCTTTCTTCCTTTTCGGAGTTTTACAGGGAGATCTTTCAATCCGCAAAAAACGACCAATCACCTGAGAATGTCATTTTCTGATCCTCATCTTCGTTTAGTGGCATTAGAAATTTTTACGCAATCCACTCACAACAGAACCGCTAATTTAAAACCACATAAAAACAGGAAATTTTACGGTTTTTTTCACATCTTTCTTTGTCTACTTAATGATTTAGAAATCCGAAGAAAATATTTAGAAAAGAATGTATCAAATGGTTGGGAGTTTATGCCAGAGATTCTGCGTAGAATTCATCATCTTTTAAAGACTTTTTTTTTTTCGCAGATAACAAAAGAAAATGGGGGAAAAAACGGAGGCTTTATTTTCGTTTTGTGAATTACTTTTACGCGTTCCACCGTAATGACTCTGATGCTCGCCTTTGAAAAAGGATGAGAGACGTATAAGCCTGGATGTAACATAATCGGAGACCACAAAATGTACAGAAGAGTTTTCAGTTAAGTAATAACTAACATCAGTTGATTTAGAAATATAGCAAGATGTCGAATATTTATCCTACAGCCTTGTAAGAACTCGTGTTTACGCGTCAGGTCGTAAAAATTTCATTAAGCAGATTTTGGATCAGATCGTAGATCATATCTTTAGCAGCTCTTGGACCATTTCGTGGATCATATTGAGCCAGATCGTGGGTCATATTTTCAGCAGATCTGGACCAGATCGTGGGTCATATTTTCAGCAGATCTTGGGCCAGATCGTGGGTCATATTTTCAGCAAATCTTGGGCCAGATCGTGGGTCATATTTTCAGTAAATTTTGAAAGGGATCGTGGGTCATATTTTCAGCAGATCTTGAACCAGATCGCGGGTCATATTTTCAGCAGATATTTGGTCAGATCGTGGGTCATATTTTCAGCAGATATTTGATCAGATCGTGGGTCATAATTTCAACAGATCTTGCGCCAGATCGTGGGTCATATATTCAGCAGATCTTGAATCAGATCGTGGGTCATATTTTTAGTAAATTTTGAACGAGATCGTGGGTCATATTTTCAGCAGATCTTGAACCAGATCGCGGGTCATATTTTCAGCAGATATTTGGTCAGATCGTGGGTCATAATTTCAACAGATCTTGCGCCAGATCGTGGGTCATATATTCAACAGATCTTGCGCCAGATCGTGGGTCATATATTCAGCAGATCTTGAATCAGATCGTGGGTCATATTTTCAGCAGATCTTGGGTCAGATTGTGGGTCATATTTTCAGCAGATCGTGGGTCAGGATATAAAAAAGTCACTAAAACAAAGTCATTTGGATATGCCCATGAGTGCAAATTTCATTCAGACTTATATAATACCTATTGATTATACTCTTGTGCATACAAAAATCATTCAGCCTTTTACAAAATCTAATTATGTCCCAGTGCGACCGCAATTTATCAAGCTTTGTATATCTCTTTATGATGCCCAATGCTTACAAAATTCGTTGATTCGTACAAATCTCTTGATTATTAGCCAGTGCATACAAATTCCATACAGACATCTAAGATCTATTGATTATACGCCGATGCCTACATAATTGATCCAGCTTTCTAAAAAATCTTGATTATGCGCCAGTACATAAAAGAATTCATCCACCCTCATACCAGGTCTCTTGATTATGAGCTAGCGCATAAAAAACTCGTCCGTTCATCTCCATGGTATTCTGCTTATGTACCAGTGAGTGAAAACTCATGTCGCTTCCTCCGAGATCTCCTCATTAAGCACTTTTCTGTGAAAAATTCAATCAGCTGTATTGAAAAACATTAATTGTGCAATTCTAGAATTAATTTAAAAATATCAGGGAGTGATAACCGAAGCCACAGCTCTTGAACGCTTGTCAAAAGCTCTCTTCCCACCTTGCCTATTCAACTACGGCTAAAGATAGACTATAGACTTTAATTCCACGAATCGCAGCTGTTCGTGGCGTCATCTGTTGACTAGATTCAAAGTTTATAGTCTCCCGTTACCTATAGTTGACTAAGATTGAATTGTTTTACCACTGAGCAGCACTTTTTTTTTTGCGCATAACGGTTAAATCACCAAATCACAAGGACCCCAAAGGGCTCAGATAACGTTGTGGAAGCGAATCGACAGGAGAGCTTTTAGGAAACAGATACAAGTCTCTCGTCAAAGCAATCGATCACGTTTTTAAAGTGCACAGAGTACGACTTTGATGCACAGGGAACCATCATTTAACGTTTCATCCAATTCATCATGGCCTTTCCAAGTCCATTGGACTTCCATATTAGCAATGGACTCTTTCATCCTCAATGTTTCTAGCAAAAAACAATATTTTCTTCTTTTTTACCATCTTCTTATTGCTTTTCGCTCGTCATTTGTTTCTGTGCTTTTCAAAACGGTTGTTACACCATACACCGAAGAGCCAAAACATTATGACCAGCTCGTCTCTTTCTCACTGAGGCAGAATGGCGCTCAAAGAGAATTCAACCACCCTTGGAGATTGGTTGGGTTGATTTACCTCTGAGCAGCATTTTTTGCACACAATGGTCTAAATGGCCAGATCACAAGAACCCAGAGGGTTCAGAGAAGATTGGGGGAAGGGAATTCACTGTAACAGCTGTTGGGAGAGAGAGAGAGAGATGTTAGCCTCCCTTCAACGCTATTCAGCGTGTTGTTTAAAGTGCACAGAATATGGCTCTCCGGCACATGGAGCCATGGCTTAACATCGCATCCGATGGACGACTTCCTTTCCGAGCCCATCAGTGTCCCCTACTGACCGTGGACAGGGTGGAAATTTTTGCGCGGATAAATCTCAACTGGCCCAGCTGGGACTCGAACCTAGGAACTGCAAATTATAAGCCTGGCGCACTGCCAACTGAGCCACCCCCGTCCCTAGAGTAAGCGGAGAAAATTTCTAATACATAAGTTCTCCGCGAACGGACGTGAATGGTTGTAAAAGAATTCAACACTACGGGACTTTCCGTACGTGTTCCATAGTTGATGAGAAGACGCTGTGAGACGTGTATTGCTGCTCAGAGGGGGGGGGGGGGGCTATTTAGAGCCCACTTAATTAATTGTTCTCATCGATCACTTAACATTGTGCTGTAATAACTGGAATAAAAACTAAATAATTCCACATGCTTTCTTACTTGCACTCTCAAAATGTGCTATAACTCGAAAGGGAAGCTATTCTGGCCCAATATTCACAGGAACGTTTTTCATCACTATGCACAGTAGAACACATTCCCAAAATCTGACTAGACCTTTTGGAAACACTCTGTATATTCTAAGGAGTTTCAGTTAAAGATCCGAGCAACTAATTCAAGTCTTGTACTGCTGGATATGAAAGGAAAGAATAACTTCAGCATAAATCCGAATCAAAACCTCCTTGCTACATAAGTATTCGGATTCCAGTCTCTTGGCAGATATCATATTTTAACACGATTATCAATCGACCATTAGTGATGAACTCTTTCATCCTCAGTGTTGCTAGCAAAAAACAATATTTTCTTCTTTTTTTACCTTCCTATTCCTTTTCGCTCGTCATTTGTTTGCTTCTGTGCTTGTCAAAACGATTGTTACACCATACACCGAAGGGCAAAAACATTATGACCAGCTCCTCTTTGTGCAAACCGAAGCAATGTAGGTAAACGATGGCGCGTGTGGTCATGAAACGGTGTAAATAACACCTGATACTGAGCTATGTGAATCAGTATATTTCTTGTTCTTCAGATGCAAAAGGCAGCGGACTTAAGTGACGAAGGCGAAATTGTAATGACTAGACGACTGGGTCAGAGCATATCCGAAACGGCAAGGGTTGTGAGGTGCTCACAGTCCGCCGTGGTTAGTACCTTCAAAACGTGGAGGAAAAACCACGAACCAAGGAGGGAAAAACCACGAACCGCCGGCAAGATGTGGGCTGACCACTGCACATCGATGCTAGAGGTGTGTGAAGGATCTTCCGTATGGTACGAGCCAACAGAAGGGATACTGTGGCGCAAATCGCCGGTGATTTCAATCCTAGTGATGGGATTAATGTGTCGCAACACACAGTACATCGAACCCTGCTGAAAACGGGGCTGCGTAGCCTCTGGCCGCTCCGACCGAGTGCCCATGCTAACCTCGGTTCACCGCCGAAAGCGCCTACAATGGGCATGTGAGCATCAAAACTGGACCTTGAATGATTGGAAGAAGGTCGTCTGGTCCAATGAATCTCGTTTCCAGTTGCACCATGTGTACGGCCAGATACACGTGCGTGTGTTGGCACCAGGATGCTCTGTGGAAAGAAAATAAGCCATTGGATGAAGTGTAATGCTTTGGGCAAAGTTCTGCTGGAAAACCCTGGGTCCAGTCATTCATGTGCAGGGAACTATGACGTCTACCACCTACCTAAACATCATTGCAGGCGAGGTACAGTCTTTTATGGCAACAGTATTCCCTCTAGTAGTGCCTTATTTCAGAAAGATAATGTACCAGGATGTTCGAGAATGGCTCGCGGAATATGAGGAACATTTCCAGGTATTACCCTGGCCTCCAAATTCCCAAGACATCAAATCAATCGAGCATATGTGGTGATTTGTGTTGGAACAGCGTATCCGATCTGAGGCGGCTCAACCACGTAACAAGAGTTAAAAGATCTGCTTGTAACTGTTGGTACCAGATACCACAAGACACCTTCAGAAATCTTATAGCGTCCATGACTCGCCGGGTAAGAGCTGTTTTGACGGCACGTAGAGGACCAACATCATGTTAAGCAGGTGGTCATATGATTTAGCTCTTCGGTGTATGTTCCCAATACGTTGACCGACCTGTCAGAGGAAAGCTAGTTTGTCATGCGGGGAGTATCACAAGCTATAAAACAATCAATCTCTCGTGTATCTCTACCCCCCCCCCCCCCGAAGGGAGGGATATGGAACTCGTTCTCCCAATATATCTTTCGAATGTGAGGACCTACATTTAGGAGTTAGATATCAAATTAAATGTTATGCTTCGGGAACAATCTTGGGATACAACCCCTTCCAGTTTCCAAGTTTCTTCTTTCCAAGTTTCCAGCCATTTCTTTCTCCCCCCCCCCCCAGAAAGGGAACATACATTTTATTGTAATAGATTTCAACGAGTTATATATCAAATTAAAACTTAAAATTAGAGAACCTGACTTATCATCAGGAAATCGTGAGTTCAGATGCCACCAGGCTCAAGACTTATTTTTATCATGCTACTAAAACAGCTTAATATTGATTAAATACTTAGTAAAGCTTCTGACGTCTAGAATCTGGTGGGCTACCCCAAATCACACCCTAACATATCCACCCTTTCAAAGAAGTGGAAATAAACGAGGATCGAATTTTCCATAAGAGTCGGAAGGAAGAGTTAAGAAGGAGCAGTTACGAAGATAGTGTTTTTGGTCACAAAGCAAAAATATAATTTAAAATTGAAAAAAAGCATGCCGATGGTAAAATCACTCTTTCGACTCATTTTTCCCTCAAAGGAAAACAAAGAAACACTTTTCAAAGGAAAAACTGCCTCCGACATATTTCCTTTGAAGTGAATACGGATATTCAGCGAGTGATTTCACCACCGGTATGCTTTAGTTTAATTTTTAACTTTTCAGGGCAAGGAAGACATGTATTTCTGATTTTTTTTAAATTATATTTTTATAACCGATAAATCCAATGACGTTTAACTTTGAAAGAGAGTTATTTTTTTTCACTAAGATGTAGGAACTCTAGCTCAGCGTTATAAAATGTGCATGCATTTGTTTAAAAATAAATCTTAAGAAACAAGGCTCATAAATTTTTTGAGTCTTGGGATTTTCATCTAAATTCTCTTTACACAAAAAACAACGTTCTTCCATTTTTAAACGGATTAGGCACAAAAAGAATGTATAAATTTTGTAGGAGTATAATAGAAAGAAAACTTCGAAGATCTCCGCCGAGTGGAACGTTGTTGATCTTGCTTACAGTTGAAAACACATGGAATTTTCAAGGATCGATTTTTTTTTTTCTTTTCATGTTTGCTTTTATTTGTTGCATTATTCTATGTTGTGTTGTTTTTTCTCTGAGTTTTTTCACACAATGTTCTTAATGGTTAGGTCATATATATAAGTTGGAATGATAACCGAAGCTACAGCTCTTGAGCACTTCTAAAGTTCTCTTCCTACTTGTGAAGGTTTTACACTCGCAGAAGATTGGGGAAGGGTATCCACTGGACAACTGTTAGGAAACTGATGGAAGACTTCCGTCAAGGCCATCCAGCGTGTTCGTTAATGTGCACAAGGTATGGGCATATCTTAACGTCAAATCCAGTCCGTAGCTTAACGTGCCATCCGACGGACGGCAGTCTTTTGTACTCCCTTTCTGACCGAAGGCAAGGTGGGAGTTTTAGCGGAGAAAAATTTCAATGCTGACACGGATGGGCCTCGAATAGATTATGAGCCTAGTGGACTACAAACTGAGCCAACCACTCCTCCCCCCTACGCAGTAGGAAAAAAAGGATCCCTTGGACAACTGTTGGGTAACAGATAGAATTCCTCGTCAATACCACTTAACAAGCCTTTAATTGGTATGGCATACGGGACCATGTCTTAAGGTCCGATCCAAATGATGGCGAACCTTTTCTATACAGTCCCTGTCCTCTTTCTTAACTACGAGAGAGCCGAGGTTATCAAAACACGAATCTGTAGTGATACCAACAAAGACAATCCTATCTCTAGGATGCCATCTGAATTCACTCTGTCTTTTAATGAAGGGGGAGGAGTTGGCCCAGTTCAGATTAGAGTCCCAGCTGTTACATCGATATTTATCTCTGCTTTAAATCTTCACCTTGCCCACGGTCAGTAGGGAAAACCGATGGGCTTGGAAAAGCAACCATCCGTCGGATGGGACGTAAAGCCGCGGCTCCGTGTGCAGAAAAGTGTTCACGTTAAAGAATGAATGAACTTGACGGTAGGCTCCATCTGTCTCCTTACAGGTCCAGTAGATCCCCTTTCCCTAATTTTCTCAGGGCCTTCGGGATCCTTGCGACCTGGTCATTTAGCCCATGGTGTGCACAGAAGTGCCGCTCAGAGATAAAACAACCCAACAATCCAATTCTTTTAACATAATTTAACGCCTCATACAAAAAACTTTAAATATGCCTCGGTATGTGGTTATCGATTTTGGATCCAAAATTTCATTAACGAATAGTTTGGTCTTAATCAAACTTTATACGGATGACATTCCAGTGCCAGTTTATTGCTACGGCGCAAACTAACAAAAATGTGTTTCGGAATTCCATCAAGGTAATTAACATTTAAATGACATAGATGATCCATCACAAACGCAAAAAAATCGTTTAATTGAACCATCGTGTCCTTCGAAAGAAATTTCCTTGGAAACTGATTTATCAAGTTATTGAACAATAATATTGTTAAGGAATCATTTATGGTAACTCTTTCATTTAGCAATTAAGCATGTTAAGAAGCGAAGTCAGATGAATCTTGAAGGGTTTTGCTTAAGAGATTTCGACATCCAGTTTATTTCGCATCCATTATATCCTTCACTTGCCCACGGGGTGATAATTAATAGCCAATCACTTCTTTCCTTCTGTGGCACAGGGTTTTATAGAAATCAATGAAATAAACATCGGGGCACTCAGCGTAAAGCACACAATGGGAAAGCCTCAAATTTCCTACAAGAGTATCAGATGTCCCTTAGAATGATTCAGTATTTTGGGTAAACTCACTCTTACAAATAGGGACTAAGCTCGTAATCTGTAGTTCCCAGGTTCGAGTCCCAGCTGGGTCAGCGTTGAGATTTATCTCCGCAAAATTCCCCGCCCTGCCCACGGTTAATAGGGGACACCGATGGGCTTGGAAAGGCCGCCGTCCGTCGGATGGGACGTTAAGCCGTGGCCCCGTGAGCGGGAGAGCCATAACCTGTGCACGTTAAAGAACACACCAGATGGCCTTGACGGGAGGCTACCATCTGTCTCCCAACAGCTGTTCCAGTGGGTCCCCTCCCCCAACCTTCTCTGAGCCTTCGGGGTCCATGTGACCTGGCCATTTAGCCCATTGTGTGCAAAAAAGTGCCGCTCAGAGGTAAAACAACCCAACCCAACCCAACTTGCAAACAGGGGGTAGCGCGTCAGGTTTCGTAATCGGATGTTTCCAAGCTCGAATCCCAACTATCCCTGCGTTGAGAATTTCCTCCTCTGAATCCCGTTCTGTCTTCTGTGAAAAAGTTTTTTTGTTGTTGTTTTACCTCAGAGTGGCACATTTTTTGCACACAATGGGCTAAATGGTCAAGTCACAAGGGCCCTAAGTGCTCAGTGAACGTTGGGTAGAGGGGACTCACTGGACCGCTGTCGGGAGGAAGGTTGCAGCCTCCCGTCAACGCCATCCAGCGTGTTCTTTAACGTGCACAGACTATAGCTCTGCGCACAAGGCTTAACGTCCCATGCTACGGAACGGCGGCATTTTCCATCGGTTGATCGGAAACTTTTATATTACCTAAACGCTGTTAGGCCGCTAGGTAGATGAATTCGCATTGAAATCAGCAAGAGTTAGCTTTTCATTTCTTATTTGGGAAGGATTCTCAATTCACAGTAATGGGAGGATCGAATAGACGTTTCTGAATCTAACTGAAAGCGAACAACAGTAATCATCTCTAATTACCAACATTTCGCTAATTGCGAAATCAGTTTAATGGCGAATCTCTTGGAAAAGTGATAGCTATTCACCGGTACATATTTTCTTGAAGCGAAGTGAGCTTGATTGCCTAGCAGGAACAAACTTGCGTGTTAGAAACAACTTAGAGATCAGGCGGTTAGTTCTTGTATAATTGGGCGTTCAGTATTCTGTGGAGAATCCGCCCATTGGCCGTTAGGCTATTCCAGCGAACAGATCACGTGAAGTAATTGTCCAGTAGGAGCGAAATGGGCGAAGGACAATGGCAGACTGCGCAGTTGATGCCTGGACAGTTCTCGTAGATTATTTGTTTTTTGACAGGTGACCGATAAGTCATTGACATGTTTGATTAGTTGCTTTACACATGATTGATAGATCTTTGAACAATGATCTGTGGCAGTGGCCCCCAATTGTTTCTGGCTGAACGCCATCATTTTAAAGGCGGGGGATTGGCTAATCATTAGTGTTTCGGGTCCAAAATCTGCATTTCCAAGGTTCGAGTCCGACCTGTGCAAGCATTGAGATTTATCTTTGCTAAACCCCCACCCTGCCCTCTGTCCGAAAGGGGACACCTTTGAGTTTGGAATGTCTGTCGGATAGGATGTTAAACCGTGGCCCAGTATGCAGGAGAGCCATACCACGTACAGTTTAAAGAACTCTCCTAGCCTCCTTGACAGGAGCCAACAGTTGCCCAATGGGCCCCTTCCACAATCCTCTCTAAGACCTTCGAGTCCTTATGACATGGGTATTTAGTCCATTTCGTGAAAGAAAAGTATCGTTCAGAGGGAAAGCAAACCAATCTAACGTATAAGCGGCATTTCTTTCCATACGATGGAATAAAAGGTCAGGTCACAAAGATCCCAAGCTCTTAAAGAAAACTGTGGAAAGGAATTCACTAGACAGCTGTTAAAAGACAGATCCTATCATCAAGGCCATCCACAATATCCTTTAAAGTGCACCGGGGAAAAGTCTACCACATGACCGCGGCTTAATGGTCATTCCGATGGATGGTAGCTTTTCAAAACCTAAGTGTGTACCTTTTCTGACCGAGGGAAAGGTGGGGGTTTAGGGGAGATAAATCTCAAAGCTAACACCTCATACTCAAATCTGAGAACTATTTGTCATGTTCGTGGCGCGCTACCGACTGAGTCAACCCACTCTCCTAGGGTCTTTGTGACCTCTTCATTGAATCCACCGAGTGCACAAAATTGCCGCTCAGAAGTAAAACAACTCAACTGCTACCGAAATGCCGTTTTACCAACCCCATTTCTGATTGCTGCCTCACATAATTAAAATTAACAACGCAGCTATCTTTAAACACGAAAATCAGAAAAATAACGTACTCCATAAAAACCTCGGGCTCCAGAGTGTATTTTATGTACCTTTTAACAAACTTGAGAAGTGAAGAACTTCTTATGTTTGCTCTGTGAAATGTTTATATTCTCATGCACGCAAACTGCACTCAAGAAAAACGGGCCACTGTCATCTGTTTTATGTTGCAAATATTTCTGCAGTATTTTATGGTCTGATATAAATGTGCCATATCGGTGCTTGGAGCGTAAAATTTATGTAACCACCGACCGCAGAATGAACAAGCAGGGATATCATTGCCTGGCACACAAATACGGAGCGTAAACAAATATATATGTTTTAAAATACAAATCTTACCTGCATGAACGTAAAAATTGTCGTAAGAGCCTTACTCTTTCTAGATGCTGCCCTCCTACGTATAAAGTGTGTTATACTAAAATATTTAAAACTCGTTTCGTCCTAGAGTAATAATAAAAAAAATTTCTCTGCTCCTGTATGAGTATTTTAGTGAGAATATAGTCGAGTATTGATCGTTGGGAATGGGTAGTTGGGTTTTTCCTCCGAAAGGTTATTTTTTTTCAATTTTCTGTGCACAAAATAAATTGAACGACAAGGTCGTAAAGGATTTTAAGTGCTCAGGACTCGTTAGGGATGAGGATCCACTGGTCAGCTGTTAGGAGACTAAAACAAGCTTTCTGTTTTTCGGGGTTATGTGTTGAGTAATTTTACTTCTTAGCCGAAACTTTTTTTGGACAGAAAGGGTTACAAGGCCAGGTAACAAGGATCCCCAAGGGTTCAGGGAAGAGGACCCACTACAACTATTAGAAAACTGAATAAAGGTTTTAGTTTGGATTGTTTCACCTCTGAACGGCACTTTTTTTTGGACACAGTAGGTTAAACAAGGACCCGAATGGCTGGGCGAAGTTTGGGGGTAAGTATTCAGTTGGCATCTATTAGGAGACAAATGGTAGCCTGTCGTCAAGGTCATGCAGCTCGTTCTTTAACGTGCCCAGAATACAACTCTCCTGCACATGGGGTCACGGCTTAAAGTTCAATACAACGGACGTCAGTATTTCTAACATTATCTGTATACCTTTTCTCACCGAGATCAGGGTAGGGATTAGCGGAAATAATTCTAAATCCTCGAACAGTTGGGACTCTAACCTAGGTTGAGTTGGGTTGTTTTACCTCTAAGCGGCGCGTTTTTGCGCAGCATGGGCTAAATGGCCAGGCCATAAGGACCCGAAGGCTCAGAGAAGATTGTGGGAGGGGTCATACTGTAATAGCTGTTTGGAGACAGAAGGTAGCTCCCATCAAGGCCATTCAATGTGTTCTTTAACATGCACAAGGTATTGCTCTTCCGCACACGGGGCTACGTCTTAACGTCCCATCCGACGAACGGCGGCCATTCCAAGCCCATCGGTGTCCCCTACTGACTGTGGGCAGGGCGGGGAGTTTTGCGGAGATAAATCTTAACGCTGACCCAACTGGAATTCGAACCTGAGAACTGCAGATTACGAGCCTGGAATACTATTGACTGACCCCCCCCCCCCCAACTCCTTCACCTTACCCCCAAACTTCCTGCACAAAAGAACATATCTATGAAGTTAATGTACTACGAATCTTATTTCCTATTTATATAACACAGTTATGTTTATAATAATATGAATTAAATTATACTTCTGTGCTTTAGGTTTTTATTATCGAAAGAGTTGAAAAGAAGTTGATCATGGAATTTTTCTCTTGCAGAACCACCAGATCCAACACAGGACGCACGTGTAATTGAAGCAAGCAGTCGGAGCTTCCGGTTGGCCTGGACTGCTCCTTACAGTGGCAACAGTCCAATATTACAATACATTGTACAGTACAAAACAGAATCAGGTAAACGTAAAAGTGTTTCATTTATTCAATATACGTATGTGCAATAGAGAACAAGAACAGGTAAACTTATAAGGTTTTCGTTTGCTAGGTTGACGTAATATTAATATTTATTATTATTATATAATAAATTTATTATTTTATATTTTATATTACTAGCAGATTTACTCGGCTTTGCTCGGGTCTGAAACTCTAGAATATAGAGTAGATGGCACTCCCCACGTTGCAAGCTTTCATTTGGCATAAAAATCATTATGATCGATCTCCTCTGGTTGAATTTTTCTCCGTCTCTTTTAGGGGAGAAAGAAATGGACGTATTTCGACATACGTATAAACATCCCCAGTCAGAAGCTTCTAAACAAAAAACAAAAAACGAAATTGCCTCCCTCAGATAATCGAACTTGTCAAATCATTTTGTACCCGTTCAGAGTCCCTCGGATAGAGGTTGCCAGGCGTATGTAACTTGACAGAAAAGGAAAATTAAATATGACTTGAATTGCCCAAAAAATGCATAGGTAACTTCGAAAAAATTATTATTATTATTAAAACACATTATTAATTAGTTAACATATTAAAACTTTTAATAATTAATATATTATGCTTATTAACCTTTTCATATTTTATAAATTAAGTTAATGATTTTAGTTTCTGATACGAATTCATAGATTTTGAAGCCTTCACTTCAACAAAGAATTTCGTGATCCTTGGGTTGGGTTGTTTTAGCTCTGAGCGGCAGTTTTTTGCACACCATGGGCTAAATGGCCAGGTCACATGGACCCCGAAGGCTCAGAGAAGGTTGGGGGAGGGGACCCACTGGAACAGCTGTTGGGAGACAGATGGTAGCCTCCTGTCAAGGCCATCCAGCGTGTTCTTTAACGTGCAGAGGGTATGGCTCTCCCGCACACAGGGCCACGGCTTAACGTCCCATCCGACGGATGGCGGCCTTTCCAAGCCCATCGGTGTCCCCTACTGACCGTGGGCAGGGCGGGGAATTTTGCGGAAAATTTCGTGATCCACTCGTCATTAATTAGAACGACTTCTGTATCCAAGGACGCTCGTGCTCGTCACCCAACAAAATGAACAATGAGTTTTTCATGCAAAATCAGAAAGAAATTAGTTTGACGTATTCCTTCTTTCGAATTTATTGGTGGCAACTGTTATTTTCAATAACTTTTAACCATTAATGTTTCAGTCTATGAGGATTTTGAGAAATTCAAACCCGCTCTCCTCAATTTTGATTGAATCCAGACGGTGCCAAACTGCCTATATTCTTTCACTAGGTGAAGGAAACATGCATGCAAAGTTCAGAGCCTCTAAGCTTTTCTAGGGGCTGAGTGCATAAGCGGACACACACACAAACATACAAACAAACTTTCTTCTTTATATACAGTGGACCTTCGTTATAGCGCTGCTCGCTATACCGCGCACTCGGTTATAGCGCGGGAGATGTTCGCGATAAGTTCAAACATGTTTATACAGGTCCGTGCGGCGTTAGTGAGTATCGCATTTTATTGTTACTGCGTATTGAGTAATTGTGTATGTATTGAGTTCCTGCATGTATTTTGAATAGTGTTTAATTATTGTATGCATGATGAGTAAAAGAAAAGCTTACAGTATGAAATTTATTGTGTCGCCACCGCGCCGCTCGGTATAACGCGGTTCACCTTAAAACGCGGGTGTTGTTTCCCGCCCGACATGCGCGTTATATCGGAGGTCCACTGTATTAGATATTGCGCGGTACACAACAGGAATAGGTAAACCCAATGAAGGTTGATTGTAATTGCGCGATATTTTGTACAGTGCAAGACAAAATCTGACGGATGTAAAATTTTAGTTTATTCAATATATTGCGCAGTACAGAACAGGAATAGGTAAACGTAATGAAGGGGATTGTAATTGCACAAAATATTTTACAGTACAAAGTCTCGTAGATGGAAAGGTTTTAGTTTATTCAATATATTGTGCAGTACAGAACAAAAAATGGGTAAAAATAATGAAGGTGGATTGTAATTGCACAATATATTGTACAGTACAAGACAAAATCTGATAGATGAAAAGTTTTTAGTTTATTCAATATGTTGTGAAGTACAGAACAGGGAATAGTAAACGTAATGAAGGTGGATTACAATTGCGTAATATATCGTATAGTACAAGATAAAATCTGATGAATATAAAGACTTTAGTTTCTTCAATATATTGTGCAGTACAGAACAGGAATAAGTAAACGTGATGGAGGGGATTGTAATTACGTAATGAAGGTGGATTTTAATTGAATGATATGCATATTGTACAGTACAAGACAAAATCTGATAGATGTAAAGGTTTTAGTGTATAAAATATATTGTGCAGTACAGATCAGGAATATGTAAACCTAATGAAGGTTGATTGCAATTACACAATATATTGTACAGTACAACACAAAATCTGATAGGTGGAAGGTTTTTAGTTTATTCATTATATTGGGCAGTGCAGAATAGGTATAGATAAACGTAATTAAGGGAATTGTAATTGCACAGTATATTGTACAGTACAAAGCAAATTCTCATAGATGTAAAGTTTTAGTTTATTCAATATATTGTGCAGCACAGAACAGGAAGAAGTAAACGTAATGAAGGGGGTTGTAATTGCACAACATATTGTACAGGGAAAAGAAAACTCTGATAGATGTAAAGGTTTTAGTTATTCAATATATTGTGCAGTACAGAACAGGAAATAGTAAACATAATGAAGGTGGATTGTAATTGCATGATATGTTAGACAGTACAAAAAATCTGATAGATGTAAAAGTTTTAGCTTATTCAATATGTTGTGAAGTACAGAACAAGAATTAGTAATCCTAATGAAGGCGGATTGTAATTGCACAATATATTGTACAGTACAAGACAAAATCTGATAGATGGAAGATTTTTAGTTTATTCAATATATGGGGCAGTACAGAACAGGAATAAATAAACGTAATGAAGGGGATTGCAATTGCACAATATATTGTGCATTACAAAACAAAATCTGATAGATGTAAAGTTTTAGTTTATTCAATATATTGTGAAATACAGAACAGGGATAGGTAAATCTAATGAAGGTTGATTGTAATTGCACAGTATATTGTACAGTATAAAGCAAAATCTGATAGAATTAAATGTTTTAATATATTCATTATAATGGGCAGTACAGAACAGGTATAGATAAACGTAATGAAGGGAATTGTAATTGCACAGCATATTGTACAGTACAAAGGAAAATATCATAGATACAAAGTTTTAGTTTATTCATTATATTGTGCAGTACAGAACAGGAATAAGCAAACGTGGGATTGTAATTGCACGATATATTGTACAGTACAAAGCAAATTCTCATAGATGTAAAGTTTTTAGTTTATTCAATATATTGTGCAGTACAGGACAGAAATATATAAACGTAATGAAGATGGATTATAATTCCACAATATATTGTACAGTACAAGACAAAATCTGATAGATTAAAGGTTTTTAGTTTATTCATTATATTGCGCAGTACAGAACAGGAAATAGTAAACGTAATGAAGGTGAAATATAATTGCATAATATATTGCACAATACAAGACAAAATCTGATGATGTAAAGGTTTTAGTGTATTCAATATATTGAGCAGTATTGAACAGGAATAGGTAAATGTAATTTTGTTTGGGTTGTAGAGAAGAAGACAGAATCAGGTAAACGCATAGAGTTAGATTAATCAATATATTTTACTGTACAAAAGAGGAATAGGCATACGCAATGACGTGCGGGTTGTTCAATATGTTGTACATCAAGAGACAGAATCTAATAAACGCAAAGGTGTGCGGAGCTTAATATTAATATTATATTTTTGGAAGTCAGATTAAGTAATCAGTAACTTACCGCGTATATTTAATTAATCAGCTTAATAATGAACTAATAAGTTTATATGCCATAGTAGAAGGTCTGAGAGGATGGCAGGACCTCAGCAGAAAAACGGCCAAAAACATTCATGCCGTACCCGGGGCTCGAACCCAGGTCCCTTAGATCAGTACCCTAGAGCGCTAACCACTCGGCCATGGGACGGCAATAACTCATTAAATACTGAACGAATATTGATATATTTGATTGAGAGAGATTTTTATTTGCTATCGCATTTTTCGAGGGAAAAAAATACTTATTTTAGAAGATATACAACTTCGACGTTAACTTCCCATTGACAAAACATAGGGTTGTTCCTAAATTTAGAGAAACTAGAGTATTAAATAGCATGAGTACTAAACTTTTGTTTCGTATGCTATTCTATATTTTTCGGGGCCGAGGTGGTTTTTTTAGTCCCGTCACCGAGTGGTTAGGGCGTTTAGTTACTGATCAAAGAGATCTGTCTTCAAGTCCTAGGTAAGGCATGGATGTTGAGTTGTTTTTCTAGTGAGGTTCTGCCATCCTCATAGACCCTCTACTATCGCGTATACAGTGACATGCTCTTATCGGAACTCTGTGGCAAGATGCTGCTTGAGGGAATATTTGCGATAAGTAACTGATTACTTAAATAGCTTTTTAAGGAAAAATGTCACTGTTTACATAAATTAAGAATCTCTTCAAACTCACCGATGGAATTGTAAATGTTGCCATTTACCTAGATGTGTGCGTCACGTAGGTGCGTGCGTTTCTTAACACCCTATGGAAACATTATACACCGTTTATGAAAAAATAAATACCCCCTCAAGCAGCTGCTTGCCACAGAGGTCTCACAGCAGCCTGTCAGTTTATATGCCACAGTAGAAGATCTGAGAGGATGGCAGGACCTCAGCAGAAAACAACACGAACATCCATGTCTTACCCGGGGCTCGAACCCAGGTCTCGTAGATCAGTAGCCAGGCGCTCTAACCACTCGACCACGGGACGGCTGTTTATGAAATACATCTTTAATTTATATACAGATTTATTTAATTAAATCTTTAGCTTTTAAACTAGTCATTCATATAAGATATGAAAAAAATTACCGAATGGACCAATTATGCTTTAAATATTAATTATTTTAAACGTATTTTTATTGAAAGATTAAAGATGTCTGAGATTTTTTGATCAAATACAGAACTTACCTGCACCTAATTGGGATATCTTTCGCAATAATGTTGGCAACTACCCAGAAGAGGACAAGTGTTTGTGATATATATCAAAATGACTAATGATAGAAAACGTTTAGAATTTCATGCTGTAATCAACAGGCTAGCAGATTCAACTAACAGCTTGTCACATGATGTACGACTCTCACCACCGTTGACAGCATTCTCCAAATTGCGTTCGCATTTGAATTGGATGAGGAACCAGAAATGACGGTATGTGGTAGAGTGGAAACAGTTACAGATGTACGTCATACGTAACATAGCCTGAAACTCAGCAAGAGTTTAGTACTGTTCAACTGAAGCACAATGTGAGAGAACATTCAATTGCGTGGTAACTTGTTAACATATTCAACTAAAGGTTTTAGCATAAAATATCCTAAGTAGTTTTTTATCCATTTTTTTCGAGAATACTTGATTACAGTTACAAATTTCATCGAAAAATATTAATATTCTTAGCAAATTAAGAACATTGAAAATAAGAAGGATCGATATATCTTAATACAGATCAGTATTTTTGAAACAATGGGCCCCAAAGTCTTTTAAAAGGACCGCAGCATATTAAATATTAACTCTGAATTTTCATGCTGTACATAAAAGATTAAAAATGTATGTTTCGAAACACATTCATATCAAAAATGAATTATAATAAATTAATAATTATAAATAACTTAATATAATGAAAGCTGAGAGGAATAAACTTTTTTATGAGTGTGAAATCCATGTCCTTTATATTTCATCATTGAGGATACCTTAATCATTCATCATTGAGGATACCTAGTTAAAATAAAATCTAATATACACTGGTTTCCATAAATTAAGGAACAACCCTGTGTTAATATCAATGGGAAGCTAACGTCAAAGCTCTGTAACTTCTAAAATAAGTTTTTCTGTTTTAAAGAAATGTGACAGCAGGTAAAGATCTCAATCAAATACATCAATATCTCTATTTTCAACAATATTCGTTCAGTATTTAATGAGTTATGGAAGCTTGTATATTTAACAATAACAATACCAATCACAAATATTGACTTCAGAAAACTTAGTGATAAATATAGTATTAACGTGTTTAATAAGTTTGTGTGAAGAATTATTTTACTATTCAATCAGTTTTGTATAAGTTTTTCTTTAAAATGAGCATTGCTGTTGTTAAATATTCAAACGTACATAAAAAATACCCCCTCAAGCAGCTGCTTGCCACAGAAGTCTGATAGTTTATATGCCATAGTAGAAGGTCTGAGAGGATGGCAGGACTTCAGCAGAAAAACGGCCCTTAGATTAGTAGCCAAGCGCGCTAATCACTCGGCCATGGGACGGCAATAACTCATTAAATACTAAACGAATATTGTCGAAAATCGAGATTTTGATATATTTGATTGAGAGAGATTTTTATTTGCTATCGCATTTTTCGAGGAAAAAAAATACTTATTTTAGAAGTTAGACAACTTCGACGTTCACTTCCCATTGACAAAACATATGGTTGTTCCTAAATTTATAGAAACTAGAGTATTAAATAACATCTGTACTAAACTTTTGTTTCGTATGCTATTCTATATTTTTCGGGGCCGAGGTGATTTTTTAGTCCCGTCACCGAGTGGTTAGGGCGCTTAGTTACTGATCAAAGAGATCTGTGTTCAAGTCCTAGGTAAGACATGGATGTTGAGTTGTTTTTCTGCTGAGGTTCTGCCATCCTCATAGACCTTCTACTATCGCGTATAAAGTGACATGCTCTTATCGGAACTCTGTGGCAAGATGTTGCTTGAGGGAATACTGTTAAGAGACTTATTTATGTTTCTTCAAACAGAAATAAGTTTTTTTAATCTGTTACACGAACACACCCAAAGTTATAGATTTGGACCACTTGTTTTCTGTATAATCCATTTATCAAATGAAAGTTTATTAAGTGAGGAGAGACACAGGATATTAATAATTTCACCTTTACTTTTGGATCCATATTAAGCAGTGTTTCCCAAAGGGACATCCATTTCAGTTTTTCTGCGGAGATAAACTAAAAAGAATATATAATATTTCATACATTAACATAGTTCTGAAAGTTTTATTTCGAAAGAAAAATATTTCAAATTCGTAGATCTAACACTCGTAAATTTATACATGACGAAAATATTCTTTTCAACTAATTTTACAAGGGAAAAGTTATTTGATTTCCAGGAGCGGCTTTTTCATTAGGCCATCAGGGCTTAGTAGATAGGGACACCAGACTCGTAATCTGCAGTTCCCAATGTTCGTGGGACATCTTTGAGATTTATCTCCGCGAAACTCCCCGCTCTACCCACAGTCAGTTAGGGACAACGATGGGCTTGGAAAGGCCGCCGTCCGTCGGATGGGACATTAACCCGGGCCCCTTGTGCGGGAGAACCATACACTGTGCATGTTAAAGAATGTTCTGGATGTCCTTGAAGAGGCTATTATCTGTCTCCCAACAGCTTCCCAGTGGGTCCCCTCCCTCAAAACTTGTCTGAGCCCTGGGTTCCTTGTAACGTGACTATTTAGCCCACATTGTGCAAAAAGTACTGCTCAGACGTAACACAACCCAACCGTAATGTTTATTTCACTGTAGTGCATAATGGATTTGAATTAACTGATATTTAATGAAGTTGTTCAACAGATAAAATAGCAATTTTTACAAAAAAAATTAACACTTCAATAATTATCTTAATAACCAAATGGAATAACTGTAATCATGACTAATTATTAACTGATTTCCTCTTACTAACAAATAAAAACAGAAGAGGACATTCTAAACTTCATGTATATGACAATGTAATCAAAAAACAACTTTATACACCAGTTCCTCTAACTACCTTACATTGTTTGAAGTACACAAATCTCATTTTTATTTACCTAGCCTAAACACAACATGAGGGTTTAACTCTACCATTAGTGACTCCTAATGTGGTCATACAACTTACAAACATGTCCACAGAAAATTCTTTACACTTTTTAAAACATTTACTAGAAACAAAATCTCCTGTAACACACATGTGAAAGAATTAAAAAATTAAAATTGTATATCTTACTCTAATGGTTCAATATCACCATGTCTGATTTACATGAAAACGACCGGAAGTTACAAAATCACACACAAGTCGACTAATTGTGCATTGAGCTCTAATTACACTTCAAAACTAGCTGTACGTTCCATTATAGTTATGACGTATTTTTTACAAGACGTGAAGCACATTGCGATATAGTGCGCACGTTTTTTATGAGCAATTGCTGAACGTTAACATGTGTTTTCAATATTATTCGTATCTAATACATTTGAGTAATTTATTTTAACTTATTAACGTGAAATTAAACCAACCAGTATATGCTTCGAAAATTCCTCACCTATTTTAACATTTCTATAGTTTTTACCAATATCAGTGAATTTATATTTTCCATCTTCTCCACAGAAACGAAAAAAAAGCAACGAAAAAACAAGAATATTTATGTTTTAGAAATGATAACATTCTCTAGAAGCTTTAAAGCAAAAAGAGATACAAATACACCACAGAGAAATGCATGTTACTTTTGTAGGATCTCGACACTGGCACACTGCAAGCAAGACGCACAACCCTGAATAGCCCAATATGGCTACATACATCTTTCACCATACCTAAGGCTACGCTTTTTTGGTAGTCTAGCGGTCGAAGTTCAATTTTCTCTCTCTCTTACCTGAGCCCAAGATCAATATTCGTACTAGAGAGAAAGAGGAAGGAAAAAAAATCACAGCTGGTGAAATCGAAAAACTTTTTTCTGAAAAAAGATTTTTATCTTCGTATTGATTTTTTTAAAGAATCCTCTGCCGCTCTATATATATATCTGTATAGATGCTTTCAAACTTTTTGCAATATTATGCTAAGCGAAGGAAACATGTATATCTCTAGTTTGTCACTGATGTGAATCTTTAACATTACTTTCTTTTCCTGACATTTGATACTTTGAAGATGCTTAAAATATAGAAATGAAACTGTGATTCAAAAACGTGTGTTTAAATTTATTCATAGAATTAACGTAATGTTTACCTTGATAAAAGAGATTTAAGAAATTTATCGTTATAGTATAAAGAAATACAAGTAATAAAAAAGAAACTTTTAAAAACTACTTGATGATATATTTCTCTATATTTCCTTCTCTCTATTTCTTTTTAAAGAAAACTTTTAATAATGTCTTAAACTAAAAGTCCTTTTCTTACCATAATTATACACTGGTTTCAAACATTAAGGAACAACCTTATTTTATGTCAATGGGAAGCTAAATTTGAAGTTCTATAACTTCTAAAATATTTTCTGTTTTAAAAAGTGTAATAGAAAATAAAGATTCCAATCAAATATATCAATATTTCGATTTTCAACAATATTAGCTCAATATTTAATACGTTATTAAATATTTAACGCTATCAATGCCAGTCTTAAGATATTTATACAAAACAAATGTATAGTGAATACAATACTTATTTACTAAGTTTTAATTAATTTCTAAAATCAATTTTTGGGACAATTTTTCTGAAATCATATTTTGTCGAAATATTGATATATTTGATTGAGATCTTTATTTGCTAACATATTTTTCGAAACAAAATACCTATGTTAGAATTTATAGTGCTTTGATGCCACCTTCCCATTGACACAACATTGGGTTGTAGCTTAATTGATGGAAATCAGTGTAGATAGAAAAACACTTTTTGATATATACTTTTATTTAAAGGATTTTTTCCATATTTGTTTACGTGTTAAATTAAAGTCCTATCTTGATCTTATTTGTCCTTGTTTACATTTGCTCAGGGAATGAGTCTTTCCGAAGATATATACATTCAGCGACCACTTTATTAGCTATAGTTCCCTGTTATGTGAATAGTAACTAAGATATTAGAACCTGCTAAATTCTTAAATTATCTTTTTATGAAAAATTATGACTGAAAGAAAGTAATTCAAAGATACGATATCGATCAATTCTATTTAAATCTCGAATTCTAGAAATATGCATTTAGTATTTGAAGAGTTTTGGAGCAATTATTTAAATTGGCATTGCTGCCTTTAAATATTCCAATTTCCATAACTCTCTAAATAACCAAAGAATATTCTTGAAAATCGAGATTGAAATGGATTTGATTGAAATCTTTAAATTATTTCCAGTCACTTCCTGAAATGAGTTTTAGATACGCATTTTAACAATATGATCTAAAACTAGCTAATCATGTATGCATTTACATAAGCAGAATTAAAATTTGGTATCATGTAGATATATTTCCTCAGAGTGTCTCATTTCCACCAATTAAAAAACTTTAAAGGGCTAGAGTGTAGATCCTATTCACAGTAATTTGTAAATAGATGGGTGACCATCGTATGTCATTGAATTATTGATTTATTATAACGACGTCGTCCTGAAAAAAAAAATCATTCTCTTCATTAATTCGCCAACTTTGGACAAAATTGGATTTAATGTTTATGTCAATTTTGAACTAAGTTTAATTTAACAGTTTAGCCATTTTTGTTTCATCAATGACCAAGTAATTTGAATGTATGTACCAATGTTTTCCAAATAGTATTCCTCCGAATTCCAGGGTTCCGTGAAGTGAAAATAAGGGTTTCACAAGAAAATTACATTACAATATAAATTACCCCAATAAAAAAATTAAAATTTTCTTCGTTTTGCATGAATGAAATAGAATTTTTGTTACTAAATATGTGCTGTTAAATAATACATTGATCTCATATCCTTATTTAAGAATCATTTATTATTATCCTTGCTTGTTTAGACTATCGTTTTTTAGCTTAATATTTAAGAATTTTTTTAATGGGTTCCGTAAAACTGTTTCGAATGCGAAAGGGTTACTGGCTAAGTTAAATTGGGAAACATTAGTACAGACCAATGATAGACCAAGTTGAATAAAATGGTTGGGTCAACCTCTTATTAAACTCATTCTAACCTGACGAGACAACATTGGACCAAATTGAATCTGACAGGACATTTTTGACCAAGCTGACTCTGACAGGACATTTCTTGACCAAGCTGATTCTGATAGGACATTTTTTGACCAAGCTGAATCTGACAAGACATTTGTTTTGACCAAGCTGGATCTTGCAAGACATTTTTTTGACCAAGCTGAAACCTACATGTTTTTTTTTGACCAAGCAGAATCGACAGGACATTTTTGATCCAGCTGAAACCTTTATGTACTCTTTTGACCAAACTGAATCCAACAGATTAATTGTTTTGATCAAGTTGAAATAGGTCATTTTTTGACCAAGCTGAATCCAACAGGTCTTTTTCTCACCAAGCTGAATTTGACAGGGCAATTTTTTGATCAAGCTGACGACTCTGACAGGCCATTTCTCGACCAAGCTGAATATAATTGTTTCTCGTTGCACCATTGAATCACTTTAACTACGGGAAGCATTTTATTTTTCTAGCTAATTTTTTCATGATAATTACTGGTGTAACTCAGTGAGAGGATTAAAAAAGAAGAGTTAAACAAGATTAAAAAAAATAATTGAATATTTAAATAGATATTTTACTTAATCCCCTTTTCCTTCTTTCAGAAAGATGGTATTCTAAGATGACCAATACGAGTGTGCCTGGTTCGGATACGACCGCCTCTGTCATTCACCTGCAGCCTGTGACCACTTACAATAGCAGAGTATTGGCTGTCAATGCTTTAGGTACCAGTGTGCCCAGTCAAATAATTAACGTGAAAACGCATGAGGAAGGTAAGTAGTTATCTAACATGTTATTAATGTTAATCAAGTTTATTCAATGCTAATCTGTTTGAGGAGTAACGAATACTCTTACTCAGGGCATATCTGGGGGGAGGTCAAGATAGACATGCGTTCCCTCCCCCCTGAAAATGCTAGTAAAGGAAGCCAAAAATTATTAAAGTTGAAATTTTTTTTCTAGAAATCTTTTAGAAACCCCTAAAACGAAGGGGAGAATGTTACACGGCAAAGGAAATCCGGTTGCTTGTTCCGCATCCCCCCCCCTTTTTTTTTTCATATCCAGACATACTCTTACTTGCGGTATTTATATACATTATTACTCACGGTGCATTATTACTTGGATTAATGCTAAGTTTCAAATATCACAATGATCATATATATCCATGCAGGGCTGGATCTCAGAGAGGGAGGGGGCAATGGGGATGCTAATGAGAGAAGGTCCGGATCTGAAAAAAAGGGAGGGGAGGCGAGGCAAGCAACTAGATTTCCTTTGCGGTGTAACATTCTCCTTTTCGTTTTAGGGGTTTCTAAAAGATTGTATAAATATAGCCCAGGATATATAGAAAAAAAATCGAGAGGGGGGGGGGCGGCAGAAACACAGTCGAGCGGGAAAAATGAAAAGGGGGAAGAGACTGCGTTTTCAGTGCAGTATAACATTTCCCCTCTTTTTACAGTCTTGAGTTGGATTGTTTTACTTCTGAGCGGCACTTATTTGCACGCCATGGGAAAAATGGACGGGTCACAGGGACCCACTGGAACAGCTGTTGGAAAACAGATGGTAGCCTCCTGTCAAGGCTATGCAGCGTGTTCTTTAACGTGCACAGGTATGTCTCTCCCGCACACGGGGCTACGGCTTATCGTCCCATCCAACGGACGACAAGCCCGTTGGATGGAGGTTTCAAAGCCCATCGGTGTCCCCTACTGACCGTGGGCAGGGCGGGAGTTTTGCGGAGATCTCAATGACGGCCTAGCTGGGTCTCGAACTTGGGAGCTGCAGATTACGAGCCAGGCGCGCTACTCACTGAGCCACTCCATTTACAGTCTTGAAAAATGCATGAAGAATCACTAATTTTAATCATCGTTCCCTTTATTACCCTTATTAGTATTGTTATTAGTATTGTTATTTGTATTCTTATTACTATTGTTATTAGTATTCTTATTAGCATCCCCATTGCTCCCCCTCCCTCCCTGAGATCCGGCCCTGCATGGATATATATGATCATTGTGATATTGGTAACTTACCACTAGTTCATTACCACTAGTTCAGTATTTCTCAAACTGTGGATAGACGCCCCAGGAAGCCATGAAACTTAAAAGTCAAAGAGCCGCGAGATCACAAAATCGACAGAAGCGTTATCAACATTAGTTTCAACTTCATCACGGTCGTATATGTACGTCGACATTATCAACGGGGGTAAGAAAAGTCATACCAATATAAATTATAATCGTGTTTATTTAAAACAGAGGTTCTGAGAGTGCGTGTCGTGACTCACAAGGGAGTCGCGAACAACTTGGAAAGGGATGCAAAGATCTGAAGAATCGTATTTTAAAATTAAATATTGTTACATGAAAGAAATAACCATCCACCTGATGGTTGGCCCTTGCCTCTCCTGGACTTCCCGAGTCGTTGGACTACTCCAAGAGTAATTCTTTCCACCATCCCCAGATATCTCTTCCTTTCCTTATTTACCAGAACGTTCAGGTGCTGCACAGTACACTTTTTTCTGGAGCAGGCCCGGATCTAGATAAAAAAAAAAACATTCTTTGCCGGGAGGAGGGGGCCAAAGGACTGGATTTCCATTTCGGTATAACTTGGGTTTGGTTGCTTTTCCTCTGAGAGGCAATTTTTTGCACGTCATGGGCTAAATGGTCAGGTCACATGGACCCCGAAGGCTCAGAGAAGGTTGGGTGAGAGGAGTGTTGGGAGAAAGATGGTAGCCTCCTTTCAAGGCTATTCAGCGTGTTCTTTAACGTACACAGGGTATGTCTGTCCCGCACACGTGGCCACGGCTTAACGTCCCATCCGACGGACGGCGGCCTTCCAAGCCCATCGGTGTCCCCCCCTTTCCAAGTCCCATCGGTATTTTAGTATAACATTTTCCCCTTTGTTTTAGATGCTTTTTCAATAAAATTATAAAAAAAATGGGTGAATTATGTACAGATTTAATATTTTTTGCCTCCATTACCCTTCCTAGCATTCTCAAAGGGGGCGGGGACGGCATTTCCATATAACCCCTCCCCCCCTAGATCCGGCCCTGGTCTAAAGCATTTTGTGAGAATATTGTTTCATCAATTCAAGTTTCTTTCGGAAATGATATAAAAATGTGTGTGACAAATTCCTTCAGTGCTAAATGAGGCCGGGAAAATTTCCATCAATGGTAAAGGGGGGGAGGGGGACAGCGGTAAATTTTAACAACGGTAAAAGGGTCCGCGACTTTAAGTTTGAGAAATACTCCCCTAATGAATTGATTCGCTCTGTCGGTAATACGCCATGCTCCTAATCTGCAGTTCCCAGGTTCGAGTTCCAACTTGGTACTGTGTTGATATTATCCTACCTTAAGATCTATCGATATCCCCTACCTCCTAACTCTGCCTTCAGTCTGTATGGAATATCCATGAGCTTGGAAGTCAGCCGTTCATCGGATGGGATGCTAAGCCATGTACAGCAGAATCATATCCTGTGTACGTTAAGAACACACTGGATGGCGTTAAAGAGAGGCTACCGTCTCTCCTAAAAGCTGTCTAAATGGCCAGGTCACAAGGACCCCGAGAGCTCATAGAAGGTTGGGGGAAGAGGACCCACTGGACAGCTGTAAGGACACAGACGGTAGCCTCCGTCAAGGACACCCAGCGTGTTCTTTAAAGTGCACAGAGTATGACTCTCCTCACACGGTGACCAGGTCAGTCCATCCTAAGGGACGGCGGCCTTTCCAAACCTATCGGTATCCCCTACTGACCGAGGGCAGGGCGGGAAGATTTGCAGAGGTAAATCTCAACGCTGGTCGTTTACCGCTATACAGATTACTATATACCTTACACAAAATAACATTAAATGCATAATTCCATAAAAATAACTTTCTTCGCTTTTTATCTAGGACACTTATTTCCACGTTTTTCTCTTCTGAAGATGGAAACCAAGTGTAATAATACGCAATGTAGAAATTAGTTTTACGCTACGTTAAACTCTTTTAAAATTTCCCTGAAGATATTCCCATTAATCGCTATAAAATAACTGATCAAATAACTCGAAGTGGTTTGCTTTTAAATAAGGAGAATCGGAAGGGAAAAAAAAGCCCTTAAGTGCATTTTTGTCCTAAATAAAACAGTTGCAATTTACTATCCCGGACTTTGGTGTTGATCACACAATTATAGAAACACATTATCGATTGGTAAGATGTCGAAGAATTTTCGTGAGTGTCAAGCAATGTAAGAAGGTTTTTCGATTTTTTTTTTCTTCTCTTTCCATTTCGCTCCGTAAGGCACACAAACTGCCAAGTATGTTTACAGAACCCTAAGGGGAAGAAAGATCAATATCAAGTTTCCTAAGTGAACTCTCATCCGCAAATATAAAATTTGGGGTGAGTCAACACAATCCCAGTCGTGTGGTCAAAGCTACTCTGTTTTCTCATGTAAGATGTTTCTTCTGGTAAGTGGGACCAGCAGGAGAGTGATACTCAAGTCAAAGAGGAGGAAGATGTCTGTTTACATCTGTGATTCACCCTTACTTAAACTTAGTTTCGCTATAAATGCAAATAAGCATTAAGTTTTTGTTTCTTTGCTTGGCGCTACGAGATTAAATGTATGTGGTTGAAGATAATGATTTTATTATAAAGGTCGTTCAAGTGAAATGTAGACGAGTTGGAAATGAAGCGTAAATCATTTATTGATTCGTTCAAATTCGCTATACCTATTGAGACAATTATCTCAAATGAAAAGAGGCGTGATGGCCCAGTCGGTAGCGTCTCAGACTCGTAATCTGTAGTTTCCAAGTTCTGAGTCCCACCTTGGACAGCTTTGACATTTATCGCCGCATAACTTTCCTCTCTACCCTCGGTAAATAGGGGACACTGATGGGCTAGGAAAGATCACTGTCCATCGGATGGCACGTTACGCTGTGGTCGGGAGAGCCATACCCTGTTCACGTTAAAGAACACGCTGGATGCCTTGAGAGAAGGCTGCCATCTGTCTCCTAAGATCTGTCCAGTGGATCCCCCAAGCTTCTTTGGACCCTTGGGGTCTTTGTGATCTGGTCGTTTAGCCCATTGTGTACAAAAAAGTGCTGCTCAGAGGTAAAACAACTCAATGTGAAATTAGCTATATGATATATTTTTTCCTGGAACAATTCTGGCTGTTGCATGAGGAAGTCTCATAAAATGCACTGCTCCTCTTCAATTTCCTTCTTCTTATGGCGATTTCAGCGGTAGGGAAATGGGGAGATTTAATAAGAAAGATGCCAAGACTACCGAGAGGATGTTTCAGGCATTATTAATCATGTGTGTTACTATTACTTGGACAATATACAAGTGGACTTTGTTATCCAACGAAACAAAAGTTTCACTGAAAAGTCATGTCTGTTCGACTTAAATGATCATAGTTTCACAATATAGTTGATTGTGTCACTGCTTCTAGAAACTCAATTCAATGATGCATACTGATAGTGTTGTTGTTGGGTTGTTTTACCTCTGAGCGGCACTTTTTTGCACACCTTAGGCTAAATGACCAAGTCACGAGGACCCCGAAGGCTCAGAAAAGGTTGGGGGAGGGGTTGGGTTAGGTTGTTTTACCTCTGAGCGGCACTTTTTTGCACACCATGGGCTAAATGGCCATTTCACATGGACCCCGAAGGCTCAGAGAAGGTTGTGGGAGGGGACCCACTGGAACAGCTGTTGGGAGACAGATGGCAGCCTCCCGTCAAGGCCATCCAGCGTGTTCTTTAACGTGCACAGGGTATGGCTCTCCCGCACACGGGGCCACGGCTTAACGTCCCATCCGACGGATGGCGGCCTTTCCAAGCCCATCGGTGTCCCCTACTGACCGTGGGTAGGGCGGGGAATTACTGATAGTGAAATTAAGACTTCATTATATATCCATCTAATATAGTATATATACAAGATTGTGAGTGTTTGATTGACCGACGACTGACAGGAGTTGATGATAATCCTAACTACGATGCAGAAATTGTAGAGCTCTAAAAATTTGCAACGAATAGTAATCCGGTTCGCAGATCTCGGTAAATATCAGAAATTTAACCTCCGATATGTCTTCAAAGGCAAATGGAGGTCACATAGAGGTGATTTGTTTTATCTTTGAGCGACACCTTTTGTACACAATGGGGTAAATGCCTCGTCACAAGGTCCCGAAGTCTCAGAGAATGGGTGAGGGGACCCACTGGACCATTGTTAGGAAACAGATAATGGTCTGCCGTCAAGACCATCCAGGGTGTTCTTTAATGTGCATAAGGGTATGGCTCTCCTGCACATAGGATCATGGCATTACATGCCATTCGCCGGATGGCGGCCTTTACAAGCGCATTGGTGTTCCCTATTGCGGAGATAATTCTCAACTCTGTCACAGGTGAAACTCGAAACTAGGAACTGTAGATTACGAGTCTCGCGAGCTACACGACTGAGCCCCCCCCCCCACCCCCACCACCACCACCTGTCACATAGAGATCAAATCATCATCTACCAGAAATGCGAAAATTAGGTCGAAGTGACACTGAGGAGATGTTTCGGGTTCTAGATGTAGGAAACATTGCAAAATTTCAGATCCGCAGGGCCCTTCGAGGTCAAAGATCAATTTTAGATTCACTGGTGCTAGAGAGTTAAAATTCGGTTCCTGGCGGTATTCTGGATCGTAGATCTCAGAAATTAGATCAAACATCGGATGTGATGGGTTCTTCGAGGTCAAAGGTCAAATTACGATATACAGGTTCTGGAGAGCTAAAATGTGGTGAATAGGGGATATTTCAGGCAGAAATTGAGGAATTTTCAGATCCGGCGTCGCTTTCGAGATCAAGTAGGATTTGAAGTGACGATCTAGTATAAATATTTATTCACATATAAAGGAAGAAGAAATGAGAAAGTCTCTTATGTCTACTAATTGTTTGTTTCTGCCTCTTACTGCAAGTGTTGAGAGAACACCCATGTCTCAGAGCTGGTTAGAGAAAGGCGCCCACTGGATGGATGTTAAGAGGACAGAGGGAAGCCTCCGATCAAAATAGTACAGCGTGTTCTTTAACGTCTACGGAATAAGGCCCTTTTGAACATGGCGCTACAGCTTATTTGAGTGATGGAAGATCACTTTTTAAATCAAACTGTGTTTTTTAGAGGTTAGGAGATTCAAAAATGGGAAAATCTAATAAGGTTTAATTGTGTTACCTCACAACTGGCTAAATAGCCAGTCACAAGACCACAACGGTTCAATGAATTTTGGGTGAGGGGACTTACTGGACAGCTGTTAAGAGACAGATGGTATCCTCCCGTCAAGACCATTGAGCGTGTTCTCTAAAGTGCATAGGGTATGACTCTGCCGGACATGGTGTCACGGCTTAACGACCTATTCGAGGGATGGTTGCCTTTACAAACCTTTCAGACTTTCTCTCGGAGGACACTTCGATTTAGCGGAGATTGATGCACAGTTAGCGGAGATTTATCTCCGCTAACTGTGATGTGCTACTTAACTAACAATGCTGGCGCAGTGGGACAGAAACCTAGGAATTGAAGATTATCAGCCTGACGCGCTACCGACGTAGCCAACTCCGTCCCAATAATTATACAAATGTTCCTTCAGCTATATAAACTTCTTTCCTCCATATAAAAGGATCCCATATAGCAGTGTCTCGCAAACTGTGTGCCGCGGCACAGTAGTGTGCCGCGAGAGATTTTCAAATTGACACTAGATATTCCAAAGATTTCATTTTGACTGACTTGTGTTATCGACGTGCTTTAATAAAAATCTTTCAAATTTTATCAACTGGGATCTTGTAAGTATTTATCAAGCTTTTTCCAAATTTTGGTATTTTTGATTATTTCAAGCCATAGAATGGACAAATATTTAAAACAAACACCGAGTTATGAATTAAAGAACGAGAGCAAATCTTCAAGTAAAATCAGGCTGATGACTTCAACAAAGCGCAAATATAATGACGATTATAAAGAGTTTGCTTTTATTCTTTTTTAGTGTGCCGCGGAAAAAAAATAGATTCAGTGTGCCGCAGAGTAAAAAAGTTTGCCAGACACTGCCATATAGGGAGGAAAGAATAACATAATGATATAAAAAAGTATTTTGAAATGTATTCAAAGATCTGAGAATTTTTGCTTAAAAATGTCTACAAATGTGAGCAAGCCTACCCAAAAAAATTTGATTACTTAACGCAGAGCATGCAATTGAAAAAATAAAGCAACTAAAATATATTGTAAGCAAATAAACAGGTAAAAATATATTGTACTTGCTTTCCTTAACTTGCCATAGATAAATGATGTAATAATACGAGACGGCACGTTAATCTTTTAATATTGTTATACGACATGACTAATAAGAGCTTGAGCTTTAGCAACAATGACATCATTATTACGTCTTTCATACAATTACCGTCAAAACTGATAAAAGCGATTAAGACGTTAGCGACAGTAATTTGCACGAACACCTGGGCTTTGCTTTATTTAGTGCCTTGAATTCTGCTGTCAATATTTCTTCTGCGTATCTGATTAACAG
This sequence comes from Ryuthela nishihirai, assembly GCA_038380435.1. Classification (NCBI taxonomy): domain Eukaryota; kingdom Metazoa; phylum Arthropoda; class Arachnida; order Araneae; family Heptathelidae; genus Ryuthela; species Ryuthela nishihirai. Next base: position 33,729,783 of record JAWZYU010000017.1, on the reverse strand, counting down.
TTGCTGAAGAGAAATTGTTTTTAAAGATTAGGCATCAGTTTAACAGAACGTTCTACAGAAAGTTGGTACCAATTTCGCCAAGATTCCTCCTTTTTTTTAGAGTTGCTTCTCGTTTTTGTTTTTCTTTATATTTCGCGGCTCATTCAAGTTGTTGTTTTTTAGATACTGTAATCCCCATGTTTCTTTCGATATAGATTTCTGGATAAAAATAATTATGTTTCAGCGTATTATTTTTCCAAAAACCCACTTCAAACAATAATTGATTTGTTTTATTTCTTCCAAAAGTTTGCAGTTATTTACAACTAATCTATTTCTTGCATAGAACAGAAGAATAAAACACATATTTCCGGATTTATTATTGCACCTGGTACTACACAAAATGTAGTTCCACTTTTTATTTTTTTTTAAATGGATTCGAAACGTAACAGTGAAGTAAAATTAGGTATAGAAGGTATCACATTTTAATTTCGCCGATATTCGTAGAAGCAGCAAAGAAGCTGTGGCGTTGTTATTGAAACGGGGTCGTAAATTTCCTGTATGATATCGTAGGATAAAGCCTTTTTCTATAGCATATAAATTATAATTTTTTATGTTCCTTTTTGCTGGTTTCTGAGATTTTAGAATTTTGTAATTTTTAGGACAATTTTTGTTATTATAATGTACAGTCGCTCAAAAAAGTATCCGAACGCTATAGTTGACTACAGAATTCAGTAAAAATATCTGGCAACGATTTTTTTTAGAATCTGGTAACCTTCGTGTTGATCTGGTAACCTTCGTGTCACGTGATCTGGTAACCTTCGTGTCACGTGACACGAAGGTTACCAGATCACTGGCAACCTTCGTGTCACGTGACACGAAGGTTGCCAGATCACTAATTTCTAAAAAAAATCGTTGCCAGATATTTTTTCTGAATTCTGTAGTCAACTATAGCGTTCGGATACTTTTTTGAGCGACTGTACATACTTAACTTCAGTGAGGTTGCGGGAAAAATAAGATTTGTTTATTCTTGTTCCTTTAGTCATAATTAAGGTACATTTAAATGGAAATTTTTTCTTACTATAAACAAAATTTCGGGTCTGAAGGAGTTAATTTGCTTTTAATTTCTTTCTCATGAAAATTTCAGTCTCCAAGATATTGAGTTTGCAATTTGTCATTCGCTTAACTTGTTTTTTGCTGGTTTAAAAAATACTAAACTCTTTTTTTGCATACAATGGGTTAAATAACCAGGTCACAAGGATCCCAGTCACTCAGAGAAGATTCGAAAAGGAGAATCTTTCTACAGCTGTTAGTATTCAGCTGGAAGACTGTACACGGGACCACACTATAGTGTTCCTTCCTAATTGAGAGAGGAACGGGTTTTAATGTAGAAACTTTTCAAGCATGCAGAGTTGGGACTCGAAACTGGGCACATCAGATTACGAGTCTGGAGCACTACCAACCGAACGAATTCTCGTCTCATTCCTTTTGGTATAACATACGAATTCTTCAATATTTTTCTCTACGCAATGTACTCACTTAGGGAGCAATCTTCCGAGTAGCGGATTCTCACAAACCAAAACACCTTGCTTACTCACATTGCTACCAATCTGAATGCTGTCTTGAAAATAAAAGAAAGTACTTGTCGGCAAAAGAGAAATATTAACATTGTAAAAAAAAGAGGTAGTTTCTACATCTCGTTCAACTAGACTTTCTCTGTTAAATACATTTGACATGCTTGTTTCACTGTTAATGTTTGTAAGAGTTTGTATTGCGAAAAAAACACGAAATGAATGCTTCGGTGTTTGGATCATATGCATCTAAATAATTAAAAGTACAAGAAGCAAATAAAAAATCCTTTTAACGTCAAAATGATACTACTACAGTTTTTAAATCAGTTCCGAAAAATTACCGTTACCAAGATCATTAATATTGAAGAAAACAATAGTGTTTGCTCCAAAGACCGGTATTGAAGCTGACAATTCTGTCTTGAACTGATTGGCTTACACAGATTTAGGAAAACGACATGGAATGGAATCAGAGTTGAAGTTTGCAGTGTGTGCTCAAAAATCGCATGAATTTGCAAGCGCGATACACTTTTAGACTTAATTCGCCAATAAGTGAACCCAGAAGTTAAAAACACTTCTGGTCTCACTCGTTACAAAAAAGGAGCCTTTTATAAAGAGGAAAGAAGAGCATAGATTGACTTTCTAGTTATTCTCGAATTCTAATTGATCCGAAAATAAACTCTTCCATGGTTTCCAAACATTTTAAAACACGAAAGTTTTAGAATCTCAAGACACTCACAAAAGAAATGCTGTTCTAAGAACAACTACAGCAGATAAAAGAAAAAGGTTGAGTAGCTAGAAGAGTTTGGTTTAAGACATTTAGCACGAATATTTCGGTAGAAAAGCAAAACAAACATTTCGTTTTTCTTCAGTCTGTCCTCGGCACATTACTCCAAACAGATTTTGTGCGGCAAAGATCTATGCAGTCGGCATATACAGAACTTAGTAACTTTCTTAAATAAGTGGGTTTTTTTATAGGTGATTAAAAACATGGATTACATTTATTTCAAACTCAATTTTCTACAATATTCGTACAGTATTTAGAATTATGTAGATTGGAATAGTTAAGAGCAAGAATTACTGTTCAAATATTTGTGCTGATTAGTTTAAAAAAACAACACAGGCTAAAACAAAAGCTTTTACCCTTGCACTAAATTTACTAACACGTGTAAGAATATTTTAGTAGTTCGCATGATAATTAGATTAATTTTTCTTCAATTCTGAATCTTTTCTTTTGCAGAACGATCTAACTTTTGCTAAATGTTTTAGCTTTCATAATTCCGTAAATACTGAGCGAATAGTGTCGAAAATCGAGATATTGATATATACTGCTCAAAGTGGAAATCACAACAAACCCGAAGGGAGTGATGTATACCCTCGAAACTGACAGAACGGAAGCTATGATGGTAGATGTGCAAATGAACACAAAACGGAACGTAAGAACGCAAGGTACGTGCTTTTATTGCAGATTCATCAGTCAGAGTAGGTCCACCTCGAGCGTTATACAAGCTTGTGTTGGTTATGCAACCGTCATCAGATGGTAAATAATGGTGTCCTGAGGTATGGCATTCCACACAGCATCGCAATGGCACGCAAATGTACTAGGTTCGCGTTGGAGGGATCTGGCGAAGGCGACGACCCATAAGGTCACACACATGCTCAATAGGCGAGAAGTCAGAGGAATATGGTGGCCATTGGAGAATGTCCATACCTTGGATACTGTCCATCGTTGCACGTGCAGTGTGTGTGGTGGCATTTTCCTGCTGCAGAATCAGTTCGTGTATAGTGGTAAGAAAGAGTCGTGCCACAGGAATAACGATGTCATCGATGTAACGTCTCGCCATTAGCGCATCAGAAACACGAAGCATAGGTGTCTGACCGACAATGCTACCAATGGTTTGGGGTGACCATATGTGATGCCACCACATACCATTGTACCATGGTGGTGAGCGCATCAGAAAAACGAAGCAAAGGTGTCTGACCAACAATGATACCAATGGTGTGGGGGACCATAAGTGATGCCACCCCATATGGTACCATGGTGGTGAGCTGTATGATGGCTAATGGAATAGGCTTCCTTGTGTAATTGACGCCGCTGACACAGTGTGGACAAATGGCCATCTGGTATGATGAAATAGAATCATCCCTTCTCTATGAAAAACTCTCTCCTCCATTCTGTTGGTTGGTTGGTTGTTTTACCTCTGAGCGACACTTTTTTGCACATAATGGGCTAAAGGGTCAGGTCACAAGGACCACGAAGTCTCAGAGAAGGTTGGGGGAGGGGACCCACTGGAACGGCCGTTAGGAGACAAATGGTAGCCTCCCGTAAAGGCAGTGTGTTCTTTAACGTGCACAGGGAATGGCTCTCCCGCACACGGGGCCACGACATAACGTCCCATCCGATGGACGGCGGCTTTCCAAGTCCATCGGTGTCCCCTACTGACTGTGGGCAGGGCAGGGAGTTTTGCGGAGATAAATCTCAACGCTGACTCAGCTGGGACTCGAACCTGGGAACTGCAGATTACGAGCCTAGCGTACTACCTACTGAGACCCCCCCCCTCCATTCTGTAGTCCAAGGTTATTTTACTCTACACCAGTGGAGACAGTGTAGCCAGTGATGTCGCTGCAATGGCAGATTCTTGACTGGATATCTCGCCCTCATTCCTGCGTCATGCAAACGTTGTCTAATGGTTTGTGTGGAGACCATGGTACCCATAGCAGTCCACAAATCACTCTGCAGCACAGTCGCTGCAGTAACAAACGGCCCTCCTACAGAGCATGCGATCTTCATATCCTGTGGTGTGGCGTGCTGCTCCATGATGGTGTGTGAGATGCACCATTTGCACTGCCCATTGCATGCACCCATCGCTGCATGCATGGGGTGCTCATGTTGCACCCCATGCATGCAGCGATCACTCAAAGGCTCAATCCGAGCTCTTGCATATCGACAATTCCCTCTATCTCTGAAGGCGTAAATCGTGCATAAGGGTCCCACAGGTGCCTCCAAGGCCGAACATTTTCGCAGCCTGCATTCCAACCTCACTATCGGTCGTGCTATGATGCGAACTCGTGGACGCCCGGTATTTATTCACGGCTCTGCTGGGTCTCACGTATTCATTCTCTGCGTTGTGTAACTTTGATCATTTGCATATCACCGATGGCTTACTGCCTTCTGATATTTACATATCTATAATTCCATTTCCTTCTTGGTGTTGCGATTTTAACTTTGAGGAGTGTATTTGAATGAGATATTTAAATTATCTTCAGTCACATATTTGAAAAAATGGAAATCGCAACACCGCGAAGGAATGGTTTGGTTGTTGGGTTGTTTTACCTCTGAGCAGCACTTTTTTTGCACACCATGGGCTAAATGGCCAGGTCACATGGACCCTGAAGGCTCAGAGAAGGTTGGGGAAGGAGACCCACTGGAACAGCTGTTGGGAGACAGATGGTAGCCTCCCGTCAAGGCCATCCAGCGTGTTCTTTAACGTGCACAGGGTATGGCTCTCCCGCACACGGGGCCACGGCTTAACGTCCCTTCCGACGGACGGCGGCCTTTCCAAGCCCATCGGTGTCCCCTACTGACTGTGGGCAGGGCGGGGAATTTTGCGGAGATAAATCTCAACGCTGACTCAGCTGGGACTCGAACCTGGGAACTACAGATTACGAGCCTGGCGTGCTACCGACTGAGCCACCCCCGAAGGAATAATGTTTTGGTGTGCGTTTTGTTGTTCCCTGTTACACCAAGAGCAAAATAAGAGAGAGAATATAATATCGAACCCAGGGATCAAATTACGATCCACTCTACGTTCCCATCGCCTCCTAGTATTACATGTATCGATTACTCTAAACCTAATGTCGAACGCATTTCAATAACTTGAACTATTTTCGCTCGTTTGCAACCAAAACGAGCTGTGTCTCCACTTTTGTTTTCCTGTTCGTCTGTATTCATCACGGAATGGTGCAGTCGGACTTCAGTGGTATACCTATTCTATTCAGTGGTTCTGTGCATCTTCACAGGAGATTGGCTACATCACAGGGAGGGGATGGCTCAGGCGATAGTCCACCAAGTTCGTAATCTGCAGTTCCCTGTTTCGAGTCCCAGCTGTGCCAGAGTTGAGATTTATTTCCACAAAACTCCCCGTCCTGCCCTCGGTTAGTCGGAGATACCAATGGGCTATGAAAAGCCACCGTCCTTCGTGTGGGCCATTAAGCCGTGGCCGTGCACCTTAAAGAACACTCTGTATGGCCTTGACGAGATGCTATCATCTCTTTCCTAATTACTGTCCAGTGGATTTCCTCCCCAACCTTCTCTGAGCCATCTTGGTCTCTGAGACCTGGCGATTTAGCCCATTGTTTAAAAAAATGCCCTCAGGGGTAAAACATCCCAACCCAGGTTCACCACACCTTTAACTAACATAGATATACGACTTCCATATATGTGCAATGGCCACAGATTTTCAAGGCGCGAAATGGAGCACAGGGCTTTTTTCAAGTCCTTATCTCCTCCATCTGAATTGTTACTGCGGGATTGAATTTAAAATCTGAAAAGTGTAAACTGAAAAGGATTAGAGCCCTAAATCTATTTCATGCCTTTGAAAATCAACTGGCAAAAAATTGTCTAGATTTGATATGATAACAGAATGGATCTTGACCTCTTAAATTTTTTATGCTGGCAAAAGTGATCGTTCTTAACAACTGCTGAATTAAAAGACTCTGATGTTCCATAGCGTTTTCAAAAAACTGAGTTGCAGGATTTCTATTGCAGTCTTGAACAGAAGGGCTACAAAGGTCTCTTTGGATGATGGAATTTATGACGAACCAGGGTGCATTGACAATCTGTCGCAGGATATTATTTTGGAATATCTGAATTTTCTGTATTTTAATTTATTCACACTAGCTCAAGGTTGGAAATGCACATAGGAAAATAGGGCGAATGAACATCTTGTATGTAAGTAACTTGTTTGTCAATAAAAGTATTGAATGCTTGGCAAAAAGGGATATTAATTCATTCTGTACTGCTTTTGCTTTGCAGATACTTTTTGTTATGCGATACGTTCAGTCAAGCTTTCTGTCCAATACGATTCCAAGATGGGGTAACAGTGTCCATCCAAATGATTTGTTTATCAAAATTTTACAAATTCCAAACATGGTGTAACCTTTTGCATATAAGGATTATGGCAGCGCTTTTTTTAATATTTATCTTTGTCCTCGAGATGGTACACCACATAAGCATATTTTTCACTCTACGTATAGCAGAATCATGTGAAAATGCCCCAAAGATCAAAGATCGTGAAGGAGTGAATGCAGTTTCGGACTGGGTGCCCATACCTGCTTCATCTGAATTGCCCCAAAGGGAAATGACCACAATATCACTGTAAATCGGCTATATAGCCTGGCGAATACTATCACGAGAAACTAAAAATCTACAAATTAAAAAAAACAACAATAATAATAAGTGAAGATTTAAAAAATTAAAAAGTCCCAGCACCATGATAAAATCCCAGGAATGACGGACGCCCTGGTGTGGAAATGAATAAAGCCTTGGGGGGGGGGGAGGGTCCCAAAGTCAGGGACCTGGGGAGAAAATTGGGGGAGGGGGTACAGGCCAGGGGAAAGGAGCAAGAGCTGGAGTCTGGCCGACCAAGAAGAGAGGGAAAGGACCACAGAACAGAGCAAGGACAAGCTGACAGCTTAAGAAGACAGTCCATTAGTCCAGACTGCCAACTTCTACTCACCCCAATCAAGGAGTGTCTAAGAGAGAAGAGAGCAAGTTTTCATAGCCGGATGTAAACTCTACTATTGCAGCGCCCTCTACACGTGTCATACTCGTGCATTGCAGAGAATCCATCTAGTCAGAAAGAACGAGTTCCCTACGTTGTTTTTTTTTTAATTTTTTCACTGTCGACAAGCTTTTCAATTGTTTACACCACATGACTAATTTTACATACACTGTGACACTGAAAAAAATGTTCAGTTCCAAAATGATATGATAATATTTTTTTTTTCGTTTGGAATTTGAATTTGAAAGAAAAATAACAACTTGGTGAAATTTTTATTTTTGCTTTCATAAAAATGAAAAATCCACAAGAATATGTAAATTTACTGAACACTCTACATATATACTACATTATAAAAAATTGAGCTTTATGCTTCAATGCACGATAAAACGTTTTATATCATTAAGAACGGTACAAAAAAAATATTCTCAATAAATATCATAACGAGTTTACTACTTGTGAACTGTCAATAGATGGAGCTAAGTACTTTCCTTATCAACCATAGGAAGAAAATAATTAGAACAAAGTGCAGAATCCTATATTCATTGATGTGTTCCATGGAGTACAAAACTGGAACACGTATTGACTTATATATTCGCAAAAGGATTAAATATAGTAATTTGCATATGATTAAATTTTAAATAACTACAAAATCATTCAAAATAAACCTATTACGGCTTTTTCTGCTATCAGGAAATGCACTCCTGAAACGAAATAAAATACTCATTGGATAACTTAGGCTAATCTACTAGTGTTGACAAAGAGCCATGGTCGTTAGATAGGTTGAAATAGTAATTAAGTCATTAAATATTTGAAGGTTAAGACAAATCATAGTTCCAGCGTGCTAAGATAATCATCTTAGCACGCTGCAACAACTATGATTTGTCTTAACCTTCAAATATTTAATATGACTTAATTACTATTTTAACCAAACTCTCAGTATTCTCAGTGCTCTGAGAATGCGCAGATCACGCCTTACAGTTGGTTTTGGCCACACCATCTATTTGACACGGTAAGCTTAGGCAAAAGTGCCGGGAAGCCGTGACACTTACACGAAACTTGCCTATTTCATCCTTCTTTGCCCCAATAATCCTCCACATAATATTTATATTTTATAATTTTAAAATTGTACAAGATTTTTTTTTACAGAAAGTCAGCGGTTAATTTTAGTTTATTCTATAATACCGTTATATGATCTTAATAAATATGTTTTTTAGAAAAGGCGGTACAAAAAGCAAATGATGATCATACATAAACTACAAATAAAATGTGCACACATTTCCAAAATTAGTGGGATAAAGGAGAATTGTGTCGTCTGCTAACGATGATACTGCAAGAAGTGGTACTAAGTCGTCAATCTGTGCGAGCTAGTATTTCTTTAATATTTGCGTCATTTCACCTCTACTTCATCCTCGAATTTGAGAAGAGAATAAATGGATTGCGTGAAATAGAGTGTAGTCCACATCTTTGTATGTCTCTGACTTCCTTAACAGAAAGATCTCTTGTAAGAGAAGCACTTTGGCATTTATCATCTATTGTGTATTGGTGGTAACTATCGATATAGTGATAGTTTTTTACTATCGACAGCAATCGATAGTACTATCGGCGGGAAACTGTTATTTTATTTATCACAGGCAGGAAAGAGAAGAAGCTTGTCTTGTTCCGGTTTCTAGAGAGATGTTCGAATATCCCGCTTTTTTGTTTACGTAGTCGGCTCTGGATTTACGTGTATTAAATTAACACGTTTAGAAATAATTAGGTCACTGTGCTTACATTATTTTCTAAATATGAATGGATATTTTGTCGAATAACGCTGTTTGACCCGAGCACCAAACAGTAGATGCATGCTGGCAACAAAGTTGAGTGTTGTCGGAGAGGTACGACGTTTCCTTCAATCATCGAACGTAAAGGTTTCGAATTGGCCACACCATGAGAAAAGTCTCACTTTTCCAACACGCTTTAATAAAAGTCAACATCTCTGTAAGACATATGCTTATTGTCAATATATAAATCTAAAAGTGAAAGAATTATTGCTTCTCCTACCTACCGTGTCGTTATGCATAAGTCCCTAAGTGTCGTTATGCATAGGCAGGCTTAACCATATTTTCATACAAACAAAACGGGACATTTAGTAAAAATGTTAAAAATGCAGGTTGCATGTGTGTTTTGAGTAGTATGCAAAAAATGTAAACAAGAATATCACTTATTTAAGTTCATTTTACATTACAGAAAAAGCTTATTCACATTTGTTATAAAATTCGTATTTTTAACTAGAAACTAATTTTTTTAGAATTTTTTATAATTCTTAATTTTTTCATGATATTCCAGACATGTTAAGTCAATATTCACTTTTTAACGGTATTTACTGGCATGAGGCTACGAACCTATATCCAAACATTTCTCACAATTGAGGACAATCGTTCAGCCTGATGCTCCATGTAAGCAAAAGATAAATTCAAAAGCACGAAAAATTACATTCAGTAACAACAGCACAAACAAAATATAATTTACACAAAAACGACTAAAAAATATTCTACCCTTTTTGATTGACATGTGGCCTATATGTATTTCTAGCCATTCCCATATGTTTCCAAAACTGGCTGCAAAATGATGTGAATTACTTCCAGCAGAGTAAGCCAATCCTAGAGAGAAGAGAAAAACAAAATAAAAATCCGGACAATTTTAAGAACCACCCGTTAAAAGAGCTCAAAAAAGATGTGGGCTAAACAATATCAAATATTTAAAAGCTATAAATTGGAACATTAAAATCTTTTCTCATGCGCGTTAGGGTTGGGTTGCTTTACCTCTGAGCAGCAGTTTTTCGCAAGGTAATTGGCTAAATGGCCAGTTGGTGGGAAGAAGTTCAATGAGCAGCTGTTATGAGACAGATGATAGTTTCCTGTCAACGCCATCCAGCGTGTTCTATAACGTGGACAGGGTATGGCTCTTCCACCCATGGAATCATGGCTTAATACCCATCCAACGGACGGATGCCTTTCCAAAGGTAGCGGTGTACCCTTCTGACTAAGGGCAGGGCGGGGAGTTTTGCCGAGATAAATCTCAACGCTGTCCCTGGTGCAAATTTATATGAATGCCGATTTTCAACAATATACATTACGTATTTAGAGTTTATGAAAGATAAAATACTTATTAACGGTAGTGCCACAAAAATCATTCATAATTGGTAAAAACTGAAAGAGTTTAATATGTTCAATATTTACTTATATTTGTGAGTGTCAGAGGTGGCTTAGTCGGTAGTTCTCCAGTTCGCAATTTGCAGTTACTATCTGTGACAACGTTTAGATTTATCTCCCGCACACGGAGCCACGGCTTTATGTCCCATCCAAAGGACGGCTGTGTTTCCAAGCCGTTCAGTGTCCCCTACTGACCGAGGGCAGGGACGGGAGTTTTGCAGAGATAAATCTCAACGCTGGCCCAGCTGAGACTCTAACCTGGGAACTGCAAGATTACGATCCTGGCTTGCTACCGACTGAGTCATCCCGCCCCCGACTCGAACCAGGACCTTGGCATTTAGTCGCATCAACGTGAAACCACTGCAATACAATATTCTTCCTCTAATCGATTGATCTTGAACCGTTTACGATAGGATTGGTGAACTAAGCTTGGAAATATTGAGATATATTTAAAATCAGTGACATTCTAAAAGCGGTTTTCTCATGCTATAAATCGTAGATTTTATGAGAAATATAAAGGTACGGAATGTTATAGTTGCATCACGAGCAAATGGGTGGCGGAATCAACTCACCTCATTGTATTTTCAACTTAGAATTTATCTTAATATTAATTAAGGAGTTGCTATTTTTTCCTTAAAGAAGGCGATCGATGTTACTCAAATTTATAATATTCAAAGCAATCTTACAATAATATTCTTAAATTTCGCCTCACAAAATATTATAGTTTTGTTCTCAAATTTTCTGTTTGATGATATTTTTAACCAATAGCGTGGCTTATTTTTATGCCTTTATTATCTATTAAGGCTGTAAGGAGCTAAACCCTACTTAACTAGGACATAAGAAATTGAAAAATATGATTTAATAGGCAATAAATAATTAAACAGTATGATTTAATAGGCAAGATAATAGAACCGAATTTCGATTAAATTAAGTACATTATTCCGGAAATTTTTTCAAAAAAATAAACCTTTAAGTTTGAAACACAATCATATTTCTGTTATCCCAAAAAATTGTAGAATTATATTGATAATAGACATAATTTGAGCTCAAATTTGTCCGTACCAATTTGATAATTATTGAGCTCGAAACACTTGTGGGTTCGTTTGCTGTGGCCAGAGGAAAAGAAAGATTAAAATTAAAGCATTTAATTTTTTCTTCTTGTAGCACCATTTAAAAAGTTCGATGCACCTCCCAGATCGGTCTTTCCAAGCCATACGTAACACGTTACTACTTGAATAGGAAGTTTCTAGATGGAACTTTATAATATAGTTTAAATTTGTTCTGGTTTCCAAATTTTTCGTCCTCAAAAGGTGAAAATGTAAAATAATGCAAAAGATGGCAAATACGAACCAAAAAAGGAATTTTTATATCAATTAAACATAACAAAAAAGTTTGTTTTTATATGTTGGCGACACTAAAAAACAAACTATCTATAGTACAATCGATTATTTTAAAAAAACATCGATGGAAAAAAAATCCATCAATAGTTCGCATCACTAGTAATAAGCAGCACAATAAGGGGTATGACCGCCACTGCTAACAAGTAGTGTCCTAAGCTTTACCTGCTACACCGCATGTAGAAATAAATAACTGATTTTACTTTTCAAAACTTCGCCCCTTTGGACAAAGCGTTCGCGATTTACAACGACTCTAAGCTACAGGTCTCAGTATATTGACAAAAAAAAACAAAGAATAATTTCATTCACCTATTAATAAAACGGTAGCTTATATTTGCGGATAAATTAATGATTAAGTTTTAATTCTATGCTAAATACCGACGAATATTTTGAAACGTGTTTTGTTCCCCTGATTTTTTCCGTAATCTATGTTTCTAAGCTCAATAATCGAGCATCACTAACGATAGGTTATTAATTCGTGTTTAGCACCTAACGTTGCATCCTATGGACTGCGTCCATAGGATGCAACGTTAGGTGCTAAACACGTATTAACGTTTTCCAAGCCAATCGGTGTCCAAGCCAATCGGTGTTCCCCTGATTTTTTCCGTAATCTATGCTTCTAAGCTCAATAATCGAGCATCACTAACGATAGGTTATTAATACCTGTTTAGCACCTAACGTTGCGTCCATAGGATGCAACGTTAGGTGCTAAACACGTATTAACGTTTTCCAAGCCAATCGGTGTCCCTTTCCTAACAAAGGGCAGAATGGGCGTTAGTAGCGATAAACTTCAAAGCTGACACAATTGAAACTTGAACATGGGAACTGCAGATTATAAGCCTGGCACACTACCAATTGAACCAAAACCGTTCCTCACTTACCGAGTGGATCCCATTCTCCTACACAGTTCTGAGTCTCCTACACATTGTGAATCGGCCATTTATCCGTACAAGAGGAACACTGAAACATGAAATCAACCCAGCCTAATAAAGGGAATAAATATCGTTTATTTACAATATGGTTTCCTCATCTTTGTTCTTTGACTCAAATATTGCTTTCTGAAAATAGAGCAGAGAACAGAATTGAGTTTATGATTCTAAAATGATAAAATCAGAGAAACAATAATATTACCTTTTTTCTTTTACTTCGTATACGAAACTGAAATTAACACTAAAATATTCAAATGATGCTGAAATTCGACGTTCATTGTAATATTCCTTTTTTAACGATTTTGTACCTCATAAATCAAGATCAAATATCTCACGAGCGGTAACAGAGTCAGTGCCATGGAGTATACGAACAAAGACTTCTTATTCATTGAGGAGGAGCAAGTCATGGGACCATTTGGTCCAGGCCTTAATCTTAAATAGGGCTTCAAATTTACATGTTAATTTTTTATATTAAATATTTGGTATTAAATACAACAATTAAAAGTGAGATTTAGTAAAATATAATTTTTTTAACAACTTGGATAATTCTGGTTTCTGCATGAGCAAAACCTTTTTTAATCTGATCACTTTCATAAAAGTACCATTTCATTATTCTTAATGATTATAATGGTATTTTTTCCATTAATATTTCTACCGGCAGTTATTCTGTAATATTATAACAATGGTAAAAATTTAATAAATATCGAAGAGACTGAAGAGCATCATTAATATCTGATTTCTGAAACTCATATATGATCACACCAACTATTTGATTCTCATTTGGATTTTTGGATTTTTTTAGCCTCGAGCTTCGATATTACTCGGTTTATTTTGTTTTTACATTTAGACTTATTAAAAATTCATGCCATTGGTTCTGTTCCAGATGAAAGAGATTATCTGCTAGTCCGATGCTCTGTAGTGTCATAACTATGATCTACGATCTATGAATAATAAAAATCTGTTAAAGTGCTGACATGGAACTAATTATAAAAAATAAAATAAAATATTAAATTATATATTCAGACATTCTTTGATGGTCATATGTAGTCAGCATTTCTTACCTGAATTTTCTGCAAGTTGCGCCTAAACCCAGAGGTTGCTCCCCTGAAAATGCGGTCGTCTTATAAGAAATCTCAAATTTGTCTATCTGTTTTGAAATCAAAACCAATTGTCTTTGGATAATTTTATCTTAGTCCCATAGTATATATCTTACACTAAAAATAGATTAAAAAGCAACTCTAAAATTTTATTCCACATAGAATATCGTTTTAACCTTTCCTATCTGCTGCAACATTTTAGTAACTGGGAAATTCTACTCAAGTCTTATTGTCAGACCCCTCAAACACGAAATTTAATTCGCGGACACTCCCCAAAACTAAATTTTTTAACCTTTCTCGAAACTAAATCACCCCCTCCCACCGAAACTAAATCCTAGGTATGTGTCTGTCTAAGGAGTCCCCGACTTGGGGTAGATTCTATTCAGTAAAATACAAAGCTCCCCCTCCACCACTGCATCTCGATTTTATTGTCATTAGTCTTAGTTAAAAAAATTGTAATAATTTTTTTCATTGATTTAATAAAGTGTTTTTTTAATTTAAATGTTTTTTTATTTTAAGTATTTTAACTTTCAATCTTTTTAAGCTTTTTTCGTTCTTTTTTTAATTTCTACAATGAAATAAATCTAAAAATATAAACCCATTCTATTTTTATATTTTTTAGTTCTTTTTCAGAAAATCTAGCTGATGTTTCGACTATGTCGTCTGTCGGTCTGTCCGTTTGTACACATTGAACTTTTGTGTTTTTAGAGAAAAATTAGATTTCTTTTATGATTTTAGAGAAAAATTAGATTTCTTTTGTGTTTTTAAAGAAAAATTAGATTTCTTTTGTGTTTTTAGAGAAAAATTTAGATTTTTTTTTGTGTTGGACAGGTACTGATGAAATGTTACGATTCGCATTTTCGCCACCTCCTAATAGCTGTAATTATGTCTTGTAAAGGTGGAAAAAGTTGAAGGTGGCAAGTTTTAAAATCGATATTGCAAAACGATGCAAAAATAAATCTGAAATTTTTTTGGTGAAATATGACGATCACGAAATTTATAAGTGAAGGTCACGAAGTTTGAATTGAAGAATAAATTTTACTCTTGCCTCCAGGCAGGCACATACCCAGGATTTAAGGTCGTGGGGAGAGGGAATCTAAGAATTTTGATTTGGGAGGTCCTAGAATTCAGTTTCGAGGAGGCTCCGAGAATTTAGTTTGGGGGATGCGAGAATTTTGATTTGGGATGTCTTAGAATTCATTTTCTAGGAGGTCCGAGAATAGCTGGGGAGCGGGGGGGAGGGAGTGCCTACAATTCAGTTTCGAGGAGGCTCTGAGAGTTTGGTTTAGTGGGAGGGGGAGTCCGAGAATGTTGATTGAGGGGAAACCTAGAATTCAGCTTCGGGGAGGAATATTTCACTGAACAGAAAAAGTTAAAATGACATTTATATGGAATGAGATTCTATAGTTTTTTTTTAATCTATTTTTAAAGTCGGACTTAAAATATGAGGCTAAAATAAAATTATATAGAGACAATTGTTTTGGATTTCAAAGCAGGCAGACAAGTTTGAGATTTAGTATAAGATTGCAGGACCCTCCCCCCACCCACCCCACCCATATGGGTACGTCCCTGCCCCTAGGGGTTGGTGAGAAAGCGAAATGTTTTGTTTTAAGAGATGATTGCTGTTTTCAGAGATAAATTCAAAATTTGGTAGCTATTGATAGATGTTGGTAGAATATTGAATAGGTATTGATGGCTATTAATAAAATATTGGATAGGTATTTATAGATATTGATAGAATATTGGATAGGTATTGATATATATTGATAGAATATTGGATAGGTATTGATAGATATTGATAGAATATTGGATAGGTATTGATAGCTATTGCTATAATATTGAATAGGTAGATATTGATAGAATATTAAATAAGTATTGATAGATATTGACAGAATATTGCATAGGTATTGACAGAATATTGGATAGGTAGTTATTGATAAAATATTGAATAGGTATTAATAGAATATCGAATAGGTAGTTATTGATAAAATATTGAATAGGTACATATTGATAGAATATTAAATAGGTATTAATTATTAAATAGGTATTGATATAAAATATTGAATAGGTATTGATAGATGTTGATAAAATATTGGATAGGTAGATATTGATAAAATATTGAATAGGTAGATATTGAAAGAATATTGAATAGGTATTGATAGATATTGATAGCATATTGGATAGATATTGATGAACTATTACGATTCACGTTTTTCGAATCTCCTAAAAGTTTTAATTATGCCCTTTAACGGTGAAAAAATTTGTAAATTTTAAAATTTAAATGAATCTTGCAAACGATCTACTTCAGCTTGATATTTGATATTTTAATGGCGAAGTGCGTTGATCAAGGACTTTACATTGCGAGCAACTATATGTCCCTTCACCCCCAGGGGATTGAGAAAACTCCGTTTTTTCCCCTTGAGTTTAATTAAAAACTTTTATTTATTTATTTATTTTTGAAATGAATAGTCACTAACGAAATATGATGATTCAAAGTTTTCAAATTCTCAAAAAAACTTTAATTTATCATTAAAGGGCGCTAAAGTTGAAATGTAAAACTGGAAGTAATATTGCATACGACACCTTTATGTAAAATTCTGGTGATAGAAAACTTACTAACAGAAGTTTTACATTTTATTAATGTTAAAATTTTTATTGATAAAATTATTTTTAAATTATTATTTTTAAAACGTTAGTACTTCATTGTAAAATTTTCCACAATATTCTAATATAATAATAATAAATAAATACTTTTAATTTATATTTACTGCCTTATTTGTCCTCTTAATCTTAGAAGATGAGAACACACAACTGGACTGATAATATATTACTATTTACATTTTCTAATCACGAGTTAGTATGGATTACTACTATTAATGGGTGTAATATTTGGAAATGAAAAATTTCATTTTCTTTTAAAATGAGCATCCAATATTCTAAAACGGGATACGTTATTTTTTCAATTAATCTTAAACATTATCAGTTATGTTTAGTTACGTTGTTTCATCCACAGTACTATATAGGTACTTTAAGTTTCTTAACTATTATTATGCTATATAAATCCCGTTGACAGTAGTGTGGAGGAAAAATTGTCTTGACACCAGGTGGGATCAGATTCCAAGACCTCTTGATGACATGTGAGGTGCTGTGACTACTGATCTACAGGGCGCTGATCAAGATTCATTGTTGTTGGTTTTTATACCTGTCAACGTAGGATTAAATTTTAACTGCACTTGGCGTGTGATCAGGAACATTTAATAGCACCTGATATGTCATCAGGAGCATTTAACAGAACCTGACATGTCATCAGGAGCATTTAAGAGCAACTGACATGTCATCAGGAGCATTTAACAGAACCTGACATGTCATCAGGAGCATTTAAGAGCAACTGACATGTCATCAGGAGCATTTAAGAGCCCCTGACATGTCATCAGGAGCATTTAAGAGCACCTGACATATCATCAGGAGCATTTAACAACACCTGACATGTCGTCAGGAGCATTTAACAACACCTGACATGTCATCAGGAGCCAAACAGAACCTGATATGTCATCAGGAGCATTTAAGAGCACCTGACATATCATCAGGAGCATTTAACAGCACCTGACATGTCATCAGGAACATTTAACAGCACCTGACATATCATCAGGAACATTTAACAGCACCTGACATATCATCAGGAGCATTTAACAGCACCTGACACGCCATCAGTAGCATTTAATAACAGCTGACTGTCATCAGGAAGTTCTGGGTTCGGATCCAACACTGCTGAAGACATTTGTAACTCTATATCCACTTCAACGGATTTATGAAGCATAATAACGTTTAAGAAACTTACTACACCTATGTAATGATAAGGATAAAGCAGAATTACCAAAGGTAACTAATGGTGCTTACATTACTACTTCATGTACTAGTGATAGGTATGAGCTGTGCATGAAAAAATGAGATCCCGCCAAAAGAAAAAGGCCATTCAACCTCAAGAGTATGGTTGTCACATGTCCATACATGGGTAAAACCGCGATAATAGATCCTTCATATGCGTTAAAGAGAGCCGCTAGACTCTAGGTTGATGGGGATTAACATCAACAATAGACGAACTATTGATCAGGGCTAGTAGTCAGCAGTCAGGGCAACTGACATGTCATCAGGAGTTAGTGAGTTCGGATCCTACCCAAATCAAGATCATCTTGCCTCTATATCCACATCAATGGGATTTATACAGCTTAAGAGAGATGAAGAATCTTGGGATTAGGGAAGGAGTTTCAGTGGGTGGGACATCTGGTCGTGATCTGCAGTTCCCAGGTTCGAGTCTCACCTGGGCCAGCATTGAGATTTACATCTGGTGAAAGTTTTAAATTCCCTCCCTGTCAGCGGTTAGTAGGGAAAACCGATGATTTTAGAAAGGCTGTCGTCTATCGAATGGGATGTAAAGCTGTGGCCCCGTGTGTGGGAGAGCCATACCCAGTGCACGTTAAAGAACACGCTGGATGGTGTTGAGGGGAAATTATCATCTGTCTTTTAACAGCTGCCCAGAGGCTCCGGATCCTTCTCTGAGCCCTCGGGGTCCTTGTAACCTGCCCATTAAGTGCAAAAATATGCCCTCAGAGGTTCGAGAACAACCCAGCTTTATTTACATAATTAATTTTTAAGGAAATGTTTTAAGGAATCGGTGTCTTGACAAACTCTCATACGCGACGTTCCACTGTATTCAAAGTTTGTCCCCGTATCTGTCATCTTTTGTTTCAATAACAATGAACAACCTGTAAGTCTCTGGATGTGCACAATACATTCAGAGAATTTATGGTTAAGAGAATAAGGAAAGAATTTTTAACAGAAAGAAGTAGAATGCCCCTAGGATAAGACCTAACGAGAAACAAATGATGAATGAATTGTATTCGAAGAAAAAAATGGTACTTATAGATCTTCCAGATGCTAAAATAAGACACTTGACAGACAGGCGTAAGAAAAATGTTAGGAAATTTAGAAATGGCGTGAGACAGAAAATGTGACAAACAAAATGTTTTCTGACAGCTGAAGTTGGTATTTTACTGAATTATCCGACACTCCCGTCAGAAAGAGATACGAAGTGCATATCAACAGCATTGTAATGTTTCTTTAAAATCAGTCAACTGTAAAAAATGTGGTTTTCAGTTTTGGCTCTTTCGGAAAGATGATAAATTTCTCTGTAAATATAATGTGTTTTCAAGAACACATTATATTTACAGAGTAAATGTAAACTCACACAGCTGTCCTAGATGTTATATGTATTTTCTGTTCTTTATTGAGTTTGAAAACATTTAATAACGCATCACAAAAAAAAATTGTTTTTCTTGATGTTACGAAAGGTTTTATAATTAGATGGAGAAAGCATAAACTTAACAGATTTTTGTTGCTAGTGAGTAGTGGACCAATATTTAGAATGTCTAATGGACTAATATCGCTAGTGAGTTATGGAGTGATATTACTAGTGGGATGATAAACTAATATTGCTAGTGAGTATTGCTAATGGGATGATGAACTAATATTGCTAATGAGTTATGGAGTGATATTACTAGTGGGATGATAAACTATATTGCTAGTGAGTAGTGGAGTAATATTTCTAGTGAGTAGTGACTAATATTACTAGTGAGTAGTGGACTAATATTGCTAGTCAGTAATGGATTAATATTGCTATTGGATGATGTTCCACTCTATTAAAAGTTCCAATAACAACTTTATTTTCTTGTACTAATGTAATCTACTATTTTTAAGTGTAATGCAGAAATGGTAGAGCTCTTGAAAGTTTGACCTAGGAGTAATCCAGATCGTAGAACTCGAAAAAAGTACGAAATTTGACCTCCGACGTGTCCTTCAAGATCAAAGAGAAGTCAATTGGAGGTCAGACATTGACCTACGAGTGACAGAAACGCTAAATTTGGTGTTTGAGAGTGTTTCGGCTTGTAAATGTCGTAAACGTTACGAAATTTATGTACTTTTGTTCATAAATTTTGTACTTCGGGTCAAAGGTCAAATTTAGATCTACCGATGCTAGAGAGTTACATATTTGTGATTTGATTTTTGAATCGTCAATCTCAGAAATTTTGTAAAACTTTGGATGCGATGTGTCCGTTAAGGTCAAATTTCGATATACCAGCGCTGGAGAGTAAAAAATTGGTGAATAGGACCATTTCAGGCAGTAGAACTCAGAAACATGCGGGAGTTTCAGACCCAGAGTCACATTCAAGGTGAAATAGGGGTCGTAGTGACGTTTTGAAAATCAAGAGATGCTAAAAGCATCGATTGATTTCCAGTATATCATATGAATGCTCACTTATTTTTTTACATATAAGTTTTTTGTAACTTTTTGAGTCAAAAGGGACTCCTACGTTCTTGAAATATGTGTTATATGTTCTTGAGAACAAAGAATTAAAGAGTAGATTATATTGAAATTTTTCATTGTTTATTTCTTCCGTTACATATACAGCTCCTGGAGGGCCACCGTTGAAAGTTAAAGTGTACTCTACAGGATCGCAGAGCGTGCATGTCACTTGGAAGGTAAGTGGTTGTTGAAATTGCTTCACGAAAGTGCGATTTAATGCATGATCATGATTCTGTAAATTAACTTGCGATCACGATATTGTTACAGATATTTAGCTCTTTTTGTTTGACAACAGCGTGGGTGAGTTTGTAATAACCCAAACACATAATAAATGAACTTATTTAATAAAGCAATAAATCATTTTTACAAGAAATATGCACAAATACAAAAGGAGTATCTAAATTAATAACTGATTACCAGTGTTATCTATCAATGTCAAATGATAAAAGAATATAGCACTTGAAAGTTTATCTGCAACAATCCCTACATAATAAATTAAAATATTGGCACTTACCAAGAAGAATGCTTTTCATTTATTACACAACGTGCCTACTAAGGACAAAAGCTCTTTAAGCAAAAGAAGTCGCTGAAGTCTTCACAAACTAAAACTAATAACTACAATCAGACACGTATGCAGGAGTTAACTTCTGGAGTTGGGGGGGGGGGGTGTTGGGAGGTCTGAGAATAAGACGAATAGAGTTTCCTAAATACTAAAATGTTACACCGAACAGGAAACGATAAAATGATACTCTACGTGAAACAAAATTCTATAGCTGTTTTTCAAATCTGTTTTTAATGTCGGACACATACTATAGGGCTAAAATAAAATTATAAAAAAGCAACTGCTTTGGATTTCAAAACAACTAGACAAGTTGGACATTTTGTAAAAGAAAGATGACCGGATTTTTTTTCGGGGGGAGGCGTATGACTCTCCCCCACCTCCGGGTAGGTCTCTGACTACAGTCCTAGTCGACACATGTACATAAGTCAAATGATCTAATGATCTCAACGGTTCACTTTTTATTCTGTATTCCTCTATTAAAACCCAATGTGTTCTATTTTCAACTTGACACAATTCCCCAGCACGTGCCGTAACTCATCCGTCTCATAATACAGTAATCACGCTTCTTTGCACCTAAACATGCCGTTTCGATATTGTAGCTTAGTTTTTGATAGTGAAATTGATATTAATTGTGTAATTAATAAGTTGTACTTATGATCGTGAAATTGCAACTTTCTGTCATGAAATTGCGCTTAACTTGTTATCATAAAATTGAAACTTGTTATCATGAAACTACAATTTATGATCATGACGAAATTGTGATTAAACCTCCAATTGTTAAATTGTAAATTAAATTCCGATTATCACATTTGAACTTGATTATAAATGAAATTGTGATTAGCGATGAAATAGTTAAAATGTAATTCGTGATCGTGAGCTTGAGATCTGAATGCCTAGGTGGTAAATTTTTGACTGAACGTTTTAATTGCGTATTGAACGAATTTAACGTTTAATTGTATGACCAGCATTTGCAATTAATATATATACCTATTGATAAAAATTACTAAATATTTATTATATATTTAGTATGAATTCGAAATCGATTGCAAGGATTCAAAAGTGATTATTCTTCAAAATGTTATTTCCTTATATCATGAATGAAAAAATGTACGAAGTAGTTTCCAAACTGATATTATTTTTTAATAATTTCATTCCATCCCTTAGTTATTAGTAAAAATTGACCATAATTTTATAAACTGGAATCTTTTTATTTAACACTTACAACCCGGCAAAAGTTTGGCGGGAAAAGTATTTTTCCTCTAGAATTGAAAACTTTTAAAATTGCCGGCAGAAGTTTGGCGCTAAACTTTCTATTCATATCCTTTTTCCCACCAAAAGTTCAGGGTGCGTATTTTCATTGCAAACTTTCACTAGTAGTCAGAGCGACAGCAGCCGCTCCAGATCGGACTTAGAGGTCCAGATGCCCTAAAACGAACGACATTTAGGAGTCCTATGGTGTGTGGTTGAAGTGAACTCTACAATTATGAAAGCATTTCACAGGACGATTTGGGGGCCCTCAGTAACTGGGGCCCTAAGTACGCTTACAAGTAAATCCGCCTCTGCCACAGACATTCACATTCAAAAAGTGATTAATCCCTTCTCATGATAGGTAGGGACACGAGCTTTTCACCCAACACGGAGTCACACAAGGGGTATACACATGAAATTTGGGACCAGTCGCTCAAGTATCTGCGAAATTACAGGGTCAAGAAATCTATCGGTAAGAGTGACAGCCATAAGAGAAACACAACTATATGTGATCACGCAGGCAGTAGTCAGTTCGGAATATATCTATTATTATATACACTGGATCCAAAAATTTTCGAAATTAATGAACTGAACGAAACAAACGAACTGGACGAAATAAACGAATTAAGCGAGATAAACAAACTGAACGAGATAAACGAACTGAACGAAATAAATGAACTAAAGGAAATAAATGAACTAAACGAAATACATCAACTGAACGAAATAAACGAACATACGAGACAAACGAGCTAAACGAAATAAACGAAATAAAGGATTGGAATAAACTAAACGAAATAAACGAACTGAACGAGATAAACGAACTGAACGAAATAAATGAACTAAACGAAATAAACGAATGGAACGAAATAAATCAACTGAAAGAAATAAACGAACGTACGAGACAAACGAGCTAAATGAGATAAGCGAAATATACGAAATAAAGGATTGGAACAAACGAAACGAAATAAACGAACTGAACGAGATAAACGAACTGAACGAAATAAATGAACTAAACGAAATAAACGAATGGAACGAAATAAATGAACTGAACGAAATGAATCAACTGAACGAAATAAATCAACTGAACGAAATAAACGAACGTACGAGACAAACGAGCTAAATGTGATAAACGAAATAAACGAAATAAACGAAATAAAGGATTGGAACAAACTAAACGAAATAAACGAACTGAACGAGATAAACAAACTGAGCAAAATAAACGAACTACATGAAACAAACGAACTGAATATTCCATTGTTGTGTAATATGGAATTATCATTTTCTTGTCATGTGAATTAATACTGAGTATATATTTAATTATTCTTTCGTAGTCTCCACGCAAAGACCTGACCTATGGCGTCCTGAGGGGATACTACGTGGGATATAAAATTATAGGTACAACAGATAAATACATCTACAAAACTGTGGATGTCAAAGGTAACGACGGAAATCAAGAATGTCACATCAAACACCTGAGAAAGGCTACAAAATACCTAATCGTTGTCCAGGCATTTAACAGTAAAGGAGCAGGACCACCTTCAGAAGAGATAACTGTGAAGACTCTTGATAATGGTAAGAATTCATTCTCCATCTTGATTTCGTTCAAATCATTGAAATACTGTATTTTCTTAAGTGTTATTTTCTAAAAAGTATTTTCTAACAATTTCAAGTGAATCGATTGAAAGGCAAGTTCAAAGTTTCATAACTTCCTATATAACATTTTTATAGGATCTGTGACCAGGCCCGGAAATAGAAAAGTAATCGGGGGGGGGGGGGGAGGTTAACATTCCCCTCCTTTTTAGAGGTCTTTAAAAATTTCTTGAAAAATGTATGAAATATGAATAAGTTTAATAAATTTTGGTCTCTATAACCCTTAGTGTGCCGTCCCGTGGCCGAGTGGTTAGCGCGCTTGCCTACTGATCTAAGGGACCTGGGTTCGCGTCCCGGATAAAGCATGGACGTTTGTGTTGTTTTTCTACTGAGGTCCCGCCATCCTCACAGACCTTCTACTATGGCATATAAACTGACAGACTCCTGTCAGACCTCTGTGGCAAGCAGCTGCTTGAGGGGGTATTTTTTTATTACCCTTAGTAGAATTCTGAAGGAGGGAGACCATGCCCCCACCCCTACTGTCACCCCCACGATCTGGCTCTGTATGCCATGCTAGGGGCCGAGTGGTTAGCGCGCTTGGCTGCAGCTCAAAAGGACGGGTTCGCTCCCCGGGCAAGGCGCGAATGTTTGTGTTGTCTTCCTGCTGAGGACTCCGCCTACCTCCCAGATCTTTATCAATTGATTATTATGTTTCCTGGCTCCTGTCAGACCTTTATACGAAACAGCTTCTTGAGGAGGAATTATTATTATTTTATTTTATGGCAAAATTGAAGAAAATTGCTGAAAATTGAGATTTAAATAGATTTTTTATGTATGGTCTTTAATTTATCTGAAGTTACATTTTTCCTTTAAATGCGTATTTTTAGATGTTATAGAGCCTCGAAATTAAATACGTATAGACATAAGATGCAAAATCTGTAATATTTCTGTATGGCAGTGAATATAATAATAAAAAATGTAAAAATATTTCTTAAAATAATAATTTCATAAATAATGTATAGCATATATATCATGCCTACTACATATATATCTTATGACGGGAAATTTTGAACTTCGTTTAAATTGTTATTTTTACATGTCATACGTTACATAATATGGAAATTCGCTAATATAATGATAGGGTAACGTATGTGTGTTTTGTAGGGATAGAGCCCAGGGTAAGAAATGAATGCTTGTGTTGTCTTCCTGCTGAGGTCTCGCCTTCCTCGAAGATTTTCTCTATGACGTATTGAACTGACAGCTCCTGTCAGATCTCTGTGTCAAGCAGCTGCTTGAGAGGTATTTTTGTTTTATATTGTAACTCCCCCCTCTCTTTGGTGAGAAAGGGGATACTGATGGGCTTGGAAAGACCGTCGTCGGTAGAACTGGACATTAAGCTGTGGACCCTTGTGGAGGAGAGCCTTACTCTATGTGTGTGGGGCGGGGGTGACTCAGTCGGTAGCCTGCCAGGCTGGCTTAGGTAGCGCGTCGAGTCCAAGCTGGGCCAGCGTTGAGATTTATTTCCGCAAAACTCCCGCCCTGCCCTTGGTCAGTATGGGTCACCGATGGATTTGAAAAGTCCTCTGTTCGTCGGATGGGACGTTAAGTCGTGGCCTCGTATGCGGGAGAGCCATACCCTGTGCACGTTAAAGAACACGCTGGATGGTATTGACGGGATGCTACCATCTGTCTTCCAACAGCTGTTCCAGTGGGCTCCTTTCCCCCAATCTTCTCTGAGCCCTCGGGGTCCTTGTGACCTGGCCATTTAGCCCATTGTGTGCAAAAAAGTGGAATAACAATCCTACCCAAAAGCCATACTCTGTGCTCATAAAAGAGCACGCTGGATGGCTTTGACGGATGGTTCCATCTGTTTCCTAACCGTTGTTCACTGGGTTTCCTTCCCCAACTTTCTCTGAGCCCTTGGGGTCTTGTAATCTGTCCATTTAGCCCATTGTGTGCAAAAAACGCTACTCAGAGGTTACAAACAACAATAATAACATCAAACAATTTTTTAATCTGTCCAATAGCTTTCAGGTATGATTAATACTATTAATCCTATGTCTACAGGGTGTCTCAAAAATATAGGTACGAACTTCTAGGGGAGGTAGATAACATCTAAAGGAATGATAATTGCATAGGGACCCATAACCGGAAAGGTCACCGTAAGTCAATAGGCGGCGCTGTTCATCAGTGCGCTAGAGGGGAAATTTCGGATTTCCTCATTCGAGCGGTAGTCGGCTTACGAAGAGCATGCAAAGGTATTCGAACAGGGAGCTGACAGACATACACTTAGTGTATGGAATAGCTGAGAGCAACGGACGAGCCGCTCAACGAATGTATCAAGAACGCTTCCCACACAGACAGGTACCGGGCCACCGTTTGTTTGCGCGTGCGAATCAAAATTTGTGCGATTATGGGTCATTAAGGGGTAGCAGAAGTGAGGGCAGGCCACGATCGACGTGTACTCCCACCATGGAAGAAAGTGTTTTGGATGCCGTGGAGACTAATCTTAGTACCAGAACACGTGCCGTTGCCATGCCTTAGGAGTGTCTCGTTGCAGTGTACAGCGTGTTTTGCACGGCGAATCCTTACACCTCTTTCATCTCCAAAGGGTTCAGTTACTTCTCCCCGCAGATCATCCTGCACATGTGCGTTTTGCGCAGTGGTATCTCCAAGAAAGTGCCCAAGATGTGAATTTCTCAGCTTATGTTTTGTTTACTGATGAGGCCATTTTCACTCGGGATGGTGTATTCAATCAGCACAATGCGCAATTGTGGGCTCACGAGAACCCCCACGGTCAAGTATCTGCGATAAGCGAGACAGCCATAAAAAGCAGAGGTACAAGATCTGTTCCGCATGGGTGTGCGCACCCATGCGGCACAACATCGTTTCGCAATAAATGTGTAGGCAGGTTTGGTCGGCGACTGCTTAGTCGGGCCATACCTTTTACCATCCCGCCTGACCTCCGCAAAGTATCTGATCTTTCTGGAACAGGTTCTACCAGGCTTACTTGCCCATGTTCCAGGAAATTTGAGATGCAACATGTGGTTTCAACATGATGGGCGTCTGCCCATTATGGAAGGTGTGTTCGTGCGCATTTGAACATGTCTTTTGGGCAACGTTGGATTGAGCGTGCTGAACCAGTTGCCTGGCCCCCACACTCACCTGATTTAACGAGCGTTGATTTCTTTCTGTGGGGGGTCCTCAAAGCTACCGTGAATGAATCGCCCGTGGAGTCTGACATGGATCTCGTGGCAAGGCTCGTCTGCGCTGCTGCTACTATCAAAGAAACTCCAGGTGTGTTCGACCGTGTCCAGCAATCAATGCTCCGTCGGTGTCACGCATGCATCGCGTCTCATGGTGGAAACTTCGAGCATCTGCTGTAACATTATGAAATGTATCATCTAGTACGCCAGTTGTAATAATTATGTTCAATAAATGTTTTCCCATTAATCACTGTGTTGTGTCTTTTCAGATCTTGTACCTCTGCTACCACTTTCCCATGACGTTTCCGGTTATGGGTTCCTATGCAATTCTTATTCCTTTAGATGTTATCTACCGCCCCTAAAATTTGTATCTATATTTTTGAGACACCCTGTATATCAATTGATTTCTGATAAATGTTTCATGGTGGCATCTGTGGTCATTTTGACAAGAAATCGTGATTCAGAGAGGTTTATTTCAAATGCTTAGCAGATCACCAATTTCGGATTTTTTTTTTCTTAAAAAGAATATTTTAGGAGTACCGACTTCTAATTTTGTTTTTCATTGAAGCAAAAAGATAGGGGCGGGGGTGGCTCAGTCGGTAGCGCGTCAGGATCCTAATCTGTAATTCCCGGGTTCGAGTCCCAGCTGGGTCAGCGTTGAGATTTATCTCTGCAAAATTCCCCGCCTTGCCCACGGTCAGTAGGGGACACCGATGGGCTTGGAAAGGCCGCCGTCCGTCGGATGGGACGTTAAGCCGTGGCCCCGAGTGTGGGAGAGCCATACCCTGTGCACGTTAAAGAACACGCTGGATGGCCTTGAAAGGAGGCTACCATCTGTCTCCCAACAGCTGTTCCAGTGGGTCCCCTCCTCCAACCTTCTCTGAACCTTCGGGGTGCATGTGACCTGGCCATTTAGCCCATGGTGTGCAAGAAAGTGCCGCTCAGAGGTAAAACACCCCAACCCAACCCAACGCAAAAAGATACATATTTAAGAGGACAATGGCACACTCAAGGTGGATGATGGCAGAAGACGTCTTACGCAGAGAGCACAAACGATAATAACACACACATCTCAGAGAAATTATGATACATGTGCATCATAGGCGGATTAAGACACGTATGCGAGACACACATAGAACAGGTGATAGTTGAGGTTATATATATGTAATAGTTATTATTAACCCATACCTTATATACAAAAAGAGAATCAGAGATCTTCTTTAAAGTTAGTTATGATAGTGAAATGTGAACTCTTTATAAGCAGGATAACGGGAAACTTGATACCTTTGATTCTAGATCAGTATTCAGGATCTTGGTATTTGGTAGTTTGAACTTGTAAGTAATGATGAAATTAGGCAAAGGAGTCGGCAACCATCTTTTAGTAGCATATTGTGGTGTGAAAGACTGCTTTGGTTTGGTCATGTTCCCCGTATGCATAATTAAGATTAGCAGAAAAGGGTTTATATACAGTGCGCCGAAAGGCCCAAGAAAAAGAAGACATTATGCGGTGGATAGACAATGTCAATCATTAGTCTTTTTTAGAAGGTGCTACAATCTGGTGCTACACAATGGGCTAAATAGTATTGGCCTACAGTTGGTGAATGCAGATGTTGTAATTTATTACAGACGTGTTTGGAAACACGTCTGTTATAACATGCGTTATGACAAACATACTATACACACAACATGCGATATAATCCCTCACCAAAGTTTCACTATAATAATAAAAATAATTAAATAGTGCATAATTTATAATAGTGCATAATAATTTAATTATTATAATAGTACATAATTTGAAACACCAACTCACTCTGCTAGGGTGTCAGACTCGTAATCTGTAGTTCTAGTACCTGCATGCACATATGCGCCCTCGTAATCTGCAGTTCTAGTATCTGCATGCATATATTCACCTCGTAATCTGCAGTTCTAGTATCTGCATGCATATATGCACTTCATAATATGCACTTCTAATATCTGCATGCATATATGTACTGCATAATCTGCAGTTCTAGTATCTGCATGCATATATGCACCTTGTAATCTGCAATTCTAGTATCTGCATGCGCATATGCACCTCGTAATCTGTAGTTCTAGTAGCTGCATGCACATATGCGCCTTCGTAATCTGCAGTTCAAGTATCTGCATGTACATATGCACCTCGTAATCTGCAGTTCTAATATCAGCATGCATATATGCACTTCATAATGTGCAGTTCTAATATGTGCATGCATATATGCACTTCATAATCTGCAGTTCTAGTATCTGCATGCATATATGCACCTTGTAATCTGCAATTCTAGTATCTGCATGCACATATGCACCTCGTAATCTGTAGTCTAGTATCTGCATGCACATATCCACCTCGCAATCTGCAGTTCTAGTATCTTCATGTTTATATTCACCTCGTAATCTGCAGTTCTAGCATCTGCATGCATATATGTACTTCGTAATCTGCAGTTCTAGTTTCTGCATACACATATGCACCTCGTAATCTGCAGTTCTAGTATCTGCATGAATATATGCACCTCGTAATCTGCAATTCTAGTATCTGCATGCACATTTGCACCTCGTAATCTGCAGTTCTAGTATCTGCATGCATATATGCACCTCGTAATCTGCTCGTAATTCGAGTCCAAACTTTGAGAACGTTTAGATTTATCTCCGTTCTACCCTCAGTGACAAAGGGGTCACAGGTGGGTTGGGAAAGACTGACGTTCTTCCGATGTCACATTAAGCCGTCGTGTCGTGTTAGTGGGATATGGTGTGCAGGTTAAATACGGATGTGCCTAGATGGTAGACTTCCATCTATCTCCTAGCAACTGTTCAGTGGATTCCCTTCCCCAACCTTCTCCGAACCGTTGAGTTCCTTGTGACTTGACTGTTTAGGCCACTAGGTACACAAAAGTGCCACTCAAGAAAAAACCACCAAAAAGAAACAAAATTCGTTCCCTAGATTTTAACTTTTTTTCAGCCTATCTAGAACAAAAGAAAAACGAAGTTTACAAAATAAATCTTACTTTTTTTTCCCATAGCAAAACCAAACTTAAACATGTAACTCACTTTAGCATTATATTCCACCGAAACTCTCATAATTTGTTCCCTTTGTAAGATTCACGTGTAGAAACTTTTTGATTTACATTCAGGAAACTAGTGTACACTTTTCGCCAACCTTAATCAGATATTCTCTAACATCGATAGAGCAACTTTAGGCTCAGGAACTGCTGATGCAATGCAACGTTGACAAGCCGTAGTCAACTGGAACAATAACAAAAGCAACACGAGAATAATAGTAATAAAAAACAAACTATAATAATATTTTCAGATCAGTACGTGTCCCTTGGTTCGAGTAACAGATCCGTATACACCCTCGAAACCCAATCCTATGGTTATCTTGGATTTCGCATTTGAGCAACGAGTTTCGGGCAAAGTGATCAACAGAAGCTCGGGAGTCAAAGATGCACGAGAAGCACTATTGTACGTGCTCCAGTACTTCCCGGAGGGATGCTTCAACGAGATATCTTTGCAGCGCACATTGTCTTTGATCGAAGCAGCCGTTTCTGAGTCAGCACCTTTGTGGCTTCTCTTACCAACTATCGTTTTGCTGGGTTCGTTGCGTGCTCTGGATGCGTACTTTATACAGCAGAAGCTTTTAACGTTTTTCCTGTATAATTTACGACATTTGAAAGTTTAGGAAGAGCTATTATGAAGAAAAAAAAATGTTCCGAACTCTTAAAAATTTTATACTATTTTCAAGTAAAATAAAAACGGCCTGAGGCAGCAAGCTTAGGTAACCTTCCCCACAACCGAATTTTTTAAAATTGTGTTGTTACATCGCTTCGACAAATCCGATTTTTTTATCGCTTTTACGACATATTTTAGTAAATCGACTAAATAGAATCTAGGTATTTTGTCAATTGGTAACAATGTTTCGCCTCGTTTATGGCTTTTACGGTATATAATAATTTCTTCAAACAATATTTCGCCACCATTATGGCTCTTACACTATTCTTTTCTTTAACAATAATGTTTCGCCTCTTTATGGCTTTTACACTATTTATTATTTTCTTTAACAATAATGTTTCACTTCCTTTATGGCTTTTACATTATTTATTCTTTTCTTTACCAATAATGTTTCGCCTCCTTTATGGCTTTTACACTATTTATTATTTTCTTTATAAATAATGTTTCTCCTCCTTTATGGCTTTTACACTATTTATTTTTTTAACAATAATATTTTGCCTCTTTTATGGCTTTTACACTATTTATTCTTTTCTTTAACAATAATGTTTCGCCTCCTTTATGGGTTTTACACTCTTTATTCTTTTCTTTAACAATAATGTTTCGCCTCCTTCATGGCTTTTACACTATTTATTCTTTTCTTTAACAATAATGTTTCGCCTCCTTCATGGCTTCTACACTATTTATTCTTTTCTTTAACAATAATGTTTCACTTCCTTTATGGCTTTTATACTATTTATTCTTTTCCTTAACAATAATGTTTCGCCTCCTTTATGGCTTTTACACTATTTATTCTTTTCTTTAACAATAATGTTTCGCCTCCTTCATGGCTTCTACACTATTTATTCTTTTCTTTAACAATAATGTTTCGCCTCCTTCATGGCTTTTACACTATTTATTCTTTTCTTTAACAATAATGTTTCTCCTCTTTTATGGCTTTTACACTATTTATTCCTTTCTTTAACAATAATGTTCGCCTCCTTATGGCTCTTACACCATTTATTCTTTTCTTTAACAATAATGTTTCTTCTCCTTTATGTCTTTTACACTATTTATTCTTTTCTTTAACAATAAATTTTCGCCTCCTTTCTGGCTTTCGCAGTATATGTATAATCATTTCCTTAACAATGCTTCGTCTCTTTTATGCCGGAATATTGAAGAACGAAAAGGTAGGCGGTTTTTTTTAGCAGTTTATTCGCTGTGATCAGTGGACCCAGAGCATGCCAAAAAACAGGTCCCAAATATACCACCTCCGCCTCCAATGTGCCGAACACCGACGGTGCATTCTGATGCCATGGCTTAATGTTTCTTTTTCAAAATGAGAACACGCCCATTAGCATGGGGTTGGAAACAGGATTCATTTGATCAAGTAACAGATTTTCACACGAAGGTGGTACAGTATTGGTGCTGATGTGTCCATGCCAGGCGTAGTTTCTTGTGTCTCGCAGTAAGCATAGGTACCCGTGGCAGCCATTGATTGTCATAGCCCATACCAGTTAATGTCCAGTAAATTAACCATGTGGATAATGGTCTTGTCACTGCTGTATTACCAGATGGGACATACGTCATAAACGATAGCCATCTATCTATGGCTGGTTGTTCGACCACTATTCAGCTAGTCACGGTAGACTCCTGACACCACCGAATAGGAGCCGTTTACCATGGGGGCTGTTTTCAAGACACTGGCACCTGGACGTCATACCCCTAATATCATACCATATTCGAAGTCCGAAAGATCACCAGGCCGACCCATTCTTCCTCGAAGTTAACACGAAAACTGACTGTCACATGTGCACTCTGCAATTTTCTTCCTTTAACAGAGAAATTTACTATAACGAAGTCCTATTCTATAGTCCACCGACCACGAGACATGACCAGCGTCAGAGACCGGTGAATTCCTATACAAGGGGGTGTTTTTAACGCAAAGCCAACTAAGTGCATATTCAGAGCAATGCAACGAATCTATAGAAAGTTAAGAAAGCACTCAATAAATTTCTGGCATTTCAATCAAATATATCAACATCAGTAAAAAAAAAAATCAAGAGAAATATGGATAGGGATCACAATACCATCTAGAACAGTATTTCCTCAACTTTTCGTTTAGAAAAAGTTTTTCGTTATTTTTTGTTTTTCCTAGCCTTAATCTCTTTTTTACGTCAAAACCACAGACTGTTTATCACAAAACACAGTATGGTACTTAAAATTATTACAGTAAAATAATTTAGGTTTAACTGCTTTTCATATGTAAATTAAAACGAAAACTTTGTTGCTCAGCCCACTCGTTGAGTGGGGTGGTGGAATTCCATGTTTGAAAAACACTGAAGTAGAACTGTAAACTGTTGATGCAGATACATACCAGAAATCGACAGCAAGGGAACAAAAATCGCTATTTAGTGCCTTTTACGTGAAATTTACTCTAACAAAGTCCTATTCTATAGTCCTAAATGTTAAGCTTGAAACTGATTTTGCCGTTTTGCATTAAGTGCCTGCTTCCAAACTAATCTCAGTAGGATATTTGTCTCAGTCATACTGTACACTCAACTAAATTATCACCTCTCAAAGAATAATCCAGTCATTACATTTCCTGCGAGAGTTGCTGAAATGACGTATTCGCTTCATACTTCAATAAAATAATATTTTCTTCCTTTAACAGATCCACCATCTCCACCTACCTTAAGAGTAATTGTTACAAGTCCGTCCACAATTCAGCTCTCCTGGGATACAAATCCTCTAGATGATAATCCTATTTCTGGTAAGTACAATTCAGAGCATAGATATAATTGTTTCCGTCTGATTGTTCATTCAATAATTCCTTCCACTTGATTGTTAACTCAATGATTGCTTCCATTTGATTGTTAACTGAATAATTGCTTCCACTTGATTATTAACCCAATTATTGCTTCAACTAGATTGCCAACTCAGTTATTGTTTCTACTTGATTGTTAACTGAATAACTGCTTACATGATTCTTAACCAATTATTGCTTCTTCTTGATTCTTAACCAATTATTGCTTCCACTTGATTCTTAACCAATTATTGCTTCCACTTGATTCTTAACCAATTATTGCTTCCGCTTGATTCTTAACCAGTTATTGCTTCTGCTAGAATCTTAAACAGTTATTGCTTCCGCTAGATTCTTAATCAATTATTGCTTCCACTTGATTCTTAATCATTTATATTGCTTCCACTTGATTCTTAACCATTTACATTGCTTCCACTTGATTCTTAACCATTTATATTGCTTCCACTTAATTCTTAACAAATTATCGCTTCCACTTGATTGTCATCTGAATTTAATGCTTTCACTTGAATGCTAACTCAATTATTGCTTGCATTTCTTCTTAACCAATTATTGCTTTAACTTGATTCTTAGCCCAAATATATTTTTCAACTTGGCTGTTTGATTGCTTCCACCTGATTGTTAACTCAATAGTTATCAACTTTCGTTTCTGGTTTCAGCTAGAAGCATACAGCAGCTTGCGAAGTTCCAGATGCACTGAGAAAGAAGCACCATTCAACTTCTTCGATCCAATTCACGCACAGAGTATAGGGCCAGCGAGAAACAAAGTCGTTCACCATCGTAGAGGGAAGAGAGATTCCATCAGCGTCCAAGTAAGAAACAGTTGTGGGAGAACACTAAACGTTGCCGGTAAAGAAAAGAAGCAGCCTCGTCGTTTACGATCACGTTGTGAAGAAGCCCAGAGGCAAAAGTTGTGTGAGTCCACAGCAGCAAGTAACGATCCCAGGC
Source organism: Ryuthela nishihirai (assembly GCA_038380435.1). Lineage (NCBI taxonomy): Eukaryota > Metazoa > Arthropoda > Arachnida > Araneae > Heptathelidae > Ryuthela > Ryuthela nishihirai. The sequence goes on along the minus strand of JAWZYU010000017.1, from coordinate 33,695,389 downwards.
GTCGGAATGGAAATCTTCACTTAGGCGAGTTTCACATTCGCGACATCGAGGGGTGAATAAAATTGTTTCTGTCCTAAGCAACTCGGTAGTCACTTTCCATCGTGTAACATTTGTTGAAAGAACTTCCAAAGTCTTCTACGGATAAAAGCTGGGAGAAAGAAAGATTTCAATAAATCCGAAACCACCCGGGCGATATAACAACACAGAACGGTCCAACTCTATAAGATTAACTAAAAGAATTGCCCGTCGTTGCTAGGATCTTAATATATACTAAATGATACACTACACTTGACAAACTCTCATTTTACATGACTCAATAAGGTATACTCCGTGAGATTTTCCTCTTCCTCTTTTATGAGGCAGAAAGAAGGGGACATAATTTCAAATATAGTAAGAATTTAGTTATGTATATTAACCCTGTAATTTATATAACTATATGATTACACTCAGTGTTCAAAGAATTATGACGGCCTCCAAATGTGACACGCTTCCAAACGGACAGGTCACAAGTACTCCAAAGGACCGGAAAAGGTTCCACACCAGGTTATGTCAGTGGAAGCTACTTCGAAACGCTATAACTTCCAAATTAAGCGTTTTATAAGAAAAGGTAACGGAAGATAAAGCCTCAATCAAATCTATTTAAATCTCGATTTTCAATAATGTTCGCTTTATACTTAAAGAGTTATGGACTTTGGATATTTAGCAGCAAACAATGCAAATCAGAAAAAAATTGTAAAATATCGAAAAATTTCTTGCATATAACTTTTCAAATTCTTAAACTGTTGTATTAAGTGATGTGAAATAATACTTCTTATTCAAATTATAATTAACGTCTGAGTAAATTCTAACGTGAAGCATTTTTGTTATTAAATATTCAAATATTTATAACTTTTTAAAGACTAAAGTAATATTGCTGAAAATCGAGATTTAGATAGATGTGATTGAGATCTTTAATTTTACCTTACGTTATATTTTCTCATAAAATGCTTAGTTTAGAAATTACAGACCTTCAAAGTTAGCTTCCATTGACATAACATGGAAGGAGGTTGTGTTGGGTTGTTTTACCTCTGAGAGGCACTTTTTTTGCACACAATGGGCTAAATGCCAGGCCTCGAGGACTCGGGGGGGCTCAGAGAAGATTGGGGAAGGGGACCCACTTGACAGCTGTTAGGTTACATATGGTAGACTCTCTGTCAAGACCATCCAACATGTTCTTTAACTTGCACAGGGTATAGCTCTCCCGCACATGGTGCACGGCATAACATCCCATCCGGTGGACGGCGGCCTTTCCAAGCCCATCGGTGTCCTTTTTCTGACCGAAGAGAGGGCTGGGAGTTTACGGAGATAAATTTCAACCCTGGGGTGGTCATAATTCAGTGAGCATGAATGTACAGTCACTCAAAAAATATTCGAACACTAAGGTTGATTACAGAATTCAGAAAAAAATATCTGGAAACGATTCTTTTAAGAAATTAGTGATCTGACAACCTTCGTGCCACGTGACACGAAAGTTGCCAGATCACTAATTTCTTAAAAAATCGTTGCCAGATATTTTATCTGAATTCTGTAATCAACCATAGTGTTCGGACATTTTTTAGCGACTGTATATTAACCCCACGAAATTTTAATTCTTACGACAAATTTGAGACCAGACGGGGCAGTGTCTGGGAAATAATGTTTCCAGATGCTTGTCTGTCTGATTACATACTGTTGAAATGACACCAATCATTTAAATAGTTATTCATTTGATATGTCACTAACAGGCGAATCTTGTCTGAACATGTCTTAATTGTTATGTCAAAGTGCATTGCGTATCTGGTCAGAAATAACGACTATAAATAGGAACTTGTTACGTTTGGTTATATTTATTTTTAGGGAAGGGGAATTCTAAATTTGGTGTGTCGCTCTCTTACGTTGCACTAAAATACGATGGGATGAAGGTGTATACCAAATCTGGTGGTCCCAGTTAGGCCCGGATCTAGGGAAATTTGACGGGAAGAGGAGGGTGTGTGTGTGTGTGTGGGAGGGAGGGGGGGGGGGGTCAAGAAAAACAATCGAGCCGTAAAAATGTAAAAGGGATGAGGAAGACCAAGAGATTGGATTTGCAATGTAGTATGACATTTCCCTTTCGGTTTACAGGTCTTTAAAAATTTCTTGAAAAATGTATGAAATATAAATAAGTTTAATAACTTTTCTACCTCTATTACCCTTACTATCTTTCTGAAAGGAGGAAGGGTATTGCCCTCTTGGCCCCACCCCTAAATACAGCAGTGGTCCTAGGCCTTACTTGTTTAGGAGGAATTATTGAGCAAACAAGGAGACAATTTTTTGAAATATGTATTAGATTACAGATAGTAATGTGATAGAGAACAAACCGTGACCGGAGAAAATTTGACTGTTACGTGTTTTTAAAGTCTCTGAATCATGAGTGACATAATCATTTGAAACAAAAAAAAAAGTGTAAAGAAACCAAGGTATTTATTCCAACATTCAAAAATGCAATTGGATATTGTAGGGAATATAAATTCCATTAAGAATGTGGATCCTTCATCTTGATTAAATATTTACAATGAGATATATAAAAATATTATACGATATTTACAGATCAGAGCCTTATTTACACATAAATATTTATTTTAGCTGAAGAAGTATGTTGTTCAGAGTGACAGATTAAAGAGACTGCGGGCAGCATGGCTACCCAGATTGGGTTGGGCTGATTTACCTCTGAGCGGCACTTTTCTGTACACAATGGGTTAAATGGCCAGCTCAGAGAAGATTTTGGGAGACAGATGGTATCCTCCCGTCAAGGTCATCCAGCGTGTTCTTTAACGAGCAGGTATTACACAAAATGGACTAAACGGACAAGTCACAAGTACCACAAGGGATCCGAAAAGGTTGAGAAATGGGATCCACTAAGTAGCTATTAGCAGATAGATGAAAGCTTCCTGTCAATGCTCTACAGCACATTCTTTAATGTGCACAGGGTAGGACTCTCCTGTACATGGGACGACGGTCTAATGTCCCATCCGAGGAGTGGCGGTCTTTCCAAGGCCACTGGAGCTCCCTTTCTCACAAAGTGTAGAACGGGATTTGTCGGGAATAAAACTGAATACAAGCGCAGTGGGGAATCGAAACTGGGAACTGCAGATTACGAGTCTGACTCGCAACCGACTGAGCCACTATTACCCCCTCCCAAGCTATTTTTTTCTCGTAAAAGAAGTTTATTTTTAACATTAGGATGCTTTGCATTTGACTTTTCATTCAGGAAACATTGGAAGACTTCCATTAGTATAATTCTCGGACATCTGGACAAAGTATTCCTGCCGATCGTGATCTACAAAAACAACTACAGTAGATTCATGGTTAAAAAGAAAGATCTGTTACCATCAGTTACAGTTATTCCCTCGGAAACAAGTTCGAATGCCGTTTTATAGCCTTTAGGAAACGATCGCAGCACATGTCTCTGCAACTAAATCCATCAAGCTTATGTCTTAGTGCTTGCAAGATAAGCCTTTGATCTCTTAATGAATTTTCTCGGAGAACAAGCGTACGGGGAGAAAGTTACCGACTTTGGTAAATGAATTAGTAGTAGAGGACATTCTTCAATATGTCCTTAAAGAAAAATACTAAAATTTCGTGGCTAGAACAATTTTACTAATCGGATCGCAGTACGTGATCTAGTTTCTAGATCATTCCAGAACTGTTCAGATGTTTCTGGAATGTTTCTTTTTAGCTGATTTTGTCCTATAAAATTCACAAAGTGTGATGTGCAGTTAGGAGAAAATCTACGTTCTCTGTGTTGTTTTATCTCTGAAGAGTCCTTTTTTGCATACAATGGGCTAAATGGCCATGTTACAAGGACTCAGAGGACTCAGAGAGGATTGGGGAAGGAGACCATATAGCGTCTTATTTAATATGCACAGGACATAGCTCTCCCGTACACGGAACCACGACTTTACGACACATCCGACGGACGCCAGCCTTTCCATCGAACCTGGGAACTTCAGAGTACAGGACCTGGCATGCTATTGACTGAGACTCCCTCCCCCAGATACAAGGTGTTAGAGATGATCGTGATGATGATTTAATCGCGCATTACCATTTGTAATTATTAATAACGAAACCTTCTAACTCTTCTAACAACTATAATTAATTATTTTCAGATATATAATGTAAAACATAGAAATCTAGTAGGTATGAAATATTCAAGAAATAGTGTTTTTTAACTCAAACAATGTTCTTTATTAATTTATAATAAAAGATTTAGGTTGGGTTGTTTTACCTCCCAGTGGCTTTTTTTTTCACACACCATGGGCTAAATGACGAGATCACAAAGACCACGAGAGCTCAGAGAAGATTGGGGAAGGTATTGAAGCTACAAGAGCGATGGTCCGAAATTTGTAACACGGAAAAACGGAGTACACGGAGATTTGTACTGCGGAAACACGGAGAAATTGCCAGTTTATACCACCATGACGTCAGACGTGTATATCCGCCAGCCAATTGGTCCGGAATTACGCCTATTACAGTATGATGATGATTCTGTTCAAATTCTCAATGCTTATTGAGACATGTGTCCTAACAAAAATTAATAGTATAATATCCTCTTTCGTAGTGACTTTCGATGGTGCAATTGGTTTTTTTGCAAATGCACTGCAGCTCTTCGTCCGACTTCCACTTCCTTCTTTTCATAGCGTGTTTTAGAGTTCAAGAAATAAGAAAATCTAATACAGGAGATGTCAGGTCTACAAGGAGGACATTCCCGGAATTCTCAACCATAACTATTTAACGTTGTTACTTGGGAAGTCTCAGAGCTTACGTTGTCGTGCAACGAAACAACTACTTTACTCAAACTTTCCTGATCGCTGTTAAACTTTATTTTGTCAGCCTGAAATGCTCAAAGTTTTGCAATATCTTTGTGAATTGATGGCGTCACCACTTCCAGAACTTCAACCAACATCTGACACTTGAGAATCTAATCAAAACTTCGGAGTATTACATATTGTTCAACTTTAAATGCTTCCGTGCTGGGGTTGTCTGGAATCCGATAAAACGTCTATAGCGTTCAAACCCGTATTTGTCACTGATTCTGGAACGGATGGGTTTCTTCTGTTTTAGGCGTTTCTTAGTGTGATGTTACAAAGATCACTCAGTTCGAAACCGAGATATGAAGGTGTCCATTTTTCAATTGAACGACCCCTTATAGTTGCATCCATTTTCCAAATATTACCTTTTAACATCAAAATTGCTTGGAATGTGCAAAAATATAACTTTTAAACAATTTAACACTTGTAATTTAATTCCAAAAGAAATTATAAATATAGGTAAATTATAATGATAAATTATTGAATAAAAATAATAATAGATTGAAATTAAATTGAAATTTTTATCTCAAATAAAATTAATACCTTTATTAAATTTTGGTGACTTTTTGAACTTTTTTTGCATTTCACATATATATATCTTATTTTATTTTTATGTTTTTCTACAATTGATAATGGAGAAAACATATATATATATAAGTGTTATGAATGCATTATTGAACTATCTGCAGTTAAACAGCTTTACTTTGTTGGTCCTATGTATTTTGTATTATATGTTCTTATGAATGAATAAACTAATGATAATTATAATAATTTAAATATAATTAAAAAAAATGTGTTTCGTACGACAGAGAAGAAAACGAGATTTTACCTCCTCCCACTAAAAAAATGCATGCGGTGTGCAAATACGATTTTCAGCCATATTCTTTTTACATGAATTGTTCAAATATAACGAACAATATTCTACATTTGCGTGAAATCTGGTGATAAAATGATCAGAGATCGAAATCTGTTTTACTAACTTCAGCCTTCTGTAAGACAAAGCTGGCAACTTGGATTCGCTTCTTGATTTCCCACCTATATGTTGTTTTCAAAACATTGTGTTGTTTTAAAAAAAACAGTGTTATGTTTTCAAAAAATGAGTTTTGCTTAAAAAATGCATTGCTTTCAAATAATGTGTTTCCAATGTACAATAATGTGCTATTTCCTTACAGACAAAAAAATTATATTCTAAAGTCAAAAACATAGTTATCGTTATGCTCTTGAATAACATCATCTTCTTAAACGGCATCATCCTCTTCAGGACACCATACTCTTAACGATATCGTCCTGTACAGGACATCATCCCTTTCAGAATATGATTCAATTCAGGACTTCTTCCTCTTAACTGACATCATCATCCTCTGAAACGACAGCATCCCTTTAAGCACGTAATTCACTTCAGGACATCATCCTCTTAAGGGAAATCATTAGTATAAAGCCACAAAATTCAACTAAAGCCACACATCCTCAAATGCTTTGACACAATGTAAATAGTTTCAATGTATCGTTTCTTAAATATGTTCGTAATAAACGGTTTTATGTTACACTGACTTTAACATTTACTACGCTAATTGTGATTTTCAGGCTACCTTTTATACCATAAGCAAGATTCCGGTGAATGGAAAGAAACCAATATCTCCGCTCGAATCAGAAACTACACTCTTCAACAACTGAGATGTGGAGGAAAATACCAATTCTACGTCACTGCCTTCAATGGCGTT